>CM062814.1:690754623-692199858 GCA_031772625.1 Pinus tabuliformis | reverse complement strand
AGGGGAATTATATCCATTGGAGTTTGAGCCTTGTTAACAATTTCCTCTTTTTTCCTTTACCAATTTCTCCATCTGTTCCTCCATTTGTTTGATCTACCGATTTTGTTCTATGATGAGCTTCATCATATCGGGACTTCTGTGTTTCTGTCTCCTCATTTTCTTTGGTCATTGGGTCCTCCAAAGCTGGCAATTTCAGTTCTTCTTTAATGCTGCAGCTTCAGCATTCTTTTCTTAATAAGCTCTTCTGCAACATTTATGTTTGAGGGATCATATCCCATCTTTAGCATTAGATTCTCCAAGGATTGAATCTTGGTATCCTTTGCTAATGAGGAGACCTTCTCCAACTTAAGCTGTGATTGAGTGTTGGCAAAGGTAACCTGCATTTTTGACAAAACTCATGGTGGTGGTTGTCAAGGTTGAAGCAATCATTTGCCCATTTTGTTTGTGCATCTCAATTTGATCAATTGGATGCACATCCTTCACATTGAATTCAAAAGAAGTATGCTTTTGATACTGAGCAACAGTCTTAGGCTGTGGAACTTGGGCTTGCAAGAAAGCCATATGCATCTTTCCCTTCTCAGAATCGAAGACTGAAAGAAGCCTAGCTTGAGAGCTAGAAGAATGCTTCCAGAACTGGGTGTAGGTGTTCTTTTTGATCTCACTAAAGACATGAAAAATGTCTTCCTCCTTATCTTTTGGAATGCCTCCACTAGTCTGAACTACCTATTGTTCACGAGAAGTAGTAGAATGAGTTTGGGACTGTGTAGATTGTCCACCAGACTGTGTATAAGCCATGGTCTCCCCCAGTCCATCAAATGATGTCTTCTGAGGTTCATTTGTGGCACCAACAATCACAGAGATCCTAGGTCTCTTTTTCTTGTGTACAATCCTAAAGCCCTGACTTGTTGCTTCAGTTGTAGCTGAAGACTATTCTTCCCTCCCTCTCTTGGCTGTCTTTTCTTGTGCAAGTGGAATTTTCACATTAGATGTAGAAACTGCCTGCTCTTCAGCCTCTTGGAGGGTGTTCTCTATCCATTCCAACTAATTTTTATATTGTTCTATCTCAAGCCTGGCCGTGTCATGATATGCTATAAATTTGTTCTCCACCCTAGTTTGGAAATCACTCCCAATGGGTCATAAGACCAAGTGAACTGAGACGAAACTTCATCTCCTTTAGTAATTTATCTACTTCTTCTCCTACTGCCTTGGTGTTACAAATGAATGGACCAACTTAGGCTTCCAGCTTGTATTGTGATTTCTTCTTAGCAACCACAAAGTGTACTTCATCTGCATTTAACATCTGTCTTAAGTATTCTAGTGCAAAGATTCTGATAGGGAGGTACTTGGGCAGTTTGTAGGGTGGAAGCTCACAACCATACACCCTAATTGTTGTGTAGTTTTGGTAACAAATAACAATACCCCCTGTTGTAGCTTGATCAACAAACTATAATTCTTTAATAATCTCCTCATTGATCCTTGGTATCGGAGTGTTGCTCATAAGACTGATAGCTCGATGAATAAACAATTCTATGAACTATTTATATGTGAACTCTTCTTTTTCCTTCATCCCCATTGAAGTAAAAAATATCACTGATTGTTGATTTCCTTCCTCATCTAACTTTTGTAAAGAAAATGGGAATTTGTCTCCCTGAAAATATATAAAAAGGTAAACAAGTACTAAAGGATATTTGAATACTTCTTCAGTATTGAACTTGACAAATTGCTCATGTATGGATTCAGTAATGAAATTACTGAAATCATAATAAAAGTGGGTTTACAATCAATAGAAAACATGGATAAAAAACCAAGGATGGCTTCATCAATAGACTGATCAGAGTTATAACCAAGAAAATAGGAAAAAATAGTGGTAATTTGCTTGGTTCTATCAGGAAAAATGGATGAATCATAACGAGGATTTCTTTTTGGCAAAGGACTATCAATAGCTAGAAACAGTTCAAGTTTCTGGGATCTTTTAGTAAAGTCTAGTTTTTGATAAGATTCTATCAAGTTTTCTTGAGAAAAAGGATGGGTTGGTGTAGTAGAAGGGGTCTGCAACATTTTTTCAATGGAATCATAATTAAGTGAACAAAGGATTTCTCCTGTGGGTCTGGCTGGGATCATAAGATTCATGGCATTTTCTTACAAATTCAGGTGCTCTATGTATCTCTAGGAAAACATAATGAGGTAATTGAGATTCCCATAGCCCTATTTCATATGTCGGGTCAATCAGTTGATCTTCCATCCAACAATAGATTTCATATAGATCAAATTGAGAAGAAGTTTCAATGATTTTGCAATCTTTGTCGACCAATGGGGTATGAAGGATATTTTTATGTTCATGATTTTCCAGCCGAGAAAAGATTACTTTTCCCTTCTCAAAGTTGCTCCCACGTCAAGGACTGGTGGGAAACCTACTATGAGCAGAAGGATGAAAGTATACCCTCACTTTTTCGGTCACACCCACTTGGTATTCGTTCCGGGACGCCATTGAGCAACAATACTACCCTATCGGGATCTATGAGGATAAATACATAAAGTGGACCACACTATGACAAGGAAGGGACCAAGACATGTTGGAGTTTACCAATGCTTTTCATACCGTTCGCATGAATTTGGGTATCAAGGATTCTGAGAAACATTTGGTACTCAAGTACCGTGGCTTCCTACACAAGTACACCCAGGATGAGATGGAGTTCCTAGACATCTCCTTGCTGAGCTTGGCGTACTGATTCACTGTAAAGATCGAGCAGAAGTTTAAAAAACATAAGCGATAATTTGGATCTGCAAATCCAAAGCAAGGGAAAGGTGCCCCAAAATCAGAGAACAAAGGACAAAGCCAAGGTGGGGTGACCCAAGACAACTTGACAAATCCAAAAGAAATGAACAACACCACGAAGTTAAAGAAGGACACACAAAAGTGGTGTGAGTTCCATAAGATCCCCACTCATAAAAATAAGTGAGTGGCAGGCCAAGAAGTCGCTAGTAGATGAGTTGAAGGCTTCAAAATCAGATGCATGTTCTGACTCTGAGTTAGAACCCAACAAGAGGAAATGAAAAATGGAAGCAGATTATTGACATAGATCCTAGCATCACTATTTCCACGTTAAAGATCTAGAGAAGAATGAGCCTGAAGATCAAGAGGAGGGGGAGCGTCTCTTCCACTCATAGATGTGGTTGAAAGGTGCATCGTTGTGATTCATTGTAGACAGTGGGAGCCAAAAGAACCTCATTTCAGTAGAGGTTGTGAAGTGGCTAGACCTACTGACCACACCACACCCGTATCCATACAACATCAGGTGGCTTCACCAAGGACGAGATCTCTGAGTCAACCAGTAGTGCCACCTTCCCTATAACATCAAGCCCTTCACATATGAGGTATTGTGTAATGTTTCTCCTCTTGAAGTTTGTGATGTATTATTATGACAACCATACTTGTGGAAGCGACATGTTGTATATGAGTCGAGACCTCACCTTGTTATTATTTCTTTGGGTAATACGTTATACAGGATACCAGAGGTAGCCCACCTACTGTGACCTCTTTAATCTCTGCTAGAAATGCAGTAAGATCATCTCCCAGACTAGGAAATTTATTTTATGTATGGTTCACTCTCAAAGTAAGGGGAATATCATAGCCACATCCATGGCCCCTGGGAAGGGTTCCTCCATGCAACAAAATTAGGTAGATAGAGTCATGGAAGAATACAGGGACATGTTCTCCTCACCCTAGGGGTACCGTTGCACTGGTAGGTCAAGCATTCGTTCAATCTGACTCCCGAAGAACCTCTACCCAAGGGGCTGATATATCGTTTCTCCATTGTGGAAAATTCCAAGTCAAAGTAGCAACATGATCAACATCGGGTGCCACACAAGTTTCAAGAGGGCGAAAAATTTTGGTTGCATTTGTAGAAAGAATGCCTTACCGGAGCCCATTGAAAGATCTTACCACTCCAATATGGTCCTTACATCATTAACAAGGCTATGGGGGACAATTTTTTTGAGCTCAGCGTTCCCCCATTCCTTTCCCTACACCCAGTCTTCAATGTGGCTCGCCCTCAACCATACTTCCCACCATTACTAGACACATCAGACATTGCAGAATGATCCTCATGGATGTTGGTGGCCACCCACCTATTCCACTTGGACCGCCACCACTATCTCTTTCAGTTTTTCATTTTCCTTAATTATAGCACAATTTATTATTTTTGGAAATTTTTGGGTAGGAATGATCCAGGTGGATGTTGGTGGCCACCCACCTATTCCACTTGGATCGCCACCACTACCTCTTTCAGTTTTTCATTTTCCTTAATTATAGCACAATTTTTATTTTTGGAAATTTTTTTGGGTCCTGAACTTCTGGAGCAGTTTTGAGGGCCTAAATGACGGTGTTTTTTTTTTTTTTTTAAACCTAAAATTGGGGCCAACAAAGGCTTTTGACAAGTGATGGTGATTAGAAGTTGTATTCCTCAGATAGACCTTTCTAATGACGTATTGTGTTAGTCAAATAGAGATCATATGCCAAAGTCATGACCTCGGGAAATTGATGTACCAATTTACCCGAACGGGGACCATAGTTTTGGTGCTTCATCTCCTAGGGTTAGGTTTTTGGATGTCTAGGTTTGTCCATTGTTTCTCAATAATAAATATGCCTCGGAGCCTCATTGTAACATAGTTCAAAGGCATGTAGCTGCCACATCTCTTCTTAGAGATAAGCTACCATCGTTTGAGCTAGTCTTTTTTCCATTTTGTTTGTAAGCATATTTCAGTATTTGATATTAATGAAATGAAGTGTTATTTCTATTGCATCTCTGTATTTATGGTTATATCTATAAATTTTTGTGTTCCTGTTTAATTTCAGCTTAGTGGTTCAGAGCAGTCTACTCTTTCTCTGTTTTTCTTTGCATGTCCCCAACGAGGTTGGGATATAAGGAGCTAGGGATCGAACTAGTCGAACCTTGGCAAGACCGGCCTCGCAAATCCTAACGATCTACCATGGTGGAAGAAAAGAAAGAGGAGGAGTAGGAGATACTTTCAAAATATTGCTCGAAGAAGCCCTCGAGCTATAGAGGAACATGTTGATGGACAACTTTGCCCAAATCCTTCAATGGCTACCCATGGGCGATGCATCTTCTTCCAGCAGCTACTCTGGAAGTACCACACCCTTTAAGGTACAAGTTCACTTTTATCCCCATATTTGAGGGTCAGATAGATGCATATGCCATAGATAAATGGTTAAATATACTAGAAGGATATTTTCTTTTCATGATTTTTCCAGTCGCTAAAAGATTAATTTTTCCCTTCTCAAAGTTGCCCCCCACTTGAAGGACTCATGAGAAACCTACTATGAGTAGAAGGATGAAAATACACGCTCATTATTTTTTGTTGCATCCACTTGGGATTCGTTCCAGGATGCCATTAAGGAGTAGCACTACCCTGTCAGGAGCTATGAGGATATATACATAAAGTGGACCACAATGTGATAGGGAAGGGTCCAAGATGTGTCGGAGTTTAGCAATGTTTTTCATACCCTTCGCAAGAAGTTGGGTATCAAGGATTCTGAGAAACATTTGGTACTCAAGTACCGCGGCTGCCTACACATGTACATCTAGGATGAGATGGAGTTCCTGGACATCTCCTCGTTCGACACGACTTACCAATTCATTGTCAAGGTCGATCAAAAGTTTAAACAAAAGAAGCAAGAATTTGGATGTACAAATCCAAAGCAAGGGAAAGGTGCCGCCAAACCAAAGAACAAAGGACAAAGGAAAAAGCCAAGGCGCGGTGACCCAAGACAACTTGTCGAACCTACAAGAAAATAAAAACAAAACGA
Organism: Pinus tabuliformis; assembly: GCA_031772625.1. NCBI lineage: Eukaryota > Viridiplantae > Streptophyta > Pinopsida > Pinales > Pinaceae > Pinus > Pinus tabuliformis. Next base: position 692,194,031 of record CM062814.1, on the reverse strand, counting down.
AGCCAAAGAAGGACACAGGAAAGTGGTGTGAGTTCCATAAGATCCGCACTCATAACACAAGTGAGTGTCGGGCCAAGCAGTCACTAGTTTTCGAGTTGAAGGCTTCAAAATCATGTGCATGTTCCAACTAAGAGTCAGAACCCAACAAGAGGAGTGACAAAGGGAAGCAGATTATTGAGGAAAAGCCTAACCCCACTATTTCCATGACCAAGATCCAGAAGAATGAGACCAAAGATCTAGAGGAGGAGGGGAGCGTTTCTTCCACTCATAGATGTGGGGTGAAGGGTTTGCCACTGCAATTATTGTCGATAGTGGGAGTCGAAATAACCTCATTTTAGAAGCATTCATGAAGCGGTTGAGCCTACCGACCACACTACACCTGCATCCATACAGCATAGGGTGGCTTCACCAAGGACGACATCTCTGAGTCTTCCAGAAGTATTTCCTTCCCTACAGAAGAAGGCCCTTCATAGAGAAGGTATTATGTGATTTTTTTCATCTTGATGTTTGCGATGTATTATTAGGAAAACCATACTTGTCGAAGAAACATGTTGTATATGGGTTGAGACCTCGATTTGTTATTATTTCTTTGGGTAATACGTTATACAGGATACCAGAGGTAGCCCCATCCACTGCCACCTATTTGATCTCTGCTAAGACATGCAGTAAGATCATCTCCCAGACTAGGAAATTTATTTTTAGTCTAGTTCGCTCTCAAAGTAAGGGGAATATCATAGCCATGTCCATGGCCCCGGGAAGGGTTCCTCCATGCAGCAAAAGTAGGAGGATATGGTCATGAAAGAATATAGGGACATGTTCTCCTCACCCACAGAGGTACCATTGCACTGGCAGGTCAAGAATGCATTCGATATGACTCCTGGAGCACCTCTACCCAACGGGCCGATATATCGTCACTCCATTGTGTAAAATTCCAAGTACAAGAAGTGACATGATCAACATCAAGTGCCACACAAGTTTCAAGTGGGCGAAAAAGTTTGGTTTCATTTGAAGAAAGAACGCCTTACCGGAGCCCATCGGAAGCTCAGACCACTCCAATATGGTCCTTACACCATTGCCAAGGCTATGGGAGAAAATGATTTTGAACCCATGATTCCCCCATTCCTTGGCCTACACCCAGTGTTCAATGTCTATTGTGTTCGATGATACTTCCCACCATTATTGGATACATTAGACATTGCAAAAGAACTCACACCAACAGAGTTAAACCTAGACTGCATGGAGTAGGCCACAACTGATCAAAGTATGGACACACAAGTCAAGAACACTTGCTAGCAAAAGATACAATGATATCGGGTTGTCAATGCTGGCCAACTCCTGCGCCAAGGCAAGTGGCTCACCAAGGACCAAGTTCAGCATAAGTTCCCCATCTCATGTCGGCAATCAACGCAATGGGGACCATGGCTTCCTAAGGGGGGAGGAATGATCTAGTTGGATGTTCGTGGCCACCCACCTATTCCACTTGTACCCCCACCACTGTCTCTTTCAGTTTTTTAGTTTCCTTAATTATAGCACAATTTACTATTTTTGGCAGTTTTTTCAAGTCTCGAACTTCCGAAGTTATTTTTTAATTCTTAAACAATGTTTGTTGGGAAACCCTGGGGCCAACAACGGTCATTGACTAGTATTGGCTGGTCAAAAGTTGTATTCTTCAGATAGATATTTCTAACAAGGTATTGTGCACGTCAAACAGATCCTATGCCAAAGTCACGACCTTGTGAAGTTTATGTACCAATTTACCCAAACAGGGCCCATAGTTTTGGCACTTCATCTCCTAGAGTTAGGTTTTTTGGATGTTTAGGGTTGTCCATTGTTTCTTAACAATAAATAGGCCTCTAAGCCTCATTGTAATACATTTTAGAGGCATGTCGCCGCCACATCTCTTCTCATAGATAAGCTACCATCACCCAATCTAGTCTTATTTCCATTTTCTTTGTAAGCATATTTCAGTATTTGATATTAATGCAATGAAGTGTTATTTCTATTGCATCTCTGTATTTATGGTTATATCTATAATTTTGTACGTTCCTATTTAGATTCGGCTCAGGGGTATCAGAGTGACCTGCTCTTTCTCTATTTTTCTTTGCATGTCCCCAATGAGGTTAGGATATAAGGTGTTAGGGCTTGAACTCATCGAACCTTTTCTAGACCAACCTCACAAATCTCGAGGATCTACCATGTGTAGGTTTTAATCCCGTACAGAAATTACTTGCATACGAATTCTAAAACACATAAAATAAATAATGCAAGAGCAGAACACATAAAACACATATACACAGAGATTTTCCCCTGGATCCCAAAACCAGGACTACCAGCTTGATTTTTCATTATGTTCCTTTCAATGTTATAATACATATTTATACATGTCGAAGCATCCAATACCATGGACCGAAAACCATCGCATCCAATACCATGGACTAAAAACCATCGCGTCCAAAAAACATGTGCAAAAATCATGCACAAAACCATAAGTGGGTCCGCCCAACCTAACATAGGGTCCAAAACCAAAATTTTCCGGGGTGCTGCCCCGGACCCCATAAAGTGGGGTTACGGGTGCCCCTCAAACCCCCTATTAACTACGTGGAAAGAATATAACACAACCCAACATTCTCCCACTTGTTGTTTTCTTTCCACAGGGGGCCACAAGAGAGCTTAGTCATTTTTCCAGCCCTAAAATGCCCATTGTCTCTCTACACCAAGAGAACTTCTCAGAGCTCATAGATTTTGTCAATGCATCTGCAGTATTCTTCAAAGTGTCCACCTTTACCAGCAACACCTTTTGTCTTCTATCATATCCCTCACAAAGTGATACTGAACATCAATGTGCTTTGTCTTTGAATGATCAGCAGGGTTCTTTGCCAAGAAAATTGCACTTTGGCTGTCACAGTTTATCTTGATAGCTTCCTGTAACCCCATACTTGAACACAATCTCTACAACCAAACTAATTCCTTGCTTGCATGAGTGGCCTGCCATGTATTCTGCCTCTGTAGTTGACAGTGCCACTACAGATTGTTTCTTACTCATCCAACTGACTGCACCTCCAAATAGGTTAAACACATACCCACTTGTAGATCTTCTTTGATCCAGATCTCCAGCCCAATCTACATCAACAAAGCCATGAATATCCAACACTCTGTCCAATCCTGGTCTTCCTTGGTAACACAAACCATAATCACTAGTGCCACACAAATGCCTGAAAACCCACTTCACTACTGTTCAGTGCTCCTTCCCTGGTTTTGAAATAAACTTGCTCAATACTCCCACTGCATGTGCAATGTCTGGTCTAGTACAGACCATTGCATACATTAGGCTACCGACTGCACTTGCATATGGAACACGGGACATGTCCTCTTCCTCTTCTTGTGTCTTGGGACACTGTTCAGCAGATAACCTCACACCTACAGGAATAGGAACCTTCACTGGTTTACTATTCTGCATATTAAACCTCTGCAATATTGTCTTGACATACTTCCTCTGGTTTAACCAGTGCTTCCTCTTTGCCCAATCTATTTTAATTTCCATGCCCAAAATATAGTTTGCAACACCATCTTTCATGTCGAATTTGGAGGACAATTAGGTCTTCAAATCCTGGATAACTTCTTTGTCATTTCCAACCAACAACATATCATCCACATACAAGACCAGATAAATAACACGATCACCAATTAATTTAAAATACACACATTGATTTGCTTTGCTTCTGGTGAAGCAAGTCCCCATATAAATGTATCAAATTTCTGATACCACATCCTTGGTGACTGTTTTAACCCATATAGAGACTTCTTTAACTTAAATACCAGCTCTTTCTTACCCTTCATCGCAAATCCTTCAGGTTGCTTCATGTATATCTCCTCTTCCAGATCCCTGTCAAGAAATGTTGTCTTCACATCCATCTGTTCTACCTCAAAATCAAAAGCAGCAGCAACAGATAAAAGTAATCTAATAGAAGTTACCTTGGCAACAGGAGAAAAAATATCACCAAAATCAATTCCCGACACCTGGGAATAACCTTTGCTACCAACTGAGCTTTTTATTTCTCCAATTTTCCTTCTGCATTTGTCTTTTTGAACACCCATTTGCTGCCAATGGGTTTCCTTCCAGCCGGCAACTCCACCAGATCCCAAGCCTCACAAAACGGCAGATACAGGTCTCAATGGATCCATTTGAAAATGATCTTTCATGAATCAATTGATGCGACATTTTTTCTTCTTAGCGGGAACAAGTGACGATAGGATACGTACTCTTCTTCTTGATGAAAGAAATGGTAGGTCTATACCAACTATGTCCAGTAGTTTTGAAATGGCTTCTCTTGCATTGCTGGAAATCAGTGGTTTTGTGGCAGAATCTATGAGATTCTCTTCCCGATAAAAAAAATGACTGAATATTCTTCGACCTTTCAAATTGAATCATTGTTATTGCAATAGCGGCAATTGGAACAATATGAACTCCCATCCACTTGTTGTCTATGTTACATTGAATATTCTATATAAGTTTAAAATGTGACGAACTTTCATTTAAAAAATTCTTGACCAAGAGATATTTTCATCCTGATATGTCTCTTTCTACTCATAATAGGTAGGTATTGGTGCTTATCCTGCCTGATCCAGTTATCTCTCTATTCAATTTTATTTTTTATCTTTTTAAATTTTAATGGAATGGAGCAAATGAAGGATTCGTCTTTCTTTTATTTGAATCTATTTTATTTGAATCTAATATAGTTCAAGTTATTTCAAGTAGTGATTCCATCATTCTATAATCACTACTTGAAATAACTTGTACCAGTTATTGATGTCACTTATCAATCACATAAAAGAACTGGATCGAATCTATCCTTCCTTTTCCTTCCAGGAATTCGGTCCATTTATGGTTCCAACCATCCATAGCTGTGTAACCCTATTCCTAATAGATTGACCCCCAAATAACGGATCCAAACTATAAAAAATCCTAAAGAAGCCACAATTGCTGGTTCCTTACCCTGCAATTGTCTTTTTGAACACCCATTTGCTGCCAATGGGTTTCATTCCAGCCGGCAACTCCACCAGATCCCAAGCCTCATTTTTGTGCAAAGATGCCATTTCATCAACCATGGCCTCTTTCCAGAGTTTTCCGTCCTCTGAATCCACAGCTTCATTCACAGTTCTAGGATCATCATCAATAACAGACAAAGCAAAATTTTAACAGAAAGCAGATGGACTATACCTTTCTGGCTGCCTTCTTTCTTGAACTGATCTTCTCAAAGCTAGAGTTTGTGGCTCTTCATCTTCTGATTCCTCCTCTGTTGTAGAGTCTGATTCTTCCTCCTTTAGCTCAAACTCTATCTTCTCAGGTTCCTTTGGTTGGACTTCATGTTTAATAACATCTTTCACCTCTCTGAACACCACATCTCGGCTATACATAACCTTCCTTGTTACTAGGTTCCAAAGCTTATAACCCTTTAAACCATCCTTATACCCAATAAAGATGCACTTTTCAGATTTACTATCCAACTTTGTTCTTTTCTCCTTTGGAACGTGTACATATGCATCACATCCAAATACCCTCAGATGTGAAAGAGAGGGTTTCTTACCAGTCCATACCTCTTATGGATTCTTATCCTCCAATGCTGATGAAGGTGACCTGTTGACCAGGTAACATGCAGTATCCACTACCTCCGCCCAGAATTCCTTTCCTAAACCGGTGCCATTGAGCATGCTTCTTGCCCTTTCCATCAACGTCTTGTTCATTCTTTCTGCAACTCCATTTTGCTGAGGTGTATATGGAGTAGTCTTCTACCGTGCTATACCACACTTCTTGCAGAATTCTTCAAATTCCTTACTGCAAAACTCTCCACCATTATCTGTCCTCAGCACCTTTATCTTCTTCTCTGTCTGGTTTTCCACTAGAGCCTTAAATTATTTAAACCTATCAAAGACTTCAAATTTCTTCTTAAGGAAATATATCCATGTATTCCTTGAGAAGTTATATATAAATGATACATAGTACACATAATTACCCAGTGACGAAACCTTCACAGGTCCAAACACATCACTGTGCACAAGCTCTAATATATGTTTTGCCCTCTTACCACCAGAGGGGAAACTCACTCGATTCTGCTTCTCGTATACACAATTTTCACAGAAATAAAAGTCCAAAGAGCTATTACTCATACCTTGTACCATACCTTTACCATGAAGTATTCGAAGGCCCTTCTCTCCAATATGTCAAGCCTTTGATGCCACAGCATGGTCTTTTCTCCATAGACCACTAGATTTTCTGCTCCACTTTCAGGAACCACAGAACTGTTGCACCCATCAACAACAATGCTACCTTATAGCTTGTACAGAGTTCCAATATGAACTCCTCGCATCAATACCAATGCTCCCTGAACCATCTTGCAGGTATCCTTCTTGAACACTGTTTTTACACCTGCATCATCCAGCTTACTAATAGAAATCAGATTTCTGGCCAATGCAGGAATATGTAGAACACCTGAAAGTGTTCTAACCCTTCCACCTTGCAGCTTCAACTTTAATTTTCCACGACCAATGATTCTAACCTTCCTGTCATCCCCCAAGAAGACATCACCGCCATCATATTTTCATACTCACAGAACCACTCTCTATGGGGAGTGAAGTGAAAGGATGCACCTAAGTCAATCAACCATGCCTCATGATCTACATGTGTACTTGAAGAAGCCAAGTACACATCCCCACCTTCATCTGAGGTGGTTTTCGCCTCTGCAGAAGGAGCCTCATCAGATCCCTTTCCTTTGTCAGGAGCTTTAGATTTACAGTCCCTTTTGAAGTGGCCTTCCTTTCCGCATTTCCAACACACCACCTTTACAGGTTTTCCTGGAGATTTAGATCTCCCACTCGATGACTTATTTTGTTTCTGTTTTGGGACCGTCCTCGTACAGACAAGGCATCACCATTTTGGCTCTCCATATTTTTCCGTCTCATCTCCTCCATCAGCAAGGCTGAGACTATTTCATCAAATTGCAAGGCAGTTGCATTGCTACCTATTGCAATAACCAGACTATCCCACAAATCTGGTAGAGAACACAACAAATTGATGCACTTATCTTCATCTGAAATTTTAATATCAACAGATGATAATTAACTCACCACAATATTAAGTGCGTTCAGATGCTCTGTCACCGAGTCTCCATCTTTCATCCTCGGGTTATACAGCTTTTTCCCCAGGAACAGTTTATTCACCAAAGACTTAGATTGGTACAAAGTCCTTAACTTATCCCATAAAGCCTTTGTTGTAGCTTTCCCTGATACATTCAGAAATACTGAATCTGAGACACACAATAGTATTGTGCTCTTTGCCTTCTGATCCAACTTATTCCATTCTTCATCGGACACTCCCGTTGGTCTAGTACCCAGATCTACCACGATCCACTAATCTTTATCCACCAACAGATCCTCCATCTTGAGTTTCCACAACTCAAAACTCTGACCATTAAATTTCTCAATCTCTATCTTTCCATTGCTCGCCATCTTCTTTAACCACCAAAATCGATCTCGCAGATCTCCCACTGAACAGGGTCTACCACAGGCCCGAGCGAAACCCCTCAGTAACAAAGGTCCTCTTGAAGCCAAATTTGCTTTGATACCAAATGTAGGTTTTAACCCTGTACATAAATTACCTACATATGAATTCTAAAACACAGAAAATAAATAATGCAAGAGCAGAACACATAAAACACATATACACAAAGATTTTCCCCTGGATCCCAAAACCGGGACTACTAGCTTGATTTTTCATTATGTTCCTTTTAATGCTATAATATATATTTATACCTGCCGAAGCATCCAATACCATGGACCGAAAACCATCGCGTCCAATACCATGGATTGGAAACCATCGCGTCCAAAAAACATGTGCAAAAATCATGCACAAAACCATAGGTGGGTCCGCCCAACCTAACATAGGGTCCAAAACCAAAATTTTCCGGGGTGCTACCCCAGACCCCATAAAGTGGGGTTACGGGTGCCCCTCAAACCCCCTGTTAACTATGTGGAAAGAATATAACACAACCCAACACCATGGTGGAAGATAAGAAAGAGGAGGGGGCAGGAGATCCTTTCAAAATCTTGCTTGAAGAATCCCTCAAATGATAGAGGAACACGTTGATGGACAACTTTGACGATATCCTTCAACGACTGCCCTAGGGTGACGCATCTTCTTCATAGCTACTCTAGAAGTGCCAGAACCTTTAAGGTACAAACTTTGACATCCCCATATTTGAGGGTTAGGTAGATGTGGACGTCGTAGATAAATGGTCAAACCTGCTAGAAGGATAATTTTCTGTTCATGATTTTTATACCTGGGAAAATATTACTTTTTCCATTCTCAAAGCTTCCCCCATGTCAGAGACTGGTGGGAAACCTACTATGAGCAGAAGGATGAAAGTACGCCCTCACTATTTTCGGTCGCACACACTTGGGATTTGTTCTAAGACGACATCAAGGAGAATTACTACCCCATTGGGAGCTATGAGGATAAATACATAAAGTGGACCACACTGCGACAAGGAAGGGACCAAGACATGTCATATTTTACCAATGTTTTCCATACCCTTCGTACGAAGTTGGCTATCAAGGATTTTGAGAAACATTTCGTACTTAAATACCACGGCTACCTACACATGTACATCCAGGATGAGATGGAGTTCTTGGACATCTCCTCGCTCGGCACATCATACCGATTCGTTGTCAAGATAAAGGAGAAGTTTAAACAAGAGAGGCAAGAGTTTGATTCTGCGAATCTGAAGCAAGGCAAAGGTGCCCCCAAACCAGAGAACAAAGGAAAAATCCAAGGCGGGGTGACCCAAGACAACCCATTGAAGCCACAAGAAAAGAAAAACACCACGAATTCAAAGAAGGACATAGGAAAGTGGTGTGAGTTCCATAAGCGTTGCACTCATAACACAAGTGAATTTCAGGCCAAGAAGTCGCTAGTGGACGAGTTAAAGGCTTCAGAATAAAATGCATGTTCCGACTTTGAGTCAAAACGCAAGAAGAGGAATGACAAAGGGAAGTAGATTATTAACGCAGAGCCTAGTGCCACTGCTTCCATGACCAAGATACAGAAGAATGAACCCGAAGATCCAGAGCAAGCGAGCGTATCTTCCACTCATAGATGTGGGTGAAGGGTTCGTTGCTGCAATTCATTGTCGATAGTGGGAGCCAAAATAACCTCATTTCAATAGAGGTCATGAAGCGGTTGGGCCTACCAACCACACCACACCTGCATCCATACAACAGGTGGCTTCACCAAGGACGAGATCTCTAAGTCAGCCAGCAGTGTCACCTTCCCTACAACATCAAGCCCTTCACAGATGAGGTATTGTGTGATGTTGCTCCTCTTGAAGTTTGTGATGTATTATTAGGACAACCATACTTGTGGAAGCGACATGTTGTATATGAGTTGAGACCTCGCTTTGTTATTATTTCTTTGGGTAATACGTTATACAGGATACCGGAGGTAGCCCCACTTACTGCCACCTCTTTGGTCTCTACTAAGAAATGCAATAAGATCATCTCCCGGATTAGGAAATTTATTTTTTGTCCAAATCGCTCTCAAAGTAAGGGGAAGATCTTAGCCACATTCAGGGCCCCCAAGAAGGGTTTATCCACGCAACAGAAGTAGGTGGATATGGTCATGAAAGAATACATGGAAATGTTCTCCTCACCCACAGAGGTACCATTGCACTGGAAGGTCAAGCATCCATTCAATCTGACTCCTGGAGCACCTCTACCCAATGGGTCGATATATCATCGCACCAGTGCCCATCGAAAGCTCGGAACACTCTAATATGGTCCTTACACCATTTTCAAGGCTATGGGAGACAATGATTTTGAGCTCAACATTCCCCCATTTCTTGGCCTATACTCAGTGTTCAATGTGGACCACCTTTAACCATATTCCCACCATCACTAGACACATCGGACATTCCAGAACAACTCACACCAACAAAGTTAAACTCAGACTACATGGAACAGGCCACAATTGATCAGAGTATGGGCACACAAGTCAAGAACATGTGCCAGGAGAAGATCCAACTATATCAGGTTGTCAAAGCTGGCCAACTCCTGCACCAAGGCAAGTGGCTCACCAGGGACCAAGTTCAACAGAAGTTTCCCCATCTCATGGAGGCACTCAACGCAATGGGGACCATTGTTTCCTAAGGGGGGAGGAATGATCTAGGTGGATGTTGGTGGTCACCCACCTATTCCACTTGGACCCCCACCATTGTCTCTTTCATTTTATTAGTTTCCTTAATTATAGCACAATTTACTATTTTTAGCAGTTTTTTCAGGTCCTGAACTTCCGAAGCCGTTTTGAGGCCGTAAATGACATTTTTCAGGAAACGTGGGGCCAAAAATGGTTGCAGACCAGTGTTGGTCAATTGGAAGTTTTGGTCCTCAAATAGATATTTCTAGTGAGTTATTGTGCGTGTCAAAAAGAGATTGTATGCCAAAGTCACGACCTCGAGACATTGATGTACCAATTTACCCTAACGGGGCCCATAGTTTTGGCGCTTCATCTCGTAGGGTTAGGTTTCTGGATGTTTAGGATTTTCCATTGTTTCTCAATAATAAATAGGCCTCCAAGCCTCATTGTAACACAATTCAGAGAGATGTAGCCACCACATCTCTTCTTAGAGATAACCTACCATTGCCTGAGTTAGTCTTATTTCCATTTTGTTTGTGAGCATATTTCAGTATTTGATATTAATGCAACGAAGGGTTATTTCTGTTGCATCTCTATATTTATGGTTATATCTAAAATTTGTTTTGTTCTTTGGATAAGTGGTAACAAAGAGGTTTTCTCTTTCTCTATTCTTCTTTGCATGTCCCCAACAAGGTTGGGATATAAGGTGTTAGGGCTTGAACTAGTTGGACCTTTTCAAGACCAGAATTACAAATCTCGATGACCTCCATGGAAGAAGAGAAGAAATATTGGGGGCAGGAGATCCTTTCAAAATCATGATCAAAAAATCCCTCGAGTGACAGAGGAATGCGATGATGGACAACTTTGCCCAATTCCTTCAGCGGCTACAAGGGCGACGCATCTTCTTCCAACAGCTACTCTGGAAGCGCAACACCCTTTAAGGTAAGATTTAACTTTGACATCCCCATATTTCAAGGTCAGATATATGCGTACGTCATAGTGTTGTAGCCCCGAAAATCGGGTCGACAATAAGGGCGATACCCACCCAGTCCGGACCTTGGTTGGCAGCTCCTTATCCGTTTGGTATAGGGTCCGACTGGGGATAATGGGACCAGTTTCCCAATCTAAGGGTGTATTTGTGTGCAGAGTTGGATGTTGCTGATCTAAGAATACTTAAAGCTAATCTAATTCAAACTTTTAAACTAAATCTATGCTATTGTAATCTAATGAAAAATAGTACATCTAATCTATGCTAACCTGGGGTGTATTTCTTCTATTATGCGATCTAAAAAGATTTCAAACAATAACTGGTAATAAAGATCATTCAGCTATCATAAGAATAGAAATCAATTAAGATGAACTACTTTGCATAAAAAGTTAGGCAAAATAGTTGTGAACAGCATATCACATAATAAGTTATTCATATATCAGACATAAATAAATGGCTCCACCGTACAAAAGTGCCAAATGGTAACTCACACATTCATGCAATAACATATAAACAACTAAAACTATATATCACTTTCAGAATATAAGCAGAAATGGCCAAGAGATAAAAGTACCATTTATGACTGATCCTACTTATAAGCTTCAAGCAAAAATGATTTATCTCTACTTGTTCTAACATCTACTAAGAGTACAAAAGTGCAACATCAGTAGTAGACATCAAATGCAAACATTAATAAACCTCGATCCATCCATTCATCAAAACCTCCTCTGAGGGTGCAGAAGTGCATGTTCTGAGGACAATTTTTTGACAAATTTCTGGACCCTCTCCAAATGCAATGAGAAGGGTTAAAATACTACTTCCTAATTCTAATAATAGTTTATTTACAAAATTTAGGATGCGGTTTTCAAATGACCGTCCTTTTTCTAATCTAATTCTAGAAGAAAAAAAACATTCTAAATAAGGCTATTTCTGAATCTGATCTTTAAAGTTGCAAGTGTTCATCATGGGCTTGAGGAGAGTCGGCTAGCTGATTTCTGCTCTGAGCTGGGCTGCGAAAACGGAATCTATGAGAGCTGGCACTACTTTTTCGGTCGCGTTTATGATGCATTTCACAATCATCCATTGACTATGCGGCTTGACCAAGTATGCCTAGTAACACTCCCAATTTAATCTGTTTAATGCTTGGATCGCTTTTCCCTTCTCCTGCGCCTTCTGCTTCCATTCTGCTTCCAGTCGTAGTTTATTTGGTAGATACCCCGGGGTGGTCTCTTTGATTAAATTTGATCTGTGCAAATTTTCATTTACACAGTTGATAAGAATGCTTGCCTGCGTGGCCGCTGTCTCCGCTTCTTGTTCCGCTGCCTGATTTGATCGTCCCATTTATCAAAGAGCAATTCTTTATGATTCTCGTTTATTCTGGGTGCACTTGCTCTTTTCCCTTCATCTTCATCCTGCCAAGCCAAGTACTCCGTCACTCGTTTGTCACTCTAATCATAGTCACTCCGCAAGTCTACCACTTGATTGGTGATTTTATCGCTCAGTTCGCAATAATGACTCCACTGTGATATCTTACGTCCCAACTCTTCCTGTTGCTGCAGTAGTTGTTCATTTAAGCCAATAGACTCTGAAATAAATTCTGTAATCTTAGGCTCATCTTTATGCATTTCTTGGAAAATTTGTAATTGTTTTCCTTTCTCGTCTAGACTTCTTTGATAGCTTATCTGCATCTGCTGAAAGTCTTTCTGCAACTTCTCGAGCTGTTTGTTAGCTTCAATATTAGCATTGGCTTGTTGCAATTGTTGTTGTAGTAGCTGTATTTGATCTTCTTGTTCTTTCAATAGTTGCTGAACTTCCGATGCCTTGTCAATAGTTGCAGAAGCATATGCTCCTGCGATCTGAGACAACTTAGTGAGATTTTCAGATGGGTTATTGTTGGGGTCTTTCCATAAGACGTCCAATTGTTCAGCATCTTGTGACAGTGTATTTTCTAGTTTTCTTTTCTTTCTCTGTCTTCTTACAACTGCTTTATGTTGGGGACTATAGAATACGTCCAGTGGAGGAATTTCTTCTACATTAAGTAGAAGCTCAGAAGGTGGAGCGATAGGAATGTGCTCCGTTTCTGTGACACTGCTGACTATGGTCGAAACCACTTCTTGTGCTACCTGTGTATTGCTCACAGGCATTCTTGGGGCTTTCCCTTCAAGATTGATCAGCTCGTTGAAGGTTTCCCATTCTTTGTCTAACTCTGTCGTGACGGGTGGCGTTTTAATGAGGAGAGGAGGGACATCTCTTGGCGGAGAGGCGATAACATGCTGTTGCGACATTGCACTTGACTGAGTCGTGTCCTTAGCTGTTTCTTCATTCTTGCCTTGGTCACTTCTAGACCCTTTAGAATGTTCAGGTACTCCTTGCGCAGTGTTAGATTTAGATCTGGAAGTGCTTGAGTTCCCACTGAGGCTAACGCTTGGAGTCGGTTCTCTGGCAGGCAGTCGCAGCTTTTCTAAAGGAACACTGGCCAGTCTTCTTTCCCTGTATACCATGAATTTTTGGAGGTCATCTGGAGACAATTTTGACTGAGCTTCCCGTAAAATTTCCTGGAGTGAGCGTTTATTCTGAAATAAATCATCAAATAAATCCTTCTTTCCAATGAATACCTTTATTTTGACATTCGTTGTGAAATCTTGAGCAACTTCATTAGGGTCAAATGGCCTTGCTGGGAATTTAAATAATTGTAGACACGTCACATTCTCCACTTGGTGAATGCGTGACCTACATCGAACAATGAAAAGGCCCCACAAGCTACAGGAAACTGAGGCCATATGGCCTTCTTTTTGTCTTTTAGGTCCTTAGTTAGGCCGCCTTCTGAACAGGTTTGATAAGCAATTTCTCGAGCCAGCAGTTTGTCAGGAATATACAAGGGCAGGACATGAGGAGGGACGGTGATTCCAGATACTCTAATATAGGTGAACCATTCTTCCCCGAACCATCTTATGATGGGGATGATATCCCCTGTGCCTCGGGTGAGCACCTCGGGGGGTCTTCATCATACATCATTCTATACAAGGGTAAGATAAGCCGTGACAAATCTAGTAGAAATGTGGGATGAACTGAGAATCCCACAGTACCTTATGATAAACATGGATAGGTAATGGGTCCTGGGTAGTCCATTTCCAACCCATAATGGGAAATTTAGACACATAACAAATAGAATCCATAATATATGCAGATAGATAAAAAGGAGGATAGATCCTTTGAGACAAGGATCTCTTAGACCGGTAATTGATAAATAGCCGTGTATAATTTATCAGAAAAGATCTTGGCCCAATCCATAATATCGGCATTTGTGGCAGCATCTATTAATGGTAACCATTCAGACGAAAACTTATTGATATCTGGCATCCCAAATAATCTACAAAGCATGGCCGCAGCAAAACAATACGGAGAGGTGAGGGAACCAGTGCTGTACATACCGTTTTTGTCTCTCTTGAGAGGTTCCTCTTTTTTGGACCAATCTTTGGTGGTCTCTGATAGGTCTGGGTTCTCCGCCACAAATTTCTTAACTAATTGTGCATTGTAAGTCGCCTGCAGTTCAGGAAGATGATACATAAGCTTTAAATCTTGTGCAGCGAATGATCCGATGAGCCCTTGTCCTTGAATCTTGAATTGTCTGTCGTTCATGTCTGCATTGTCAAGTATCCACTTGATCATATCCGTATATGGTAGAATTTTGGGTCTTGCTGCTATTCGATGAAGAAATGAGCATGCTAGCTCTTCTAAGGACGCTTCGGAAGAGCGTTATGAGCCCGCGACAGCAGTAACCTTCATTATTCTGGGATTCTCCTCTTCAAGCAGTCTGTACATGCTTTCCCACGTTGATATCCCTGCGTCTTTGTTACAGGCTATGTCTGTATACAAAGGTGCCATTTCCTTCGTCTTTTCATTCACCTCAGAGCCCTGAGCTCTATTTTTCTTTCCCATTTCTTCCTGCGTATGGTTGTTTATCGTCTTTCGCTCTCCGTTCCTGCAGCTCACAAGTGAAATGGAAATGACTGATCAAGAAAGGTGGTGGGAGAGTTTTAAATGGAGCAGATATATCAAATATGCCACCTTACGTGAAGTAATTCTTTACAAAAGCACGCGTCTACATTTCATTTAATAGCTGACAACTAATCCCTTTACTATCATTAAAAGCGCATGATCTTGAGTCAGATTATGGTAAGTGGCTTTCCTTGAATAGTGTGCCCGAAGGATTCGTAATGAAGTGATTTAATGATTTGCCTACGTAACATCGCAGATCGCACCATCGCGGATTACGCAAACACACAAATATAACATCGCAGCGATCGCAACATCGCAGATCGCAGAAGTTTTATGCTTGCCAAATCTTGTCAGCTCATTTTCTGCGATATGCGATCTTGCGATCGGTGTTATCGCAGATCGGTAAATCTTGAAGTTTTTCCGTTATGAGTGTTACTTTATTGCGATGCGATATATTTCTTAGCATGAGGGTCTTGTACATACCAATATTATAGCGAAATGGAGGCACTTCCTATCCTTTTTTGCAACGCGGCTTTAAAGATTTTTCCCTTATCATAGACTTAGGTTTTAAAATATTCAAAAGATCTTCCTAAGTTTACAATGGTAACATTATTTTGAAGAAAGGAAACTCTTGCTTTTCCTAATTTTTAACTAAGGGTCCCCATTCATTTAGTATTTTGGAAAACACTTAAATGAAAAAGGGGGGGGGGGTTGTTGCTAGCCACAACAATTGGCGATTCACTTGGGAGAACCAGTTATCTCTGCATTTTCTATTGAATTTTTCAAACTTCCGAAACAACAAAAAAAAAAATTCAGAAAATTAAACTTTATTATAAAAAGATAAAGCATATTATACTCCAAACTGTCAATGATATTTTGTTTCAACTTCTTTCTTTTTAATTGTTTGTTTCCTCAGCTTGTCCTTGCATTTACACCAGCCATTACTTGGTCTTGTAAAGATAAAAATAAAGTCTTCCCTGTGTAGCAGCTTTTCAAATATGCTCCTTTGTCGCAGGTAGAGCCTCTGCTGCCAGCAGGCGTCCATAGCCTCGACAGGGTTACCTATTACCCAGTAATGATCCTTTATCCTGTTTAAGGTGATCTACAACTTTCAAAGAAAAATCCAGATTGACACTTTTTCTTTTTTATTCCTAAAGAACAATGTCTTGGTTTGGTAGCCAAATTATGACACAGTCATTCACTTGATTTACACTTTTGCTGAACAAGTTGGCTCGTGATGAGACCCCTTGTCTTGTGATTTTAATAATCTTAAGTCGTTGCCCTGTTTTGGTGGACAGTAATGGCAAAGTCAGCAAAGTTTATAGTATCTGTGATTATGATAAGCCGGCTCGTGATGAGACCTCTTATACTTTGAGATATAGTGTTTCTTGGATTGTCTCTCTGAATGCTGCGATTTTCTCTAACAGGGAGGATATCATCGCTTTCCTTAAGAAAGTTCTGGATGACAATAATAGAGATTTTTTGGAAATGGTTGTTTCTACAGGGATCCTTATTTTGTTATTGATACCTTTCATTGTACTGATATAAAACAATTTCTTCACTAAGATTGCTTTCGTCAAGTTTTTTGGAAGTTGAAACTAGTATCATATCTGGTTTAAAGTTTTTAACTATATCTATTAATAATAAAGATCAAGTTTCTAAAAAAAAAATTTGCTATTTATACAAGCAAAAGTTCAAAATCTGATAGAGAAATGGTGTCTTTAGTAAATGACAAATGTTTTTTTTCTAGTTAATACTAACCTAAGTACCCACGGGGGATTTGAACCGGTGACCTATCGCAAGGAGTGCCTTAACAGCGCACCCATTCACCATCAATCCAAAGCCCCGTGGGCAGTAAATGACAAATGTTGTTAACCACAGCAAATTTTATTAGGAAACAAAAACATTTAAAGAAATGAGAGGTTGAAATTCCCTAGGATTATGTACATAATAGGGATAATCTCTTCTCTTATTTTGCCTACCAATACTTAAAAACCAAATTATCCACCTAATAACCTAGCTAAATTACTCCTACTCCTATTCTAATTATACACAGAAAAATTAACTAGGTAAAATGATATTTCCAGTGGAACCATCTTTTCATTTTTATTCCTACACGTATGTACCTTTTAAACATCAGTGTTGAGAACAAAGCTTTTCTTGAATTGTGAACATTGGATGTGAAATTAGAAAGTGTAACTTCAGTCGAAATTTTGTCTGAGATTTCTTTCGTATGAAATCTTTTGTCCAATTGGATACCTATTGGATCATAAAAATCGGGATGAATTTCTGTTATGGATTGGTGATCATGTAATAGGAAAGATGACAAGCCAGGTTGCGAATATGATTTTTCAGTTTTAATGGCCTGTAATCCATTAGGCGTAAGAGTCAAGCTTTTAGCAATTTCTTGTAAAAGGAAAGTTTCCATATATAAATCACTAAATAAATTAATGAGGAATAGATAGAAATTTGTGACAAGAGATTTATCTATTAACGCGAATTGCTGGCAAGTTTCCAAAAATACTTTCTTTCGTCGATGATGTCTTGGAGGACATAGAAGTTTTTTAAGGAAGTTTGATATTGATTGATCTTGGAATTGAAAAAGTTCTATACTTCCTTGACACAATCTAGTTTTCCAAAATGGTAGCACATCTTTCGAATGTTCTTTGATAAGGTGCTCAGTATACCATAGTAATCTATCAAAAGTCTGAAAATTTAAAACACAATCCGATTTTGTACAAAATGAGTGCAAGTGAGAAAGAATGAAATGATTATCTGTACAAATAATGTTACAGCACAACTGGGATTGACTTGAAATATCTTCTTTTTCACAAGAACTGGCCAGAATTATGGGATCCGAGCAATTTCGAATTCTGTCTTGTGAATCAGAAGACAAGTTATGATTTTGAACAGGCATGGGGGTTTCTTCATGATATGAATCATAGATCGGGGTATTGTCTTGGATAGTAAAATCATGCAAATGATCCTTTACTTTGGAATGAGGATTGACTGATATGATTCTTGAATTAGAATATCTCTCATTATCTGAGCTTTGTTGAGTTACTTGAGATAAATCAACAACATCATTGTCATCAAAGTAGCTATCATAAATGATTTTACAGGTTTCCCTAGATTTCTCTTTTTGATTGAATATTTTCAGACAAGGAAGGTCAAGTGGTTCTTGTTTGAAAATGATCAAAGGATGTTCTATAGCTGTCTTTTTATCTTGAAAACCTAATGATGACTTATTTGAGTAATCCTCTGTACCTTTTGAGATATCTTTAATATTGAGAGGGGAAAAATTATCATCACTAAAAACATCAGGATAAAGAGAAAAATGCGATTCTGGAACAATGCATTTGAAAATATCATCGTGGAAAAATCTTTGTTCATCAGATTCATCATAGACATCGGGCTTTAGATCATACCTTTGTGTACTGATACTTTTCGAAAGAGAATTAGTTTGTTGTTCTAACCTTGGCATCTGCATTTGTTGACTTGCAATGATATTATCTGACCTTGTATCAAAGTCATCTCCTGGTTCCAAGGCAGGCTTTCCTCCATCATTCTCGCTTTCGTCTTCTTGCATTAGAGCATGCATGTCTCCTAGGCTTTGGGAACCTTCTCCATCATGAGTGATTTGTATATTCAAATTGGAATTCTCATTCATATTAGAAGAAAATGAGACACAGCTTGGACTAATTTCTGCTGGATCGGACATAGGAGGCAGGGAATGCTCAGCATAATCTAAAGATTCTTCATCCGTGAGTTCACTTTCAAGATCATACTCTAGACAATTAAGATGAAATCGCATATTAAAATCCCTAACAGATTCATCTTGTTTCCGTAGATAATCAATTTCATCATATACCTGGTCATAGTCATAACAATCAAATTTACAAATGAAAGTCTTGACGAATTGGTCCCAGCTGTGAATTGAGGCAACTGGGAGGGTTCTACACCATTTTCTAGCTTCCGCCGTGAATGTAAGAGTAAAAATTCTGCATAAAACGCCTTCATCAATTCTTTGAACGTTCGAACTTGAAACTCTTTGAATAAATTGAAGAGCATGATTAAAAGCAGAAGAATTATTCTTACCATTGAATTTTACCTGAGACAAGAGTCTTACCACTTCAGGTGGAGTGTTGGAAGAGGCACGAACATGGATGCAACTCCAAATGGGAAGTTTGTGAGCAGCCATCCTAATTCAAATGTTACAATTGAAAACCATTCCAACAGACACTATGTTCAGGCCCTCCTTCTAGCGCCAAATATGTTGAAGCCCCGAAAATCGGGTCGACAACAAGGGGGATACCCACCTGGTCTAGACCTTGGTTGGCAGCTCCTTATCCGTTTGGTATAGCGGGTCCGAATGGGGATAATGGGACCATTTTCCCAATCTAAGGGTGTGTGTGTGTGCAGAGTTGGATGTTGCTGATCTAAGAATACTTAAAGCTAATCTAATTCAAACTTTTAAACTAAATCTATGCTATTGTAATCTAATGAAAAACAGCACATCTAATCTATGCTAACCCGGGGTGTATTTCTTCTATTATGCGATCTAAAAAGATTTCAAACAATAACTGGTAATAAAGATCATTCAGCTATCATAAGAATAGAAATCAATTAAGATGAACTACTTTGCATAAAAAGTTAGGCAAAACAGTTGTGAACAGCATATCACATAATAAGTTATTCATATATCAGACATAAATAAATGGCTCCACCGTACAAAAGTGCCAAATGGTAACTCACACATTCATGCAATAACATATAAACAACTAAAACTGTATATCACTTTCAGAATATAAGCAGAAATGGCCAAGAGATAAAAGTACCATTTATGACTGATCCTACTTATAAGCTTCAAGCAAAAATGATTTATCTCTACTTGTTCTAACATCTACTAAGAGTACAAAAGTGCAACATCAGTAGCAGACATCAAATGCAAACATTAATAAACCTCTATCCATCCATTCATCAAAACCTCCTCTGAGGGTGCAGAAGTGCATGTTCTGAGGACAAGTTTTTGACAAATTTCTGGACCCTCTCCAAATGCAATGAGAAGGGTTAAAATACTACTTCCTAATTCTAATAATAGTTTATTTACAAAATTTAGGATGCGGTTTTCAAATGACCGTCCTTTTTCTAATCTAATTCTAAAAGAAAAAACAACATTCTAAATAAGGCTATTTATAAATCTGATCTTTAAAGCTGTAAGTGTTCATCATGGGCTTGAGAAGAGTCGGCTGGCTGATTTCTGCTTTGAGCTGGGCTGCGAAAACAGAATCTATGAGAGCTGGCACTACTTTTTCGGCCGCGTTTATGATGCATTTCACAGTCATCCATTGACTATGCGGCTTGACCAAGTATGCCCAGTAACACTCCCAATTTAATCTGTTTAATGCTTGGATCGCTTTTCCCTTCTCCTGCGCCTTCTGCTTCCAGTCGTAGTTTATTTGGTAGATACCCCGGGGTGGTCTCTTCGATTAAATTTTCTCTGTGCAAATTTTCATTTACACAGTCGATAAGAATGCTTGCCTGCGTGGCCGCTGTCTCCGCTGCTTGTTCCGCCTGCCTGATTTGATCGTCCCATTTATCAAAGAGCAATTCTTTATGATTCTCATTTATTCTGGGTGCACTTGCTCTTTTCCCTTCATCTTCATCCTGCCAAGCCAAGTACTCCGTCATTCGTTTGTCACTCTGATCATAGTCACTCCGCAAGTCTACCACTTGATTGGTGATTTTATCGCTCAGTTCGCAATAATGACTCCACTGTGATATCTTACGTCCCAACTCTTCCTGTTGCTGCAGTAGTTGTTCATTTAAGCCAATAGACTCTGAAATAAATTCTGTAAGCTTAGGCTCATCTTTATGCATTTCCTGGAAAATTTGTAATTGTTTTCCTTTCTCGTCTAGACTTCTTTGATAGCCTATCTGCATCTGCTGAAAGTCTTTCTGCAACTTCTCGAGCTGTTTGTTAGCTTCAATATTAGCATTGGCTTGCTGCAATTGTTGTTGTAGTAGCTGTATTTGATCTTCTTGTTCTTTCAATAGTTGCTGAACTTCCGATGCCTTGTCAATAGTTGCAGAAGCATATGCTCCTGCGATCTGAGACAACTTAGTGAGATTTTCAGATGGGTTATTGTTGGGGTCTTTCCATAAGACGTCCAATTGTTCAGCATCTTGTGACAGTGTATTTTCTAGTTTTCTTTTCTTTCTCTGTCTTCTTACAACTGCTTTATGTTGGGGACTATAGAATACGTCCAGTGGAGGAATTTATTCTACATTAAGTAGAAGCTCAGAAGGTGGAGCGATAGGAATGTGCTCCGTTTCTGTGACACTGCTGACTATGGTCGAAACCACTTCTTGTGCTACCTGTGTATTGCTCACAGGCGTTCTTGGGGCTTGCCCTTCAAGATTGATCAGCTCGTTGAAGGTTTCCCATTCTTTGTCTAACTCTGTCATGACGGGTGGCGTTTTAATGAGGAGAGGAGGGACATCTCTTGGCGGAGAGGCGATAACATGTTGTTGCGACATTGCACTTGACTGAGCCGTGTCCTTAGCTGTTTCTTCGTTCTTGCCTTGGTCGCTTCTAGACCCTTTAGAATGTTCAGGTACTCCTTGCGCAGTGTTAGATTTAGATCTGGAAGTGCTTGAGTTCCCACTGAGGCTAACGCTTGGAGTCGGTTCTCTGGCAGGCAGTCGCAGCTTTTCTAAAGGAACACTGGCCAGTCTTCTTTCCCTGTATACCATGAATTTTTGGAGGTCATCTGGAGACAATTTTGACTGAGCTTCCCGCAAAATTTCCTGGAGTGAGCGTTTATTCTGAAATAAATCATCAAATAAATCCTTCTTTCCAACGAATACCTTTATTTTGACATTCGTTGTGAAACCTTGAGCAACTTCATTAGGGTCAAATGGCCTTGCTGGGAATTTAAATAATTGTAGACACGTCACATTCTCCACTTCGGTCAACGCGTGACCTACATCGAACAATGAAAAGGCCCCACAAGCTACAGGAAACTGAGGCCATATGGTCTTCTTTTTGTCTTTTAGGTCCTTAGTTAGGCCGCCTTCTAAACAGGTTTGATAAGCAATTTCTCAAGCCAGCAATTTGTCAGGAATATACAAGGGCAGGACATGAGGAGGGACGGTGCTTCCAAATACTCTAATATAGGCGAACCATTCTTCCCCGAACCATCTTGCGATGGGGATGATATCTATCTGTGCCTCGGGTGAGCACCTCGGGGGGTCTTCATCATACATCATTCTCTACAAGGGTAAGATAAGCCCGTGACAAATCTGGTAGAAATGTGGGATGAACTGAGAATCCCACAGTACCTTATGATAAACATGGATAGGTAATGGGTCCTGGGTAGTCCATTTCCAACCCATAATGGGAAATTTAGACACATAACAAATAGAATCCATAATATATGCGGATAGATAAAAAGGAGGATAGATCCTTTGAGACAAGGATCTCTTAGACCGGTAATTGATAATAGCCGTGTACATATTATCAGAAAAGATCTTGGCCCAATCCATAATATCAGCATTTGTGGCAGCATCTATTAATGGCAACCATTCAGACGAAAACTTATTGATATCTGGCATCCCAAATAATCTACAAAGCATGGACGCAGCAAAACAATACAGAGAGGTGAGGGAACCAGTGCTGTACATACCGTTTTTGTCTCTCTTGAGCGGTTCCTCTTTTCTGGACCAATCTTTGGTGGTCTCTAATAGGTCTGGGTTCTCCGCCACAAATTTCTTAACGAATTGTGCATTGTAAGTCGCCTGCGGTTCAGGAAGATGATACATAAGCTTTAAATCTTGTGCAGCGAATGATCCGATGAGCCCTTGTCCTTGAATCTTGAATTGTCTGTCGTTCATGTCTGCATTGTCAAGTATCCACTTGATCATATCCGTATATGGTAGAATTTTGGGTCTTGCTGCTATCCGATGAAGAAATGAGCATGCTAGCTCTTCTAAGGACGCTTCGGAAGAGCGTTGTGAGCCCGCGACAGCAGTAACCTTCATTATTCTGGGATTCTCCTCTTCAAGCAGTCTGTACATGCTTTCCCACGTTGATATCCCTGCGTCTTTGTTACAGGTTGTGTCTGTATACAAAGGCGCCATTTCCTTCGTCTTTTCCTTTGCCTCAGAGCCCTGAGCTCTATTTTTCTTTCCCATTTCTTCCTGCGTATGGCTGTTTATCGTCTTTCGCTCTCCGTTCCTGTAGCTCACAAGTGAAATGGAAATGACTGATCAAGAAAGGTGGTGGGAGAGTTTTAAATGCAGCAGATATATCAAATATGCCACCTTACGTGAAGTAATTCTTTACAAAAGCACGTGTCTACATTTCATTTAATAGCTGACAACTAATCCCTTTACTATCATTAAAAGCGCATGATCTTGAGTCAGATTATGGTAAGTGGCTTTCCTTGAATAGCGTGCCCGAAGGATTCGTAATGAAGTGATTTTACGATTTGCCTACGTAACATCGCAGATCGCGCCGTCGCAGATCGCACCATCGCAGATCGCGCAAACACACGAATATAACATCGCAGCGATCGCAACATCGCAGATCGCAGAAGTTTTATGCTTGCCAAATCTTGTCAGCTCATTTTCTGCGATATGCGATCTTGCGATCGGTGTTATCGCAGATCGGTAAATCTTGAAGTTTTTCCGTTATGAGTGTTACTTTATTGCGATGCGATATATTGCTTAGCATGAGGGTCTTGTACATACCAATATTATAGCGAAATGGAGGCACTTCCTATCCTTTTTTGCAACGCAGCTTTAAATATTTTTCCCTTATAGACTTAGGTTTTAAAATATTCAAAAGATCTTCCTAAGTTTACGATGGTAACCTTATTTTGAAGAAAGGAAACTCTTGCTTTTCCTAATTTTTAACTAAGGGTCCCCATTCATTTAGTATTTTGGACAACACTTAAATGAAAAAGGGGGGGGGTTGTTGCTAGCCACAACACATAGATAAATGGTTAAATCTACTAGGATATTTTTTGTTCATGATTTTTCCAGCAAGGAAAAGATTACTCGAGATCCTTTCAAAATCTTGCTCGAAGAAGGCCTCGAGCAACATAGGAACGTGATGATGGATAACTTTGCCCATATCCTTCAGTGGTTGCCCAAGGGTGAAGCATATTCTTCCAGCAGCTACTCCGGAAGCACCACACCCTTTAAGGTATGAGTTAACATTGACATCCCCATATTTGTGGGTCAGATAGACGCAGACGTCATAAATAAATGGTTAAATCAGTTAGAACGATATATTTTTTTTCATGATTTTTCCAACCAGGAAAAGATTACTTTTTCCCTTCTCAAAGTTTCCCCCCACATCAAGGACTAGTGGGAAACCTAATGTGAGCAAAAGGATGAAAGTATGCCCTCACTATTTTGGCCGCACCCACTTGGGATTCATTCTAGGACACCATCAAGGAGAAATACTTACCTGTCGGGAGCTATGAGGATAAATACATAAGGTGGACCACATTGTGATAGGGAAGGGACCAAGACATGCAAGAGTTTACAAATTTTTTCATACCCTTCACTTGAAGTTGGGTATCAAGGATTCTGAGAAACATTTTGTACTCAAGTACCGTAGCATCCTACACGGGTACATCCAGGATGAGATGGAGTTCCTAGACATCTCCTCACTTGGCACAACGTACCGATTCGCTGTCAAGATTGAGCAGAAGTTTAAATAAAAGAAGCGAGACTTTGGATCTATGAAGCTAAAGCAAGGGAAAGGTGCCCCCAAACCAAATAACAAAGGACAAAGCCAAGGTGGGGTGACCCAAGACAACCCGTCGAAGCCGCAAGAAAATAATAACACCATGAATTCAAAGAAGGACACATGAAAGTGGTGTGAGTTCCATAAGAGCCCCACTCATAACACAAGTGAGTGTCAGGCCAAGAAATTGCTAGTGGCTGAGTTGAAGACTTCAAATCAGATGCATGTTATGACTCTCAGTTAGAACCCAACAAGAGGAATGACAAAGGGAAGCAGGTTATTGACGTGGAGCCAAGCGCCATTGTTTCCACGACCAAGATCTAGAAGAATGAGCCCGAAGATCCAAAGGAGGGGGACCGCGTCTTTCACTCATAGATGTGGGTGAAGGGTTCACCGCTGCAATTCATTTTTGACAGTGGGAGCCAAAATAATCTCATTTCAGTAGATATCGTAAAGCGGCTGGACCTATTGAACACACCACACCTACATCCATACAACATCGGGTGGCTTCATCAAGGATGAGATCTTTGAGTCAACCAGTAGTGTTGCCTTACCTATAGCATCAAGTCCTTCATAGATGAGGTATTTTGTGATGTTTCTCCTCTTAATGTTTGTGATGTATTATTAGGACAACCATACTTGTGGAAGCGACATGTTGTATATGAGTCGAGACCTCAATATATTATTATTTCTTTGGGTAATATGTTATAGAGGTAGCCCCACCTACTGCCACCTCTTTGATCTCTACTAAGAAATGCAGTAAGATCATCTCCCATAATAGGAAATTTATTTTCTATCTAGTTCACTCTCAAAGTAAGGGGAAGATTTTATCCATATCCATGGCCCTTGGGAAGGGTTCCTCCATGCAGCAGAAGCAGGTTGATACGTTCATGAAAGAATACAAGGACATGTTCTCCTCACCCACAGGGGTACCATTACACTAGTATGTCAAGCATTCGCTTGATTTGACTCCCAGAGCACCTCTACCCAAAGGGCCGATATATCGTCACTCCATTGTGGGAAATTCCAAGTAGAAGCTGCGACATGATCAACATCAGGTGCCACATGAGTTTCAGGTAGGCGACAATGTTTGGTTGAATTTTTAGAAAAAACTCCTTATTGGAGCCTATTGGAAGCACAGACCACTCTGATATGGTCCTTACACCCTTAAGAATGTTATGTGAGACAATGATTTTGAGCGCAACATTCCCCCATTCCTTAGCCTACACCCAATTTTTAATCTGGACAGCCTTCGACCATACTTCCCACCATTACTGGACACATCAGACATTGCAGAATAGCTCATACCAACAGAATTAAACCCAAACTGCATGGAACACGCCAAAACTGATCGGAGTATTGACACACAAGTCAATAACACTTGCCATTAGAAGATCCAACTATATCGGGCTCTCAAAGCTAGCCAACTCCTCCACCAAGGCAAGTGGCTCACTAGGGACCAAGTTCAGCTGAAATTTCCCCATCTCATGGAGGCACTCAACGCAATGGAAACCATTACTTCCTAAGGGGGGAGGAATGATACAGGTGGATGTTGGTGGCCACCCACCTATTCCACTTGGACCCCCACCACTATCTCTTTCAGTTTTTCAGTTTCCTTAATTATAACACAATTTACTATTTTTGGCAGTTTTTTCGGGTCCTAAAATTTTGGAGCCATTTTTAGGCCCTAAACAACATTTTTTTGGGCAATTTGGGACCAACTTATTAGCTAGTCATAAGTTGTAGTCTTCGAATAGATCATTCTAACGAGGTATTCTGCACATCAAAAAGAGATCGTATGCCAAAGTCATGACCTCAGGAAGTTGATGTACCAATTTACCCAAACAAGGCCCATAGTTTTGGCGCTTCATCTCCTAGGGTTAGGTTTTTGGATGTTTAGGGTTTTCCATTATTTCTCAATAATAAATAGGCCTTCGAGCCTCATTGTAACACAGTTTAGAGGCATGTAGCTGCCACATCTCTTCTTAGAGATAAGCTACCATCGCCCAAGCTAGTCTTATTTTCATTCTGTTTGTAAGCATATTTCAATATTTGATATTAATGCAATTAAGTTTTATTTCTGATGCATCTATGTATTTATGGTTATATATGTAATTTTTTGCTTTCCTAATTAATTTTGGATCATTCGTATGAGAGCGGTCTGCTCTTTCTCTATTTTTCTTTGCATGTCCCTAACGAGGTTGGGATATAAGGAGTTAGGGCTAGAACTGGTCGAACATTTGCAAGACTAGCCTCGATCGAAGACCTCAGATGGTGGAAGATAATAAAGATGAGGGGGTAGGAGATCCTTTCAAAATATTGCTTGAAGAAGCCCTCAAGCGATAAAGGAATGCGATCATGGACAACTTTTCCCAGATCCTTCAACGGCTACCCAAGGGCGACGCATCTTCTTCCAACAACTACTCTGGAAGCGCCACACCCTTTAATGTACAAGTTAACTTTGACATCCCCATATTTGAGGGTTGGATAGATGTGGACGTCGTAGATAAATTGTTAAATCTGCTACAAGGATATTTTTCTGTTCATGATTTTTCCAGTGGGGAAAATATTACTTTTTCCCTTCTTAAATCTGTTCCCCACGTTAAGGACTGGTGGGAAACCTACTGTGAGAAGAAAGATGAAAGTACGCCCTTAAATTTTTCTTCCGCACCCACTTTGGATTCATTTAGGGATGCCATCAAGGATCAGTACTACCCTGTCAGGAGCTATGAGGATAAATAGATAAAGTGGACCACCGCGACAGGGAAGGGACCAAGACGTGACAAAGTTTACTAATGTTTTTCATACCCTTCATACGAAGTTGGCTATCAAGGATTTTGAGAAACATTTGGTACCCAAGTACCATGACTGCCTACATAGGTAAATCTAGTATGATATGGAGTTCCTAGACATCTCCTCTCTTGGCATGATCTACCGATTCATTTTCAACATCAAGCAAAAGTTTAAACAAAAGAAGCGAGACTTTGGATCTATGAATCCGAAGCAAGGGAAAGGTGCCCTGAAACCAGAGAACAAAGTACAAAGCCAAGGCGAGGTGACCCAAGACAACCCATTGAATCCGCAAGAAAAGAACAACACCACGAAGTCAAAGAAGGACATAGGAAAGTGGTGTGAGTTCCATAAGAGCCCCACTCATAACACAAGTGAGTGTCAGGCCAAGCAGCCGCTAGTGGCCAAGTTGAAGGCTTTAGAATCAGATGCATGTTTCAAATCTGAGTTAGAACCCAAGAAGAGGAATGAAAAGGGAAGCAGATTATTAAATTGGATCCTAGCATCATTATTTCCATGACCAAGATCCAGAAGAATGATCCCGAAGATACAGAGGAGGGTGAGAGTCTCTTCCACTCACATATATGGGTGAAGGGTTCGTCGCTGCAGTTCATTGTCGACAATGGGAGCCAAAAGAACCTCATTTTAGTAGAGGCCGTGAAGCGAATGAGCCAACCAAGCACACCACACCCGCATCCATACAGCATCTAGTGGCTTCACCAAGGACGATATCTTTGAGTCAGCCAGCAGTGATGCCTTCCCTACAGCATGAAGCCCTTCACAGATGAGGTATTGTGTGATGTTTCTCCTCTTGATGTTTGTGATGTATTATTAGGACAATCGTACTTGTGGAAGTGACATGATGTATATGATTCGAGACCTCTCTCTTTTATTATTTCTTTGGGTAATACGTTATACAGGATACTAGAGGTAGCCCCTACTGCCACATTTTTTTATCTCCGCTAAGAAACGCAGTAAGATCATCTCCCAGACTAGGAAATTTATCTTTTGTCTGGTTCACTCTCAAAGTAAGGGAAAGATCGTTGTCGCATCCATGGCCCCAAGGAAGGGTTCCTCCATGCAGTAGAAGTAGGTGGATACAGTCATGAAATGATACAGGGACATGTTCTCCTCACCCACTAGGGTACCATTGCACTGGAAGGTCAAGCATTCGTTTGATTAGACTCCCAGATCACCTCTACCGAACGGGCCTATATATCACCACTCCATTGTGGAAAATGCCAATTAAAAGCAGCGACATGATCAACATTGGGTGCCACACAAGTTTCAAGTGGGCGACAAAGCTTTGTTGCATTTGCATAAAGAACACCTTACCGGAGCCCATCAGAAGCTTAGGCCAGTCCAATATGGTCCTTACACCATTACCCAAGCTATGGGAAATAACACTTTTAAGCTTAGAATTCCCCCATTCCTTGGCCTACACCCAGTGTTCAATGTGGACCGCCTTTAACCATACTTCCCACCATTACTAGACACATCAGACATTGTAGAACAACTCACACCAACATAGTTAAACCGATACTACATGAAACAGGCCACAACTGATCAGAGTATGGACACACAAGTCAAGAACACTAACCAACAGAATATCCAACTATATCAGGTTGTCAAATCTGGGCAACTCCTGCACCAAGGTAAGTGTCTTACCAGGGACCAAGCTCAGCAAAAGTTTCCCCATCTCATGGAGGTACTCAATGCAATGGGGACCATTTCTTCCTAAGGGGGGAGGAATGATCGAGGTGGATGTTGGTGGCCACTCACCTATTCCACTTGGTCCCACACCACTGTCTCTTTCTGTTTTTCAGTTTCCTTAATTATAGCACAATTTACTATTTTTGGTAGTTTTTTTAGGTCCTGAACTTCTGGAGCCATTTTGAGGCCCTAAACGGCATATTTTGGGAAAACCTGGGCTAACAAAGGTCATGGACTAGTGTTAGACATTTTAAAGTTGTAGTCCTCAGATATATCTTTCTAACGAGGTATTGTGTGCGTCAATTGGAGACTGTATGCCAACATCACGACCTCGGGAAGTTGATGTACCAATTTACCCAAACGGGGCCATAGTCTTGGTGCTTCATCTCCTAGGGTTATCATTTTGGATGTTTAGGGTTGCCCATTGTTTCTCAATAATAAATAGGCCTTTGAGTCTCATTGCAGCATAGTTCAGAGGCATGTAGCCACCACAACTCTTCTTAGAGATAAGCTACCATCACCCAAGTAGTCTTTTTTCCATTTTGTTTGTAAGCATATTTCAGTATTTGATATTAATGCAATGAATTTTTATTTCTATTGTGTCTTTGTATTTATGGTTATATCTGTAATTTTTTGTGTTCCTATTTAAATTCAGATCACCTACAAGTTCCCTCCACCGCACCTAACCCACTCCTCGGTTTGATATATGTTGAGGGTTCCAATACACGTCCCATTTGTTTCTCTTCGATCTCCTTTCCCTCACTTTCCCATCTACTTCCCATCTCCCCCAACTTTTCCACCTCATCATGTTCTCCACTAGACTTACCTTGCTTGAGGCCGTCACCAAGACTAGTTGGTTTTTATCCCTCAAATTTTACTATTTTTCGTGCCTCCCCCACCCTGTGCCCACCCCGTCTTTCGGTTTCCTCAAAAGATTCCTTAGATAAAAATGTTTAGGAGCATAGGGCTTCCTCAACAGCCGCCTAAACCTTCGGTCATCCCTATCAGTTAGCCACATAAAAATAACCATAGGTGCATTAAAAGAAAACTCAAGAATCCATGTTTGGTGTTTGGTAAGTGTTGGTAGGGCAACCACTCCCATCTCATTCATTGTTGATGATATGGGCCACCTCTTTCACGATTTTCAATTTTTAATTTGATCTTTGAGTTGTGTTTTTTTTAATACTTTCTAGTTTCTTGAGAATTTATTTCATTGTACCTTTTTAATTAGATTTTGATTTGATAATAGCTTCAAAACATTGATAATAGTATTCCCAAGGTTATGATCACTCATGCATTTGAAACTAAACATGACAGTTATATCAAACAAATAGAGATTGTTACATAAATTTAGAAATTTTGTAAAAATTATTTTTTATCGTTTTTTTTTATGTATTTTTGTGTCTTTATCCTATGGTTTTCTCAAAGGTATATATTATTTTCTTTGTTATAACCTTTCGGAACCTATTTACCTAATCCTAGCCTATATATTTTAGACCTATTGTGATGGTGGTGTGATTATTATCTAAACCTATACCTAACACCTATCAGAGTATGATTCAAAATTTATTTATGTGACCTTATCTCATAACATTATAATCATGTTATGAACCCTCTTGCATTAGGTTATGTTCATGAGGATTGGGAAATGGGATTATCAAGGTGTTAGTACAATGGATATTGTAATGTACACCTGTTGTTTCCAACGGTCATGATTTCAAGCTCTATCATGACTATACCTCGTTATTCATTTCTTGTCTCTGATTATCTCCTATGGGTTTTGGCTCTCTCAGTAACGAGTTAGGGTTTTTAGGGTTTGTTGATTTTACAGTCATCTTGTAATGCAGAAAGCTAGTATTGTCTAACCATGTCATGTGTAGTCTGATTTGAGACCTAGAGTATTTATATGTTAGAAGCCTATGAGTACTATGCTCAGTTGTTTCGGACTATTGGCTAGTTCGAATTCTTGAAATTATTCCAAGGATATAACCAGGCAGTCACTCAGGATTTCACAACCTCTTTCAACAGTCATAGGGTTAGAGTTGGGGCAATTCAGTTTAAGGTGGATCGTGATTTTATCATTGAATTTTCTTTTTTGTCTCTCAAAGGTGAAAAATGGTCGAAGACCAAGAAAATTAAGAAAGATCCCTAGAAGAAATTGTTGGCCAAAAGAGGATATACCTACTACATTAAAGGTATGTTGGTTACCTATTTAAAACCAAAATGGAAAAACATGTTACTATTTCTCATAATGTACATACCATGTGAAGGCCACTACAATTTAGTGTTTTTATATCATGTTACACTGTTAACAATTTTTTTGGGATACCCTTTGAATCTTCTGCATTTCTTGTATGTATCACTAGTTAATATGGCTTCGACATACTAGAAGCGGCATAACCATCGTTATCTGATTTATCATGGATTAATTGTGATTTTGGTTAAGTTGAGGAAATTAGGGTTAGAATGGGATCCCTTCCTGTTAAAGAATGGTTTTGTTGACAAACTCCAACCCGAACCGTCTTTCCCTCAAGTGTCTTCAGGCCCTGATATAGAAAGTGATGATGCTCCTATCGAGCCTTTGGGGAACGATAACCATGTCAGTGACCCTGAGTCTGTTCAAAACATGTGTTCTCGGGGAAGAGGGAAAATCAATGTTCGGCACCTGAAACCTCAAGGTTATGTCCCAGTCATAATAATAATCCTATTATGCAGGAGCATATGATTCGAAAGGTGTTAGGTCAGCGGGGTAAACCTACATCTAATAAGGACAAGCCTCAGGTCAACTCTTTTGATCTCAACCCTGCA
Organism: Pinus tabuliformis; assembly: GCA_031772625.1. Lineage (NCBI taxonomy): Eukaryota > Viridiplantae > Streptophyta > Pinopsida > Pinales > Pinaceae > Pinus > Pinus tabuliformis. The sequence continues at coordinate 692,161,790 of CM062814.1, read as the reverse complement.
ACGCAATGCATAGATAGTCAATGTCATCAAGATAGTAATACACATATAAAGGACAAATTGTTAAATACAAAAAATTGTAGGTTGTTGTGTAACAAAAAAATAAAATAAAATAAAAAATCCTTTTGACCTGAATGTTGTATATCTTGAGGAAACTCGGCCAAAGAAGGTTAATCCAAAATTCATCCAGGATCAAGGTTCTCTCTGTAATGTTGGTAATTCATCAGAATTGAAAGACAAATCTCACAAAGTTTCTTCTGAGACGTTGTTAGATCTCTATTAGCACCAACAATACTTGGTGATTGTTCCATAACTCACTTGTTGATTTGAATAGTTGACCTAGGGGAATGAGCAGTTAAGGGCTACCCATAATCATCATATAAATCCTAAACAACATGAGTGTTGGGCCTAAGAATTATCCTTAAAATACATCCACTTTCACTCCATTCAACATCCACTTTCTCTCCATTCACACATTTTCTCACCTCTATTCCACCACCATGTCATCACATTAGCTTCACTTTCATCATTATATGGGTTATCCTTGTGTTTTCCAAAACATTATTAATTCTTAGTATTTTTAAGTGAATTTGTGGTTAAACTTTAGAAAATAATCTCCATATACTTATACCTAACAATTAGAATTAATTTTTTGACATGTGTAGTGTTAACACCCAGGTTGTTCCCTTTGACTCCAAAGGGAATACGGCCGGGGTAACCACTAACCAATCTTTGGATTACAGTTTCTAGCCCAACTGTAATCAGAGAGGGCTCTCTCTTTAAGGTTTGTCTCTGTTTTGTGAAGATTTTAGGCTAGTTATGAGTTCAGGGTTTGGTTTTATGTTTTGGTTGAGGGATGTCTCTCTGTACCTAAGGTGGAAATCTTCAGATATTTCTAATCCATTGGGCTATGGAGTCTGTGGCTACAGGTTGTTTGAAATATTGAGTTGAGTTGCTGAAACTGCAGGGCCATTTAAATGCCTCATGGAACAAACTTGAAATTGTGATTATGAAGTGTGTTTAACCAGTGAAAAGCAATTAAGAATTTTCCACTAAGTTGGGGTGTGAGAGAAAGAGATATATTGCACGGGAGCAAACTTGAATTCCTGAAACAATAATCACTGTGAAAGATATAGTGTGAAGGTGCAGCAATTAAGAATTACACTCTTATAACTATAACTGAGGAAAACATACATAATAGCTCAGATTGAGTTCAAGGTATTCTATGAGATAAGTCTTGAAACTATTCTTTTTCTTTGCTATAAAACTGTGAAACAGAACATGAATGGATTATGAAGAAAACAACAAACATAAGGAACAGGTGAAAGAAACTTATTGAGCCATGAAAACACGCAGGAATCCTGTAGTATTCAGCAATCGCATTACAACGCCCCAGACAACACAAACTTTGGAAATTCCATCAGCCTTTGTATTAAACTCTGAAAATTTACAGCATAAGAACTCTAAAAGAGAAATCAACAACAACCCCTGCAAGCTTATGCGAAGGGGAATATATACAATCGGTCATACAAAATATCTGAACCGTTGAGTCATCTGAGAAGTAAATACGTTCACCAACTTTTACAGAATAGTAGATAAGGAAGTTATTACAGCTTTGAATACAAAATAAATGCTCTTTAATTCTGTCAGAAGACTTTTTGACCTTTAGACGCCACTGAGTCGGTTGAACGTTCTGTTTTAATGATGGATGATGTGTCCTTATGGCTCTGTCGTGCTATAGCTTCCTCGGCCCTATCATCTGTAGCTGTCAATGTTGCTTTGTTGGCCGAGTAGGTTTGCTGAGCTGGCTCAATCCACTCTTCTCCTTGCACACTGAATTCATCAAATTTTCCTGTGCATGATAACTTATATATTTTAATGAAAAAACTTGATTACAGGCATCTTGTTTACAGTATTAACTGTATCATTTTAGTCCAAAATTCCTGTGTGGGCAATTGATGTCTCAGAATTGCCTCTAAGGTCTCATCTGCCTCTGTGTATTTGTAGAAGTTTGGAGGCACTTCAAACAGATGTTTAATTTCATTCATAATGAAAAATAAGTTCTCTACCCTGTTATAGAGACTTTGCCCAGATGTTGGCCCTGTTTCTTCTGAAGTACTGGGTCTTTCAGTGATCTGATTAGTAGCAAATGTATTGACCCTTTTGGCATAATTCTCATGTGAAAGTAGTCTCCCTGCGCTGTTCAGTAAGCTAGGAAGACCTCTGTTTTGTAATGCTACAAATTTGTCCATGAACCTGTTGACTTCTGTTTGCATGTCCTGGCTTCTTCTGTCTAATGTTTGTACCAGGCTTTTCAATGTGAGGACCCTCTTTATCAGCTGGATGGTTTCAGTTCTGTTTGGAATTCCCATTGCTGCCAGCTGAACACTTGTTCTGTTATTAAGCACATTAATCATTCTATTGGCAACCTCAGGCATATTGCCTAGAGATGCCCTTGCTCTCTGGATTTCCCTATGTGCTTTCCCTATGAGCTCTATCTGCTCATGAATAGTCTCAATGTATTGCCATTGATCAGTGATGGATTGGCCAATGTTGGCCCACAAGACTGTTTTGAGCTCAGCCACCACTTTGTCCAGGGTGAGCTCTTTCTCCAGCTCCTTTATCTTCTCTTTGAGAGCCTTTATCTCTCTTCCTTTCTCAGCTACATTTTGTTTTGATTTATCATATTTTTCATTTAGCTTGACTAAATTCTCCCTGGCCTCATTCAGTTCTGCCATTTGGGCTTCTAAGGCCTGAATTTCATTCTTGAGCTTCTGCATGTCCAGGCTTGGAGCCTGCTCTGTTGTTGGTGCTGGTGTTGATGTAGATGGTGCCGTTTGAGCTGTTTGTTCTGTAGGAGGAGCAGTAGTCTGAGGAGTTTCCTCAAGGTTGATTATTTGTGGAGGGGGCTGTGATGTTTGACCTTCTTCCTTCTGTTGCAGGGCTGCCTGCAGTGTTGCCTCTGATTCTCCCAATTTCTCTTGTGTCTGGATTAGCTGTTTGTATAATGATACCAGCATAGCTGCTGCATCTTGGTCATGTCTCAGCTGAGCAACTTCTTCCGTTTGTGGGTGAATAGTTGCTGGGACCTTAACCATTTTTCTTAGTGCTGCCATATCTGCATCTCTTAGCTTCAACAGCGCTTGTACAGCCTTGATGTCCTTGGGATCATGCCCAAGTTCTATGATTATATCCTCTAAAGCTTTGATTCGGTTGTCCTTTGCTTGAGAGGATGCTCTCTCCAACTCAAGTTGGGCAGCTGTGTTGTTCAGGCTATTTTCCAGCCTGTAGTTCACTAATGTTTTGTCTGCCAAGGAGGCATACACCATCTCACCCATCTGTTTATGCAATTCAATTTGATCCATTGGGTGGATGTCCTTGGCAAGGACCTCAAGATTAGTCCTTAAGTAGTCTGCAGGTGACTGTGGCTGCAACGCAGTTGGCATGAAATGACTCATTATCATTTTGCCCTCTTGTACATCATATGCAGACATCAATCTCTGCTGATTTGTAGGAGCCATCTTCAATAAGTGATTGTACAGCTGTATTCTTATTGGCTCATTCCTCTTTTTAATATCAATGAACTGTTGTTTGATGCCTAGTTCACCTCCCCTTTGCTGGCTTGAGGAGCTGACTTCTCCTCCCACTGTCCTTTCTTGTTCCTGCTGAAAGGAACTTGCCGATACTTCCATGCTTGGTGGGCCCATGCCCAAAGATTTCCCTATAGGCATTTCTTCCTCTGAGAGGGGATTTATCCTCTGTCTTTTCTCCCCTTGAGTTGTTGATGTGGTATAGGGAGTCTCTTGCTCTCTATCCCTCTTTCTATTTCGTTCTTCATTTTGTGGGGTCTGGAGGACTGAGGCTTCCACTATTGTTTCCGGCCTAGGAGGCACAATTTGTTGTGGCTGCTGCTCAGTGGAAATTGGGGCTTCACCTACTTTTCCTTGCTGTACTGGCTGCTCTTTTTCTTGCTGCCCCTCTTGTTGTTGTTCCTTTTGCTGAACTTCCTACTGCTGTACTGTTTCTTGCTGCTGTTCTGGCTCCATCTCTTTCTCTTTGCCTTTGCTGGAAGCTTGATCAGTAGCTTTGGCTGCTTGCTGATGTGCCATAGAAGATGAGGCAGCTGCTCCCACTTGAGTGCCTGGAAGAGCAAATACCTGTGAACAAAGCTCTAAGTCAGCCAACTTTTGGAGATTTTTTACTGCTCTTTGACTTAGTTCTTCTTGTGTGGCAGCCTCCTCTAGGGTGCCTTTCCTCCACTTTATTTGATTTGCATATTTTTCTATGTGAGGCAACCTTAAGTGGTCATAACTGGCCAGCCTATATCTGACCCTTCTTAAACTTATGAAATGATTGGGGTCGTATGGTTTCCAAAGGAAGCTAGTTTGTAAGCCAAGGGCTTCTAGCATGCTATCTACCTCTTGCCAACCTTCCTCCCTTTTATTGTAAATGAAGTGGCCTAATTGGTTTTTGACTTTGAGTTGTGCTTTCTTGCCTTTGCCTGAAAAATGGAGTATATCAGCATTCCCAAATTGCCTAAAGTATTCGAGGGCAAACAATCTCATAGGCACATATTTGGGTAATCTGTATGGGGGCAACTCACACCCATATATTCTGATAACTGTGTGGTTTTGGTAATAGTACCAATCCCTAATGCTGTATACCTTAGACAACTGAAGAATCCTCTGCATCTCATCAGTTAGTCTTGGAGGAGGTGAGCTCAGAAGCATAGACATGGCTGGGTGGATGAAGAGGTCTATAAACTCACAATAAGTGTATGGAGAACAAGATCTGCAGTGGAAGGCAGAGGACCAATAAACCACTGACCTTGGATTGCCTTGTGCATCCACTCTTTTTACAACAAAATGAAATTTCTCATGTTGATAATACAAGATTAAGTGGTAGATATAGGAGGTGTATCTGAATACCCTTTCTCTTGCCAAGTTCATCAATTGCTCATGTATTTTATCGGATATGTAAGTGGCATAGTCATAATAGATTGGGGACTTGCCAGGGGAAAACATGAGCATCATCACCAGCACAGTTTCATCAACAAATTCTATTGAGTTATAGCCCAATATGGGACTAATCATATATACAAGGTCTCTGCCCAATTGATTGAGGTATACATGAGAAATGGGAGGGTACTTCACAGTGTCAGAGTCAATGTACAATTGATTCAGCTTGGTGACCTGAGCATCTGTCAGTTTAGCTCCTTGCTTTATCAGATCTATCAGTGATAAAGGAACTAATTTCTTATCAGTATTGAAGTGTAGCATCTCTCTGATGGCTTCAGGGGTGACATAAAAAACAACTGCGCCTGAAGGGTCAAGCACAGCCCTTTGAGTGGGGTCATAGCAGTCAGCACATCGGTGGATTAGGTCAGGAAACTGGTTGACCTGAGGGAGCTTGAAGATAGGGAGGAAAGAGTCCCAAATGCCCAATACATCCATTCCACTCTCATGCTTAATCTTCAATTCATTTAGCAAGTGAATGTGGTACTTGCTATGCATTAGCATTTCCTCTGATATTTGATAATCTAGATCTGCTAATGCTTTCCACTCCAACTCTCTCTAAGGGGCATTTAATGGAGCAATATTCAGGGCCACAGGTGCTACTGGTGCATCCATGGTTAAGTAGCACTATAATTTGTATTAGAACTGGTTACAGTGGGAAGAACAAACTCAGAGGGGTATCTTTGCAACAAAGAAGTGAATTATAAAGAACAGAGGGTATATTGGTAGTGGCAGCAATTGAAATAGTGCACAAAGCACTGCCAGAGCAAATGCTTGGCCTTAAAAACTCTCTTCACGGTGAATTATAGCAACTTGGGTTTTAAGTCCACGAATGCGCGGACAGATTGCAGGTTTGGCGAAAAAACTTGGATAAACAAGGCTCTGCAGGTGAATTTCGACTCAACCCTTGGAAATGAAGGCTGGCTACTGGGAATTTGCTGGTAAATGCTGTGTTTTTTTACTCTTTTAAACTATCTTTGGAGATTTATGGACAAAACCAGGCGCAGGGGGAATAATTCGGATAAATACCTCGTGAATTGCGGCAATGGTTCGAAATGCAGGTGGGTTGAAGGTGCCAATGGTCTCCTGGTCGATTTCAGCAGGTTGGCGCCGGATGGTCGTGATTGCATGCAGAGCAGAACAACAGTCGTTTTTTGCAAAAGTGACAAAAATGACGTTTTTCGGCAAAAATATGGACTTTTGGGTTATTTGGCGCTTTTTTTTGGATGACGTCAGCATGACGTCATCAGGTGGGGTCAGGGTCGGGTGACGTCAGCATGACGTCATTGGCTGGCGTGGCGGCCTGTGAGTGGTCCACAAGGATGGTGAGGTGGCGGGCAGGTCAGAGCAGTGGCGGACGGGGCGCTGACGCGGCGGTGATGTAGCAATGACGTGGGTTCACACAAAACCAAAAACGGTAAGCGGTATGATATCGCACCACTCTTTATACGGAAGCGGGATTGTCAGAGGGCGGCCCGATACAATTTGGGGGTGACGCGTGGCAGAGGCCTGACGTCACCCTCTGACAAATTTCGGAAGCTAACCTACGGACGTCGGGCCCGACCCGATATGCATGTGGGCCGTCCGATGAAAAGAGCCAGATCTGACGGTCGACGGATCGCCAAGGTGCCAGGACAATACGGAAGGGGGCGGGGAATAAAATAATATTTTCTTTGGAAGACGCGCCCGATGGGGACTTTTGAATTTTGGCGAATTTGTATGGTTTTTCAATATATTTTTATGAAAATATGTATTGCGCCAATACTTTGGGTAGAACGGGAAAGTGGGTTTTTTATGTATTTTTGCAAATAAAGCGGGTTAGGGGTGAAAATGGGTTTTTTACAAGTTTCTTTTGCAAATGAAGGGTTAAATGGTTTAAATGACTTCTGAAGGGGAAAGAGGGGTAGGGTTTGGGTTCTTAAACTGACCAGATGTCAATTTAATCCCTGACTGTGAACATATGGCTATAATGCCGAGGTGGAAGGGATATTTATAGAATGCTTGGGGTTTATACACCATAGTGTTTAGAATAGTAGGAAAAAGGGGAACATAGGGGATTTAGATAATAAGAAGTTAGGGGTTAATATGAGTGGAAAAAGGTGAATGAGGAGTGATATCACTAAGTTTATATGAAAACAACTTAGCTTAGGGAGTAGATCAAAATGAAAAGAATTTTAGACAAGAAATGTGGCTTTTAAAGGAATAAGAACCAACATAATACCTTGAATTCTTTCATGAACACAACTGGTGAAGGGATGTTAGTAATGAATGTGAAGGGGGGAAATAGGAAGTTAGACATGCTCCTTTGCTTTGCTGCAACATGATGGAGAAGAGGACCTTCTCTATGCCTTGATGTTTCTTTCATGTAAGACCAGCAAAACTCAGTTTGAAAGGAATGATATTTCTGCAACCCCAACTGCCTACCCATCTACTTGCCTAGCATTTTTTGTTTCTTCATGGAGGGTGCACTTAGACTTGCAGACCCTTATGTGCCTTTTCTTTCTTTTGGCTTTTTCTTTTGATTTTCTATCTAGAACTACCCTTATTGCTTCCAAGGTCCCAGATTGAGCAGTTGGGAACCTTACTTCTCTACCTAGCTACTGGTCTGCCAAGATTAAACAGTTTGGACAGACTTCTTTCTCTATTCTACAACAGAAAATTGAAACATGGCATGATCCAGATTGGGCTGTTGGACCATCCATCAAAATTGAGTCAACAGCAAGCTATATACACATGTTGCCTTTCCTTGAAAATATGGGATCTTTGCATCACCAAAGCAGAGCATATTTGGAACTTTATTTGCCAATCATGAAATATGAAACCTATTGGTATAGGTAGCTAACAGTGGCTCCACATGGGGATGGTTTTTCCATTTGAAAGACCAAGAACAGCAGGTCAGAATGCCTGGGCTCTTGACTTCTTTTACCAAAACTTGGAGTATTCCTCTTTGAAATCCCAAAATTGTGCTCTTCCCATCTCGTTAGATATCTGAACTTATTTGTCTTTGTTGATAACTTACAAAACTTGGGAAACTGCATTTTTACATGTTAACAGAAAGTAATATATACACCTGAATATGTACAAGGGAGACTTGGGCTGCACTCATGGATAGTAGTCAAAATAGTGCTTCAACATCCTGCCATTCATAGGACCCTCATCCAAGTCAGCTTCATCAAGACTTTTAAGGAAATAAGCATTGTTTCCTTGTACTGCTTGAACAGCAAATGGTCCTCTCCAAAGGGAATCAAATTTTCCATGTTTCCCTTTATCTTCCCTTCTTGAATCCCACTTGAGGACTTTGTCACCAATGTTGAAATCTTCTGCCTTGGTCGTTCTATCAAAAGCTTTCTTTAATTTTTCTTGTAAAACTTGAACTCTGCTGTAAACTTGGTCTCTAGTTTGTTGTAGACATATTATTTGATTGATCCTTCTTTGCATGTCATTGGGCTCAGCTTGACTTTCTTGAAGAAGTTTCATGACAGTAACCCCTAGTGATGAAGGAAATTTGGCTTCTAATCCATAGACTAACTCATATGGGCTGACCCCAATTGATCTCTTGGTTGTTAGTCTATCTGCCCATAAGGCATTGACCAGCTTCTTATGCCAATTCTTCTTATTTTCTTCCATCACTTTCTTTATGATGTTCACAAGGCTTTTATTTGATGATTCAGCAAGGCCATTTCCTTGGGGATAGTATGCAGTGGAATGGCCCAAAGTAATATGAAATTTGTGGCAGAAATTCACCATATTCTTAGATCTGAAGGCAGCAGCATTGTCTGTTATTATCTTATCAGGACAACCAAATCTGGAAAGGATATTAGTCTCAAGGAACTGAATGATAGTGGAATCATTTGCTTGTCTGCATGGAACAACTTCAATCCATTTAGTAAAGTAGTCTGTAGCTGTTAGAATCCATCTATGTTGGCCTGAAGATGAGGGATGAATTTCCCCAATGAAATCCAAGCCCCATTGCTGAAAAGGTCTCTCTGTTGCAATAGGCCTCAAAGGAAGTGGTAGTAACTTTCTCTTTCCCTCAAATACTTGGCATTTGTGACATGAAGTAGTAAATTTTTTGACATCTGAGAAAACAGTAGGCCAGTAGTAACCAGCCCTCAGTATTTTATCCACAGTGGACTTCCAATACAAGTGTCCACCACAATCACCTGCATGGAATTCTTTTATGATATTGTTAGTCTCATTCTCCACTAAGCAGTTTAACAATATACCCTCATGGTTTTTCCAAAGCAAATTGCCATCCATAACACAAAATCTTGAAGCTTTCATTTTTAAGAACCTACATTTAGTTCTGGACAATCCTGGGGGAGCACACAGGTTTTGTAACACATAACAGATATCAGAATACCAAGGGGATTGTTCAAAGGCTACATTGATCCTTGGAGTCGCCAGCTCCGGTTCATTGTCCAGCTGGTTTATGTCTAAGGCTTGGAAGTTTGCTTCTGTCATTAATTTGGCCAAACCTTGCCCTTTTATCAGTTTTGTAGGTTTTATCTCAATATCAAATTCCAAGATGTTGGCAATCCACTTTCCCCTTCTTGAGTGAGTATGTCTTTTACAATGGGACTTGGCACATAAGCTGTAACATGGGAATAAAGGATGTAAATCCTAAAGTCTTTAATGGCCTTGACCAAAGCATAGGCTTGCTTCTCCATGATCTGATATTTCAGAGGTGCATCTCTAAGGGCTCTACTAAAGAAAGCAATGGGTTTTTCATTTCCTTGGTCATCTTTCTGTAATAAAACAGCAGCAATGGTATGTTGGGAGGCAAAAGAGAAAACGATAAATTCTCTGTCAAATTGAGGATTTGTTAAGACCGGTGTTTGGGTAAGGGCCACTTTTATACCTTCAAAAGCTTGATTTGCTTCTACTGTCCATTTCACTTTTGAATCCTTCTTCAGCATGTTGTTTAGTAATCTGATCAATTCTGCTAAGTTTGGGATAAACCTCCTTAAGAAATTGATCTTCCCCAAGAAGGCTTGTAATTCTTTGATGTTTCTTGGGTGGGGCATTTGTAAGATAGCTTGTATCCTGTTTGGGTCAATTCTAATGCCATCCTTTGAAATGATATGACCTAATAGCTTTCCTTCTTCCAAACCAAATAGAGACTTCTTTGGATTCAAGGAAATTCCATATTTCCTACATGTTAAGAAGATCTGTCTCAAATGCTTCAAATGTTCTTGGTCTGATTTTGAGAAAGGTGTGAGGTCATCTAAATAAATGACAAGGAAGTCATGAATCTCTTTGGCAAAAGCAATATCCATTGCTCTTTGAAATGTAGCCCCTGCATTTTTCAATCCAAAAGGCATTTTCACATATTTGAATGTTCCCCATGGGGTAGTGAATGCGGTTTTGTCTTGATCGTCAGGATGTACTAGGATCTGATTAAAGCCTGAGAATCCATCAAGTAATGAGATCCTTGAAGCCCCTACCACTCTTTGGAGAATGTGATCCATCTTAGGTAAGGGATAATTGTCTTTGAGGGATACTTGGTTTAGATTTCTAAGATCAACACAAAGTCTTATTTCACCAGTTTTCTTTCTTGTGGGCACCAAATTTGAGATCCAGTCTGAAAACCTGATTGGTGCTATGATGCCAACTTTAAACATTTTTTGCAGCTCTTTTTCAATTGAAGGGAGAAGCATGGGATTGATCCTTCTCAATTTCTGCTTAAATGGCTTTTGATTAGGCTTGAGAGGGATTGTATGCTGGATAACAGAGGTGTCATAGGATTTTAAATCCTCATAACCCCATGCAAAGACATCTTGAAACTCTTTGAAGAGGTCAATGTATTTAGGCTTTTGATCAGGAGGTAAAGATGCACACAATTTTATTATCTTGGGCTTCTCAATAGTTCCAATGTTGCATTCTTCAATGGCAGCATTAAGAGGCTGCATTTTTGGTTTTCTAGGGACATCATTTGAGTCAAAAATATCCTCTAATGGAGTTAGGCCTGTTGGAAGAAAATTGTCTTTCAATTGTATCACTTCAGCTTCAGCATCAGCTACTTCTTCCCAACTGGTTTGTTGAATTTCTTGTATGTTGTCTCTGTTAAAAATTGTTGGATGTGGAATTTGGTTAGCTGTTTTGGGTGATATTGGCTTGTGTTTCTATTCACATAGTATTTGTGATTGACTTGCTCCCTCAGTGTCAATGTTTAGTCCTGCAAATTCTTGTTGCAAGGTCAAGAAATTATTTATTTGTGTATCATCTTCAAACACTTGCCAGTCCTTGACATTATTTGGGACAGAAGGTCTGTGTTTTATCTCGGCTGTAAAGCAATGGCTAGGTTCAAAAGGCAGCTTATAGGTACTTGCAAATGTTGCCAAACTGTGGGCATGGAGATTATGGGTTCTAGAAATTTTGGTAATTTGAAATTCAGTGAAGGAACTTAGTAATTCGGCAGCAGCAGACCTATAAGATCTCAGTCTTTTGTCATTAGTGACAAAATTTCCCTTCACTTGTTGGATAATTAGGTCTGAATCTCCCATGACTGAAAGTTTGGTGGCTTGTAAGGATTTTACTAGTTTGAGGCCTAGCAAAAGAGCTTCATATTCTGCCATATTGTTAGTGCATCTGAAATTTAGCCTATAGGCTCGACCTTCTACATGATTGTTTAGTTCATTATGTATCCAAACTCCTGCTCCTGCCCCTAATTTGTTGACTGACCCATCAAATTCAAGAAACCATAGGATCTCTTGTTTTAGGGGAGGCTTAATAGCTTCTCTGTAATCTGGAATTGTGAGTTGAAGTTCTGGTTTTTCACTTAGTTTGTCTTCTAGGACAGTCTCATCACTTGATTGGATCAGCTTGATTTCTTGAGCAGTAGCTTGTTCATTAATGTCCTGATCTTGTTTGAGTGTCTTGGTTTCATCATCATTTGTAGGACCTATATTATCATTGAAGAGAATATAGGAGTCTATGTCAGAATGGACAGCATATATGGGAAAATTTTGAGGTTTTTCCTCACTGCTGACCATGTATTTCATGAGTGTTTCTCTGTATAGTCTCTTTGGTTGCCCAAAGACAGAGATAGTGGCATATGACATGTCTAACTGCAGGGAACCTTGAAGTTTAGCCCCCCATGATCTTGATAACAGCATTCCATATTTGGGTGGGATATCAGCAACTACAACATCCATCAGGATTGTCTTATTTGGGTATTGGACAAGTGATACACAGAGATCCTTGATGAGACCTACACACTTAACTTGGCTGGAGTCAAATGAGAACAAGTCCTTGTATGGTCTTGTAATATCTAGATTTAATCTTTCCATGACTGATTTGGGCATCAGGTTGTGGGAAGCGCCTGAGTCAAACATTGCATTGTGTAATACCTTATCATGAACATGCAGACTGACATAAAAAGGTAAGATTCCTGTAACTGCTGTCTTTCCATCAACTTCTGGGCCGAAAAGTAGTTCAGGAGTGTCATCCAGTACATTGACATCATCCTTGTTATGAGTAAGTTGAAGGGATCTCTTTATTTGTTGTTTATAGATGTCATGTTTGGCCAACTCTGAGAGAGGAACGACTATCTTCAGTTTTCCAATTTCAGCTTCTAAGTCAAAAGGTTTATCAGGTAGGGTCTTGGTGTTTTGGTTAACAACCTTTTCCTTTTCAGTGGAATCCTTAGTGCCTTCCTCCTGATTCTCCTTCTGATCTTGAGGCTTGTCCTTTTTACTTGTCTTTTGAGGAATATTGCTTGGGTTATGCTCCAAGGGTGATGTAGCCACTAGTTTTTGATTTGAGGGAGATGCTTCAATTATTTCCTCAACTGTTACCTCATTTGTAATTGGACCAGTTTTGTCAATTGGCTCTGTGACAATAGCTTTCTTAGGCTGTGGGGTGTCCTTTGTTTTGTCAGGCTGTGTCACATTTATTGTTCTACTCCTCAATCTATATTGCTTGTGAACTTCATAAACGGCTGTATCATATCATCATCCTCATGATCTTCTTGTGTTAAAAAGACTTGATTTTCACCATCCAGACCCATCAGATTAATGTGAGGGTCTTCATTGGGTTCACCAGATGTGGAAGCCTCAGCATAATTCTCTTGGAAAGGGGGTCTGACATGTTGGTCAGGATCAGTCCTTCCAACATTGGGATTTTGAGTCTTTCTAAAGTTTTGGTTTCTCACATTGCTTGTTTGCCCTTCCCATGATGAATTTCTTTCTATGGTTTCCACTCTATCCCCAAGTCTATCCATACCTTTGATGATTGCATCCAACTTCTGCTCAAATGCTGAGGGTTCTTCTTTAAAGGTAGTTCTTCTTTCAGTTCTTGCCCTATTTCTCTTGGCAATCAAATTTGCCTCTACACTTACTGCTATGTCTTGCATGTCTGCCAAAGTAGCAGGGGCTCTTTCTCTCAATTGATATGCCATATCAGCATCAAATCCATCAGGGAACTTAATTAATGCTAGATCAGGTGGAGGCCTAAGGTTTTGAGGAATGGCACTATAGACAGAATTGAATCTAGTGCAATAGTCCGAAACAGTTTCTTGTGGACCCCTCTTTATGGTGTCATATTCAGATAAAATGTGTAGAGGGTCCTTTTTCTTTTCCCATCTGTTTAGGAAGGATTGATAAAGGGCACCCGAATTAGCTATAGAATTTGCAGCCAGTGCTCTGAACCATGTTCTCACTTCTCCTGTCAGACTTTGTACAAAAATTTTCATCCTTACATCATCATCATCTATCTCATAGTTTTCAAAGTAGTCTTGCATTTTCTTAGTATGCTGTAAGGCAGTGTATGTACTGGTCCCATCGAAATAAGTTATTTTTCCTTGGTAATCCTGAGGCATGGCCCCAGGATTGTTAGGCAGCTGAAGGGGTGCATAACGATTCGCCATATTTGGTGGGATAAGTGGGACAACTGGAATAACAGGAACAACGATAGCAGTTTGTGTGTTAGGTGTTGCCAATATATTTTGTGAAGTGGATGATGAAGAGGGGGAGGAATGAGTGGTATGGAGGTGAATAGTAGGTTTAGAAGGGGTGGGGATAAAACTGTGCTGAACTGCCTCAGGGCTAGATTCAGGGGACTGCTCCCATTCCTCTTGGATTTTATGAGTTTTATGGATCAAATTGGGGTTATTGAAAACAGGAGGAGGATTTGGGTCAGGATTTGACCTAGTGTGCCTAGTTTTCCTTTTGGGAGCCAGCTTCTGAACTTCTTTTTGGTATTTTTAGGATATTTTTAGAACTGTTTGAAGGAACTGCTCAGGTTTTAGAACCACTTTCTAAGGACAGACAACAGTTGAAAAATATGCTCATCCCCAGTATGGTCGCCATTTATGTTAACACCCAGGTTGTTCCCTTTGACTCCCAAGGGAATACGGCCAGGGTAACCACTAACCAATCTTTGGATTACAGTTTCTAGCCCAACTGTAATCAGAGAGGGCTCTCTCTTTAAGGTTTGTCTCTGTTTTGTGAAGATTTTAGGCTAGTTATGAGTTCAGGGTTTGGTTTTATGTTTTGGTTGAGGGATGTCTCTCTGTACCTAAGGTGGAAATCTTCAAATATTTCTAATCCATTGGGCTATGGAGTCTGTGGCTACAGGTTGTTTGAAATATTGAGTTGAGTTGCTGAAAATGCAGGGCCATTTAAATGCCTCATGGAACAAACTTGAAATTGTGATTATGAAGTGTGTTTAACCAGTGAAAAGCAATTAAGAATTTTCCACTAAGCTGGGGGTGTGAGAAAGAGATATATTGCACGGGAGCAAACTTGAATTCCTGAAACAATAATCACTGTGAAAGATATAGTGTGAAGGTGCAGCAATTAAGAATTACACTCTTATAACTATAACTGAGGAAAACATACATAATAGCTCAGATTGAGTTCAGGGTATTCTATGAGATAAGTCCTGAAACTATTCTTTTTCTTTGCTATAAAACTGTGAAACAGAACATGAATGGATTATGAAGAAAACAACAAACATAAGGAACAGGTGAAAGAAACTTATTGAGCCATGAAAACACGCAGGAATCCTGTAGTATTCAGCAATTGCATTACAACGCCCCAGACAACACAAACTTTGGAAATTCCATCAGCCTTTGTATTAAACTCTGAAAATTTACAGCATAAGAACTCTAGAAGAGAAATCAACAACAACCCCTGCAAGCTTATGCGAAGGGGAATATATACAATCGGTCATACAAAATATCTGAACCGTTGAGTCATCTGAGAAGTAAATACGTTCACCAACTTTTACAGAATAGTAGATAAGGAAGTTATTACAGCTTTGAATACAAAATAAATGCTCTTTAATTCTGTCAGAAGACTTTTTGACCTTTGGAGGCCACTGAGTCGGTTGAACGTTCTGTTTTAATGCTGGATGATGTGTCCTTATGGCTCTGTCGTGCTGCAGCTTCCTCGGCCCTGTCATCTGTAGCTGTCAGTGCTGCTTTGTTGGCCGAGTAGGTTTGCTGAGCTGGCTCAGTCCACTCTTCTCCTTGCACACTGAATTCATCAAATTTTCCTGTGCATGATAACTTATATATTTTGATGAGAAAACTTGATTACAGGCATCTTGTTTACAGTATTAACTGTATCATTTTAGTCCAAAATTCCTGTGTGGGCAATTGATGTCTCATAATTGCCTCTAAGGTCTCATCTGCCTCTGTGTATTTGTAGAAGTTTGGAGGCACTTCAAACAGATGTTTAATTTCATTTATAATGAAAAATAAGTTCTCTACCCTGTTATAGAGACTTTCTCCAGATGCTGGCCCTGTTTCTTCTGAAGTACTGGGTCTTTCAGTGATCTGATTAGTAGCAAATGTATTGACCCTTTTGGCATAATTCTCATGTGAAAGTAGTCTCCCTGTGTTGTTCAGTAAGCTAGGAAGACCTCTGTTTTGTAATGCTACAAATTTGTCCATGAACCTGTTGACTTCTGTTTGCATGTCCTGGCTTCTTCTGTCTAATGTTTGTACCAGGCTTTTCAATGTGAGGACCCTCTTTATCAGCTGGATGGTTTTAGTTCTGTTTGGAATTCCCATTGCTTCCAGCTGAACACTTGTTCTGTTATTAAGCACATTAATCATTCTATTGGCAACCTCAGGCATATTGCCTAGAGATGCCCTTGCTCTCTGGATTTCCCTATGTGCTTTCCCTATGAGCTCTATCGGCTCATGAATAGTCTCAATGTATTGCCATTGATCAATGATGGATTGGCCAATGTTGGCCCACAAGACTGTTTTGAGCTCAGCCACCACTTTGTCCAGGGTGAGCTCTTTCTCTAGCTCCTTTATCTTCTCTTTGAGAGCCTTTATCTCTCTTACTTTCTCAGCTACATTTTGTTTTGATTTATCATATTTTTCATTTAGCTTGACTAAATTCTCCCTGGCCTCATTTAGTTCTGCCATTTGGGCTTCTAAGGCCTGAATTTCATTCTTGAGCTTCTGCATGTCCAGGCTTGGAGCCTGCTCTGTTGTTGGTGCTGGTGCTGATGTAGATGGTGTCGTTTGAGCTGTTTGTTCTGTAGGAGGAGCAGTAGTCTGAGGAGTTTCCTCAAGGTTGATTATTTGTGGAGGGGGCTGTGATGTTTGACCTTCTTCCTTCTGTTGCAGGGCTGCCTGCAGTGCTGCCTCTGATTCTCCCAATTTCTCTTGTGTCTGGATTAGCTGTTTGTATAATGATACCAGCATAGCTGCTGCATCTTGGTCATGTCTCAGCTGAGCAACTTCTTCTGTTTGTGGGTGAATAGTTGCTGGGACCTTAACCATTTTTCTTAGTGCTGCCATATCTGCATCTCTTAGCTTCAGCAGCGCTTGTACAGCCTTGATGTCCTTAGGATCATGCCCAAGTTCTATGATTATATCCTCTAAAGCTTTGATTCGGTTGTCCTTTGCTTGAGAGGATGCTCTCTCCAACTCAAGTTGGGCAGCTGTGTTGTTCAGGCTATTTTCCAGCCTGTAGTTCACTAATGTTTTGTCTGCCAAGGAGGCATACACCATCTCACCCGTCTATTTATGCAATTCAATTTGATCCATTGGGTGGATGTCCTTGGCAAGGACCTCAAGATTAGTCCTTAAGTAGTCTACAGGTGACTGTGGCTGCAACGCGGTTGGCATGAAATGACTCATTATCATTTTTCCCTCTTGTACATCATATGCAGACATCAATCTCTGCTGATTTGTAGGAGCCATCTTCAATAAGTGATTGTACAGTTGTATTCTTATTGGCTCATTCCTCTTTTTAATATCAATGAACTGTTGTTTGATGCCTAGTTCACCTCCCCTTTGCTGGCTTGAGGAGCTGACTTCTCCTCCCACTGTCCTTTCTTGTTCCTGCTGAAAGGAACTTGCCGATACTTCCATGCTTGGTGGGCCCATGCCCAAAGATTGCCCTATAGGCATTTCTTCCTCTGAGAGGGGATTTATCCTCTGTCTTTTCTCCCCTTGAGTTGTTGATGTGGTATAGGGAGTCTCTTGCTCTCTATCCCTCTTTCTATTTCGTTCTTCATTTTGTGGGTTCTGGAGGACTGAGGCTTCCACTGTTTTTTCCGGCCTAGGAGGCACAATTTGTTGTGGCTGCTGCTCAGTGGAAATTGGGGCTTCACCTGCTTTTCCTTGCTGTACTGGCTGCTCTTTTTCTTGCTGCCCCTCTTGTTGTTGTTCCTTTTGTTGAACTTCCTGCTGCTGTACTGTTTCTTGCTGCTGTTCTGGCTCCATCTCTTTCTCTTTGCCTTTGCTGGAAGCTTGATCAGTAGCTTTGGCTGCTTGCTGATGTGCCGTAGAAGATGAGGCAGTTGCTCCCACTTGAGTGCCTGGAAGAGCAAATACCTGTGAACAAAGCTCTAAGTCAGCCAACTTTTGGAGATTTTTTACTGCTCTTTGACTTAGTTCTTCTTGTGTGGCAGCCTCCTCTAGGGTGCCTTTCCTCCACTTTATTTGATTTGCATATTTTTCTATGTGAGGCAACCTTAAGTGGTCATAACTGGCCAGCCTATATCTGACCCTTTTTAAACTTATGAAATGATTGGGGTCGTATGGTTTCCAAAGGAAGCTGGTTTGTAAGCCAAGGGCTTCTAGCATGCTATCTGCCTCTTGCCAACCTTCCTCCCTTTTATTGTAAATGAAGTGGCCTAATTGGTTTCTGACTTTGAGCTGTGCTTTCTTGCCTTTGCCTGAAAAATGGAGTATATCAGCATTCCCAAATTGCCTGAAGTATTCGAGGGCAAACAATTTCATAGGCACATATTTGGGTAATCTGTATGGGGGCAACTCACACCCATATATTCTGATAACTGTGTGGTTTTGGTAATAGTACCAATCCCCAATGCTGTATACCTTAGACAACTGAAGAATCATCTGCATCTCATCAGTTAGTCTTGGAGGAGGTGAGCTCAGAAGCATAGACATGGCTGGGTGGAGGAAGAGGTCTATAAACTCACAATAAGTGTATGGAGAACAAGATCTGCAGTGGAAGGCAGAGGACCAATAAACCACTGACCTTGGATTGCCTTGTGCATCCACTCTTTTTACAACAAAAGGAAATTTCTCATGTTGATAATACAAGATTAAGTGGTAGATATAGGAGGTGTATCTGAATACCCTTTCTCTTGCCAAGTTCATCAATTGCTCATGTATTTTATCGGATATGTAAGTGGCATAGTCATAACAGATTGGGGACTTGCCAGGGGAAAACATGAGCATCATCACCAGCACAGTTTCATCAACAAATTCTATTGAGTTATAGCCCAATATGGGACTAATCATATCTACAAGGTCTCTGCCCAATTGATTGAGGTATACATGAGAAATGGGAGGGTACTTCACAGTGTCAGAGTCAATGTACAATTGATTCAGCTTGGTGACCTGAGCGCCTGTCAGTTTAGCTCCTTGCTTTATCAGATCTATCAGTGATAAAGGAACTAATTTCTTATCAGTATTGAAGTGTAGCATCTCTCTGATGGCTTCAGGGGTGACATAAAAAACAACTGTGCCTGAAGGGTCAAGCACAGCCCTTTGAGTGGGGTCATAGCAGTCAGCACATCGGTGGATTAGGTCAGGAAACTGGTTGACCTGAGGGAGCTTGAAGATAGGGAGGAAAGAGTCCCAAATGCCCAATACATCCATTCCACTCTCATGCTTAATCTTCAATTCATTTAGCAAGTGAATGTGGTACTTGCTATGCATTAGCATTTCCTCTGATATTTGATAATCTAGATCTGCTAATGCTTTCCACTCCAACTCTCTCTGAGGGGCATTTAATGGAGCAATATTCAGGGCCACAGGTGCTACTGGTGCATCCATGGTTAAGTAGCACTATAATTTGTATTAGAACTGGTTACAGTGGGCAGAACAAACTCAGAGGGGTATCTTTGCAACAAAGAAGTGAATTATAAAGAACAGAGGGTATATTGGCAGTGGCAGCAATTGAAATAGTGCACAAAGCACTGCCAGAGCAAATGCTTGGCCTTAAAAACTCTCTTCACGGTGAATTATAGCAACTTGGGTTTTAAGTCCACGAATGCGCGGACAGATTGCAGGTTTGGCGAAAAAACTTGGATAAACAAGGCTCTGCAGGTGAATTTCGACTCAACCCTTGGAAATGAAGGCTGGCTACCGGGAATTTGTTGGTAAATGCTGTGTTTTTTACTCTTTTAAACTATCTTTGGAGATTTGTGGACAAAACCAGGCGCAGGGGGAATAATTCGGATAAATACCTCGTGAATTGCGACAATGGTTCGAAATGTAGGTGGGTTGAAGGTGCCAACTGTCTCCTGGTCTATTTCAGCAGATTGGCGCCGGATGGTCGTGATTGCATGCAAAGCAGAACAACAGTCGTTTTTTGCAAAAGTGACAAAAATGACGTTTTTCGGCAAAAATATGGACTTTTGGGTTATTTGGCGCTTTATTTTGGATGACGTCATCAGGTGGGGTCAGGGTCGGGTGACGTCAGCATGACGTCATTGGCTGGCGTGGCCGCCTGTGATTGGTCCACGGGGATGGTGAGGTGGCGGGCAGGTCGGAGCAGTGGCGGACGGGGGCGCTGACGCGGCGGTGATGTAGCAATGACGTGTTCACACAAAACCAGAAACGGTAAGCGGTATGATATCGCACCGCTCTTTATACGGAAGCGGGATTGTCAGAGGGCGGCCCGATACAATTTGGGGGTGACGCGTGGCAGAGGCCTGACGTCACCCTCTGACAAATTTCGGAAGCTAACCTACGGACGTCGGGCCCGACCCGATATGCATGTGGGCCGTCTGATGAAAAGAGCCAGATCTGACGGTCGACGGATCGCCAAGGTGCCAGGACAATACGGAAGGGGGCGGGGAATAAAATAATATTTTATTTGGAAGACGCGCCCGGCGGGGACTTTTGAATTTTGGCGAATTTGTATGGTTTTTCAATATATTTTTATGAAAATATGTATTGCGCCAATACTTTGGGTAGAACGGGAAAGTGGGTTTTTTATGTATTTTTGCAAATAAAGCGGGTTAGGGGTGAAAATGGGTTTTTTAGAAGTTTCTTTTGCAAATGAAGGGTTAAATGGTTTAAATGACTTCTGAAGGGGAAAGAGGGGTAGGGTTTGGGTTCTTAAACTGACTAGATGTCAATTTAATCCCTAACTGTGAACATATGGCTATAATGCCGAGGTGGAAGGGATATTTATAGAATGCTTGGGGTTTATACACCATAGTGTTTATAATAGTAGGAAAAAGGGGAACATAGGGGATTTAGATAATAAGAAGTTAGGGGTTAATATGAGTGGAAAAAGGTGAATGAGGAGTGATATCACTAAGTTTATATGAAAACAACTTAGCTTAGGGAGTAGATCAAAATGAAAAGAATTTTAGACAAGAAATGTGGCTTTTAAAGGAATAAGAACCAACATAATACCTTGAATTCTTTCATGAACACAACTGGTGAAGGGATGTTAGTAATGAATGTGAAGGGGGGAAACAGGAAGTTAGACATGCTCCTTTGCTTTGCTGCAACATGATGGAGAAGAGGACCTTCTCTATGCCTTGATGTTTCTTTCATGTAAGACCAGCAAAACTCAGTTTGAAAGGAATGATATTTCTGCAACCCCAACTGCCTACCCATCTACTTGCCTAGCATTTTTTGTTTCTTCATGGAGGGTGCACTTAGACTTGCAGACCCTTATGTGCCTTTTCTTTCTTTTGGCTTTTTCTTTTGATTTTCTATCTAGAACTACCCTTATTGCTTCCAAGGTCCCAGATTGAGCAGTTGGGAACCTTACTTCTCTACCTAGCTACTGGTCTGCCAAGATTAAACAGTTTGGACAGACTTCTTTCTCTATTCTACAACAGAAAATTGAAACATGGCATGATCCAGATTGGGTTGTTGGACCATCCATCAAAATTGAGTCAACAGCAAGCTATATACACATGTTGCCTTTCCTTGAAAATATGGGATCTTTGCATCACCAAAGCAGAGCATATTTGGAACTTTATTTGCCAATCATGAAATATGAAACCTATTGGTATAGGTAGCTAACATGTAGGTACAAAGGAAGCTTCCAAAGCTTCTTTATGTGGCACTCTATGTTCAAATTCGAATTTGAGGAGATCATGGACCTCATGGAGGAGATTATGGACCTCATGGAGGAGATCATGGAGGATAGGGTTATGTGTCACCATTGGTTGAGAGATATGTGGATTTGAAGAGGGAATAGTGGATCCACATTTATGAGTTTGTTATCATAACTTTTGTATAAATAGGAGTGTTATCTCCATTGTAATTTTGAATTTGGAATTTAGAATTGAAAAGTTAGAATTTAGAACCTTTGGATCTTATAAGTTTGTAATGAGAAGTTAGAATTTAGAATCATTGTAATGGAGATTTTAGAACCTCTTGGAATGTAGAACTTGTAATTACAATTTGCAATTGATGATAAATAAAATGGAGCTTCTTTGATCTTCTACATTTGACTTCTCTTTTGATGTGTTTGTGATTCCTTGGAAGGGCCCCCATTGTCTCACAAGTACACTTTTGTTTTAGTAAGCTTTCATTTTATCTTTCTTTGTAAATTTCATTAGGCTCATATGTTTGAAATATTAACGAATGACCTTTCGTAAGAAAGTATTAATGTTTCTTTCAATGAATCTGATATGTTATTTAATGTTTGATTTCATTAGTTTAAGTTTTTGATTTATATGCTTGAGATATAAATGAATAGTCTCTTGTAAGAGAGCTTTAATATTTCATGCAATCAATCAGAATTAGGTTTAAGTGCTTTAATTTCATTAGTTTAAATATTTTGTTGATTAAGATGATTGGAAATATTAATGAACAATCTCCTGTAAGGGAGCTTCAATATTTCTTACACTTGTCACAATGTCTTTAGATTTCATTTTGGTAAATGACTAAATAGGTGTTGGAGATCCCAATGAAAGACCTCCTATAAGGGAGATTTGGAATTTCTTCACCTAGCTTAGTTTAGTTTGTCTCTAAGTCCATATATATTGGATGATCCGCGAAGTTTACCTACCCGGATTGATAGTAAATGAAACTCTAATTTGCATCCGCATTTTAGACCAAACATTTTGGCGCCGTTGCCGGAGAGGATGATTTAGAGATAGACTTAGGAAGTCATTTTTATTGCAATTTCTTTTTATGGACTAACTTGTGAAACCTAGTGACAGTAGGATTTTCATAAAGGAGTTCAAGTTGAGCTTTTTTATTTTTTTTCATACTTACTTAGTTTCAAATTTAGTTTTTAAACCCCCCATTTCTTACTAATCCATCTACAGATGAGAAAATTGAAAATGTTGAACAAGTACTTCTTGGAGAGCAAGAAAAATATTGAAGATTGGTTTCAAAAGAACCTTGCGCCAACTCCAAGAATAAGATAGGTTACTCACATGCTTGCAAATAATCAAGTAAAAACTTTAAATCTAGGCGTGAGCATTTTTGAATTTTTAGTCCATAGATGGATTCACTGGAAACATTCTTTTACCTAGGAAATTAAAAAAGAGTTTCAAGTTAAGGTATAATAGATTAGAAAAGTAAAACGAGATCTCGTAGAATTTTCTTTAGTCTTGTCTTCTAAAAAAATAATCAAAAAAATCAAAAACATTTCTCATGAATAAATTCAGGTGAGCCACTTCATCCACGCTAACCTGCAAAAATAAAAAATAAAAAAACAAATCAATAGATTAGTATGCTCTCTTCCTGCACTTCGAGCGATCAAGAAGATCAGAAAATCTATTGATTTATTTTCAAAAGTAATATAAAAATCTCTTGCTCAGAAATTGCACAAATCATTAAGACTACAACATTATAAGAAATCGAAATCATTTAAAAAAAAATCGTTTATTTTTTATTTCAAAATTTAAAATTATCTCTGTAGTTTAGTGATTTGATAATTATGTTAAAACTTCACTGCATAAAACTTCTCTGCATATGTTAAAACTTCTCTACATGTGTTAAAAATCAAGGTGCAAGTATGTATATCTGTAAAAAGAGAGAAAATAAAGAGCCCTTTTTATTAAAGAACATTGTTAATAAAAGAGTAATTTAGGTAGGAAGGAAGGTTTTATTTGCAAGGGTAGGAAAAAGGAAACTGACAATGAATATGTAAAGTGGAACGAAAAGCTTAGTCTGTCGAAATCTCCTAGGGATCAGAAACTCACTTTATAGTAAAGTCTATCATAATCAAGTTGGTTATTTCTCAAGAACCATAAAATGCTAAATAAAGTTTTTAATTGATATTTCTTTCAGGTTAGTCTTGAGGTAAGGTTTTATTGTTATTTTGAGTTTTTCTTCAATAAATTAAAATAAATATTAAAAAAAAATAAGAAAAGGATGTTACAGAATTGCCAATTCTGTAACAGTCTTATTTTCCTGGTACTATTTTTAACTACTTGTTATGTATATCATAGGTGAAATATCTGATCAAAATTGTATTCACTCTACCTACGGGATGTACATACTTGAATCGAGACATATTCCCGAATGTTCTCATGTTATTTGCTCTTAATATTAGTTTTGTTATGATCAATCATTCGGCCCAACAAACAAAAGGATTTTTATTATTATCTTTGTAATTATACTGTTTTTAAGTTTGAAATCTAGAAGTATGTAAGGTATATTGTAATCGCCTATATAAAACCCTTATTTTTGAAGTAAAGGGGGGAACCCGATAGAGGGGAGAGAGACATTATTCTTAACAGAGAAGTCTTTATTTTTTTACTGTGGAATTAATGGCAATTTGAGACATATTTGTGTGGTTTGATTCCATTAGTGTTTGTTAGTTGACTTTTTGCAATGACAAGTGAATGCTTTTAACACATTTCTATGTTGTTACAATATATCTACTCAGATTTGTATAATTGATCAATTGTTCATCTCCAACAACTTGTGACCTAATAAGGACGATTTGATTTTAATGGTTTGATCAACCTTATTAATGTCTGGTTAATTTTACTGTTGTTTTCCTGAATCTATGGTAGGGACATCACAGTGAATGTTATCAACAATATTCTTTTCAGTCTTGATTTGATGATTATCTAATTTAATTTGTTAATAAGCAATGAAGGTGTGAATTCTTAAACGATATCATTCATTATTTGTTTTCTATTTCTCACTTATAAGTCTTGGCCAAGTAGTAACTGTAAATTAGAATAATTTATTTAATTATTTTGTCTTTTCTTAGCGTTAAATTGATTCAAAAAGGCAAATAGTGTTTTCATGTTGTGTTCACATAATGATATGAACTACTTGTTTTGATTTCATTTTATTCTTTACTACATTAGGAAAATAATTAACTTTTCTTTTTGTTGATAATAAATTTGATTGCTTTGGTTAATAAAAGGAAAAATTTTGCGCTGCGCTGAGCCGATCGCCGCCCTGAAACTGAGCCTAAGCTTCTCGGCCCTGCGGCCGCCTGAAGGATTCCGAGAGGTGCATCGCCAGCAAGGAACCCCTGCAATCGCACCTTTGACAGGCTAGAACGACTATGCCCGCCGCGATCTGGGGGAGCTCGATCCGGCCGAGCTAAGACTTCCCTCATGGAGTCTTCTTCGCCCTCCCCTGCCGAAGCCGAGGCCTTTGCTAATCTGCTGAATTCTTTGCCAAAAAAGAAAACATCAGAGGTTTCGAAATTTGTGAAACGCCTGGATGATATCCCAGAGATCTCGCTCCCTCCTAAGAAACCGATCCAGGTTGCCCTTTCCTTGTCTGAGCGTGCCTTGGTGGGTCAGTTCACTGGTCTCTGGCCCTCCCCCAGATCCACTGAAAGTTGGGTCGCAAGGAACTGGGCACCGCTGATATCGGGCAAGGTCACTTCATACTTTCTGGGAAGGGTTTCTTCCTGTTCGAATTTTCTGAAAAGGAAGATAAGGATTTGATCTTCCGAAATGGGCCCTATTTCATGGGCCCCCGGGGACTGTACCTCAATAAGTGGACGCCAGACTTTGATCCAGTAGTCGACATGCCCACTGCCATCCCTGTGTGGGTTAGATTACCTAATCTGCCAATGCACTGTTGGAACTGGGAGTCCCTCAAGCACATCGGGAATACCCTGGGTAAATTCATTGATCGAGCAAACAGCAAAGATCAATATGACTGTGCGAGAATTTGTGTTGAAGTTGATCTTGAGGTTGGTCTACCTGAGGCAATAAAGATCAAAGTTGGAAGTTGGATGCACATTCAAAAGCTGGATTATGAACAACTACCATTCAAGTGCAGGAAGTGCCAGGTCTATGGCCATTTCGCTAGAGGATGCCCAAAAAATACTAAAGCAGAGAAAGGCAAAGAGGACGGGTGGACGCAGGTTAAAAGGACAAAAAGCAAAGCCCCAAGAACAGGAAATGTCAATGGGAAAGCTCTCCAAACAGGTTCAGGGCTTCAAAACCCACATATGGAAGAGCAAGGAAACAAATTTATACAACTAAGTTCAGCAATAGAGGAAGTCCTTGATCTGGAGACACAAAAGAAAGAATCGGCCCAAAAAGAGCCCCCCAAGTGACCAAAGCAAAAAGATAGTAAAGCAGACAGAATGGAAGATACACCCTTAGAAGAGGCTGAGGAAGTACAAGGCTCAGAGGACTTAGAAGAAGAAGGTGAAATAAGTGAATCACAAACCTCGGCCAGAAGATCTTTGAGGGGCTGAAAATCAGCCCGTGAGAAAAGAGAGCAGGAGACATACAAAGACAAACTGCAAGGAAGCTAACCACCCTTGAGAAACTCCTCGCTAAAACTCTGAAGATGAATAGAAACCCGCCCCAGAGCTCTAAAGGAGCTCTCCATTCCAAAAATAAGTGATGAGGATCGTCTCCTGGAACTGTAGGGGTATGGGGAGAAAAATCAAAGAAGAAGCTGTCAAAAGTTTGATAAGATCTGAATATCCTGACATATTCCTCATCCAGGAGACTAAAATGGAGGACAAGGCCTTCCTCCTTATCGGCAAAAATCTGTGGAAAAGAAGTGAAGGGCAAGCTGTCTCAGCCAGGGTTGCCTCAGGAGGCTTGGGTACCCTTTGGAATGCAAGCAAGTTCACAAGGGTGAAAGAGATCGCCAACACCCATTGGTTGTTCTCAAAACTGAAGCACATAGAATCAGATGAGACTCTTTGTCTCTTTAATGTGTATGTCCCAGTCAGTGCAGGAGAAAAAAAGAATTGCTGGGATTCTATTAGAGAGCTGGCAGACTCTGAAGATTTAGCAAATATCATCATCGTTGGAGATCTAAATTTCACTTTAACTATGGCTGAAAAATGCGGAGGGAGCATAGTAAGGGATCCAGCGCGAGAATGGGTTGAGGATCTACTCCAGGATTGGGACATGATCGACATCAAACCATCGTTGGGAAAATACACTTGGTCCAACAAAAGGCTCAGGCCAGGCCACATCGCTGCAAGGTTAGACAGATTTCTTGTTCAAAGTTCTTTTCTTCTTCTTGGTCTAGATTCTAGAATGCATATTCTCCCCTGTAGTGTCTCTGATCACAGGCCCATCAAGCTTGAACTTTTGGCTCACTGGGATAAAGGCCCCATTCCTTTTAAATTCAATCCTCTCTGGATCAAGGAGCAATCCTGCTTGCAGTTAGTAAAAGATACTTGGAAGCAACCAGTTAATGGCTCTGTGTTCTTTGTATGGGGGGAAAAACTCAGGAGAGTGAAGGCTGCTTTAAAAGTTTGGGCAAAATCTCTTCCAAATCCTGCAGTGGAAAGAAAGAAGCTACAAGAACAGCTAGAGACCCATCATCTTAACTCAGAAAATGAAGAGATCACAAAAGAAATTCTTGAAAAAGAGGCAGAACTCCAGCAAAAGCTGCTTAAAGAAAGCCTGGCTGAGGAAGAGTATTGGAGGATCAAATCTCGCAGGCTTTGGCTTAAGGCAGGTGATAGGAATTCATCCTTCTTCCATAAGCAAGCCCAAGCTCGGAAAAACTTCAACTCCATCACCGAAATCAGGGAAGAGAACATCATCCATAGAGACACTCAAAGCATAAAAAATGCGGCCTTCCACCACTTCAAAAATCTATATAGCGAAATAGAGGGACAAGGTCAAAATCCTTTGACTGTAAATGAGGTTCCCGCGCTGATATCTAACAGAAAGAATCAATTCTTGGAAGCAGAAGTCACAAATAATGAAATCAAATCCGCCCTCTTCTCTATGGAGCCGGACAAGGCCCCAGGCCCAGATGGCTTTACTACCAGATTCATATAGAACTGTTGGCAAATAGTCGAAAAAGATTTGTGCAGAATGGTCCGGAAATCTCAAACCTGTCAGAAAATAGGGGGAAGCACTAACTCGGCTTTCTTGGCTCTTATCCCCAAGGAAAGAGGCGCAAATTCCTTCTCCAGATTTCGCCCTATATCCCTTTGCAATATAGGCTATAAACTGATAACAAAAGTGATTGCGAACAAATTAAAAACAATTATCCCGGACATTATACCAGAGAACCAGGGGGGCTTCATTCAGGGAAGACAGATTGTGGACAACTATATACTGGTTCAAGAGGTGATTCATTCAAGCTTGGCCCGGAAAGAGAAAGGAATGGTTGTCAAACTCGATCTTGAAAGTGCCTTTGACAGGGTGAGGCATAGATTCTTGCTGGAGGTCCTTCACAAATTCGGGTTTGGGCATAAGTTTATCAAATGGATCAAGGCTTGCATCAGTGAGCCATGGATTGCCCCACTGGTGAACGGGAGAGCCATGGACTTTTTCAAAGCCTCAAGAGGGCTGAGACAAGGGTGCCCTCTCTCCCCCTTGCTCTTTTTCCTCCAAGCCTCAGTTTTAAGCTTCCTCTTGAATAGAAAACAATCAGAGCAAGAAATAATGGGAATAAACATTGCAAGAGGAGTAAAAAGCATAAATCATGCGCTATTCGCAGATGACTCTCTGTTGTTGGGTGCCGCCTCATTGGTCTTGGCTAATTGATTTAAAGAGGTAGTGGATGACTACTGTGCAAACTCAAGAAGCAAGCTCAACAAAGGCAAATCCCATGTCTTCTGTTGGAATATCTTCGTCAGATCGATCCAAGCCATTTCTAACTGTTTTGGTTTCGCAGCCACCTCTACTTGGACTTCATTCAAGTACCTGGGGCTCCCTGTCTTTCAAAAAAGGGCTCTCAGCAGAGAATGGATGCCGCTGTTGGAAAAATTCAAAGCCAAAATTCAGTCCTGGGGATATAATTGGCTCAACCTAGTAGGTAAGACAGTACTGATAAAATCAGTTTTGAACAGTCTACCCATCTTTCAGGCAACAGTGATGATGGCTCCCATGGGCATAATGAGGAAGATGGAGGCTTACATAAAAAAAAATTTCTGGAAAGGTGGCAAAGCCAACGAGAAGAAAATCCCCTTATTAAGCTGGAATACGATCTCTCTGCCCAGAATCGAAGGCGGTTTAAATTTTAAAAACCTCAGCAATCAAAATACAGCCATGGGTGCTAAATTGGTTTGGAGGATCATCGCTCCAAAACCGGGTTGGGCACAGCGTGCACTGTGGAAGAAATATTACGGAGGGCAGAGAACACGCTGTCTGAATAATTCAAAGCCAATTGCAGGTTCGATGATCCATAAACTATGTGAAAAATCCGCAGCCCTTATCAAACAACACGCACACTGGATCCCAGGTAATGGTCAGCGCATTCACATTTGGGACGATAGCATCATGGGCAGTGAACCGATTGCTGAAGACCGATCCTTAGCCGCTCTGAAAGATTGGATGAATGCTGGAGGTATTAAAACTCTGTGGGATTTATCCCTCTGGGATAATGACGATTGGTGGCGATGGAAGCATCTAGAGGTGCCACCGAATCTTGCTAATGAATACGCTGTCTTTCTTTCCCATCTGAAAGGCAAAGCCCCAATGAACAGAAGGAAAGCAGATAGCCGAGGTTGGGGTCCGATCCCTGGTAAATACACTGTTTCGCAGGGATATTTCCAGCTCTCCCGCTATCCTAATGCACCGCCCGATCCGAGGCCTTGGCAGGGGATCTGGTCTTCAACAACGCTGCCCAAAGTTGACACCTTCTGCTGGCTACTATGTCATCACAGAATTCTGACAGAAGATAGGCTCAGGAAAAGAGGATACTTAGGGCCATCTCGCTGCTCGCTGTGTGAGGAACAAGAGGAAAATGCCCCCCACATGATGATGTCCTGTAAATTCGCTGCAGATTTGTGGAAGGAGGCTTTAGACCCATGGAGCATGAATTTTGGCCCTTTCAATCACTGCTCAAAACTATTTTCTAATTGGAAACGAATGTACCCTGGTGGCACTGTTCAAAACTCCCAAATCAAATATGCATGGCTCGCACTACCCAAGTTAATCTGCTGGCATATCTGGTTGGAAAGAAACCAAAGGATTTTTAAGGACAAGAAGAGCGCTTCTAAGATAATCTGGGTAAAAATTAAAAGTCACCTCAAAGATTGCATGGGAGACCAAATTAACATGAAGCATCTCACTGAACAAAAAATAGTCTGGGGTGCCTCCCTGGATCTTCAATTCTCAGATAATGTAAAGGCCCCCTCTCCCCCCTTAAAGCCTTGGCAAATCCGCCTTAATGACACTGAATTTACTGAATTCTGCACCAAAAAGGCGAGGAAAGCTCTCTTTTTTGACGGTGTAGCTAAAGGCAATCCTGGCAACTCTGGAGCTGGTGGTGTTATTAAAAGTGCAGAGGGTATAACGGAAGCTAGATATGCTTGGGGTGTGGGCATCAACACCAGCATTCAAGCTGAAGCTCTAGCTCTCCTCCAGGGACTCAAGGTGCTTAAGAATTTGGGAATCAAAGACGCAATAGTTTTGGGGATTCTCAGACTATTATAAATGCCATTGTGGACAATTCCTCTCCCTAAGATTTAAGACTATCTAGATTGCTGAGCAGAATTAACACCCTTACATACTCCTTCCAGAAGTTGGAATTTCTTCACATAAAGAGGGATAATAACAAAGAAGCAGATGCCGAAGCCAATAAAGCAGTTCTCCTCCCTCTCGGAAATTATATAAGAGACGGAGAAGAAGGCTGGGATCCCATCCCCTAGCTGCCCGATAAGAATGTTTTACTGTCTACTTCTAAAGCAGTTTGTTTGCATCTTTAAATTAGGACAGATAGAGAATTCTGCAAGAAGTACAGAATGTAAAATCTGCAAGATCATTAGGAGGATAGTTATATGGTTCCTGGATGAGGCGAAATCTGAGCCCTTCCTTCCATTTTGTAATCTGAATTGAGGCATTTCAGCCAAGAAGTAATATATCAGTCTAACTGTTCCTGTTAAAAATAAAATAAAAATAAAAAAATTGATTGCTTTATTTTTTTAGTTGTTATATCATAACCATTTTATTTATTTATATTGCACTAGTTACATTTAGTTCTAGCCTTATTTTATAAGTATTATATCATTGTAAAAATTGTAATATAACTTTGGTTTTGTAATAGAAACTAATGTATTGCACGTTCACATTAGAGCTCCACTAACATGACTCGTAAAATTTAGATATTATTGAACAAAATTTAGGAAAACCATAGGTATACTTTAGTTCTAGAATTTTTCAGTTTTTCACCTTCACAAGAAGAGGACGTTGAAGGCCAATAGAGCCTTTGAACCAGTCAAGAATGAATATTCCAAATAGCTTGTGTTGTCTGAAGAGCCTTGGTCTAGGTCATTTCTCCTTTGTTGACATAGGCATGTCATTTCCTGCATCAACATAAGGAAGTCCAGCTAAATAGCATTCACAAGATGGAGAAATCAGCGGTGGTGGGGCGTTTTTCCATTAAGTGCATGCCCATGGAAGTCCTTTGGAAATTGACGGTGAAAATTTTCCATATTTTATTTGGGTGCATGCCTAGATGTATGATTTTAGTGAAAGGTTTCATGGGTTGGATTGATTCCTTGGAATAGGATGTTGAAAAATTGTTAAACGGTATATGGTGATGGGGTTCTCAACCCCTATTCATGAGAAAATGATCCATTCACTTAGACACTTGCGTAGAGAAGCTTGATATTGTTCCTATTTGGGTCCAACTTCCAAGACTACCTCTCATTAGGGTTCTATTATGATGCAAAATTTTCATTTCAATAAACTAGTTATATGGCTATTATTTGTATTCTAGTTGGCCTTAATCTCACCCTAGGTCTTCCTGAGTCCACCTCTATTAGTGTGGGAGAAATTATTCACCGCCAAAACATTGGCTATAAAGGAATCCCTTTTAAGTGTGCTTAATTCCATGCACCCCATGACCACTTGAGCAAAGATTGAAATTAGGAAAATCATAGGGAAAAATTGGGTGCACAAAGACTCACTGTACTTAGTTTCTCTTCCACAACCTTCCCTTCATCTAGCCTCTCTAGAATCCCCCAAAGTATCCCCCAATCACTTGAAGTGGGACTTCTTCCCCGGGAATGCCTCAGTTGGAAGCAAACATTTGTAAGGAGTCTCAAACACTTATCCCTTCTCTAGGGCTGAAAGAAGTAACACCTTCAGATACCCCTCACAAATAGCTTTCTTCAATGAAAGATGTAACAAAAAACCCTTCAAAGAGACCCCCTTCTTCGATTGAAAATTTTCCTAAATTTCTTCCCATATCAAATTGTCATTTGGATGGTTTTAGTCCTACTAGCTTAATTCCTAGTACCAATGTTGGGAATGACTCTATTGGTGTCCTCAAACCTATAGAAAGTATATCTTTTGCACTTCCTCTTATACTCTTCTCCCTTGCTTCACCTTCCTTGTACCTTCCCTCAACCTCTATCCTTTCTTCCCTCTCCCTCTACTCTCCTCCTGCCCCACCTTTCATTCCCCTACTCCTCATTTCTCTGTCGTATTATAATCTGCGCTCACATGGTCATTCTATCCCCCCCCCCAAACTTCCACCAACCTTTCAACTCCAGATCCTAGTAGGGGTTTGGAGTTTCTAGTGGAACCCTCCCATCTAAACTATTCTAGATGACGCAAATATTTTCTCTCTAAGGAACACAGCCAAGCCTCCCTCAAAATTCAATTACGCAAATAATCTTCAATTCAAAGGGTGCTTAGAGCATCAATCCCTCTATTTGTTGTTAAATGAAGCTCATATCTCTAAATTGAAAAGTAATTACGAGCCCCTCAAGAAAATTGGCATTCAAAAGACTTACAGAAATACACTCTCCACATGTCCTTCTTCTCCAAGAAATTATGCAAAAAGGGGATAAAGCCATAAACATCCATAAATCACTCATTCCAAATTGGGATTTTATGGCAACGAATGTTTCTGGCATATCAGGAGGTCTCATATCACATTGGAATATCTGTCATATCTGAATCTCCTATACCCATTCTATTAGGTCAGGTTTAGTCTTAGACCTCCATGGTTCTAACTTGGATGTGTCGTTTTTGTGTTTCAATCTCTATGGTCCATATGTCGAGAGGAAAGAATTATAGACTTATTTCATTATTGTTCCTATCTTCAACTCTAAGAAGGTTCTTATAGGAGGGGACTTAAACTTCACACTAGGGAATTATGAATTTTGAGGGCCCTCTACCAAACCGGATCATCTCTAATATTTTCTTATAAACTTTATGGATGACCTAAGCCTTTGTGACATTCTTCCCCCAAAACTTCTTCCAACTTGGAAAAGTAATGGCTCCATATATAAGCTAGAATTTCCAAATGTTTGGACTGATTCCATATCTCATATGCCCTTCTTGATACCAATATTAAGATCAGATAATGCACCTCGATGGGGGGAGACTTAGATCATTCCCCAATATTTCTATAATTGGAGCCCTTTTGTGCAAAACCACAAAGTACTTTTAAATTAAATCCCATTTGGCTTAAATAACCCTCCCTTTTAGGTCTGTTGAAAAATAATTGGTCACACTTCTACCCGATCTCCTAGAATCCCATGTCATCCAGTTCCAATGAAATATCAAGAGATCCAAGGGTATCATTATTGAATGGTAAAAAAAAAAGGAAGGTAGATTCTAAAGCGCTTTCTGACATTGAATCAAATATTCAATCCCTTTTTGAACTACAAACCTCTTCGAAGGTACCTAAGAACCTGAAGGAAAGAATTTCAGACCTTGAAAAAACCAAAAGGAAGATCCTTCTTCACAAGGAGCAGGAATCACAAACAAAAATTTGTGCCCTTTGGCTGCAATCGGATGATGATAATACAAAGTTATTTCAATGGGTGGTAAATCATAAAAAATCCATTAATGCAGTCCGGGGAATCAAAACCTCTAAGGGATCCTTAGCTACTTCCTTCTCAGATATTGATGCACAAGGTTTCTTGTATTTCAAAGCTATCTTCAACCAACAAAACACAATGACCATTGAACAGATATTGGTTGTAGCAAGGCTATTCCCCAGGTTTTTTGACCAAGAAGGAAATGATGACCTAATGGTGGAGGTTTCAAGGTAGGAACTTGAAAGATTTTTTCATAGTTTTCAAAAATTCAAAATCCCTAGTCTAGATGGACTCCTAATTGAATTTTACATGATTTCTCTAAATTTCAATGGCAATGATCTCCTCTCGGTCATTGAATACTTTAGTAATACTAGTAAAATTATTTCCCCTTTCAACTCCACCTTCATTGCCCTCATCCAAAAACTTGACTCTCCATTTACCTTTACAAGTTCATCTATAAATTATTCTCTAAGAACATTGTCCTCAGACTAAAATAGGTCATATATGCAAACATTTCCCTTGAAAAAATGGGTTTTTATTGGATATACAAATCCATGAAGCTATTGGACTTTCCTAGGAAGGCTTACATTACATTCATATTAAGCAACAAAAATCTTTACACTTCAAAATCGACCTTTCAAAAATCTTTGATAGGGTGAGTTAGTCATACCTCATACTTTTGTTAATCAAATTGCAGTTTTTTCATGAATTTTCCTCTTGGGTCATGAATTGTATCAGCATGTCCTCCTTCACCCTCCTCATCAATGGGGTGGCCTCCCCCTTCTTTCATGGTGAGAGGACTGAGACAAGTTTTTCCACTCCCCCCCTTCTCTTTTGAATGGTGGAACATAGCTTAAGCATGTTCATTAGAGAACCAGTTAAAAGGGGTAGTTTTAAGGGGATAAAATTACCCCCCATTGCTCCCTAACACACCTCCTCTTTGTGGATGATATCCTCACTTTCTCCAACCATCTCTACTCACACCTCCATGCATTAAAGGAAATGTTGGACCAATTTTATCATGACACAAGAATGCAAATAAATGCAAAGAAAACTTCTATTATTGGTTGGGGCTTTTAAGGAGCAGAGAAGAGCACAAATGAAACAATTTTCTCTTCCTTTGTTTATGAAATAAGCCATGGCTTAAAATGTATTCGTTTTATTTTAAATCCATGCATCTAAAAAATTAGATCGTTTTTAGTTGTTTGAAAATATTGAGAAAAGAACCAAACTCTAGACCAACTAGTGGCTCTCAAGAGAAGGGAGATTAGTTCTCTTTAAATTGGTTATCGAATCCATTCTTGTTTATTGGGATTCCTTGGCATGGATTCCTATGGGTATCCTACATAATATTAAGCAATTATTTGTCTGCTTCCTATGGTCGAAGAAATGAAAAAATAGAACTTTTACCTAACAACATGGAACTCTATTTCTCTCCCTAAATCTCATTGTGGCTTAGGAATCAAATGTTTACCTAGGTTTGTCGGATCCCTTGTAGCTAAGGGTGCATGGTAAATCATTCATGGATAATTCCTATGATTTTTGAATGGTCTTTTCATTGATTCCAATGTCAGTGATTGAACACTCTTAATATTTGTCATCCATTGGAAGCTCCATTGGTCAAATCCCCTAGAAAACCTTAGAACCCCCGCACTTGTTGAAGATTTTGAGAATAAGATATGTGAACATGCCTCCCTAACCATCTCTAGAATATTCTCCTCGTCATATCGTTTCCAATGGCATATGGAATGCCTCGTGGTTCCTCACGGTTTGCAAGATATGCTCGTCGGAAGATATGAAACCCCACCTTGTGGTACAAAACCGCAAGGGTCGTTGATTTGGCGCTTCAAATTGACTAATGCAACCAAGAAAAAGTATGTGGCATCACATAAAAAACATTTATCATGAAGATTTAAAATATTATAGGAAAACTTAATTCAGCTAGGGTTTTGCGGCTCAATTTGTAAAATTCAAAATTTGAATTTGTCCCCTCCATGTCGGCCTTGATTTGGGCCCAAAATTTAAATTTCAAATCAAATGTTTCCCTACAAACCTCATGTTGGCTGGCTCTCATAATCATTCCTCCAAATCTATAAAAAGGAACCCCATCTCACCTCCAAGGCTTGAATTCAACGTACATCAATTGGGTAACTTAGCTTTGCAATTGTTTTTGGCCCTATGGAGAAGAGTCACATCTTAAGAGAGGCACGAACTACTGTTAATATTTGTAGCAGCATTGAAGGAAGTTTTACTGTATTGTTTATGGGATTTGTTTGGGCATAACACTTAGTCTTTTCTCTCATGAATATATGTTGTATTCTTGCAGGTGAAATTCACTCTGCTGTGAGGGTATGAATCATTGGATTCCTGAAGATATTGTTGACCTCCTAAAGTTTTGTTACATTGGATCTTGCTTCATAGCTCTGTGGTTGTTTGAATAAAGCTCAGAATTCACTGTGTTGTCCTTTTAGCCTTGTTTTCTAAGCACCACACTTTTTGCGGCCTTGATCATCTATTCAAGGGATCTTGTCACACAGTGCATTGGATTTGTCTGGATTCAAGGCATATATTGCAGGACACTTGCCGTCTGGGTTTTTGAGAAGAAATTGCACCTAAAATTCATGTTTAGTATTATGTGCATACAATACGTTTGGTATCCCATCTACAAGGCATTTTAGATCAATTCTGACCTACGGAAATCAAAGGACTGCTCCAAGCCTAGCATATGGCTTCGTCTTAGCACAAACATTTAAAACTGGGTTTTAATTTAGAAATTATGTGGCACAATCTTACAACTAAGGACATGCATTGTATGTCTTGATATAAATTGGTGTATGCATTGAGAACATGCACATATAATTGGAAAGTGGAAATCGAGCACATATTAAGTAAATTGATGGCAACGTTTGTAAACTATGCGTATACATGTGTTGGACATCCTGAGATAAATTGGTGTATGCGTTGAGCACATACACATATAATCAAAAAGTGGAAGTCAAGCATAGACTAAGTAAATTGATGGCAACATTTGAAAATTATGCATATAAACCCCTTCAACGATCAATGCCAAGTCACCCATATGCAGACTGGAGAACAATTGTTTATACACACGCTTAATCGTGAATTGTGTAAATAGGAGCTTAATGAACCTGTGATCCTTGAGCCTACCTGAAGATCTGTATATTATGCTAGAAAGATTAATATTCAAAGTTGTGTAAGATACATTGTTGTTGGCAGAAACACGGAGAATTCAATGAAAGTTATTGCACCGAGAATTCTACTTTGCAGTGTTGAAGCTCGTGTGACTCAAATAGAAAGATAAAACAGACGTTGATTTGAAAACTATGGCCATGCCCTCAACCATGGGTCTCACGAAATTTGTCAGCATGTTGACACCGATTGAATTCAATACCTTGTTGCATAAGTAGATTTCTAAAGGGTGAAATATTATATAGTGTGTTTCATATATACATTGGATTCACAAATTTGTGGTTTGTTGGATTCACATACGCATTTTAAGCTTTTAATTAATGGGCCCCAGAGATAAACCTTTATATTTATTTTTTTAAATCCATTTTGTCGCATAATTAGAAATTGTGGGGTGGTTATTTTGGAATTTGGTTCGACATTCCTGGGATGGAATTAAACTGTAGATTTTTTTGTATATCTGAGAAAAGGTCCTAAAAATGCACAATTTGTAGAACAATTAACTTACCACATGGTTTATTATAGTTATGTTTGATTTCTAAGAGAAATTTCTATTTGATTTGAAATTTGGAAGAAGTTCAGCAATCAAGGCTCAGAGATAGACCTTGTTGATACAAAGATTTGACAGACGTACATGTGACTTGAGAAAAACTATTGAGATAGGGTTTGGTAATGAGACATTTTGAATCCTTGATATGAGACAACATTTGATGATAATGGCTGTGTAGTTGATTTCTTTAGAACCTTATGTATTGCACCTATACTACTAGAACTTAATCATCCTTGTTGATGCTAAGTGTTGACATTATTAGAACGGTGGAAGGTTTTGCAGCAAAAAATGTGTGCCGAGCAAAATCATATTTGATCATAGATTGACAATACATTGTTGAAGAGATGTTGAGAAGTGAATTGTTAGAATTTGATGTTTGGTACTTATGTATATTTGATAGATGTTAGGGTTTGATGTGCTGATTGATCAGATGAATAATTGGTTGACGAAAACTGAATAGCAAATTCTTATATAACAGTTTCTTTTATATCGAGCACAGGTGGATCTAGTCTGAAAATTTTGAAATGTGGTTCATCGGTTGATTAGGGAGGCAGCGGGATGCTAAGGAAGTTTGGAGCCTGCACCCTTATGATTGTAGCTAGTAAACAAGGTATTGGAGCATCCTTCGGGTTGGAGAATGTAAACTAGGGCATTAAAGTGTCCTTCCAATTGTAGCTGGTAAACTAGAGCATTGGAGCATCCTTCAGGATGGACCCTGTAAACCAGGGGGTTCGAGCCTCCTTCAATTGGAGCTAAAAATATCGATGTACATTTTATTGAACACAAAATATTAAGAAGCATTCAATCTTTTTTCCCCTCAGAAGGGTTCCCACCTAAAAAAAATTGTTGTCTCCTGTTCTGATGTTTGTGCATTTTTGAATGGTGTTGTTTAATATTCATATGATTTTGATTTATGTTGATCTAATGTTAATGATAATTAATGATCTATGAAGTTAAAAATATTAATTAAAGATAAATATGGATTCAACCCCCTCTTAGTGTTTCCAACAATTGGAATCAGAGTCAAGTTCCTTCTGTCATAGCCTAATAGCTAGAAAGAAAATCTTAGGGAATCAAGATGGGAAGGTCAGGGAAATTTGCTTCTAAATAGTCAAAGGAAACTTATAACGTTGCACTAATTGCAGAATATGTTATAGTTGATGATGAAAATCAGGTTGGTCTAGTTCCCTTCTTTAATGGGACGGGTTATGCATCATGCTGCGTTGATATGAGGTTCAATTTGATGAAGGTTGGTCATGAAGTATGGAGATCAATCTTTGATGAAAGCACTACTACATCAATAGAACATGATGAAATAGGCATGAATATCATATCGATTGGTATTTCAAAATCAATAAAAGACAGTGGGTGAATGCTCATCAACCAAAGATCTTTGGAACAAGTTGTATATGCTTTATGAGAAACCTCCTCCTATGATTGCCAAGCTGAGTAAAGAAGATAGTAGCTCATCCGATGAAGGAAATAAGTCAAGGAATCAAGCTTCCAAGAATTCAAAGGAATGAAAGGAAATCCCTAATATTGAAGTTGTTTTTAGACCTATTATGGCTGACGAAGAGAAACATGTTTGTTCAATTCCTCTGTTCAATGAGTCAAGTTTTATATTTTGGAAAGGTTGAATGAAATCCTATTTGCAAGCTCAAGGATATTATGTATGGCACTATGTTGTCTTTAGGGACACGTCTACCGATGAATATATATGGTACAATATGAAATCCATGGATGTTATTCTTAGTGATCTTCTAAATCCAGTAAACGCCAAAGTTGATCGATGTTCAACATCCAGAAGTATTTGGAAGATGCTTCATGATCTCTACTTAGAGAAGCATGTAGGTGAAGATGATGATGAAGATTGCTCTCAGGTAAAATGATATGACAATGAAGAAGAAGTAGAAGAAGGTGTAGTTGGCATAGAGGAAAAATTGACCAACGTCGTATGCTACCTAAGTAAAGCAAGGAAGCGAAATTAGACACTCAAAGAAGATGTTTCCCTTCTAAGCCATCAAGTGAAGGAAGTAGAAAAGAAAGAGAAATTTTTGACAAGTTGATTAGAATAATTTTTTCATAAGCGTGAGGCAAAATATGTCAAAAGCAAAAGGAACTTGGCACAACTCTTATTGAAATCAACAAGCTTAAGGAATGGGAAAGGGAACATTTGTAGGATATTGAAAAAAAGGGCCATATCATTAATGAGAAAGATCAAGGAATAGCTCAGTTGAAGATGAAGGCAAAAGAAGCAAGTAAAGATCCATGTGATGAAGGCACAAGCTCCAATTTCCCACAGAGCAAGATTGATGAGAAGATTGACAGCATGATCCCTCAAAGGAAAAATCAAAATGAAGGACAGAAGAAGGTTAAAAATGTTGTTGCTCCAAGTATTAATCAATAAAAGGTTGCACCTCCTCCAAATAAGGATGACTATAGAAGAGCATCAAGACAGAACATCTCATCCAGGCATCCTAGCATGTTTAATGGTTATTGGTTTTCATGTTCTAACATCGGGCATATAGCTAGTGATTGTAGAATGTATGGTAGGGGGTGGCTATCAAAGGCATTATCAAAAACCTAGAAGTAGGTTTGCAGGATCACAAGACAGATTTCAAATAAACTTTTTTCAGTGGAAAGTATATGCCACTAGCTCAATCATTCAACCCTAACATTGAATGTTACAAATACCATTACAATGGGAATATAGCTCGATATTACAAGTTCAAGGTGGAATATTCCAGCCCTAACATCAGGTAAAGGAAGGTTTGGAGAAGAAAGAAAAAGGAAGAAGATGAAGTAAATGAAAATATCTCTGTAGTCATACTTTCATGTTTTGTAAGGTCAAAAGATTGTGATGAATCTACAATGGGTGATGACATGGTTTAGGATGATCCGATCGAAGAGTTGCTTCATACATTATTCTGAAGAATCCAGTTTGATAACTCCCTATCCTATGAATGTTGAAGAGGGGGAGTCCGTGTAGAAGTAGTTGCATGTTTAAAGATCTATCTTTTTAATAGGTTGACAGTTGGAAGATGTGAAGAAATATTTAGAATGGAATTCAACATTATGGATAGTTTTAGTGGAGTAGAATCTTTGGAAAGAAAAATCTAAGGACAGAATTGCAAAAGGACCCATGTCGTTGATCTATATTGACAGGTAGAATCAGTTATGGAATCGATGAGAAACATAACATATCAGGGAAAGAATCAGTCTTGCAGGAAGTCAAAGGAAGGCATTTCGTCGAAGGGAGAAAAGGTATGCAAGAAAATTGTCAAGGAGAATAAACCGTTGTCATTATGTCAAAGGGGGAGAGAAATTGGGAAAAGAACATTGAGGCATGAAGTCATGGGGATCAATGATCACAGGGGGAGTATGTGTTGCCATCAATATTAAAGGGGGAGATTATTGAATGGTTTTGTCGTTGATTCCAACATCAATGATTGAATGCTCTTAATATTTGTCATCAATTGGAAGCTTCATTGGTGAAAGCCTTTGGAAAACCCTAGAATCCATGCACTTGTTGAAGATTTATCTATTAACATGCCTCCATGAACATCCCCAACATATGCTCCTTGTAATGACGATTCCAATGGTATATGACACGCCTCATGATTCCTCATGGTTTGCAAGATAGTCCCATCAAAAGATATGAAACCCCACCTTGTGGTCCAAAACCCCAAGGGTTGCTTATGTTGCACTTCAAATTAACTAAGGAAACCAAGCATAATGAACTAAGGAAACTAAGTAAAATGATGTGGCATCCAATGCATAAAAAACATTTATAAAGGAGATTTGAAATATTATTGGAAACCTTAATTCAGCTAGGTTTTTGTGCCTCAAATTGTAAAATTTAAAATTTTACTTTGTTTCCTCCAAGTTGGCCTTGATTTGGGCCCAAAATTAAAATTTGAAATCAAACGTTTCCCTCCAAACATCTTGTCAGATAACTCACATAGTTATTCCTCCAATTCTATTAAAAGGAACCTCATCTCACCTCTAAGGCATGAATTCAACGTACATCAATTGGGTGACTTAGCTTTGTAATTGTTTCTGGCCCTGTGGAGAAGAGTCACATCTTAAGAGAGGCTAGAACTACTGTTAATCTTGGTAACAATGTTGAAGGAGGGTTTATGGTATTTTTTATGGGATTCATTTGGGCATAACACTTAGTATTTTGTGTCATGAATATATGTTGGAATCTTACAAGTGAAATTCACTTTGTTGTTAGGGTATGAATCGTTGGAATCATAAAGTAATCATTGGCCTTCTAAAGTTCTAATACAATGGATCTTGTTTCATGGCTCTGTGGTTGTTTGAATAAAGCTCAGAATTTCCTGCGATGTCTTTTTGACCTTGTTTTCTAAGCACCACACTCTTTGCGACCTTGATCATATACTCAAGGGATCTTGTAACACAGTGCATTGGATTCGTTTGGATTCAAGACATATATGTTAGGACATTGTGTCCTGGGTTTTTGGGAAGAAGTTGCACCTAAAATTCGCATGTAGTATTATGTGCATACAATACATTTGAGCTCCCATCTACAAGGCATTTGGATCAGGTATGACCTACAGCAGTCAAAGCACATCTCCTAGCCTAGCACGTAGTTTCATCTTGGCAGAGACATTTAAAACTTGGTTTAAATTTAGAAATTATGTGGCACAATATTACAACTAAGGCCATGTGTTGGGCGTGCATATTCCCATATAATTGGAAAGTGAAAGTCAAACATAGACTAATTTAATTGATGGAAACGTTTGCAAACTATATGTATATGTGTTGTATGCCCTGATATAAATCAGTGTATGCATTAAGCACATACACATATAATTGGAAATCGAAAGTCAAGCTAGAACTAAATAAATTGATGGCAACATTTGCAAACTATGTGTATAACACCTCAACGATCAATGCCAAGTCACCCATATGTAGACTAGAGACCAATTGTGCATAGGCATGCTTGATTTTGAATGGTGCAAATAGGATTTGAATGAACCTGTAATCCTTGAGCCTACCTGAAGATCTATATATTATGTTATAAATATTAATATGTAAACATGTGTAAGATACATTGTTGTTAGCAAAAACATAGAAATTCAATGAAAGTTTTTGCACTGAGAATTCTACTTTTCTAGTGTTAAAGTTCATGTGGCTCAAATAGCAAGACAAAATAGATGTTGAGCTAGCAGCCACAGCCATGCCCTCAGCCATGGGTATAACAAAGGTTGTCAACATGTTGACACTGATTGAATTCAATACCTTGTTCCATAAGTAGATTTGTAAAGGATGACATATTATAATATAGTACGTTTCATATATGCAATGTATTCTCAAGTTTGTGGTTTGTGGGCCCCCGAGAATTTGTAAAGAGTGCTACATTATATAACATACTTCATATATATATTGGATTCACATACACATCTGAAGTTTTTGATTAATGGGCCCCAGACATAAGCCTTTATATTTTGTTTTAAAATTTCATTGTGTTGCATAATTAGTAATTGTGTGTGGTTGTGTTAGAATTTGGTTGGACATTGCTTGGAGAGAATTAAATTGTAGAATGTTTTGCATATCTGAGAAAACATCTTGAAAATGCTCAATCTATAGAAAAGTTAACTTACTAAATGGTTTGTTGTAGTTATGTTTTATTTTTTAGGGCAATTTATAACTGATTTTAAATACAAAATAAGTTGTGTGATCAAGGCTCAGAGATAGACTCGCGTTGAAGTGATTACATTGACTTAGTTTTGCAGTTCTCTTATATATTGTTTATGTGAGATGACAATTTGATGCAATTTGGGCATAATTGTTATGAGAGTGGACTTTACAATGAAATTTCATGATTCCTAGGGTTTGATCTTGAGAAGGGATTGGTTACTGACTCTTACTGATACAAATATGTTGAGGAAAAGTTGTTAGGTTTTGATGTTGATCTACTTCTATGTGTTGAGCTTGGGTTTATGAATATATGTTGATATGTTACTGCTAGGGTTTGACAGATGTACATGTGACTGGAGTAGAATTATTGAGATAGTGTTTGGCTATGAGACATTATGAATCCTTGATATGAGATACAATTTGATGATAATGGTTACGTGGTTGATTACTTTAGGACTTGATGTGTTGCACCTATACTGCTAGAACTGAATCATCCTTGTTGATGCCAAGTGTTTACATTATTAGAACATTGGATATACGTTAGCAGCTAGGGTTTGCAACAAAAAATGTGTTCCAAGCAAAATCATATTTGATTATAGACTGGTAGTACAATGTTACAGAGATGTTGAGCGGTGAATTGTTAGAACTTGATGTTTGGTATAGATGCAGATTTTATAGATGTTAGGGTTTTATGTGTTGATTGAACAGAGGTAGAATTGGTTGACAGAAAATGGTTATCAGTTTCTCTTATATCAAGTACAGGTGGATCTAGTCTGAAAATTGTGAAACGTGGTCTGTCGGTTGATTAAGGAGGCAGGGTGGTGCTAAGGTGGGTTGGAGCTTGCATAAGGCATTGGAGCATCCTTCTGGTTGTAGTTGGTAAACATTTTGTTGGAGCATCCATCAAGTTGGAGCCTATAAACTAGGGCGTTGGAGTGTCCTTCCAGTTGCAATTGGTAAGCGAGGGCGTAGGAGCATCCTTCAGGTTATATCTTGTAAACCAAAAGGTTAGAGCCGCCTTCAATTGGACTTGAAAATATCAATGTACATTTTATTGAAGACAAAATATTGAGAAGCATTTGGTGGTTTTTCTCCCAGAAGAGTTCCCACTTAAAAAAATCGATTGTATCAGGTTTTGATGTTTGTGCATTATTGAATGGTGTTTTTTACTATTCATATGATGTTGATTCTAGAAAGGGGGCTTATAAGGAGTCCATGCTGATAGAAAATCTAGCAGGACTAAGAAACAAAGAGAGGGAACGAGACTCAATAGACAAGGGATAAATGAATCTTGTATCCAGTAGAAATATAAAGATGCCAAGGAAGAAAACAAAGGCCAGTGGTAACATGGGGGAGGGTGGAAAGACCCATCGAAGCTTCTAGGGACAAGGGAATGAGAAAGGAAAAGGTGAGACCTCAAGCCCCCAAACAAAGAGGGAATTAACCACCCTAAGAGTTAGCAAAGAAGACCGATTAAAAACAATTATGAGAGGAAAATTAAAATTACCAATTCTCAATCGATGTTGTAGAGCATGGATGGAAACAACTCTCACAAATTGTTGGTACCTCAATTAGTGAGGCGATTTCTCTTGAAATAAGGAATTGCTGAGAGGGGGGCTGAATCAATAATTATGAAACTCTTTTCTTTTTCTTATTATGCTTACAGTCCCTTCTTATATTATTTTACTTGGATTAGCATTCATTCACAAAATCAGTGAACCCGCAAT
This sequence comes from Pinus tabuliformis, assembly GCA_031772625.1. Lineage (NCBI taxonomy): Eukaryota > Viridiplantae > Streptophyta > Pinopsida > Pinales > Pinaceae > Pinus > Pinus tabuliformis. The sequence goes on along the minus strand of CM062814.1, from coordinate 692,117,011 downwards.
ATTTCAAACACACATGTTCATACAACAATCTTATGACGACCACACACACATTTGACACAGTGTTTTTCACGTGGAAACCCACTTAATTACATTTTTTTTGTGAGCACCCACTCACAGGAAGCACCGACCCCCTTTGATTAGCAAGCACCAACTTGCCAAGAAGCACCAACCTCTTTAGTGTGCAAGCACCAACTTTCTCTTGCCATTGTTCTAATATTTCATACAATTTTCAAACTAAAAATAGAGGAATACAATATTATAAGTAAAATACCAAAATTGTTGTTTGCAGTTTCAACTCCTGCACTCACATGCAGCAGATATTTTCTTTCTGCTCACAAAAACACTTCCTATGTGCTTTGCCTCCTCTGTCAAGGGCTCTCTTCTGACTACTCTTCATCACTACCCTGATAATTCTCCACACAAGATTTTAGTTGCACTTATTGTTGTTTCAGACAATGTTCTCCTTGGTGCTTCGACCTCATTGTCTCAATACACACCACTCACAAAATAGTGCGCTCACAATATGTTGAAAACCCCCATATTCTCCATTACAGACAATGTTTTTGTTCCATTGAGGCACTATGCACAAGTTAGACTTTGATGTCTATCCTTTAGTTTCCCAATTGTACTTGGGCATGGCTTCCCTTGCTATTGTTGTGTCTCCTGGTAGTTTCTTGTCACGGTACCAAAACATAGATGGAACTTGCAATTCTTCATCTTCTGACTACATAGAGCTCCATGCCAAGAAATTAATTCTCAGTTGACTTGCACACTCCTCCGAGAGTCCCATTCTCATTTATCACTCCACAAATCTTGACAGTTCACATAGATGACCACTTTGTTCTCATTTATCAAAACTATTCGTGCACATGAAGCAGCTAATTGCTTCCTTCAGTCTCCTGAATTTGTCTTCACCAGAAATGTTGTTCTCAATTTCTTGTTAAAGATTCTTCTGCAAGTTTAACCCTTGTCAACAGTCAAATATTCTTAGCCTACATTCAATTCTTCAGCTGCCAACCCATACATCCTTTAGCTCATTGTACTGCTTCATTGGAGAAACTCCACATCGTAACTTCACAAAGGTGGAACGTTATGATATTTCTCAACCTTGATATCCTCAGCTCCTGTGATGCTTATCTCCTACAACATTTCTCCTCCATGGGATCAAGAGTTGTGACATGCAGCTTGGATTTTAGGTGCTAAGTCTTTTTGTTCCTACCGGGGGCCAATATTCCTTTGCTAACTTCTCTACGCCCTTAGTTCTTTGGATTCTCATGACCAAGTTCTAACCCAATATCGGAAGCCCCTTTCATCGTAACTTTTCAAAATCATTTTCACTGAAGTTATGGGGTCTTCATCCTATGATATGCCAACCTCTGATATGACATCATCACTCCATGTGGCGGCTTCACATCGATGACACATGTCACCCAGATCTGGCACATTAAGCCACCCAATAATGTTGAATCATCCTACCACGTGTCATGTCGTACTACCACGTCATGCTGACATCATATGCCACTATAGCTTCTCAGAGCCAATCTTATGCTACCATGTGTCCTATTAAAGGAGAGAGAAGAGGTTCCATCAAACCTTGGTTTTGCAACAGAATTCTTTGTTAATCTTCTTCTTCATTCCTCTGTGCTTTATAGTATTATCAGAACTGTTGGACATTGTAACTTCTTAGAATACATCAATTAAGAATTTCTGATATTTTGATGTCCTAGACCTCTGATATTTCAATGCCTTAGTCCTTCTAATATCCCAAGGTTCCAACCTACGATGTGCCTCCTGCTCCAACTCTTTGAGTAAATCATGTGTTGATCTCCGGGGGTTCCGATATCCGATATGTCGATGTGTTGATGTCCTGATGTGCTGATATCCAGGGTTCCGATATCTAATATGTCGATGTGTTGATGTCTGATATCCTGATATCTGATATGTTGTCTTCTCTGATATTCCTTCCTTCCTAGGGCTTCAAATCCCTAGACTTCGACAAACCATATCTTTTGATTCAAGAATCCATTTTTGAACTTCTGCATATCGCTGGAAAACTCTTCCAAATCACTTTGCATTCAATAGATTCTAATGTAGGCTTTGAGTCCATTTTCTCCTAGTGAGATGGCTGCAAAATTTCTACCACACTTTTCTCCTTGACTCTTCTTCTTGTGCTTGGAATTTCGAACTCTCAACCACCATAGTGATCATTTTATGGCTTCTTCAATAAGCCTGCTACTGTGATGATTCTCTACATGAAGCCTACAACTTCCATGGAATTCCATCACTATAGTCATCATTTTATGGATTTTCCAGTAAGCCTGCTACTATGATGATTTTCTACAAAACATTCCAACAACCATGGGATTCCTCTCGAACACCCAATCATCATGCTGACCCCTGTTTGACATCAATGCCAACACTTACACAGCCACCCATATACCACCAATTGTCCAACAATCTCCCCCTTTGGCATTGATGGCAACACCATAAGCTCCCCCTCAGGCAAGGCATGGTCTACTCTGATGCCAATATTCTCCCCATTTGACATCAGTGGCAAAGAATAATTCTAGAGTACTCCCCCTAAACCATTGCAACATACTCTCCCATGAGTTCTACATGCTGAGTAGCTACCACCACCTACCAAAATGAATTCATTTGGAGGGAGGAGTCATAACTCCTATCTGTTGCCTGAGATATTCAAATGGTTCTCTTGCCAGTGGCTTGGTAAATATATATCTATCAGTTTCTCTTTAGTGGCCACATACTCAAGTCTAACAGTGTTGGTTGCAACCTGTTCCCTCAAGAAATGGAACTTGATAGGAATATGCTTAGTCTTTGAATGCATGAATGCATTTTTGGAGATGTTGATGGAACTGGCATTATCACACATTATTGGAATGGGATCAATAAGATCTACCTGTATATATTTCAAGGTTTTCTTCATCCATAGAATATGTGTACAATAGGTATCAGTAGCAATATACTATGCTTCAGTAGTCGATAGATAAATGGAGGTATGTTTCTTGCTAACCCACGACACCAAGCATTTCCCAGGAAGAAATCTGCACCAAAAGTACTCTTCCTGTCATCAAGGCTTCCATCCCAATCTACATCCGTGTAGGTATTTAACTTGAATTCTTCGCTCTTCGCATACCACAGTCCATACTTTGTTGTTCCTTGAAGATATTTGAAAATTCTTTTGATAGCAACAACATGTCTCTCACGTGGGAAAGCTTAAAATCTAGCCACAAGCCCCACTGCTTACATGATGTTTGGCCTTGAAGTTGTCAGATACAATAAGATTCCTATCATTGACCTATATTCAGTTTGATTTACTGGCAGTGTTCCATCTTATTTGCACAACTTGCAGCCTGTAGTCATGGGTGTGCTGACTGGTTTGCAATCTTCCAGCCCAAATTTCTTTAGAGTTTCCTTGAGATATTTGGATTGGGATATAAACACTCCTTGTGGAGACTAAGTAATTTGTAGACCTAGGAAGAAGGACAGTTCTCTGATCATGGACATTTCAAACTATGTTTACGTACATTTTGTAAATTGATGCCCCAACTATTCCATATCGTCACCAAAAATTATATCATCCACATACACAACTACTATCAGTAGATGGTCGCCTTCAGAATTTACATAAAGGTTACTGTCAACTATACCTTTCTTAAACCCTTGTTGTTGAAGGTACCTATCAGCCCTTTCGTACCAAGCTCTGGGGTCCTGTTTTAATACATACATGGCCTTCTTCAATTTTCATGCAAACCCTTCATCAGAGGTGAGAAGAAATCCTTTTGGCTACTCAATGTAAACTTATTCTTCTAAATATCCATTGAGAAATGCAAACTTCACATCCATCTGATATACCTTGATATTCTTATGGATGGAAAGAGAAAGAAATATCCTAATAGCTTCTAGTCAAGCTACTGGTGCAAAGGTTTCTTCGAAATCTACCCGTTATATTTGGGCATACCCTTTGCAGACCAATCGAGTTGTGTTACTGATTACTTGACACTGTTCATTTAGTTTGTTCTTGAAAACCCATTTGGTTTCAATAACATTTTTCTCTCTAAGCTTTGGAACAAGCTCCCAAGTGTCATTCTTTTGAATCTGATCAAGTTCTTCATTCATAGCTTTCACCTAGAACTTGTCTTCACTTGCTTGACAGAGGTTCTTGGGTTATATCTGTGATAACAGAGCTAGATTCACATAACTTGTACTTCCAACAATTTTCCTCCTAGTTTGGACACCATGTCTTTGATCTCTAAGAATCTAACTCTCAAGATGTTCCTTTTGTACATACTTGGAAGGTGTCTTTGGCCTTCAAGTCATCCCTGCTTCCTCACCTTCACTGTATGAATCTGTTTTCTCCAAGTCCGCGGACCTCAAATCTTTACTTTCTTCATCATCTGAGTTCATATTTATTTTAGAGGACTCAGGTTGTGAACCTACTTCATCTACAATTACGTCGATGCAATCCATAATCTTCTTTGTATGCTTGTTGTAACACTTATATTATTTACTTCGAGCAAAGTACCCGAGCAATATGTGTTGGAAATAATACTGAGAGGGGGGGTGAATCAGTATTATCAAGTTCTTTTAATAAATCTTCCTTATTTATTATTTGAATTATTTTTGCATGTCAGTACCATAAAATAATGAGCATGAACAAAGAAAACAGATAGTCACACCAAAGAACACAAGATGTAAGGTGGAAACCCAATGTGGGTGAAAACCACCTGCTGCAATATGTCTCTATCTTCTTTCAAATTAGAAACTCCTTTTACGATGGTTTTGTACTGGTGCAGTCCTTTACCAGTACGCAGGCTGCACCCTGCAGAGAGTTACAACTCTCTCTCGTTTTCCAGTCTCTCCTGGAAGGGAGCTACAACCCCCTACTTCTTTTCTTTCAAGGACCACTTTTCATAAATTTTCAAACTGGATCCAAGAACATCAAAAACCCATCAACTACACTTGCATCATCAATCTTTGATTTCACCAAAGCCAACCCGCATACAGATCTACAAATATTTCCTCATAACTTTGCAGTTGTTACATCAGACATACCCAGATCATAACATGTGTAAAATAAAACATGCATCAATAATTTAGACCCTGATTATTAGATTTATAGATCAAACGTATGCCACATATCACAGATCAAAATCATATAGAGATACCACTATTCCAGCCTTAAGATTTTGACCCATCAATAGAACTTATCCTTCTCCTTATGCTCAAGTTCCTTCTTCATTCAGATCCAGATCTGCACCAAAACCCAATCACAATATTCCAGATCTAGCACTTTATCAGATATTCGATAATTCAGAAGATGCTTTGCCAAATGATCTCCTTCCTCTTTTATAGCCTTAGTCCTTTCTCAATACCACGGTCCAAAACCATAGGATCAAAAAAACTGTTGGACTAATACCATGAACCAACCATGAAAGTGCATGAGATCAACCCTTTTGGATGCAATACCACGGGCCAAAACCATAGGATCAAAAACTATCGGACTAATACCATGAACCAACCATGAAAGTGCGTGAGATCAACACTTCTGACGAGGTACCATGGTCCAAAACCATAGGTTCAAATACCAAGGACTAACTACCATGGACCAAAGATAAGTTCTTCAACATATACACGCTTTTCCTTGCATGAAAGTGTGTGAGATCAACACTTCTGACGAGGTACCATGGTCCAAAACCATAGGTTCAAATACGAAGGACTAACTACCATGGACCAAAGGTAATTTCTCCAACATATACGCGCTTTTCCTTGCATGAAATACCAAGGACTAACTACCATGGACCAAAGGTAAGTTCTCCAACATATACACGCTTTTCCTTGCATGAAAGTGTGTGAGATCAACACTTCTGATGAGGTACCATGGTCCAAAACCATAGGTTCAAGTACCAAGGACTAACTACCATGGACCAAAGGTAAGTTCTCCAACATATACGTGCTTTTCCTTGCATGAAAGTGCGTGAACTTTTTCTCTACATGAAATAAACTTTTCTCTACATAAAAGTGCGTGAACTTTTCTCTCCATGAAATAAAATTTTCTCTGCATAAAAGTGCGTGAACTTTTCTCTACATGAAATAAACTTTTCTCTGCATAAAAGTGCGTGAACTTTTCTCTACATGAGATAAACTTTTCTCTGCATAAAAGTGCGTGAACTTTTCTCTACATGAGATAAACTTTTCTCTGCATAAAAGTGCGTGAACTTTTCTCTACATGAAATAACCTTTTCTCTTCATAAAAGTGCGTGAACTTTTCTCTACATGAAAGAAACTTTTATCTTCATGAAAGTGCGTGAACTTTGTTGCACTATAATTTATCATCTGAGATGAGTGGGTTGCCATCAAGTACAACATATGTATCATAATGCCAACAATCTCCCCCTTTGGACTTGATGGCAACAACAACCAATCACTCTCCCCCTTTGACATCAAGGGCAAAGGGTTATGCTCCCCCTAAGAACATGCTCCCCCTGACTATAAACCAGATCTGCAAAGAAGAACCATAATCCATGACCATGAAAGAGATAGAGACGTATTGCAGCAATATTCAGACCAGCATCCATGATCTCCTTCTGTACTTCCTCCATAATGCCAACAATGCATGATATGCTCCCCCTGAACCTGTGCCATTCGATCTTTGACCAATCCGCAACCCAGCACATGTACGCATATACTTCAGATGAACCTTGCGTACAACCAACAATTAGAAGAGATTCAACAACAAGATGATGCATCAACAACCCCCAGCTTTTGCCTGAGGTATTCAAAGGTCTCCCTAGGCAATGGTTTGGTGAGTATATCAGCAGCCTGTTCCTTAGAAGGAACATACTCCAACTTGACCTTTTGTTCAAGCACTTGTTCCCGGAGAAAGTGATACTTGATTGGTATGTGCTTGGTTTTTGAATGCATGACTGGGTTCTTTGAAATGTTGATTGCACTTGTATTATCACATAAGATGGAGATGGGTGGTGTACAAGTGATTTGAAAATCCTGCAAGGTCTGCATCATCCAAAGGAGTTGAGTGCAGCAAGATGCAGTAGCAACATATTCTGCTTCAGCTGTAGACAAGGCAATCGAACTCTGTTTCTTGCTGAACCAAGATACTAATCTGGAACCCATAAAGAATGCACCACCACTTGTGCTTTTCCTGTCATCCACGCTTCGGGCCCAATCTGCATCTGTATAAGCATGAAGTGTGAGATCTGTATCTCTAGGATACCATAAGCCATAGTTTTGAGTCCCTTGAAGATATTTGAAGATTCTCTTTACTTCCTGAAGATGAGTTTCCTTTGGATTTGCCTGAAATCTTCCAACTATTCTCACTGCATGCATGATGTCTGGTCGGGTACCTGTCAAATAAAGTAGACTTCCAATCATAGATTTGTAAGTTGGTTGATGCACTGCTGCTGATTCATCATTTGCAGTGAGGTTACATCCTGTGACCATGGGTGTACACACTGGTTTTGCTTCTTCCATACCATATTTCTTCAAAATCTGCTTGAGATACTTGGTTTGAGACAAGAAGATCCCTCCTTCATTTTGTTGGATTTGCAAACCAAGAAAATATGTCAGTTCTCCCAGCAAGGACATTTCGAATTCTTTCTGCATCACCAAGGCAAAGATTTGACTCATAGCTTCTTCATTGCTGCCAAAGATAATGTCATCTACATACACAACAAGTATCAGCAATTTGTCATTTTCAACTTTTATATAAAGATTGTTGTCTGCTGATCCTTTTGAAAAACCTTGTTGATGAAGATATTTGTCCAAACGATAGTACCAAGCCCTTGGAGCTTGTTTGAGGCCATAGAGAGCCTTTTTCAATCTGCATACAAGATTTGGATCATTTCCAAGAATGAAACCATCTGGCTGCTCAATGTATACTTCTTCTTCCAAGTCTCCATTCAGAAAGGCTGATTTCACGTCCATTTGAAATACTTTGAAGTTTTGAAAGCTTGAGAGAGCAAGGAACATTCGGATGGCCTCAAGTCTTGCAACAGGAGCAAAAGTTTCTTCAAAATCTATTCCTTCTTGCTGCGCATACCCTTTACAAACAAGTCTGGCCTTGTTTCTAATTACTTCTCCATTTTCATTCGATTTATTTTTGAAGACCCATTTTGTTCCTATAACATTCTTATCCTTTGGTCTAGGAACCAGCTCCCAAGTGTTGTTCTTTTCGATCTGCTCAAGTTCTTCATCCATTGCCTTGACCCAACATTCATCTTTGCATGCCTCTTTCACATTTTGTGGTTCAGTGGAAGAGAGTAATGCCAAATAGCTTGAAGCTTCTGCAATTGTTCTTCTTGTTTGTACACCCGCTTCTTTTTGTCCCAAAATCTGAGATTCTGGATGATTCTTCTGAACATATCTGGATGGAGTCTTCTCTTCTATCCTTATCTACTCCTTTGGTTCTTCTTGAGGTTCTTCTTCTTCATTATTCTGTCTTTGAGGATGGCCTTCATCTTCTTCGATATCTTCATGATTTACTTGCCTAGGAATGTATCCCTTCTCATCAACCACTACATCAATGCTGTCAACAATTCTTCCAAGTCTTTTATTATAGCACTTGTATGCTTTGCTGTGTGGAGAATAACCAAGAAGGATGCCTTCATCTGCTCTAGGTTCAAGTTTGCCAAGTTGCTCATCAGTATTTTTAATATAGCATTTGCTCCCAAATATTTTGAAGTGCTTTACCGAAGGAGTCTCACCATACCAGAGCTCATGAGGGGTTTGAGTGCTGTTCACTCGGACATTTGTTTTGTTGAGAATAATAACCGCAGCATGTGCTGCTTCACCCCATAAAGTTACGGGAGTTCCAGATTCATCAATGATCCAGGTGGATATTGGTGGCCACCTGCCAAGTCCACCTAGACCCCCACCATTGTCCCTCTTGACATTTTCAGTTTCCTTAATTATAGCACAATTTACTATTTTTAGCAGTTTTCGGGTCCTAAACTTCCGGAGCCGTTTTGAGGCCCTAAACGACGTTTTTTGGGAAATCCCGCTCCTGCGATTTTTTAGTTAAAAAATCGTTGTTTGCGTTATAGTCCTCAGAAAGATCTTTTCAACGGGCTATCATGCGCGTAAAACGGAGATCGTATGCCAAAGTTACGACCCCGGGAAGTTGATGTACCAATTTACCCAAACGGGGCCCATAGTTTGGCGTTTTCATCTTCTAGGGTTAGGTTTTGGAATGTTAAGGGTTTTCCATTGTTTCTCAATAATAAATAGGCCTTCGAGCCTCACTGTAAAGACAGTTCGAAACAGTTCAGAGGCATGTAGCCGACACATCTCTTCTCAGAGATAAGCTACCATCGCCCTAGCTGGGTTATTTCTATTTGTAAGCATATTTCAGTATTCTCCATTAATTAAATGAAGTATTATTTCCACGGCATCTCTGTTTTTATGGTTATCGCATCTCTGTATTTATGGTTATCTCTGTAATCTATTGCGTTCCTGCTTAAATCCGGATCAATCAAGCATAGCACGAGCCATTTGTTGGACAGTTCTGTTCATTCTTTCCACCACTCCATTTTGCTGAGGAGTTCTAGCTGTAGAGAATTCTCTTCTTATCCCATGTTCTTCACAGAAATCGAAAAATTCATTTGAGGTCAACTCCCCACCTCTGTCGGATCTAAGACACTTAATTTTGTATCCTGATTCATTTTCAACCAAGGCTTTAAAGGATTTGAATTTTTCGAATGCTTCATCTTTGTGCTTCATAAGTCCTAACCAGACAAACCTGGAGAAATCGTCAATGAATAATATCAAGTATTCTTCTCCTCGAGGTGTCTTTTTCCTGAATGGACCACATGTATCTGTATGTACTAGCTCAAGAGGCATGCTAGCTGATCCTTCCTTTTCCGAAAAGGTAGTTCTGGTTTGCTTTCCAAACTGACATGATTTGCATATGGTGTTGTCTGGAACTTTGATATCTGGAAGACCACGAACTGCCTGATATTTGCATGCTTTCCTTATTTGTGAAAAGCTTAGATGCCCCAACCTCCGGTGCCATAACCAGTGCTCATCATCCTTGCTCAGATAGCATTGTTGTTGTCCTTCTTCAAATATGTATAGATTATTTGGAGTTCTTTTACCTTTGATCACTGTTTTACCTGTATCAAGATCACGAACAAGACATCCATTTGATCTGAATATCACCTCGGTTCTTTGATCACACATCTGGCTGACACTTAGAAGATTATGTTTCAATCCATCAACATACAAAACATTTCCAGCTTTGACCTTTTCTTTTAACTGAGCAGTGCCTTTTCCTTTTATAATTGCAGGAGTATCATTTCCAAAAGAAATTTTCTTTCCTTTTTCTAGAGCATAATATGATTCAAGTTTTTCTTTATCACCTGTCATATGCTTCGAACATCCACTATCAATGTACCATAGATTTTCCTGTCCCTCTGCATAAAATGCTATCCCACATCTTTCTGTTTGTGGTTCCTTTATTCTCCATGTTTTGGTGCTTGAGGCTTGTTCCTTTGTCTGCTGAAACCTACTCCTGCATTCAGAATCTTCATGACCAAAGTTATTGCAAATAGAACATTCAACTTCATTTTCAAGAACCGAAAAGTTGTTATAGGTCCTTTTTGTAATCCCGGTCATACTTCTTTGTTTTTGAGCTTCTCTAGTCATGATCGTTTTATATGCAACACATTGAGCTGCTTTGTGACCAAAGTTATGGCAAGAAAAGCATTGTCCATTGAAGAAATTTCTGCGGTTATCAAATCTTTCGGCCAAACGATTGTAATTTCTATTGTCATTCATTCTTGAAGCAAATTGAGAGGATTTTACCTGTGGCTGGTTGTAGCTTTTGTTCATCCTTAAGACAGATTGCCCCTGATTTGCCTGATAGTCTTTGTTTGTAATTGGTCCCTGCTTTACTTGGTGATCTCCATTGTGCTTTTGCTCATTCCTTCTTGCTGCATCAAGATAACTCTTTGAGGTGGATGCTTGAGAAGTTTCTCCATTATAGCCCAGACCTGTCTTGTTTAGAGGAGAGCGTTGTACATTGATGATCTCATCCAGAGTTTCAGATCCTTTGACAAACTTAAGATTAATAGCCTTTGTTTTCTCAATCTCTTTTCTAAGACCAACAATTTCGCCTTCTAACTTTTCAAGATATTTTTCTTTTTCATCAATTTGAAGTTGTAGAGTATCAATGATCCTATTCTTTTCTTCTATACATGTCTTGAGTCTAGAAATTTCTTCACAAAAGCTATCCACATCTATAGCATCCATGTAATCATCATCTTCAAATGCCATTAAGAGTTTATAGTCATTACCTCGTTCATCTTCGTCACTATTTGATAGACCATCACTATCTTCATGAGTGTAGTAGCTTTTCTTATTTGCAATCTGTTTCTTGTTCCATCTAGCAGGTTCCTTTCCTTTATCCTTATGAGGACATTTTGCAGCATAATGACCTACTCTTCCACAAGCAAAGCATTTAAAAGGTAACTTACCTCTGAACCTTCCAGTTCCCCTTTGAAGATTTCTGAAAAAATTTGATTCTTCTTCTTCTTCTTCTGGCACGTGACTTGCTTCATAATAGTCTCCTTTTCCTGAAGCCTTGAAAGCAGCTTCTCTTCTGTCTGATGGACCTCCCTTTCTCATTTCATAAGCAGTTAGAATTCCGTGTAGCTGAGACATAGTAAGAATTCGTAGATTTTCCTTTTCTTCTATTGCAGACACTTTAGATTCAAACTTGGGGGACAATGATCTTAGAACTTTTTCAACCACAATAGCCTCTTTTATTTCTTCACCCAAGTTTTTCATGCAATTAACAATCTCATCTACCCGAAGGAAATAGTTAGCCACACTTTCATCATTATACCTTTTGAGATTCTCATACTGAATCCTGAGGGTTTGAAGTTTAGCACGCTTTACCTGTTCATCTCCTTCGTAGCTCAAGACAATCTTGTCCCATATTTCTTTTGCGGATTTATATTGCATAACCTTCATGAATTCTGTTTGAGATAAGCATCCCAGCAGAGTATTGACTGCTTTAGCATTTGTTTCATATTTCTTCTTTTCGGCCATATCTGTAGGAGTAGCTGAAGGAAAAGTGTAGCCTGTATCTATGATATCCCAAACTTCTGTACCAAGAGATTGAAGATAGGCAGTAACTCTTACCTTCCAATAATTGAAGTTTGTCCCATCAAAAATTGGTGGCCTGATTGATGCTTCCCTCTCGTAGTTGCTCATGATGAATGATCTTCCTTCAAGCGATCAAGCTTCTCTGAAGGACCTGCTCTGATACCAATTGTTGGAAATAATACTGAGAGGGGGGGTGAATCAGTATTATCAAGTTCTTTTAATAAATCTTCCTTATTTATTCTTTGAATTATTTTTGCATGTCAGTACCATAAAATAATGAGCATGAACAAAGAAAACAAATAGTCACACCAAAGAACACAAGATGTAAGGTGGAAACCCAATGTGGGTGAAAACCACCTGCTGCAATATGTCTCTATCTTCTTTCAAATTAGAAACTCCTTTTACAATGGTTTTGTACTGGTGCAGTCCTTTACTAGTACGCAGGCTGCACCCTGCAGAGAGCTACAACTCTCTCTCGTTTTCCAGTCTCTCCTGGAAGGGAGCTACAACCCCCTACTTCTTTTCTTTCAAGGACCACTTTTCATAAATTTTCAAACTGGATCCAAGAACATCAAAAACCCATCAACTACACTTGCATCATCAATCTCTGATTTCACCAAAGCCAACCCGCATACAGATCTGCAAATATTTCCTCATAACTTTGCAGTTGTTACATCAGACATACCCAGATCATAACATGTGTAAAATAAAACATGCATCAATAATTTAGACCTTGATTATTAGATTTATAGATCAAGCGTATGCCACATATCACAGATCAAAATCATATAGAGATACCACTATTCCAGCCTTAAGATTTTGACCCATCAATAGAACTTATCCTTCTCCTTACGCTCAGGTTCCTTCTTCATTCAGATCCAGATCTGCACCAAAACCCAATCACAATATTCCAGATCTAGCACTTTATCAGATATGCGATAATTCAGAAGATGCTTTGCCAAATGATCTCCTTCCTCTTTTATAGCCTTAGTCCTTTCTCAATGCCACGGTCCAAAACCATAGGATCAAAAAAACTGTTGGACTAATACCATGAACCAACCATGAAAGTGCGTGAGATCAACCCTTTTGGATGCAATACCACGAGCCAAAACCATAGGATCAAAAACTATCGGACTAATACCATGAACCAACCATGAAAGTGCGTGAGATCAACACTTCTGACGAGGTACCATGGTCCAAAACCATAGGTTCAAATACCAAGGACTAACTACCATGGACCAAAGGTAAGTTCTTCAACATATACACGCTTTTCCTTGCATGAAAGTGCGTGAGATCAACACTTCTGACGAGGTACCATGGTCCAAAACCATAGGTTCAAATACGAAGGACTAACTACCATGGACCAAAGGTAAGTTCTCCAACATATACGCGCTTTTCCTTGCATGAAATACCAAGGACTAACTACCATGGACCAAAGGTAAGTTCTCCAACATATACACGCTTTTCCTTGCATGAAAGTGCGTGAGATCAACACTTCTAACGAGGTACCATGGTCCAAAACCATAGGTTCAAGTACTAAGGACTAACTACCATGGACCAAAGGTAAGTTCTCCAACATATACGTGCTTTTCCTTGCATGAAATTGCGTGAACTTTTTCTCTACATGAAATAAACTTTTCTCTACATAAAAGTGCGTGAACTTTTCTCTCCATGAAATAAAATTTTCTCTGCATAAAAGTGCGTGAACTTTTCTCTGCATGAAATAAACTTTTCTCTGCATAAAAGTGCGTGAACTTTTCTCTACATGAGATAAACTTTTCTCTGCATAAAAGTGCGTGAACTTTTCTCTACATGAAATAAATTTTTCTCTGCATAAAAGTGCGTGAACTTTTCTCTACATGAAATAACCTTTTCTCTTCATAAAAGTGCGTGAACTTTTCTCTACATGAAAGTAACTTTTATCTTCATGAAAGTGCGTGAACTTTGCTGCACTATAATTTATCATCTGAGATGAGTGGGTTGCCATCAAGTACAACATATGTATCATAATGCCAACAATATCCCTTCGTCATCATGTGAACCAAACTTTGATTCTTATCATTCCTTTTAATGAAGCACTTGCTTCCAAACACCTTGAGGTGTTTAACTAATGCAGTCTTCCCTTCCATAACTCATATGGGATTTTTATCACTATTAAGCTTTAGTTGAGTTCTGTTTGACAGATGTACTGCTTCTTGGGTTGCTTCTACCCAAAAGTTGTGAGACACTCCTGCTTCATCCAACATTGCTCTGGCCACTTCCTAGATTGTTCTGATCTTCCTCTCTACTACTCCGTTTTGTTGATGAGTTATAGCCACTGAGTACTGCCTCGTGATGTCATGATCTTCACAGAATTCCTCAAATTCTCTTGAGGTGTACTCTCCCCCTTTGTCTGATCTTAAGCATTTTATCTTTAAGTCTTTCTCATTTTCTACTTGGGCTTTAAACTTATTGAAATGCTTGAACACTTCTGATTTTTCTTTTAAGAGGACAATCTAAGTGGCCCTAGTGAAGTCATCAATGAGAAAGATTAAATACCTCCCTCCTTTTGATTTTTTTCTTTATTGGGGCCACAAATGTCTGTATGAATCAGCTTTAGAGGTTTGGATGAGGAGAAATCTTTTGACTTGAAATAAATCTTAGTTTGTTTGCCAAACTGACATAACTTGCAGATTGTGTTATCAGGCCTTGACAATATTGGTAATCCTCTCACTACTCCCATCTTTCTTACTTTTATCAAATTGTCAAAATTCATATTCCCAAGCCTCTTGTGCCACAACCATGCTTCACTTTTTTTTCTTAAATAGCAGTTAACCCTAGAATCGTCAAACACATATACATTATTGTGGGTTCTAATTTCTTTTCCCACCAATTTTCCATTCTTTATATTATGGATATCACAGTCTTTAGATCGAAAGGTCACATCATAGCAATTATCACACATTTGGCTAACACTAAGCAGATTGTGCTTGAGACCTTCTACATACAACACATTTTGTGCTTCTATTTTTTTATCAAGACTGACTACACCTTTATCTTTGATTCTGGATGGAGCATTGTTTCCAAAGGTGACAATGTTTCCTCTGTCCTTTTATTTCAGTGACAAAAATTTGCTTTTGTACCCAGTCATATGTTTGGAATAACCACTATCCACATACCATTTATTTTCTTAATTGTGAGCTGATAAGGCGAGTCCACACTCCATGATATTTTTAGTCTTCCATTTCCAGCTCCCCTTATCCTTATAGATAGCTTACTGTCTAAAATTTTGGGACTTAGATAGGTACTCAAACTTGCATCTACACTCACTGGATTTGTGCCCACAATTATTACATTTGAAGCATTCTACTTCACTTAGCAAGGGAGAGAAGACATTTCGATTTCTGAGAGAAGAGTTTTGAGATTTAGAAATGTCATGTGTATTATGACTGGGATTTTCATCTCTTTCAACTTTGATCCTTCTACAATCAATAGCTTTATGTCCAAAGATATGAAACTTATAACCGTGACCATAAAACAAACAGGCATGCCTATTGTTGGAAGCATTATGACATTGTATAGGAAAATACCTTGGTCGTCTTACTAATTTGTTCATTCTCCATTGACGATCTCCTCTTTTCCCTGTTGCTATTTTGACTTCATTAATTCTTTCATGATGCTTCTTCCATGGCTTTGTGGTTCTTTGTATCTTGTGGACCTAAATTTTATCTTCTCCATAGAATATTCTTGTGTCTTAGAGTATCCCAGACCGGTTTTGAATCTTGAGGGCCTTTGACTATTCAGGGTCTGATCTAGTCTCCTTGTCCCTTTGGAAAATTTTCCATTTAAACCCTTTTCGGTAGTTGTTCTCTCAAGATCAGTTATGAAAGGGACAACCTCTATTTCAAGACTCTGACAGTTCTCTTCCCATTCTTGGACCAGATCTTGAAGAACTTGTTCTTTTCGTTTATCCTCCTCTAGTTTAACTTTCAGAGACAGAATATCATCTTTGAACGTCTGTGAGATCGTTTCCCTTTCTAACTTGAGTGGCTCATGTTTAAAATTCTTATTCTCCTCTTCTAGTCTCTCACGGGTTCCTTGTTTTTTTTCCAGTAGAAGGACTAGACTATTTTTTCTCTTGATAGCTTCCTCAAGATTTTCTTTTTGATAGGAAAACTCCTTATTTTTAGAGTTATACATACCTTCCTCTGCGCATTGTAACTATCCATTCGGCTGCTTATTCTTCTTCCTTGATTTCTTTAACTCGTTAAGGGCACTGATGAGTTCCCCTTCAAGTTCACTACTCCTTCTTCTTCTTCCTCTTCAGAGTCCATAATACCTTGTTTCTTGGAGTCTGTTTCGAAATCCATAAGAAGATACTTATCTGACTCATTCTCCGACGAGTTTTCATTGTCTGACTCTAGTGTTGAGCTATCCTCTTTGGAGTAGAACCCCTTTTTCTTATAGATATTTTTCTTCTGATGTGTCTGAGACTTGTTTCCAAATTTCAAATCCTCTTCCCTTTCAACCTTTTATTTATAAGGGAATTTGGATGAGAAATTTCCAACTCTTCCATAGTCAAAACACTTAAAGGGCAACTTCCCTTTATATTTTCCTGAGCCACGCTTTATTTTTCTGGCTAGTTGAGCCAGCTCCTGATCAAATTCACAGTTGGAGCAGTCTTGATGATCTTTATGCTCCTTTGCCTTTCTGGATACTTTAAATGTCGCTTCCTTCAATTCATAATTTTCTATTCCAACTCTCATCTCATAGGATGTGAGAGTACCATGCATTTGATCCATCTTGAGATCCTTTAAATTAGCCATATCTTCAATAGTTGAGACTTTGGCATTAAATCTCATGGGTAGAGATATTACTATTTTCTGAACAATGATCTCTCCCTTGACCTCTTCACCAAGTCCTCTAATCATATTAGTCACTTCATCAACTCTAAGGAAGTATTCTTTTATGCGTTCTTTCTCATCCATTCTCAAACTTTCAAACCTCATTCTGAAAGTCTGAAGTTTTTCCTACTTGACTTTGTCATCTCCTTCATGACTCTGATTAAGCTTTACCCACACTTCCTTAGTAGACTTACAGTGCATAAATTTTACAATTTTTTATCAATTAAGGCCAAATATAATGGCATTCTTGGCTTTAGCATTGTTCTCGTATAATTTTTTACCATCTGTATCAGTGGGAGGAATATCAGGGACATTGTAATCTACTAGTACTGAAGTCCAAACATCTACTCCTAGGGACATAAGATACGCTTCCATTTTCACATTCCAAAAGGCTTAGTTGGTCCTATCAAATAATGGTATTCTACTTGAGTAAGATTCTTGAATCTCTTTCTTAGACATAATTCCTTAAAGATCTACCTTCTAGTGACTAGATTGTTGCAAAGGAACCTAGCTTTGATACTAATTGTTGAAATAGGGAATTGCTGGGGGGGATAAATCAGTAATTATGAAACTCTTTTCTTTTCTTATTATGCCTATAGTCCCTTCTTATATTCTTTTACTTGTGAGAGCATTCATTCACAAAATAAATGAACCAAAAATATTTCAAACACACATGTTCATACAACAATATTATGAGCAACACACACACATTTGTCATAGTGTTTTTCACGTGGAAACCCAGAGGGAAAAAACCACCAACTTGCCAAGAGGAACCAACCTCTTCAGTGTGCACTCGCCAACCTACTTTTTCCACTGTTCTACTATTTCATACAATTTTAAAACTAAAAATAGAGACATACAATATTACAAGTAAAATACCAAAATGGTTGTTTGCAAATTCAACTTCTGCACTCTGTCTTCTATGCTCACATGCAGCAGATATTTTCTTGATGCTCACAAAAGCACTTCCTTTGTGCTATGCCTCCTCTTTCAAGGGCTCTCTGCTAACTGCTCTTTAATACTACCTTTACAATTCTCCACACAACACTCTTGTTGCACTTGCTGATGTTTCACACAGTTTTCTCCTTGGTGCTTAGACCTCACTGTCTCAATACACACCACTCACAACACAATGCACTTGTAATATGCTCAACACCCCCATCTTCTCCATTGCAGGCGATGGTTTTGTTCCACTAAGGCACTCTGCTTAAGGTAATATTTGTTGTCTTTCCTTTAGATTCCCAATTGTACTTAGGCATGGCTTCCATTTCCATTGTTGTGTCTCCTAGTAGTTTCTTGTCACAATACCTTACAGTTCTTCATTGTCTGATTGCGTAGAGCTCGACGCCAAGAAATTAACTCTCGGGTGACCTGCACACTCCTCTGGGAGTTCCATTCTCATTTATCACTCCACATATATTGACAATTCATAGAGATTACCACTCTATTCTCATTTATCACAACCATTCGTGCACGCGAATCAGCTGATTGGTTCCTTCATTCTCACGAATTCGTCTCTGCCAAAAATGTTGTCCTTGATTTCTTATTACATAGTCTTTTATAGTTTTAGCCCCTTTCAATAATTAACTCTTTTGAGCCTACATTAAATTCCTTAGATGTCGACCCATACATCCTTTAACTCGATGTACTACGTCATTAGAGAAACTCCACATCATAACTTCACAGAGGTGGAATGTTAGGATATTTCTTAGCTCTGATATCCTTAGCTACTGTGACACTTAGAACCTTTAGGATTTCTCCTCCATGGGACCGAGATTTGTGACCTGTCGCTTAGAATTTAGGTGTTAAGGCATTAGGTTCCTGCTAGGGGCGAATCTTCCTTTGCTAATTGCTCCATGCCCTTGGTTCTTTGGATTCTCATGACCAAGTTCCAACCGAATATCAAAATCCCCTTTCATCGTAACTTTTCAAAATCATCTACACTGAAGTTATGGGGTCTTCATCCTCTGATATGACATCATCACTCCATGTCGATGTGTCACCCAGATCTAGCACATTAGGCCACCCAATAACATTGAATCAACCTACCACATGTCCTGTTGTATTGCCACATCATGATGTCAGATTCCATTGCAGCTTCTTGACGCAATCTTATGTCGCCATGTTTCCTACCAGAGGAGAGAGAAGAGGGCCCATCAAACCTTGGTTTTGCAATAGAATTACTTGTTAATGTTCTTTGGCATTCCTAAGTGCTTTATAGTATTATCGGAACTACTAGACATCGTAACTTCTTAGAATACCTCAATTAAGAAGTTCTGATATTCCAGTGTCCTGGACCTTTGATATTTTGATATTCTAATGCCTTATTTCTTCCTATATCCCAAGGTTCCAACCTCTAATGTGCCACCTTCTCCAACTCTCTGAGGTTTCGATGTGCTGATCTCCGAGGGTTCTGATATTCGATATGCCAATGTGTTGATGTCTCGATGTGCTGATCTCCGGGGGTTTTGATATCCGATAAGTCGTTATGGTAATGTCTGATATCCCAATATTTGATATGTTGCCTACTCCGATATTCCTTCCTTCCTAAGGCTTCAAATCCCTAGACTTCGGTAGACCATATCTTTTGATTCGGGAATACATTTTTGAAATTTCACATATCGTTGGAAAAATTTTCCAAAGGAATTCGCATGAGATAGAGTCTAATGTAGGCTTTCATTCCATTTTCTACTTGTGAGATGGCTGCAAATTTTTTTCCACACTTTTCTCCTTGACTCTTCTTCTTATGCTTGGAAGGTCGAACTCTCAACCACCATAGTGATCATTTTATGGCTTCTTTAGTAAGCCTGCTACTATGATGATTCTCTACATGAATCCTGCAACTTCCATGGAATTCCATCATTGTAGTCATCATTTTATGGCTTTTCCAGTAATCTTTCTACTATGATGATTTTCTACAAAACATTCCAACAACTATAGGATTCCTTCTGAACGCCCAATCATCATGTTGACCCCTATTTGACATCAATTCCAACACTTAGAAAGCCACCCATATACCACCAATTGTCCAACATCTTCTCAGTAGTTAAGGCCACTTCATGAATTTTCCAGTAGCATATCCACACCATCTCCACCGATGAAATGCATTCACCACCCAAAAATCCCTCTGCAGACCTCCTTCCATAGGAATGAACGTGATAAATATTT
The DNA here is from genome assembly GCA_031772625.1 of Pinus tabuliformis. Classification (NCBI taxonomy): domain Eukaryota; kingdom Viridiplantae; phylum Streptophyta; class Pinopsida; order Pinales; family Pinaceae; genus Pinus; species Pinus tabuliformis. The sequence goes on along the minus strand of CM062814.1, from coordinate 692,096,816 downwards.
ACAAATTGAGTGCCATGGGAGGATTCTTAATGTGAATTTCCATCACTCACCTATCATAACTTCTCGAAATTTAACATTCACAAGGGTGTGTTTCCACATCCCCCGATCCATTGGCTAGGTGGCACAGTAGAAGCCCGTAGTATTGTCCCCCTAGCCCCCTCTACCTTGATTGTCACCCAATCCAAGGCTGAAAAATCCTTCTAAGCCAATTTTCAACATGCAGCCTTCATAGGAGAATCTGGCATAATGTTTTAGGTGGAGGAATACATGGGAGAAGAATCTAAACACCCATAATTTACTAGCAAATATGTTATATTATTGCTTGACCTCTGAACATGTAATGAAATAAGAGTTGGAATGCGAGTGATGAAAGAAGTGACATGTTTCAGGAGGGATTCTAGCCTCTAGATCAAGGAATCCTTTTAGATCTAGGTATCATTCTGAATATTTCTAAGCATATTTATAATAATTTGGGAGTCTCTTTCTACTAGGATCTTGGTGCAACCTCGAGCAGGAGAATATTTCAATCCCAAATGGAAATGCATAAGTTCAATTGCATTGTTACTCCTAATGTCAATCATTCTAGAATAAATGAAGAGAGGCATACCATTTTGGTCTTAAATGAAGCCACAATATCCCATTGGGCCAGGATTACCTTTCAAAGCCCCATTAAAAACCAATTTAAGGAAAGAAGGTGGGGGTGGAAGCCAAGTTAAATGGTTAGAAAAAGGAGGAGGGAAGGAGGAGAGGATGGAAAACCTTGGGGGGGGAACCATCCAAACAAGAGCCTTGCCTCACTACCAGAAGTCTTCCAATCTTGTTGGGACCATGTAAGAGCAAGAATAAATTCTTTCACTTGGCATATAATAGATGTAACAACCCTGGTGAAAATTTCCATGCAATAAAAGTTAATAAAGGCAAAATAATAACCATGGATTATGGGAGACTTATTCCAAGCTTAATGTTGGGCAAAACATCCTAGTGTGGGTGTTCATTTGATTTATTATGGCTAAGGAAATTGGCAAAGGAAATAGCTAAGGCATTTGGAATGGAAAAGTGGCATTAATTAGCATTTTATTTATTAAAATAATGGAAATTAGGAGAAAACGAAGGTGAAAGGTCACAGGTTACATGTGAGGAGGAAAATGAAGAAAATAGAGGCCTCTTTAATAAAAAGGATTCTGAGGATCAGTTGGTACCTTTTGTCAATTCAATTTTGGAGCTCTCTCATTATTCTTTCTATCTCTCTAACTCTTGGACACATAGATTTTTCTTGGGGAATTTCAGCATTGGATCAATAAAGGCAAAGGAGGCAAAGAGGAATTAGAGATCAAGCAAGGAAGAGAAAGATCAAGCAACTACAACAGGAGTCTTTGTAGGTATCGATTTCATGTGTGGTTTCCTTGCTATATTTGGCATGCATGGTGTTTCATGTGTGCTCGTGTTTCTCTTTTTTCATTGGCATGGGTTTTGCCAGGTGTGACAGTGTTTTTCAGCCTAGCCTTTCCATTTCTGGATAGCCATGGTGTGATGGGGTTCTCATGTTTGGATTGAGTTGGATTGTCGGATGGATTCAAAGCTTAGTGATGTGGATATCTGAATAAAAGAACGCATGGCCTATTAACCCCTGAACTGGACTGTGGGTTGCGGTAAAGCTAGATTGTGTGTTGCCTCGGTAAGACTAGGAATCCTCGACCGATGAATGGTGAGATCTACGTAAAATCCTAGAGGTGGGTGCTCTCCATCAAACCTAGTAATCCCGGGATGGAATATGTGGTCAAGCCTAGAGAGTGGAGTCTCGGTTAGGGCCTAGTGATCTGGTGTGGGTTATGGTAAAGCCTAGAGACTAGGATATATGAAAATTCATCATGGTGTAGGTGGAGAAATTCGGTGTCATCCATGCTTGTTTTGGCCTAGTGATCTAGTGGAGATCATGGTAAATCCTGTTATTACATGTTTATTGTTTTGGCCTAGTGATCATGTGTGTATTGTGGTAAAGCTTGCTTTCTATTGATAATGGTTAGGAGGTTTAGCCTCGGGATGTCCTGGTTGGTTCTTTTGTTTTGAGTCTTACATTCATGCTTGGAATATGGCACGAAGGTGATTAGCTAAAAAGAGGTTTGGCTCAGCCAATCTATGGTCAAGTGGAATGTGGTAGTCCCATACCGGGTTGGATTTTTCATTCATTAATAAGAGGTTATTTCCTTGGTATATTATGTGTAAATGTATTGGTTCATATGTGGATCTATGGTTGATGTATCCTTGATATTTATGTTGTTATTATGATGGTTATAATCATGTATTGTGACAATGATGATATATGGCTCTCCTCATGTTTTGATTTGTAAATGAATGAAAAATGTATGTATGACCCAATAGATGATAATGCAACTAATGATATAAGGGAACAATGCTTCTTAGCGATTCTTAGTTAAGTATGAGACCCATATGCTCAGATTTGTTGTTTAAAGTTGTAGATTACATATTTGTGACATGTTCGATGAAATTCCTATCATAGCTAGTAGGGGTTCACTCAAGTCCTTGTTCAAGTAATTACATTTGTATCATTCTTACGTTATCTTTCAGTTCTAAAAGTTTCATGGATTTCCAGGCAATGACCTGGGCTCTGGGCCTAACAAAGTGGCACAAATCTGAGAGTTGCAGGCACGGGATTGAGGAGAAAAATCCCCAGACGCACCCATACCTTGCTTTGGGAGTGACTGGAGCCTCCCAAATGCACCCTTGTCCATATCAAGTGAGCGTCCAGGGGTTTAATGGCCTAAAAACTCAGTAGGAGCCAAGAATGGTCATGGGGATGATTGGGAAGGCTTCTAGAAGTCTTGTAGTATGTATAGAAAGTATGTGTTGTGGGTTTCCTTCGATTGCACTTCCTTAAGGTCACCTAGGAGGTTGAATCCCATTATAGTGGCCTATCGTTGCATATTTACCCTAATTGGTCAGTTACTTGGGTATATGTGGGATGAGGGTGTTACAGAGTGGTATGAGAGCATGGTTTTGTTCTCTTTGGGTGGAGTCTATTTCCCTTCGTTTTGTGTATATATAATACCACAGAGTGGTATCAGAGTATGTTTCACCCCTTGGACTGGATGGGCAGTGTGTGTTGGTCATGCATTCATGTTGGTTGCACATGTGTTACTCATGCTTGTGGTCCACATGCTTGTTGCATATGTATGTTGATAGTCATGATTGTAGTGACATTGCCATGTGAAAGTGAGGGTGTTGTTGTGGAATGTGTCGACATGAGTGTATGATTGGTTACTTCTTTTTTATGCTTGCGTATTATCAATGTACATTGGTATGGTTGTTGTTTTCATGTATGAGGTCATGGTGTGTGGTTGATATGATCATGCATTGATGACTATACTCTAGCTAGAATGATGTTTATGCGTTGATACACCTATTTTTTATGTGTATATGTTGTTATGATTATGTTTGTACATGTATTACGCTAATTTTGTTGATCTTGTAGATGAGATATCATCCCCGAATTATGCTAAGGTATGTCGGTTTATTGTGATTTGTTTTAGCCAACATAGTATGCCTTGCAGGAAAGAGATCAAAATGACTAGCAAGATGGTAGACTACAAAGATTCTCCTTGTGAATCAAATGAGTGGTGTGGTGTTGGGCACTCTTATGATTTAGCAAACACATTGAGAAGCTTGAAGGAAGAAATAAGGAGTTGTAAGGTAGACAATGAAAAAATCATGCAGGCACAAGACAAACAAGCAGATGTTAATGCAATACTCCTTCAGAGTTTGTCAGAATTGCAGAGACAGGGGCCACTTCGTATCTGCCATGGACAGGAGGATAGAACTAATGGGGCATATGATAGTAGGCCTCATGGTGGTCACATGTCAGATAGAGATGACACAACGAGAGATGGTAGGTTTTTAGATACTCCGGATAGGAGAGGTGATGGACACAGGTACTACTCTAATAAGCATTATGATCGTCATTATTATTATCCTTATAGGAGGAGTGATAGGGGATACTTTCCAGATGAATTTAAGAAAGAAAAGCCACCTACTTTTGATAAAGATTTGAAGAAGATGGAAGATACAGAGGCTTGGATACTTGGGATGAAGAAGTTCTTTGAGTTGCATAGTTACACAGATAATATGAAGGCCAAAGTAGCTATCTTCAACCTAAGAGGTAAGGCAGATATCTGGTGGGAAGATGTGAAGCGAATCAGATACATTAGGACAAAGGACTTGAGTTCGCATGAGTTCAAGAGGCTTTCCAAGAAGAAGTACTTGTCAGAAAGGTACTACGATGGTAAGGTGTAATAATTATATGAGCTAAAGATGGGATCAATGATAGATGAAGAGTACACGACTAAGTTCCTAGAGATATTGAGGTACATACCATATCTAAAATATGAGAAGGCTAAAGTTCAATGATTTGTTAGTGGTTTTCCATTAGCATTTGGAGATCAGAACAAGTATGATGAGCCTCGTTCACTTGAGGAAGTTATTGGGAAATTGAAGCAATGTTATGAGCAGTCGAAGCATAAGAATGAATCTCAGTAAGGATGGAAAGAGAAAGATAAAGGTAAAGGTAAATGGAAGTCGAAAAGAACAAGGCCTGAGAATGCAAAAGAGAAAGAAAATGTGGCACCACAAAATAAGTTCAATGTGGCTAGACAGGGACATGGATCACAGCGACAGCATAGAGGTGATGTTATTGGACGACTGGAGTGTTGGACATGTGGTAAGGAACACCTTAAGAGGGATTTCCCACAAAATTAGGGAGGTAGGTCTTAAATATATAGTGAACAAGAGGTGCAAACTATTGGGGATGTTGGTTAGAGCATTCCTCGTATCTATGCAGCATTGGATAATAGGCAGGGAAACCATCAGGCATTTATCATTGAAATAGACGATAAGCTTTGTGATCAAGTTGTTTCTATTTTCATTGCCCTAGATCTAATTATAGTTATGTTAGTCCTAACCTGGTGGATAATTGTGGTTTGAATAAAGAAGTGCATGCAGAGTCTTGGTTAGTACAGTGGCCTACAGGTATAAAGAAAAGAGTTCATCATTCGGTAAGAGCTTGTTCCTTTGAGTTGAATGGCATGTCTACATTAGTGCATTTGAATGTATTTATGTTGCGATCGTACAGTATGATCTTGGGTATAGATTGGTTATATATTCGTAGGATTGAGGTGGATTGTTATCACAAAAGCTAGTGAGTGCTTGGATGACAATGGGGAGCTGAGAATATTACAGGGTAAGAGGAAAGAAACATCAGTTAAGATGGTGACAGCTATTCAGGAAAAGCGCAGTCGTAGAAAAGGGTGTGTGTTATTTGCAGTGCATATTTCTAGCGACAAAGGTAAGGAAGTTGAGGGTGCAGATGTTTTGATCAGGTAACCAGTTATACAGTAGTTTCACAATGTGTTTCCCGCAGATAATTCAGAGTTGCCACCTCACAAGGAAGTAGATTTTTCTATTAAGTTTGTACCAAGGGCAGCACCAGCATCAAAAGAACCATATAGGATGAGCACTCCAGAGTTGGTAGAGTTGAAGTTGTAGTTAAAGGAAATGCCTGACAAGAGATACATTAGGCCAAGTGTATCACCTTGGGAGGAACTGGTATTGTTTGTAAAGAAGAAGGATAGTACTCTCATATTATGCATTAACTATAGGTAGTTGAACAAAGTGACCATCAAGAAAAAGTATCCATTACCAAGTTTTTATGACTTATTTGATCTGCTAAAGGGATCAGCAGTGTTCTCGAAGATTGATCTGAGATCTGGATATCATCAGGTACACATTAAAAAGGAGGAAATTTACAAAATAACTTTCCAGACTATGTATGGGCATTATGAATTTGTTATAGTTCCATTCAGTTTGACTAATGATCCAGCTACCTGTATGTGCTTGATGAATAGTGTGTTGTATCCTTATCTGGAAAATTTTGTTATTGTGTTCATTGATGATATATTGGTATATTCTAAAAATTAAGAAGAGCGTGTCAAAAATTTAGCAGCAGTGTTGAGATTGCCAAGAGAGCATTAGTTGTATGCTAAGCTTAGCAAATGCAGTTTCTTTCAGTCATAGGTACATTACTTGGGACACGTGGTTTCCAAGGAAGGCATAGCAATAGATCCATAAAATATAAGCGATATCATGGAGTGGGCAGCTCCTAGAAATTTGGATGAGGTGAGGTCCTTCATGTGGTTTGAAGGTTATTACAGGAGGTTCATCAGGAACTTCTCATAGATTTCTTATCCTATTACATCATTGCAGAGGAAAGGTAAGAAGTTTTAATGGATAGACGAGTGTGAGGCCTATTTTGAGCAACTTAAGCAGTTGTTGACACATGCTCTAGTGTTAAAGATCGCGGATCCGAACAAAGAATTTGTAGTATGTACAGATGCTTGCAAGAGAGGACTTGGTGGGTTCCTTATGCAATAAGGACAGGTAATGTGCTATGAGTCACGAAAACTAAATGAGCACGAGCAGAACTATCTGACACGTGATCTTGAGTTGGCAGGATCATTCATGCATTGAATATGTGGAGGCACTATCTTCTTGGCGGGAGGTTTGTACTGATAAGTGATCTTAGTGGGTTGAGATACTTGTTTGACTAGCTAAATTTGAATGCCAGGCAAGCTAGATGGTTGGCCATGATTAGTGAGTTTGACTTCGAGATCAGGTTCATCAAGGGAAAGGGGAATAGGGTTGGAGATGCTCTTAGCAAACGGATACAGGTGAATCATAAGCAGCTATGAGCTCCTATGGGATAGACTTATGGGATTGGATCTTACAGGCATATCAGTAGGATGGCAGGTATAGAGAGCTTAGGCACAAGTTACAACAGAGTACAGGTACATGTACAAGTACAGTTAGTGGTACAGGTGTAGGTGCAGGTATAGGTGGATAGGATGTGGACTATTGTCTTACAGCGGATGGATTGGTCAGGTTTCGAGGCAGGATATATGTGTCAGATAGCAGTGAGATCAAGAAGGTGATATTGAGGGAGCTTCATGTGAAACCATATTCCAATCACCTAGGCTATCAGAAGACATTGATTGTAGTTAAGAAGTTTTATTATTGACCGAATCTAAAGAAGGATGTAGTAGAGTTTGTGGCTAAGTGCTTAGATTTTCAGCAGGTGAAGCCAGAGTGTAAGAATCTAGGTGGACTGCTATAGTCGATTGTGATTCCAAAGTGGAAATGGGAGGTCATTTCCATGGATTTCATCATAGGTTTTCCCAAGACATATAGACAACATGATTCCATCATGGTTGTTGTGGATAGGTTGACAAAGGTTATGCACTTCATTCAAGTGAATAATATGTATTGAGTTAGTGATGTGGAACAGGTGTTCATTAGAGATGTGATCCAATTACATGGTGTTACAAACAAGATTGTGTCAGATAGGGATGGAAAGGTCACTTCCAAGTTTTGGAAGGAGTTGTTTACAGGTTTGGGCACAGAGTTGGCCTTTAGTACAATTTATCATCCACGGAAAAATGGACAGACTGAGAGGTTCAACAGGATATTGGAGGACATGTTGAGGATGTACGTGATGCATTAGCAGTGAAATTCAGAAGAGTATCTTCCACTGGTAGAGTTTTCTTACAACAATGGGTATCATGAATATTTGAAGATGAGTTTATTTGAGGCATTGTATGGCAAAGTTGTAACACTCCCATCAGTTGGAGTGACGTGGTTAACAGGGTGTTGATTGGACCGGATAAGTTGGCGGAAATGGAGCAGGAAATGAAGGTAATCAAGAAGAATCTAAAGGTACCACAGGATAGGCAGAAGAGTTATGCATATCGGAACAGGGTGTTCAAGGAGTTTCAGGTTAGGGAACAGGTGAACTTACGCATCAAATTGAAGAAGATCTCCTTGTGGATTGGATCATGTGCCAAGTTGGCACCACGGTTTTGTGGACCTTTCAAGATTCTTAAGAGGATTGGGACAGTAGCCTATCAACTTACACTGCCTCCGATAGTAAAATTCCATGATGTTTTCCATGTGTCATTGCTTAAGAAGTATGTTAAAGATGTTGATCATGTGATTGACTGGTCTATATTGCAGGTGGAGCCAGATGGAGAATTCCAGTTAGAACCTCAGTGAATATTGCAAATAAAGGTGTTCATGCTCCAGATTTGAGCAATCATGCATGTTAAATTGCAATGGAAGCACTTTGGGGCCGTTGAAGCTACATGGGAGGTGGCGGATCAGATGCAGGCTATGTATTCTTCATTATTTGTCAGATGAGGCAAGGCAGTTTTGGTATGGTGTTTGGTATATGTTTTGGCATATGTTTGGGTGGTGCTTTGATATATGTACATATGTATATCAATGTAAATACCGCCATGAGCTATGTTATAAAGTTCCAATAAGTGGTATGGGTATCATGTTATTATGATGTTATGTTGTCATGATGGTTTTCTTCTCAGTAGGGTGATCATTGTAAATACCGCAACGAGTTAATTTATAAAGCTCCATGGGAAATATGTTTGCCTTTTAGCAGTTTTTCTAAGGTATAGGTGTGGTTGAACACCAAGGACAGTGTCCCCCAAGGGGGAGGGTTCTATAACAGCCCTAGTGAAAAAATCCATGTAATATAATTTAATAAAGGCAAAATAATAGCAAAAAATTATGGGACACTTATTCCAAGTTGAATGTTGGGAAAAACATCCTATTGTAGGTGTTCATTTGATTTATTATGGCTAAGGAAATTGGAAAAGGCAACCGCTAAGGCATTTGGAAAGGCAAAGTGACATTAATTGGCATTTTATTTATGAAAATAATGGAAATTAGGAGAAAAGGAAGGTGAAATCATAAGTTGCATGTGAGGAGGAAAATGAACGAAAGCAATGGAAAATGAAGAAAATAGAGGCCTCATTAACAAAAAGGATTTTGAGGATCAGTTGGTACCTTTTTTCAGTTCAATTTTGGAGCTCTCTCATTATTCTCTCTCCCTCCCCCACTCTTGGACACCTAGAGTTTTCTTGGAGCATTTCAGCATTGGATCAAGAAAGGCAAAGGAGGCAAGAGGAAGCAGAGATCAAGCAAGGAAGAGCAGGATCAAACATCTACAATAGGATTCTTTGCAGGTACCGACTTGCATGTGTGATTTTGCTGCTATATTTGGCATGCATGGTGTTTCATGTGTGTTCTTGTTTCTCTTTTTTTAATGGCATGGGTTTTTCCAGCTGTGACAGTGTTTTTCAGCCTAGCCTTGCCATTTCCGAATAGCCATGGTGTGATGGGGTTCTCATGTTTTGGTTGAGTTGGATTGCCAGATGGATTCAAAGCTGAGTGATTTGGATCTCTTAATAAAATAACACATGGCCTATTAGCCCCTGAACTAGACTGTGGGTTGCGGTAAAGTTGGATTTTGTGTTGCCTCGGTGGGCCTTGGAATCCTCAACCAGTGAATGGCGGGATATAAGGTAAATACTAGAGGCGGGTGCTCTCCATTAGGCCTAGTAATCCTGGGATGGGATATACAGTAAATCCTAGAGCATGGAGTCTCAGTTAGGGCCGAGTGATCCGTTGTGGATTGTGGTCAAACCTAGAGATTAGGAGAGATGAAAATTCCTCATGGTGTAGGGGGATAAATTTTGTGGCATCCATGCTTGTTTTGGCCTATTGATCTGGTGGAGATCATGGTAAATCCATTTATTACATGTTTATTGTTTTGGCTTAGTGATCCGGTGTGGATTGCAGTTAAATCTTGGTTTCTATTAATGAGGATGAGGTGGTTTAGCCTTGGGATGCCTTGGTTCTTTTGGTTTGAGTCCCACATTCATGCTTGGAATATGGCATGGAGGTGATCGGATGAAGAGAGATTTGGCTTAACCAATCTATGGTCGAGGGGAACGTGGTAGTCCCATACTGGGTTGGCTTTTGCATTCATTAATAAGAGGTTCTTTCCTTGGTATCTTATGTGTAAATGTATTGGTTTATATGTGGATTCTATTCCTGATGTATCCTTGCTATTTCTATTGTTATTATGTTGGTTATAAGCATGTATTATGACAGTGATGATGTATGGCTCTCCTCTTTTTTGTTTTTCAAGTTGTTTTTGATCCTCCAAGCTTGACTTGTGGCTTGAGGAGACATGACCCAGGGGCATCTATGTCATCAAACTCACCTGGGGATCACACCTGGCCTGGGCCACACCAGCCCTTAGCTGACTGGACTTTTTAGCATGTCTCCTCCCCCTAGCACAGGGCACAACCACCCCCCGTGAGGTTTGATCCTGGGTCACCTTGATGAGGAGGCCCATCCTCAACCAGTGGTGCTAGTGGGACTTGACTAAACTAACATCATCATTAAAACCTGTTTGTAAATTATATTTTATCAAAGTAAAAATAATTAGTATGTCAAATATAAAAAAAAAAAAAATTGATATGATAATTAAAAATGCTTTTGTGTGAGTTAAATTTTGTTAAAGTAAAAAACAATGAAATGATTGAAACCCTCTAATGACCTAGTTATCATCGAAAACTATGGTTATGTGTATTTTCATGAGAAGTATTATTGAAATATAAATCATGTAAATTAATATGATAGTTAAAATGCTTTTCTATGAAGTAAAATTTATCCAATGATATATGTATATATATATATAGTTAAAATATTTTTGTGTGAGATAAATTTTATCAAGTGAAAATTAATTAATATTTCAGATATATAAATGATGTAAATTGATGTCATAGTTAAGATATTCTTGTGTGAGGTTAACTTTATCCAAATAAAAAATAATAAGTATTATATAAATTATATCAGTTGATATCATAGTTGAAATATTTTTGTGTGAGGTAAGCATTATCAAGTAAATTTTAATAAGTATTTCAAATATATAAAGAAATAACTAATAGGTATTATATGTGTTTGTGTGAGGTAAATTTTATCAAAGTAAAAATTTAATAAGTATTTAAGATATATGAAAATTTAAGGTCATTATTAGAATATGAGTATATAATATGGGTGTATAATTTAATTGACCTTAGTCTATTTGAATTTGTAAATTATAATATATTATAAGAAACGTTGAAAAGAAATGCAAAATGATTTAAATGTAAAACAAGGTTACAATATTCTAGATAATTTAAACCAACCTAGATTCATGGTCGAGCGGTATCAAATTTCTCTAGGTACAAACCTCTTTTTGAGTGCAAATCTCTCAAGTGCAAAATTTGAGGAATGGTTTGTACATCTCTAGGATATTTATTATAATCATGGTTGCATTTTACTATATAATTTTTGGTAGATGTATTAAATTCCATTATCTGAATAATTGTACATCTCTAGGCTAGTTATTATATAATCATGAATGCATTCTACTATATAATTTTTGTTAGATGTATTAAATTCCATTATCATGAATAATTAGTAATGTATTTTTTTATTGGATGTTGTTTAACAAAAGAGAAATATAAATCTTATACCAAGTTTTTTCTAGATAAATCACATAGAAATTTTTAGGACCGACGCATTTCAAACCACTTATTATGGTTCAACATCAGGACAGAGATAACTTATCCTGATGATGAACCACAGTAAAGGGTTCAAAAAGCGTCAGCCCTAAAAAATTCTATGTGATTTATTCGGAAGAGACTTGGTCTATGATCATGAATCACAGAACCCTGCAATTAGAGAATATATAAATCTCTTTACATTAAGATTTTTTTCTTCATAAATTAAAAATATACTAAATAATTATTATAAAATTTTAAATAGAAAAATATTTTGGTATTTTTAATAAATTATAAATAGATTTTCAGCTAAATTTAGATATTAAATTATTATTATTATAATTATTTTCTAGTGTGTTTGTGATTTGTAAAACTAACCTATATTGTAAGTAAACCAACTTAAAGGCATTAAAGCCATCAAAATTACTAGAGGATTGTACCTAGCCTGAGCCACACTAACCTCTGTACCTAGCTTGAGTCACACTAACCCTTACTAGTTTTGAACCTTAACCACCTTATATAACAAAACCCTAGAAAATCCGATCATATTAATAATATTTCACAAAATTATTATTATTGATAATATAATTAAATAAAGAATATAAAAAAGTTACTTTATTTTTATTACAACTAGAATAAAATAAAGAATAAAAAATATAATTTATTTAAATTAAATTTTCATTATTCAATAAAGTGTTTCTTTCTCAAGGATTAAGTTTTTTATTTAAAAATAAAAATATATGATGATACTAATAATAATTAATGTCCACTAAGATCAAATATAGTATATCGGACTTTGATCAAGTGAGAAATTACTTAAAATTCTCTATAATTTTATTTCTATGCTTAAAAGGAATTAATAGAAGTGTTTGAAGATCAACATAGTTTTGTTGAGCTAAAAGGTCGAGAAATTTGGTAGTATGACAAATATTATGAAATTTGGTTATAATAAGAGTATAAGCAGGACAATCCAAGAGAGTGATTTTCATCTTCAACCCTCTTAATGTCACAAAGGTGAAAAACTCTTTCATCCCATGGTGTTTTGAGAATTAACCAACACTGAGTTTCATTATGGACCTCATAAGAAATTGTTCATATGTTAGCAATGTTTATTTTTTTTCTTTACACTAATGAATATAGAGAAATTCTTTTGATTTTGGAGATTTGGACCAATCACTTCCTTATAATATCTTAGTTTCCTTTGTCTCCTCTAACTTTTTATCACCCTATAATTTCTCATTAAATTTGATCTAATAATATGTTTATTATTATCCTTGCTATGCACAATTATCTCTTCCTTTATCCCCTAGTGGTCTAACCAAGACTAGGCATTTGTATGTTATCCTTGCTTTAGCTAAAGGTGGTTTTGGCTGGAGTTAAAAGTAATATTAAGAAACCTCTTGTCTTCCATGTTGTTTAACTTCTTCTTATACATAAGATATTTAGTCATAACCATGGTTTCAATGGGGGTAAGACTTGCTTCACTAAGGAGGATAGGATAGAGTGTATTTCCTTTAATCTTGAGATTATAAGTTATACGCCACTTTTGGATCTGTTATATATTCCTCTACAACTCTCTGGAGATAGTGTGTCCATAGAACTAACATCCATATAAAATAATACGGGAAATGAGAGTCTCAAGGATAAGTTTTTTTAATCCCATATCCAAAGATATACTGACTTACAATTATTTTCAAGTCCTTAATAAGTTTTCCATCCTCCATTTATCCTTTTCTCTATGCTATAATTTGCTATGAGCTTATGATAGATATCAATTCCAAGATATCTGTATGAAGGAACTTCCTCCAAGTTTTTGTTATCATATATGAAGATATCATATGTGATATCTCTAGATGTAATTATCATGACTTTCATTTTGTTAGTATGAACTGTCATACCCATCTTGGAATAAAAATATTGGAGGATTCTTAAATGATTTCCAAGATCGTAAGGACTCCTTGCCAAGCGAACACTATCATCAGTGTAAAGAAGAAGACTGATCATTATACAATGTGTAACAACCCTTATTTTGCAATTTTAATTATGACTTGTATTATTGAAAAAATGGTCAGCATGGATATCTTGCTAGAATTTCATTTGATTTAATGCATCTTATTTTAATTTATTACTAAAATCTAAAGAAGAGAGAAGCCTACAAAAATATTGATACCTGAGGAAGTTGTGAGAGGGAATTTTGAAATCCTTTTCTTACTCTAATTTAAATGTTTAGTTTTCCTTATACCTAAAATCAAATTGGTAGTTGAACTGGCAACTATCAATAGTTATGAGAAATAATTGGAATGTTACATAATTTCTATAAAAGTATGGGTGATGTACCCATTCTGGAAGCTTTTGAATTCACCACACAGTCTAGGTATTAGAACTTGTAATTCTCATGAAGAGCAATGGTTGGGAGGAGGTGGGGGGAGTTTGTGAGTGGTTTTTGTGTTGTGGGAAAGAGATAGATAAGTGTGTGTGGGTGGAACCAAAGAAAACTCATGGATAGAAAGTATGGACATGCAAGGGTTCTCAGATTGTGACGTTGAATAAATTTGATAAAAAAACCTTCTAATACACAACAACCTATGTCGAATTGTTAATTCCTTGTTATGGAATTGAGAAGTCAATGTTGAAGTCTTCAACCTAACCTAGAGGGAAAAGAATTGTTGAGCGACTTGTTTGAATTAAGGACTGATAAAGGGGAGGTATGAAGGAATTGTTGGATTAGAGAATGACTCCGTTTAATTTATTCAAGCTAATTGTGACAATATTCTAAATGACAATAGGCACTAGCTTAGTAGGTTGAAAGAGAGTATATTGATTTATGTGTCTTAAGAAAAGTTACTTTCATGTCTCTACCCTAAAATGGGCCTTGTTAATTCCTAACTAAGTCTTCCTCTTGTGGTATAAGATCTAGCTTGGGGATGGCTTGCTACAAGAAAATGTAGTTTAGTTGAGCCCATGGTTGGGTGGAGAGTGGCTCTCCCTTCTTTAATTTCTAGCAAAGCAGAAAGTCTTGTAAGATGATTTTTTGGAAAAGAACTATATTTGTGAATTTAGTTTTTCTAATGTTTTGGGTGGACACTCAACCCATCATGAGGGACATAAAATCTTTGAGATGAGGTGAATGGGTGCCGCGAGGAGAATAAATAGAATGGGAAGGAAACTAGCTGTTATGAAAAAAATTGAATTAATTATTAAAAATGAGTCAAATTTCTTGAAAAAAAAATATAAAAAAATTGACTGATTCCTCCCTTCCTTTTATTCAGTTTCCTTTTTTCAATAAATCTAACTCATTTTTAACAATTAGTTAAATTTTTTTCATAATAACTAGTCTCCTCCCCATTCTATTTATTCTCCTTGCGACACTCGTTCACATCATCTCAAATATTTTATGTCATTGATGATGGGAGGAGTGTTCACCCAAAACTTCAAACAAACTAAATTTGCAAACATTTATTTTCCAAAAAATCATCTTACAATATGAATAACTGTGAAAAACTTCAAAATCTTAAAGTAACTTAGATAAGTGTATTTATTTCTATTTAATGAAATGACATTATTTTCTCAAAGTTTCATGAATGTTGATATATTAGGTTGTTGAGTATTTTTGGAAACGTAACTATTTTTGGTCTTCATAATTTTTATTGTACTCATTTCAATACGCATCTTATGTAACAAATTAAAGAAGAAAAGAAAAAACAAAGTTATTATTTTGAAGCATGGGTTTCATGCTTTATAGAAGGTATTCTAGATAAAAGCATGTTCTTCATGCTTCTAGGGTTTGTTAATTTATAGGATCTATTTTCATGAGTCAAGCGAGTCAACATCTTGATTATAAGACCCTTCTGGGAAAAATGTATCTTGTAAAAGAGTTTATTTTTAAGTCTAGAAAGCCTGGGAAGCCTCCTAGCACAAGTCGGACTAGAGAGGGGCTATTTGACCTCTTGAAAAAGCTATATATAGAGACATCTTCGACCTCATTTGAAATACATCATAAACAAGTTTGATATGCAATAGAAAAGAAGAAGAAATAAGAGTCAAGCATAAGGAATCAAGAAGAAAACCATAGCGAAGGAAAGAGGACCAATTTTTGGGCATTTTTTCTCACATGAGTGAGTTTCTGGAGCAGTTGCAGGGGTCGAAAATTTTGCAGTGACTACAGGTCCAAAATTTTATTGCAGGGGGGTCGAAATTCTGAGATTGATGCAGTTCTTGAGGGGTTTGTCTCTGGTTGATTTTATTTGACTTTGATGTAATTGGAATGTATCTTTGGAGGGCTGAAGTAGCGCTTGGAGAAGGACTTGGTATGGGTTTGGGTCTTTGTTTTCTCATTTGAATTAGATTATATATAAGAAGAGAATGTCTTTTTGGGTTTTCCCCTTGGAGGGGTTTTGCCCTAACTTCAAACCTAATATCTATGTCCATTGTCTTTACTATTTTGATCTTGATATTTGTTTGATGAAAAAGATCTAATAGAGAAACTCAAGAAGATAAATAAGATTCACAAGCAAGTATTAAGGAATAAGGAAAATTTGAATTAATAGCTGCCACATTGAATTTTCCAACATGGTATCAGAGCTAAGGTGAACAAAAAGGCAGCTGGAAGGATCATCTAGTGGACACAAGAAGGGTTTAGGGTTTCTACAGCTACAAGGGATGCCGAAATTGCAGGTATGAATTACAAGGGATCAAGTTGCAGTATCAAGTTACTAGAAGAGAATATATTTTTTTCTGACCTCGCTAATCTTAGAAGGACCTGTGTTGCTTAAAGGAGGAAATTTTAAAATATTATCTTATACCATATCTATGGTTTCTACAATAGTTGCAGGATCGAAAGTGCAGATCAAATTTGCAGGGTCAAAACTAAGCAATGAAGGTGTATCTAGTTGATGTAGGTTTGAACCTTACTGATCTAACCTACTTGAAATAAATCTTTATAAGACATCATTGAAGTATCATTGAAGATATTGAAAGCCTAAAGATAGTGTAGACATTATCAAAAAAGGAAAGACTCTTGGTTGACAAGTAAGTATCATATTTCCCTATGGTTTGATCTAAATGTATTATGGGTCCTTTTTGCAAGGAAATCCATAAGCTCAATTGCTCAGCAAATTTCCTAGCATGGAATAAAAGGATTAACCTAACACTTACAAAACATGAACTAATGGAACATGTCCTCGGTGAAGTTAATTAACCTTGAAAAGATAGAACTCAATAACTAGAAAAATACAAGAAATAGGAAGTAAGGGCACAAAGGATCATTGTTGAATACATTAAGGATCATCTAGTTCCCTTCGTTTCTAACTTAATTTCCCCCAATACTATGTATGAAAATCTAGTAAATTTGTACTCTATAAGTACATCGAGACAAAAGATGTCTTTGAGAAATAAACTATATAAAATGAAGAAATCAAAGGATGACAATATGGCCTCCTTTCTAATGAATATATCTCAAATGAGAGATCGGTTGTAGGGGCTTGAGGAAACAATTTATGATTCTGAAATGACCATATTTGTATTGAATGCTTTGCCACCAGAATGGAATAGGTTTTGCAATGAGAATCTACTCTAAGAAATACTCAACCCCGTTTTATGAGTTGTGGGCTCTATGCATCCTGGAAGAGACTAGGATCAAGGCAAAGGATGATATCGAATCAAATGATCATTCTCGAGCATTCATTGCGAGAACCAATAAGTTGAAGGGAAAATTTAAGAAGTATAAGAAGAAGCAAGACAAATCCAAGGTTCAATGCTTTGGATGCAATGAATTTGGACACTTTAAGAGGGTTTTTCCAAACATGACGAACAACAAAAGAAAGGAAAGAAGCGAAGATCACATAACTGAGGATATGGGAGAACCTGAGAAGAAGCCAAAGAAAGAAGATGTCAAGGATCTTTACTATTGAAGAAGGCATCCTCACTCTCAAGTTCTTTAGGAAGTTGGTCCTTCCTTTAGAATAGCATGCATTGTTTACTCTAGAAGGATTTTGTTGGCATTATAGATAGAAGCATGAGATAGTAGCATACTAAGAGTCTACCTGATTCGCTTTAGTAATAATCATATAGTCTTTAAAAATACACAATATTGGGACCATTTTACATATTATTTTTCATCCAAACATTATATAAAATTATGTTAGAGGTAGTCATTCTTGCTAAGGTGAATCATCATGATCCTATAAGAACCATCATTTTGGAAGGTTCTAGAAGAAGCATTATGTGACAAGGTTAGCATATATTTCATATTGTATGGAAACAATACTCTTGAAAGATGACGGGATGCAGTTGGTCATGTTATAGACTCAGTTTAGGGAATGTATCTAAATGATTGTATAAAAGCATAGGAATGCATACTTGAAGTATCTTTTGGGTAGGATTCAGCGATATGATGTCTTGTTATTACTCAAAGATAGTGTTGATCATAATGTTGATGCTTACAATTGGCTTATCAATCTGACTCTTCTTATGAGAACACTTCAGTTTGAGAATGATGTTGTATTGGTTGTACAATTATGAATACCTCCCTAGTTAAGAGGGATCTTTGGAAATTTAACTAGTTTTTTCCTTCATAATTGTTATTATACTCATTTCAATATGTATCTTATGTAACAAACAAAAGAAGAAAAGAAAATAAAAAGTTATTATTTGAAGCATGGGTTCCATGCTCATTATTGATGGTCTTCTAGGTAAAAGCATGTTCTTCATGCTCTTAGGGTTTGTTAGGTCATAGGATTTATTTTCATGAGTCAAGAGAGTCAACATCTTAATTATAAGACCCTTTCGGGCAAAAATGTATCTTGTAAAATAATTTATTTTTGAGTCTAGAAAGTCTTGGAAGGCTCCTAGCATAAGTTAGCCTTGGCAGAGACAAATCGACATAGAGATGGGTTGTTTGAACATTTGGAAAGGCTATATATAGAGACATCTTCGACCTCATTTGACACACATCATAAACAAGTTTAATCTGTAATAGAAAAGCATAAGAAATAAGAGTGAAGCATAAGGAATCAATAAGAAAACCCTAGTGAAGGAAAGAGGACAAATTTTTGGGAATTTTTCTCTCACGTGCGATTTTCTGGAACAATTGCAGGGGACGAAATTTCTGCAGTGATTGCATGTCTGAAATTTTGTTCCAAGGGGGCTGAAAATATGAGATTGGTACAGTTCTGGAAGGGTTTGTCTTTGGTTGATTTGATTTGACTTTGACCTAATTGGAAGGTCTCTTTGGAGGGATTACTTGGTGCTTGGAGAAGGAATTGGTCTAGGGTATCGGTCTTTGTTGTCTCATTTGGAGCAAATTCTATAAGAAGAGAAGAGTCTTTCTAGGTTTTCCCCTTGGAGGGGTTTTTCCCTGGCTTGGAGCCTAATATATGTGTCCATTTTCTTTATTGTTTTGATCTTGATATTTATTTGATGAAAAATATTTAATAATAAAACTCAAGAAGACAAATAAAACTCATAAGTAAGTATTAAGGAATAAGGAAAATCTGAATTAACAGCTACCACAATGAATTTTCCAACAAGTATGAATGTAATGATGACTTATAGCATTGTTTGATTATGCTTGACTAATAGTTGTAATTTTTCATAAGAATGAATGATGAATATACAGGTAGTATTTAAAGTATGTTGCCTACAATATCATGGAGATGTAATGTCTTATAAGATAGAAATCAAAATTTGAATGAAGCTCTAAGGATCCTCAAGCATCTCTTAGCATGAATAGCCCTTGCTAGGCCAATTGTGGGACCAAATAGTTGTGTTGTATCCTTATTTTGGGATGAGAATACTTTGAATTTTTCCTTGATTAGAGACTTTAGAAGTGTGTGGTAAATGCCCCAGTTTGAATAGTTTCAGAGTGTAGTCTACAAATATGTTATAAAGCTCACGGGAGCCCTAGGTTGTTATGAATTTGTGCAATTGTGTATATACATGTGTGTGTACATAAGTATATATGAATGACCTTCCCATAAGACTTTATAGGAACAATTGATTTCCTCAATAGAATATTTAGGATACTGACCTTTTTTATTGTAAGATTTTTGGGCTTAAAGCCTAAATTTTTTATCCTCAAAGGAATGAGGATAATCTCACTCAACTAAATCAAGATTGAGGATTTGGCCATTGTACCTCCTTTGGACTTCATTTGAGAAGATACCTAGTTATTGGTAATGATTCATATGCCTTCATGGGCTTATGAGGATATTGAAACCTTGGAAGTTGTTGACAGTGCTGGAAATCCATCAACCAATGGGTCTCCCCGATGTGAAGTCCCAATTAGATCTCACACCTTTTGGAGTAGGAGCCCCATCTAGAATAGTGACCTAGTTGCCATATATCCTTAGAGATATGCCTTCACTCTAACTTTCAGCAAGAGAGAGGAGTGCACATGCACCTTCGAAAAACAAGGGGGTGTGCCTAGTGGGTGTTTGATCATATGTGTCTCAAAGTTATTTCACTATGGAGGAGAGGAGAAATGAGCCTCTAAGAGAGAGGTAGTAGTACCACCCTAGTAGAGGCACACATGAACCAGAAGGGTTTGTGCAACATCAAGCGGAATAGTCAACAGAGATGTGACGGTCATTGAAACCAATATAACGAGGAAGATATGTCTAATATCGAGCAGAATAGTCCACGATGATGCGACAACGATAATAGAAATTACAACACATTCTTAATCTGATAAGTACCAAAATAACCGAAATAGTTCAACTACTTTAGCATTGATGAAAGAAAACATGAATTACAAAAAATCACAGAATAATATTACAAATATCCATAATCCATGCATGAAAAAAGTTTTGGCCTTGAATGCTTATCTTATTAAGTAAATTTTCCACAACAGATGTATATAATGGACATCTCTAGCTCCAGTAGTGGAGCGTTGGAGCCACTCCTTGCTCCTCAAAAGATATAATCTGTGTTTTTAATGCCTTACGAGAGGATCCAAGGTGAAAAGTCCTTTTGCTAATACAATGAGGGAGTATGTATAACCAAGGGGTGATGCTTCCCCTTTCTTGTGACCTTTTGACTACCCTCTTGACTGTTTGACTTCCTATGACTTTTCAACTTACATGACTCTTTTTATTTTACACATGTCCTTTGGACTTTCACTTTACAATACACATGTTACATCATTGGCCACAAGGTGTGGCATGTGACTACTCATGACATGACATGACACTATTGACATGGACTGCTTGATGATATGGCAATGTCAAGCCACTACGGTTGCTTAGTGTTTGATGTATTATTGAAGATGTTTTTATTTTCACCTCTGCATGGCTTGCTAATGGGGAATCTTCAATGACCTCAAGTCTTGAATAGTGGTCGCAAACTAGTGTCCCTCCACTCTCTCTTGATCGATCAACTTGTAAGTTCAGTTGCAAGAGATTCTTTGAGCATGCTTTCATTATTCTTCTCCTTCATCATCATCTTGTCATGACATGATAGGGTACCTGTTCCTATAATTCACTCATGTTGAGACAACATTAATCTGAAAATCCCCTGGTCTAAGATGATGCATTCTGGTCCACAAACTAAGCCTAGAACAAGTGACAAGATGGGAAGAGGGGCTCAGTGACTGCGTAGTGTGCAGTTCTAGTAGCCATGGGAAAATCTTGAGCCCTAAGACGGCACAGTGCATAGTTCGTCTAGGTCTGAGAGACAAGACTATGTAGTTTCTGGAGCTAGTGGGACAACCTAAAGGGATGGGCACTGAGAGAGCTCACTGCGTAGTTCTAGGAGTTAAGGAAGGTGGGGATACTACGAGATTGTGTAGTTCAAGGGCTCAGGGGATGATCTTGAGGTTGTGAAGTGCACAGTTTAAGCTAGGCTTGGGGGACAAGATTGTGCAGTTTTGGGAGCTAGTGGGGCAAGTTGAGGGAAAGAGCATTGAGGGGACACACTGCTCAGTTTTGGGAGACAAGGGAGGAAAGGTTATTATGAAACTATTCATTTCATAGGCTCAAGGGATGATATATAGGCTTGTGATTTCTCAATGCACAGTGGAGGCCGGGCTGGGAGGAATGATTGCGTTGTTCTGGAGGTCAAGGTCAAAGCTTGAGCAAATAAATTTTGCAGTGCACCAGTCTTGAGAGGTAGGAACTGCCCATTGTGCAGTTCCAAGGGGAAATGTCTTAGTTACAGTACTAGAATTGTGTTGTGTGCAATTCAGGGAGGCCAGGTGAATCCAAGTTGCTTATTCGGGAAACCTTCTCAGAAATGATTGTGTAAGACCGGTTAGACTGATGTGCATAGTGAAAAGACTTCAATTATGATATCACACTTAGAATACTTGATGACTCAACAACGTAGATCACCTAGGACACATGAGAAATGCATTTCCCTCTATGTGACCTCTTTACGACCATTTACGAGAAGTGTGACACTTAAGATAGACTTTTGGACGACCGTGATGACACTTGTGTGACAGTGCTCAGAACTTTATGAATGAGTGTGACAAGTGTTTACATAGTTAGAACAACTCGTAGACACAAATATAGACCCTTGAATACATCAGAATAGGCTTGTACATATTGTGTGATAGCCAATCATGCCAAAATGCGACGTTTTACCCAACATGCAAAAGGGAGCAAAACACTACAAGAAAACCCATGAAATAAGCTTGGGTGCTTGTGACAACAATGTACAAGACCAAGGAAGGCTCAAAATTGAGTGTAAACCAAAATTTTGGAGGGTGTTGTAGTAGCTACAACACTTGGCGACACACTAATAGAATTCCAGTTTCTCTGTCTCGGTTAACTTCTTCTATGCAAGGCCTTGGTTCTCCAGGGAGTATTGATTCATCATGTAGATTAATTTGGTCTTACCACTTACCCCATGAATATACATGGTCTCCTTTATGCCTTCTTGGTTGAACACTACATAAGATTTAGCGATATCATAATGTTTCGAATTGGGAATGGTAGTGTAGTTCGCGAGCCTAAGATTTTCAGAGTATAATTTTTCATCTCTCGTGATTCTCCACTGCCAGCAAGCCTGGACAGTACCCTACTGGAGTCACGTAAGAACATGAGCATTGCTCCACTGCCAGTAATCCTAGAAAGTACCCCAATGGAGTTGCTTGCTTCACCTATCTGTGCATAAATCCTTTCTCTTCTTTTGCCTTTATTTATTTATTTTAAAGAGGACTGTGCATCGACACTTATTCATTTTGGGCAGAAG
The DNA here is from genome assembly GCA_031772625.1 of Pinus tabuliformis. NCBI lineage: Eukaryota > Viridiplantae > Streptophyta > Pinopsida > Pinales > Pinaceae > Pinus > Pinus tabuliformis. The sequence goes on along the minus strand of CM062814.1, from coordinate 692,074,155 downwards.
AGGGATCCTGACTTATTGAGAGTATAATAGGTTGTTCCTTCAAAGAAGCATATAGAGGCCTCTGATTTAGGTTTAATAGTTTATATTTTTCCCCTTCTCCTCTTCTACTAATTGGATAAGCATTAAAACACCGAAACATAAAGATTGAATGTGGGCATGAGGTTTCCATAATAGACATGGGTTCATGGTTGGACCAAAACTCTCCTTATGGACAGATCATATTTTCCGTCGAAACTTCATCGGCCAAAATATATAACCAGCACAAGGAAGATGGATAGAAGGTTAGCCAAATGTTGAAGTGTCACAGACTCTTTAGAGTTCGTCCACACACATACTAAGAAGCCACAACATGTCCAGGCACAACACTTATTCACATGATGAAAACAAAAAGAGACAAACAACAATAAAGAAAAACAAAAGAAAAAATGAAAGGAAAGACAACACACAACAAGGGAACAAAACCAAAACGCAAGAAAAAGAAGTTAAACCAAAGCATAACGCAATAGCAAGTAAGAAAATACAAGAGAAATTAAAGAGAACAACACGAAATGGGTGAAAGAGAAGGAAAACTAAGGTGTAGCTAATCCTACTCCTAAACTAACAGCTAGAAGGTCGGGATAATGTATAATGAAATTTCCAATTTATCCATTGTAATCATTCCCGGCATAAAATCACAAAGATACGATTGATTAAAACAAATACAAAGCAATGTGCAAGAGAAAATATGACAACTTGAATAATTTGCATAAAATTTTAAAGGTCTTTCCTGTAGGAAGAAAGATTTGTCACAATCACTAGTTTCATCCAATTCACATTCTACCTCTCTGACGGAAAGCAAAATCATAAAAACCTCGAAGACTTCTTGCGAGTGCACCTTCTTATGTGCCATCACACTAAGAAAGCATGAGAAAAGACTAAAACATGTTTATTGCAATCAAGCTTGCCGAGTAAGATTGCTCCAACCATTCAGCGATTGGATCATGAAGTTCATGATGATCCTCTTGAAAACCATAAAATATTTGAAAATGTGGATTTTCAAACAGAGGCACAAGATTACAACAAGAATATTGTGAGGGAAAATAGATATGATCATATTCGACAGTCATGTCGAGATAGTGAATACCCGACATAACCATCAGTGGAGACTAAAATGCCTCGACCGTTGACCAAAATACAAATAGTGAGATGTTGAACGATGAAAATTGAAGGATGTAAAATGAATGCCATTATATATACTGGTGGCAAAATGATAGCATGAATGATAGTCATCAAAGACAGAATTATGATCAGATGAGCTAATTTAAGCATCAAATTCTCGGTTTGTGATAAATGAAGATAAACCAATTTGAACAGTTTTGCGAATGCTTTAAACAATCGAACCAAGTTCCTTGTAAGCCAAATGTGACAAACCATTTTCCTGTAACTCGTGAAAAACTCTGCAAGCATCGTAATCATGAAAATAATTTAAAAAGGGATTCCAACACAACAGATACATGAGACCTGCCAAGACATGGTGAACGGAGAAGAACTTGATTCGTGCGATAACTCATGCATTCAGTATTACTAAAGAGGATCTCAGGTGCGATGAAGAACAATATATATTCTCAAGGAAAGTTAGGAGTTGATCATCATGAAATAAACCTGATAGATATGAATCCTTCAACCAAATATGGTCTTTGGAATGATCAAATTTGCAATTCCATAACTCTATGAGAGATACACATTCCAAACCTGAGTTTGTTGGGAGATATTGCATGAAGATGAATGAACTAAAAACAATTCATGAATCCAATCAGAAGTAAAATCTGGGAAATTTGAAAAATCACATCCGAGATACCAAATATTTCTCAAGGATAAATTCTTATCGAGTGAAACCATGCAAAGAGAAGGATCATGTGGGAGAAACCAGATTTGACTTAGATTAGGGGGCTTACTAGAGTCGCGAGATCCTTACATAACCATCAACAGAAGTTGAAGTGCCTCGATTCCCTGGCAGGTCCCGGAACTTTCTAAGATTGTAAAATCGCATTTTGAAGATTGAACCAGATCATGCACGGTTTTAGGATGGCTGCTACCACTGGTTTCAATAAGGCCACTACTCACCAGATGGTAGCCATCTACGTCACTGATTATACCTGATTTTTCAACTTGAACAACCAGATTACTCAAGTCAAAAGATTCTTCTAATCGCAAATTCAAAGATGAATGAATCGGGGACCTTTCATGAGTAAGATTATTTGAAGATTTGTCTTCATGCAAGATAAGAGATGATGAGGGATGGGATGATTACTCAATGATTTCATTACTTTCATTTGTGTCATTGATATCTCACCAACTTGTGCCAACAGAAAGGTTGACTCATCGGATGAAGGACTTGGATAACATGGAGTTTCTTCGTTGTAAGTAGATGCATCGCAAGCGGTAGAGCACAAGGCATGGTGAGATTAAGAGGAATTTTCGATAAGCATGTCTTCTTTGACTGAATCAAATAATGGATCTAAATTAAAATCTTAATGAGAAACAAAAATATCATTTGATGCAACTAGGCAATCGTGATCACATACATCAACAAAGTCATCATTGTTGGAATGATTTTTGCTCGAGGGTATGAATTAATCGAAAGAATTGATTACATTTGATTCACTACCGAGATTAGCATATTGAGAATAATAAAAGAATGGAAGAACATTGTTTTGACATGGAGGATTTTGGAAAAGAGAAGAAATATTGAAATCATCTTCACCTTCTTGCTCCTCTACCTATGTAATGTGATTGCCTTGTATATGATCTTAATTTGAACCAGCAACGTGGAAATCAAGAGAGTGTGAAAGACTAGCTAGTGGGATGGATTGCTCACGCAGATCATGGAACAAAGATTAATGGCCTATTGGTGAAGGGGATAACAGAAATCTAAATTAGATTCGAGACTCAAATTATGAACAGTAACATGACCTTGCAAAATGGATTATTTAGTCTTCATCGTAGGCTTCATGAGCCATTCTAGAATTTCCTCCATTAAATCTGAATCATGAAAAGCAGAAGAAGAATGAGAAAATGGATTATGTTGCAACTATATTCCCATCATACAGAGGCACCCTTATCGAATCTGCAAAAGGAGGAGGAGAAAGAACAAAAGGAGCAGTAAATTCCTCCTTTGAAATTAGAGGTGTCTCATGATTCACAAGAGTTGGGGGAGTAGGAAAATTAGGGGGTTCAGGTTCATTGTGTAAAGAGATAAGAACCAAGTGCTCAAACTCTTGTTTCAAGAAATCCCAATTCATATCTTCTTTAAGAATTTCATAGAAAAGGTGAAGCAATCGATTAGAAAAATCCTCAACTGATTCATTAGGCTTCATTCTTAAGAGATTGATTCTTTTACAAACATCTCGATAATTATACCTATCAAAGGCTTGATGAAGCTCCCCAAGGAAATGATGAAGGGAATGAATGGAAGCAGGTGGTAGGGTATGGCACCATCGATTAACACAACCTTCAAGGGTGAGGAAGAAAATCACACGAGAAAATTCATCATCACTGATTTCGCAAGATTCACAAACTTTAAGAAAATCAGAAATGTGCTCGGTTATGGATGTTCCATCCTCACCATCAAACTTTAACTAGGACAAGTGATGGAGAGGCTCATCAAGGATTGAAATTTGATAAAGGGAAAAATTAGAGAAACACCCCAGGAGTAAGATTTGAGTATGAGCCATTTTAGATAAGAGATTCAAACCAGATTCAACGGGCTCAGCTTGTCATCTGGCCCTCCTTCTAGTGCCACTGTTGACGGTGCTGGAAATTCATCAACCAAGAGGTCTCCTCGATGTGAATTCCCAATTAGACCTCACACCATTTGGAGTAGGAGCCCCATCCAAAATATCATCACGGTTGCCATATATCCTTAGAGATATGTCTTGGTTCTAACTATCAGCAAGAGAGAGAGAGTGCAAATGCACCTTCGAAAAACAAGGGGGTGTGCCTGGTGAGTGTTTGATCATATGTGTGCCAAGTTCTTTAACTGCGGAGGGGAGGATAAGTGAGCCTCTAAGAGAGAGGTAGTAGTACCACCAAATAAAGACAAACATGAACCAGAAGGGTCTTTGCAACATCAAGAGAAATAGTCCACAGAGAAGTGATGGTCATTGAAACCAACATAATGAGGAAGATATGTCTAATATCCAACGGAATAGTCCATGAGGATGTGACACCGATAATAGAAATTACAAAACACATTCTTAATATGATAAGTACCAAAATAACCAAAATAGTTCAACTACTTTAGCACAGATGAAAGCAAACATGAATTACAAACATTCACAGAATAGTCTTACAAATATCCATAATCCATGCATGAAGAACATGTTGGCCTTGAAGGCTTTTGTTATTAAGTAAAATTTCCAAGGCACATGTATATAATGAACATCACTAACTCCAGTAATCAAGCATTGGAGCCACTCCTTGCTCCTCAAAAGAACTGATATGTCTCTCTAATTCCTTGTGGGAGGAGCCAAGGTGAAAAGTCCTTTTGCTCATATAGTGAGGGACTTCAACGTACCACCCAGCCATAGACATGGCTGAGCCAAATCTTTCTTTAGCCAGTCACCCTCGTGCCATATTCCAAGCATGAATGTGGGATCTCATGGAACAATCCATCAAAACCGAACCAGGGCTTCCAGAGGCCACACCACCTCAACCTATCAAACGATGATTCCACCTCACGATCGGACCCCATAAAGTGGGGTTACGGGTGCCCTTCAAACCCCTTGTTAACTACGTGGAAATAATATAATACAACCCAACATTCTCCCACTTGTTGTTTTCTTTCCACAGGGGGCCACAAGAGAGCTTAGTTATTTTCCCAGTCCTAAAATGCCCATAGTCTCTCTACACCAAGAGAACTTCTCAGAGCTCACAGATTTTGTCAATGCATTTGCAGTATTCTTCGAAGTGTCCACCTTTACCAGCAACACCTTTTTGTCTTCTATCATATCCCTCACAAAGTGATATTGAACATCAATGTGCTTTGTCTTTGAATGATATGCGGGGTTCTTTGCCAAGAAAATTGCACTTTGGCTATCACAGTCTATCCTTATAGCTTTCTGTACTAACCCCATACTTGAACACAATCTCTGCAACCAAACTACTTCCTTGCTTTCATGAGTGGCTGCCATGTATTATGCCTCTGTAGTTGATAGTGCCACCATAGATTGTTTCTTACTCATCCAACTGACTGCACCTCCAAATAGGTTAAACACATACCCACTTGTAGATCTTCTCTGATCCAGATCTCCAACCCAGTCTGCATCAACAAAGCCACGAATATCCAACACTTTGTCCAATCCTGGTCTTCCTTGGTAGCACAAACCATAATCACTAGTGCCACGCAAATACCTAAAAACCCGCTTCACTACTGTCCAATGCTCCTTCCCTAGTTTTGACATAAACCTGCTCAATACTCCCACTGCATGTGTAATGTCTAGTCTAGTACAGACCATTGCATACATCAGGCTACCGACTGCACTTGCATATGGAACACGGAACATGTCCTCTTCCTCTTCTTGTGTCTTGGGACACTTTTCAGCAGATAACCTCACACCTACAGGAATAGGAACCTTCACCAGTTTACTATCCTGCATATTAAACCTCTACAGTATTGTCTCGACATACTTCCTCTAGTTTAACTAGAGCTTCCTCTTTGCCCGATCTCTTTTAATTTCCATGCCCAAAATATAGTTTGCAGCACCAAGATCTTTCATGTCGAATTTGGAGGACAATTAGGTCTTCAAATCCTGGATAATTTCTTTGTCATTTCCAAGTAGCAACATATCATCCACATACAAGACGAGATAAATAACACGGTAACCAGTTAATTTAAAATACACACAGTGATCTTCTTTTCTTCTGGTGAAGCCAAGTCCCCACATAAATGTATCAAATTTCCGATACCACATCCTTGGTGATTGTATTAACCCATACAGAGACTTCTTTAAATTGCATACCAGTTCTTTCTTACCCTTCACCGTAAAGCCTTCAGGTTGCTTCATGTATATTTCCTCTTCCAGATCCCTGTGAAGAAATGATGTCTTCACATCCATCTGTTCTACCTCAAAATCAAAAGCAGCAGCAACAGATAAAAGTAATCTAATAGAAGTTACCTTGGAAACAGGAGAAAAAATATTACCAAAATCAATTCCCGAAACCTGGGAATAACCTTTTGCTACCAACCGAGCTTTGTATTTCTCCACTTTTCCTTCTGCATTTGTCTTCTTTTGGAACACCCATTTGCTGCCAATTGGTTTCCTTCCATCCAGCAAATCCACCAGATCCCAAGCCTAATTTTTGTGCAAAGATGCCATTTCATCAACCATGGCATCCTTCCAAAGTTTTCCATCCTCTGAATCCACTGCTTCCTTCACAGTTCTGGGATCATCATCAGTAACAGACAAAGCAAAATTTGAACAGAAAGCAGATGGACTATACCTTTTTGGCTGCCTTCTTTCTTGAACTGATCTTCTCACAGTCGGAGTTTGTGGCTCTTCATCTTCTGATTCCTCCTCTGTTGTAGAGTCTGATTCTTCCTCCTTTAGCTCCTCTATCTTCTCAGGTTCCTTTGGTTGGACTTCATGTTTAATAACATCTTTTAGCTCTCTGAACACCACATCTAGGTTGTACACAACCTTCCATGTGACTGGGTTCCAAAGCTTATAACCCTTTAAACCATCCTTATACCCAATAAAGATGCACTCTTCAGATTTACTATCCAACTTGGTTCGTTTCTCCTTTGGAACATGTACATATGCATCACATCCAAATACCCTCAGATGTGAAAGAGAGGGTTTCTTACCAGTCCATACCTCTTGTGGAGTCTTATCCTCCAATGCTGATGAAGGTGACCTGTTGACCAGGTAACATGCAATGTCCACCGCCTCTGCCCAGAATTCCTATCCTAACCCAACACCATTGAGCATGCTTCTTTCCCTTTCCATCAATGTCTTGTTCATTCTTTCTGCAACTCCATTTTGTTGAGCTGTATATGGAGTAGTCTTCTGTCGTGCTATACCACACTTCTTGTAGAATTCTTCAAATTCCTTACTGCAAAACTCTCTACCATTATCTGTCCTCAACACCTTTATCTTCTTCTCTGTTTAGTTTTCCACTAGAGCCTTAAATTCTTTAAACCTGTCAAAGACTTCAGATTTCTTCTTAAGGAAATATATCCATGTATTCCTTGAGAAGTCATCTATAAATGATACATAGTACAGAGACTTACCCAGTGATGGAACCTTCACAGGTCCAAACACATCATTGTGCACAAGCTTTAATATATGTTTCGCCCTCTTATTACCAGAGGGGAAACTCGCCTGATTTTGCTTCCCATATACACAATTTTCACAGAAATCAAAATCCAGAGAGCTATTACTCATATCTTCTACCATAACTTTACCATGAAGTATACGAAGGCCCTTCTCTCCAATATGTCCAAGACTTTGATGCCACAACATGGTCTTTTCTCCAGAAACCATTAGATTTTCTGCTCCACTTTTAGGAACCACAAAACTGTTGCACCCATCAATAACAGTGCTACCTTGCAGCTTGTACAGAGTTCCAATCCGAACTCCCCACATCAATACCAGTGCTCCCTGAACCATCTTGTAGGTATCCTTCTCGAACATTGTTTTTACACCTGCATCATCCATCTTTCTAATAGAAATCAGATTTCTGGCCAATGCAGGAATATGCAGAACACCCAGAAGTGTTCTAACCCTTCCACCTTGTAGCTTTAACTTTACTTTTCCACAACCAATGATTCTAGCCTTCCTACCATCCCCCAAGAAGACATCACCACCATCATATTTCTCATACTCACAGAACCACTCTCTATGGGGAGTGAAGTGAAAGGATGCACCTGAGTCAATCAACCATGCCTCATGATCTACATGTGTACTTGAAGAAGCCAAGTACACATCCCCACCTTCATCTGAGGTGGTTTTTGCCTCTGCAGAAGGAGCCTCATCAGATCCCTTTCCTTTGTCAGGATCTTTAGATTTACAGTCCCTTTTGAAGTGGACTTCCTTTCCACATTTCCAGCACACCACCTTTACAGGTTTTCTTGGAGATTTAGATCTCCCACTTGATGACTTATTTTTATTTCTGTTCTGGGACCGTCCTCATATGGAAAAGGCATCACCATTCTGGCTCTCCATATTTTTCTGTCTCATCTCCTCTGTCAGCAAGGCTGAGACTATTTCATCAAACTGCAAGGCAGTTGCATTGCTACCTATTGCAATAACCAGACTATCCCACAAATCTGGTAGAGAACACAACAAACTAATGCACTTATCTTCATCTGAAATTTTAATTTCAACAGATGCTAACTGAGTTACCACAGTATTAAATGCATTCAGATGCTCTGTCACCGAGTCTCCATATTTCATCCTCAGGTTATATAGCTTTTTCCGCAGGAACAGTTTATTCACGAGAGACTTAGATTAGTACAAAGTCCCTAACTTTTCCCACAAAGCCTTCATCGTAGCTTCCCCTGATACATTCAGCAATACTGAATCTAAGACACACAATCGTATTGTGCTCTTTGCCTTCAGATCCAGCTTCTTCCATTCTTCATCGGACACTCCTGTTGGTTTAGTACCCAGATCTACCATGATCCACTGATCTTTATCCACCAACAGATCCTCCATATTGAGTTTCCACAACTCAAAAATCTGACCATTAAATTTCTCGATCTCTACCTTTCCACTGCTCGCCATCTTCTTTCACCACCAGAATCGACTCGCAGATCTCCCATTGAACAGGGTCTACCACAGACTCGAGCGCAACCCCTCAGCAACAAAGACGTCGCCATGAAGCCAAATCTGCTCTGATACCAAATGTAGGATTTAATCCCATACAGAAATTACCTGCATATGAATTCTAAATCACAGAAAATAAACAATGCGAGAGCATAACACATAAAACACATATACATAGAGATTTTCCGTTGGATCCAAAAATCGGGACTACCAGCTTGATTTTTCATTATGTTCCTTTCAATATTACAATATATATTTATACATGCCAAAGCATACAATACCATGGACCGAAAACCATCGCATCCAAAAAACATGTGCGAAAATCATGCACAAAACCATAGGTGGATCCGCCCAACCTAACATAGGGTCCAAAATCAAAATTTTCTGGGGTGCTACCATGGACCCCATAAAGTGGGGTTACGGGTGCCCTTCAAACCCCCTATTAACTACGTGGAAAGAATATAACACAACCCAACAGAATGTGGGATCTCGTGGAACAATCCATCAAAACCGAACCAGGGCTTCCAGAGGCCATACCACCTCAACCTATCAAACAGTGATTCCACCTCACGGTCGGACATCACGAACCATTACCAAATTGGTCTCTACCCAAGCCTTCCAAGGCTCCAGAGCGTTTATTCCAACCAAGGCTTCAAGGACTAGTAACTCAACCCACATCTGTCATCGGGCTTCCAGAGCATTTGTCCAACCAGGGCTTCCAGGACTAGTAACTTAACCCACCAAGGGCTTCCAGATCATTTTTCAAACTTAGGCTTCTAGGACTAGTAACTCAACCCAAGTTGTTACAGGGCTTCCAAAGTGTTTGTCCAACCAAGGCTTCTAGGAACTACAAACTCAACCCAATCTAAAGGAAACATAAGAACCAACCAAAAAAATAAAGAAATGAACCCACAACACCATGGATATCTCAGAAATGGAAAGGCTAGGAAAATCCATTATCAATCCAAGAAATCCTCCATGCCAATGACAAATCATGACCAATAAACCACATGCATATTTTATGCATGCCAAAACTAGTGAGGAAAACATACATGCAACTCAGTACCTGCAATAAAAACTCGATGCATTTTTTATCCCAACGTCCTCTTACGCTTTCCTTCTCTTCCTTTGCATTCTTTCTCCAATCATCCAAGTATGCCACACTCTCCAAGAGTTCTCCAAGAAAACTCTAAGTGTCCAAGAGTATGAGAGAGAGAGAATAGAATGAGAGCTCCAAAACTGAACTAACAAAAAGCTACACTGACCAAGCCTAAGAAAAATCTTGCCAACTGATCCTCAGAAGCCTTTTTATCAATGAGGCCTCTATTTTCTTCATTTTCCATTATTTTCCTTCATTTTCCTCCTCACATGCAACCTGTGATCTTTCACCTTATTTTTCTCCTAATTTCCATTATTTTCATAAATAAAATGCCAATTAATGCCACTTTGCCTTTCCAAAGCCTTTTTTATTGCCTTTGCCAAATTGTTTTAGTCATAATAACCGAAATGAACACCCACTAGGATGTTTTTCCCACCATTCAACTTGGAATACGTGTCCCATGACCATGGTCTTATATATATATATATATATATATACATGAATTTTTAACTAGGGATGTTACAGAACCCTCCCCCTTGGGCGAAAATTTTCCTCGGTGTTCAATGACACCTATAAACTAACAAACTGCTAAAAACAAAACATATTTCCCATGGAGATTTATAACGCAGCTCGTTGCAGTTTTACAATTATCACTTTTGAAGATATGACAATCATATCGTTTACTGGAGATTTATAACACATCTCATTACGATATTTACAATAACAACCACATATACACATTTTCGTCACCCAACAAATAATCATATTGTCTATGGAGCTTTATAAATCTAGCTCGATATAGTATTTACAATAATAGACAAATATGCACATTTACTCAGCGAACAAATAAAAGGATACGATTCCTGCATCCACAACAATGGAATCCATAGGCTCACACCTCCACCCTCAAAGTAATACCAGAATTCACCTCCTTCCCAGGAAGTCCAAAATCCACTACAAGGTCAAATCTACATCCAATCTCTAGTGCTACAATCTAGCACCACTTTTCCTCTCAGTGAACAGTTATTGACTCATTGTTCCAGGGCACACTACCAACGTGCATATCATTCCATATGTCAATGCTAATGACCAAAACAAAGCCATCCCCTACCTTTCCTTCTTTGCTACACAGTCCCTCGGGAAATTCAGTCACCCCCTTCCATGCAATCACACACCTTCCAAGTTCCGTTGGCACCCCCATCCTGGGAAGTCCATCCCTTGGCAAGTTTTCCTCGCATCGAAAGGTCCAGAAACTAAGGCATATCCCTGCCTCAAACCATCATACCGGTCATAGCATGCTCATGGAAAACAATGGACACTATTGGGTACCAGTGTCCCACAATGGCCCTGCTCCTAAAGTGCTTTACCAGCATATTGCTATCCGTTCCAATTTATTTCACTATTGCTACTAATTTTTGTAGTTGGTTTCAACCACACAACCCAACATTTCCCATGTTTTCTTGTACCAAGCACATAACTGCTATTAGATTTAAAATAAATTGAAATAAATTCACATCAAACCTCGTTAGTACCTCGTCAATAAGGTACACTTGCAATCTTGTTTACTTCCTATCACAAAAAGTCAAACTAACATCTTTGATCAAATCATTATGTATAAAAATATCACATCAAGTTAGCTCAAAACACAACCATCATAAATCAAAATCATGAATCGCCTGAAATCATCATAAACCAGAATCATAAATCACATATCACCATCATAAATCATAATCATCGGTCATATGTATAATAAAACTGAAATAAAATACTAATACTTATCCTTCATCGGTGTTTACTTTTTCCTTTGTTCTTTCTGTACACACATTGGATCGGTTGCCACACCCAGAAAGCACCCAGTGTCTTTTCTTCTCTTCAATCACGTACACATACACAAAGTACATCACAACACATACATCCACAGACAATGTATGAAATCACACAATGCATACACCTACACCTGATATACATCACGACACATACAACTACACTTGGTGTACAACACAACACAATACATATTCCTACATTCGGTGTACAACACAATACACATACGTACACATAGTACAACACAATGAATACACATGTCACAATACCACGACTACAAAATGCACATACATAGTATTGCATGCTTGCAACATAGCATGTATGACATGCGCACAATACCACTTGTACACTAGTACCATATGTACAACATGTACACAGACATGTACACAACACCACCTACACAACATGTGCATGGCATCACATGTACACGACACCACCTGCACAACGTGTACACCATACCACCTGTACAATGTGTACACAATACCACATGTACACAACACCACATGCACGGCATGTACATGACACCACATGTACACAGCACCACATGCACACAGCACCACCTGCACACAGCACCACATGTACATTCATGCACACAACACCATATGTACATAGTACCATATGTACAACATGCACACAACACCATATGTACATAGCACTACATATACAACATGTACATAACATCATATGTACACAGCGCCGCATATCCAACATGCGCACAACACCACATTTCCAACATGTGCACAGCACGATGTGTACACATCACCACATCTCCAACATGTACATAGCACCATCTATACCCAGCACTTCATATGCAATATACACATAACACCATGTATACAACAAGAATACAACATCATTTGTACACAATACTACATATACAACATTACACATCACCATAGGTACAATCATTTAATATACAACATGCACAACAATAGCATTGCATATCCAAAACCACATTGACTCTACCAAGCAACCTTGCTTCTAGTGTCTCTTCTCCATCCATGTTTATCCTATCATGTCGCAGATCATACTTCTTTTATTCTTCTTATGTATCCCTCAGTATAGCTTGTCTATAACATAGACATAATATAATCACATAATGTCAACTCATAAACACATGATATTGACCTTGTAGATGTTTCACGACTACTCTTCCCACTTGATACCTCATAACCCAGGAACCTCTTCATGTCATTCACCTGTGTAAGCAATCATTCTTCCACAAGAATGATTCCTAACAATCCTATCAGACAGCAACATATATATGTATATGTATATGTATATGTATATGTATATGTATATGTATATGTATATGTATATATATATAGATAGATAGATATATATATATATATATATATATATATATATATATATATATATATATATATATATATATATATATATATATATATTAGCATTAAGCAATCATGATCATGTCAGACAACAACATACATATATACATATAAACATTAGCATAAAAACAATCGTGATCCATGATGACCCTGTCAAACGTGACATACATACATGCATACATAATCATGATCACAACATAATTACCAGATATCAAGGTCAAGGTTAAGAGAACTTCCTTTATTCATGCACAACATTGAGAACAACAGTTCCCAAGATATCCAAGGCATATGTTACCTTAAGCCCATTTACTTTACCTTTCTTGTGATTTTCCAATCACCGTCCATTTACCTCAATGGACCCAACCAATCTAACTAGTTGTCATATGCTTGCCTTCAGCTACCCCTATACATGCACTAAGCTTCATCCAGGCTTTACATCAACTATTAGGTACCACACAACTCTCCATGAACTCCATTAACTTTCCTCTTTCCCAAACCAATTTCCAAGACTCAAAACATAAGGAAATACAAGAACCAAACTAGAAGAAAACCATGAAAATAAATACAATACAACACCGGAGACAAAGTGGCAAGGCCTTGCACCAAACATAACAAAGATGAAATCAAGCGCAACCAAATCACAAATACTGAAAGAACAAAACTAGCAACAAACACCATGGATCCATCCCCATGGGTTTCTAATGCTTCCAAGTGAAATCTCAACCCGGACCTTCTTTAAAATTTCATCTCAATCTCTTTTTCCATGCAATCCCCTACATCATATTGTCATAAATGCATTACTATCAATGCATAAGTGAACATAACATTACACTAATTACCTTACCTTATTGTGCCAACCATGTTTCTGTCCAACTGATCACACATTTCAACCACATGTTCCAAGGATCAAGGCAACATATCTACTAATTTGAAATAAACCTTTACCAAGACTAACAATCATGTCATAATCCATAGTCAACTCATAATCATTAGACATAATGCTACAACTATCACCTATTACACTCAAGTACATGTGACTTATCTCAGCACATATGTATTAGTACAACCATCTTAAAACAAGATCATTTCTTCATGCAATCTTATAGACACATACTCATATCGTGCAATTAATCAAACATTCAAACAACGGATAGACGACATAATAGACACAAAACACTCAAACATCAAATAGATGGCATAATCAAACATTAAAGCACCAAGTAGACGACATAAGAAAACTCATACCTTAATGTATCTCAGGGGAGGCTATCTTGTATGCACAATAAATCTAGATTAGCATGATATAACTTCACAACATATCATCTCAACATCCATGACAGTAACTAGCTAACATGTTCACATTATAAACTCATAAATAATTATCATTCATGCATAACAATCACATATGAAAATTCAGTCTATATTAGTACAACTCAATATCACAAATATGTCAACTCATACTTGAATGTCATAACCCTAACTATCTGCACAGGCCAATTCAAATTAGCACAAAACATAATAACATCAAGACCTCAACTGCAATGGCCATAATCATTAGGCATATGACTGCAATGCATATAACAACATGTTACTATCCTTCATGACCAATTAACGCATGTACATATGATCACACCGAATAACTAACATCTATCATACATGTAACCACAACAACAATAAAATGACAAACATGCATATAACCCTAATGCATATAACAATCCATTAACTAACATACTTGCATGTCAAACATACAATACCTATATGACGATCTTCTCTTGTCTCGAGTTCCAATGTTGCAACTTCACTTTGATGGTCTAGATCTCCTACTTTATCTCAGCCAACTCATTAGCATCATAACATACCAATAACATCATGATGACGTAATTGCATACAATGACCTCAAAATGCATGTCTGACCTACCATACATTCATAACTGTAATCATGACAATGCATGCATAACAACATATAAACACTAACATGCATAACAAATGCATATACAACTAACATGCATTCATGACAAATGCATCCCAACAACAACATCATCAACTCCTACATGGAAACACAACTGTAACAATGACCACTATGATGCATACATAACAAGCACATATATAACCTACATGCATGCATGAAAAACACATTTTTCCCATCCAGTCCAAGGGTTGAACCATGCTATGGTACCACTTTGTGGTATCATATATGACCCAAAGAGAGTGCAACTTGCTCTAATGCCACCCTGTAACACCCTCCTCCCACATCTACCCAAGTGACCATCCAACTGGGGTAAACATGTGACGAGAAGCTACTATGATATGATTCATATCCCTATGTGTTAGTTAAGGAAGTGGAATTGGCAGAACACATCACACAGACCCTCCACATCAGCAACAGAACTCCCAGGATCCATCCCAACCACTCAGGTAACCAACCCCTGAGACCAACTAAAGTTTTAGTGCATCAAACCCCTGGACACTCCCTTGATATGGAAAAGGGTGCATTTGGGAGGCTCTAGAAGCTCCCACGGCAATGGAAAGGGAGCTTCTAGGGAATTTTTTCCCCAATGCTATGCCTGCAACTCTGGGATTTGTGCCACTTTTTCAAGCCTAGAGCCCAAGTCACTGCCCAGAACTCAATGACAGGTTCCGAAATGGAATTTCACAACGGAACAAAGATACATTTGCAAAAACATCAATAAGGACTAGACTGGACCCCTACTAGTGATCTGAACTTAAATAGAAACATAACAAATTATAGATATAACCATAAATACATAGATGTAGTAGAAATAACACTTCATTGTATTAATATCAGAATACTGAAATATGCTTACAAATAGAATGGAAATAAACTAGCTTAGGCGATGGTAGCTTATTTTTTAGAAGAGAAGTGGCGGCTACATGCCTCTGAATTGTCTTAAAATGAGGCTCAAGGGCCTATTTATTATTTAACAACAATAGAAAACCCTAAATAACCAAAACCCTAACCCTAAGAGATGGAACGCTAATAGTTTTTGGGCCATGTTGGGGTTAGTTGGGCGACCAACTTCCCAGGGTTGTAACTTGGTCATATTATCTATGTTTGGTGCGTACAATACCTTTTTGTAAAGGTCTCTCCGAATACTATGGGATTTGTGACAGGCCCCTTCCTACGGCCATGGGCCTGCTGTGGACCTAAAAAAACATCGTTTACAGGGTCAAAATTGCTCCGAAGGTTCAGGACCCGAAAAACTGCTAAAAATAGTAAATGTTGAAATAAACAAGGAAACAAATGAAACTGGATATAGGTCTAGGTGGAATAGGAAGGTGGCCACCAATATCCACCTGGACCATTCCTCCCTCCTTAGGAAACAATGGTCCTCATTGCATGTAAAGCCTCCATGAGGTGAGGAAATTTATGTTGAACCTGGTCCGTGGTGAGCCACTAGCCCTGGTGAAGGAGTTAGCCTCCTTTGACAACCGGATATAACTGGATCCCCTGTTGGCGAGTGTTCTTGATCTATGTATCCATGATCTGATCAATTGTGGCATGTTCCATGCAGTCTAGGTTCAAATATGTTGGTGTGAGTTGTTCTGCAATGTCAAATGTGTCCAGCAATGGTGTAAAGTATGACCGAAGGCGATCTACATTGAACATTGGGTGCAGACCAAGGAGCGGTGGAATGTTGAGCTTGAAGGCATTGTCCCTCACAGCCTTGGTGATGGTGTATGGCCCATATTGGAGTAGGTGAATTTTATAGTGGGTCCAACGGGGTGCTCCTTCTGCAAATATAGCCAAACTTGGTCACCCACCTGGAACTTGTGCAAAACCCGATGCTGATCATGGCATTGCTTGTACTTAGCATTAGCTCTATCCAATATATCATGGACCTACTGGAGGATGTGTTGAATGAATTCAATGAAGCTATTAGACCTGTCAACTTCGGACTGGACATGAGCTGAATTTCCCTGAGTAGTTACAAATGGTATGGCCACATCAATGGCAATGGCTAAAATCCCAGCCCTACCTAAAAAGGGTTGTCGCCCATTGAGCTTTTGAGAGATTTGTTGTAGTTGTGTTGGACATAAGGAGGCTTCCATCCCATGTGCCTAGATGCATCGAGTTGTACATGTGCATAATGTGTATGATCATCCTGTTGATGACCTTTGTTTGCTCCTCAGTTTGGGGATGGAAAGTCATGTACTTAGTAAGATTGGTATCCAGCATCGACCAGAGACTTGACTAAAATGAACTGAGGAATCTATTATCCTGATCTAAGACAATGGATTGTGGGATCCCGAAGTGTACCCACACTCACTCAAAGAAGAGTTTAGCAATGGCCCTTGTTGTGATACTCGTCTTGCAGGGCGCCATGATGGCCATCTTAGAGAATATGTCGACGACCATAAAAACACAGTCGTTTCCATGCTTAGAAGAAGGAAGGCTCGACATGTAATCCATGGAGATGGATTCCCAAGGTCGACTAGGAGTAGGAAGAGGAGTATATATGCCTTACTTCTTGATGGTTGATTTGGAAATGGTGCAGGAAGTGCATGATTTAATGTATCTCCCAACATCCTAACGAAGGTTCATCCAATAAAAATACTTCTACAGTATTGCCACTTTTTTCTCTACACCGAAATGTCCAGCGACCTGACTGTAGTGCGCCTCCCAAATCATCTTGGCATGCTCACTTGAAGGAACACAAATGTGTCCCAGGTGGCATAACAGTGCATCTTGGAGGTGAAAATTTGGAACTTGCTTACCTTCCAGGAGTGGCTAGTATGTGTTATCAAATTATGGCTCGCTCTTGTAAAGATGCAACCACCCTGAAGTCTCATGCCCACAAGAGTCGAGCACAATGATTAGCGCCATGACTGGTGGTTAGATGAGGCAATTTGCAACATTATTGGTGTTGTACTTCTTGTACTTAATGATCAAAATGAATTGTTGCAGGTATGTGGACCATTTCTGATGGCGATCATTCTGTAACTTCCCTTGTGTCTGTATGAACTGCAGGGGTTAGTGGTCTGTGTGGATGACTTTTTTCTTCCCCGGAATGTAATACTTCCATTGACGGAAAGCCTGCATAATGGAATACATTTCTTTGTCATAAGTGGGATACTTTAAGACTGTGCCTAAAAGTGTCTTAACGTGGTAAGCCACTGGATGCCCCTGCTAAGTAAGAACTGCACCAATAGCATAGTAGGAGGCATTTTTCTTAATCTCAAATGGTTGTTCCAAGTCCGGTAAAGTGAGCACTGGTGCAGAGTAGAGGCGATGCTTCAACTCAGTGAACTCCTTTTCTTGGGTTTTAGACCAAAAAAAAAAAAAAAAATTGTTTTCGCTCCACCCTTGGTGACTTGACTGTTTGGTTGTGTTATATTCTTTCCACGACAAAATTACAAAGGAATTATCCAGGATTTGAAGACCAAATTGTCCTCCAAATTCGACATGAAAGATCTTGGTGCTACAAACTATATTTTTGGCATGGAAATTAAAAGAGATCGAGCAAAGAGGAAGATCTGGTTAAACCAGAGGAAGTATGTCGAGACAATATTGCAGAGGTTTAATATGTAGGATAGTAAATTAGTGAAGGTTCCTATTCATGTAGGTGTAAAGTTATCTGCTGAATAGTGTCCCAAGACACAAGAAGAGGAAGAGGACATGTCCCATGTTCCATATGCAAGTGCAGTCAGTAGCCTGATTTATGCAACGATCTGTACTAAACCATACATTGCACATGTAGTGGAGTATTGAGAAGGTTTATGTCAAAACCAGGGAAGGAGCATTGGACAACAGTGAAGCGGGTTTTCAGGTATATCCGTGGCACTAGTGATTACGGTTTGTGCTACCAAGGAAGACCAGGATTGGATAGAGTTTTGGATATGTAGCTTTGTTGATGCAAACCGGGCTAGAGATCTGGATCAGAGAAGATCTACAAGTGGGTATGTGTTTAACCTATTTGGAGGTGCAATCAGTTGGATGAGTAAGAAACAATTTGCAGTGGCACTATCAACTACAAAGGCAGAATACATGGAAGCCACTCATGAAAGCAAGGAATCATTTTGGTTGTAGAGATTGTGTTCAAGTATGGGGTTAGTATAGGGAGCTATAAGGATAGACTGTGACAACCAAAGTGAAATTTTCCTGGCAAAGAACCCTGCTTACCATTCAAAGACAAAGCACATTGATGTTCAGTATCACTTTGTGAGGGATATGATAGAAGACAAAAAGGTTTTTCTAGTAAATGTGGACAATTTGCATAATATTACAGATGCATTGACAAAATATGTGAGCTTTGAGAAGTTCTCTTGGTGTAGAGAAACAATGGGCATTGCAGGGCTGGATAAATGATTAAGCTCTCATGTTGAAAGAAAACAACAAGTGGAAGAATGTTGGGTTGTGTTATATTATTTCCATGACTAGCCCCCCCTATATGAGGGGTTTGAGGGGGGCAGTTAGCCCCCCTCTATGAGGTCTGGGGCAGCGCCCCTGGGGATTTTTTTTTTTTTGGACCCATGGTTTTGTCCATGGTTTTTCCCATGGTTTTGTGCATGGTTTTGGGCATGATGATTTTTGGTCCATGGTATTGGATGCCTCAGCATGTATATATATGTATTGTAACATTGAAAGGAACATAATGAAAAATCAATCTAGTAGTCCCGGTTTTGGGATCCAGGGGAAAATCTCTGTGTATATTTGTTTTATGTGTTATGCTCTTGCTATTGTTTATTTTCTTTTATTAAAATTCATATGCAGGTAATTTTTGTATGAGGTTAAAACCTACATTGACTTAATGGCCAAGTGATATGAGAGAACCCCAACACAAACCTGTAGTATAAATTGGCAAGACCCAGAAAGTTGTGGAGCTCTATTAGAGTGGTTGGGGCTGGCCAATCCCAAATGACTTGTATCTTGGTTGGGTCCACATGCACACCTTATTCATCAATGACGTATCTAGATATTAAACTTGGGTCATGCCAAAAGTGCATTTCTCCAAATTGGCACACAGCTTGTGTTGTCGCAGGGTTTGAAGGACCTGTCAAATATGGTGAAGGTGTTATTCCCAACTCTAGCTGAAGATCAAGATGTCATCTAAATACACCACCATGAATGCATTGGTGAAGGGTCGCAAGATGTCGTCCATTAATATCAAGGAAGGTTGCAGGGACCTTCATCAACCCGAAAGGCATTACCAACCATTCGAAAAGGCCCTCCTTAGATTTGAAGGCGGTCTTCCACACAGCGGGGGGTTCGATAGGCACCTGGTGATAACCAAACTTCAAGTCAATCTTGTTGATATATTTCGCCCCCTTGACCTGGTCCAAAAGGTCATCAATCTATGGGATTGAGCACATATTCCAGACAGTGATCTTGTTTAGCGCCCGATACTCAATAAAGGGTCTTCAGGTATCGTCCTTCTTTTTTACCAATACAATCAAGCTCCCACAAGGTGACGAGCTTGGCCTGATGTTCCCTTTCTATAACAGCTCCTGAATCTACCTATTAATCTCATCATTCTCCATAACAGAGTGTCGAAAGATCAGTCCATTAGGTAGCAGCATGCCCGAGGTGAGATCAATGGAGAGCTTGACCTAATAATGCAAAGGTACCCCTGTAGGTGAGGTGAAAATTTCCCTATACTCCTCCATGACCTTGTCTATTTGTTATGCGAAGGAGCCATGTCTGGAAGCCATGGCCATAACCTTCTTCTTTCCCTAAGGGAGAATCATAAGGAAAAAAAATCTTGGTCTAGGAAATGCTCTTACTGCATTGTTTTGCAGTTATCAAAGAGATGGTGGTAGGCGGGGCTACCTTCAGTATCCTGAACAACTTATTGCCCAAAGTAATAATCACATAGCGAGGTCTAGACTCATATAGAACATGTCACTTCCACAAGTATGGTTTTCCTAATAATACATAACAAATTTCAATAGGAGAAACATCACACAGTACCTTATTTCTGAAGGGCTTGATGTTGTAAGGAAGGTGGCACTGTGCTGACACAGAGATATCGTCCTTAATGAATCCACCAAATGGTGTATGGCTGCAGATGTCCTATCGTTGGTAGGCCCAGATTCTTCATGACCTCTACTGAAATGAGGTTATTTTGGCTCTCGTTGTCAACAATGAATTGCAGTGGATAATCTTTCACCCACATCTGTGAGTGGAAGAGGTGTTCCCCCTCCTCTATATCTTCAAGCTCATTCTTATGGAGCTTGGTGGTGGCCACAGTGGCACTGGGCTCTGCATCAATGATTAGCTTCCCTTTTTCATTCTCCTTGTCAGGTTCTAACTCAGAGTCGGAACATGCGTCTGATTCAGAAGCCTTCAGCTCGACCACCAGTGACTGCTTGTCCCAACACTCACTTTTGTTGTGAGTGGATATCTTATGGAACTCACACCATTTTCCTGTGTTCTTCTTTGCCTTCAGGGTGTTATTCTTTGCTTGTGACTTCGGTGGGTTGTCCTGGGTCACCCCGCCTTGGATTTGGCCTTTTCTTTATGGTTTGGGGGCGCCTTTTCCTTGCTTTGAATTCACAGATCCAAAGTCTTGCTTATTCTGTTTAAATTTATGCTCAATCTTGACAACATATCGGTATGTCATACTGAGCAAGGAGATGTCCAGGAACTCCATCTCATCCTAGATGTACTTATGTAGGTAGTCGCGGTACTTGAGTACCAAATTCTGCTCAAAATCCTCGATACCCAATTTTGTGTTGAGCATATGGAAAACATTTGTGAACTCTGACACATCTTGGCCCCTTCCCCACCGTAGCATGGTCCACTTTATATATATATATTCATAGCTCCCAACAGGGTAATATTTTTCCTTGATAGCATCTCGAAAAGAATCCCAAGTAGGTGTAGCTGAAAACAGTGAGGATTCCCTCTCATCCATTTGTTCACAGTAGGTTTGCTACCAGTCCTTGATGTGTGGGGTGGCTTTAAGATGTGCAAAAGTAATCTTTTCCCGATTGGAAAAGTCATGAACTAAAAAATATGCTTCCAACAGATTCAACCATTTATCTATGGCATCTAATCTATCTAGCCTTGAAATATGGGAATGTCAAAGTTAACGTGTACCTTAAAAGGAGTGGCACCTCTAGAGTGGTTGTTGGATGAAGATGCATCGCCTGTGGGTAGTCGTCGAAGGATCTGGGCAAAGATATCCATCATCGCGTTCCTCTATCACTCAAGGGCTTCCTTGAGCAATATTTTGATAGAATCTCTTGCCCCCTTGTCTTTCTTTTCTTCTGACATAGGAGGTCATCGGGGTTTGCGAGGCTAGTCTTACAAAGGTTCAAATAGATCAAGCCCTAACTCTTTATACTCTAACCTCAATGGGGACATGCAAAGAAAAACGGAGAAAGAGTAGACCGCTTTGATACCACCAATCCGAACTTAAACATGTGTTTGGTAATTTAATTAACTTTAAATTACTTGCATAATTATCGACCGGAGCTAGTAAGTTGATGAAGTGTAAGTGCACTGTATGTGCTAGAAGTCCTTGATTATTCACACCTCTAAATTAAACTGAGTTATCGAGATATAGATTCTAAATTAAGTTATTGGACTGCACATGAGTAGAGAAATTTCTCCTAGAAAATAAAATGATCACACTATTTTATCAACTACTTCAAAATAAACTTTCACAACTCTGAACAAAAGTAAATCAATCCCACACTTATGAAAATTATTTCTAATTATGAAATCCACACAACTTATCAAAATCTTAGAATTATAAATCAGTCTCACACCTATAAAATGAAATTTAACTTAGAAAATCAAACACACACACTCTCTCTCTCTTTGTTCTATGTCTGAATTATGCTTTCAAAGAAAATAAATTCTCAAAAGGAATCAAATCATCTATCAGACTAACACACTCTTACATGGAAACCCAAAATGAATTGAAAATATATCACTTGCTCAAAATCATAAATCGTTCTTGCTTCAAATAAAACCTGTAATCAAATCCTCTGTTTTTAAGAATTACAATTTTAATCTAAATCTAAACTCTAATTGTTCTTATCATTACTCATTAAACTCAATTCATGTGATCCTAAATCAATAAATAAAATTAGTTAATAAGGCAATCACACTATTTTTATTTAACTCAAAAATGAACAAAGGAAAACGATAAGGAAATTCTACAGGATGTATCCGAAAAATAAACTTACAAATTGTTATAAGAAATTCACTTTAAAACATAAAAGAACCTTACTACTTGAGGGGGGCCTCCACAAGCAGATGGTCATGAGATCCAATTGAACAATCAACCACGCATTGAAAGAAGAAGGATTCTTTATAACTGAATTGAAAATGGATTTTTAATTCTCACTGTCGCATAATAAATCATTGTGTTTTTTCTTTCTTACGAAGTATTTTTATAAATATGTAGCATTAAATGTTCAGAGCTTCATGCCTAGCTTCGCTTAACAAAATACTAAAATTAACTATGAAAGATATTGTAATGAAATTCACTAATGATTTTCTATTTAACAAAGAAAATAGTTAAGCATATATATCGCTCATTGCTCGCCTGTATAGCTGAGAGAGTTGACTTTTGCCTTTGACCACGTAACTGGAAGCTTTCTTGATCGATCTGGTTCATGAAGGTAGGAAGGAATCGTGGAGTGCATTGATTGCTATCTTCCCGTATATTTCTCACTCCAGTTGGCACCTTAGAACCTATGAAATAATGGACTGTACTTGTCATGCCACCTGGATATCTGTTGTTGAACTATGTTGGTTCTTTGAATAGCATCATGTCTTATCGCATCTAGTTCATTCAGCTGCTCCATTTTTTGATTTTGTGCTTTAAATAGATCAAGACCTAATTTGACTATTATCTTGAAGGTCTTTACCTGGAACTCAATAGGAAATAAGACTTGCTTCCCATAAACAAGTTCATAGGGTGTATGTCCTGTAGTGTTTATCCATGTGGTACGATATGCCCATAAATATTCTAGAAGTTTTTATGCACAGTCTCTTCTATGCAAATGCACAATCTTGGTAATAATTGCTTCAATTAATTTATTGGTGGATTACATCTGCCCATTTGTTTGTGGATGATATGGAGTGGACTTCCGATGTTTGATTTTATATTCCTCCATTATCTTTTGTACCAACTTAGATGTAAATTGAGTTCCTTGATCTATCACAATCTCCCTTGAGACACCAAAACAAGTAAAAATATCCTCAAAAAGAAATGAAACTACAACATTTTCAGTTGCAAAAGAAAGTGTTTTAGCTTCTACCCATTTTGTAACATAATCAGTGCAAACAAGAATGTACCTTTTTTTGTCTGGATTGTCGATTAATTGGACCAACAAAATCTAGAGCCCATTTCTCAAAAGGTTCAATGAGTATCTGAGGCTGCAAAGGTATTCCATCTGAAGAAACAAGTTTTCCCATGCTCTGACAACTATCACATCCCTTTACAAATTCTTTGGCATCCTTGAAAAGGGAAGGCCAATAGTATCCTAAGAGAAGGACTTTGTAAGCAGTTTTTTTGTCAACGAAGTGTCCTCCACATGGCTCATCATGACAAGATTTTAGTATTTATGTTGCTTCATCTTCTCTGACACATCTTCGAATAATCAAATTTGTCCTTGTTTTGTATAATTATCCATTTATCCATGAGTAAGATGCACTAATTTGAATTACCTTTCTCTTCTCTCGAGGAGACAAATATAATGGTAACTTCCCTGTAGCCAAATAGTTAGCAATATCTACAAACCAAGGAGATTTAGTAGATATTGTAAATAAATATTTATTAGTAAAATTTTCTTCTACAGGTACATCATTATTATCATTTTGAATCCTAGATAGAAAGTCAGCAACTGTATTTTGTTTTCCAGGTTGATCCAAAATAGTAATATTGAATTCTTGTAACAACAATAACCATCTGGTAATTCTGCCATTAGTAATTAGTTTATTCATTAATTACCTAATTGCATAATTATTAGTATGTACAAAGTTTTCATAGCCATTGATGTAATGTTTGATTTATTGATGGCATGGACAACAGCTAAAAACTCCTTTTCTAATACAGTATAGTTTAACTTTGCAGGAGTCAAATTTTTACTAGTATAATAAATGGCATAAGGAGTTAAATATTTTTGTCCTAGTAAAGCTCCTAATGTTGTATCTGAATCATATGTTGAAATGTGAAAAGGTAATTTCCAATTTGTACCTCTTAGAATAGGTGCTTCAAAAATCTCTTTTGTCAATGTTTCAAAGGGTTTTTGGCAATCAGAACTCCAATTGAATTCACAATCTTTTGTGAGCAATTTAAAAAGTGGAGATGCAATTTTTGTAAAGTTTTCTATGAATCTTCTATAGTAACCAGTAAAACCAAGAAAACTTCTAACATCTCATTAACAAGTTGGAATTGACAATTTAGAAATAATTTCTACTTTAGATGTGTCCACTCTAATTCCATTTCGTGAAATATGGTGTCCTAAAACAATCCCCTCAATAAACATCATAAAACATTTTTCATGGCTTAATGAGAGATTTGCTTCCTTACATCTAATGATAACTTTTTCCAAATTTTTAAGAGCTTCTTCAAAAGAATTTCCATAAACCATAAAATCATCCATGTAAACTTCCACACAATCATGAATTAGATCAGGAAAAAGAAAAAAAATTGCCCTTTGGGTTGTTGCAGGTGCATTACACAACCCAAAAGAAATTACTCAATAAGCATAGGTTCCCCATGGATAGGTAAAAGTGGTTTTATCTTGATCTTCTAGAGCTACTTGGATATGGTTATATCCACTAAAACCATCTGGAAATGAGAAATATTTATTTCTTGCCAATGTGTCTAAAATTTGATCTATGAAAGGAAGTGGAAAGTGATTTTTAAAGTAACTTTATTCAATTCCCTATATTCAATGCATACTCTCCATTTTCAATTCTTTTTAGGAACAATTACCAATGGTGAAACCCACTGCTTATCTGATATTGGATAAATGAAATTCACATTTAACAATTTTTGTAACTCCTCTTTAACAATTTCTCTCAAAATTTGGATTCATTCTTCTCTGAGGTTTTCGGATTGGTTTAGCATTTTCTTCAATGTAAATATGATGTATACAAGTATTAGGAGCAATTCCTTTCATGTCAGTATATTCCCATGCATAAGCAGATGAATGTTCTTGTAACATCTTTATTAAATATATCTTTTGAAATTCTTCCAGATTATTGTTGATATTCAAAGTTTTTTCTGGAAAAAATTCTATTGAAGAATTGCCAAATTTTTCCATAGAATGTAAATATAATTTATGAGATGATAAATATTCAATATTGCATTACTCTTGAAACATTTGAATAGATTCACAATATGAGGAAGACTCATTATTTTCCATTAAATTCAAAATATGATCTTCTTCATCTATTTGTGAAGTAACAAAAGATTGGTCGTATATCAATATCATCTATCCATTCTTCACTTTCTACTTCTGTTGTTGTTTTTGCAGGAGGATGTAATGTGAATTTCTTTGTTGAACTTCCATTATAAATAAACATATCACCAAATCTACAACTTATAAATGCATCAGCTGTAGCTAACCATGGTATTCCTAGAATCAATAGATGTCCTCCTAAATTAATCTTGGGTGTTAGAATCATAAAATCAAGAGGATACTCCTAAGAATCTAAGGATACAAACATGTCTTCTAATACACCATCCAGTTTAATAACAAATCTCTTCGCTAATTGCAAAAATGTATGTGTATATTGAAGATTAGGAAGTTTCAATTGATTCAAAGTTTGTTTAATCATGATGTTTATAGCTTCTCCTAAATCAATTAGTGTATTTGGAATTTCAATACCATTGATACGTGTTTTCACAATGGGACTTCCTGGATCAAGGTATTTCTGAATTGTTTTTTTTCCCATCATGATATCTGCAATTTTTCCAACTAACTGAATCCTTTTGATTTCTTTTCTCTTTCTCCCTGGTCTTTTAATACTCAACTCCCTAATTGTCTTTTAAAAAATCAGTATTTCCTTAATGGCTTGTAGCAAAGGAATTTTTATACAAACATTCTTCAGCTCATCTAACATATCATAATCAGGCAATAAAATCTATTTTTCTACCCCTCATCAATTTTTAATCTTTCAGGAAAAGGTGGTTTTGAAACAAATATTGAAGGTTGTTCCATAATAGGGGTTGGAATGTTATCATAATGTGTAGGGTGACTTGTTTTTGAAGTTTTTATTTTTCATTGAGAGGCTCCTCTTTTCCAGAGGCATTTTCTTTTTTAGATTCCTGAATAACAACTGTTGGGGACTTCTTTTCCAATACTCTACCAGATCTAAGTTGGACATTGTTTAGATCTAGTGGAGTTATCATGTAAGTTTGGAAATTTTGTCCTTCCATATTGTAAACAGGTTGTGAATTTTTATTATTATTCGGATTTGGAAGTGGTTGAGCAGGAAATTGATTTGGTCTTTGCAGAAATGGTAATGAAAGTTGTGGATTTGGATTCTGAGGTTGAGTTGGTTGAACATGTTGAGGAAAATATTGTGGTGGAAAAACAGGATAAGGTTGTTGATATTAAGGATATTGAGGATATTTTCCATAAGGATTTTTCCATCCTTGTGCCCAAGGTTGAGGCCAATATTGCCAAGGCATGGGTGCAGTCCAATTGTTTTGTGATGGTTGTGCAAATGCTTGAGTGTTAAATCCCTGAGTCATATTTCGTTATGAATTTTTCCATGATCTCTAGAATAAAACAGAGGGGATCTATCTGATTTGCTGTCATTTCCTCTTGATAAACTGATTTAAGGCCTGGTATTGAAGGACGTTATTTTGTATCATGATTTTCTACACATATAACACAGGCTTCTACACTTTTTAAATCAAGAGGGCATTATCTCAAAGCATATTTCTTTCTAAATTTGGGACAAAAAATTGACAATGCAGCATTTTGCTTGTTTTGCACTTTAAGGGTATCTATTTGTTCACTAAGAATTCCCAAAATGTTTTTTTTTTTTTAAGTTGTCAAGAAAATTACCTAATTCATCCCTACTTATAGTCCCAGCTGCAGATTTATTAATCCTAGACATGAGAGGATCTCTTGGATTTTTCCCAATTCTTACCTTACCTCTTGAAATGTGTATGCACAACTCACAAATGTCTCCAAATTATAACTAATAAATATCTCCCTTACCCATCAAATTGAGGAGAGCAATCCACTCATATTTGATGGATTTTAATAAGAGAGCTTTCAAAGATTCTTCTTCTAGTTCATGCATTTTAGCCCTTTTAACATTATAAGCAAATATTTCAATGAAATCTTCAAGATTTTCATCTTCTTTCTACATCATTTTAAAGACTTCATCCTTAAGATTATGGGGCATACAATAATCCTTATATTTCTCTAAGAATGTAGTTTTCATTTCTTCCCATGTTCTTATAGAGTGTGCTCCTAAGCCCATGAACCATTTTAATGTTGCATCCTTAAGAGTTGCTGGAAACAATTTCAACTTTTGAGGGTCAAGCAAATAATCATAAGATCTACAAAAGAATTCAAACTCAAAGAGAAATGTTTCAAGATCCTCACTTCTTAATCCATGAAAGTTTGGAAGGATGGAGGGTGAGATGTTTTTCATTGTAGTTGTTGTATCTTCATCGAGGATAGGAAATCCAAAGGGTTCTAGATCTCCCCTACCTCCTCCTCTCCCTCTTCCTCCACCTCTATTTCCTCCTCTTCCTCCTCCAATCCTAGGTTTTTCACCATTAACATTATGTACCTCTCCTTCCCCTTATCGAGCCACTGTAGATTCTTCAGAACTAATATAAGTTTCAAAAATTGGGTTTTTTGGTTCTTCTTCTATCTCTTCTAATTCTAGTTCTTCTATCAATGTTAAGTTAAAATAGTTTTCTTCCTCCTCTTCTTCACTAGGGATATCTAGCTCTTGTCCTAAAAGTCTTTCTCCATTTGAAGATAGGAAAACTACTCCTTGTGTTCGGGATGTAGGATCTTCTTCTTCTATCACTACTTCGGCTGATGAGGTTGGTGAATCTCTAACTTGGATTTCAGATCTAAGTACCTCCGGAAGTTTATGTTTGTCTGCAAATGATGGAATATGATTTTGAGTGGGTGGTGTGGCACTACGAGGTCATGGTGCGGTGAGTGATGTTGTTGGAATTAAACTTTTACCTCTACCTACAAATCTACCTCTAGAATCTCTTTCCCTATGCATATCATTTTTGTTTTTTTTTTATAAAAAAAAAGGACTCCTTTTTACACTTCGCCGGCAATGGCGCCAAAATGCTTGGTAATTTAATTAACTTTAAATTACTTGCATAAATTATCGACCAAAGCTAGTAAGTTAATGAAGTGTAAGTGCACTGTATGTGCTAGAAGTCCTTGATTATTCACACCTCTAAATTAAACTGAGTTATCAAAATATAGATTCTAAATTAAGTTATTGGAATGCAGATGAGTAGAGAAATTTCTCCTAGAAAATAAAATGATCACACTCTTTTATCAACTGATTCAAAAGAAACTTTCACAATTCTACACAAAAGTAAATCAATCCCAGACTTATGAAAATTAATTCTAATTATGAAATCCACACAACTTATGAAAATCTTATAATTATAAATCAATCTCACACTTATAAAATGAAATTAAACTTAGAAAATCACACACACTCTCTCTCTCTCTCTTGTATGTCTGGATTATACTTTGAAAGAAACTTAATTCTCTAAAGGAATCAAATCATCTATCATACTAACACACTCTTACATGAAAATCCGAAATGAATTGAAAATATATTCTCACTTGCTCAAAATCATAAATCATTCTTGCTTAAAATAAAACTTGTAATCAAATCCTATGTTTTTAAGAATTACAATTTTAATCCAAATCTAAACTCTCATTGATGTTATCATTACTCATTAAACTCAATTCATCTGCTCTTGAATCAATAAACAAAATTATTTAATAAGACAATCACACTGCTGCTATTTAACTCAGAAAGCAACAAAAGAAAACGATAAGAAAATTCTACAAGATGCATCCAGAAAATAAACTTATAGATTGTTATAAGGAAAATCACTTAAAAACATAAAAGAACCTTACTTCTTGAGGGGGCCCTCCACAAGTATATGGTCACGAGGTCCAATTGAACAATCAACCACACATCGAAATAAGAAGGATTCTTTATAACTGAATTGAAAAAGGATTTTTAATTCTCATTGTCGCATAATAAAATCACTGTATTTTTTCTTGCTTACGAATTCTTTTTATAAAGTCATAGCATTAAATGTTCAGAGCTTCATGCCTAGATTCACTTAACAAAATACTAAAATTAAATATGAAAGATATCGTAATGAAATTCACTAATGATTTGCTATTTAACAAAGAACATCATTAAGTGTATATATCGTTCCTTTCTCGCTTGTATCGCTGACAGAGTTGACTTTTGCCTTTGACCACGTAATTGGAAGCTTTCTTGATCGATTTGGTTCATGAAGGTAGGAAGGAATCGTGGAGTGCATTGATTTCTATCTTCCCATATATTTCTTGCTCCAACTGGCACCTTAGAACCTATGAAACAATGGACTTAGCTGCAAAATTAGACATTAGCTAAAATCCCAATCCGGTAGCTAAAATAAATATTAGACTAATAATAAAGAACATTATTAACTTATAAAATACAATACTTTTATATACCTACCATGACACAGATTATGTGATTTGTTTCCCATTTAGTGATTATGATGATCAAAAAGGAGTAAAATAGGTGGAAAAAGGGTGTAAAAAAGAAGCAATTATGAGGCTCAACAATAGGAATTCAACAAATTATATATATAACCATAAATACAGAGATGTAGCAGAAATAACACTTCATTTCATTAATATCATAATACTGAAATATGCTTACAAACAGAATGGAAATAAACTAGCTCGGGCGATTGTAGCTTATCTCTTAGAAGAGATGTGGTGGCTACATGGCTCTGAACTATCTTACAATGAGGCTCAAGGGCCTATTTATTATTTAAAAACAAGGGGAAACCCTAACCCCAGGAGATGGAATGCCAAGAGTTTGTGGGCCTCGTTGGGGTTAGTTGGGCAGCTAACTTCCTAGGGTCATAACTTGGTCATATTATCTTTGTTTGGTGCATATGATACCTTATTAGAAAGGTATCTCTGAGTACAATAGAATTTGCGACAGGCCCCTACCTATGGCAACAGACCTGCTTCGGACCTTAAAACACGTCGTTTAGGGGGGTCAAAACTTGTCCAGAAGTTCAGGACCCGAAAAACTGCTAAAAATAGTAACTACTGAAATAAATAAGGAAACATATGAAAATGACTGGAGGTCTAGGTGGAATAGGCGGGTGGCCACCAATATCCATCTAGATCAACTAGCCATGATAGGAATTTCATCAAACATATCACAAATATGAAATCTACAGGTCTTAACAGTAGAGTTGAGCATAGGGGTCTCATAATTCTCTGAGATTCCCTATGAGGCATTGTTTCCTTACCACATTAGATGCATTATCATCTATTAGGTCATAAGTTCATTCTTCATTCAATTACAAGTAAAAACATGATGAGAACCATACATCACCATTGTCATAATACATATTCATAACCAACATAATAAAAACAGAAATACCAAGGAAACAACAGCCATATAATCCACACAACAATAAGCATATTTACCCATCAATACCATACAAAAGAGCTTTTATTGCCACAAGAAAAATTCAACCAAGTCTAGGACTTCCACGTACAACCTGGCCATAGACATGGTTGAGCCAATTCTCTCTTCAACCAGTCACCCTCATGCCATATTCCAAGCATGAATGTGGGATCTCATGGAACAATCCATCAAAACTGAACCAGCGCTTCTAAAGGCCAAACCACCTCAACCCATCAAACAGTAATTCCACCTCACGGTCAAACATCACAAACCATCACCATATTGGTCTCTACCCAAGCCTTCCAAGGCTCAAGAGCATTTTTTCCAACCAAGGCTTCCAAGACTAGTAACTCAACCCACAGCTGTCGTCAGGTTTCCATAGTGTTTGTCCAACAAGGTTTTTAGGACTAGTAACTCAACCCACCAAGGGCTTCCAAATTCCTTGTCCAACCAAGGCTTCTAGGACTAGTAACTCAACCCAAGTTGTTATAGGGCTTCCAGAGTGTTTGTACAACCAAGGCCTTCCAGAAACTAGTAACTCAACCCAAGCTAAAGGAAACATGAGAACCAACTAGAAAAATGAATAAATGAACCCACAACACCATGGCTATCTCGGAAATGGAAAGGCTAGGAAAATCCACTACCAATCCAGGCAATCCTCCATGCCAATAACAGATCATGACCAATAAACCACATGCATATGCCATGCATGCTAAAACTAGTGAGGAAAACATACATGCAACTTGGTACCTATAAGTAAAACCCATTGTAGTTGTTGATCCTGATGTCCTCTTATGCTTTCCTACTCTTCCTTTTCCTTCTTTCTCCAAGCATCTAAGTATGCCACACTCTCCAAGAGTGCTCCAAGAAAACTCTAAGTGTCCAAGAGTATGAGAGAGAGAGAGAGAATAGAATGAGAGCTCCAAAACAGAACTGACAAAAAGCAACACTTACCAAGGCTAAGAAAAAGTTTTCCAACTAATCTTCAGAGGCCTTTTTATCAATGAGGCCTCTATTTTCTTCATTTTCCATTATTTTCTTTCATTTTCCTCCTCACATGCAACCTGTGACCTTTCACCTTCCTTTTCTCCTAATTTCCATTATTTTCATAAATAAAATGTTAATTTGTAGTATACCTAGGGGGATATTATGGGGCACATAGGGAAGTACCCAAGGGAATAATGTAATAATGTGATGGACTAAATAAATAAAGTGGTTAACCCACATTATGTAAGAGACCACAAGTAGTTAGCGAATAATATAATAAGCCCATTGTAATGGATGTATGGTATTGAGAGACCCATGGTAATTAACCATGGTATTGTATGTATGAAGCATATATAGAGGTTAGAGACTCTCCATTGAGACACGTCAAGTATTGTTGTATTAACAGGCATTAGCTTGTGGAGTGATCTCCTTCCTTAAGGAGTAGTTGTATGGTGTTACCCTACCTCAAGGATTTGATTAATAAAAAGAAGCATTTCTATCTTATTCTTATATTGGCTCTTGGGTTTATTTTATCAAAGAATTTATCATTCAGGTCAAATCTACTACAAGTGGTATCATAGCACTTTCTGGGGCAAAGAGGGGGATAATTTGTTTTATTTATTTTTTTTGCAGGAATTTTTTGGGCGGCAAGTTTGCATATCAAATATGAAGATTTTGGTGCAAACTTTTAAAAAAAAAATAGCATATATGATTTCCTTGCAAAAAAATACCTAGTTTAAAAAAAAATCAATCAAATCAAAGTTTCGATGAGGGAGATATCGTTGATTTAAAATCAGTTATTTTCTGGAAATTCTTCTAATGGTCATTCGTGGACGACAGATCTCCAGTAAATTTTTGAAGATTTTGTGGGGAATTTTGGGAAATTAATTGCATATATAAGATCCACTTGAAAAATAACCCAATTTCAAAAAAACAATCGATCGAACTGGAGTCTGGATGAGGGAGATATCGTTGATTTAAAATCAATTATTTTTTCAAGATTTTTATCTAAGTTTTCAGAGTGCCCAAACCACGATTTTAATCACATGGGAAAATGCATAATGGTCATTCCATTTCCGAAAACAAGCTATAATAAAGATTCTGACCCATATTGACCAAATTGTGGCCATTTTAGATTTTCTACATAAAGTAGGTAATTTTTTTTCAAAACCCTCAATCTTCTTCATGGCTTCAACTAAGCTGTGTTTTACAAGAAAAGATGATGGACCTACTATTGAAGAATTCCTAAAAAGGAAAAAGTCAAAAAATCTTAGATTTTGGAAAAATGAATTCTCTTTAAAAATGAGGTTGCCATATGGTGGGACTCACTTGACCAAAAGAAGTTGGTAAGCCTTCCCGAGGAAGAATTTGAAAATATCATTTTGGACAAATGGTCTCATGTTAGAAAACGGGATAATGAGAAACATAAGGGGTTATTTTCTGCTAGTATCTCCTTATTACATGTTCATGGATATATTCATAAAGAGAATATCATTGTGTCTATTAATCCTAGTTGCCAACATAATTTTATCAATGTTAATATGGCAAAAAAAATTGCAAGTTCTAGCAAAACACATTAAAAACACACAAGTTGATAATGAGGATGTTCAAATTCATAAATATTTGAATATTTCTATGGATAAGTCTGTGTTGCATAGTGATTTTTATGTTTCAGATATGACTGATGTGGATATTGTTTCAGTATGCCCTTAGATGGAATATGTTGGTATTATCAATATTAATGTGTAGAATAAATTCCTAAAGCTCTAGTATAAAAAGAAGAAAATTACATTACAGGATATTTCCATAAATAAACAGGTAGAGCTTAAGGAGACCCAAGCAGAAAACATTGTAGGTACTGACACATCAGACGAGGAGTCCATGGTGGAAGTAATAATGGAATACAGGCAATAACCGCAGGTGCCATATCAAGTAGCAAATGCCACTCAAGATCCGTCATGTGGAAAATTGAAAAAATATACACCATCAGTTATAATTTCAGCATATCACCACCTACACCACCCAACTAGACAACAACCAGCAAAGGGGCAAAGACTTAGCAACAAGGACAACAACCCCTAGATAACACACAAAGAGGTGTGATGCACCACCCACAACACATCGACACAGAGGAACCAGAAACGACTTCAATATCAAGTGAGTGAGGCACCAACTAGATCAAGTGTTAACCTTTCTTTGGGATGGCTAGATGCACGTGCATGGTACCAGTTGTGGTGCAGGTAAATTCTCAGTGCGGACACAAACAATTCCTCTAGCCCGAGAGAGCGGGCCTAGCCACAAACAAACAATCTATGGAAAATCTCCTTAAGTTGGAATTAATTAATAGGGCCTACCTCTTAGAACGTTATTCGGCTTGGTGATGTTCTTGCTTCCTCGCTCCAACTATCTTTTGTTTCCTTCCTTTGAATACCTGAAATAAGCAAACAAACAACAACAACAAACATGATAGCATACAATATTGTATTCAACCTACTTAACAGGTCAAGGAAAATTAAGCCATAAAGATGTAAAATAACACTTCATGTAGGAAATCAATCAATAGTTGTATTCATATAAATCAGAAAGAGATTACAACCAATGCCTTGACATTGTTGGTCTCCTCCGATGCATCAGGGTTCCCACACTTCTGCTAGCATATCATGGATAGCCCCAAGAATGGAAGTTTTAAGGCCTCTTCCTCTAGTCTCAAAAAAAATCAAAACACACTATTCTCCCTCAAACATACACTAGAAAGCTACAAGCTATGTGTCTTGTTGATCATTCAAACTCCAAAAAAACCAGTTTAGCTTGGGAAAAAAGAGGTTTATATAGCTTGGATGGATGGGAGATGGTTCCTCTCATCATGGGAGAAGGTCTTATCTCTTGAGTTTGTTCCATCTTAATAGGGGAAAGGAGCCCAAAATGACTTCTTCGGCTCCATCCAGCCCAACCATCTACCAAACTTTCGTTATGAAGCTTCTAGAGTTGGAAGCTTTGACTCCATATTTAAAAAACTTGCCAAAAGAGGATCGACATGACTGGACAAAGGTTTAGTCACTCCGTACGGCACTAGTGCTAGTTTTAATCTCTGCAAATCGGCGCAAGGAGGAAACTGGTTAGTAGCATTGGTCTTGTAAACTAGGGCAAAAGGAAGATTCTTGGGAAATGATGCAAAGGGGAATTATTCTACTCATGAAGAGGGACATACTAGGAGTTTCTTCATGATGGGAAAGCATTTAGGGTTCATTGTAGAGGTCCTCCAAGATAGTGGATGGGGAGTACAGGGACAGTGACAAAATGTTATGTAACAGATGCCCCCCAAAGCGTGAAGGCCGAACTAGAGTGAGGGTTGAAATGCTTTACAAGTGGATGCGGGGAACTAAAGCCCGTCATTGAAAAAATTGCAAGCAAGCATAGATACATATACATCACTGAAAACTTTAACAAATGATACATGAATCGTGGTATGGAAGCAACCATCCAAACAATGATCATGTAAATGGATCTAAGGCATGGGTGCAACCATCCAATAGAAAGGATCATAATGAAATTGTGTTATGGTCGCAGCCATCTAATAATAAGAAGGATCACATATAACAACTCATGGTATGGTAGCAACCATCCATCTGAAAGAAACATATATATCAACATGATCATGTCACATCGCCTCACAACCTAGACTGGCGTAATCTGAGCCAAGGGTCTTACACTCCAAACGACCCGATCGAAGTACAAATCCTAACATGCGAATGAATGCGTTGAAGTTGAACATGCTAGAAAGTCGCTTGATTACCAGCCAATGATGTGAACCATTAACAAGCACGAGAGAAACCACCAATAATGACAATGGCTCTCAAGGTACCAGCAGCACAGTTCATGGAATGTGAATAAAGGAACTGATGTCGAACACCCGTGAAATCACCCGATCGAAAGCCAATGATGTGAACTTGTCGTCGAGTGCGAAGAACTTGCCATTAGGGCATGCAAGCTCTAAGGTACTGGAAGGGAGTCTCTCGGCCAGCTTCCTGGATAATGAGCTGAAGTCAACAGGAAGCAACCGTGTCAAAGGAGGGCCATGATGTATCCCACATCATCGACATGAGACAAAGGGATGCAAATGATTTTAGATGATATAGAGAATCAGGAGTAAGTGTAACTACAGAAGGACTAACTCTTGAACATATCGGCAACACGATTCCAGAGTTTGTCAACTTTTGGATCCATACAATCGGTGGTCATGATGACATGGCAAAGATCAAATGGAAGGAAAAAATGAACGGCCCAACCCAAGAAGGTCAATGATGAAAAGGAGGATATCCCAACCTGACACGAAGCAGAAATTGTCATGTTCAAGAGTGAGTTGCCAACACAACTAATAAAATTTCCAATTCTCCCCCACCATTTCTGGTAGGTACCCCAATTATTTTTTATCACAAGCTTGAAGGGGATAACATGTGCTTGCACTGTAAGTTCATCCTTCAAACGAATCCGACCTAGTAAGTTTAATGAGCCCTAGGAAGGACAAGCTCACGTTCGTCATGGTGACGAATCCAATGTCGTTTAATGTTTTAACAAGTCCCACAAAGGAGTAACTCAGTATCTTTTTCACGTTTAGAGAGTTCGAAAAAGACATGGAAAAGAAAAGTCCACATGGTTGTTACAGATCCATTTGGGCACATCACTCCCATCATTCAGATCATTACCATTAGGGCTCATCAAACCCTAATTCAGTTGCTACATACCCTAGACAAGTCACCACTTTGAATGCCTCCTTCCCTGAAAGTTTCTTGGCCTGAAGCCCTCCAGAATTGCCTCCTTGAGGGACCAGCGCAGCCTTGGTCAAGGGTAAGTGAGCTTCAGTGCAGGTAGGCCCATGTCAGGGTGCTTTCCAAAGCACTTAGGCCCACTTTGACCTACATTGTGCGAGATTAAGCGAAATTCACACAGGATTCTGGGAATATTCTTATCTTTTGGAGCCATCTAGAAGATTCCCACACTTATCATCTCCTATGAGCCCGAAATTGGATAGGTAATTAGTTAAGTAACCTCCTATCCTCTCGTCCCTTCCTCCATGGAAATTAACTCTAAGTTTGGAAGGCCATTCAATACCCTCATTTATGATCAAACCTCCTCCATTTGCCTATAAATTGAGCACTCATCTAAGTGATCAGGGGCTGGAATTTGAGAATTTGTAAGGAGATACTATTGTTGTGAGGATTGAGATTATAAGCAAGTATTGTTATGCTGTCAAAGTGTTGTGATATTGATGTGATGTTGGTTGGAACCCAAGCTGGAAGAGTGGCAATGGATCGGACTTCATGGTTGTAATTCTTCCTTCTACTTAATAAAGTTGTTTACACCTTTTTCCATATGCTTATCTTGATATATGATGTTTATATGTGTGAATGTATCTGATTCCATTTACTTATAGTCGATAGATCTCTTACTTTGATTGGTTCTCCGTCTTCTGTTTATGCTTGCAGGTACCTTTTGAGCGAGTTAAGTTCGAGAAGGAGCAACGGGATTCATACAAAGGAGACAAAAGGAAAGCGAAAGAACAAGTAGGTCCTTTGATTCCCTTGTCTTATTTATCATCTATAGCAAAAGGAGAAGCACTTTAAATCTAATGTTCTAGGTATAGCTACCTACCTAGGGAATTAGTATTTATCTGTAGATGCAAAATTCCTCATAACCAATTGGCAACTCCACTGGGGAAAGATCATCATTCCGGGTAGTTTACCTTAATCCTAGTAAACTCTAGTAGACCTTACTTGCTTCCATTGATCTTCTTTCAACCTTTTTGAAGTGTTTTTTGGTGAAAATTGTGCTTGTAAGCCCTAGGATGGCATCTCTGGCACCAGCACAGGTTTGGTCTAGAGACAGAGCGTTGCAGAGCACCCTTGGCTTGAGGACAATGCTCTGAAGTGCATTGTCTCCCATTCAGACCTACGTTGATCCACCTTAGGTAAAATTTTCACCTTTGGATTGGGCTTTTTCACCAAATTTCCTTATGTTTCTACTTGCTGAATGATCAATGAATGTTATGTCTCTAAAATCAACATTGTATTTCCTTTCCTATCCCTACTTTGACTTGATTGATTAATGTTTCTTAAATGATTTCTTTATCATTATCGATTCATTGTCAAAGTTAGATTATAGTCGATTAATCTTTGTTCAAAAGAAAGTGTTGTAAAAGTCTTCATTTCTTTTGGAACGGAACTATTGTAAAGTCTTTGTTCTTGCAAAAGATTGATTGATTGTATGTGCATTAGTTTCCTTTTGTTCATCACAACATTAAGGGAATTGAGAAGAAAAACTTGCATTGTGCATTGAAAAATTTTGTGAATGCTTGATAGGAATAGTTAGGGAAATTGCATCAGATGTGCTCTTTGCTCTTTTTCAAAGATCTAATTGCTCTATCCCTTTCTAGCTAAGGTTTTCATTGTTCAAATTGAATGAAAAGAATGTTTATCATAATAGTTGCATTCTAGGAATTGCAAACATACATCATGCGGTGAACCTTGAAAGGCAAATTCTAAAGAAGATCAACTTAAAATTCATCCGAATTAACCTAATGGAGCATTGTAACTTAACGCATAACATTTAGAGGTTCTAGGCTAGAGACGTATTACGGCGTCGTAAAACATAGCAGTTGTCGCTAACTTGTTTGCGATACATCTTGAGTGTGATACCTCATTCCACGAACGTGAGTATATCGTAGCTCGTCCATGTACCTTCGGGTATATAGGGTGGTGTTACAGTACGTAAAGTATATGGGAATGCTCTCACTATGCGGTTTCGCATTAGACAGTGCTAACACGGATTAGGCCTCCACGTACTTTCAGGTATATATGGGAGGACTAAAATAGATTTTTATCCATCCTTAGGTAACCAAGTCGTCCACCTTTTACATTGTGATACACCAAACATAGCATTCGGGGAGATTGCCTTCCTGTACTTCTCGGTTTGTCGGGAGGTATTCTGCAGTTCACAATTGCTTGGTAATCCTTTTGCCTACATTATCCCTCTTTTGTTTTGTTATGTTATTTTGATTAAAATAAATTAATTGGCTGCAGATAACATCCTCCACGTCACTCCTTAGTTGATCTTAGATTGAAACATATGGCAACAACTCCAGATTCCACCGATCAAAGAATTCCTTTTGATGGGAATCCTAGTCCTTTTCCTCCTTTTGGAAATATTGGTGGTCCTTATATGGATACATTGTCCCTTCCGAGACTTACCATTGGCTTTCCAGTATGGTTGTTCTCAACCTCCTTGGCCCCACAACTGAATATTCCTACAACTGGACAAAATCAACCTCCAGTTGATCCTAAAGTTGACCCTTTGCCTTCTTCCTTGGTTGTTTCTTCCTCCCTTTCTTCCTCTTTGCCTGGTGAAAGTATTAACACTAGTAACTAGGTGGCTAAGAAGAAGAAGAAATGGAAGAAGAAGTAAATTCAACAAGGGGGCAACCAAGCAGCCATTGCTTTGAATGAAACTTTTGATGAGAAACTATCCAATAATCCCCACAAACTTCGATATCCTTGCAAACTTTGTACGGGAGATGATCTTCTTCGAAATTGTTATGGAATTCCTCAGATCTTAGAAGAATGATCTTCTCATTCACATCATCCTGTGTCATCAACTTCTGGAGATCATGTTAGTGACACACCATCAACTAGTGGTAGTAAAGTTCATGGAAAGAAGGGTAAAGTTAAGTTTCCATGTAGGTTATGTGAAGGGAATCACCCCATTCACCTTTGTCCCTATCTGGATGAAGCTAAAAAAGTGTTAGATAAACATCTTGCTTCTTTGTAGCGACTCCCATCTGGTTACAGAAGACTCTCCCTCAATCCTTCACTAGTTGATGAAGTGACCGACCCAAATCAATAGTCGGTCAAACCCACTCTCTCTGAATGTGAATCCAATGAGTCTATACCTGACCAATCACAGGTCGAGGAAATATATGACCCGATTTCACCTTCATTTAATCGTACCTTTCCCGTAGAGAGTGAGTATGATAACACTTAGGTTATTTTCATTTCTTCATATTCCAATGAGCTTGGAGGCAACTCACCTGTTCCATCAAAACATGCGGAAAATCCTCCCTCTCATAACTCAAGGGGATAATACTCCAGTTTCTATGGTAACCCCTCCAAGTAGTCTGGTCACTTCCTTTGATTGGTATCGACTGGAAGGATGTCATATCCCTTCTCATATGCCTTTTTAGATCATAGTACAAGTTTGTAATATGATTGTACCAAATACTATTATAACGAAGGTGCATCTGTGAGTCCACTGCCTGGCAAGTGCTTGGTTCGCAGCCACTTGTGCCTATTACCCAGAATTTGTTGGCTTTTAATAGAGGAACCAGTCAACCATTAGGGATCCTTCCTCAATTGCCTATTACTTTGGGAGGAAAAATTGTTTATCTCAATGTGATGGTAGTCCTAGGCCCTATAGATTAAAATTTACTTCTTGGGCGCAACTATGTTTATGACATGGGAGCTATTGTTTCAATGCTCTTTCGAGTGATGTGTTTCCTGCATGAAGGCATAATTGTCACCATTGACCAGCTTTCATTTCTCGATCCAAATATGGCTTCCAGTCAACCATCTTCCCTAAATGGTCATTTTGTCCCAATGGTATCTTTCCCGCCACGATTCAATTATGTGGCAACCCGTTCCATGCCTACATCAACTGACGATCAATTAAGTGATGTTGTATAGTATGTACTCGGGGCACTGGAACCAGGTCTCTCTAATGATCCCTTCTAGAGCATTGTTCTCTCATCTGATGAGAACCTCTTGGAAGTCATAACCTCTTATGGGTCATGATCAAGGATATGAGGGTAGTTATTTTACTGTGTCAACCTTGTTAAAAAATGAAACAAGTCCTTGAGCACAGTTCCTTGTCTTGTGTCAAGCTCATTAAAAAAATGAAACAAGGATATGAGGATAGTTCTTTTACTGTGTCAACCTCGTTAAAAAATGAAACAGGTCCTTGAGCATAGTCCCTTGTCTTGTGTCAAGCTCATTAAAAAAATGAAACAAGGATATGAGGATAGTTCTTTTACTGTGTCAGCCTCGTTAAAAAATGAAACAGGTCCATGAGCATAGTTCCTTGTCTTGTGTCAAGCTCGTTAAAAAAATGAAACAAGGATATGAGGATAGTTCTTTTACTGTGTCAACCTCGTTAAAAAATGAAACAAGTCCCTGAGCATAGTCCCTTGTCTTGTGTCAATCTCGTTAAAAAATGAAACAAGGAATATGAGGATAGTTCCTAGTCTTGTGTCAACCTCATTAAAAAATGAAACAAACAGTATGAGCATAGTTCCTTGTCTTGTGTCAAGCTCGTTAAAAAATGAAACAAGGAATCTGAGCAGAGTTCCTTGTCTTGTGTCAAGCTCATTAAAAAAATGAAACAAG
The DNA here is from genome assembly GCA_031772625.1 of Pinus tabuliformis. Lineage (NCBI taxonomy): Eukaryota > Viridiplantae > Streptophyta > Pinopsida > Pinales > Pinaceae > Pinus > Pinus tabuliformis. The sequence goes on along the minus strand of CM062814.1, from coordinate 692,032,003 downwards.
GTCCCCTGGAGCAAAGTTCCAATTCGAGTCTTTGATTAGATCTCATAAAATCCCAGTCGAGTCTTTCACTTGATCTCATAAATGAACCTTCATTCCATCCACCTGATAGCCACGAGTAGTCTACTTAGGTGAATGCAATGAAGCTTGGGGGCATGCACCTAGAATCAAATAATCATGTTGGGGGCATGTAAACCAATCTCAAGCATAGTTTTTTGTTTCAAGCTTATGTAAAAATGAAACTGAATCCAAGAAAAAATTTCATTTCAATCTTGTGTAAACATGAAACTAATTCCAAGCATGGTTCCCTATGGTTCAAGCTTGTGTAAAAATGAACCCGTCTCCATTTTAACCCTCGTGATTGCCATTGTAGCAGCCTCTTCCGTCAAATGAGACTTGGTTGTTCTCCTTTCATCTATCTTCTTGGCCGATCATACGCTTTCACTTGGTTGTTTTACCCTTTTTGAGGAACAGTTGCAATGAGTGGTCTTATTAACCAAACTCTTCACATAAATCAACATGTTTTGAGAAGTTCCAACATCACCGAAACCAGTTGCTATCCTAGACACCACTCGTTCCTCTAAGCGGATTCCTCTTTAAGCTCTTTTCAGACTCTCGAAATATGAAATGATTGTCGAGTGCTTGTCCTTTTGAGCTCATTAATAGATGGGAAATGACATCTACTCAGTATAAGTTTAACGCTTTTTCGAGCTAAGATAATTATTTACGAAAAAGGAATACATTAATCGAACATGTTCAACAGGTTCTCTCTTGTATTGTTTTATGCTTTTTTGGACTTGAGAGACAAATATACAAAAAAGAACTTGTGGAGTTTTCTTTTTGTCCCTTTTCAAACTCTCTAAACATGAAAAGGACCGAGTTATCATTGTCTTTGGACTCGTTAAAACATAAAATAGTGACAAACTTGTCCATCATGACAAGACCGAGTTTCACCTTCGCTAGACTTGTTAAAACATCACATAGTGATGGATTCACCCAAAGGATGGAATTATACAACAAGAATATGTTATCCTCCTCAAGATTGAGAAAAATAAATAGGTGATGGTCAACAATGACTTGGGAAAATTGGAAAAGGGGTAAACCACTTTATGGCAGTAGGTCGCTCTTGAACATGACACTTTCACTTCATCATTGTGACTATTTGGGTTGGGTTATCTGCTTGGTGGTCATCATACCATCCATTACTTTTGTTTTGGGTCAATGCTGCCAATCCATTCAGTGTCGTCGACGTGTTCAAGAGAAGTCACTTAGTTTGAAATTCATCCTTTGCAAAACTCATAAACCTTCATTTTCATGACCGCCATTCCTGAACCTTGTGTCGTCAGTCACATTTCGTCTCCAAAATCATTACACTCGTTTCGTGTCATTGATGTGGGATACATCAAGGCCCTCTTGTGACAAGTTGCTTCTTGTCGACATCAGCACATTATCCAAGAAGTTGACTTAGAAACACCCCTTCAATACCTTGAGACTTGCATACATCAATGGCAAGTTTCTCGCTTCCGGCGATAGGTTGACATCACTGGCCTTCGACCGAAAGACTTTGTATAGTGTTCGACATCAAAACATCCACTCACACCATGCAGAATATACTGCAGTACCTTGAGGATCATTATCATTATCGGTGATTTCTCTCACGTTTGTTAACGGCTTACATCATTGGCTGGTAATCAGACGACGTCTTCCCATGTTTGACTTCAGATCACATATTCGCATGGTTAGAATCGTACTTGAGAGACCGATTGAATGAGATAGAAGACCCCGGATCTAGTTTCATCCATCCGAGCTGCAATTTCAAGAAATGTACCAAATCATCCGTACAATGGCTTTACATTGATGGTCATCCTATCATGGGTCTATATCTGTGGACGAAAATCTATGTACTTGTAATGAAAGTTTATATGTTGAGCATGGGTATGCCTTCCCTTAGAGATTCATGAGAAAAAATCAAAATATCATGATATTATGTATTGTAATCAATGCATGTCACCATCCACTTCAGAACCTCCTCATCACATCATAAAGCATATCACTCGACATCATTATTTTCGACTTCATGCTTTAGGGGGCGTATGTTACAAATCCATTTATGTACATCACTCCCATCATTTAGATCAGTACCATTAGGGCTCATCAAACCCTAATTCAGTTGTTACATGCCCTAGACAAGTCACCACTTTGAATGCCTCCTTCCCTGCGAGTTTCTTGGCCTGAATCCCTCCAGAATTGCCTCCTTGAAGGACCAGCATAGCCTTGGTCAGGGGTAAGTGCGCTTCAGTGCTTGTAGGCCCATGTCAGGGTGCTTTCTAGAGAACTTAGGCCCACTTTGACCTACGCTGGGTGAGATTGAGTGAAATTCACATAGGGTTCTAGAAATATTCTTATCTTCTTGAGCCATCTAGAAGATTCCCACACTTATCATCTCCTATGAGCTCGAAATTAGATAGGGAATGAGTTAAGTAACCTCCTATCCTCTCATCCCTTCCTCCATGGAAACTAACTCTAAGTTTGGAAAGCCATTCAATACCCTCATTTATGATCAAACCTCCTCCATTTGCCTATAAATTGAGCACTCATCTAAGTGATCAAGGGCTGGACTTTGAGAATTTGTAAGGAGATATTGTTGGTGTGAGGTTTGAGATTATAATCAAGTATTGTTATGTTGTCGGAGTGTTGTGCTATTGATGTGATTTTGTTTGGAACCCAAGCTAGAAGAGTGGCAATGGATTGGACTTCATGGTTGTAATTCTTCCTTCTACTTAATAAAGTTGTTTACACCTTTTTCCATATGCTTATCTTGATATATGATGTTTATATGTGTGAATGTATCTGATTCCATTTACTTATAGTCGATAGATGTCTTACTTTAATTGGTTCTCTATCTTTTGTTTATGCTTGCAGGTACCTTTTGAGCAAGTTAAGTTTGAGAAGGAGCGACCGATGTCATACAAAGGAGACAAAAGGAAAGCGAAAGAACAAGTAAGTCCTTTCATTCCCTTATCTTATTTATCATCTATATAAAAAGGATAAGTGCTTTAAATATGTTGTTCTATGTATAGCTACCTACCTAGGGAATTAGTATTTATCTGTAGATGCAAAATTCCTCATAACAAATTGGGGACTCCACTGGGGAACTATCATCATTTCGGGTAGTTTACCTTCATCCTAGTACACTCTAGTAGACCTTACTTGCTTCCATTGATATTCTTTCAACCTTATTGAAGTGTTTTTTGGTAAAAATTGTGCTTGTAAGCCCCTAGGATGGCCGCTCTAGCACCAGCGTAGGTTTGGTCTAGAGACAGAACGCTGCAGAGCACCCTTGGCTTGAGGACAGTGCTCTAAAGCACATTGTCTCCCATTCATACCTGCGCTGATCCACCTTGGGTCAAATTTCCACCTTTGGATTGGGTTTTTTCACCAAAGTTCCTTCTGTTTCTTCTTGTTGAATGATCAATTAATGTTATGTCTCTGAAATCAACATTGTATTTCCTTTCCTAGCCCTACTTTGACTTGATTCATTAATGATTCTTAGATGATTTCTTTATCATTATCGATTCATTATCAAAGTTAGATTATAGTCGATTAATCTTTGTTCAAAATAAAGTGTTGTAAAAGTCTTCATTTCTTTCGAAACGGAACTATCATAAAGTCTTCATTATTGCAAAAATATTGATTGATTGTATGTGCATTAGTTTCCTTTTGTTCATCACAACATTAATGGAATTGAAAAGAAAAACTTGCATTGTGCATTGAAAACGTTTGTGAATTCTTGATAGGAATAGTTAGGGAAATTGCATTAGATGTGCTCTTTGCTCTTTGTCAAAGATCTGATTGCTCTATCCCTTTCTAGCTAAGGTTTTCATTGTTCAAATTGAATGAAAATAATGTTTATCATAATAGTTACATTCTAGGAATTGCAAACATACATCACGCGATGAACCTTGAAAGGAAAATTCTAAAGAATATCAACTTAAAATTCATCTGAATTAACCTAATGGAGCATTGTAACTTAACACATAACATTTAGAGGTTCCGGGCTAGAGACGTGTTCCAGCGTCGTAAAACATAGCAGCTGTCGCTAACTTGTCTGCGATACATCCTAAGTGTGATACCTCATTCCATGTACGTGAGTATATCGTATCTCATCCACGTACCTTCGGGTATATAGGGCGGTGCTACAGTATGTAAAGTATATGGGAATGCTCTTACTGTGCGATTTCGCATTAGACAGCGCTAACACAGATTGGGCCTCCACGTACTTTCGGGTATATATGGGAGGGATACATTAGGTTGTTATCCATCCTTAAGTAACCGAGTCGGCCACCTTGTATACTATGATACACCAAACACAGCACTTGGGGAGATTGCCTGCCCATACTTCTCAGTTCGCCAGGAGGTATTCTGCAGTTCACAGTTGCTTGGTAATCCTTTTGCCTAGATTATCCCTGTTTTATTTTGTTATGTTATTTTGATTAAAATAAATTAATTGATTGTGGATAACATCCTCCACGTCACTCCTTAGTTGATCTTAGGTTGAAACATATGGCAACAACTCCGGAGTCCACCGATCAAGGAATTCCTTTTGATGGGAATCCTAGTCCTTTTCCTCCTTTCGGAAATATTGGTGCTCCTTATATGGCTACATTGTCCCTTCCAGGACTTACCGTTGGCTTTCCAGTATGGTTTTTCTCAACCTCCTTGGCCCCGCAAATGAATTTTCCTACAACTGGACAAAATCAACCTCCAGTTGATCCTAAAGTTGACCCTTTTCCTTCTTCCTTGGTTGTTTCTTCCTCTTCGCCCAGTGAAAGGATTAACACTAGAAACTAGGCGGCTAAGAAGAAGAAGAAAGGGAAGAAGAAGAAGAAGAAGAAGCAAATTCAGCAAGGGGGAAACCATGTAGCCATTGCTTTGAATGCAAATTCTGATGAGAAACCGTTTGATAATCCCCACAAACTTCGATATCCTTGCAAACTTTGTACGGGAGACCAACTTCTTCGAAATTGTTTTGGAATTCCTCAGATCTTAGAAGAATGGTCTTCTCGTTCACATCATCTTGTGTCATCAACTTCTGGAGATCATGTTGGTGACACACCATCAACTAGTTGTAGTAAAGTTCATGGAAAGAAGGGTAAAGTTAAGTTTCCCTGTAGGTTATGTGAAGGGAATCACCCCATTCACCTTTGTCCCTATCTGGATGAAGCCAAAAAAGTGTTGGATAATCGTCTTGCTTCTGTGTAGCAACTTTCATCGATTTACTCGAGACTCTCCCTCAATCCTTCACTAGTTAATGAAGTGACCAACCCAAATCAACAGTCGATCAAACTAACTCTCTCTGAATGTGAATCCAATGAGTCTATACCTGACCAATCACAGGTCGAGGAAACAGATGACCTGATTTCACCTTCAGTTAATCATACCTTTCCCATAGAGAGTGAGTATGATACCACTCAGGTTCTTTTTGTTTCTTCAGATTCCAATGAGCTTAGAGGCAACTCTCTTGTTCCATCAAAACAGGAGGAAAATCCTCCCGCTCTCCTAACTCAAGGGGATAATAGTCCAGTTTCTATGGTACCCCCTCCAAGTAGTCTGGTCACTTCCTTTGATTGGAATCTACTGGCAAGATGTCGTCTCCCTTCTTATGTGCCTTTCTAGATCATAGTACAAGTTTGTAATATGATTGTACCTAGTACTATTATAGATTAAGGTGCATCTGTGAGTATTCTTTCCTCCACTACTTGGCAAGCACTCAAATGGTCGCCACTTGTGCATGTTACCCAAAATCTATTGACTTTTAACACAGGAACCAGTCAACCATTAGGGATCCTTCCTCAGTTTCCTATTACTTTGGGAGGAAAAATTGTTTATCTCAATGTGATGGTAGTCCCAGGCCCTTTAGATTACAATATACTTCTTGGGCATGACTATGTTTATGACATGGGAGCTATTGTTTCAACGCTCTTTCGAGTGATGTGTTTCTCGCATGAAGGCATAATTGTCACCGTTGATCAGCTTTCATTTCCCGGTCCAAATATGGATTCCAATCAACCATCTTCCCTAAATGGTCCTTTTTTCCCAATGGTATCTTCCCTGCCACGAGTCAATTATGTGGCAACCCATTCCATTCCTACATTAACTGACGATCAATTATTTGATGTTGTATAATATGTATTGGGGGCATTGGAACCAAGTCTCTCTAATGATCCCTTCCAGAGAATTGTTCTCCCATCTGATGAGATCCTCCAGGAAGTCATGACCTCTTATCGGTCGTGATCAAGGATATGAGGATAGTTCTTTTACTGTGTCAACCTCGTTAAAAAATGAAACAGGTCCCTGAGCATAGTTCCTTGTCTTGAGTCAAGCTCATTAAAAAAATGAAGCAAGGATATGAGGATAGTTCTTTTACTGTGTCAAACTCATTAAAAAATGAAACAGATCCCTGAGCATAGTTCCTTGTCTTGTGTCAAACTCGTTAAAAAAATGAAACAAGGATATGAGGATAGTTCTTTTACTGTGTCAACCTCATTAAAAAATGAAACAGGTCCCTGAGCATAGTTCCTTGTCTTGTGTCAAGCTCGTTAAAAAAATGAAACAAGGATATGAGGATAGTTCTTTTACTATGTCAACCTCGTTAAAAAAGGAAACAGGTCCCTAAGCATAGTCCCTTATCTTGTGTCAAGCTTGTTAAAAAACGAAACAAGGAATATGAGGATAGTTCTTGGTCTTATGTCAACCTCGTTAAAAAATGAAACAAAGGGTATGAGCATAGTTCCTTGTCTTGTGTCAAGCTCATTAAAAAATGAAACAAGGAATCTGAGCAAAGTTCCTTGTCTTGTGACAAGCTCATTAAAAAAATGAAACAAGGTCCCCTGGAGCAAAGTTCCAATTTGAGTCTTTGATTAGAACTCGTAAAATCCCAGTCGAGTCTTTCACTTGATCTCATAAATGAACCTTCATTCCATCCACCTGATAGCCACGAGTAGTCTACTTAGGTGAATGCAGTGAAGCTTGGGGGGCATGCACCTAGAATCGATTCATCATGCTGGGGGCATGTAAACCAATCTCAAGCATAGTTTTTTGTTTCAAGCTTGTGTAAAATGAAACTGAATCCAAGCATAGTTTTTCATTTCAAGCTTGTGTAAACATGAAACTGAATTCAAACATGGTTCCCTATGGTTCAATCTTGTGTAAAAGTGAACCCATCTCCATTTTAACCCTCGTGATTGCCATTCTATCAGCCTCTTCTGTCATATGAGCCTTGGTTGTTCTCCTTCCATCTATCTGCTTGACCAATCATACGCTTTCACTTGGTTGTTTTACCCTTTTTTAGGAACATTTTCAATGAGTGGTCTTATTAGCCAGCCTATTCATATAAATCAACATGTTTTGAGAAGTTCCAACATCACTGGAACCAATTGCTATCCTAGGCACCACTCGTTCCTCTAAGTGGAGTCCTCTTTAAGCTCTTTTCATACTCTCGAAATATGAAAATATTGCTGAGCACTTGTCCTTTTGAGCTTGTTAACGGATGGGAAATGACATCGACTCAGTATAATTTTAACCCTTTTTCCGGCTGAGATAGATTATTTATGAAAAAGGAACATGTTGATCGAACATGGTCAATAGGTTCTCTCTTGTATTGTTTTACGCTTTTTTGGACTTGAGAGACAAATATACGAAAAAGAACTTGTGGAGTTTTCTTTTTTTCCCTTTTCAAACTCTCTAAACATGAAAAGGACCGAGTTATCATTGTTGTTAGACTCATTAAAACATCAAATAGCGACAAATTTGTCCATCATGACAAGAACGAGTTCCACCTTCGCTAGACTCATTAAAACATCACATAGCGATGGATTCAACCGAAGGGTGGAATTATATAACAAGCATATGTTATCCTCCTCAAGCTTGATAAAAATAAAGAGGTATTGGTCAGCAATGACTGGGGAAAATGGGAAAATGGGTAAACCACTTTATGGCAGCAAGTCGCTCTAGAACATGACACTTTCACTTCATCATTATGACTATTTGGGTTGGTTATCTTCTTGGTGATCATCATCCCTTGGTCTATCATACCATCCATTACTTTTGATTTGGGTCAATGCTCCCAATCCATTCAGTGTCACCGACGTGTTATAGAGAAGTCACTCAGTTTGAAATTCATCCTTTGCAATACTCATAAACCTTCATTTTCATGACCGCCATTCCTGAACCTTGTGTCGTCAATCACATTCCGTCTCCAAAATCATTACACTTGTTTCATGTTGGTGATGTGGTATACATCAAGGCCCTCCTGTGACGAGTCGCTTCTTGTCGACATCAGCACATTATCCAAGAAGTTGACTTAGAAACACCCCTTCATTACCTTCAGATTTGCATACATCAATGGCAGGTTTCTCGCTTCCGGCGATAGGTTGACATCATTAGCCTTCGACCAAAAGACTTTGTATGGTGTTAGACATCAAAACATCCACTCACACCATGCAGAATGTACTGCAGTACCTTGAGGATCATTATCATTATCGGTGATTTCTCTCACGTCTGTTAACGGCTTACATCATTGGCTGGTAATCAGACGGTGTCTTCCCATGTTCGACTTTAGATCACATATTCGCATGGTTAGGCTCGTACTTGAGCAAACGATTGAACGAGATAGAAGATCAAGGATCTAGTTTCATCCATCCGGGTTGTGATTTCAAGAAATGTATCGAATCATTCATACAATGGCTTTACATTGATGGTCATCTTATCGTGGGTCTATATCTGTAGATGATTGTCTATGTACTTGTAATGAAAGTTTATATGTTGAGCATGGGTATGCCTTCCCTCGGTGATTCATGAGAAAAAATCAAAATATCATGATATTATGTATTGTAATCAATGGAGGTCACCATCCACTTCGGAACCTCCTCATCACATCGTAAAGCATATCACTCGACTTCATTATTTTTGACTTCATTCTTTAGGGGGCAACTGTTGCAAATCCATTTGGGCACATCACTCCCATCATTCAGATCAATACCATTAGGGCTCATCAAACCCTAATTCAGTTGCTACATGCCCTAGACAAGTCACCACTTTGAATGCCTCCTTCCCTGCGAGTTTCTTGGCCTGAAGCCCTCCAGAATTGCCTCCTTGAGGGACCAACGCAGCCTTGGTCAGGGGTAAGTGTGCTTCAATCTAGGTAGGCCCATGTCAGGGTGCTTTCCAAAGCACTGAGGCCCACTTTGACCTACGTTGGGCGAGATTGAGCGAAATTCACATAGGGTTCTGGGAATATTCTTATCTTTTTGAGCCATCCAGAAGATTCCCACACTTATCATCACCTATGAGCTCGAAATTGGATAGGGAATGAGTTAAGTAACCTCATATCCTCTCATCCCTTCCTCCATGGAAACTAAATCTAAGTTTGGAAGGCCATTCAATACCCTCATTTATGATCAAACCTCCTCCATTTGCCTATAAATTGAGCACTCATCTAAGTGATCTGGGGCTGGACTTTGAGAATTTGTAAGGAGATAATGTTGTTGTGAGGATTGAGATTATAAGCAAGTATTGTTATGCTATCGAAGTGTTCTACTATTGATGTGATGTTGGTTGGAACCCAAGCTGGAAGAGTGATAATGGATTGGACTTCATGGTTGTAATTCTTCCTTCTACTTAATAAAGTTGTTTACACCTTTTTCCATATGCTTATCTTGAGATATGATGTTTATATGTGTGAATGTATTTGATTCCATTTACTTATAGTCGGTAGATCTCTTTCTTTGATTGGTTCTCTGTCTTCTGTTTATGCTTGTAGGTACTTTTTGAGCGAGTTAAGTTCGAGAAGGAGCGATAGGAGTCATACAAAGGAGACAAAAGTAAAGCAAAAGAACAAGTAGGTCCTTTGATTCCCTTGTCTTATTTATCGTCTATAGAAAAAGGATAAGCGCTTTAAAACTGTTGTTCTAGGTATAGATACCTACCTAAGGAATTAGTATTTATCCGTAGATGCAAAATTCCTCATAAGAATGGTCCATTTTCGTACATTTGTGTCTCTTGAGCCCGAAAAGGTAAAAGACGATACTTGAGAGAACTGCCTGACCATTTTATTCAAGGAGTACCCTTTTCGTAAATAGTTCATCGCAGCCTGAAAAAGGGGTAAACATATACTAGGTAAACGATGTTTCGGAACCTTTAACGAGTTCAAAACGACAAGAGCTTGGAAATATTTTCATGTTTAAAGAGTCAGAAAAGAGTTCAAAGATGACACCCCATTTTTATTCTCTTTAACGAGCCAAAAAGGGAAAAATACTTGGAAATATTTTCATTTTTTACGAGTCAAAAAAGAGCTTAAAGGTGACTTGTCCTAAAGGAACGAGTGGTATAAAGGGTAGAAACTAGTTCCTGCAATGGAGGAACTACTCAAAACATGTAATGGTCAAGAGGCTGGCTAATACAACCACTCATTGATGTGGTTCCTCCAGAAAGGAAAAAACAACCAAGTGAAAGCATATGATCGGCCAAAGAGATGGTGGCGATGGAATAAAACAACCAAGGCTCATCTAGTAGAAATCAGTTGATTAAAATGGCAATCACGAGATGTAAATCGGGCATGGGTTCATTTTTACACAAGCTTGAACCATGGAGAATTATGCTTGGATTTAGTTTCATGTTTACACAAGCTTGAAACGATACACTATGCTTGAGATAAGTTTGCATGCCCCTGGCATAATGACTCAATTTGAGGTACATGCCCCCCAAGCTTCATTTCATTCACCTAGGTGAATGGAATGAAGGTTCACTTTCGAGATCCAAGAAAGACTCGACTATGATTTTACGAGATCTTAATCAAAGACTCGATTTGGAAAAGGGAGTTGCTTCATTTTTTAATGAGGTTGACATAGTAAAAGAGCTGTCCTCGAGACCCTTTTTTCATTTTTTAACGATGGTATCACAAAACAAGGAACCATCCTCATGACTCCTTGTTTCATTTTTTAATGAGGTTGACCCAAGACCAGGAACTATCCTCACAACTCCTTGTTTCATTTTTTAACGAGGTGACACAAGACTAGGAACTATCCTCACGACATATGTTCATGACCCATAAGAGAACATGGCTCCCAAGAGGTCTTCACTATATGGAAGAACCACGCTCTTGGAGGAATACATGTCATTTGGTATCAAAGACAGATCAAGTTCCAATGCCCCTAGTACATAATGTACAATATCATTTGTGTGATCATTAGCAGATGCGAAGACGGAACGGGTAGCCACATAATTGACCTGTGGCAGGGAAGGTACTGCTTGCAAACAAGAGCCGATAGGGGACAATGGTCACAAAGGAGGTGCCTGGTGACCAATGAACGACAATTGATCAATAGTCACAATTCTCCCTTCGTGCGGAAAACAAACCACATCTAAAAGTGAAGAAACAAGAGCTCCCATGACATAAACATAGTCGCGTCTAAGGAGAAGATTGAAAACTATGGGGCCTTGGACTACCATCACGTCTATATAGACGGTCTTTCCTCCCAAAGTAATAGGGAACTTCGAAAGGATCCCTAAGTTTTGATTTCTTCCTCCGTTGAAAGCCAACAGATTCTAGGTGATAGGCAAAACTTTTGGGGAACCCAAAGCTTGCCAAGTAGTAAAAGACATGATGCTAATAGACACGCCTTCATCTATTATAGTGCCATGTAGTACCATATTATAGGCTTGTGCTATGATCTAGCAAGGCACATAAGATGGAAGGCGAAAAGCAACCAATTTACTCCAATCAAAAGAAATGGCAGAACTACTTGGTGGGGGTATCATATGATTTCCCCTTGCTCTGCAGGAATAGGAGAAGGAATCTCCTAAACAACTGGGACTGGAGGGTCACTCTTTGATTCATGAGAATCCGAAGAGACAAGAATAACATGAGCAGTATGATCACCACTCTCTTCGGGAACAGAGTGAACAAGTGAAGGTGGAGCCAAGTCGACACTCTTTTCTACCAATGGTTGGTCGGGAACAGACACAAGAGAGTCACGCTCAGGAAGAGCAGGATGGGCAAGAGATGAATCCAAGTCAATCTCTTTACCAACTAGGAGAGAGTTAGAAGAAAGCCTATGATAACCAATAGGAAGTTGGGGTTGAGGAGCTGTAATATTTTCCAAAACTTTGGAAGATTTAACCATAAGAGGACAAAGGTGAAAAAGATGCTCTCCTTCACATAACCTACAGGGGAATTTAATTTTTCCCTTCTTGTTACCATCACTAGCCAAGGGTGTAGCATCAACATGATCTCCAGAGGTTGATGTGGATGGTCGATCTAGATTTTGAGACCATACCTCTAAGACTCTAGGAATGTCAGGACAATCTCGAAGGAGATGACCACCCTTACACAGCTTGCAAAGGAACTTGACCTTCTGTGGAGGATCGGAAGGCTTATCTACAAGAGGTGCATTTGGAGCAGCAGATGCACAGTTTGCCTCTTGCTTGTCTAATTTCTTCTTCTTCGTCTTCTTATTCTTCTTCTTAGCCTCCTGGTTACTGGATTTCAAACTTTCACCAGGCGAAGTATAAGGGGAAGATGAAGAAACAGGGGAAGAAGGTGAGAGGTCAACCTTAGTATCAATGTGATCTGGTTTAGATTAAGGAGATGGCTGGACAGGAGTTGGGACACTTGGGACCACCGAGGTCAAAAATAACCAGATAGGTAAACCAATGGTGAACCCATGGAGGGACAACGTTGCCATATAAGGAGCACAAGAATTAGAAGGAAAAGGACCAAGATTCCCACCCGAGGGGAATCCTTGACTGGTAGACTCTGGAAACGTTACCATTGGAAACAACCCTAAAGAATCACTAAGGAAGATAACTTTAACTAGGAATATTTCGTGGGTAGTCAATTTTAACACACTGAAACAAAATTTTGCCTTTTCATGTTTTAAGAGTCGAGAAAAGGGAAAAGGTGACTCTAGTCTCTTTCAATTTAAACGAGCTTGAAAGGACAAATGCTCGATGATATTTTAAATTTAAAGAGTCAAAAAGACCAAAATGACTGCTCTGGATGATCTAGGCAAAAGGATTACCAGGTAATCATGAACTGCAGAATACCTCCTGGAAAACCGAGAAGTACAGGCAAGCAATCTCCCTGAATGTTGTGTTTGGCGTATCACTTTTACAAGGCAGCAGACTTGGCTTCCTATGGATAAAGGATTGTGACCTAGTGGGGTCTCCCTTTATATACACGACAGTACGGGGAGCACAAGTCTGCACTAGCGTTGTCTAGTGCTGAAACGAACAACAGCTGCTAGGTTTAAAGACGTAAGAACACATCTCTAGCCTAGACCTCTAAGTATAAGCATTAACTTTCAATGCTTCCTTAGGTTAATTCAATAGTTTTTAACGGTTGATCTTGAATTAGGTTTCAATTACAAGGTCCTACGCTATCAAAAAAAAAAAAAAACGCCTACATGTAGTTATATAAGAAAGTAAATCTTTGTCTTTGATGAAATTTAACACTAATTGAGAGATAGAGAACACACAATCAATGCAACAATAAAAGAATAAAATATTTCACTAATAAATCTCCAAAATGCACTAAAGCTTCCTAGCGAATGCACTGCAACTAGTCCTTTTAACAGTAAAGAGAATTCATTTCTTTTCGAATACAAATGATGATGCGACTCTAGTCTTCAATGATGCTAGCTAATGTAACATATTGATTCAGCAAACTATAATTATGTATTTTTCAATGAAATGATAACATGAATCTTTCACAAACACTTCAATGAAAAATTTTCAAACAATCAACATCAATCAAATGGAAAGCATGAAAATAGAATTCCTTCCAAACCAATGATGCAAAAATTCAATCAAGAACAAGACGAGCAATGTAATATATGCTCGAAAAGAGACGCTTAATCAAGAGAAGAACAAACGAAACTTTTCGAACTTTTTTAATTGAAATCAAAGCAATAAAAGGACTAAAAAATGAAAATGCATGGAGCAGATAACACACAACTTGACTTGCTGAGCACACAAACAGGTGAATGGATGATGACCTAGATGCCCTAGGGTTATAAACCATTCAAGAATTGAAGAAACCAAGTGAAGAGAAGGCAAACCAAACAAGCACACAAACCAAGCTAATGAAGCTTTCCAGTCAGGGAGAACACAGGCAAAACAAGCTAAGAGGAAGAAATTAAGATGGAAATACACACTGGTTATGATCCAAGAGAAACCCTGATCTTCACCTACAAGAATCAAAGTGACTGCCTAACTGACAACTAGCGTTGATCGGCATGACGGAGCAACTGTCTAACTGACAACTAGCACAGATGCGCCTGATCAACGCGATTGTTTGGCCAAAAAGAGCACTCATCGAGGATTTCAAGAAAAAATAAAAATTTTCAAAAGCCAAAACTAGACCTGCCATTGTAAATTTCATACTCAGAGCATTAAACCAAGAAAAGTAGAGAACACTAAAGGGAAATGGTGATACTAGAAACGTTCACACAAAACCATAAAATGACAATCAATCAAACAGAATGATTGGTTCCCTAGTCGAGTCAACAATTTGTGGTGCAGGTAAATTCTCAGTGCGGACACAAGCAATTCCTCTAGCCCGAGAGAGCGGATCTAGCCACAAACAAACAATCTATGGAAAATCTCCTTAAGCTAGAATAAATTAAGAGGGCCTACCTCTTAGAACATTATTCTGCTTGGTGATGCTCCAGCTTCCTCACTCTAGCTATCTTTCGTTTCCTTCCTTCGAATACCTGAAACAAGAAAACAAACAACAACAACAAACATGATAACATACAATATTGTATTCATCCTACTTAACAGGTCAAGGAACATTAAGCCATAAAGATGTAAAATAACACTTCATGTAGGAAATCAATCAATAGTTGTATTCATATAAATCAAAAAGAGATTACAACCAATGTCTTGAAATTGTTGGTCTCCTTCGATGTATCCGGGTTCCCACACTTCTGCTAGCATCTCATGGATAGCCCCAACAATGGAAGTTTTAAGGCCTCTTCCCTCTAGTCTCAAACCAAACCAAAACACACTATTCTCCCTCAAACATACACTAGAAAGATACAAGCTATAGATGTCTTGTTAATCATCCAAACTCCAAAAAAACCAGTTTAGCTTGGGAAAAGAGAGGTTTATATAGCTTGGATGGATGGGAGATGGTTCCTCTCATCATGGGAGAAGGTCTTATCTCTTGAGATTGTTCCATCCTAATAGGGGAAAGGAGCCCAAACTAACTTCTTCAGTTCCATCCAGCCCAACCATCTACCAGACTTCCATTACGAAGCTGCTAGAGCTGGAAGCTTCGACTCCACATTTAAAAAACTTGCCAAAAGAGGATCAACGCGACTAGAAAAAGGCTTGGTCGCTCTGTACAGCGCTAGTGCTATTTTTAATCTCTGCAAATCAGTGCAAGGAGGAAACTGGTCAATAGCGCCGGTCTTGTAAACTGGGGCAAAAGGAAGATTCTTGGGAAATGATGCAAAGGGGAATTATTCTGCTCATGAAGACGAACATACTGGGAGTTTCTTCATGATAGGAAAGCATGTATGTTAGGTCCCTATACTACTAGTGTAACCCCTTATTGTTATTAGTACAACCGCCTTATTATATTGTTGTGCCCATGTAGTCCCCATATTGTTATTATTGTGCCCCATAGAAGCCCACTATTGTTATTATTGTGCCCTTATATTATTATTGTTATGTCGGCTCTGATTATATTATGACCCCTTAGACTCTTATATATAGAAAGGAGGTCTTGTCACTTGTATCATCCCAAGAACTGTTCATTTATGTAATGTAAAGGAGGTTGCCCCCTCGAAGAGGCTTATTTTGAAGGCGTTTATCTATCTTTTCTATCTTTTTGTGAGTTGGTTTCATAACATTGTTAAAGGAGGTTGCCCCCTCGAAGAGGCTTATTTTGAAGGAGTTTATCTATCTTTTTGTGAGTTGGTTTCATAACATTTGGTATCAGAGCTTTGGATTATAGGGTTTCGTTGCTCCAAACAGTTCATCGTGGAATTTTCGCTATAACTTTTTCACTACGAAGTTTCATAAGCTAAAAAAAATAATAGTTGGAGAAGAAATCACTCTGAACATCGGGTCCGAATTTCAGATATTGTCTTGCTATATTTTCGAAGATATGATCTGAGGATTTCAGGGTTTTTGTAAGCTCCAGAATTTCATCTTAAACAAGTCATCATGTAATTTTCGCTATAATATTTTTTCTATGAAGCTTCAGACTCTAACATTAAAACCCATTTGAACTGAAATATTGGTGAAGCTCGGGTCTAAATTTCATATCTTTTCTCGCTATATTTTCGAAGATATAATCTAAGGAAGTTAGGGTTTTTGCAAACTCCCGAATTACATTCCAAACAAGTGACCTTGGGAAAATTGTCATAACTTTCTCTCTGAGCATCAAATTGAAATTTCGTAAGAAGTTGCAAAAATAGGACGGACTGTAGTTTTTTATGTATCGGTTTCAAGTCCTAGGGTTGAAACAGTGACACATGGCACTTCATACAAGTTCACTCTACTGAACCAATCTATAATTAGGTCATCATGGGAGATTTGACATAACTCTTCCTTGCAGAATCCAATCTTGATCAGACTTGTGGGGTTAGAAGTAGGACCCAGGGAGCTACCGCAGAACGTAATTTCAGAACTTGGAGATCTCAAATTACAGATTTACAATCATTTCAAGATCGAGCTCCTAAAAGCAAGAAAAGGCGATATGAGGAAGTTTGATGGCAAGGATCCGGTAAATTGGATACTACAGATGGAGCAATATTTTGATCTCCATGAGGTGAAATTGTTACAAAAGGTATGTATTGCATCTTCATATTTAGAACCGAATCAATTTTTATGGTATAAAGGGCTTTGTTCTTGTAAACCACTTGTTACGTGGTCAATTTTCATGGAGGAAATGATAGCACATTATGAGGTTACAAAGAGCAACACCTTCTTTAGCCGATTGATAAATCTCAAACAAAAGTGTTTAATGGTAGAGCCTATTGAGGACTTTCATAAATTGAATATAAGGGAAAATGATATTCCAGAGAAGAAAATGATTGATGTCTCCATAGGGACTTTAAAGGATAACATTCAACATGAAGCTCGTCTTTGGGAACCTGATTCCTTGGAGAAGGCATTCAGGTTGGCAAGAAAAGTGGAAAGAAAAATTATGGCAACAAGGAAGTCTACCCCTCACAACTATAAAGATGCAAGTGTTGTTTCTCCTATCCTTCCACAACCTACAAGGTTGACACCACAACAATTGGAAGAAAAAATAGCAAAAGGGCTTTGTTACAATTGTGATAACAAATACATTAAAGGTCATAAGTGTGCTGAGAGGAAATTATTTTACATTGATTTTCGAGAGGAGGAAGAAAAGGATCAAGAAATGTTAAAATAAGAGGATATACACCAGGAACCAACCCCAGAGAAAGAAGAAATGAATCTGACCATATCTTGTAAAGCATTGGCAAGAATTACCACTCCTCAAACTCTCAAGATAGAAGGACATATCAAGAAGAAAAATGTTCAAGAAGTGAAAGATCATATCGAGCATCAAGAAATGAATCTGACCATATCTTGTAATGGATTGGAAGAAATTACCATTCCTCAAACTCTCAAGATAGAAGGACATATCAAGAAGAAAAATGTTCAAAAAGTGAAAGACCACATCGAGCATCAAGAAATGAATCCAACCATATCTTATAATGCATTGGAAGAAATTATCACTCCTCAAACTCTCAAGATAGAAGGACATATCAAGAAGAAAAATATTCAAGCGATGAAAGATCACATCGAGCACCAACAACAAGTTCTCCAACTTTTAAAGGATAATGCCACTTTGGTGCAAAATCGAATGAAACAACAGGTAGATCAACATCGCAGTGAAAGAAGTTTTAATGTAGGCGATTAGGTATTTTTACGGCTGCATATCAAGCAAGCTATTTTTGAGAAAGAAATGTTGGCAATACTACATGCATTTAAGAAATGGCGACCTTACCTAATTGGAAGACACTTCAAGGTAAAAATGGATCATGATAGCCTTAAATACTTTTTAGAAAAAATATTATCTTTAGAAGAACAGAAAAAATGGGTCACAAATATGTTGGGTTATGACTTTGAAATCATCTTCAAAAAAGGGAAGAAAAATGTTGTTGCAGATGCACTCTCAAGAAAGGATGAGGATGTGGAAGCATTGTTTTGTGTTATTTCTATTATCCAACCGGATTGGATAAACGAAGCAATGGATGAATGGAAGAAGGATGAAGAAGTGTGGCCACTCATTCAAAAGTTGCAGAAGATCCTAGTTCAAACAATATTTCCAAAACTTGACGAGGAAGGAAAAATCATATTGGAACCTAGAGAAGTCATAGAAACAAGAACCCGACAGCTATGAAATCGATCAATTTCAGAGTATCTCGTCAAGTTCTTACCCATTGAAGATTCCACATTGGAGGACAAGAATTTTATATAGAAGCATCAAGAACTACTCAAGCGTTGAGGACAACACTTTTTGAAGGAGAGGGGCATGTTAGGTCCCTATACTACTAGTGTAACCCCTTATTGTTATTAGTACAACTGTCTTATTATATTGGTGTGCCCATGTAGTCCCCATATTGTTATTATTGTGCCCCATAGAAGCCCACTATTGTTATTATTGTGCCCTTACATTATTATTGTTATGTCGGCTCTGATTATATTATGACCCCTTTGACTATTATATATAGAAAGGAGGTCTTGTCCTTTTTATCATCCCAAGAATTGTTTATTTGTGTAATGTAAAGGAGGTTGCCCCCTCAAAGAGGCTTATTTTGAAGGCGTTTATCTATCTTTTCTATATTTTTGTGAGCTGGTTTCATAACAATGTAGGGTTCATGGTAGAGGTCTTCTAGGATCGTGGAAGGGGAGTGCAGGGATAGTAACAAAATGTTGTGTAACACCAGTGGACTACTCTTTTGAGTATATCTTATTATTTGTGTTCTTATCATATTTCGGGGATGAAACATGTTTAAGGGGGTGGAATGTAGTATGCCTAGGGGGGATATTATGGGGTACAAGGGAGGTACCCAAGGGAATAATGTAATAATGTGATGGGCTATAGTTAAAAAATAAAGTGGTTAACCCACATTATGTAAGGGACCACAAGTAGTTAGGGAATAATGTGCTAAGCCCATTGTAAAGGATGTATGGTATTGAGAGACCCATGGTATTGTACGTATGAAGCCTATATAGAGCCTAGAGACTCCCCATTGAGACATGTCAATTATTGTTGTATTGATAGGCATTAACTTGTGGAGTGATCTCCTTCCTTAAGGAGTAGTTGTATGGTGTTACCCTCCTTCAAGGGTTTGATTAATAAAGAGAAGCATCTCTATCTTATTTGTATAATGGCTCTTGGATTTATTTTATCAAAGAATTTATTATTCAGGTTAGATCTACTTCACAATTAATGCCACTTTTCCTTTCCAAAGCCTTAATGTCTATGCCTTTTCCAAATTCCTTTAGCCATAATAACCAAAATGAACACCCACTTAGGATGTTTTTCCCACCATTCAGCTTGGAATACGTGTCCCGTGACCATGGCCTTATATATATTTTTACATGAATTTTTAACCAGGGTTGTTACACTTCTTTTCATAACATTTTTAGGATGGATCTATTCATCTAGTCATCAAAATAAATACATTTACTTTTTGATACAAATTCTCCTTCTTAGCAACCTGCAACCTTAAAGCTAATCTCTACAATTTAGTTCTCTGACCTGATACACCTACAACTTCATGTATATCTACACTTACTAATAATTACCCTCAATAGGCAGGACACTTTCTCTATAGTAATACCCTTATTTTGATTCGTTTGACATCTATAACATCTTAGTAGCAGACGCAAACACAACATATTATGTCACTAGAAATTGTCAAGCTTAGAATTATATATAGTTAACATCCATTCTTTATGCAAACTTCATTTTAGCAAGAAAAATTTAACAAATATCACAGCACGGGCTAGACATCCTCTTCATCCTTCATCCCTTTACTATTATGTCCTTTAAGGATAGCGAGAATATAACCCAGTCACCAAAATAAAAAGAAATTTTGCCTTATCACAAATAAAAAGGAAATTCAACCCTATCACAAAGCAAATAAACTCAACCCTATAATTTTCGTCTCTCTGCATCATATATATTCAATTTTGTTCAGGTGCACACACATCTAACTAGTGACTCTACTTCATCACCTTTGGACGTATGTTTATAAATTATTGTTTATGGCACAATGTGATCCGAATAGAAAATGGCATCAACCCATGGTATTCATCCACCCATGTTATTCATCCACCCATGGAATTTACCCATGGTATTGTAAATTACATCCACCCATGGTATTGTAAGTGACATCCACCCATGGTATTCATTCACTCATGGAATTGACCCGTGGTATTGTAACTGAAAAATACTATAATTAACAAGTCGCATTTTGTAAAAGGACGGTTTGTTCGCCACAATGTAGCTTTTACAGCTATTCTCCTTTTTAATAAAAAAATTCTTTGTGGTTTTGTTTATTTGGCATTCTCCTCTTTTTCTTCTACCATTTCAATTTTTTAAATCTTGGGGGCCTCTCCCCCAAAATCCATTTCAATATTTTAGATCTTGGGGGCCTCCCCCCAAGATTCGAATCACTGGTATCAGAGCAGCTTATGATTCCATGGGAATGAGGGTTTGATGCATATTTTAGTTTCAAGTTTTGCAGAAACATTCAACAAACTTCAAGCATGTGCTACATCCTCCACAGAGCATTTTCTTGGGCCAAGCGAGAAGAATTTTTTCGTTTTTCATTTTTTTGCAGAATTGTTTTTGGGCAGCGAGTTTGCAGATCATATCTGAAATTTTTGTTGCAAAATTTACAAAAAATAAATAACAAAACTGGATTCCTTGTGAAAAATACCCAAATTCAAAAAAAAAATCGGCCGAATCGAAGTCTAGATGAGGGAGATATCGCTAATTTAAAATCATCTATGTTGTAGAAATGTTCTAACAACAATTCGTGGACAGCGATTCTCCTATATTTTTTTTTGCAATTTTGGTATAGAATTTTAGAAAAGTGATTGTAGATCTGAGCTCCTCTCGAAAAACTTCTCAATTTCAAAAAAAATTGGGTCGAATCGGAGTTCAGATGTGGGAGATATCACTAATTTAAAATCAACTATTTTTCAGAACTTTTGTGACGGTGGAAAAGTTGCAACACGAATCTGAGATTCTAGAGTATCCAGATAAGGATTTCCAACACATGGGAAGATGAAAAATAGTCCTTCTATTTCCAAAGATAGGTTATAATAAATATTCTGAGTTATATTGACTGAGTTATGTCAATTTTAATTCTGGAGCAGCATTCAAAGCAAGTTCCCTTTGGAGACGTGCACTCCCACCCCAGGCTATGTAGGCACCTGCTACTTCATCAACAACCAACATCTCGGTTATGGGTCAACCGCACAAAATCCTTGTCATCGAAGTCCATTTGCTAGGCCGCACACTGTTAGTATCATAGTTGGTCACAAGCATTACAGGATATCTGTATCCTCAGATCTTTGTTTGTCATGGTTATGGGTCATCCACAAACCCACACTTCACTGAAGTCCATTTGCTAGGCCGCACACTGTCAGTATCACAGTTGGTCACAAGCATTACAGTGTATCTCTATCCTCGAATCTTCGTTCATCATGGTTATGGGCTAACCACATAAAACCCTTCTCTTCAATGGCTCTTCATATTCAACAAAGGCTTCACAGAAGGGAACTTCATGCAATGGGGACCATTTCTTCTTAAGGAGGGAGGAATGATCCGAATAGAAAATGGCATCAAGCCATGGTATTCATCCACCCATGGAATTTACCCATGGTATTGTAAGTGGCATCCACCCATGGTATTGTAAGTGACATCCACCCATGGTATTCATTCACCCATGGTATTTGCCCATGGTATTGTGATATCCACCCATGGTATTCATTCACCCATGGAATTGACCCGTGGTATTGTGACATTCACCCATGGTATTCATTCACTCATGGAATTGACCCGTGGTATTGTAACTGAAAAATACTATAAGTAACAAGTCGCATTTTGTAAAAGGACAGTTTGTCTGCCACAATGTAGCTTTTACAGCTATTCTCCATTTTAATAAAAAAATTTCTTTGTGGTTTGTTTATTGGGCATTCTCCTCTTTTTCTTCTAGAATTTCAATTTTTTAGATCTTAGGGGCCTCTCCCCCAAAATCCATTTCAATCTTTTAGATCTTGGGGGCCTCGCCCCAAGATCTGGATCAGTACAGTGGCTTGAAAATAGCCGACAAGATAATTTTACTACCTCGGGTAATTTAATAACCATGGATTGTTGCCCCTGGTAAATTCGACATTGAACCTGTGGTTTACGCTTTGACTTTCAAGCCCACTTTTTTTTGTTCAAATCACACTTTCGCTTGGGGGCTTATTGTCTCGACTCATAGGACCATATCTCACAACCATGCCCTTAATCATTTGAGGGAAAACTTTTGTTGGCATCATGATGATATCGTCATGACAAGTGGAAACCTCTAGGTGGTGCCACATGTCACCCACAACTGGCCCATTTGGCCAACCAAAAACACCAAATATGAGTGACACATATCACCCTTCTATATGGCAACGTGTTAGTTGCCACATCATTTTTTTGAGTCACATGACATGTCAGTCCTAACTAGATTTCTAATTGTCCCCTATCTAGTCCTTATCCCCATTTTTCATTCGTCTCTTGTTCCATGTGTCCTTGCCTTGTTGGCATCCACCTACGTCAAAACCATTTTGAAAAAAAACCTCCCCCACCTTTTGTAGTTTTATACTTTTGGTTTGTGGGGTCAGGGTGTTTTGGAGTCCACCGTAGTCCTTGATGGGCTTGTTAAAAAACATTGGTGTTTGGCACGAATCCACAATATGGACCCCCCCTCCTGTTAACCCTTGAAACAAGGTGGGAGGGGAATCAATATGCGTCGTTCGATCACGAGCCCCAAACTAATAATTAGTGATCATCCATTGAAATATTTGTATTATTTAATCTAAGGCGGGTCTTAACTCCCACACATCTTTGGGCTTCTCCAGCCATTGATTCACTCAACTTGCACGTTCAATATTCAACGTGATACCATGCCATTTGACTACTCTAATAGATGTGAAGATTTATGTTAGTTTTCATTTCATTGTCGACACTTGTACCACAACTTGTCCATGTATCAAGAGTCACTGAAAGGGAAACCTGACCAGATAATAAACATGATATGTTAATTAATCGCCCCGATAAAGGGAAAATTTCACAATAGTTAATTTTATGTTATTGAGACCAGGATGTCAAGTATTTGCAAGACACTGGTAATTGAGATTGTAGTAGGGTCCAATACCCAGTGACCTTAGCACCTTAATCAAGTACCTGGACATTATATCCCAGCTCCCAGTGATTAGGTGCATGGTCCAACGTCTTACTATTTGTTGCTCATCATTGCATTCCTCCTACGTTTGTTATTGCACTTTGGCACCATGGTTATCCCTCTAGATCCAAGAACCTTTGGGAACTATGACTAATCTTCAATTGAATATTTCTTCTCATCCCTTGGGAGTTATGAAAAGTACCATATACCCTTGGAAAGGTCTTGTAGAGGGTTATCTAACCGAGGGCTTAGAGTGTTCTTTTGAGCAAAGTACCTACAAGAAAAATGCCTTCAAATACAGTATACTCATCCAAAAAGCAAATGATACCATAAGCATCATGCATGACACCTCAACAAGCTTCCCCTAAACTTGACATCACTTGCCATTAATGAAATACGTGACATCAATGACTAAAATTGACATCAATGACAGCCACTACCATCTTTCTCAAGTCAATGGTACATTGGTATGGATGCTAACATGGATTTAAGAGGAGTAAATCTTTTGAAGGCCATAACTTTGTGTCCATAGCTCAGAATTTGCTAAGATTTATATCGTTGGAAAGTTCATGATGAGGAAAAGATGATGGTGATGATGACATTAGAAAAACGGTTTAAAGTGGTTAAAATAAGAATAGTTTTAATATACCCCAATTTGAGGTGACTAGGGACGTCGGGTATGTATACTTTGTACCCTTAGAAATGCCTTGAGGGGACAAGATGGGTCACATAGTGAGAGTGGGGCCAACACAACTTGATTCTTCCAAACACTTCTCTAAGTTATCAATTTATATGCCAAAAAGAGTATGGGACAAAGGACACCCTTGTTTGACTCTAATATTATATTTAATTTCTTCCAACCAACTCTCAATAGTCCTAAACTCGGAAATAACATTCTCACACAACCTTGTCAAAACAACCCTCAACTCAAGAGGAGCCTTTATCTCTTATAACCTCTTCAAAAGGCTTGTCCTGGGAATGGTGTCAAAAACTTTTTTGAAGTCATTAAAATGGAGATCGGTTTTATTATTCCATCACTCATCCGCAATGATCCTAGGAGTAACAACGTGGTCCACAATAGAATGAAATATTGTAAACATAGCTTTGCCTTTAGCTCTTTTATGATGACTTTCTAAGCATAGGCTAATCTTTTCCAAAATAATTCTATATAGCTTGACTAAAATGAGGTTAATCATAATGGTCATATAATTAGGTGGAATGTTTTTATCCTCGCCTTTAAAGATGGGTGTAAGGAGGCTATGTGTCTAAAGCTTAGAGAAGCCTTGCTTCACTACCAAAAATTCAAGAGCTTGTGTATGTGAGGGATGAGGACATGCCCTCCTATTTTAAAAGATTTAGCTTAGTAGGTTTCAATGTCCTTAGCTTTCCCAATTATGAGTTGCTTGAACCCAAACTCTGTCTTCCAGAGAAAAGATTTCATCCTCTATAGGAACATTCAAAATCTTGTCCATGGCACTAGGGGATTCATAAAGATTTTTAATGTAGGAATTCCAGTTCTTCAAGGGAATCATATTATTTTATTTAGTTTTGCAAATAAGAATTTTCTTCCAAATTTTCCTAGCGTCGTATTTATATAGTTGCAATAGATGCTCTAGCCTTATATTTATATAGAACATTTTCTTATTTTTAATAAGGGATTTGTATGTATTTATCTTATCAAACTTTAAAGGTTCATTATAATCACCCTAACTGCTTTTCTAGCAAATTTATAGTCATTATCATATCAAGGGTAGGTTATTCTATTATTATTTTTACATGATGATGCACCTCTTTGCACTAAATGGACCATAATTGTATAAAATATATAATGCAAGACTAAATGAGTTTTGGTGTTGCACTCCCTATAATGGTGGGCGACTTGGGAGTGCCAAGTAAAGCTAGGTGTCTAGGTCAATTGTGGTGTCGTGATAGGTTATTTTTGACTCAAGAGGAAATATTGAACTATCTTTCTCATATCATCTAAGATCAATATCCAATAACCAAGCTTAAGCCTTTTCTTTGTGCATAGGACTTAAGCTTTCTTCATCATTTGACATCCCTAAGATCATCATCATCGAAGACTCCAAAAATACAATAATACATCTTAAGTTGGGTACTCTACCCTCCAATCCAATACTATGATCAAATTTTAATCATATAAACTCATACCTTCTCTATTTCCATCTTGTTTTTTTATTTTCCATGTTCTTCTTATTAGTAAATCCCTCATTGATCATTAAGACAATTTATCTTTCTAAGGAAAAATAGGGGACCTCTTCACTATGGTCATAGTCCCTCCCTCACAATCCTATGAAGGCCCACTCTCCAGTCACTTAGTGTTTACACAATCTCAATGTGGCCTCAATCCATCATGTAATGTCTAGGCTCATGACACGTCTAACACCTCCATATGTTAATTAACCACACCTCAAATTCTATAATAAACATCTGCCATGCTCTCCTCAACACTGAGGTGGGATTTCCCCTTTATCTATGAATTATTTGGTTTACCCACTCCATCATTGCAAGGAAAGGGCATATTTGGTAATGTGAATGGTTTTTATGGCTTGGTTTGATAATGGCACTTTGCCCAATGTCCTTCAACAATTTTGAATTTGCCTTTAGCTCTCCCTTACCTTGTCTCTCCCTCCTTCCACTTCTGATTCTGTGATAACCTTGCCTTATTATGGAAAAATGTAATATCTTAGACCTGAAATCTGCCCTCCACCATCCTTAAAGAGAAATTGAGGAGCTCCATACTACACTTAGTCACCTCCGGGTCTAGTTTTCTAATTTGACAATCTTGGTAGACATGTCTATGGATATTTTAATCCAACATTGTCAGGCCATCCAACAAATCAAAGATGAAATTAATCTTCTATGAATACAACAAGGGTGCAAGTGATTGGCATGTAGTGTAATTCTCCTTTCCCCACTCAAAAATGGCATCAACGAAATCAATTAATCCTTTTGTGTTACAAACTGACCCCTTTTTCCCTTTTGAGGGCTTTTTAGCTTGTGGACAAGAATCTTGTAAGTTTCCCATTTGGAAACATTTAAGTCATATGAATTTTTTGTTTTCATAATCCAAGGTTTGGATCCATTGATAGGATCTATGTTTCAGCAATATACCGACGGGTATACCTTTACTTACGTTTATTTCTACACAGATACGAGCAAAAGTAAATAAACCTTTCTCTGGTTTTTCAACATCCTTTTTTTTCAAAGTGCCCAAGGTATTGCCAATGTACTATAGTACCTTGTGATGCCAAAGAGGAAGAGGAATATTTGGCAACATTAACTGAACTGGCATATTTGTTACTACCATTTTTTAAGAATCAAACCTCGGAAACCAAGGAGTGATGAAGAGCCCTGCTCTTCCCCAAAACCAAGGCCATTCCTTCAATACTTTCTCTAAATATTCCTAAGAGTAAAACTGTCTAATAAAAAATACTTTTGAACAAATATAAACATCACAGTGTTTGGTCCAGGTTGTAAAAACCCATTGATGCAATGATTTGGATCTTGGCTAGAATACATTAAATCTGCAAAATGATAGCCTGTGACTGGAGAACAAAGAAGATATTATTTACCTATTTATTATTGACATACATTGTTGGAATTTGATCTAATTTTTCAACAATATATGTTCTTGGAAGGGATGAAGGTTGATTTATTGAAATGGGTGATCTGAAGATTAAAAATGGGCTCAAAAATTAAAAATGCTTGAAATATCCTAAAACTAGTTTCAAGTCGTAGTGTTCGTCGTCGTGATTACAATGACGCTTGAATCGCCTCAATCCAATGTCGTATAAATAATTTATGATGTTCTAAAGTTTTTTGCCAATAGCATGGGGTTCAACCCCTCGAACTGCTAGAACCAAACTCTACACTTTACCATTGGGCCACAATCGTGGTTCTTAACATATGAAGATCGTTGCATATATTTAAGTTTGAAAGGTTTCGGCATTAGGGGAAGGGGCGGGGCAATTGGCCCAACCCCAATTCATGTGAAACCAACGTGACTGGTTGGAGGAGCTTTGGTGGAGAGGGCGAGGACATGGCCCTAGCCCCAGCATGTTGCACCACCCACGTGACTGGAGCAAAGCACTTGGCAGAGAGGGCAGGATTGTAAGCCTTGGCCAATGGTCTCATCAATGCCATGCAACCACAGGCAGAGGCCTAACCGGTGGGGGTAGGAAGTTGGCCCCGATCCCTAACCTTATGGATAACACGTATCCACATCCCAACTTAAAAGGAGCTTATTCAGTGGGGGCGGACAATTGGTCACATCCCCTGGCCTTATGCGCTCCACGTGACCTATTTTTTGCGCATATAAGTTATTGGAAAAATTAAACAGGAAACAAATTGCACTTTTTGCAATAGGAATATCATCAGTACCGGGCGAAAATGTCGCTTGACAAATGGAGAAAAGGGCGAAATTTTCGCGCGGTTAGCAGATTTTTCCAATTTGCAAGGCAGATAGCAGAGCTTGGTTGGGAGAAGCATATCTTGCTCAATTTTTAACCTTTTTGAGCTCAAGAAGAGCCTAGATGGGGGTTTTTCAGTGTCCTGAACTTAATGGAAACCTCAATTTTATGATTTGAGCACTTTATGATGGAATTTTTTCATAATCAAGTATTTTAGTGCTAGAGGCAAAGTTGGTTTTGAAGCAGTTTGGAGGCATATTTGAACATGAAGAGAGCCTAGTTAGAGGCCTTTCAGCCTTACATTTTCGTCTACAGTAGTTGTTACTTATGTAGAGTATCGCTTTTAAGTCTTTTCTCATTGTATTATGGATAGAAGCCCCTTTAAACTCTTCATCATAAAGGATTTGCATGTTTATGCTTTTGATTTTTTTTGGAGTACAAGGACATATTGTGTGAGAGTCATTTTTATGTTTACATTTTCATGAATTACTGTAAGGAGTCATTTTTCTGAGTCGGAATTATTTTTAGGAGAATGTTTCTTTGTAGGAGAAACAAGCCACTCTATTGTCAACAAGTTGTATGCACTCATTTACTATTGAACTCTATATATCGATCTAGTTGTTGGAGCAGGCTTGGAGATGTAGCCCAGGAGGGGTGAACTGAGTCATCAAATTTTGGTTTCTTCTCTTCATGTTTATAACTTTAGGATGCATGTGAATTTGTTTCTCTTTTAAATCATGTGAAAAAACTTAACTCACATTTTGAATAGGTTGTGAAACTTGTTTACCTTTAAAGACCCATTTTGTTATCTTGCCAAGTGTTAGAGGACGGTCGACTTTTTATAGTAGGAGTTTTTCCTCCATTTTCAAATCAATGGACCCCTTACCCCATGTTGCATCCTTATATGAAGCTAAAGAAGCAACATATTTGGATCCCATTTCACCCCTAGGAATCATGACGATGGTGGAGTTCCTAGAAATACCATATTCATGTCAATGTAACATATCTTGCATATGTTCCTCTTCACAAATTAGGTGCTTCATGGCTACAGGAATCCCCAAATGGTTCTCCGAGATTTACTTTAGGGATGCCACTTTATCAAATGCAGTGACTTAGATCTAGATCAAGTTCCCTCTGAGTGCCTTAACAAAAATCTAAAATCCTTTTACAGGGTTCAGGTCTTCTAAACTGACCACTGGCCCCAGTGGAGAAGAAAAAAGGGGTCTTTCTTTCAGATATGCTCTGATCTAAGGGGAACGGTGCAAGTTGAGGAGGAAAAGATCATGGGGGGGACTAAAACATGAATATCAACAACGGAAAACTTCTCAGCAACACTCATCTCAGCCAATGCACCAAGGGATCCTTTGCCCAACTCCATATATGCAACATAAAAAGGGAAACGTTCCCAAAGCCAACTAAACCAAAAATAAAACTGCATAAATACCTTGGAAACTCGGCAAAAAGTAACCTCATTCTTTCGACAAAGAGCATGATTAAATAGAGGGGGGATAACATGACCCTCACCAAATTTAATTTGTACATAAACATGGCAACAAGCCCCCTCCTCATGACATACAAGAGTAAACTTTCAAAACCACCCCACTAAGAAAGAAATTGATAGATCAACGACTTAAAAGTTATCCTGTTAGAGGGGGAAACCTCCTTTACATTATATAAATGAACAATTCTTGGATGATACAAATGACAATACCTCCTTTTTATATATAGGAGTCTAAGGGGTCACAATATAATCAGAGCCTAAATAACAATAATAATGTAAGGGCAAAACAATAACAATAGTGGGCTTCTATGGGGAATGACAATAAAAAAATGGGGACTACATGGGCACAACAATAACAATAAAATGAATACACTAGTATTATAGGGACCTAACATGCCCCTCTCCTTCAAAAAAGTGTTGTCCTCAATGCTTGAGCAGTTATGGATGCTTTTGTATTAAATTTTCATCCTCCCATGGAATCTTCAGTAGGTAAGTTCTTCCACTTAATGAGATACTCTAAAATTGATCGATTTTGTAGCTCTCGGGTTCTTGTTTCCATGACTGCTTCAAGATAAAATATGATTTTTCCTTCTTCATCAAGTTCTGAAAACACTGTTTGAACTGGAAGCTTGTCACCGATAACCTTCTTTAAGCATGAAACATGGAAAACTGGGTGTACTCAGGAAGATGCAGGTAGCTCCAATTTGTATGCCATAGTATCATTTTTTTGCAACACCTTGTAAGGACCGTAGTACTTGGGTGATCATTTATTACCCTTCTTAGCTTACTTGAGAGACATTTGTTTGTATGGTTGTGACTGTAAAAATATGCATTCACCTACATCAAAACTTCTTTCACTGTGATGTTGATATGCCTGTTGTTTCATTCAATTTTGCACTAGAGTGAGGTTATCCTTTAAGAGTTGGAGAACTTGTTATCTATGCTCAATGTGATCTTACACTGCTTAACCCATAGAATTTTCTCTTAAATATGATGTGATGGATGGTGGATGATATCCCGAAAGTGCCATAAATGGAGTCATTTTTGCTGCAGTATGGAAGGAAGTGTTATACCACCATTCAACTAGAGGTAACCACTTGACCCATTGTGTTTGTTTATCAGATACAAAGCAACGAAGATATCCTTCCAAACATGTGTTCGCTATCTCAGTTTACCCATCATATTGAGGATGATAAGATGAGCTATGAGCTAATTGAGTACTAAGATAAGAAAATAATTTCATCCAAAAAAATCCAATGAAAATGGTATCTCTGTCACTTATTATAATCTTTGGATTTCCATGAAGCTTTTGAATTGTTTCCATAAATGTAGTAGCAACTGTACTGGCTTTAAAAGGATGAGATAATGCACAAAAGTGTGCATACTTGGTAAGTCTATCAACTACCACCATGATGACACTTTTTCCTTCAAATTGGGTAAACCTGTGATAAAATCCATTGGGACCTCCTCCCAATGCTGACTTGGAATGGCTAAAGGTTGTAACAGACCCGGGGTCTTAATTGTCTCAACTTTATTTTGTTGGCAAACCAAACATTTTTCCACAAACTTATGAATATCAGATTTAAGGCCATCCCAAAAAAATTCCTTCTTGACCCTATGGTAAGTTTTTAAAAATCCTGAGTGCCCTCCTAAGGGAGAGGTGTGCAATTCCAAAAGAATATTTTGTTTTAGTTGGGAATTCTTACAAATATATAAGTGATATTTGTACCATAATGAATCATTTTTCTAGCTAAATATATCATATGTACTAGGATCTTGCTACAACTTTTGAATGAGTGACCATACCTCTTCATCATTCTTCCTTTCTACCTTGCTTCAGTTATCCACTCAAGTTGGATAATAGAAATGGCACAAAGCAATGCTTCCATATCCTCATCCCTTCTTGAGAGTGCATCTGCAACAACATGTTGCTTCCATTTTTTTTAGATGATTTCAAATTGATAACCAAACATATTTGTCACCCATTTTTGCTACTCTTCCGAAGATAATCTTTGTTCCAAAAATTATTTAAGACTATCATGATCTGTTTTTGCCTTGAAGTGTTTTCCCATTAGGTAAGTTCGACATTGCTTTAGTGCATGTAGTATTGCCAACATTTCCTTCTCATAAATAGGTTTTTGTAAATACTTTCCTTTGATTGAACAACTTTCAAAAGCAATGGGCCTTCCTTATTGCATTAAAACAACACCAATTCCATTTCTTGGAGCATCACATTCCACATTAAATTTTTTTGTGAATTTTGGCGTAGCTAAGATCGGTGCTTGACACGTTGCCTCTTTAAGATGTTCAAAGGCCTTTGTTGCTTCTAGAGTCCAAGAAAATGTATCTTTC
This sequence comes from Pinus tabuliformis, assembly GCA_031772625.1. Lineage (NCBI taxonomy): Eukaryota > Viridiplantae > Streptophyta > Pinopsida > Pinales > Pinaceae > Pinus > Pinus tabuliformis. The sequence continues at coordinate 692,000,222 of CM062814.1, read as the reverse complement.
TTCACTAATGATGTTAGAGGTGTTGCTATTCTCCCATAATTATTAACAAACTTGCGATAATACCCTATCAACCCGAGAAATCCTCAAAGATTCTTTATGGTTGTGGGTATTTCCATTATTTAATGGCTTTAATTTTGTTAGGGTCTACCTTAACACCCTCATGAGATACAATATGACCCAAGTATTCCACCTCCTGTAGTCCAAAGAAACATTTGGAGGTTTTTGCGTATAATTGTTTCTCCTCCAATAGTTTGAGCACCCTGTCAACATGTTGAACATGATCCTTCCAAGACTTGTTGTAGATTAGTATATCATCAAAAAATACTAACACAAATTTTCTAAGGAATGGTTTGAAAATGGAATTCATCAAACCTTGAAATGTAGAAGGTGCATTAGTAAGGACAAAAGGCATGACCGAAAATTTGTAATGACCCAAATGAGTTATGAATGTTGTTTTCACAATGTCTTCAGTCTTCATTCTAATTTGATGATATCCTGAACAAAAATTCATCTTGGTAAAGTAAATTGATCTATGTAATTCATCCAACAATTCATCAATGATAGGAATCGAAAATTTATCTTTAATAGTGAACTTGTTGAGATCCCTATAATTTGGACACATACGCCATATACATCCTTCTTGTGCACCAATACTACTGGAGTAGAGAAAGAACTTTGACTAGGTTGATTTATACCAGACTCTAGCATTTATGCAACCATACGTTCAATTTCACTCTTTTGGGCATAAGGATGTAACAAACCTGGTGAAAATTCCATGTAATAAAAGTAATTAAAGGCAAAATAATAACCACAGATGATGAGACACTTATTCCAAGTTGAATGTTGGGAAAAATACTAGTGATGGGGATCACTTGTGATTGGTTATGGCTAAGTAAATTAGCAAAGGTAATGGCTAAGGCTTTGGAAAGGCAAAATGGCATTTTTGGCACATTTATTTATGAAAATAATGGAAATTAGGTGGAAATGGAGGTGAAAGGTCATAGGTTGCATGTGAGGAGTAAATTGAATGAAAATAATGTAAAATGAAGAAAATAAAGGTCTTGTTCATAAAAAGGCTTATGTGGATCAGTTGGTTACTTCTTTGACAGTTTAGTTTTTGAGCTCTCTCATATTCTTTCTCATGCTCTTGGAGACTTAGAGTTTTTTGGAGTACTCTTGGTGGGTTTGGCATACTTGGACTTTTAGAGAAAGAAGGAAAAGGAAGAGCAGGAAAGAGCAAGAAGGCATTGGGATCAGTAGCTACATCAAATTTGATTGCAAGTACCGAGTTGCATGTCTATTTACTTCACTATTTTTGGCATGCATGGCACATGCATGTGGTTTTTTTGTTGTGATCTGTCATTGGCATGGAGGATTACCTAGATTAACAATGCATTTCCTAGCCTTACCATTTCCTCGATAGCCATGGTGATTGTGGGTTTACTTTCATTGTTTGTTTTTGGTTGGTTCTCATGTTTCCTTAGCTCGGGTTGAGTTATTAGTTCTTGGAAGCCCTAGTTGGACAAACGCTCTCGAAGACTTGTAACATCTTGGGTTGAGTTACCAGTCCTGGAAACCTTGGCTGGAAAAAACACTCTGGAAGCCCTTGAAGGCTTGCATGGAGACCAATTTGATGATGGTTTTGTGATGTTATACTGTGAGGTGGAATCACTGCTTAATGGGTTGAGATGCATGGCCTCTGGAAGCCTTGGATGACTTTTGATTGATGTGTTCTATGAGATCCCACATTCATGCTTGGAATATGGCATGGGGGTGAATGGTTGAAGAGAGATTTTGCTCAGCCATTCTACGATCGGGTGGAATGTTGAAGTCCCATCTCAGGTTTGGATTTTTCATCATTAATGAAAGGGTATTTCTCCTTGTATTCCTACGAGCATTTCGATGGATTATATGTGGATTGTACTTTCATGAGTATTTATGTTGCTATTATGCTGGTTATGTATGTGTTTTATGACAGTAGCCGTGTGTGGTTGTCATCATGTTTTTATTGTAATTGAATGATCAATGTATCTATGACCTAATGGATGGAATGGAAGTCAATGTGTTGAGGCATCAATTTTTAGGTCCCTATACTACTAGTGTAACCCCTTATTGTTATTATTGCAACCCCCTTATTATATTATTGTGCCCATATAGTCCCCATGTTGTTGTTATTATTCCCCATAGAAGCCCACTATTTTTATTGTTGTGCCCCTAAAATATTATTGTTATGTAGGTTCTGATTGTATTGGGACCCCTTAGACTCTTATATATAGAAAGGAGGTCTTGTCATTTGTATCATCCAAGAATTTTTCATTTGTGTAATGTAAAGGAGGTTTCCCCCTTGAAGAGGCTTATTTTGAAGTCTTTTATCTATCTTTTCTTCTATTTTGTGAGCTAGTTGCATAACATTTAGTATCAGAGGTTTGGATTCTAGGATTTCGCTGCTTGAAACATGTCATCATGGAATTTTTATTATAACTATTTCTATACAAAGTTTTAGAAACTAAAAGAAAAAACCCATTTGAGCCAAAATCGTTCTAAACTTCGGGTCTGAATTTTAGATCTTGTCTCACTATATTTTTGAGATATGATCTAAGGAATTTAGGGTTTTTGCAAGCTCCAAAATTCCATCTCAAATATGTCATCTTGGAATTTTCGCTATAATTATTTTTTTATGAAGGCTCAAACTCTGAAATTAAAACCCATTTGAGCCGAAATCTTGTTGAAGCTCGAGCCTAAATGTTAGATCTTGTTTCACTATATTTTCAGATATACATTCCAAGACATTTAGGGTTTTTGAAATCTCCTTAATTACATCCCAAACAGGTGACCTTGGGAAAATTGTCATAACGTTATCTCTGAGCATCAGATTGAAATTTCATAAGAAGTTACAAAAAGAGGATAGATTTTACTTTTATGTGTATTGTTTTTAGGTCCAAAGGTCGAAACAGTGACACGTGGAACTTCGTACAAGTTTTCTCTATTGAAAAAGTATATAATCCAGCCATCTTGGGAGATTGGGCATAACTCTTTCTTGAAGAATCCAATTTCGATCAGACTAGTGGCATTGGAAATAGGATGCCGAGGTCTACCACAAGTCGCAATTTCAGACCTTGGAGATCCGAAATTTCATAGATACAATAGATTCAATATCGAGCTACTAAAAGCAAGAAAAATAATGACTCAAATCAAGAAAATAGAAACACATAGTAAGCAAAATTGGAGGGACGATGTGAAGAATGCAATTGAATATATAATCAATAAGATAAATGTTATATAAGAAAAATTGAATGGCAACCTAGAAGATTTGAAGAAACACATGGAAGGTTTGAAGGAAGGTGGCACAAAGTCACTACAAGAAAGGCTTCCTAGTGTTGAAAAGGTAGTAGAGGAAACTCATGATGAGAACAAAAGAAATGTTAATCATGATTTCATAGACTCTAATGTTGGATTGAAGACCCACCATATTCCAAATTTAGATATGTGGAAATTTGATGGCAAGGATATGGTAACTTTGATACTACATATGGAGAAATATTTTGATCTACATGATGTGCAACCGCCACAAAAGGTATGTATTACATCTTTATATTTAGAACAGAATCAGTTTGTATGATATAGAGGGATTTGTTCTCATAAACAACTTGTCACCTGGTCAATTTCCATGAAGGAAATGATAGCACATTATGAGGTTACAAAGAGCAGCACTTTCTTTAGCCAATTGATAAATCTCAAACAAAAGGGTTCAATGGTAGAGCACATTGAGGACTTCCAAAAATTGAATATAAGGGTAAATGATATTCCAGGGAACCTGATTCATTAGAGAATGCATACAGGTTGGCAAGAAAAATTGAAAGCAAAATTATGACAACAAGGAAGCCTACCATAACTATAAAGGTAGAAGTTTTGTTGCTCTTAGCATTTCACCACCTACAAGGTTGACACCACAACAATTGGAAGAAAAAAGAGAAAAATGGATTTGTTACAATCGCGATAGAAAATACACTAAAGTTCATAAGTGTGCTCAGAAGAAATTAATTTACATAGATGGGGAAGAGGAGCAAGAAAATGAACAAGAAACGTCAAAAGAAGAGGATATACACCAGGAACCAATCCCAGAGAAAGAATAAATGAATCTAACCATATCTTGTAACGAATTGACAGGAATTTCCGCTCCTCAAACTCTCAAGATAGAAGGGCATATCAAGAAGAAAAAGGTAATAGTGTTGATTGATTCAGGTAGTACCCATAATTTTATTCATTGTAAGATAGCCAAGAAATTGAATTGTTTCATATATCCAGCACCAGAGTGTCAAGTAATGGTTGCAAATGGAGGAACCATAAATTGCTCTAGAAAGTGCCATAACATCAAGCCATCCATGGGAGAATATGTTTTGAATAGTCCAATGCTTTCCATTCCAGTGGGTGGTGCAGAGGTCGTACTAGGAGTCCAATGACTGCAATCTTTGGGTATGATAGCTTTTAATTTTCCAAAACTTTTCTTGAAATTTTTTTGGGAAGCAAAGGAAGTTGAATTAAGGGGTATCGCAGGGAAACTAGGAAAGATAATCAGCTCTAACAACATGACAAAGCTTCTAAAGACATAACAACGAGGCGTAATTGCACAATTATGTTCACTAGAGGTTCCCACATTGAAATCATCTATTTCTCTGGATCTCCAAAATGTTTTGGACAATCATTCCAAAGTATTTGAAACTCCCAAAGGCCTCCCACCTATTTTTTATCATGATCATGCTATTCATTTGATTCCAGGAAGTGTTCCCCCAAACATCATGCCTTACAGATATCCATATGCCCAAAAGAGTGAAATTGAACGTATGGTTGTAGAAATGCTAGAGGTTGGTATAATTCAACCTAGTCAAAGTTCTTTCTCTACTCCAGTGGTATTGGTACACAAGAAGGATGGATCATGGTGCATGTGTCTGATTATAGGGATATCAACAAGCTTACTATTAAAGATAAATTTCTCATTCCCGTCATTGATGAATTATTGGATGAGTTACATGGAGCAATTTACTTCACCAAGTTGGATCTTCGTTCAGGATATCATCAAATCAGAATGAGGACTGAAGCCCTTCCAAAAACAGCATTTAGAACTCATTATGAATTTTTGGTCATGCCTTTTGGCCTTACCAATGCACCTTCTACATTTCAAGGTTTGATGAATTCCATTTTCAAACCCTTCCTTAGAAAATTTGTGTTAGTATTTTTTTGATGATATACTAATCTACAGAAAGTCTTGGAAGGATCATGTTCAACATGTTGACAGGGTGCTCAAATTATTAGAGGAGAAACAATTATATGCAAAAAGCTCCAAATGTTTCTTTGGAGTATAAGAGGTGCAATATTTGGGTACTCAATTAGCTCATAGCTCATCTTATCATCCTCAATCTAATGGGAAAACTGAGATAGTGAACAAATGTTTGGAAGGATATCTTTGTTGTTTTGTTTCTGATAAACACACACAATGGGTCAAGTGGTTGCCTCTGGCTGAATGGCGGTATAACACTTCCTTCATACTACATCAAAAATGACTCCATTTATGGCACTTTATGGATATCATTCACCGTCCATCACATCATCTTTAAAAGAAAATTCTAAGGTTCAAGCAGTGGAAGATCACATCGAGCATCAACAACAAGTTCTCAAATTCTTAAAGGATAACCTCACTTTGGCACAGAATAGAATGAAACAAAAGGCAGATCAACATCGCAGCGAAAGAAGTTTTGAAGTAGATGACTGGGTATTTCTACGACTACAACCATACAAACAAATGTTCTTAAAGAAAGTTAAGAAGGATAATAAATTATTACCAAAGTATTATGGTCCGTACAAGGTGTTACAAAAGATTGGTACTATGGCATACAAATTGGAGCTTCCTACATCTTCCCGAGTGGACCCAGTTTTCCATGTTTTATGATTAAAGAAGCTTATAGGTGAGAAGATCCCAGTTCAAACAAGATTGCCAAAACTTGACGAGGAAGGAAAAATCATATTGGAACCAGAAGCAATCACAAAAACAATAAATCGACAATTACAAAATCGATCAATTCTAGAGTATCTCATCAAGTGGAAGAACTTACACGCTGAAGATTCCACATGGGAGGATAAAAATTTTATACAGAAGCATCCAAAACTATTGTGTTCATATAGTCCCCATGTTTTTATTATTATTCCCCATAGAATCCCACTATTGTTATTATTGTGCCCCTACAATATTATTGTTATGTAGGCTCTGATTGTATTGGGACCCTTTAGACTCTTATATATAGAAAGGAGGTTTTTTCATTTGTATCATCCAAGAATTGATCATTTCTGTAATGTAAAGGGGGTTTCCCCATCGAAGAGGCTTATTGTGAAGTCGTTTATCTATCTTTTCTTCTATTTTGTGAGCTAGTTGCATAACATCAATGGTTCTTAGCGATTCTCAACTAAGTATGAGACCCATATGCTCAGAATTGTTAATTACTCCTGTAGATTACACATTTGCAATATGTTTGATGAAATGCCTGTTGTGGCTAGTAGGGGTCAAATCAAGGTCTTGAACAAGTATTTTCTCTAGTACTGTCATTTCCATGTATTTTACTGATATGAAGAGATGGTTCAATTTTGGGCAGTGACCTGGGCTCTTGGCCTTAAAAAGTGGCTCAAACCTTGGAGTCCCTGGCATAACACTGACAATTTTGGTCTCTAGTCATTGGCAAGCAAGCCTGTGAGACTGACTTTGGGTTTTTGATCGAGCTCATGCCAATAGCATGAGAGTAACTGAGGCTTAAGTTGTCCAAAAGAGAAGTGGGACCCCAAGGAAAGTTGGCTAAAGTATTGGATTGGTCATGTAGCTAATTATTAATGTATGTATGGTGTGTTTCCATTGGTTCCACTTCCCTAATGTGACTTAGGAGGTCAAATCATATCGTAGTGGCCTCTCGTCGCATGTTTACCCCAGTTGGTCGGTTGCTTGGGTAGATGTAGGAGGAGGGTGTTACAGAGTGGTATTAGAGCATGGTTCACCCCTCGGACTGGATGGACTATGTGTTAGTCATGCATGCATGTCAGTTGCATGTGTGTCTCTCACACTTGCATTCCATGTGCTTGTTGCATTCGCACGATGTTGTTCATGGTTATAGTGATGTTGTCATGTGAAACTTGAGGTTTTTGTGGCGAAATGCAATGTCGTGAGTGCATGACTGGTTAGATATCAATTTATGTCACTTACATGTATCGTTGTAGTATGTTTGGTTACATTCTTGCATGATTGGTTACATTCTTGTATGCTTGGTTGCATGTATCATTCTTGTAGGTTTGATTTCAAGTATCATTAATTCATGTTTGATCATACATGTTTATGCATATGTGTGGATGATTATGCATCGCTTATGCATGTTCATGGTTCCATGTGGTCAAGTGTATAGTGACGTAATGATGGCAATTTTCATGCATGAGGTTGTGGTGTGTGTTGTTGTTGAGGTCATGCATTGATGACTGGACCCTAGCTAGAATGACGGTTGCATGGTCATATGCTTATGTTTTATGTTTTTATATAATGTCGTGATTATGTTATACATGTATAGCGTTGATTTGTTGATCTTACAGACAAGGTATCCTCCCTGAGCTATGCTAAGATATGTTGGTTTATTGTGATTTGGTTTAGCTGACATGATATACTTTGCATGAAAAAATATCAAATGACTAGCAAGATGGTTGACTACAAAGACTCTCCCTATGAATCCGAAGAGCAGTATGGTATTGGGAACTCTTCCAATTTTGCAATTACACTAAGAATCTTAAAGGAAGAAATAAGGATTTGTAAGGCAGATAATGACAAAATCATGCAATCACAAGAGAAATAAGAAGAGGTAAATGCAGTAATACTTCAAAGTTTGTCAGATTTGTAGTGATAGGGACCATGTCGCATCAGCTATGACCAGGAGGATAGAACTAATGGGGCATATGGTAGTCGGTCGAATGGTGGTCACAAACCACATATAGATGACATAATCATATATGGAATATGGTTGGACACTCCGGATAGAAGAAGGGATAGACACAAGTATGATTCTAGTTCTGATTCAGATAAGCACTATGATTGTCATCGGTATCATCCTTACAAGAGAAGTGATAGGGGATACTTGCCGGATGAATTTAAGAAAGAAAAGCCACCAACATTTGATGGAGAAATGAAGAAACCACAGGATGCAGAGGCATGGTTTTTGGCATGCAAAAATTCTTCAAGTTGCATGACTATTCAAAGAACATGAAAGCTAGAGTGGCTACATTCATTCTCAAAGGTAAAGCAAACATTTGGTGGGAAGATGTGAAGAATGTCAGATGCATTCATGAGGAGGATTTGAATTGGAGTGAGTTTGAGTGGCTATTCAAGAAGAAGTACTTGTCAGAGAGATACTTTGATGACAAAGCAAAGGAATTCTATGAGTTAAAGATGGGATCCATGACATATGATGAATACACTAGTAGGTTCTTGGAGTTGCCGAGGTATGTGTCTTATCTCACGGAGGAGAAGGACAAGATTCAGATGTTCATCAGTGGGTTACCGATTGCATTTAAAGATATAATTGAGTTCGATGAGCCTAGATCATTGGAGGAGGCTATTCAGAAGCTAAGGCATTTCTATGAACAATCGAAGCGTAGAACCAAGACTAAGCCAGACTGGAGAGGTAATGCAAAGAATAAATGAAAATGGAATAAAAAGAGAGCAAGGCCTTAGGATACATGTAACAAGTAGAATGTCAAGCCACCTAAGAAGTTCAATGCATCAAATAGGGGACAGGGATTCCGATCAGGAGAACAGAACAAAGATACAGGTTGGAAGCCTATAAGTGTTGGACTTGTGGCAAGGATCATCTTAGGAGAGATTTTCTGTAGAATCAGAGTGATAGACCTCAAATATATAGTCCGTGGGATGCACAGACTGTTGGGGATGTTGGTCAGAGTGTTCCATGTATATATGCAACATTGGATAACAAATAGGCAAAGCATCAGGCATCTATCATTGAGATGGACGGTAAGCTTTGTGAACAAGTTATTTTTATTTTGATTGACCCTGGATCTAATTATAGTTATGTTAGTCCTGACTTGGTGGATAAGTGTGGTTTGAGTAAGGAATCACATGCAGAGTCTTGGTTAGTGCAGTTGGCTACAGGTACAAAGAAGCGAGTTCATCATTGGGTAAGAGTTTGTTCATTTTATTTGAATGGTATGCCTACCACAACATATTTAAATGTATTACCATTGGATTCATACAATATGTTATTGGGCATGGATTGGTTGTATATTCATATAACCAAGGTAGATTGTTACAACAAAGTTATTGAGTGCGTTGATGACAATGGAGAACCAAGAGTCTTACAGAGTAAGAAGAAAGATACATAAGTTAGGATGGTGACAACTATGCAAGCAAAGCGTAGTCACCGGAAAGGGTGCAAGTATTCACAGTGCACATTTCTAGTGATAAGGATAAGGAAGTTGAGGATATAGATGTGTTGAGAAGGTACCCAGTTTTACAACAGTTCAAGGATGTATTTCCTACGGACATGTTGATGCCTCAAAAATCGCTACAACAACAATGGGGGATAACCACCCGGTCTAGACCTTAAAGCAGCTTCTTTTCCATTTAGATTAGTGTCTCCGACTGGTTTAACTAGGTCCAGTTACCTTCTCCCTATCGCTATTGGTTTATGATGTATCTTTAATTACCAATAGACAGGGATATCAAATCACTTCTTCTTGTTAATTAGGTAAGAGAATGACCCTTAAGCTGATTTGGGTTCAGCCAAACCACAACTAAAATTTCGCCTCTTTGAGAAGAGGACTTAAAAGAATGTAGAACTTAGTCTAAGTGCAAGCTTATTCTATAATGCAAGAAAACTAAATAATCTTAATCATATCTCATATTTCTAATGTAACCATTCTCACATTTTAATTCCTGCATGTATGTACAATTCAAACATTAGTAATAAAAATACAAATCTAACTAAACTAAGAAAAATAAATCTGTAAATAGAATGCACAATTATTGTTAGCAACTTAATTAAAATCTTTCTCTTGAAATTTCCTTTCCAATTGAATACCAATTGGATCATAGAAATCTGGATGGATTTCTATTAATAATTGGGAAATGTTTAAAAGAGGAGATGAAAGGCCAGATTGTGGATATGAACTTTTACATTCAAAGGCCTGGAAAAAATTGTTAGTATTATGTACAAATGTTAAATTATTAACAATCTTCCATGAAAGAAAATTTTCCAAATATTTTTCAAATGAATTAATGAAAAATGGATGGAATTTTGTCAAATAAAATGGAAAATTATTAATTGAATTGGATTGCTGACCAGATTGTAAAATTACATTCTCTTGTTGACATTGCTTTTGAGAGGATAAAAGCTTTTGATGAAACATTAGCATTTATTGAAATTGAAATGTTAATAGCTTTTGATGCTCATGATTATAATATGAAACTTCAATTTTCCAACAGGGCAATGCATCAATTGAATGTTTGATAGTAAAGTGCTAAATATGCCAACGTAAAGTATCAAAAATCTAAAAAATAAAATCTGATTTTAAACAAAACAAGTGAGGAAACAAAAATAAAATGAAATCACTATTGTTACAACGAATGTTACATCACAATTGGGATCGTTTTGAACTAATTTCTTTTTCACAAGGATTGGCTAGAATTATGAAATTTGAGTAATTGTCAATTCCAACTTGTGAATTAGAAAACGAATTATGATTATGAGTAGGAATGAGAGCTTGATCATGATATGAATTATAAATTGGAATGTTTTCTTGAATAGTGAAATCATGAAGATAATTTGCTATTTTAGAATGAGGATTAGTTGGAATAATTTCTAAATTGAAATGTCCCTCATTCTTAGAAGTTATTTGAATCTTCTCATGAGGATTCTCTTGAGAAAAATAGAAATCAACATCCTCAATGTCAGAGTAATTATCATAAACAATTTCACAATATTCTCTAGAATTCCATTTGATCTCATCCAATATATCAAAACAATGAGGAATAAAAATTTCATGTTCATTAATGGCAAAATAATGATCAATAATTGTTTTTCTATCTTGATAAAAACTTATTGGTAATTCATTTAGATCATCCTCTTTATTTTCTGAAATATCATTAATACAAAGAGGGGAAAAATTACCATCATTAAAAATATCAAGATAAAGGGAAAAATGTGAACCTGAAACAATGTATTTAAAAATGTCTATGTTTGAGAACTCTTGTGCATTATGGTCATTGTAAATTTCAGATTGCAGATCATTCCTTTGCATACTCATGCTTTTTTGAAGAAGATTGCTTTGCTGCTCTGATTTCGGCATTTGCTTGTCATGAAAAAATTCAGAAATTTGTACAGCAGTTTGCATGTTATTATTTACTTTGATTGTTGCTTGCACTTACTGATTTGCAATCTGATTTTCTGAATTTAATGCAGAATAACTTTCATATTCCAATGTAGCTCTCTCTCTAAAATTGCTGATGTTTTCTTCTTGCATTTGAATAGAAATATTTTACAGGCTTTGTGAAACCACTTCATCACAATTTATTTGCGCATCCAAATTGGGATTCTCATTTATATTGGAAGGGATGGGACAAAGCTTGAAATAATTTCATATGGATTGGGAATGGGAGGAAGAGAACAAATATGTTCAAACCAATCTAGTAATTCATCTTCCGTAGGTTTCTCTTCAACTTTAAATCTTAAACAATTCAAATCAAATCAAATATTAAAATCAATAACAGACTCATTTTCAAACCTTCATAGATATTCAATTTCATAACATATTTGTTCATAATCATAGCCATCAAATTTACAAATGAAAATTGTAACAAATTGATCCCAGCTGTGGATTGAGGCAACCAGAAGAGTTCTAAACCAGTTTCTGGCGTTTGCTGCGAATGTGAGAGTAAAAATTCTACATAAAATGCCTTCATCAATTCTTTGAAAATCATAATTTGAAATATTTTGAATATATTGAAAGACATGATTAAAAGCAGAAGATTTTCTCTTACCATTAAACCTTACCTGAGACAATAGTCTTACCACTTTGAGTGGAGTATTGGAAGATGCATGTCTATGGATACAACTCCAAATTAGAAGTTTAAGAGGAGTCATCGTGATTTAAATAAAATGTTAAAATTGAAAAGACTCCAATAGATAACAAGTCTCAGCCTTCCTTCTAGCGCCAAAAATGTTGATGCCTCTAAAATCGCTGCAACAACAATGGGGGATAACCACCCGATCCGGACCTTAAATCAGCGTCTTTTCCATTTGGATTAGTAGCTCCGACTGGTTTAACTGGGTCCAGTTACCTTCTCTCTATCGCTATTGGTTTATGATATATCTTTAACTGCCAATAGACAGGGATACTAGATCACTTCTTCTTGCTGATCAGGCAAGAGAATGACCCTTAAGCTAATTTGGGTTCAGCCAAACCACAACTAAAATTTTGCCTTTTTGAGAAAATGACTTAAAAGAATGTAGAACTCAGCCTAAGTGCAAGCTTATTCTATAATGCAAGCAAAATAAAATAATCTTAATCCTATCTCAATTAGACATACATAGATCTAACCCAACCAAGAGCAAGATAAAGTATTGGGATTTAAATATGTCTTGTTTATAATGAATATCAAGTTAATGAAGTAGTTCAATTAACTGACATTATGGATACCAAAACACATCCTATTGAAACCTATTCACTAAAATAATCAATCAACAACACTGAGGAAGAAATTCACAAAAATGTTATTGATTGTCAAATCAGTAAATCCAATAATTAAACAATAATATGCAGAAATAGTTCATAGCACATCACTATTTAATAAATCAGTTTTATAACACAGATTTCTGAGTAAATAGTTACTCAGAAATCAGAATTTAATCCATAAGAACAGAGATACATAATAACAATATTTAGACAAATTACCCATATTGACAAAAGTGCACAAACATAAATAAAATGACACATTCCTGTTATCATAAAAATGAAACTAATATTTGAAACAGTAGTATTAGAAATACCGATTTATTGCATCCATTTCTCTAACCTTGGTTTTCCAACAGTCCTTTACATTGCTTTAACTTCTGCTTTCAAAGCTAAAGCCAAAATAGTGAAAACTTTGTCCATCATGCATAATTCAAGATACATAAGAAAAATCCTCAATAATCTCCAGATCTGATATTTTCTCTACTCCCTCCTACAACTCTAAATTCCTAGTATAGAAATGCTTTTAGAAGTCCAAAATTGCAGAGGAGAGCAGCCCCCCATTACATTCTGCAATCTGCTATTTATAATATTTGCAAAAGAATTCTTGAGAGGAAAGTTTGTTGAAGAGAAATCTGCCCAATCCAATTTTATTTGCTCAAAATTCCAATCTTTAATTGTTGGAGAATTCTCATTGATTGAGACTTTTTCTCCATATCTCTTCTACTGTTTTCTTGCAAGAAGAAATCAAAATAAATTAAAATGATACAATAAAATCAAAATATAATTTCTGACATTTAAAACAAATCCAATCAAATTCAATTTAAATAAATAATTGAAAATAAAATATAAGCTCTCTATTGATGTTTGTGATGGTTTAACTGACCAAGGATATTATTGACGAATCGATCTGCATTGAGAAGAGGCTTCGACAAATGAAAATGCAGAAAATAAAGCTCAGAAAATTGATTTTGTTTTAGAAATTCGTAGCTTGATTTTCTGTTTGATTTTTGACCCAATAAATGACTAAATCTGTTAGTGAAACTAAATCTGTTAGTGAAACCTCCTCAGAAATGTTTTCCTTGATTTTATCTTTCCAATGAGTCGTCCTGGGCCTCATTTGGCCAAGTATAACTCAGTTTATGAGCTTCCAAAGTTGATGAGTCAAAACTAGCAAAATTCTGGAATTTCTGTCACTGGGCTAAAAAATTAGAATTTTTAATTAAAAATTTAATCATAGATTAGAATTCTAATTATCTAATAATTAATTCTAATTTAATTGTTAATTATAAACTAAACTAATTATTTAGTCTAACTAATTATTTTTATAAATTAATTAATTTAAATAATCTAGATAATAATTAAAATTTAATTTAATTAACTTAATTAAAATTTATATATTAATTAATTTAATTAATTTTAATTTTAATTATTTAAATTAATTCTACACTACCTATTTCATAACTATCACTCCATATTACTCATACGTATGTTTAACTTATTAAACTAAAGCCAAAAATAAGTTAATGCTTCATGCCCTTTTCGCAATCGGCAAATCGGCGTTGGTAGGGCTATCGGGGTTTTAAGAGGTGTTCATTCAAAAAGTCCCGAAGCGATAAACAATCTCCGATGCGATGTAATAAAACTTTTGTTTAATCAGCGATCCGCATCAGGAGGTGTTGGGGGTTCGTTAAACTTGTCACATATGAAACCTCTGATGTGATCAAAGCTTCCGATGCGATCGAAAAAAATAAATAATAATAATAATAATAAAATATATATATTTGTTATTATATATTTTTTAGTTTTTATATTGTTTTATTTTAATGAGGTTTATTTTATAAACTACAGCCACTTCAATAAAAATGAAAATTAAACTACATCCATTTCGAAATTCTGGGTTTTCAGGATTAGTAATCAATTTGAAAATTAGAGTAAATTACTAAAATCCCGATGCTTCATGATTTGGCTGAAAAATAATAAAAAAAAAAATGTTAGCAATAACTAACTAGGGGTTAATATTTTAAAATAAATGCATTATTGAACTAATTTATTTACAAAATGCAATAGTGTACATTTTATGCATTTTTAACCCAAGCTAGATAAATGATAAGACTTCAAAGAAGTATCATTTTCAAACCAGTTGACCAAATGAGGCGAAACAATTGTCAATGGGAAGCTTATAAAAAATTGATTCTAACAAAGCAATCAAAAAAAGAATCCAAAGAAAATGAAAAATTAACAAAAGTGTAGGATAATCAACTAAATAAAAATCCTAAAAGTTGTTTAGCCAAAAAAATTATAGAAAGGGTCCCCATTATTTGAGGTGAACAAATCAAAAAGGGGGGGTTGTGTTTTTACCACAACAATGGCAACACACGGAAGAAGAACCAGTTATCTCTGTTTGATATGAATGAGATTTTCCTAAAATTAAAGTAAAAATAATTAAAGAAAAGAAAATTGTTTTTAGATTGCTTGACTAAATTCATTAGTCTAAATAAAAGTAAGAATCATCTAACTGTAATTTTTCTCATAATTAAAATATTTCAAAACTCTGTATCAGTCCTTAATTAGTTGTAGAGATAAAGCAGGGGTCACTTTACAGCTTAGCTTTTTAAAATATACTCATTTGTCACAGGTAGAGCCACTGCTACCAACAAACATCTATAGTTTCGACAAGGTTACCTTTTAATCATCAATGATTCAGAATCTCATCTCTTTAAGAATTATTGACCTAGAAATAAATCCATATATATTTATTTATTTATTTATTTATTTATTTATTTTTGTGTAAAAGCCATTATCCTGGTTTGGTAGCCAGATAGTTGAAAATGTCATTCACTGATTATAATTGGACTGAACAAGCTGGCAGGTGATGAGACCCCTTGTCTTATAATCGATTGCAATCATAAGCCATTACCCTAGTTTGTTTAACAGTGTTGGTAATGTCAACCTATTTTTCCCCTATGATCATGGTACGCAGGCTCATGATGAGACCTCTTATTTTTTAAGTTTAAATATATTTTTTGATTACATTCTAGAAAAATAAGACTTTTTGGGACAGGGAGAATCATTGACTCTTTTTAAGAGTTAAGAATGACAATTTCAGAGTTAAAGGTGCTTTGTTGTAAAGCGTCTTTACTTGGCTATAAATAACTTTTCTTGACGGCTAGGGCTTCCACCATCGTCCGCAGAGCTTCCACCGTCCACAACTCACAGGGAACGGACTAGCTAGGCTGCGGTGCGGGTGCGAAAATTTTTCGGTTCTGGTTTTTAGGTTTTAATCTGCGCGGGGGCGAGGTAGCTGCCCTTGCCCCAACTCACAGGCAATGGACTAGCTAGGCTACGGTGCGGGTGCGGAAATTTTTCGATTCTGGTTTTTAGGTTTTACTCTGCGCGGGGGCGAGGTAGCTGCCCTTGCCCCAACTCACAGGCAACGGACTAGCTAGGCTGCGGTGCGGGTGCGGAAATTTTTCGGTTCTGGTTTTTAGGTTTTACTCTGCGCGGGGGCGAGGTGGCTGCCCTTGCCGCCTCTGCCCTCAGTCTCGCCTCTGCTCTGGTTGGTGCTTTTCCTTTGTAGCAGCAGTTGATATTGTTTTGGTCGCTCGCAGGATTATACATTTGGAGCATTGAGGGAACAGGGGTGTGGAGGTTCTGACTCTGCATTGTTTCGTGCCACATCAAATGGCTGGTTTCGATGGAGTTTCTGTTGGCTGTTGTGGATGTATGGGGCAGTTGTTCTACCTCTGGTTTCGTCTGCTTCTGGAGGAGAGTTTTTGAGGGGGCGGGGAAGGAGTGGCTACCCTGGCTGCTCTCTTCCTCATTTCGTGCCTCTCCTTCTTGTCTGGGCAACCTGATCTAGAGCCTTTTGTTCTCTTTGTCCCTCCACAGGAGCTTTTTCCGCATGTGGAGCCTCGGTTGCCAGATCTTTTTTTCTGGGTGCTGCACCTCTGCTCTATTTTGTTGTTTATTTTTGTAATATGCATAGGTATCCTCTACAGGTTTGTTTTCAGGGGCACCATATTGTCCTTTTGAAGTTTTTTTAGGCACTGTTGACACAGATTCGCTGGGGTTTACATACACTTTTGTTTGCTGCCCTCTCTTAGGGCTTTTCTGGATACTTCATTTGGAGTATTAGTTTGTAAGTGGCTATGCCCACATTTCTGCATATGCTTCAAGCATCTACAATATGTAATATTCTTTAATGAAAAGTACGAATTTTCTCCACACCAAAAAAAAAAAACAAAAACAAAAACAAAAACTTTTCTTGACTGATAACAGAAATTTGAAAGATCTTAATAAAGTATTGAAATTTCCAAATGATTATAGTTTTGATGAAAAAGAAATTTTTCAGATATCATGATACTTTGTCAACTTCTCTTATTTTGTAATCTCTTTCTTAAGTATGTCTACTTTTATAATAAGAAAATCAAACTTTATTAAGAGATTTTAAGAAAAAGCTAATATGTGACTATTAACAATTTTTCCCTATGTATGCCGACCATTGTTAGGTAACAAGAAGGCCTTCCACATAAATCATGGCAAAGTCACCAAAATAAAACTGAAAACCAAAGGAAAAGAATTCTTATGCTAAAGTGAGGAAAGAAATTAGCGAACAAAAAATAAAAATAAAGAAATTTTAAAAATAGAAAGAAAAATCCAAGTTTTGAAATACAAACTCTAACAAGAATAGTTATACCAATGTCACAACAACATGAAGTAAAAGAGAGCTCTTTCAAAAGCTGCTGCTGCGCGCGCGTCTGAACCCGCGATCGAGCCTCGGCCTGGGAACGCCTGAACGAGCTTCAGCATGGATCCTCCGGATCCACCCGGTGGGGATCCGGAGCTGCAAAGAGCCTTCTCCAATCTGGTAAAGTCACTCCCTCCGCAAAGACCTAGACCAACAGCAACAAAGTTTGTGAAGAAGCTTGATGTATTACAGGAAGTCCAACTGCCTCCTACCATTCCGCGCATGGCAGCCATTTCCCTAGCAGAGAAAGGGTTAATCGGGCAATTTACAGGACTGTGGCCATCACCCAGAACAGTGCAAAGATGGGTCGAGCGAAACTGGTCGGACAAGATCCAGGGTAAAATATCCATCAGATTCTGTGGCAGAGGATATTTTACTTTTCATTTTGAAACCAAAGAGGATAAAGATCTAATATTCAGAAATGGGCCTTACTTTATGGACTCCAGGGGTCTCTATCTCAATAAATGGACTCCGGATTTTGATCCAGAACTTGATATACCAAATGCGGTTCCAGTTTGGGTTAGACTGCCTCATCTTCCCCTTCACTGCTGGGGGGACGACTCGGTTAAAGCAATAGGAAATGCGGTTGGGAAATACATAGATCGCAGTGAACCTAAAGACAACATGCAGGCGTGTGCGCGGATTTGTGTTGAAGTCGATCTGGGTCGAGGACTGCCGGAAGCGATCAAACTGAAAGTTGATGACTGGTGCCATATTCAGCAGTTGGATTACGAGCAGATACCCTTCAAATGCAAGGTATGCCACGAATATGGACACTTTGCAAATAGATGCACTAAAATAGTTAATGTAGAATCTGATGAGCAGGATGGGCAATGGGAAACTGTAAAAAGGAAAAAATCATCTCCTCCCCTCAAATCTATGGATCCTGAGGCCCCTGGTCCTTCCCATCAGCAACCCTCCTCCTCCCAGCAACCTCCCCTTCAGAATCCTTCCTCACCTCCTCGGATTCCCGATCCTCCTATCCCTCCATCCTCTAATCCCTTCGTGATCCTCTCTGAGGCAGATTCCGGGCCTGATTTCCCTTCCACAGATCCTCCTCTCCATCTTTCTCCTCCTCACATCTCTCAGCCCTCTCCTGATCCCCCTTCTTCTAGGATTACCAGGAGCTCTTCAAAGGAACATGGAGCGCCCAGTGATGTCCCTAAAAAGCATGGGCCTGGCAGGAAATCGGCCAAGCAACAGAGGGAGGAAAATGCTCAGAAAGACATAGCCATGGGTTCCCAGACTCCAATAGAGTCCTTCATTCTTGGACACTTGGAAAAAGAAAATAGTAACAAAGGCAATGAGAGGCGAGCACCTCTCCATGTAACCAGTAAATCATGATGAAAATACTATCTTGGAATAGTAGGGGATTAGGGCACCCCTCCAAGCTAGTTGCCCTCAAGGATTTAATACATAGTGAAAACCCTGAAATTGTTCTTATCCAAGAAACAAAGCAAGATCAGTCAGAAATTAGTAGAGTAATAAGCCAGCAAAAGCATTTCAATGGATGTGCAAGCGAAGCAAGAGGAGCCTCAGGCGGCATACTAACTATGTGGGATAGCAATAAATGGATCTGTGATTCCACCAGAGTCCATCAGAACTGGATTCGAGTCAAACTGGAAAGCAAAACTGGTGGCTCAAAGGTAACAGTTTACAACATATATGCACCGAATCAGTACAGAGAGAAAGAAGTGTGTTGGAACACATTGGAAGCAAGTATAGAAGAAGAGCAGAACAATAATCTCATTATAGCAGGAGACTTAAATCTGGTGATGCACGCTAACGAAAAAAGAGGAGGAAATTTCACCCCTGATCCTTTCAGAAGTCGACTTGAGACTATCATGCAGGAGCAAGACCTTGTTGATATCAGACCCAAAAACCGTAGGTACACCTGGAGTAACAGAAGAATTGGTGCCGGCAATATCATGGAACGTCTTGATAGGTTCCTTATAAGTATAGCATATCTGTCCACCTTCACTACAGGCCATTCAAATATTCTCAATGTTTCTGCCTCTGATCACTACCCAATAACGCTTACTCTTCATAGTCAATGTCAGCTAGGACCCATACCCTTCAAATACTGCTCCATTTGGAATCGTTCCCCAGCAGCAAAAGATGTGGTGCGGCAGGCTTGGATTCAACATGTAGAAGGTTCGCCAACTTATATTTGGGAGACAAAATTGAAGAGAGTAAGACAGGCTCTAAAAAATTGGGCAAAGAACAATTACCAAGAGCCCGAGGTGAACAAAAAGAAAATTAAGCAAGATCTAGAGGAAGTGCAGCAAAGAATTGAAGCTCTTGGGCTATCCCAGCAAGCTAAAGAGCAAGAAACTAGATTATACTCTCAGCTGAGTCAAACTATAAGGGATGAAGAAACAAAATGGAGACTGAAATCAAGGCAACTCTGGTTGCAAGAGGGAGACAAAAACACATCTTATTTCCACAAGCAGGCCACGGTTCGAAAGGCCAGAAATACAGTGAGCACAATAATGGATAATGAAGGGAACAGTTACAACACTCAGGATTCTATAAAGGAAGCAGCCACCAAACACTTTAATAGCCTTCTGACTGAGGATAAAGATGAGGAGGATTATTCAAGCATGCTGCAGCACCTGTCTAAAGGAGTCACACAAGAAATGAACAGCAGTCTTAGAAAAGAAGTAGAAGAAGAAGAAATCCAAGCAGCAATTTGGAGCTTACACCCAGATAAAGCTCCAGGACCTGATGGGTTTCCAATCAGCTTTTATAGAGAATATTGGCAGATGATCAAAAAAGATCTCTCAAAGATGATTCGTTGGGTTCTAAAAAAAGGCAAAATGGGGGGATTTACCAACTCCACCTATCTAGCCTTAATCCCAAAAGAGAATAGACCTTCCACTTTTTCAAGATTTCGGCCAATATCTTTATGCAACTCAGCATATAAAATAATTTCAAAAATTCTAGCATCCAGGCTCAAGCCACACCTCCCATCCCTGATCTCAGAAAACCAAGGGGGCTTTCTCCCTAATAGGCACATCACTGACTCTATCCTTCTTGTGCAAGAGGCCATCCACTCAAGCTTAAGAAGAAAAGAGAAAGGGTTTGTCCTAAAGTTGGATCTTGCCAATGCTTTTGATAGGGTAAGGCATTCCTTCCTGTTTGTTGTTCTTCATAAAATGGGATTTGACCCCTCCTTCATCACAATGATCAAAGCTTGTATAACGGATCCCTGGATCTCCCCTTTGATTAATGGGAGACCGTGTGCTGCATTCCAATCTTCTCGTGGCCTTAGACAAGGCTGCCCCCTATCTCCTTACTTGTTTATCCTTATGGCTGAATCATTCAGTCAAACCTTGGATTACAACCGGAGAATAGGTCTAATCACTGGCATCAAGATTGAACAAGGAACAAAGAACATCAATCACTCTCAATTTGCAGATGATACTCTCTTAATAGGAGGAGCTTCCATCACTATAGCAAGGCGCTTTAAGAAGATTTTAGACCAATTCATGGATTACTCAGGTGGGAAGGTCAATCAGATAAAAAGTTGTATATATGGTTGGAATACACCAAATCACACCATCCATAACATTGCAAGTATATTTGGAGTCTCCTGCAAACTAGTCTAGAATCATTTCTCCTATTTAGGGATGCCAGTAAGTATGGGACCGCTGAAATCTGATACCTGGAACGAAATTCTTGACAAAATAAAGAGAAAAATCCAACAATGGGGCACCATGTGGTTGAATCCAGCAGGACGACTAGTCTTTCTAAAATCAGGTATAGCTTCTCTTCCCATATATCGTTTCTCCTTATATCAAGCTCCTGTTGTTTTCCATCAGAAAATGGAAAGAGCCCTCAGGCATTTTCTTTGGCAAGGAGGGAAAACGGATAAAAAAAAATTCAATCTTGTAAGCTGGAAGAACATCATTCAATCTCAGGAAAAAGGAGGATTAGGCATCAGATCACCAAAATTGCTAAACTTAGCACTTGGAGCTAAAATAGTATGGAGGTTGATCACAGGGCCTGCAGCGTGGTGGAAGAAGGTTTTAGAAGCAAAATACCTGAACTGCACAAGGCATCAACTCCTGGAGACTAATATACCCAACAGAGATAGTACAAAAATTTGGCAACTCTGCAAGAAGGCCATTACCTTTATGTCTCAGAATATCTCAAAGGTCCCAGGAGGGGGGAGCAGCATCAACTTCTCCACAGACAGAATTTTAGGGCAGCATCCCATTGGAACAAACATGGAGGCAATCCCTGCCATAAACTGGCTCAATGGCAAAGGAATAATGCACTTGGCCCAAATATCACAATGGGACAATCATTCTCAAGCATGGACAGGTTGGAATTTCCCGGATCATCCCAGGGAGCTAGACACTAGCCTCACTGTCCTAAAGAATCTCCTACACAGCAAAGCTCCGATCCAAGAAGGCAAGCATGATGGATATCGTTGGGACCCAACTGGAACTCAATACACGGTTAAAGCTGGACACCAATTTCTATGTGATAGCAACTTCCATCAGGAAATATGGAACCAATGGAAACTTGTATGGAGAGCAGAAGCACCCCCCAAAATCAAATTTTTCATTTGGCTGCTCTTGAAAGGAAAAATACTAACAGCGGAAAACTTAAAGAAAAGAGGCATAATGGGGCCATCCAGATGCCCAAACTGCTGTAGATCAGAGGAAACAATCCAGCACCTGTTTATAGAATGTCCGGTGGCTGATGAATGTTGGAGAAAGATGGCCTCAATAGGGGAAGCTTCCTGGGAGCCTCAGGCAACTATTGCAGAAACGATACACAAATGGAGGAAGAACTGTCCATGGAAAGAGAAAAGGAGTAAATTGGTGCAAAGGGTATGGAACACCATTCCTCTAACCCTTTTATGGCGCATTTGGTTGGCAAGAAATGGAAAGGTCTTCCAGGAGAAAGGCTGCAACACCAGGATAATTTGTCACAAGGCAAAAATGTTAGCGGAGGAGACAGTCACAAATCACACCAAAGGCAAGATTGAGGCAACAAATTATAGCATGGAAGAGAGAAACCTGATCAGCTATGTTTTAGAGAATATTGCTAGCGCTCAGGAAACAAACCAAGGAAGAACACAAATGAAAGAAACAAGTAGCGCATGGAAACTGAGGCTAAAGGATGAGGAATTTTCGAATTGGCTGAGAAATTGTAACAGGTTCTACTTATTTTTTGATGGAGCTTCTAAATCGAACCCGGGCCAAGCTGGTGCAGGGGGTCTAATTTGCAACGCAAATGGAGAGAGCATGCTTCACTTCGAATGGGGGCTAGGAGAGATCTCCAACAACAGGGCAGAGGGATTAGCATTATATCAGGGCCTCACACAGCTGCTAAAGTTAGGGATACGAAAGGCAGTGGTATTTGGGGACTCAGCAATAATTATCAGGCTTATGGCGCAGAGACAGAGCACGCCGAATATCCTCCTCCAGCAGATAAACCACCGGAATCAGATCCTCCATGCTTCAATGGAAGAGGTCGAATACTATCACATCCTACGTGGATTGAACAAGGAGGCTGATAAGCATGCCAACAGGGCATGCGAGCGCTCCAAGGGCAGCCTGAGTTGTAATAACACTGTCTCTCTTCAACCATTACCATGAACCTACAACATTTAGTCAACAGCAGGTGTACCCCAGCTGACAGAATCAATGACATCAGACAAGTAATCAGTGCCGATGACAGAGCAGGTAAGGTAGGCAGGATTTGGATCAGAAATGAGATCAGAATATCGATTCAACGCATGGGAATCAAGAGAAATCCAGGAGAAAATCGTCCTTGCAGAAGGATCCCATTTGCGGTTCAAGATATGCATTTGACCATTCCGTGGATTACTGTGAGACGTAGATGGGCATCTTCCCGCCCTCACAGCATGCAAATGGACTCTATTTATACCCCAGGTGGCAGAACTCCTCAATACATTAAGAAAGCCAGTTTCTCCAGGCAACAGGACATTATCGTTCCCGTTCATCTCCAATCAGCCCGAGGGAGTTGTTATAGCGCCCAGCAGAATCATAACAACCCTGCGAGAGTCGTGGTTGCAGTCTGCAGTAAGCTAAGAACTCAGAGGTCCCGCGCTAAAGAAGCCAACAACGCAGACAGGGAATTTTCAGTGATAATGGCCCGCTCAGAAGATTGCTTCCACTGCAGAGACCTTCAGGCAGAGTTCGAGGAGTTGAGAGCGCAACAGCGTGCACTGGAGGACCAAGTCCGAAGTTTGGAAACGCGAATGGAAGATCAGTACAGAATTCTCAATGAGAAGTATCGGGCAGAGATCAATCTGTTCCTGCACAGAGTCAATTCCCTACATGAGCAGTTCAGCAACTTGGCCAACCGGTGCAGCCACGCAGAAGAATCGATAGTAGTCCTCAAGTTCATGATGGACAAAAAGCTCAAGGAAACCCCTTCTTCCTCCAGTGCAAAACAGAATGAGCCAGACCCATACCCAGAAGAGTCCACAGCTAGGAAGATCAGCCATATAGAGATAGATTAAATATGTTTTGTAGTTGTAAATTTTGGTGCTTGCAATATGTAAGGATTTACAGTAGTATAAGAAGCCTTAGAGGCAGGAATACTAGAACAAGGATCAAGGAAGGGACCCTTTTTGTAATTCCTTGGATCCACGATGTTCAGGAAACATTGTATGTATGGCGAACTGCCTCTCTTTTTTTTCAGATCATAATATAGCAACCGAAATTTGTCTAAAAAAAAACATGAAGTAAAAGAAAATAATCATGTAATCATTCATTCTTATGTCAAGATTCAGAAAGATTATACCTTGCAGGGTTGTAAGTGTTTTAGGCTTTTTTGGATAGCAGTGACGATAAAATTAAGCCACAATGAAAACTTTCTATCTGATATCAATCTTCTTATTTCAAAGCATCATCTTAATCATTTCTAATAAAATGAATGCTTAAATAAACAAACTAAAGGTTCAGAAACTCCCTGGTGTTGTTGTTTCGACGAAAATTATCGTTGCTTATTGAAATAAAGCTAGGAGAAGAGTATAGGACTTCGAAAATATGATTCGGCAGAAGATTGAAAGCTTCAAATGGAGAACTGTAAAACATATTTTTTATATTAGCATATTTTAAAAACAAAACTAAAGTAATAAAATGAAAATTAATTAAAGTGGGTACATGGATATTATCATTGAATAATTGTATTTGATCTTACATGAAAGGTACCAGTTTCTCCAAACTAGCTGACTTCTTATTTTAGTTAACATTAAAAACATGAAGAAGTCAAACTAACCAAAATCCTATAACCCAAAATCATTATTTATTTTATTTACACTAAAGCAAGCAGTAAAATGCAAAAATGGAATGCTTAGTGCTCAAGGGAATTAAAACAAATACATCAGAAATGAGAATGAGAATTTGCAATAACGAATGTTTCTCAAAATATTATAAGTTTCGTATAAACTCCATGATTTTATAAATTGTCCAAAATCAAAACCAAATCCAAAATAATAAAATTTAAATATGAAGCTAGAGAGGTCTTGAATTCCATATTAAATTATGGAATTATATATTTAAAACTGAAATATATGAGAAATCGAAATGATTTGAATATGCTGCAAATTTGTTATCAATCACTTTCTTACCAAAGTGGTTGCCCAATATTCCTTTAAATTAACACAATGCCTTATCCGAGGATTTGCATTGCATGTAGAGGCATGCGTTGGAGTTTATTGCATCGGAGATTGCAATAGTAAATTGCCGATGAGAACATGTGATGAGAACATGTGCAATGAAATGAAGTGATCGCATAATTAAAGAAATATTATATTGGGGATTGGGGAATATTTACATTGTGCTTCCCATATCGCACATCACACATCACAGATTTGGAGATGTGATGTGAGCATAAATAAAAATACGATGAAGCGATTGCAACATCGGCGATTGGTGAACTTTTGGTACCCGATGTAACACAATATGATTCTTGTGATGCCGATATGCGATGAATGACGTGGTTAATTGGCGATTGTGATCGGCAATCTTAAGCACATGATGTAACAATTCTCGATACGTCAATATGTGATGAAGAGTGGACCCGATAATTTTATGATGAAAATTTAATAACATATCAGATTCGAGACATCGACCCTTTAAAATTATGCCCCTACTTTTATTGTGATTGAATGGACGCGATATTTTATAAACTTGATTTGAATTTCATATCGGGTCTGGAATTATGTGGTCGTCACAATATTGGTAAAGTCGATTATCGGAGATCGACGATTCACAATAATGGAAGTATACTTCAACTGCAAACCTCCGATATGCGAAATGCAATATGGCATATGAGTGAGGTAATACATCGAAGATCTTTTATGAACAATTTGTTATCAAAAATGCTAAGAGCTACTTCCGATACAAATGGTTGTGATATGGATGATGTGATATCAGAATGAAATGATTGACGAAGACGAGCGGGATGAAAATATTGCAAATATTTTCACCGAAGTATCAGCAACATGAAAAACAAGTTGAATCCTATGATATTGCTTAAAATTTAAATTGGGTCTTCTGATGGTTGAAAACAAAGTTAAAAATGCTCAAATTCTAATGAATCAGAAATAAAATTTCCCTGAACCTGTTGTAAATTTGAAATGGGTTTGCTGCTTACTTCAAGTTTTGAAAATAAACGAAAACTTGTAAATAAAACAGGACAAGAATCAAAAATAACTAAGGAAAAGAGAAACTAATAAGAGATGAGAACGACCTTGTAAATGCATACCTGGAAGGAAATTGTCCGTAGATTTTACCTCATGAATCTTCAAATCCTTCCTTGGATTTATCAAAATTCTGACTTCGTTCAACATTATCTCATTATTTATTCTAAATCAAAGTGTGCAATCAACCTAAATAAAATATGTTTATTCATTTTCAGGGAATCTGAAACTCATAAAATTCATCAGAAATAAAATGAAAATATGCTTCATGTTGATTAAAAAACAAAAAAGAAGCAAAAATTAAAAAGTTTCCAATGAGAAGAAATTGTTTCATTGAAAATGTATATGATATAAAAAAGGTTGATTGCTTTGTTTTATTTATATCTACAGAACTGTTGAAAATAAATTAACTACCTTAATTCTACTCCTATTCTAACCATAAGCAGGAAAATGGCTAGGTATAGTCATATTTCCAATGTAACCATTCTCTCATTTTAATTCATGCATGTATGTACAATTTAAACATTAGTAATAGAAATACAAATCTAACTAAACTAAGAAAGATAAATCTGTAAATAAAATGCACAGTTATTGCTAGCAACTTAATTAAAATCTCTTTCTCTTGAAATTTCCTTTCCAATTGAATACCAATTAGATCATAGAAATCTGGATGGATTTCTATTAATAATTGGGAAATGTTCAAAAGAAGAGATGAAAGGCCAGATTGTGGATATGAACTTTTACATTCAAAGGCCTGGAAAAAATTGTTAGTATTATGTACAAATGTTAAATTATTAACAATCTTCCATGAAAGAAAATTTTCCAAATATTTTTAAATGAATTAATGAAAAATGGATGGAAATCTGTCAAATAAAATGGAAAATTATTAATTGAATTGGGTTGTTGACCAGATTGTAAAATTACATTCTCTTGTTGAGATTGCCTTTGAGAAGATAGAAGCTTTTGATGAAACATTAGCATTGATTGAAATTGAAATGCTAATAGTTTTTTATGTTCATGATTATAATATGAAACTTCAATTTCCAACAGGGCAATGCACCAATTGAATGTTTGATAGTAAAGTGTTCAATATGCCAGTGTAAAGTATCAAAAATCTGAGAAATAAGATTAGAAATAAAATCTGATTTTAAACAAAAGAAGTGAGGAAACAAAAATAAAATGAAATCACTATTGTTACAACTAATATTACAGCACAATTGGGATCGTTCTGAAATAATTTCTTTTACACAAGGATTGGCTAGAATTATGAAATTTGAGTAATTGTCAATTCCAACTTGTAAATTAGAAAACGAATTATGATTATGAGTAGGAATGAGAGCTTGATCATGATATGAATTATAAATTGGAATGTTTTCTTGAATAATGAAATCATGAAGATAATTTGCTATTTTAGAATGAGGATTAGTTGGAAAATTTATAAATTGAAATGTCTCTCATTCTTAGAAGTTATTTGAATCTTCTCATGAGGATTCTCTTGAGAAAAATAGAAATCAACATCCTCAATGTCAAAGTAATTATCATAAACAACTTCACAATATTCTCTAGAATTCTTTTTGATCTCGTCCAATATATCAAAACAGGAAGGAATAAAAATTTCATGTTCATTAATGGCAAAAGAATGATCAATAATTGTTTCTCTATCTTGATAAAAACTTATTGGTAATTCATTTAGATCTTCCTCTTTATTTTCTGAACTATCAGTAATACTAAGAGGGGAAAAATTACCATCATTGAAAATATCATAATAAAAGGAAAAATGTGAACCTCAAACAATGTATTTAAAAATGTCTCTGTTTGAGAACTCTTGTGCATTATGGTCATTGTAAATTTCAGATTGCAGATCATTCCTTTGCGTACTCATGCTTTTTTGAAGAAGATTGCTTTGCTGCTCTGATTTCGACATTTGCCTGTCATGAAAAAATTCAGAAATTTGTACAGCAAGTTGCATGTTATTATTTACTTTGATTGTTGTTTGCACTTGCTGATTTGCAATCTAATTTTCTGAATTTAATGCAAAGTAACTTTTAGATTCCAATGCAGCTCTCTCTCCAAAATTGTTGTTGTTGTCTTCTTGCATTTGAATAGAAATATTTTCCAGGCTTTGTGAAACCACTTCATCATAATTTATTTGCGCTTTCAAATTGGGATTCTCATTTATATTGGAAGGGGATGGGACAAAGCTTGAACTAATTTCATGTGGATTGAGAATGGAAGGAAGAGAACAAATATGTTCAAACCAATCTAGTGATTCATCTTCCGTAAGTTTATCTTCGACGTTAAATCTTAAACAATTCAAATGAAATCGAATATTAAAATCAATAACAAATTCATTTTCAAACCTTCGTAGATATTTAATTTCATCACATACCTGCTCATAATCATAGCCATCAAATTTACAAATGAAAATTGTAACAAATTGATCCCAACTATGGATTGAGGGAACCGGAAGAGTTCTACACCAGTTTCTGGCATTTGCCGCGAATGTGAGAGTAAAAATTCTACATAAAATGCCTTCATCAATTCTTTGAAAATCATAATTTGAAACATTTTGAATAAATTGAAAGACATGATTAAAAGCAGAAGAATTTATCTTACCATTAAACTTTACCTGAGACAAGAGTCTTACCACTTCGGGTGGAGTATCGGAAAATGCACTTCCATGGACACAACTCCAAATCGGAAGTTTAAGAGGAGCCATCGTGATTTAAATAAAATGTTAAAATTGAAAAGACTCCAATAGATAACAATTCTCAGCCCTCCTTCTAGCGCCAAAAATGTTGATGCCTCGAAAATCGTTGCAACAACAATGGGGGATAACCACCCGATCCATACCTTAAAGCAGCTCTTTTTCCGTTTGGATTAATGGCTCCGACTGGTTTAACTAGGTCCAGTTACCTTCTCCCTATCGCTATTGGTTTATGATGTATCTTTAACTGCCAATAGACAGGGATATTAGATCACTTCTTCTTGCTGATCAGGCAAGAAAATGACCCTTAAGCTGATTTGGGTTCAGCTAAACCACAACTAAAATTTCACCTTTTTTATAAGAGGACTTAAAATAATGTAGAACTCAGCCTAAGTGCAAGCTTATTCTATAATGCAAGAAAAATAAAATAATCCTAATCCTATCTCAATTATACATATATAGATCTAACCCAACCAAAAGCAAGATATTTAAAGTATTGGGATTTAAATATGTCTTGTTTATAATGAATATCAAGTTAATAAAGTAGTTCAATTAACTGACATTATGGATACCAAAGCACATCCTATTGAGACCTATTCACTGAAATAATCAGTCAACAACACTCAGGAAGAAATTCACAAAAATGTTATTGATTGTCAAATCAGTAAATCCAATAATTAAACAATAATATGCAGAAATAATTCATAGCACATCACTATTTAATAAATTAGTTTTATAACACAGATTTCTGAGTAAATAATTACTCAGAAATCAGAATTTAATCCATAAGAACAGAGATACATAATAACAATATTGAGACAAATTACCCATATTGAAAAAAGTGCACAAACATGAATAAAATAACACATTCGTGTTATCATAAAAATGAAACTAATATTTGAAATAGTAGTATTAGAAATACCAATTTATTGCATCCATTTCTTTAACCTTGGTCTCCAAGAGTCCTTTACATTGCTTGAACTTCTACTTTCAAATTTAAAGCCACAATAGTGCAAACTTTGCTCATCATGCATAATTCAAGATACAAAAAAAAATCCTCAATAATCTCCAGATTTGAGATTTTCTCTACTCCCTCCTACAACTCTAAATTCCTATTACAAAAATGCTTTTAAAAGTCCAAAATTGTAGAGGAGAGTAGCCCCCCATTATATTCTACAATCTGCTATTTATAATATTTGCAAAGGAATTCTTGAGAGGAAAGTTTGTTGAAGAGAAATCTGCCCAATCCAATTTTATTTGCTCAAAATTCCAATTTTTAATTGCTGCAGCATTCTCATTGATTGAAATCTTTTTCTCCATATCTTTTCTACTATTTTCTTGCAAGAAGAAATCAAAATAAATTAAAATGCAACAATAAAATCAAAATATCATTTCCGGCATTTAAAACAAATCCAATCAAATTCAATTTAAATAAATAATTGAAAATAAAATATAAGCTTTCTATTGATGTCTTACATGGTTTAATTGGCTAAGGATATTATTAACGAATGGATTTGCATTGAGAAGAGGCTTGGACAAATGAAAATGCAGAAAATAAAACTCAGAAAATTGATTTTGTTTTAAAAATTCGTGGCTTGATATTCTGCTTGATTTTTGACCCAATAAATGATTAAATCTGTTAATGAAACCTCCTCAAAAACGTTCTCCTTCATTTTATCTTTCCAATGAGCCGTCCTGGGCCTCATTTAGCCAAATATAACTCAATCTATGAGCTTTCAAAATTGATGAGTCAAAACTAGCACAATTCTGGAATTTCTGTTGCTGGGCTAAAAAATCAAAATTTTTAATTAAAAATTTAATCTTAAATTATAATTCTAATTATCTAATAATTAATTCTAATTTAATTGTTAATTATAAACTAAACTAATTATTTAATCTAACTAATTATTTTTATAAATTAATTAATTTAAATAATCTAAATAATAATTAAAA
This sequence comes from Pinus tabuliformis, assembly GCA_031772625.1. Classification (NCBI taxonomy): domain Eukaryota; kingdom Viridiplantae; phylum Streptophyta; class Pinopsida; order Pinales; family Pinaceae; genus Pinus; species Pinus tabuliformis. The sequence continues at coordinate 691,969,358 of CM062814.1, read as the reverse complement.
TTTAATTTAATTAACTTCATTAAATTTTATATATTAATTAATTTAATTAATTTTAATTTTAATTATTTTAAATTAATTCTACACTACCTAGTTCATGGTTGTAGTGATGTTGTCATGTGAAACTCGAGGTTTTTATGGTGGAATGCAGCATCGTGAGTGCATGACTGGTTACATATCAATTTATGTCACTTACATGTATCGTTGTAGTATGTTTGGTTACATTCTTGCATGATTAGTTACATTCTTGTATGCTTGGTTGCATGTATCATTCTTGTAGTTTTGATTTCAAGTATCGTTCATTCATACTTGATCATGCGTCTTTATGCAGATGTGTGGATAATTATGCATCGCTTATGCATGTTCATGGTTGCATGTGGTCAAGTGTATAGTGACGTAATGATGGCGGTTTTCATGCATGAGGTTGTGGTGTGTGTTGTTGTTGAGGTCATGCATTGATGACTGGACCCTAGCTAGAATGACTGTTGGATGGTCATATGCTTATGTTTTATGTTTTTATATAATGTCATGATTATGTTATACATGTATCGCATTGATTTGTTGATCTTGCAGATAAGGTATCCTCCCTGAGCTATGCTAAAGTATGTTGGTTTATTGTGATTTGGTTTAGCTAACATGATATACCTTGCATGAAAAATTATCAAATGACTAGCAAGATGGTTGACTACAAAGACTCTCCCTATGAATCCGAAGAGCAGTAGGTGTTGGGAACTCTTCCGATTTGGCAGTTACACTGAGAAGTTTAAAGGAAGAAATAAGGATTTGTAAGGCAGATAATGACAAAATCATGCGGGCACGAGAAATAAGAAGAGGTAAATGCAGTAACACTTCAGAGTTTGTCAAATTTGCAGTGATAGGGACCATGTCGCATCAGCTATGACCATGAGGGTAGAACTAATGGGGCATATGGCAGTCGGTCGCATGGTAGTCACAAACCAGAGAGAGATGACATAATCATATATGGAATATGGTTGGACACTCCGGATAGAAGAAGGGATAGACACAAGTATGATTCTAGTTCTGATTCAGATAAGCACTATGATTGTCATCGGTATCATCCTTATAGGAGAAGTGATAGGGGATACTTGCCGGATGAATTTAAGAAAGCAAAGCCACCAACATTTGACGGAGAAATGAAGAATCCTCAGGGTGAAAAGGCATGGTTTTGGCATGCAAAAATTCTTCAAGTTGCATGACTATTCAGAGAACATGAAAGCTAGAGTGGCTACATTCAGTCTCAAAGGTAAAGCAAACATTTGGTGGGAAGATGTGAAGAATGTCAGATGCATTCATGAGGGGGATTTGAATTGGAGTGAGTTTGAGTGGCTATTCAAGAAGAAGTACTTGTCAGATAGATACTTTGATGACAAAGCAAAGGAATTCTATGAGTTAAAGATGGGATCCATGACATATGATAAATACACTAGTAGGTTCTTGGAGTTGTCGAGGTATGTGCCTTATTTCACGGAGGAGAAGGCCAAGATTCAGATGTTCATTAGTGGGTTACCGATTGCATTTAAAGATATAATTGAGTTCGATGAGCTTAGATCATTAGAGGAGGCTATTCATAAACTAAGGCATTTCTATGAACAATCGAAGCGTAGAACCAAGACTAAGCCAGACTAGAGAGGTAATGCAAAGAATAAATGAAAATGGAATAGAAAGAGAGCAAGGCCTTAGGATACATGTAACAAGTAGAATGTCGCACCACCTAAGAAGTTTAATGCATCAAATAGAGGACAGGGATTTTGATCAGGAGAACAGAACAAAGAGACAGGTTGGAAGCCTATAGAGTGTTGGACTTGTGGCAAGGATCATCTTAGGAGAGATTGTCTGCAGAATTAAGGTGATAGACCTCAGATATACAGTGCGCAAGATGCACAGACTGTTGGGGATGTTGGTTAGAGTATTCCACGTATATATGCAACATTGACTAACAAACAGGCAAAGCATTAGGCATCTATCATCGAGATGGACGTTAAGCTTTGTGATCAAGTTATTTCTATTTTGATTGACCCTGGATCTAATTATAGTTATGTTAGTCCGGACTTGGTGGATAAGTGTGGTTTGAGTAAGGAATCACATGCAGAGTCTTGATTAGTGCAGTTGGCTACAGGTACAAAGAAGCGAGTTCATCATTTGGTAAGAGTTTGTTCATTTGATTTGAATGGTATGCCTACCACAACACATTTAAATGTATTACCATTGGGTTCATACAATATGTTGTTGGGCATGGATTAGTTGTATCTTCATAGAACCAAGGTAGATTGTTACAACAAAGTTATTGAGTGCGTTGATGACAATGGACAACCAGGAGTCTTACAGAGTAAGAAAAAATATACATAACTTAGGATGGTGGCAACTATGTAAGCAAAGCGTAGTCACAAGAAAGGGTGCAAGGTATTCACAGTGCACATTTCTAGTGATAAGGGTAAAGAAGTTGAGGATATAGATGTGATGAGAAGGTACCGGGTTTTACAGCAGTTCAAGGATGTATTTCCTAAGGACATATTGATGCCTCGAAAATCATTGCAACAATAATGGGGGATAACCACCCAGTCCGGACCTTAAAGCAACTCCTTTTCCGTTTGGATTAGTGGCTCCAACTGGTTTAACTAGGTCCAGTTACCTTCTCTCTATAGCTATTGGTTTATGATGTATCTTTAACTGCCAATAGACAGGGATATCATATCACTTCTTCTTGCTGATCAGGCAAGAGAATGACCCTTAAGCTAATTTGGGTTCAGCCAAACTACAACTAAAATTTCGCCTTTTTGAGAAGAGGACTTAAAAGAATGTAGAACTTAGCCTAAGTGCAAGTTTATTCTATAATGCAAGCAAAATAAAATAATCTTAATCGTATCTCAAACTAAACAGATAGAGATCTAACCCAACCAAGAGCAAGATATTTAAAGTATTCGAATTTAAATATGTCTTGTTTATAATGAATATCAAATTAATGAAGTAGTTCAATTAACTGACATTATGGATACTCAAACACATCCTATTGAGACTTATTCATTAAAATAATCAGTGAACAACACTCAGGAAGAAATTCACAAAAATGTTATTGATTGTCAAATCAGAAAATCCAATAATTAAACAATAATATGCAGAAATAGTTCATAGCACATCACTATTTAATAAATCAGTTTTATAAGACAGATTTCTGAATAAATAATTACTCAGAAATCAGAATTTAATCCATAAGAACAGAGATACATAATAACAATATTGAGACAAATTACCCATATTGACAAAAGTGCACAAACATGACTAAAATGACACATTCATGTTATCATAAAAATGAAACTGATATTTGAAACAGTAGTATTAAAAATACCAATTTATTGCATCCATTTCTCTGACCCTGGTCTCCAACAGTCCTTTACATTGCTTGAACTTCTACTTTCAAAGCTAAAGCCACAATAGTGCAAACTTTGCCCATCATGCATAATTCAATATACAAGAGAAAAATCCTCAATAATCTCCAGATCTGAGATTTTCTCTACTCCCTCCTACAACTCTAAATTCCTATTACATAAATACTTTTAGAAGTCCAAAATTGCAGAGGAGAGTAGCCCCCTGTTACATTCTGCAATCTGCTATTTATAATATTTGCAAAGGAATTCTTGAGAGGAAAGTTTGTTGAAGAGAAATCTGTCCAATCCAATTTTATTTGCTCAAAATTCCAATCTTTAATTGCTGGAGCATTCTCATTGATTGAGATCTTTTTCTCCATATCTCTTCTACTGTTTTCTTGCAAGAAGAAATCAAAATAAATTAAAATGCAACAATAAAATCAAAATATCATTTCTCGCATTTAAAACAAATCCAATCAAATTAAATTTAAATAAATAATTTAAAATAAAATATAAGCTCTTTATTCATGTCTGGGATGGTTTAATTGGCCAAGGATATTATTGACGAATGGATCTGCATTGAAAATATGCTTGGACAAATGAAAATGCAGAAAATAAAACTCAGAAAATTGATTTTGTTTTAGAAATTCGTAGCTTGATCTATTGCTTGATTTTTGACCCAATAAATGACTAAATCTGTTAGTGAAACCTCTTCATAAATGTTCTCCTTGATTTTATCTTTCAAATGAGTCGTCTTGGACCTCATTTGGTCAAGTATAACCCAATCTATGAGCTTCCAAAGTTGATGAGTCAAAACTAGCACAATTCTGGAATTTCTATGGCTGAGCTAAAAAATCAGAATTTTTAATTAAAAATTTAATCCTAAATTAGAATTCTAATTATTAATAATTAATTCTAATTTAAGTTTTAATTATAAACTAAACTAATTATTTAATCTAACTAATTATTTTTATAAATTAATTAATTTGAATAATCTAAATAATAATTAAATTTAATTTAATTAACTTAATTAAATTTTATATATTGATTAATTTAATTAATTTTAATTTTAATTATTTAAATTAATTCTACACTACCTATTTCATAACTACCACTCCATATTACTCATACGTATGTTTAACTTATTAAACTAAAGCCAAAAATAAGTTAATGCCTCATGCCCTTTTCGCAATCGGCAAATCGGCATCGGGTGGGCTATCAGGGCTTTAAGAGGTGTTCATTCAAAAAGTCATGATGCGATAAATAATCTCCAATATGATGTAATAAAACTTTTGTTTAATCGGCGATCGGCATCGGGAGGTGTCGAGGATTCGTTTGCGATCAAAGCTCCTGATGCCAAAAAAAAAATATAACAATAATATATATATATATATATATATATATATATATATATAATTTATTATTTATTTGTTATTATATATATTTTAATTTTTATATCGTGTTATTTTAATGAGGTTTATTTTATAAAGTACAACCATTTTAATAAAAATGAAAATTGAACTATAGCCACTTTAATAAAAATGAAAATTGAACTACAGCCACTTCGAAATTCTGGGTTTTTAAGATTAGTAATCAATTTGGAAATTGGAGTAAATTACTAAAATCTCAGTGCTTCATGATTTGACTGAAAAATAAAATAAAAAATGTTATTAATAACTAACTATGGTTAATATTTTAAAATAAATGCATTATTGAACTAATTTATTTACAAAATGCAATATTGTACATTTTATGCATTTTTAACCCAGGCTAGATAAATGATGAGACTTCAAAGAAGTACCATTTTCAAATCAAATGACCAAATGAGGCGAAACAAATGTCAATGGAAAGCTTATAAAAAATCGATTCTAACAAAGCAATCAAAACAAGAATCCAAAGAAAATGAAAAATTAACAAAATCGTAGGATAATCAACTAAATAAAAATCCTAAAAGGTGTTTAGCCAAAAAATTTATAGAAAGGGTCTCCATTATTTGAGGTGAACAAGTCAAAAATGGGGGGGTTGTGTTTTTACCACAACAGGACATTACAGATTTTCCACCTCAAAGGGAGGTAAACTTTTCTATTGAGTTAGTGTCAGGGGTAGCTCCAACATCAAAAGCACCTTACAGGATGAGCACATCTAAGTTGGTTGAATTAAAATTGCAACTAAAAGAAATGTTGGACAAGGGGTACATTAAGTCGAGTGTATCACCATAGGGCGCACCAGTATTGTTTGTGAAGAAGAAAGATGGTACTCTCAGATTATGCATTGATTACAGGCAGTTGAACAAAGTGACTATCAAGAACAAATACCCTTTGCCAATGATTGATGACTTGTTCGATTGGCTGAAGGGAGGAACAGTGTTCTCAAATATTGATATGAGATTTGGATATCATCAGGTACGTATCAAAGAGGAGGACATTTACAAGACTGCGTTCAAGACCAGGTATGGGCATTATGAGTTGTTCCATTTGGCTTAACTAATGCTCTAGCTACATTGATATGCTTGATGAATAGTGTGTTGCATCCATATTCGGATAAGTTTGTTATTGTGTTCATTGATGATATATTGATATATTCTAAAAATAAGGAAGAACATTATGAGCATTTAGCAGCAGTGTTGAGGTTGTTGAGAGAGCATCAGTTGTATTCTAAGCTTAGCAATTGTAGTTTCTTTCAGACTGAGGTACACTACTTGGGGCATGTTGTCTCCAAGGAGCGCATTGCAGTAGATCCAGAGAAGATAATGGCCATCATGGAGTGGGCAGCTCCTAAGAGTGTGGATAAGGTGATATATTTCATGGGTTTGAAAGGCTACTATAGGAGGTTCATCAGGAACTTCTCGCAGATTGCTTATCCCATCACATCATTGCAAATGAAAGGTAAGAAGTTTGAATGGACTGAGGAGTGTAAGACTAGCTTCGAGCAACTTAAGCAGTTGTTGGCACATGCACCAGTGTTATAGATTGCCAACCGGAACAAAGATTTTGTAGTATGCACATATGCTTGCAAGAAAGGACTTGGTGGAGTCCTTATGCAGGATGGATAGGTGTTATGTTATGAGTCCTGGAAACTAAACGAGCACAAGAAGAACTACCTGACACATGATTTGGAGTTAGTAGTGATCATACATGCATTGAAGATGTGGAGACACTATCTTCTTGGAAGAAGTTTTTTACTTATAATTGATCACATTAGGTTGAGGTATTGTTTAACCAGCCAAATCTGGACGCCAGGCAGGCTAGATGGTTGGCCACGATTAGTGAGTTTGATTTTGAGATCAGGTACATCAAAGGTAAAGAGAACAGGGTGGCATATGCTCTCAACAAATGGGTACAGGTAAATCACTTGGCAGCTATGAGCTCCTATGGGACAGACTTACAGCATAGGATCTTGTAGGCAGGTCATCAGGATGTCAGGTATATGGAGATTGTGAATAGGTTGCAGCAAGATGTTGGTACAGGTACGGGTACAGGTGCAGGTAGATGTACAGGAGTAGGTGCACAAGTTATGGATTATTGCCTTACAGCAGATGGCTAGGGCAGGTTTCGAGACAGGATATATGTACAGATAATAGTGAGCTCAACAAGGTGATATTGAGGGAGTTTAATTCGAAACCTTATTCAGGTCACCCAGGTTATCAGAAGACATTAACTGCAGTGAAGAGATTTTACTATTGGGTGAATCTTAAGAGAGATGTAGCATAGTTCGTGGTTAGATTTTTTTATTTTCAGCGAGTGAAAGTAGAATGTAAGCATCTAAGTGGACTGCTACAGCTAATTGCGATTCTAGAGTGGAAATGGGAAGTTATTTCCATGGACTTCATCATAGGGTTTTTTAAGACAGTGAGACAACATGATTCCATTACGGTTATTGTAGACAGGGTGACGAAAGTTGCTCATTTCATTCTGGTGAAGTCTATATTCTCAACTAGCGATGTAGCACAGGTATTCAACTGAGATGTGGTCATATTGCATGGTGTTCTGAAGAATATTGTGTGAGACAGGGATGCGAAGTTCACTTCCAAGTTTTGGAAGGAGTTGTTTGCAGGACATGTTGAGGATGTATGTGATGCATTAGCAATGAAAGTGGGAAGAGTATCTTCCACTGGTGGAGTTCACGTACAATAATGGTTATTAGGAATCATTAAGGATGAGTCCTTCTGAGGCATTGTATGGGCAGAGTTGCAACACTCCTATCAGTTGGAGTGATTCGGTTAGCAGGGTATTGATTTGACTAGATATGTTGGCAGACATGGAACGGGAAATGGAGGTGATCAAGAAGAATCTAAAGGCAGCACAAGATAAGCAGAAAAATTATGCAAATAGGAACAGGTTGTTCAAGGAGTTCCAGGTTGGGGAACAGGTGTATTTCTACATCAAGCCGAAGAAGAGATCCTTGTGGATAAGATCATGTGCCAAGATGACACCACATTTTTGTGGACCCTTCAGTATCATTGAGAGGATTGGGCCAATAGCCTATCAACTTGCACTACCTCCGACAGTGAAAGTCCATGATGTTTTCCATGTATCTTTGTTTAATAAGTATGTTAAGGATGTTGATCATGTGATTTATTGCTCTGTATTACATGTGGAACCAGATGGAAAATTCTAGCTAGAGCCTCAGTGTATATTGCAGAAAAAAGTGCTCATGCTCTGGAACCGAGCAATCGAGAAAGTTAAAGTGCAATGAAAGAAATTTGGGCCCGATGAAGCTACATGGGAGATGGTGGATCAGATGCGAGCTATGTATCCTTCCTTGTTTGTCGATTGAGGCAAAAAAGTTTTGGCTTGGTGTTTTGGTATATGCTTTGGTATATGCCTTGGTATATGTTTTGATGATGTTGGTTTATGTACATATGTATATGGATGTAAATACCGCCATGAGCTATGTTATAAAGCTCCAATAAGCGATATGGGTGTCATGTCATTATGATGTTATGTTGTTATGTTGGTTTGCTTCTTAGCAGGTTGATCATTGTAAATATTGCATCAAGCTAAGTTATGAAGCTCCATTAGCATTATATATATATATATATATATATATATATATATATATATATATATATATATATATATATTTTTTTTTATTTTTTTTCTTACAGATGTTTTGTGGTTATAGGTGTTGTTGAACACCGAGGATGGTCTTTCCCCAAGGGGGAGAGTTCTATAACAACCCTGGTGAAAATTCCATGTAATAAAAGTAAATAAAGGAAAAATAATAACCACAGATGATGGGACACTTATTGAAAGCTGAATGTTGGGCAAAATCCTAGTGATGGGGATCACTTGTGATTAGTTATGGCAAAAGAAATTGGCAAAGGCAATGGCTAAGGCTTTGGAAAGACAAAATGGAATTTTTTGCACATTTATTTATGAAAATAATGGAAATTAGGAGAAAATGGAGGTGAAAGGTCACAGCTTGCATGTGAGGAAGAAATTGAAGAAAAATACTGGAAAATGAAGAAAATAGAGGCCTCATTCATAAAAGGGCTTATGTGGATCAGTTGGTAACTTTTTTGTCAGTTCAGTTTTGGAGCTCTCTCATTATTATTTCTCATGCTCTTGGAGACATAGAGTTTTCTTGGAGCACTCTTGGTGGGTGTGGCACACTTATATTTTTGGAGTAAGAAGGCAAAGACAAAGCAGGAAAGTGCAAGAAGGCATCGGAATGAGCAGCTACATCATATTTTCTTGCAGATACTGAGTTGCATGTATGTTTTCTTCACTAATTTCTGCATGTGGTTTCTTGGTTGTGATCGATCATTGGCATGGAGGATTGCATGGATTGACAGTAGGTTGTATAGCCTTTCCATTTCCTAGATAGCCATGGTGATAGTGCATTTACTTTCATTGTTTGTTTTTTGTTGGTTCTCATGTTTCCTTAGCTTGGGTTGAGTTATTAGTTCCTGGAAGCCCTATAACAGCTTAGGTTGAGTTACTATTCCTGGAAACCTTGGTTGGACAAATGCTCTGGAAGCCCTTGGTGGGTTGAGTTACTAGTCATGGAAGCCTTGGTTAGACAAATGCTCTAGAAGCCCGATGACAGCTGTGGGTTGAGTTACTAGTCTTGGAAGCCTTGGTTGGAACAAACGCTCTAGAAACCCTAGAAGGCTTGGATGGAGACCAATCTGATGATGGTTTTCTGATGTCCGACCGTGAGTTGGAATCACTACTTCATGAGTTGAGGTGGATGGACTCTGCAAGCCCTGGATGAGTTTTGATTGATGTGTTCTATGATATCCCACATTCATGTTACTGGTGGCTTGGCTTTATGGCTTGGCTACTTGCTTTTGGGTTTACTAACTGCCTATCTCTAGGATCAACTAAGCCTATCTCTAGGGCCTCCCAACTCTCCGCTGTAGAGCTGACTAAACGCTCTAGGACCTCCCTACTCAATCTCTGTGGGGGCAATCTGAAGCCGAGAGGAAGGATAAAAATAAGTTCCCATTGTTGAAAACAACCAGAAGACATTCTTGGTTACATATTAGCATATTGATTTAGCCATGCAGCCGCCATAGGGTCTTCAATCGATACCCGGGAGACCATTATAGTCAATGCCTATGGGAAACTCTAATCCGCTCCAATCCCATATGGGCAAAATCCTGGGGCATCATCATAAGTCTGCCAATAGTAAGTAAGTGCCCAGGAGGTCATAGCTAGCTGGTCATCCAACAATAGTCGCCAGTGAATATGGCACGAGGGTGAATGGCTAAAGAGAGATTTGGCTCAGCCATCCTATGGTCGGTCGGAACGTGGAAGTCCCATCCTGGGTTTGGATTTTGCATCATTAATGAAAGGGTATTTCTCCTTGTATTCCTATGATCATTTCGATGGATTATATGGGGATTATACTTTCATGAGTATTTTTGTTGCCATTATGCTTGTATGTATGTGTTTTATGACTACAACCATGTGCGGCTCGTATCATGTTTTTACTTGTGATTGAATGATCAATGTATCTATGACCTGACGGATGAAATGGCAGTTTATGTGTTGAGGTATCAATGGTTCTTAGCAATTCTCAGCTAAGTATGAGACCCCTATGCTCAAAATTGTTAATTATGCTTGTAGATTACACATTTACAATATGTTTGACGAAATGCTTATTGTGGCTAGTAGGGCTCCAATCAAGGTCTTGAACAAGTATTTTCTTTAGTACTATCATTTCCATGTTATTTTATAGATATGAAGAGATGGTTCAATTCTGGGCAGTGACCTGGGCTCTAGGCTTGAAAAAATGGCTCAAATCCTGGAGTCGCTGGCATAGCACTGATAGTTGTGGTCTCTGGTCACTAGCAGGCAATCCTGTGAGAGCAAATTTGGGTTTTTAGTTGCCCTCATGCTTATAGCATGGGAGCGATTGAGGCTTAAGTTGTCCAAAAGATTAGTGGGACCCCAAGGAAGGTTGTATAAAGTATTGGATTGGTTCTTGAGGGTCCTTTAGTTGATGATTAATGTTTGTATGGTGTGTTTCTATCAGTTCCACTTCCTTAACATGACTTAGGAGGTCGAATCATATCATAGTGGGCTCTCGTCGCATGTTTACCCTGACTGGTCAGTTGCTTGAGTCGATGTGGGAGGACGGTGTTACAAAGGATATATGTAAGGCTTGATGTTTGGAGGAACACTTCTTGGAATCAATTGAATCACATGATCATGATCATGAATAGGTGTGAGGCATTTGGGAGTCTCAAACACCTTGGAATGATTGTCTAGAATGTTTTGGAGATCTGGAGAAATAGATGATTTCAATGTTTGAACCCCTACTGATTATAATTGTGCAATTAAGCCCCATTGTTCTTTCTTCATAAGATTTTTCATTCCATTAGACCTAATTATCTTTCTTGGTTTCCCTGCGACACCCCTTAATTCAACTTCCTTTCCTTCCCAAAAAAAATTCAAGAAAAGTTCTCGAAAATTCAAAGTTATCATCCCTAAAGATTGTAACCATTGGACTCCTAGTACAACATCAGCACCACCCATTGGAATGGAAATCATTGGACCATTCAATACATATTCCCCCATGGTTAGCTTGATATTATGGCACCTTCCAGAGAAATATATAGTTTCTCCATTTGCAACCATCACTTGACACTTTGGTGTTGGATATAGGAAGAAATTCAATTCCTTGGCTATCTTACAATGAATAAAACTATGGGTACTACCTGAATCTTGAGAGTTTGAGGAGTGGTTTCCTGCCAATGCATTACAAGATATCGTCGGATTCATTTCTTCTTTCTCTGGGGTTGGTTCCTAGTTTATATCCTCCTCCCAAAGTTGAACCTCATGTTGGATGTTATATTTTAAATTCCCTATGAAGACATCAATCATGTGCTCCACTGGAATGTCGGTTACCCTAATATTCAACTTTTGGAAGTCTTCTATGTGCTCCATCATTGAACCCTTTTGTTTGAGATTTACCAATTGGATAAAGAAGGTGTTTCTCTTTGTATATTCATAATGTGCTACCATTTCCTCCATAAAAATTGACCAGGTGGCAAGTGGTTTACGAGAAAAAAGCCATCTATATCATAAAAAGTGATTGGGTCTAAATAAAAAACATGCAATACATACCTTTTGTGAGGGTTACAGATCCTGTAGATCAAAATATTTCTCCATCTGTAGTATCCATGTTACAAGATCCTTGCCATCAAAATTTCTCATAGCTATCTTTGGAATGTGGTGTTTCTTAAAACCCACATTAGAGTCTCTAAAATCGTAATTCATATTCCTTTTGTCCTCATCATGATTTTCATGGATTACCTTGTCACCACTGGGAAGCCTTTCTTGCAACAACTTTGTCAAACCTTCCTTCAAACCTTCCATGTCTACTTTCAAACCATCCATCTTAGATTCCATGCCATCCTTCAAACCTTCCATGTCTTCTTTTAAACCATTTATTTCATCTTTGGTTGCTCTTTGTGAGATCGAAATTTGTTGCACTTGGTCCCGTAATTTTAATATATCATGTTGCAATTCTTCCTCTTCATGTGTCATAATAGATCTTTCTGAGGGCTTAATGGGTGTAGAATTATTTTGTTTTGGAGGCATTTTATAACCAAATACTGATATTTATGCTTCAATATTCCCTTGGAATCACTTCAACTAATTTTTCAAACAAACGTTATGCATTTTTTTTTAAATACACACATTTTTCTTACTTTTAGGAGCTCGATATTGAAATGATTGTAACTTTGTAATTTTGGATCTACACGTTCTGAAATTTCTTCCTATGGTAGCTCTCTGAGTGCTCTTTCCAACCCCATAAGCCTGATAGAGATTGGATTCTTCAAGAAAGGGTTATGCCAAATCTCCCACGATGACTTGATTATGGACTGGTTCAGTAGAGTGAAGTTGTACAAGATACCATGTGTAATTGTTTCAACCTTCGGCCCTAAAATGGCTACACAAAACACTATATTTCGTTCACTTTCGGTTTAGGCATCGGAGAGGGACCTAACATTCAGCCACTTTTTATAGAATTCAAATCATTTCAATATCGAGCTCCTAATCATCATAACTTTCGGTTTAGGCATCAGATAGGGACCTAACATTCAGCCACTTTTTATAGAATTCAAATCCGATGCCTAAACCGAAAGTTATGGCAATTTTCCCTAGGTCACCTATTTGAGACAAAATTATGGAGCCCGCAAAAACCCTAACTTCCCTAGAACATATCTATGAAAATATAGAGAACCAAGATCTAAAATTTTTACACAAAGTTATCTGAGATTTCAGTTCCACGTGGTAAAACTTTTAGCTTTTGAAGCCTCGTAGAAAAAAGTTTCTAGCTAAAATGCAAAGATTACCTGTTTGAAGAAGCGAAACCCTAGAATTCAAAGCTCTGATACCAAATTTTATGCAACCACCTCACAAATTGATAGATCAAAGACTTAAAAATTATCCTCTTCGAGGGGTAAACCTCCTTTACATTACATAAATGAGCAATTCTTAGATGATACAAATGACAAGACCTCCTTTGTATATATAAGAGTCTAAGGGGTCACAATATAATCAGAGCCAACAATAACAATAGTGGGCTCCTATGGGGCACAACAATAACAATAAGGGGGATACGTTAGTATTATAGGGACCTAATAGGGTGCCACTTTATCAAATGCAATGACCTAGATCTAGATCAAGTTCCCTCTGAGTGCCTTAACAAAAAACTAAAATCTTTTTCCAGTGTTCAGGTCTCCCACTGACCCTAGTGGAGAAGAAAAAGGGGGTCTTTATTTTATATTTGCTCTGATCTGAGGGGAACGGTGCAAGTTGAGGAGGCAAAGATCAGGGGGGGAGACTAAAACATGAAGATCAACAATGGAAAACTTCCCGGCAACACTCATCTCAGCCAATGCGCCAAGGGATCCTTTGCCCAACTCCATATCTGCAACATAAAAAGGGAAACATTCTGAAAGCCAACTAAACCAAAAATCAAATTGCATAAATACCTTGGAAACCCAGCAAAAAGTGACCTCATTCTTTCGACAAAGAGCGCGATTAAATAGAGAGGGGATAACATGACCCTCACCAAATTGAATTTGTACATAAACACGACAACAAGCCCCCTCCTCACGACATACAAGAGTAAACCATTCAAACCAGCCCACTAATAAAGAAAATGAAAGTTTCTCCCCAAAACTACAGAAAAAGCCTCTCAATAGAAACAAATCCTTTGCAAAGAGCCTCCACAAACACAAATCTAGTTCCACAAAGCTGCAACTACTCCATCTTTCCTCAACCAAGACATTCATCATTAGGCATCTTTTTATAGGGACTACGAAATCAATTTTTTATTGGATAATATATATTTCTTCTTATGTATATTCCTAAGAATTCTCATAAAAGCCACACTTATGAACTAGCGCCTTTATGATGGCTTTCAAACTCTATGTACTTTAATTATATTTTCTCAATATAGATTTTGCTGATATAAATATCTTTAAATTTAACTATCCCAAAGGGTGTGCAAATTCGACCCAGCTTAATACAATCCCATTGATAGCATCCCACTGGTGGGTATATCGTTTTTCCATCCAACATAAGGGATAACCCCAACCAAAATTCAACTTCAATGTAAATAAAAAATATATTTTTAGACTTCCATTAAAATAAATAAACCATTTTTAAAACCCTCACAAAATAAATATATTTAAATTTAAACATTTTTTAAATAATGATAACTATATAATTTTCATTCTAAATGTTCATATTCAATCCAATAAATAGTATATTTTAATATACATAAATAAACAAAAATATGTTATTTTATTTTAGTACAAATATTATGAATTTTTAATATATATATATATTATTAAAGCAAGTATATTTTTACTAATATTTTTATTATAATATCATTTAACATATTATAATTGGAAATATGATATTTGTGTGATTTTAAAATATATATTTAAAAAATTAATATTTATAATATAATAATTGTTGTCCCCAAGAGAGGCCCATAGTATGGGGTAGATGTCAAGCGTAAATGTTTAACATTTAACATTTATATGTCCGCTCAATTAAAAATATATATATATTAAAAGTAATAAAGAAAAATTTAAAAGTAACATAAAGCTCAAAAAACAAAATGTTGGCTCACTTAGTAATAAAAAAATAAAATTAAAGTCAATTGGAGATATTTTGATTTTGTTATTAACTTATGAATAGAATTTGTTACAATACGATAGCTTATCAATACCACGTGCCTAAAAACCATAGCTTATTTCACAATTAAAATATTTTATAACAATATGACACGATTCTTGACCATGGATATTCAGCCCCACTTTACTATGGATATTATTAACATGTAAATAGGCTTTGTTATGATACCATGGGTCAATAACATGGCTTGTCAATACCACATGCCCAAAAAAACATAACTTATTTCACAATCAAAATTATTTTATAAATATGTTATATTTAATTTTATAACTTTTTTTAATTAAATCTAAAAGGAAAAAAGTTATAATTACGTTTGAGATATATCTTAACCCTCTATCCTCACGATTACCAAAAAGATTCCTATAAAAATTAAATCACGGTTATAATAAAACTAAAAATGAGAATAATTTTATATATAAAGATGTGAAATTTATATAATATAAATAATATTATTAAGAACCAACATAGATCCATCTTAACTAAGAATCCAAGCAATGAGAGTAAGCAAATTGACTCACAATAATAAAGGAAAGATAGTGCATAATTATTTTATGTTTTTCATTATTATATTTTATTTGACATAATTGATCCAAAATGTAGGTTTAATATTTTCCAACCAATTGAGTCTTTTTTAATTTAGATACTTTCTTAAACACAATATCATGGAATCGAATTTAAGAGAGAGTGGGGGGGGAGGGAGGGAGGTAGATAGTGACAAAGCTGGAGAGAGAGAGAGAGAGAGAGATGGGGGAGACAAAGAGGAAGGTGGGAGAGAGAGGGACGGAGAGGAAGGAAGAGGGAGAGGAGGGGGGGGAGAGAAGGAGAGAGCGAAAGAGAGAGAGGGGGAGGAAAGAATAAAGACATAGAGAGATAGAGGTGGAGAGAGAGAGGGAGTGATAAGGGAGAGTGAGGGAGTGATAAGGGAGAGTGGGGGAGAGAGGAGAGGAGGGAAGAGAGAGAAGAGGAGAGGAGAGAGAGAGAGAGAGAGAAAAGGGGAAGAGAGAGAGGGAGATGCAGAGATGGAGGGGAGAGAGAGAAGGAGAGATGGGGGAGTGATAAAGAGAGAGAGAGAGAGAGAGAGATGGGGGGAGACAAAAGGAGGTGGGAGAGAATCAAAAAGAGAGGATGGAGAGAGAGAGGACTCAAGAGGGAGGAGGGATAGAGAGATGGAGTTTGAGGGGGTGGGGGGCGAAGAGAGAAGGAAGAAGAAAGACATAGAGGAAGAAAGGTGGAGAGAGATAGGGAGTGATAAGGGAGAGATGGAGAGAGAGTGAAGGAGAGAGGAGAATGGGATGAGATATATATATATATATATATGGAGAGTGTGTGTATATGTTTGGGAGGGTGAGATAGAGAGAAGGAATAAGAAAGATACACATAGATACAAATACAGATATTATATAGTATTATATAACCAGCCTAGATCCATCTTAAACTTGGATCTATCAAGTATCGAAAGGGATCATATCTCTCGAGGTGCAAACCTTTCCTCAATTTTTGCACTAAAAAAAGAGGTTTGCACCTCGAGAGATTTGATCCCTCACAACACTTGATAGATTCGAGGTTAAGATGGATCTAGGCTAGTAATAATTTAATTTTGAGGTTATTGCATTAAGAGGCACTCTCAAGTGAAGTATGGTAGAGATGTTGTAATGTCTTCCTTAAAAATTTTACTAGGTCAAAATAAAATTAAAATTAAAAATAAATAAAACTAAAAACATAAAATTTATAATTATAATTATAATTATAATGAATAATTAAACCAGCCTAGATCCATATTAACTTCATATCTACCAAGCATTGAGAGGGATCAAATATATTTAGATGCAAACTAATTTTAGATTGAAAATAGATTAGATTCCTCTTGGCGCTTGGTAGATCCTGAGTTAAGATGAATCTAGGCTGGTGATTAAGTAAGATATTAAATTGGTTATCGCTTCTAGATTTAAATTTATAGTCTTTTAGAAGAAAACACACACATATATATAAAAGGTTAAGTAGGCAAGAACCACTCATGGAGATTTGAACCGGTAACCTATCACAAGGAGTGCTTTAATAGTGCACTCATTCATTGTTAATCTACGACCCTATGGGTACAAAATACATATTCTTAATCATGAAGCTTTTATTATTAATTAGTTTATTTAAAGTTATATTTGAAAATTTTCCTATCTTAAGCTACTATTAAATATAAATCATTTACTTACTTAATTTAATATATAGATAATATTTTTCGGAAGAGAATTGTGCATAGGAATTAGTTTATCCAACGTTTCGGGTGGACAATCCACCCTTCATCAGGGACAAAAAACTAAAATATGTTTGAGCGAGTGTCGAAGAGTCCTTTGAATAGATAAGGTTATGAAGTCACCATTAGAGGAAATTAATAAATTAAGGTGTAGTCTAACTTATAGATGAATGTAATGAACCTCAAATTACACCCTAAAAAAATCTTGTTGAATGAATTTCAATACTCAAGCAGTTCTCCACATGAGTGAGGTATATTACTATGTTACATGTTTGATCATTAACCAATTTTCGTTTGTAATAATTGGGTACAAGTTGATTTTAAGTTCTAACACAATATTTGTTGATCTTCTAACATATACATTTTTAGGCTTCCCATAACCTTTCCAAAAACACTCCTCAGTCTATGATTTAGGTTGGTGAAATATTAGAATACAATTGTTCCTAAATCCACAACGGGGTCATTTAACCACCACACACTTCAACTTGAATATTGACTTATATGAATGTAATTGGGCATAGATTATCTTTATACCCCTTAATGAATTTACACAAGGTTTATTCTATCAATATATTATAACAAACATATTATGGGGTTTCTCCCTTTCCCCTTTATTCCTTTATGACAACGTTTTTACCCCATCTTACTTTACATATTCTAATCATGGCATATGATATTTGGTTTGATGCGCTCAATGGTTTAATTTTTCTTATGGTTTACGGCTATGTTTGAGGTTTTTGTTATTCCACACTTGAGTTGGTGAAGGAATAATGACGTGGGCACCATACTTAGCTACATCGATCAATTCTATTGATCCACAAGGGGGATGCCCACTAGCCTCACATGGTTTTGTAGGGTAAGGCGTATACTTTCAAATCAATGGACACGATCGAGTTTGACAAATCGACAGTGTCCAAAGCTAGGGTTTCTATTTGGGCGTAACGACCATCCCACCACTAATTCGTTTGGTCATTTTCACTTAGGTTACAGTCAGAGTGTCGCTCTACTCTGTGACTAGGTTTTGATCTACCATCCATTATTAAGTTACCATAACAATTGTAGCTTTGTCCTCTTTCTAGGTTCTAATCTCTCTCCTTTGATGGAAATGCATTGTGGCTCCATATGGTTGAACTAGTAAGAAACAGAGTGTAAGATCAATTTGTTCCCTCAATTTTCTTGAATCTTTGATTTAACCAATTGCTTTTCTTAGCATCATAGGTTTCATAGGGAGACACTGAGATTTTCTCGGTCTCTATCACTGGTAATAATTTTCATTAGTTGGTCGTTAGGTTGGTTAAACTTGTCGCAAGTGTTTTCTTCAATCCCCTTCCTTTCTAAGTAGACTTTGTTTTTCATTTCCTTGCATATGACGGCTTTTGGTTTGATAATAGGTCAGGGTCTTGTATTAACCATTTTTCTTC
Source organism: Pinus tabuliformis (assembly GCA_031772625.1). Classification (NCBI taxonomy): domain Eukaryota; kingdom Viridiplantae; phylum Streptophyta; class Pinopsida; order Pinales; family Pinaceae; genus Pinus; species Pinus tabuliformis. Next base: position 691,950,637 of record CM062814.1, on the reverse strand, counting down.
TATGTGCAATTTTAATGTGAGGTTATAGATTTACTTCCAACCCCCTCTAGGCAAGGGTTTGCTCTCATATGGTATTTCCATTTTTTTTAAAGAAAAACCCTCAATGCATCCTCGCTCTTCTCGATTTTACGTCCTAGTCAATTTACAACTTAGGGTTTGAATGTTAAAACTCTGGTACACCATGAGTACTAAATGGTCATGATTATATTTCGGCTTGAATGTTTAGACACAACCATATAAGTAAACGTCATGCCGTGGCTAAAATTTCTTACATAGAGTTTATTTAATGTACAGGGTTTAACCCTACCCAAGTTTATTAACTTAGTATCCTTTTGTAAATATTTTGACAAACTTTACATTTTTTACATGTAGAAAATGTGGGATTTTGGACATGGACTCTTCCTCAGGTTCAATCCTCTTCCACTTGTTCTTTTGTTTCCTCTTGTCAATAGTTTCTATTGTTTAAGTCGTAACTCACGTTTCATACTGACGGGGTTTCCAGATACACTAAACCCTTGGCGTAAGGTATGCATTTTTTTAATTCAATTTGGAACCATTCTAATCCCTTAACATATTTGGCTTCCTCCCTTACAAGTTGGATGCAATTACACTCCCTTGTCACTTCTATATAAAACTTCTTATATATATTTAGTTCACTCATCAAGGAATGAGACACTAGAGCTTCTACTCTGAATTAGGTATCATGAGGTTGTCCATATATTTATCTTGAGGGTGAGTTTAATATTAAAGGAAATTATGCCCTGCCTATGTTGTTAGAACATCCAAGGTTGGAAGACTTCAATCAATAAGTACTTTTCTATTTTACTTATGACATAGGTCCAATTCGACCTTTTGGTTAACACCTAATTCTTTGTGGTTAACATTGTATAATGGTTTTAGTGTGATAATTCGAAGGGATCATTCCCTAACTTATATGAACTATATTTTTTTTATTTCTCTAATGTCTAAAATTTACAAATATAATGTTCCTAATAACTCCCAATGTTTGCATGCATTGATGTAAGTCTGGAATAAATGTTATAATAGAGTTTTACCCATTGTTGGGTTTCCTTTCTCTTTCATATAGAATTGTAGAGATTAGCTACCACCCCTCAATTTCTGTTCAGAAATATTTACAAAATAATGCCATTTTTTTTAAGGTGATGATAAATATATTAATTCCTTATTGTGTTGAATTCTCACATGCTAGTTTATGTTTGCACTTTAATTTAGGCTTTACATTTTGGTTATGGTTCTAGTTAATTCCATTTTATTTTCTTTTCTTTTCATGTTTACCTATATAGTAGAACTCTAAAGTTATTGTCATTGTATTCTGAAAACAAATCTCTATCAAAGATTGTTCAAAGAAATATTTATGCAGTAAATAGAAAACATGTTCTTTTCAATATTTGTAGTATAATATTTTATGCTCTGTAAATATCTTGAATATTGGAACAATTAAAAAAAAAAAAAAACTCTTAGAGAATATATTTATGTTTTTTCCTATCATTCTTATGTAAAACCATTCAAAACTTTAGTACTTCATTTTGTTAGAGATTTGCAATTTGTATCAAAATTGTTATTATTCATATCACAACAACAAATTTTAAGTAAAATACACAGCATGAAATATTAATGTTTAAAAATACCAACTTGTTAAGTTTTCCTAGAAAATAATATTAGAGTTTCAACGCTCCTCCCAACCTTAACTCCTCCTCATGGATGAGCGCCCTCACCCCTCCTCCCCACCCTCCCCCAAGCTTTAATGGTTTTCAAGCAAAGACTTTGTTCTATCCTCTCTTTTTTTGTCTATCATATCTCCTCACTCTTCAATACCCCTTGTACTCGTGAGTCCAAAACAGTACATAGAAAAAAAAAGGGCCCTTTCAAGATTTTGTTAACTTCTGGTAATTACCTCCTCCCTTATGTTTTAGGTGGCATGTAGTTATTTTTCTCATTAATGAGCTCCACTCTCCCCGACTCCTAAGACAATGTCCTATCCATCCTGGGGGGATATTGATCAATTAATATTCCATATTTCAAAAATCTAATCCTCAAATTATATGCATATGTATTTCATTATCTAAGGGTGAACATATCTAATCATTTTCTTGCATCTCATAACTTCTCTTTAGACATTTGCAACCTCAACATTATTTTCCATATTTTTTATTAATAGCTTACAAAAAAAAAGAGGAACAAAATATTTTATGATACTCATAAACCGATTTCATTTAGTTTGAAAGACGCAACATCATCACACTTGACATATACAAATTCACAAATAATACTAAGTTAGGGGATCTCACATTCTCCCCCACATGAGTTTGACCTCACCCCAGTGCACTGCTCTGGACCTCAACCCAGCCTCAGAATAAATATGGATAGGTTTCTTTAAAAGCATCTTCCAGTTCCCAATTGCCTCACTTGGGAAGAAGTGTTTCATTTGTACTTTGAATTGGGATATGACTCTATTCCAGAGCATGAATTCCCTTCGGTCTAGTATGCATAGAGTTTATGTCAGGAACTCGTCCTCTGGTTCTACCTATACCACATTCTAATCAATAATGTGAGTTGAATCATGTACATACCTTTTAAGTAAAAACACATGAAACACATGATGAAATTTTATGCTTGGTGGTAGAACAAGATGATAGGCAACTGGACCTATCCTTGTTAACACCTCAAAATCTGGGTGACAAATTGGCACAACATTAAACTCTTTGTGAACCCTCTTTAAGTCTACATAACTTTTCTAACTCTTTCGAGTTGTTTCAAATTATGTTTCACCTATTTTACTATTTCATCCATTTCTTGCAGCATATCTAGTCCTAAAACTAGGTTTTCTTCAGGATGATCCCAACTTAAAGGCACCTTACACCGCCTCCCATACATTATCTCAAAATATCTCATCTTTAGGGAGGTCTGATAACCATTGTTGTAAGAAAATTCAGCTAGATGCAAATAGTCTTTCCACTTAGTGAGCATATCCATAACATACATTCACATGTCATGTCCTCAAGGATTTGATTGTTCCTTTCCATTTGGCCATCAGTTTGGGAATGATAAGTTATGCTAAAGTTTAGTTTCATACCCATTCCTTTGAACAAACCCTTCTAAAATTTAGAGGTAAATTTCACATCACGATCTGAGATTACAGTCTTAGGCATGCCATGTAATCTAAAGATATCCCTCATGTATATCTTTGTTATATTAATGCCTTTGAAAATAGATTTTATAGGTATGAAATGTGTCATTTTACTAAGTTTTTCCACTACAACCATTATAGGCTCATGTTGTTTTCTAGTTTTTTGCAAACCATTGATAAAATCTATCGAGATTACCTCTCATTTCCACTATGGAATGGGTAAAGGCTATAATATTATATTCATATGTTGGTGGGAAGCTTTAACCTGTTGACACTCTAAACACTTTAATACATATTATGTTATTTCTGACTTAATATTATGCCAATAGAAGTCCTTCCTTAACATGGTTATTAATTTTTGATAGTTAAGATGTCCAATAGTAGGATCTTTATGTAACTCATCAAGGATAAACAATTATATGTTTTGTTCATTGGATATAAATTTTGTTTTTATGCATCAAAAAACTTTCTTCGTTAAATATATATATATATATATATATATATATATATATATCTTATTTTTTCCCTTGATTTTAACATATTCCTCATCAAATTCTACAACTGTCTTCACTTTTTTTTGTCAAATATGCTTGCCAACTACTTGCAGAAGTAACAAAAATCTTATTTAACTTCCTGCTAAGAGCATCTACTATTTAATTTTGTTTTCCCCCAGTATGTTTTATTTCGAAATCAAACTAACTAAGGAATACCAACCATCGAACTTGCCTAGCATTTAAGCTTGGCTGGTAAAGAGATATTTAAGGTTGATATTATGAGTTTTCAGCGAAAATCTCCTCCCAATAAGGTAGTTCCTCCACATTTTTAAGGCGTGAATAATAGTTGCCAACTCCATATCATGAGTTGCATAATTTTTCTCATGATCCTTAAGTTTTAGAGATTCACATCTTACTACATGATCTTATTGCATCAATACCCCCCTCACCCCACCCAAAAAAAAAAAAAACTTCTTTACAAATAAGGTTGGTGCACCCCAAGGTGACACACTTAGTCTGATATATTTTTTGTTTAACAACTCTTGTAAATGCATTTTCAATTCCATTAATTTTGGAACAATCATTCTCTATGGAGCTTTAAATGTTGGGACTGCTCCAGGGTTAAGGTCTATAGTAAAATCTATGTCCCTTCGTGGAGGTAGTCCTGAGATTTCCTCGAGAAAAAAATATTTATACCTTTCTAGGATGGAATAATCTTCTATGGAAGGTTTCTGATTATATTTAGAATAGTATTCAATATAAGTTGCAAATTGTTTACATCCCTTTCGAGCACCTTTATTTAACTTGGAGGCAGATATTTGCCTTACTGAAATGGTCCTTAGTAACCCTTTTATTGTACAGGTTACCCCTTCATCATTAACACATGTAAAATATTTTTCCAAACAATTCAAGACGACCCTGCATAGTTCTAGCCAATCCATGTTGATAAGGATATCATATGAACCTAAAGGCAGAATATTCAAGTTTAGATTAGTGTTCAATCCATTTAAGTCTATAGAATAGCCTTTGTTAATCTCAATAATTTTTCTTTTGGTCCTTGTAGTTAATTGCACTAACCAAGGTTTGGTTTGCTTTTCTTTCTTAAGACCACATTTTTCAATCACAAAAGGAGAAATATAACTCAAATTAGAGATATGATCAATTAACACAGATATATTTTTTTCCAAAGATTTTATTTTGAATCTCCACCATGGTGGATTGATGGCATGCTTGTCCATCATCCAACGTTGTGTTGGAATGTTAACAACATCATTTATTGTAGAGGCCTCCTACATGTTATGCACTATTGTCTTTTTATTCAAAGGATTTTGTGGATAATTTCTCCACAAATGATTTTCATTGCAACACCAACATTTGATTAGCAGCCTTGTGGATTCATCAAATTTTCGGTTCCCTCCTCCTGTTACTTGCCCACTTCCCTGATTCAAATATCTTTCTTGATTCACACTCCTACTATAATTCCCCTCCTGAACACTTTTAGAAGTATTGGAAAACATAGGTTTCTTAAATCCTTTCTTTTTAACACTACATTTTTCATTATTCTTGGCCAACCAATTCTTAGAGCTATCACTTTTATGATTATTTTAAGTGTAGCACAATTTTCTTTTCTTATTATTTTGTCCAATGTTTTCGGATTATCAAATCCAATTCTCTCTTTATAGGAAAATGGTAAGCAACTAATAAACCTTTGGATTTTTGCCTTCTCTTTGTTGAGATATGGCACATATCGCAACAAGCTCATAAATTTATTCACAAATTCATCCATTGTTAATTGGCACAATCTTAATTCATGGAATTCCCCAGTTTTCTCATCGTAGTACCTCTTTATTAAGTACATTTTCTTGAATTCCTTCTTGAATAGTTTCCAAATCATGTTTTTGCCTCTAATAATGTTTATCACTTTGTTTTCTTCCCACCACAATGATGCTTTGACACTCAACTAATATGTAGCCAATTTGGCTTTCAAGTTACTAGGGTAATTATAGACTTCAAAATATTTTGACATGCTTATTAGCCAAGGTTTTGCCCCTTCCTCAAATTCTCCATCAAAATTTGGAGGTCTAATCTTTTTAAATTCACCATGTACTTGGGATTCATTTTATTTTTCTTAGACACGGTAGTGTTGCTCTCTAACTACTTTTATTTTTCCAAGTCAACTTTAAACTTGGGTGATTGACTCTCACTAGAGGTTAACGGTTTTGTTTAGTTTGGAGACTCATTTGTAAACCTTTTCTTATGAGTTCTTTCAAATTTCATACTACCTTCATTTTCATCTAACCTCTTGAAAATGTACCCATTTATGTCTCCTTGTTCATCCCTTGCCTTAGACAATTTCTCTTAATTAGATTTAATATCGTCTAAGTCTACTCTTAGATTAAAAACCACACATAAAATTTCATATTCATGGTTATTTTGATTTTTTGTTTCTCCCCTCATCAATTTGCTTGAATCTTTGGTTTAACCAATTGTTTTTCTTGGCATTGCAAGTTTCATAGGGAGTATTTCCTTAATGACACTGAGACTCTCTCAGAGTCTATTGTTGGTAAGAATTTTCCATTAGCTGGACATCCCTTGCCTTAGACAATTTCTCTTGATCAACTTTAATATTGTCTAAGTCTACTCTTAAACTACGATCCACTTGTAAAATTTCAGATTCATGGTATTTTGGTTTTCTGTTTCTCCCCTCATCATTCCTTACTCATAAACATACTCTTTATTTTATCCTCTGTTAATTTTCTTGAATATTTGGTTTATTGTTTTTCTTGGCATTGCAAGTTCATAGGGAGTATTTCCCTAATGACACTGAGACTCTCTTAGTCTCTATCATTGGCAAAAAAATTCCATTAACTGGCCCTTGGTCTGATTAAACTTGTTGTAGGTGTTTTCTTCAATCCCCTTCCTTTCCACGTAGACTTTGATTTCATTTTCATTGCATATGACATCTTTTGGTTTGATAATAAGTCAAGCTTTTGTATTAACCCTTTTCATTCAATGTGCTAGTTTAATGTGAGGTTATAAAAAAACTGCCAACCCCCTCTCGGCAGGGGTTCGCTCTCCTCAAGTAATTCCATTTTTTTTAAATAAAAACCCTTAGTGCATCCTCGCTCTTCTCGATTTTACTTCCTGGTCAATTTATGACTTAGGGTTTGAATGTTGAAACCCTAGTACACCATGGATACTAAATGGTCACGATTATATCATGGACTAAATGTTTAGCCACAACCTAAGTAAACGTCATGTTGTGGTTGAACTTTCTTATGTAGAGTTTATTTGATGTACATGCTTTAACCCTACCCAAGTTTATTAAATTAGTATCCTTTTGTAAATATTTTGATAGATTTTACATCTATTATAGGTAGAAAATTGGGATTTCGAACATGGAGTCTTCCTTAGATTTAATCTTCTTCCACTTGTTCTTTTCTTTCATATTGTCAATAGTTTCTATTGTTAAAGTTGTAACTCGCATTTCACACTGATGTGGTTTCTAGGTACACTAAATCGTTGGTGTATAAAATGAATATTTTTAATTTATTTTGGAACCCTTACAGTCCCTTAACGTATTCGGCTTCCTCCATTACAAGTCAAAAGCACTCGCACTCCCTAGTCAATTCTATATAGAACTTCTTATATATATTTACTTGTCAACGAACGAGACATGAGAGCTTATACTCTGAATTAGGTATCATGGGAGTTGTCCAGATTTTTACCCTGAGGGGGAATTTAATATTAAAGGCAATTATGCCCTGTCTATGTTGTTAGAACAACCAAGGTTGGAAGACTTCAATAAATATGCACTTTTCTATTTTACTTATGAAATAGGTCCAATTTGACCTTCTGGTTAACATCGGTTTCTTTATGATTAACACTATATACTAGGTTTATTTTGATCATTCGAAGGGATCATTCCCTAACTAATATGAACTATATTTTTTTATTTTCTTTGTTGCATCAAATTTACAAATATAATGTTCCTAGTAACTCCCAATGTTTGTATGCATTGATGTAATTATGGTACACATGTTATAATATAATTTTACTCAGTATTGGGTTTCCTTTCTCTTCAATCTATAATTGTAGAGCCCTTGGATACCACTCCTCAATTTATGTTTAGAAAACAGATTCCTTTTGAAAGTGATAATATCTTAATTCCTTATTGTGTTGAATTCTCACATGCTAGTTTTTGTTTGAACTTTAATTTAGGCTTTACATAATGCCTTTGGTTCTAGTTAATTTTTTCCCTTTTTCTTGTCATGGTTACAAGTATACTGGAACTCTAATAAATAAATATCGTCATTGTATTATGAAAACAAATGTCTATCAAAAATTTCTCAAAGAATTCTTTATGCAATAAACATAAAACATGTTATTTTCAGTATTCATAGTATAATATTTTTTGCTTCGTAAATATACTAAATACTGAAACAATTTTCAAGTTTAAAAAAATAGAGAATATATCTGTGTTTTTCCTTATCATTCATATGTAAAAACATTCAAAACTTCAATAGTTCCTTTTGTTAATGATTTGAAATTTGTATCAAAATTGTTACTATTCAAATCACAAAAACAAATTCTAAGTAAAATACACAACGCGAAACAACTTGTAGAATGTCTAGAAATACAGACTTGTCAATCTTTCCTGGAAAATAATATTAGTGTCGCAATGCTTCTCCCAAACTTGACTCTTCCTCACAGATTATTCCTCTGAGCTTCAATGGTTTGCAAGCAAAGACTATTCTATTTTCTTTTTTTCTATCATACCTCCTCACTCTTCAGTACCCCATGTACTCATGAGTCCAAAATAGTACATAGACAAAAAAAAACCCTTTCAAGATTTTGTTAACTTCCATAAACTACGTCCTCCATTATCTGTTAGGTGGCAGATAGTTATTTTGCTCATTAATGAGCTCCACTCTCCCCGGCTCCTAAGACAGTATCTTGTCTATCTAGGGGAGTTATTGATCAATTAATATTCCATAATTTAATAATCTAATCCTTAGATTAGATACCTGGGTCTTACATTATCCAAGGGTGAACAAATCTAATCATTTGTTTGCTTCACATAACTTCTCTTTAGCCATTTGCAACCTCGACATTATTTTCTAGATTGCTTTTTAATAACTAAAAAAAAACATATTTACATAAGATAACTATCAACAACAACATATTTTAAGTTATTGATAAATTGGTTTCATTTAAGTCTTAAAGTCACAACATCATCACACTTGACATATACAAATTCATAAATAATACTAAGTTGGGGGGTATCACAACAAAATAGGTTTTTTTCACCAAAATCTGACAATATAATTTGAAGCAAGGTTGTGATGTCTTGTTATTTAAAATACATTTTTGAATGCATAAATGGATTCAACACCCTAAAAAAACCCTGGGGCACTCAAATTCTATATATTAAACAACTTAAACGCAAGTGTTTAAAAATCTTTGATGGTGGATGATTAAAATTAACCAGAAAAAAATGCCCTGAGATATATATATACTAAAAGGGATAAAAGAACCAAAATAATTAGCTATAATAATTATTATTGGGATTAGAGACCAAAAGAGAGGGAAAGAAGAAGAGGGGTAGGAGGCGGAGGTGTGAAAGGAATCATTGAGTGAGTTGGTGGATTATAAGCTTCCACGATTGGCTTAGCCTATAGCCATTTTCCTTGTTAAAGTTAATGGGGTGCTTCTCAATCTCGAAAGCTTCCTTGATGATACAAGAATTATAAAAAGGAATTGATGCTAGGATTTTAGATTGGTCAAAACAAATAAGGTACTTGGAACTGAAAGAGTGTTTTGCGATTACCCCAATGGGGGTGGATGGATGTTGTGAGGATGAGCACCATGAGTTTACGTGTGCTCTACATGGAGGACAACTCGATGTTTAGAGTTCTGGAGAATTCGAATAAGTTATGTACTAGGAGCGGGGAATTTTGAAAGATCTGTGAACATCATAAGGCTTAAGTGAGTACTTGCCACTACTAGCAAGGTTCAACCACCAGCTTCAAAAGGTTATTTTGGAAATTTGCATTTTGGCTCATCTTGCCAGTGAGGGTAGTAGGAAGTTGTTATTTTCTTTGGTTGATTCGTCTACAATTAAGCTAGACTCACTCTAGTCCATCTTGTGGTGGTAAAAATCATCCCTTGTCTATGGGAGATAGATTGTATAGGTCCCAGACTTACAACTTCAAAGGTGAGAAGATTTTTCTCAACCATATTTTGGATGCGAAGGTAGTGGTCGCTCTCCTCCGGGCTTGGTTCATAACTCTATGCTTTGGATGTTTTCTCCTTACACGGGTAACTAATTTCACTTCTCTTGGTCTGGTATTGTGTTGGATGTTTCTCTTTTGCTCAGTTCAAAGGTTTTTATATGTACCCTTATATATTTGGTTGGGTGTGGAAGTATCTGTTTTCGCCTTAAGATTGTTGGGGGTAGAGGTTTTTACCTTCTATATAGCTTTGTCTCTGGCTTTGGTGGTTGTTATATTTTCAATTCCTATTTGGGTTGGCAGACAGTATATGAGAATTGGCCTGCGGGAGTCAGTGGTAGTGTGTTGTGATGTCCATCATTGTTTTAGTTGCCTACTTCAGTGGTTGCTTATTTGGACCGGCCTGAATCTATGGTTTTCTTCATGGAAGAGTAAGGCACGACTTGCAATGCTTGTCAAGATTGTGTATATGTATGTAATGTGATTTTGAAATGAAATGCAATTAACTTAAAAATAAAAAAGAGCGTTTGGCAATTGTAGACTTTGATACTCGGTGGTGGTTGGTATCTGCAATGTGTTCTTTAAGGCGGGCTTTGAAGGGCTGGCCTATCTGGCCAATGTAAGACTTTCTGCATGAACAAGGAATTTTATAAGCTCCCAATTTAAGCTTGGGGTCATATTTATCTTTGGATTATCAAAATATTTATTTAAGGGTTTTAAGGGGTTTAAATATGGTTTTTATGTTCCTTTTGGCTAAAATATTCGCAATAGGATTTGTGGTTCCTTTTATGTATGGGAGAGATACCTTGCCACAAGGGGGAGATTAGTCATAATGGTTGGACTTAGGATTATAAGTGGCTTGGTAGGCTTTATTAATCAGAGAGGAGGTGTAGTTGTTGGCTCTGAATGCTTGGATCAAGTGGGCGTCTTCAAAGGAAAGGAACTAGGGAGAGAGATTTTAAGGGCCCGAGAGATAAAATTTATAAGAACAACAGATTTTTGGGAAGGGTGATGGTGATATTATGCATGAACATAATGGTTAGTTTGGATCTTTTTTCTATAAACTTGATGGGTTAGAGATACATCGGGTAAGCGGGTGACAAGGTCATCTAAGAAAGGAAGGGATTTATTAGATTCAATTTCCATAATGAATTGAAATGGGGGAAGATGTTATTGAGATGGGAAAGAAATGTATTAAGAGCAGGCAAGCTGTGTTGCCAAATGACAAAAGTGTCATCTACAAAACGGAACCAACACTTTAGTTGTGATGCCACGAGTTAAGGGATTTGGGAGCCAAACTTTGTAATATATTGCATTTTGTTCTAGAATATCAATCCTACACTTCTGCTAAACAAGTAAGATCATAATATTTGCAAGATGGGATACAGAGTGATGCCATTCTCACGAACTTTGGAATTATCAAATAATAATGAGCCCATGTTGGAGTTAATGAAATCCTCATGCCTTCTTAGAATTATTTGAAATTCCAAAACATATATGTTCTCCTTGCCCGAAGTCCTTACAAATTGAACTTGGATATGGATATTCAAACTTGTGTGGGAGATTATAACCTGTGAAACAAAGAATACATCACTATGCCCCCTTATTTATCCACATGATATGATAATCTAAATAGAGATTGGAACCCAAAATTTTCTCTTGAAATTCATCATGAAGGGCAAGCCTAGAAATGAGCCCACAAAGTATGATAACCTAGAATATATAGGTTATGAAAGAAATCAATGAGTTAGTTAATGGATTATAGACTTCTAGGATTGGCTTAGCCTATAGCCATCTTCCCTATTAAAGTTATAGAGTTGCTTCTCGATCTTGAAAGCTTCCCTAATGATACGAGAATTATAAAAAGGAATTGATGCAAGGATTTTAGATTGGTCAAAACAAATAAGGTGCTTGGAACTAAAATAATGTTTGGTGATTAACTTTATGGTGGTGGATGGGTGTTTTGAGGACGAGCACCATGAGATTGCGCGTGCTCTACATGGAGGAAAGCTCGATGTTTAGTGTTTTGGAGAATTCGGTCGAGCTAATATATTTGGAGGGGAATTTTGAAAGACCTGTGAACATCCCAGAGGTTGAAGTGGTAACTTACCACTGTTGGAAAGTTCAACCACCAACTTCGGATGGTTATTTTGGAAATTTTCATTTTGGACCAGTCTGCTAGTGAGGGTGTGTTGATGGTGCTAGACCCACCAACATGTCAGGGGATTTCCCCGGTAAGAAGTCCCAACTAGACCTCAGATTGTTTAGTGTAGGAGTCCCAGCAGTGGGTCGTACGATATTTCCTTGACCACGGTTACGCACAGAGGCAAGTAAGATGTCCCTGTTGGTAGAAAGGGTGTGACATATGCAGCAAGTCAAGGAAGGTGTATGAATGGTTCTAACACACAGAAAGTTAGGTGAGTGTGCCCCTTAGAAACCTGTGGAAGCACGTGACTTGGAAGGGAACACACAAGCGAAGATGCATCAAAAACAGGAAAGCAAGTAAGCTAACAATCCAAAGTGATAATTAAACCAATATAACATCTCAGTAATATTCATACATACTTATACAGAAAGAGTCCATACATGCATGCGTAAGCAAACAAATACATATATCATTAGAGTAACCAAGCTATCTTAAATACAATAACAGCATTTGCATGAAACATGTTGGCTCTGTTATATTAAGAAGTGAAAGTTCCAATCATAAAATACAACCATGACCATCCACTAGTCCTGACAGTGGAACATTACAGTCACTGTCGCCTACTCCTCCAAAGAGACATACTAGCTCTGCACTGTGGAGAAGCCAAGGCTTGTTACAATACTCTCCAAGCTTTCTCTAAGATACCCCTATTGGAAGCTTGGCTGACCAAAAGCATGTACAATGAGTTATGAGGTACTATATATAGCAAAGGGTGGGGTGACCCTTGACATTCCCCTTTGTGATTGTTCACCTACCCTCATGACTCTTCAACTACTCTATGACTGTTACATTCAACTATCGACACTTGAACTTCCACTTGACAATATGTTACATATAATATGCACATGTACCCATGTGAGACAAAATAGGCTTGAGCAAGCCATGCAAGAAATCACTAAGACTTGGACAGTTGTTGTGAGACCAATTCTTTGACATCCTTGCGATGATAGACGATGGCGGACTGATGCCAAGCTTGGTTGTCTGTGATGGTGTCTGTGCACTCAATGGTGACATCTTGTTGAAAGTGAACTCTTACCTCTGTTGCATCCGAGTACACTGATATGGCTCCTCTTTGCAACTCCTTCTGTTGTTCGTGTAGCTCTCGTTCTTCCTTGATTTGCCGCTTCAGCGCTTGTAACTCCTTCTCTATTTCTCTCTTTGCCTTTGTGTGATCCTCTTATCGCGTCGTCACCCTCATTCTCCAAAATTTCTTTCATCACAAGTGGATCTACCTGAACTTGCAACTTTGCTCCACCTCTACATTGTCAACAACCTTCCCCTTGCATTTGTCGCATGCAGGTGTGCTTCCTTCTGCTGCTGCTAATGGTGTTTCTCACTGTGATGTCGCTTCCATTCCATCTTGATATCCTTTTCCATGAACAACTTGATGTCTTCATAGATAGGCAAGTTCATAGACACTTGATTGACCGCATCCCCAGTTGTGCTGTGAACGGTGTCTTCGACTCTGCTCTCCTAGAAGCCATTATACCTGTGCTGCTAAGAGGCAGATGAACACCTATGATAGATAGAGACATAGAAACACTCATGATAATCAATCTATCAGTTGAAAACCAAAACAAACTGAAGGACTGACATGCAACATACCTTTGTGATTGTCTGTGAAGATTGCGTAATTTCCACGGGGAGGCCGAGAGACTGACTGCCAAAACTGCACAAGGCACAGTCTGGGCTATCAAGAGGCTGACTAACTGCTAGGACTGCACAAATGAACAATCCAACCTGTCCTACTGAGAACTGAAACTAAGCGATGTGAAATTTCAGTCAACAATGACATGCAAACCAAGCATTGCGCAGTTTCTGGAGACAGCAAGGCACTGCCTCCCAGAATTGGGAAATGAAAGCCTAGAGGTCAGTGGTGGGCCAGACTTGTGCAATTTCTAGAGGGAAGGTAGAGCCTTCACTTCCGTAAATGTGAAATGCTAGCTGGGCAAGGCAAGATCACAGCCAAGGTAGCCCAGACCCGTCGACGGGCGACTGAAAACATGAGAAATCTGAATGCATGGTGATATTGATTGTAAATGAGAGTGAATGATCATGCATGAAAAAAGTGAGTGCAAGATTCAAAAAACAAGAAAGCATACATGTGTGTGAAGCGAGTCACCGCAACGGCGACCATCGGTGCAAAAGTAGTGTCATGCATGCGACAGTAGTGATGCGGAAGAAAACTGAAAAAGTGCTTCTACAAGATAGCATACATTGAAACAACATCAAGTGCTCATTGAAATCAAGTAGACAACACTCACACAAAGCGAAACAAAAAAGTGACAGAAACGCAGCGCAAGACGTGAAAAGCATACTTACCCTGAAACAGCTAAGCTGAAAGTGTCAGAGACTCCTGGATGTAATGTGGGATGCTAGAGTTGTAAGGTCGATGTGAGGAATGAGCTATGCAACGTCAAATTTATGAGTTTTGATAAGATCAAGGTTATGATGTGCATGCCACAAATCTAGTAAAAAGCGACACTTGGTGAGAGGTTTCTAAAATGAGCTTTGCATGTAACCTCCAACTACTAAAAATAGATCCCTAGATTTATGGATCCCTTTTGCATGTTGCCTTGGGAAAAGTCGTCCATGCATGCAAATCAGTTTTGCTTGGTCCCAGAGGGAACTGATCAACCTGAAGACACATGCATCGGTCTTCAAGACTGGGATGAAAATTTGCACAGTTCCTGAGCTGAGATGGGCTAGCTGTCCCAAAGGGATTGCGCAATTTTTGGGGTCAGCAGGTGACCGCCTCCCAAAATTGCACAATTTCTGTGTTGAGCAGCAGTGCTGGGTCAAATTGTGCAGTTTTATGGAGGAATACTACATGACTGCTTTGCGTGATTCTAGAGCCCAGTAGGCTACCAGGCTAATTTGCACAATTTTTGGAGGGAAGGTTGGTTCCCCTCCAAGATTGCGCAATTTTTTGAGGGAAGGTTGGCCAGCTGATTTGCGCAATTTCTGGAGGGAATGTTGGTTTCCCTCTAGAATTGTGCAATATTTTAGGGGGAGATGCTTGGCCATCGCATGTTCTAAGTCTGGAAAGACATCCTGTGAGGGGAGTGAAGCAAACTGACATGCACAGGCTGACAAGACACTGAGAAACAACTGAAGCTTATATACTTGACGATGCAAGACATGCTACTGAGGATGGTTGGTAGGGAGGCTCCAAAACGAAGCTAAGACAAAATTTTGGAGGGTGTTTGTAGCCACTACAACACTTGGCGAAACACTGGTAGAACTCCAGCTCTCTGAATGGACCTTGTTCGTGAAAAGAAAGTCTAACACCTCTGGAAGACTTGTTCAGTTCTCTGTTCATCTTGGTTTCCACACTTGCTTGATTGTAAGATGTGGCATCTGCCAAGCCCTTGCTCGACCGACACACATTCCAAGCCAAGTCAACACATTTTTTTTTATTACGGATGAGAGGTATATTGGTGCACAAGTCATATGATCGTCAGAGTTTTAGTTTCATCTCTGGTGTTGCTCCTCTGCCAGCAGGCCTAGATAGTACCCCGGCAGAGTCACGCAGGAACGCAAGCATCACTCTGCTGCGAGCGAGCCTGGTCAGTACCCCGGTAGAGTTACTTGCATCACCTCTCTATGTAGGAAGCCTCTCTCTTCTTTCGCCTTATTCATTTTTCATTTTTTCGAAAATTTTACACATTTTCATTTTTTCATTTTCATTTTCATAATTGTCCATAACACTTATTCATTTCAGAGGTAGAAGAGGGATCCTGACTTATTGAGAGCAGAAGAAGTTGGTCCTACAGAGAATTAGTTTATATATACCTATGATGTGCTTGTTAAGGTTTCCCCCTCACCTTACTCTAATTGACTGAGCTGACAAGGATTAACCCAAAAACAATCGACTAGAGTAGGTGACACTAGTTAGCACGCAAGTGTTGTGTCTTCACCAAGGTTCACTTCGAACAGTACATATTTTACATCGATGTATCATGGACTGAGGATAACAAGTTCTTCATACAAAGGAAATATGACAGATAACCAAGTATTGACAACTACACAAGTCCTCTTGTACTTTACCCAACTCGTTTCAAGAGTCACGCACGATCTCATGCAAAACTAACCTATGGATGTAAACAAGCAACAAACAACAAGGCAAAGCAAAATCATAAGTAAATGTGTAAGCAAAGTGAGGGAGAAAACAAGCAGGCAAACAAATAAACATGCAAAGTAAGAAGCAAACATGCATGCAAACAAACAAACCAAAAGCAAACACTACTCCTACTCCTAGGCTAATGGTGCATGGGTCTACTTATGTAAAGTGATACTTCTAATGCAGCCATCGGTGCATTGGTCAACCCATGTTGGTGAAGGCATGGTTCGCAAACAATACATCAATGTGAACCAGTAAACATGAAAGATATAACAATGAAGGAAAACACACTTCGAGCTTAAGTAAGTCCAGAGAAAATAAGTGAATGAGAGCGCATGACATGTTCTCTGTGGACTTGCCATGGTGTTGTGCTATACTGCATGCATATTTTAAGCATAAAAATTCTTCTGACTGTGACATGTGTTAGTGTCAGTATCTGCATCCTGCCATCAGTGATCAAAAATCCTCTTTTCATATCATTTTAAGGGACCGATTCCAAAAAAAATTGTCATTCCACTAGGTCATGCAAAAAATTAGTCACTGATGGTAGTCCCTATCCAAAAACATCACTCTTCCCTAAATATGATTGCTTGCTGGCATAGTTTCATATCTTGTTGACTGTACATCATCCATAAAGTTATTTTTATCATGCCATTTGTAATGAGGTCATTATGTCATCTTGAAATTCAGTCCTTCAAGGTCTCATTAAGTCTTTAGGGTTTTTAAAGGTTTCATTAGGTCTTAAGGTTGCCAAGGTTCCATTCCATTGCATAAGACCAGCAAGTAAAGCATGATCAAATAACATCCCTTCACCATGTGAAGATGATTTGTAAAGAGAAATGCTTATTTCATTATGTAATTTTATGTCTTTCAAATGTAATAATTTCACCAACCCAAGCTGTTAACTCAGTTTTCCAAAGATGCCAGACCATCAAAAGATCAATTTTTCAAAGGAAATAGTCAAGTGAAAGGGTAAAGTTTCAAAGGGTTAAGTGCATGCCAAAGGGAGTTGTTTTTTCCCAAGGGTGTCCAAATCATCATTTTCCACAAGCACTAAACCCTAATTTCCTCACCCATTGAGCTAGGGTTGGCTATGGAATCAGAGAAATCTAAGTATATGAGGCATAATGGAGGTCATTTCAGCGAGTATGAGGTCATTCCAACTCATACACATCATGCCTCCATCATTTTTCAATAAGTCATTCCAAGGGACAAATCATTTGCCACACATAGGGCCGATTTTTCTTCAAACTATGTTTTAGACCAAACAGGGAAGAATTTGGAAAAAGTGAGAGAGGTTTTTGTCCACAATAGGCCAAGGAAGAAAAACCTCCTTCACGTTTTACACAGGTGTCATGGTTTTAGAGAAATGTCAAAAATACAATTGCTACAAGAGAGTTGTTGCACTTCTAGAGTGACCTTGGGAAAATCAATCTTTCTCCTAGATGGAGTGACCAAATGACTTTCTTGATGAGTAAACTAAACACATATATATTTCCATTGAGCTATCATGAGCTCAATTTGGAGATGAGGAAGACCTCCAAAAGTTGACCGAAACAGCACTCTCCATTTTGGTAGCCTCATTCTACACATTTTCACCAGTCTTGGGAGATTGAGCTTTTGACAAGGAAAATGAGCTCCAAATTGAACAATTCAAGATGTTCTAGAAATTAGACTTGACAATCTTTCCAGCGCGCTATCCCACACCCAGTTTGGACATAGGGAAGGCAGTAAAAAGTGGGTCTAAAGTAGCACTGCGCTTCTGGAGGGTGGCGTTGCACTTTTGGCAGGAGAGCTTAAAAACCCTCAAACCCTCGATGAAACTCCAAATTTCTCTCTCCTTCCATCATTACAAGTAAGTATACATCCATCACTTTAGTTTTGGTTTGCAAATCTAATCTAGAAGCATCATTTTTCATGTTTAATATGAAACCCTAAATCTCTCCAATGATGCTTAAACCCTAAATCTTCATTGTTCATCCTAGCACCTATCCCTACAGCTCCAAATTCCCCTATCACCTTATCCCTTTTTCCCTTTACCCCTATTCCATATCATTCCCATTCCCTTTGTCCCTCTTCCCCAAGAGAAAATTCTCAAGCAAACAAGCCCTCCCTCTCATTTCCTACTCCTCCATTCATTTCCTAGTCACAAGCTCATCTCACATCCCCTCATTCCTAAAAACACTTTCACTCATTCCCTTCATACACCTCAACCTTGCTAACATGGACCAAGAAGACCGAGACTATGAGGAGGAGAATACAGGTAGTGACACTTCAGCAGACAGAGCCAGGCAACAGAGAAAACCACATAAGGGAGGAGGATAGGCTTAGGATTCATGCTGAAGCTTCCTTGGCTCATCAGAGCACTTGATGATGGTGCTTCTCACCATTTTTGGGAAAATTTGGAGTAAATTTTGTCATTTGCAAATTTTGGAATTTAATACACAGAAAAACTGCTTTCCGTAGGGGAACCCAATGAAGAAATGGCTTGAATTTTTGGATTCAAAGTGATGAGGACATGCACCCTAGCAAGTTTCAAAGTTAATGGGGTAGAACTGGTCCACCAAAAGGTCAAAAAACACCCTAAAAATGACCTTTCTGCCACTTTTTGGACACACAGAAGCAGTGTTGGGAGAATCAAGTTTTGAAGAATCAAATGAGCTTAAAATGCAGAAATTCTAGGTATTTTGGAAATTATACTTGAAGACCTTTCCAATGAGCTATCATGGGCACAATTTGGATGTCGGGAAGGCCTCCAAAAGGGACCTGAAAGTGGCGTTGCACTTTTGACAGTTTTGCTCAGGGTTGCTATTTTTCCAATTTTTTACTGTAATCATGGATTCTCTCTCATGGTGGATGATTTACCATTGTAAATGATGACTTGGCATGTAATTACGATAGATAAACAGTAATAGAGGGTATATTCATTACTTTAGAAGTTAGTTTGAGCTCAAATGAATCAGTTTTTCACTTTTAGAGGCAAGTTGTTGAGATGCCTATATTCCTGTTTCTTGTTCAGTATCAGTTAGATTAGCTCCTCATCTTAGGGATTCGACCCTTGAGGATGGGAGGAGGTTGAATACATGTCTATATCTTCTTCTTCTTTCTCTTGGTAGGGGGTTGGACTCAGCTGGATGCTCATACCTTGATTGTACACCTTTTGTAAGCAGTTTGGCAGGAGATTAATAGGAATTGCAGCTATTTTTATGGGATCCATGTGGTATGAGTTTTAGTATAGTTTATTCTTATGTGATCATATGTTAATGTGTTTTATGTATTCCATTCATCATTTCATTGCTTCTAGTTGAATGTTTTCAAGTTGATAGGTAGAATTCATTATATCAGTGCTCTGCCTTGGGAAACCATTCATCATTTCATGTTTTCTGCAGTCTAGGAAGGATCCATGGTTTTCACATGCCCTTCTTAGCTTCTCACTAGTCTAAAACATCTCATCCCATCAACCCCTTGAGTGCTAAAGCCTATGCCTACCTTGCCCCATTGAACACCCTGCAATTCTGACCTAGTTCCCTAGACCTAAACTATCAAGCTCCTCCTGATCCGACAAAACCCCTACACAATCCAATCAAAACCTTCGTGCTAGTATACCTAGCCTAAAATCCTTTACCTGATCCAGTCATCTTGGCTGAGATCCTTACAGAGAGAGCCCTCTCTCGGTCTAGTAGGGCTAGCTACTTGGCTAAGCATGGTTTGTGGTTACCCTGGCATTGCCTTTCTTCAGCCTGAGGTTCAATCCAGGTGATAACAACATGCAAAAAAACGTGAGAAAGGTAGACCACTTATGTTGCTCAAGTGTGCTTGTTGTGTAAGATTCCTCCAATGCATGAGCGATGGGATCATGTAGTTCGAGTGGAGGAAGGAAAATTTGTGTGTGATATTGATCTTCAATGCATACAGATGAGTGATGAGGAGCCTCAGGGGTTTGAACAATTTCCTGATCGGAAGTGAAACTAACCTTAGGACAGTGAGGACCTGACATAACCATCAGCTCAGGCTGAAGTGCCTCGACAGTCTGCAGGGTTTCGACTTCGTCGACAGATAGATCATCATAGACCAGTGTCTTAGACAGATTAACAACAGTTGAATCAATATCATGATCTGATGAAGAAGAATAGAGATCACGACAATCAAGATCAAAAAATTCATGATGTTTGTCGGCATCCTCATTATTAGATGAATCACACAGAGGGTTAGATGAGAAGCAAGGATGTTCACCCTCTGTGTTTCAAGAAAAAACAGATGAAAAATCAAGTGGATTTTCAATGAATGATTGGTCCTCTCCATTTTCGGATGATGGGCTGACATCCGGTGTGTTTTGCGAATGATCAACAATGGGTGCATCTGTAGACAGAGATACACATGTGAAACCAAGGATAGCAGAATCATCAAATATGTCAGGGAAGAATGGAGGAGGCTCGAACGAAAGGGAGTCATCCTTCGCTGAGGTTTGATCCTCAAGCTCCCAACGACACTCTTCATGAATGAAAACGCGGGTTGGTTGTGTAACATCGACTACATCGATAGCTTGATCCTCGTTCACAACAAGAGTAGAGTCTGGAATCGAAGAACACAAGACAGTTTCATCTGGAGGATCATCAAAATACAAATACGGATGTTGAGTTACGAAATACATGTGATAACCCATTGGATTCGCGACCCAATCTGCGCGACAAATGAAAGAAGTGATATTGGGAGGATGTAATGGCTGAACAGATGTGTGTGCATATTCTCCCACATGAATCTGTGGTGGTGGAGATGTTTAATGAGGGGACGGCGTACATTCACTTGTGACGACAACCGTTTCCATCTGTGATTGCACAACTCCATAACCGAAGTATGATGAGTAGGGTTTGAGCTTGAATTTCTTCTTGGGATTGACATACTTGATAAGCAATATTCAAATCTGTCCATGAGATACTGAAATTTCATCTAACTTTTCGGGGCTTCAAACATGAATACACGAAAGCACTCTGAAAACTCCATAGGTGATTCGTGTAGGGCCTTCCATTGCTTTAACATTTTTTTATCAAGTACTTCAGGATCAAAATGGTGGAAAACAGATTCGATTAGATCGTTGAACTACTTTTATGAGCGCACAAAGTTATGAGGTAGTGTGCCACACCATTGCAATGGGTGGTCACGAAGTGCATATGCGAGCAACAAACAGACCTCTGTTTCATTAAAATATTCCATGCCCTTCATGAGCGCATGGAAGTCATCTAAGTGTTGAGGTTAGGCCACTTCACCTTCACCATCATACGTGATTTGTGACAAGTGATCCCAGAACTCCCTCTCAATGTGAAAGATATGTTTGTTAGACAGACATTTCGGAGCGCGAACTATAACAAACTCCATGATAGATGTGCAAAGAATAAAAACAGATAATGAGGACTCAACCTGTTATCTGGCCCTCCTTCTAGTGCCAAAATGTTGACGGTGTTGGACCCACCAACATGTCAAGGAATCTCCTCAGTAAGAAGTCCCAACTAGACCTCAGACTGTTTGGTGTAGGAGTCCCAACAGTGGGTCGTATGATTTTGCCTTGACCGTGGTTGCGCGCAAAGACAAGTAAGATGTCCTTGTTGGTAGCAAGGGTGTGACATATGCAGCAAGTCAAGGAAGGTGTAAGAACGATTCTATCACACGGAAAGTTAGGTGAGTGCGCCCCTTGGAAACCTATGGAAGCACACAGCTTGGAATGGAACACACAAGCGAAGATGCATCAAAAATTGGAAAGCAAGTAAGCTAACAATCCAAAGTGATGGTTAAACCAACAGCACATCTTAGTAAGATTCATACATACTTATACAGAAAGAATCCATACATGCATGTATAAGAAAACAGATACGTATATCATAAGGTAACCAAAATAGCTTAAATACAATAACAGCATATGCATGAAACGTGTTGGCTCTGTTATATTAAGAATTGAAAGTTCCAATCATATAATACAACCATGACCATCCACTAGTCCCACCAACGGAACGTTATAGTCATTGTCGCCTGCTCCTCCAAAGAGATATACTAGCTCTGCATTGTGTAGAAGCCAAGGTTTGTTACAATACTCTCCAAGCTTTCTCTAAGATACTCCTATCGGAGGCTTGGCTAACCAAAAGCTTGTACAATGAGTTATGATGTACTATATATAGCAAAGGGTGGGGTGACCCTTGACATTCCCCTTTGTGATTGTTCACCTACCCTCATGACTCTTCAACTACTCTATGACTGTTACATTCAACTATCGACACTTAAACTTCCACTTGACAAGATGTTACATACAATATGCACATGTACCCATGTGAGACAAAATAGGCTTGAGAAAGCCATGCAAGACATCACTAAGACTCAAACAGTTGTGGTGAGACCAACTCTTTGACATCCTTGTGATGATCGACGGTGGTGAACTGATGCCAAGATTGGTCATCCGTGATGGTACCTGTGCACTCAATGGTGACATCTTACTAAAAGCGAACTCTTGCCTCCGTTGCATCCGAGTACACTGATATGGCTCCTCTGTCCAACTCGTCTGATAATATGTGCATCACTGCCTTGAGTGCAGCTGGACCAGCAACATACTGATGCATAGTGTCTGTGCTGATCTCCAAGTGTGTGTTGGTGACCATGCACATCAACTTGTCAAAATTCATGTTCAGCTTCACTCGCTCTTGCTTCTTGTCTTCACTTTAGTGAGTGTGCCAAATGGGTGGATGCGCATCCATGCTCCTGAATACCCTTGCATGAGATCGATAACACTGCTCACCCTGTCTGCTCCATGCCAGCTACTGGATGGGTCCATAACCTGTATGGGCATAGTTTCATCAGTCTATGCATGTTGCGCCTCCTATTGTGCCCATTCCCATTGCAACTCCTTTTGTTGTCCATGCAGCTCTTGTTCTTCCTTGAGTTGCCACTTCAGCACCTGTAACTCCTTCTCTATTTCTCTCTCTGCCTTCACACGATCCTCTTGTCACGTCGTCACCTCATAGCCTCAATCTCCAAAGTTTCTTTTATCACAAGTGGATCTGCTTGAACTTGCAACTTTTCTCCATCTTTGCGTTGTCAACAACCTTCCCCTTACATTTGTCGCACGCAGGTGTGCTTCCTTCTCCTGCTGCTGATGTTGCTGCTCATTGTGACGTCGTTGCTATTCCATCTTGATATCCTTTTCCATGAACAACTCGATGTCTTCATAGATAGGAAATTTCATAGACATTTGACGGACTGCATCCTGAGTTGTGCTTTGAACGATGTCTTCGACTCTGCTCTCCTGGAAGCCATTGTACCTGTGCAGCTGAGAGGCAGACAAAAACCTGTGATACTTGGAGACATAACAACATTCATGACAAGCAATCTGTTAGTTGAAACCAAAACAAACTAAAGGACTGACATGCAACATACCTATGTGATTGTTCCTGAAGATTACGCAATTTCCACGGGGAGGCTGGGAGACTGACTGCCAAAACTGCGCAAGGCATAGTCTGGGCTATCGGGAGGCTGACTAATTGCTAGGACTGCACAAATGAACACTCCAGACTGGCCTTCTGAGAACTGAAACTGAGCGATGTGAAATTTCAGTCAACAGTGACATGCAAACCAGCGAACTGCATTGCGCAGTTTCTAAGGCCAACAAGGCACTGCCTCCCAGAATTGCGCAATGCAAGCCTGGAGATCAGTGTTGGGCCAGACTTGTGAAATTTCTAGAGGGAAGGTAGAGACTTCACTTCTATAAATGTGTAATGCTAGCTGGGCAAGGCAAGATTTAGGCCAAGGCAGCCCAGACCCATCGACAGGCGACTGAAAACATGAGAAGTCTGAATGAATGGTGATACTGAGTGTAAACAAGAGTGAATGATCATGCATGAAAATAGTAAGTGCCAGATTCAAAAAACGGGAAAGCGTGCATGTGTGTGAAGCGAGTCACCACAACGGCGACCATCGGTGCAAAAACAATATCATGCATACGACAACAGTGATGCGAAAGAAAACTGAAACGGTGCTTCTACAAGCTACCATACATTGAAATGACATCAAGCGCTCATTGAAATCAAGCAGACAACACTCACACAAAGCGAAACACAAAAAGCGACAGAAACGCAGTGCAAGACATGAAAAGCAGACTTACCCTGAAACAACTAAGCTGAAAGTGCCGAAGACTCCTGGATGTAATGTGGGATGTCAGAGATGCAAGGTCAATGTGAGGAATGAGCTCTGCAACGTCTGGTTGATGATGAGTTTTGATCAGATCGAGGTTATGACGTGCATGCCATTAATCTAGGAAAAGGCGACACTTGGCGAGAGGTTTCTAAAATGAGCTTTGCATGTAATCACCAGTGACTAAAAATAGATCCCTAGATGTAGGGATGCCTTTTGCATGTTGCCTTGGGAAAAGTAGTCCATGCATGCAAATTAGTTTTGCTCGGTCTCGGAGGGAACCGGTCAATTTGAAGGCACATGCATCGGTCTATGAGCATGGGATGAAAATTTGCACAGTTCCTGAGCTGAGCTGAGCTAGGCTAGTTGTCCCAGAGGGATTGCATAATTTTTGGGGTCAGCAAGTGACTGCCTCCCAAAATTGCACAATTTTTGGGCTGAGCAGCAATGCTGGTTCAGACTGCACAGTTTTCTGGAGGAAGACTACCTTACTGCTCTGCACAATTCTGGAGCCCAGTAGGTTGCTGGGCTAATTTGTGCAATTTCTAGAGGGAAGGTTGGTTCCCCTCCAGAATTGCGCAATTGTCAAAGGGAAGCATGACAAACTGATTTGTGCAATTCTTGAGCTCAGCAGGTTGGCTAGCTGATTTGCACAATTTCTGGAGGGAAGTTTGGTTCCCCTTCATAATTGCACAATTTTCTAGGGGAGCTGCTTGGCCATCACATGGTCTAATTCTGGAAAGACAGCCTGTGAGGGGAGTGAAGAAAAATGACATGCACAGGATGAAAAGACACTGAGAAATAGTTGAAGGCTATATGCTTGACGGTGCAAGACATGCTGCTGAGGATGGTTGGTAGGGAGGTTCGAAAATGAAGCTAAGGTAAAATTTTCGAGGGTGTTTGTAGTCACTACAATAGGGTGGTAGGAAGTTGTTATTTCTCTGGTTGACTCGCCTACAATTAGGTTGGACTTTCTCTGGTCCGTCTTGTGGTGGTAAAACTTTTCCCTTTGCTATATGAAAGATATTATGGAGGCCCTAGACTTGTGGCTTCGAAGGTGTGGAGAATTTTATCAAAAAATGTTTAGATGCGCAGCTAGTGATCACTCTCCCTCAGGCCTGACTCAAAACTCTATGCCTGGGATGTTTTCTCCTGGCACGGGTTGTAGAAATTTTGAATAATTTAACAAATATTCAACAGAGATTATCCTGATCATGTACTATTGCGGAATACATACACAATACATAATCTCCTCTACGTTGATCATCAATATAGCAGCATCAATAACAATAAAACATCAAGGGCATTTACACATTAACACAGTATGTAACTCGGGGAAAGCATCTCGCTAAAAACCCCACACTATCTGTATATTAATGATTGAGACCATGTAACATTACAAAGTACAATGCTTATCACAAGCAATCCAGTACTAGCTCCACCTGTTACACACAATACAGCTAAGATATGATCTCCAAATCTATTCCACTGCTTGCCTGCCTCCACTGCTCAATACCTGCTCAAGAATGAATGAGAATGGTCTACCAAACTCGTATTTCACCTCCAAAGAATCACTCACAATGTGTAAGACGTGAGCAGAAGCTACAAATTGGGCAAATACATGAGCAAACTCATTGGCATGCTCAATCCCTTGATTGTGCAAGATCTGATGCACAACTATAGTCACAACTGATAGCAATCTGATTCTCTAACACCTGTCCCTGTTGAACTGAACATGCACTGACATGCAACTGAGTTAACTGATGTATTCTATAGTTGTATTATGAGTTAATAATTAGTTTAACAACTCATCATTAGTCTATTTGCAGTTAGACTAACTACAACTAGTTTAACCAAGTCAAACTGAACACAACTCCATCAACTCCACAATCAACTCCACCAAACTCAACTGATTGAGTTCTAACTGAAGTCATGCATGCAACAACTCAACTGACTCATAAGAAAAGCGTACTTCCTTCTGACAGCTGCATGGGCCACATCTGTAGCTCAAACTGACGTGCTCCAAGAGAATAAGATCAAGTTTATAGTCCAAATATTATTATGAGACAATAATATTTGACTTTTCTATTTTTGACAGCCAGTCTAAAAATAGACTTTGATCACCCACACTGTGGTCACCCACACTTTGGTCACCCACATTGTGATCACTCACACTGTGATCACTCACACTGTGGTCACCCATACTGTGGTCATCCCTGCTGGGATCAAAAATAGAACTTGTGCCATAATTTGCCTGCGGGCCCACTTAGTGAAGGCGACTCTTTTCACTAAGCTCCATCATCTTGTTGCAATCTCAACACGGGTAACTGATTTCACAGCTCTTAGTCTGGTATTGTGTTGGATGTTTCTCTTTTGCTTGGTTCAAATGTTTATATATGTACCCTTATGTCTTTGGTTGGGTGTAGTGGTCTCTCTTTTAGCCTTGAGATTGTTAAGGGCAAACGTTTTTACCTTCTGTATAAATTTGTTTATGGCTTTGGTGGCCATTGTGTTTTCAATTTCTATTTGGGTTGGAAGGCAGTATATGAGTGTTAGTTTGTGGGAGCTAGTGGTAGTGTGGTGTGGCATCAACTATTGTTTTAGTTACCCACTTCAATGGTTATATATTTGGACTGACCTGAATATTTGGTTTCCTTCATGGCAGAGTAAGGTCTGGCTTGCTATGGTTGTCAAGTTTGTGTTTATGCATGTAATGTGATTTTGAAAGGAAATACAATTAACTTATAAAAAAATAAGTGTTTGGCAATTGCACACTTTGATACTCTGTGGTGGTTGGTATCTGCAATGTGTTCTTTAAGGTGGACTTTGAAGGGCTAACCTATCTGGCCAATGTAAGACTTTCCACAAGAACAAGGAATTTGTTAAGATCTCAATTTAAGCAAGGGGTCAAATTTATCTTTGGCTTATCAGAATACTTGTTTAAGGGTTTTATGGGGTTTAAATATGATTTTTATGTTCCTTTCGGCCAAAATGTTTGCATTAAGATTTGTGGTTCCTTTAATGTACCTGACCACAGGGGAGAGATTATTCAGAATGGTTGGAATTAGCATTAGAAGAGGATTGGATGGCTTTATTAATCTTCGAGGTGGTGTAGTTGTTGGCTCTGAATGCTTGGGTCAGGTAGGATTTTACAAAGGAAAGGAACTAGGGATCAAATATTTTAAGGGGCTGAGAGATATGAGTTCTAAGAACAATAGATTTTTGGGAAGGGTGATGGTGGACTATGCGTGAAGGTAACGGTCAGTGTGGGTCTTTGTTCTGTAAACTTGATGGGTTAGAGAGCCATTTGATAATAAGGTGACAGGGTCATCTAAGAAAGGAAGGGATTTATTGGATTCAGTTTCCATGGTGAATTGAATATGCGGGAAGATGTTATTGAGATGTGAAAGAGAGGCATTGAGAGCAGGAAAGTTGTCTTGCCAAATGACAAAAGTGTCATCTACAAACTAGAACCAACACTTCAATTTGTGGTCCCATGAGTTAAGGGCTTTGGTTTCAAAGTGTTCCTTGGAGATGTTCTCTAATACCAAAGATAGGGAAAAACCCATAGTTGTACCTTCTGTATGCTCATAGATGGTGCCTTTCAAAGAAAAGAAACTGGATGAGAGGGAAATTTGAATTAGGTTGAGGGTTTCAACGTCCACTAATTCGGAATCACATTTATGGCTTTAGGAATAGGAATTTTGGTGACTAGGGAACCATGTCAAGATTGATTAAAATGTCATGTTCATCAACATGGATGTTCTTGGTTTTATGAATGAAATCAACATAATCTTTGATAAAAGAGGGGGTGGATCCCAAAAATTGTTGAAGATTTTTGTTAAATTACGCCCAAGTGCATGGGTTGGTACCCAATAGTACTAATAATAGGTCTAGGGGGGACACCAGGATTGTGAATTTTTGGTTGACCATAAATATTAGAGGTTTGGGGGTATGAGGGCTAAGTCATTGTTAAATAGAGGGGTCAATAGAGAAGATTTTATAGCTTTAATACTAATATATTTTTCTGTTTGATTTTTTTATAACAAAATTGTTAAAAAAACTACATAGTTTTTTTTTTTCTTTTTTTTAATTAATTAAACAAACATAATCCTTGAATAAGAACCAACTACTTTTCAATGATATATTGTGTCTTTATTGGATGTTTGATTTATGTTGAGATTTAATGAATAAAAGTTCTGATGCCTCTAAGTTTGATGTTCAAGTTTTTTTTATAGTTGGTGATGAGCGCCAGTATTGCAGCAAGAATGTCACAACTCCCGGGGCTACCAACTTTAGTTCATCAACCTGGGGTTCATAAAAACTTAGAGGTGACAGTGTTGTATACAAAAATATATGTAATGGTCTACTCTTGTCACTATTCAACTGATGCGATAGACCACTAGGGTTTCTCAAACCAGTCTTCTATTGAGTAGAAGGAGTTTGACTACCAATTGGAGAAGGGAAAATTTTCCTAAATGAAAGAAAAGAAATGTTGACTATTTTAAAGAATGAAAGAGTGAATTGGAAAATGCTTGTAAAGTAACATGAAATCCTCTATCTACTCATTGACACATTTTCCTTGCAAAAGAACCCTATCTTAACCATATTTATCACATGTGATGATTCAAACCACTGAGCATGGAATCTAATTTAGGGAATATCAACTGTTGCATGCATGTGCTAATTAAGAAATAAAACAACTCTTTTTCTTTATCTTTTCGTTTTATGAATGTAAAAGCTAATATTCAATTGTTCTTTGGTAGGGGAGATATGTATGGAGGAAGAGGGTTAGAATGGGCTTAATGGTATGGAGGTCAAATAGAGGCCTAGTCCCATCTTCAGTGATGATTTTGCTAAATTCAGGCTCAAAACAAGCTGTTACAGGATTTCCTACAGGAAAACTACAGGATGTCCTAATTCTCCTACAAGATCCCTTGTTTTACTATAGGAACAGGCCGAAACCTTAGGAAGTGGTTTAGAAGGTGGAATGAAGGGAAAGGTAGAGAATAGGATAATAAGGTATGGAGGGGGTGAACACTATCCAGAGCTCATTCAAGTGCTTCGAGAAGGTTGGATTTTATTAATGGAAATGACGATTTTCGCTTATAAACAAGAATTCAGATTGAGATTTTAGTGGATTTTGGTGACATGGGTGGATAAGGCTTGGATGAGGCAAATGAGATGAGGTCTCCTTGCAATGTAGAAGCTCCTGCAACAGCACACATTCTTGTATGCATTTATACACAAATTCATCTATAAACAAATCTATTACCATCTAATGGCTAAGTGCATGAATGGAAGTGCTTTGAAATCATTACAAGGCCTAAGAGATCATAAATGACAATTGAAACTTATCCTAGGAAACTTAAAGATAATGACCTACTCATCAAGAAACCCTAGATTATGCAGCAAAGCAAGAATTTTGTTTTTGGGTTGTATGAAAGTGTCCCTCAAGTCATGATCCCAAAAGAGAGAGATGAGGTGAAAACCACTATCACCAACTTTTCTGAAATGTCTTCTGTCACTATGATACCATTGTTCTAACTATCCACAAATGGAAGCAAACTAATTAATCATACCAATATTTGCAAACTAACAACACCAAAACCAGTTTAGCAGTTAACTATGAATGTAATCTAATCATACATCTACAAAAAGGGGAACCTCTTCTGCTAGGGTTGGGCCCTAACCCAAGAACTTCAGCCCTCTGAGTCAACTCAGTGCTGGATCAAGGGAATGCTTCTCATTTTCATTAAAATATTGTTGAAAATAGCAACAAGAAATGATAAAAATAGAATCCAAAATATTCCAATTTTAATTTGTCCTTGAATTAAAATTTGAATTTAGTCTCACCAGCTGCTTGGAAATAATTAATTAATTCATTATGGATTAATTAGTTGGAGAAATTCAAGTTAGAAGTCTTTATGAAGTCATGCAACAGTTATCCCTTAAATTAAGGAGATTATCAGTAGATAATATTCAACTTCTTGATCGCGCACATGGCTGGACCGCGGCTACCCTAGCCACATTCTCCCTTCCTATCGAGCGGTTCCTTGCCGCAATGGATCTTAGAGGTGGCTCTGAGGCCCCTCCTTCCTCGCCTCCTAAAGTCGAAGCATTCAGGAAGTTAATAGCAGAAGCTGGAAAAAGAACGATCTCCGGATCACAGCAGAAGTTTGTGAAAAAACTGGATAATATCCCCACGGTGGTATTGCCGGTGGAAGAAACTTGCAAATCAACGTTGAATCTAGCCGAAAGGGGTCTTATTGGCTAGTTCACATGGCTATGGCCATCCCCGAAAGCAGTATAAGAATGGGTAAAATGAAATTGGATTTCGTTGGTTTCAGAAGGAATTAAAAGTCACTTCGTTGGCAAAGGGTTCTTCGTCTTTGTGTTCGACAATGCAGAAGACAGAAGTCTGATCTTCAAGAATGGGCCATATTTTATGGGCCCTCAAGGGCTTTATTTGAATAAATGGTCACCAGATTTCGATCTGGCACAGGATGTGCCCACAGCAGTTCCAGTGTTGGTGCGCCTTCCTCATCTCCCTCTTCATTGTTGGAACCAGAGATCACTACAGTATATAAGCAATGCCCTAGGCAAATACATAGACCAAGCGGTGAGAAAAGACCAATACTTTTGTGCTTGAATCTGTGTCGAAGTTGACTTGGAAGACGGTTTACCTGAAGCCATCAAACTTTTGGTTGCAGATTGGACCCACATCCAAGGGCTTGACTCTGAACAACTTCCCTTCAAATGCCGACACTGCCACAAGTACAGGAATTTCGCAAGGTACTGCAAGAAGAAGAGCGATGAGACAGTAGAGAAAGACAAAGGAGAATAAGGGAATCAAGTAAAGAAACCAACACACAATAGGCAGAATAATAAATCCAAAGGCAAAGAGATGGGGAAAAGACCCGGGCAAGACAATGGAAACCCTCAAATCTCAGGGAGCATGGAACCAAACAACACCGAGGAAGATAAAAACTCCTTTGAACCTCTTAACACTCCTCCAGAACCACCAGAAGCAGATCAGGAAGGACTCATCTAGACAAATGACTTGGCCTCTCCAGTTTCAAGTAATGTGGAAATCCTTCCCTCAAGTCTAGTTCTAGGTAGTAATTCCTCTCCATCATATGAAGACATTATTAGAAAAAAAAAAAAAAGGGAAGACCATAGAGAATTCTGGCTCATTGGAGGATGATACCTTCAAGAGGCCCTCAAAGAGAACCAGAAGGAGAACTCACAAGGAAACTAGAGAAGAAGAAGCAGAAAAAACAAAAAACCCTAGGGAGCCAAGCCACCATCGAGATGACTCTCGGGAGAAGCACCAGAACCAGAGCTCCCAAGGGAGGTGGACCCATCCCAACAAGCAGTAAGTAATGCAGCTGGTCTCTTAGAACTGCAGGGGATTGGGGAATCCTTCAAAGGCAGAAGCTATTAAAGACATATTGAAAATGGAACCCACAGATATTCTCATGCTCCAAGAGACAAAAATAGAAGGGGATCTCCTTCTAAACACAAGCATTACAAAATGGAAATTTGACAATGGGAAGACAGTAAGCGCCAGAGGCTTGGCTGGAGGAATAGGCACCTTTTGGTCTAGAAAAATATTCTTGTTAGAAATATCCTATGAGACACAGCATTGGATCGTCACCGAGCTTCGACATACCTCAAGCAATCTCATCTTAGCTCTCTTTAACTTGTATGTTCCTGTACACTATGCTGAAAAGAGAGAGTGTTGGAAGTCACTCTCGAACTTTTTAGAACTTCATAATCCAAAGAACATTGTCATAGGAGGAGATTTGAACATTATTATGGATCCCAAAGAGAAGAGAGGAGGTTCTTATACCAGGGATCCAATGCTCTACTTAGTGGAGAACCTCATGCTTCAATGGGATCTGGAAGATTTCAAGCCAGTGAAAGGAGAATATACCTGGACCAACAATAGAATAGGGGAGAATCATATCTCAGCCAGGCTAGACAAATTTCTCACCCACATTTCAATCATGATGGATAGAAGAATCATCTTCTCCAAGATTCTTCCAAAACTAACCTCGGACCACAATCCAATACTTCTCTGTTTGAAAGAAGAAGAGGACTTAGGCCTACTTCCTTTTCGATTTAGTCCTCTCTAGGCTGAAAGAGAAGGGTTCTTCGGAACAGTTCA
The DNA here is from genome assembly GCA_031772625.1 of Pinus tabuliformis. Taxonomy (NCBI): domain Eukaryota; kingdom Viridiplantae; phylum Streptophyta; class Pinopsida; order Pinales; family Pinaceae; genus Pinus; species Pinus tabuliformis. The sequence continues at coordinate 691,918,091 of CM062814.1, read as the reverse complement.
AACAGCTTGGCAAAAAGAAGTAATAGGCTCCCCAAGCTTTGTGTGGGAGCAAAAGTTAAAAAATGTAAAGTATGCCTTGAAAGATTGGATAAAGAAGGCTTTAAAAACTCCTACCAGCCAGAGGAAAGAAGCTGTCCAACAGCTGGCTGAAATCCAATTTGATTTGGAAAAGGCTGAAATCTCCTCATTGGACATTGACAAAGAAAAATATGCTCAAAGGAATACTTATAGTTACTTAAGAAGAGAAGAAGAATATTGGCGAATCAAGTCTCGCAGCTTGTGGTTAAAAGCTGGAGACAGAAACACTGCATACTTCCACAGACAGTATAGGGCTTTCCTCTCACGAAACCACATCACTGAAATCACCACTTCCAGTGGGCAGGTGTGCAAAGGTTTTGATCAGATAAAGGAAGCAGCTGGGAACCACTTTCAGACTCTTCTCAGCGCTGAAAGGGATGGGTGCGAAGAGGACATAAATGATTTCCTCACTCATATTCCGAACCTAGTTAACACAGATGACAATAACATGCTTTTGAATCCCATCTCGGAAGAGGAAATCTCTAGAATAGTGTGGTCCACGGAGCCCGACAAAGCTCCTGGGCCAGACAGCTTTTCAATTCATTTTTATAGACTATGCTAGGAGATAATTAAATCAGACCTTCTGAGAATGATTCATGGATTCCTGAGGAAAACTAAGGTCAGAGGTGGAATCAATTCCACCTTCCTTTCCTTAATTCCCAAGGAAGTGAGCCTTGGGTCTTTTGAAAGACATAGGCCGATCTCGCTATGCAACGCCTCCTACAAGATTCTGGCTAAACTCCTGGCGAATAGAATCAAACCTCTACTACAAAAATTAATTTCTCCAACTCAAGGGGGGTTCGTGAAAGGAAGGCACATCCTGGACAATGTAATTCAAGTCCAAGAAGCTCTGCATTCCAGCCATTCTCGAAAAGAACAAGGTATGCTGATCAAACTGGACATGTCTAACGCTTTTGACAGAGTTAACCATTCATTTTTGTACAGGGTTCTTTTATCCTTTGGTTTCAGTTAGGAGTTCATTAATCTCATCAAAGCCTGCATAGAAAAGATCTGGATCGCGCATTTGGTAAATGGAAGACCTACCAACTACTTCCTAGCCACCAGGGGATTGAAGCAAGGCTGCCCTCTATCCCCCTTCCTCTATATTCTGATGGCAGACTCCTTGAGTAGAAAGCTTTCTTTTGAAAAACAAGCTGGCAGCATTCCTGGGATTCGAATAGTAAAAGGAATTGAACCTGTGAACCATGCTTTGTTCGCAGATGACTCCTTAATGCTTGGAGGAGCTTCTCTGAGAATAGAAAATTCTTTTAAAGTCATCCTCCAAAAATTCTGCAGCATCTCGGGAGCCCTTATAAGTGAGAGGAAAAGCATTGTGTTTGGATGGAACACAGATCAACACACAATTGAGAAATTCGCAAACCATTTAGGCTTTGCTGGGCACATTTCCTGGGAAAAATAAAATACTTAGGCCTTCCTCTAATGCTCGGTTCCAACAAAAACCAATTTTGGGATGAAGTTATAGCAAAATTCAAGAAGAAAATCACTGTCTAGGGAGGTTTTTAGCTCACCACAGGAGGCAAGCTCACTTTAATCAAATTTGTTCTTTCGGCACTGCCCACTTTCCAGGCTTCTCTAATGCTGGCTCCAAAAGCAATCTCCGATCAGATTTCAAGGCTCATTCGCGATTTCCTGTGGAATGGAGGTCGTGGAAACAATAACCGATTTCACTTAATAAACTGGGACATGGTGAAGAGACCTATCACGGAAGGTGGATTGCAAATTAGAGACCCCATGCATGCCAATTTAGCAATGGGATGCAAGTTATTATGGCAGATCCACGCAGAGCCTAGCCACCCAGTCAGCCAAATAATCAAACTTAAATATCTCAACTACCAGTCGTTGAGGCAATTCACGGTGGAGAAAAATCCAAAAGGATCTTTGGCTTGGAAGTTGTGTAACAGAGGCATTGAATTTTTTAGATCCTACCTGTATCGGATTCCTAGAAATGGAAAAAACATAATGTTATGGAGAGATAGCATTATGGACCATCCTCCTCTTGCATAAGTTAACAAAATCTCTGAGTTAAGAGCATGGTTACATGCAAAAGGAATCAGGAAAATAGAAGACATCTAGGAATGGGACAGCCATGGGAACTGGCAGCGATGGAAGTTTCCTAGAACTCCAGAACATTTACAAATGCAATTGGAAATTCCTTTTGAATCAATCTCTGATTTCGCATCGGTCCAGGAGGAAGAAGAAGATTCTTAGGGCTGGGGCAAGACTGGGGTCTATTCGGCAGCTCAAGGCTACATTCAGATGCAAACTAGGAAAGAATCGACTCACCAGGAATCTTTTTGGAAGTAGATTTTTGATAGCTTCAGCATCCCCAAAATTAATTTCTTCTTTTGGACTTTGATGCACAACAAAATTCTGACCGAAGAAAACTTGTGCGAAAGGAATATAGTAGGCCCCCATCGTTGTGTGTTATGCAAATGCGCAAAGGAAACTTTTGATCACTTATTTATAGAGTTCAAGTTCGCGAAGGAGGTATGGTCCTTTTTCCTGCATGGGCTGAATGTTTGCCCTCCATCTCAGGTCTCGGTTGTCTCCATGTTTACCTCTTGGAAAGACAGTTATCCTCATAGCATCACTACCAAGTCTCTTTGGCACCGAGTGTGGATTGCTACCCCGAAATATGTCTGCTAGAAGCTTTGGCTCGCCAGGAACGATATCATTTTCAATAATACATATTGGTCTCCAACAATGGTGGTTGCCCGAGCAAAGGGCCTGCTCTTAGAAACTTTGAATCATTTCCCCGTCAAAGATGACAGTTCCCTTCTAATTGAAGAAAGGACGTGGCTAGATGCTTATTCCAGCAGGGTCAGAATCAAAGCAAATCCTCATCCATTCAAAAGGAAAGATGGCCAATCCGAGAATCAGAGGACAACTTTCAACATTGGTGGAGATCCGAGGGAAAGTGCACAATTTTCTTCGATGGTGCTTCAAAAGGTGACCCAGGAAAGTCAGGAGCAGGCAGGGTGATTTTTTCACTGAATGGGAACAAAGAAGATAGTTTCAACTTGGGGCTTGGTCAGAGAACCAACAACCATGCAGAAATTCTCAGCTTATTGAAAGCTTTTCAAATGGCGAGGGAGGAAAATCCAAGAGAAATCTTAGTATTTGGAGACTTGAAAGTGTTGATAAAAGCGCTCATTAGTGAGAAAGAGCTAAAGGATCCGGTGCTAAACAAGCTGCTAACAAGACTAAAGAGAATTCTGAGAGAAATTCCCTCGATTCAATTTTACCATATTCTCAGGGGTTTAAACAAGGAAGTAGACAGATTGGCAAATATAGGATGTACGTTGCAAATTGGGATGATAAGTACAAATGTTGATTCCCCAATCAAGGCAATAATCCCCTGAGTGGGAAGGTTGTGATTCTAACTTTCCGAAGAATGTATTTTGGTTGTTTGGCATAGCCCAACCTGATTCTCTCTATAAATAAAACATAATCATTTCAGTAAAAAAAAAAAAAAAAAGAATTAAGGAGATTATTCCTTAATTAAGGAGATAAGATTGAGTTATATTTGAGTTGTAATTAGTTAGCTCAGTTTATTGAGTTAAGTCCAATTAAATTAGTTCCAAACTGTTTGAGGAACTAATTGTGAGTTATCAGTCAGTTGATGCATGCATGCACTCAACCAGTGTACTCCAGATAACTGAAGATTCCCTCATTAGAAACTCGTGCATGTCTATTCTAAGAAAGACCCAGTTGAGCTAAATGTCAAGGATAGTGTACTATCAGTTGCATGTGTTTTCCTATAAAGGAAACCAATTCATGGAGTCAAGGTAAGATTCATTGAGGATTGTGCAGTTTTGACAGTGTGTTAAAGCAGTGTTACACTGGGTGAAGGAGATCATCCCAGATGTAACCGCGCAAGGAAATAGGAGCTTGGAGGGTAGAGGAGAAGGCTTATGAGAAGCTTTGATTGCCTGTGAGCATCCAGGAGGATTGTAGTGAGAGCTGGCTAGTTGTGAGAGCTAAGGCTTTGTATAATTCTAATGTATTTCCACCTTGTATGATAATACAGCTAGTGGGGTTTTTAGCTGAGGCTTTCCCCTGAGTATTTTTTGTGTTTCATGTGCTTTGATTCTTCTTCTTTTGGTTATATGTGTTCAGCTCGAATTTAGCTCGATCTTTAAGCTTCCGCAAGTTTGATAGTAGAAGTAGATTATAGTATTTTGCTTTGGTATATTGAATTATCGAGTTAATCTACAGTCATATTTTCTACATAGATCTGAGAGGTAGATTTGTAGAGAATTTGCGGGAAATTATACATGGTATCGGAGCCAAGTTTATCGGAGCAAAATTTATCGGAGCTATGAACAGTATACGGAGAAGAGAATTCAAAGTTTAAAGTTGGGGGTTGCAGGTGCAAATCGAATTCTTATCATACTTCAAGGTTGGCCAATGGCATTCTATGGCTTGGGACTCGAGTATGCCTTGGAAGGCAGCTCGAATTACATAGCATGGAAAGATCGCATGGAGGCTGTATTAGAAGACAACGGCTTGAAGGATTTCATTGATCAATAAATCCCAAAGCCAGGTTCAACTAATGCACAAGAATTGGCTAAGTGGAAGAAGTGTGTGGCAAGGGCGAGACGGATCATCCTTGATGGAGCTCGAGACCATATTGTCTCGAGTCTCCATGGGAAGGATACTCCATATTCAATGTGGAAGAAATTAAAGGACCTCTACCAAAATAGTAGCGACCAGAGGAAATTGGCGCTCAAGGATAAGCTTCGAAGAATTAAGATGGAGAATGGCAATACTATTTCCACATATCTGAACAAGCTCTCTACTTGCAGAGATGAGCTTGGAAGTGTGGGAATAACTACTGTCGATGATGATATGGTGAGCCTCACTCTCCTTGGCCTTCCAAAGAGCCAGAATAGCTACCAGGACTCTGTGAATGGAAGGGAGAAACTGTCGGATTGGGAACGACTGTGGTTGAATCTCATGCAAGAGGAGATCAGGAGGAGCACACGAGATGGTTCTTCATCCAAGGATGATGATGAAGAAAATATGGCCTTAGCAAGTAAGGCAAGGAAAGGGAAGGGGAAGGTGTCCCATTCTGAATCGAATTCTTCTCATGGTGGGAAGAAGGTTGACAAGTCTAAAGTGAGATGCTTTAATTGTCACGAGATGGGTCATTATGTGACTAATTTCCCATCAAACAAGTCCAAGAAGGGATCCTCAGATGGATCGGAAGGTGAGGCATTAGCCTCTCAGTTCGAAATGGACTTTACTCTCATCACATGCATAGTGTCGTCGATGATGGGTTGTGGTTAGTATCTTGACAGTGGAGCCTCATTCCACATGACTGGCGATAAAAGTTTATTCAGTACCTTGGAGGAGAAAGACCTCAAGATGCGCATAGAGATGGGTGACGACGAAAGGTTTAATGTTTCAGGAGTGGGAATTGTTGCTTTTCAGAGGCAGCGTGGAGCTTCTATCACCTTGACAGATGTGAAGTATGTGCCTGGACTGAAGAGGAACTTGGTATCAGTCGCGATGTTGGAGGACAAAGGCTGCAATGTTGTCTTCAGTAAGGGAAAGGTTTTCCTTAGACACATCACCATGAGACAGGTGAAATAGATCGGTTCACGAGTCAAGAACCTATATGCTCTTGAGGTTCAAGACGCATGCAAAGCCTTGAGGAGCAAGGCAAATGTTAGAGACTTAGTGGTTAAGAGGGAGAGTAAATTACCTCTGAACATGCAGTCCCAGAAGAAGTCTCAGACAATTGTGGAGGAGCCACAATTGAAGAAGTGGGCAGAGGGATCACATGTAGCCATACCTCCAGGTGTGAGGTGGGGCGATGTGAAGTGATAGTATCAAAAAGGTTTGGGCCCTAACCCAAGAGCTTTAGCCCTCTGAGTCAACTCAGTGCTGGATCAAGGGAATGCTTCTCATTTTCATTAAAATATAGTTGAAAATAGCAACAAGAAATGATAAAAATAGAATCCCGAATATTCCAATTTTAATTTGTCCTTGAATTAAAATTGTGAATTAAAATTTGAGTTTAGTCTCACCAGCTGCTTGGAAATAATTAATTAATTCGTTATGGATTAATTAGTTGGAGAAATTCAAGTTAGAAGTCTTTATGAAGTCATGCAACATTTATCCCTTAAATTAAGGAGATTATCCCTTAATTAAGGATATAAGATTGAGTTATATTTGAGTTGTAATTAGTTAGCTCAGTTTACTGAGTTAAGTGCAGTTAAATTAGTTCCAAACTGTTTGAGGAACTAATTGTGAGTTATCAGTCAGTTGATGCATGCATGCACTCAACCAGTGTACTCCAAATAACTGAAGATTCCCTCATCAAAAACTCATGCATGTCTATTCTTAGAAAGACCCAGTTGAGCTAAATGTCAAGGACAGTGTACTATCAGTTGCATGTGTTTTCCTATAAAGGAAACCAATGCATGCAGTCAAGGTAAGGTTCCTTCAGGATTGCGCAGTTCTGACAGTGTGTTAGAGCAATGTGTGAGAGCAATGTTACAATGGGTGAAGGAGATCATCCCAGAGGTAATTGCACAAGGAAATAGGATCTTGGAGGGCAGAGGAGAAGGCTTGTGAGAAGCTTTGATTGCCTGTGAGCATCCAGGAGGATTGTACTGAGAGCTGGCTAGCTATGAGAGCTAAGGCTTTGTATAATTCTGATGTATTTCCACCTTGTATGATAATACAGATAGTGGGGTTTTTAGCTAAGGCTTTCCCCTGAGTATTTTCTGTGTTTCATGTGCATTGATTCTTCTTCTTTTGGTCATATGTGTTCAGCTCTGATTCAACTCGATCTTTAAGCTTCCGCAATTTTGATAGTAGAAGTAGATTATAGTATTTTGCTTTGGTATATTGCATTATCGAGTTAATCTATAATCAAATTTTCTACATAGATCTCAGAGGTAGATTTGTAGAGAATTTGTAGGAAATTCTACAAAAAAAAAAAAAAATACAAGAGCGATCAGTCACAATGTTTCAACTCGAAAATGCTTCTTGGCTACAATGAACAAAAATTGAATCCTAATGAGGCTCTAGGCCTTCTTATTTATACAACTGAAGTTACCAATAACTTCCTTAAATTTAGGGAGGCTTGGCTCCCAATATCGAGATCAACTGGTCTTCAACTATCACTGGCTTGGCTGCCAATGATCTTAATGGCTCGGTTGCTTGCAACTCCAAGCTGATGAGATTTGATGGAGGAATCTTCGAGTGAGTGAGGAGTTAAGGAGGGAGATCCCATCTCCTAAAATCCCTCTTGCTTGTCTCCTTCAAGTTCCTGCACTTTAATTAGCCAAAATTTGCTCCAAAACCTGCAATCAATGCACATTAGACCACTAGACATGACATCTCATCTTTACCCTTCTCATTAAGCAAAATATAACAAAACATGTAAATAATTATGAGAAAATTTGATTTTAGTAAGTTGGAGAGTTGTATTAAGGTCCATATAATTTACCCATTGATGAGCCTCATCATCACCCCCTATTGAAAGTGTTTCTCATCCTCTAAGCAACTCAATCTATGTCCATGTCTTTCATTGCTTTGGTGGCCTCCCTGACATTCTAGGCTTCTGTTGTAGTCTCCTCCTCTTGTGGATAAAACCCTGCATGCTTCTCTATCTCCTCCCACTACTTTCTTTCTTCTTCCTCCTTTCTCCCTTCTAACATACCCAAAAGCAATGGTGGACTGAGTTTCAAGCCAATCCAATTGACTTTGAGTCTTTGCAATGCTTGCTTATACATTGGGGTCCTTTCTAGTGCATCCCTCATTCTGTTAGGAGAATGATACTCCCTGATCTTTAGGTTGTAGGGCAAGGTGTTCCACCTCCTTTATCAAGCTTGTTGGCTTTCATCCCCTAACAATCTCAACATGTCCTCAAAATGAGCGGATGCTTGCTCTTGTGCAGCTAGGTATCTTGGTGCAAGCTGGGATCATTGGTAATGAGGTTGTGGGTGCTAATGACAGCCATGGAGTTCAGTTGTTCTACTATGTTGAAAAGGGGTTATGTTTCTTCTCTTTCCAATACCCTTTTTACTTATGTAGCCCTGGCCTCCTCATGATTCATCCATGATGCCAAGGCCATCAATTGTAAGTCCCCTAGCTTTGGATTAGGGTCCCACACATTCAAATCTATTAGGGCCAAGTTATGTAGGTAGAAATCAAATATCTTGGCTTTGTCCTTGAGGGTGATTTGGTCACAGAGCTCAATGAACTGCCTATACTCTTAGAAAGGCATAGTTCCTCTTTGTGCAAGGGCTTTTATCTGAAATTGCAGCCATTGTTCTTTGAAGTATAAGTCATATGATTTTGCTAGCATCCTACATTGGAGTGCCTCCATGGATAGACTTGCCATAGTTTCCAATTGGCCCTCCTTCTCCTGTAGTTGCCTCCTTAGCCATGTGTTCTCAGCCTCTAGTTGATATTTCATCATTCTTTCCCTGTCTCTTATGCTACTCAACTCTTTACCCATTTCTAGCAGCTTTTCTTCCATATGGCCTACATCCTCTACACTTTTTGATTTAGCAATTTGCATCCAACGATGTGTCCTTGCTCTCTCCTTTTCAAGTTCAAAGAATATAGGGATGGAAAAATTTTGTGGTATCACTCTGCCCCCTCAATAAATCTATAATAGGAGCTAACATTTGGATGTGGGCTAGGTTCCTTCAGTTCCTGGGACTCCCCCTTTACTATTTCTTGAATATTTTCTGCCTCTTTTCCTTCCCTTTGCCCTTGCAGTACTTCCTTATCTTGTTTCTGTGTTTCCTGTAGTTTTGACAGGTTTTCCTGTAGGACTGTTTTTGCTTCTTGTAGACCTGTATGTGTTTCCTATAGGAGACCTTTCCCCTTTGGAAAAGGGGTCAAAGTTTCTTTAATTTGTTTTGTTGATGTTGACCTAGTGATAGGCCTCCTAACATAGGTGATTGGTGACCTTGGGGAAGCTTGTTGTGATGTGCCTTCTTCACCTCTCTTTCCTAAAGGGACTAACTTCTCTTATTCTTTTAGTGAGTCCTCTATGAAAATGGGAATCTTGGTAGGGGTTTGAGGTCTCCCTTGTTTTATCCTGGTGCTCTTCCTTGTTCTAAAGTATAGGGGAGTCTGCCTCTGCCTCTTTCCTTTTGATTTGATAGGTGTACTTAGAGCAATTAAGGCAGCAATTGCCTCCTTCTCTATGGGCTCCGGAGACACCCTTGGAGATTCCTCTTCTTCCTTGCTCTGTATTTTAGGACTTGGCTCATCCTTTTGTACTTCTTCCCTGCTGTATTTTTCATCCCTTGTTTCATCTAGTTCTTCCTCCTCTTCTTCAAGCTCTTCTTCCTCTTCTTCATATTCCTCTTTTTCATGTTCTTCTTTTTCAAGCTCTTCTCCTTCTTCTTTATAACTAGAAGTAGGGTGTGCATACTCAATGGATTGAATTTCATCTTCTTAATTCATGTCTGCAAATGTTTACCACATAATAGGGATTCTCAAGTTGTTTAGGGCATCTTCCAGTATGATTTTGATCAATCCATGATGTGCCAACTACTAATGCTTTCCTTCTTGTACCTTGATGCTCATGTCTATCATTGATTGTAACAAAAATTAAGGCACACTAAGTCTTATATGAGGAGGTATCTCTTCTCCAAATCTCAGCTCATGGAGGAGTCTAAACTGGTACCCATAGACTATATTGAGTCTACCCTCACAGGAAATATACTTGATGATGTGATAGCTTACTTCATTCCAAGGATATGGAATTCTTTCCCTTCTAACCCCATTTTTGTCTTCAATTGGTTCTTCTCCTTCCAAGAAAAAGCTCTTCTTGGAAAGAGTGCTGCTAGTTTTGTCCTCTTTCCTCCATTGCAACCCTAGAGGGAGTGTAGTGATCCTGCTAATGCTCTCAAGGGTAATTGTTACTGACAAACCCCTCACTATAGCAGTGGCACTAGCTCTAGCTAGAGGTATGAGTGACATTGCAAATTCCCTAGCTACATCATCATCATATCCCCTAAGTAGCTCGAAGAATCCCAGCCATTGATGCCTTGTAAAGATTTCTACCATAGGAGGATGTTGGTGTATTCTGGTTGTTTTGGTGGGCTCCCTTTTGTTGAAACCCCCTGTCATATTTTCTCTCTGTCAATCTATTTGTATGAGGTTTGGGTGGCTACAACTTAAGAGCTTCTCTAGGTGATGAAGGTCTAGAGTTTACTCTACACAATCTCCCACATAATCATGTCTATCTCTATGCACACTATAAATACTTGAAAGAAATGACAATTTCTTTCCTTTTCATCTTTACAAATGAAAACAAAGAGGATGTGGCACCTACCTTTCTCTGCAATGCTTTGGTGATGATAATTCTTGAATTCCTCACCCTAGGCACCCATTTACATCATCTATTATAATTCTCCCTCTTTCGTGTAGCTTTCCTGTAGTTTCCTGTAGGTGCTCATTGTTTCTTGTAGTTTCTATGTGTTTCCTATAGGTTCTCATTGTTTCCTGTAGTTTCTATGTGTTTCCTGAAGGTGCTCAATGTAGGTAGACCGAGACTAAATTTTCCTTTCGATGGCTCCATGAGGTTATCTCCACTCTCAAACTCTCGAAATGAACAATACTTTGCATGAAATTCAGGTAATATTTCTATTTGTGGATGATTTCGTTGAGTGATGTGCTAGCTGGCCAAGTATGTATTTCTCCTTTTGGACCGTTGGTCCCAGTACTAGTTAACATGCCACCCTTCCTCGTAATCATCACCCACTTATTTTCACCATAACTATCTAATTTATTCTCTTTGATGTGACCTTGCCACGTGTCGAGTTGAATAACACTTCACTTTTTGTTATCGGACTGAGGGTGGCCAAGTTAACTGGCCACCTTCGCTTATAAAATCAACTTTCTACATATTCCTACAGTTTAATCATTTTTGTACTTATGAGGGAGTATTGATGAGGTGACATACTTGTTGGTCCTTTGCCTTGTTGATGCATGCTCGAGAGTGGTGTTGTTGTGCTGCTCATGACCCAGGTACATCTTTTGGACTGCCTTTTTCTTTTTTGTTGATCTTATTTTGCTGATGGGTTGTCTTCTTGTTGATGTGCAGTTGTTGGCTTCCTCTGTTACTCCTGAGCTCTGGAGGAGTTTCATTGTGCCTACAGTTATGCTTCTCCTCTTTCATGGTGTTGAAGGTTAGGCCTGGAGTTGTTGTTTCTTCATAATAGCACTACTACAGGAAGTCCTGTAGCTGCCCTCTTTTTTAATTTTTTGTCATTTCTCTGCTTGTAGGGTGAATAGGTATTGGAGCGAGTGGAAGATGTGGCCATGGAGAGGTAGGTGAGGTAGGTCGCTGGTGGCATGCCTCTTTGATGTTCTTTTCTCTTTTTTCTTCATTTTTTCTATCTTTTTTCTAACTTGATTTTTTTTTTTATGGACACAAGGGGTGACATGGTCATGAAGGGGGTTGGCTGAGGTGTGGTGAAGTCAATGACCTTCTTTTTTTATCCCAAAACAGGCCTGCATCATAATTTCTCCATCGGACTTCCTTTCTTGTAGATTTTCAGGACTTCTTATAGTACTACAGGAAACTCTTGTAGTAATTATAGGAAATCCTATAGAAAGCACAAAATTGCCTGAAATTTGAATTTTCCTGTTGTTGGAGATGAGTATGGATGAATGAACATGGGAATTATGGAGGAGATGAAATGGATGAAGAAAAACATGGGGTTTTGTAGGGCTTGCTACCCTCTGATCTCTGTGTCCATTATCTTCTTTGAAAACCTGCAAAAACCAGAATTGTTATGAGTGGCCAGGTTTGAGGTCCCTGCCATTATTTTTGTGATTTTTCTCTTTCTTTCTTTTTTGAAATGCAACCAGTTTACCTCAAAGGAGGTTTTCATCCTGGTGACTTGCCCTGGGTGCCTCAAAAGAGGTTTTCACCCAGAGGTCTTTTATTTTCCTTTTTTTTTTTCTTTTTTTCTTTTTTTTAAAACACTCTTGGGCTGCCTCAAAGAGGTTTTCAACCTAAGAGTGGGACTCAAGTGCCTCATGGAGGTTTTCACCTGGGTCTCTTTATTTTTTCTTTTCGTTTTTTTTTTTTTTTTTCAAAACTTCAATAGACCTCAAGAGCCTGGTGAGGTGGAAGTTAAGACTCCTTCAATCACCATCACTACCTTGCTGATGCTACTGATGAACTCCTTCTTTGACAAAGGCTTTTTGTAGACTTTCAACTTGTACCCATTGACAAGCAAAGGGATACCTTCTTCATCGATGGTTCTTATCTGAACAACACCATTATCATGGCACTTTTCTATCACATATGGTCCCAACCATTTTATCATCAACTTGCCTTTGAAATCTTTGTATTGGGAGTCATACAGTAGGGCCCAATCACCTTCTTGAAACAGTTTGTCTTTGATATTCTTCATGCCAGATTTCTCTTTGTACTTGAGACACTTCTGTGTGCAGGGGGGTCTGCATCTTGAATTCATCTAACCCATTTAGCTGGATCAATCTCTCTTGTTATGCCCTTGTGACATCTAGATCCAATTGTGTTGCCATCCTTAAGGTGTTGTACTCAAATTCAATGGACATTAGAGCCTTCTTCCCATAGACCAAATCATAAGGGGTGAAGCCAGTGGTGGTCTTCCAAGTTGTATTGTAGGCCCAAGTGGCCTCCACTAGTCTGTCTGCCCAATCCTTTCTGCTGCTACTAACCACTTTGGTCAGAATGCTTTCCAACACTCTGTTGGTGACTTCTACTTGTCCATTAACTCGAGGGTGGTAAGGAGTGGACTTTTTGTGCTTGATCTTATGCTGGCTTAATAGATTCTCAATCATGTGTGAGGTGAATTGACTACCTTGATCAGTGACCAGCTCTCTAGGGTATCCAAACTTGTAAAACACATTCTCCCTCAAGAACTCAACCACTTTTTCTTTTGTGGATACCTTGACAACTTTGGTTTCAACCCACTTTCTTAAGTAGTCAGTGCATACAATGATGTACTTTTTCTGTCTGGATGGAGGATCAATAGAACTCATCCACTTTTTCTTTTGTGGATACCTTGACAACTTTGGTTTCAACCCACTTTCTTAAGTAGTCAGTGCATACAATGATGTACTTTTTCTGTCTGGATGGAGGATCAATAGGCCCAATGAAATCCATTCCCCACTTGTCAGATGGCTCAAAAGTCACTTGAGGTTGCAAAGGCATTTCATCCCTGGGAGTAGGTTTTCACATCCTTTGGCACTGATTACACTAGCTGGTATACCTTCTTGCATCCTGGTGGAGAGTGTGCCAGTAATAGCCAACTTGTAGTACCTTGAATGATGTCCTTTTGGCTGTAAAGTGACCTCCACAAGGCCCATCATGATAGGCCAGAAGGATGTCAAAAGCTTCCTCCTCCCTGACACATCTTCTCAGAATTTGATTTGGGCCCAACTTGAAGAGATTTCCTCCAATCCAAGTGAATGGGCCGCTTTTCCTTATAATTATGTTCTTCTCCTTGGAGGACAGATTTGGAGGGAACTATGTAGCTACTAAGCAGTTGGTTATGTCAGCAAACCATGAAGAGAGAAATGAAATGGCGAATAAATGCTCATATGGAAGTTGGTCATCAACCATTCCTTCCTCACCTGCAGACAAAGTCAATCTGGAAAAAAATAAATCTGCAACTACCTTTTCTCTGTCAGGCTTATCAATAATAGTTAGATCAAATTGTTGTAACAAAAGTAACCATCTAATAACTTGAGCATTCACATCAGGTTTGTTCATCAAATATTTCATGGCAGCATTGTCAGTATGTACAAATGTCTGGTAACCAATAATTTAATGTCTAAATTTATTCAATGAATGGACAACAACTAGGAGCTCTTTTTCAATCACCGTGTAGTTTAACTCAGCTTTGGACATATTTTTGCTGATGAAGTAAATGGCATAAGGTAGCTTGTCATCTATCTGGCCCATAGCTGCTCCTATAGCTTTGTGAGAGGCATCAGCATGTATATGAAAAGGAAGAGCCCAATTTGGGCCTCGGAGAATGGGTACAATAGTCAACTTTTCCTTTAGGGTTTTTAGAGCCTCTTGGCAACTTTCTGACCATAAAAATTCAGAGTCCTTGGCCAATAGACCAAACAAGGGCGAGGATACCTTGCTAAAGTCTTTTATGAATCTCCTATAGTATCTAGCCAAGCCTAAGAAATTTCTGACATCCTGCTACTTTTGAGGAGTAGGGACCCTCTTTATGATAGCTATCTTATTTGGGTCTACTTGCAGTCCTTCCTGGGATATTGAGTGACCTAGAACAGTCCCTGCAGTGATTAAGAATTCACACTTCTCAAGACTAAGGGATAAGTTCATTTCAATACATTTGTTTAAGACCTTTCCTAGGTTAGAGATCCTCGAGGAAATCGCACCCATAGGGGGTGAAATCATCCATATAAATTTCCACAGAATCATGGGCTAGCTCTACAAAGATGCTCAGGACTTCTCTCTAGAAAGTGGAAGGGGCCTTGCATAAACTAAAAGGAAGGGCCCTATAAGCAAAGGTACCCCAAGAACAGGTGAAGGTGGTTTTATCCTGGTCCTCTGGGCTTATTTGGATTTGATTGTAACCACTGAATCCATCCAGGAAAGAGAAGAGCTTCTTTCCTACCAGACCGTCTAATACTTGGTCAATGAAAGGTAGAGGGAAATGGTCTTTTATTGTGGCTTTCTTTAGCTCTCGGTAATCCACATAGATCCTCCACTTCCCATTTTTCTTTGGAACCAGAACCAGAGGAGACACCCACTCACTATTTGAGATGGGGTAAATGAACCCTACATCCAAAAACTTCTGTAGTTCTTCTTTGATTATATCCTTGAGGGTTGAGTTCATTCTCCTCTGAGGTTGGCATATTGGCTTGCAACCTTCCTTGATGTAAATATGGTGAGTACATACTGAAGGGTGCACTCCCTTCATTTCCTTGTAACTCTAAGCAAATGCATCCAAATGCTTTCTTAGCATGTCACATAACTCCTCTTCTTGGTGTACAGAGAGAGAGGGGTTGATTTTCAATGCTCTTTCAAGGCTGAATTCTATCATCTTGACATGAGTAGGGTTTGAGTCAGCTAAGCATAGATCAATTCGAGGGTCATCTTTGGATTCCTTTACTAACTCCTTAAGAGACATGGTGTTGGGGGATTGATTTTGGAGGATGTGTTCAATTAGGTCATCTTCATCAGGTTGCCCCCTTCCTATAGTAGCATCTAGGGTATATATTGGGGAAGAGTAGACTTCATCTTCTTCCTCCTCTTCTAACCATAAAGGTAAGTCATGCTCTAGAGATGGTTGAGTAGGAGGGTACAAGACCAATTTCTTGGACAGATGCCCATTTTTAATGGTCATATTCCCAGCCCTGCAACTTATGTAAGCATTGACAGTGGCTAACCATGGCCTCCCAAGGATGAGAGGATAACCATTGAACTTGGTCTTAGGTTGGAGAACTAAGAAGTCAGCAGGGTATTCCCAAGAATCAATGGAGACCATCACATCCTCAATAATTCCCTCAAGAGCTACTGTGGATCTATCCGCAAGCTGCAATATTGTTGTGGTATTTCTTAATGATCCCTCGAGATTCAGTTTAAGCATAGTCTCCTTAGTCATCACATTGATGGCAGCCCCAAAGTTGATCAAGGTATGGGGGACAATGCGGCAAACGATGTGTACATCTACTACATGACTTCCAGGATCTAGATACTTTGGGAAAATCACCCGCCCCAACATTAAGTCAGACAGTTGTCTAATGAAATTAATGGTAGGGGTGTCTTTCTTTTGCCTTCCCGGATGTTTGAAACACTTCTCCTTGATTAACTTGTTGTAGATGGGGACATCTTTGATAGCTTGGAGAAGCGGGATTTTGACACACAGATTTTTCAACTCACCCAGAAGTTCAGTCTCTTCTGGGGTGTGCTGGATAGGATGGGTTAATCTCTCAGGAAAAGGAGGTGGATTTGCTTGAGGGACACTTTCCTCTTTTTCCTCTTCACGCTCCTCAGGTGGAGATGGAGGTTTGTTATCTAGAAGCACTCTTCAAGACCCGAGGTTAATTTTATGAATTTCCACAGCATAGGCAAGGTAGAAGGTTTCTCCATTATAGACCTGTTGTGCTTGTCTGTTGTTCGAGTTCAGATTTGGTTGGGCAAGCATCTGAGGTTTTTTAGGTGGGGAAGGGTGTAGGAGTTGTGGTTGAGATGGATTTGGATGCATTAGAGCTAGAGCTTGGTTGTATGGGGGCCTCCACCCTTGGGATAGTGCATACCACTGAGGTTTTGGAGGAACATATGGATGAAATGGTTGGTTAGCAGATTGGGAATGGTATTGAGGTGCAAAATACTAGGGAGAAGGTGTGGACCACGAAGGATGAGTAGGAGGGCACCAAGGGGGAATGGATTTGTTCTGAATAGGGTTGTAATATGAATAGGATTCCCCTTGCATGCTTTGCTGGTATGGTCGAGGTCCTTGATGCCTCCTCTGATTGATGTAGCAAAGTTGTTCAGTCACCCCTTTGGTTCCTTAATACACAACTTTTAATCCAGGAAGGGAAGGGCGCTTGTCTCTGGAGTGGTTTCCCTCCAAACCAAGAAAATTTCTATGAGATTCAATGGATATTCATTCCTAGGGTGCCTCCTAGTACATCTAGGGCAGAAGATAGCTAAGGCTCTCTCTGCTTCCTCCTGCTTCCTCTTGATCTACATGGTGTCCATCTGCAGAGCAACCGTATGCAACATTTCACTCTTAAAGTCTTCCAACATGTTCCCAATTTCAAGTTTTATGGATGTGTTGGAAGAGGACGAACTAGCCACAGCTTGACTAGCCCTACCCTTCTTTCTAGCTGCCCTAGAATGATTCCTAAAAATTGTCTTGATATCATCAAAGGCTAACTGGTAAATGTCCCCTCCTGACAATGAGTTTAGGGTTTCTAGGAGATCTTCCCCGATCCCCATAATAAGGACTAACTTAAGTGATTCCATATCAAGGGTGCACCTGGCCCTTTTGTAGCTGAGTTGGAATCTTTTCCCATAATCTTTTAAAGATTCATCATGTCCCAAGGTCATCCTAAAATTTTCCTCTTTGGTATCTTTGGACCTGCAGTAGTCCCTATACTTGTTGTTGAAGGCTTGTTGCATCTAAGCCCAAGTGGTGATACTATCCCCAGGTAAACCCATGAACCAGCACAGGGCTGCATCTTTGAGAGTGGATGGGAATAATTTCAACTTCTGATCATCAGAGGTGTAATCATAAGTTTTGCATATGACAACAAACTTGAACAAAAAAGTATTTGAGTCTTCTGAGGTCAGGCCATGGAAGTGAGGAAGAGTAGAGGGGCTTATGTTTTTCATCTTAGCATCCCCATTAGTTTCTCTAATGGGAAAAGCACCCTCAACTCTATCTTTGTCTCCCCTTTCATTTCTATTTTCAGCCATGGTGTAAGTTGGTGGAATGGTCTCTTCTTCTTCCCCGATAGGCTCTTCAAAAATTTCAGGTTGTTCGCCTAATGGGTCCTCTAGCTCATAGCCACCGAAGAATAGAGAAGGTTGGTTACTTGATGTGGTGGTGATATTTGGCAAAAATTTTCCTAAGTTGTCTCTACTCCTACAAGGCATGAAAGTTTTTTTTTTTTTGAACTACTTGCAGAATGGAAAGAAAGCAAAACCAAATTGCAACTACTTGCTGAATGGAACTATTTGCAAAATGGAAAGAAAGCAAAACCAAATTGCAATTACTTGTTGAATGGAACTATTTGAAAAATGAGAAAGAAATAAGGAAACAAAGAAATAAAGCATAAATCACATCTACTCAGACACCTCCCCAGCAACGGCACCAAAAAGTGATGAGAGCCAGTATTGCAGCAAGAATGTTGCAATTCCTGGAGCTACCAACTTTACTTCATCAACTTGGGGTTCATACAAACTTGGTGGTGACAGTGTTGTATACACAAATATATGTAATGGTCTACTCTTGTCATTGTTCAACTGGGGCAATAGACCACTAGGGTTTCTCAAATCAGCCTTCTATTGACTAGAAGAAGTCTGACTACCAATTGCAAAAGGGAAAATTATCCTAAATGAAAGAAAATAATTGTTGCCTATTTTAAAGAATGAAAGACTGAATTGGAAGATGCTTGTAAAGTAACATGAAATCCTCTGTCTACTCATTGACACATTTTTCTTGCAAAATAACCCTAGCTTAACCCTATTTATCACATGTGATGATTCAAACTACTGAGCATGGAATCTGATGTAGGGAATATCAGTTGTTGCATGCATGTGCTAATTAAGAAATAAAACAACTCTTTTTCTTTATCTTTTCGTTTTATGAATGTAAATGCTAATCTTCACTTGTTCTTTGGCAAGGGAGACAAGTATGGAGGAAGAGGGTTAGAATGGGCTTAATGGTATGGAGGTCAAGTAGAGGCCTAATCCCAGCTTCAGTGATGATTTTGCTAAATTCGGGCTCAAAATAGGCTGTTACAGGATTTCCTATAGGAAAACTACAGGATACCCTAGTTCTCCTACAGGATCCCCTATTTTACTACAGGAATAGGCCGAAAGATTAGGAAGTGGTTTAGAAGGTGGAATGAAGCTTGGGAAAGGTAGAGAATGGGAGAATAAGGCATGGAGGGGGTGAACACTATCCAAATCTCAATCAAGTGCTTCAAGATGGTTGGATTTTCTCAATGGAAATGGCGATTTTCGCTTATAAAACAAGAATTCGGATTGAGATTTTAGTGGATTTTGGCAACATGGGTGGATAAGGCTTGGATGAGGCAAATGAGATGAGGTCTCCCTGCAATGTAGAAGCTCCTGCAACAACACACATTCTTGTCTGCATCTATACACAAATTCATCTATACATAGGAAAGATTTATTAAATGGAAGAAAATAGATCTATTACCATCTAATGGCTAAGTGCATGAATGGAAGTGCTTTGAAATCAATACAAGACCTAAGAGATCATAAATGACAATTGCAACTTATCCTAGGAAACTTAAAGATAATGACCTACTCATCAAGAAACCCTAGATTATGCAGCAAAGCAAGAATTTTGTTTTTGGGTTGTATGAAAGTGTCCCTCAAGTCATGATCCCAAAAGAGAGAGATGAGGTGAAAACCACTATCACCATCTTTTCTGAAATGTCTTCTGTCACTATGATACCATTGTTCTAACTATCCACAAATGGAAGCAAACTAATTAATCATACCAATATTTGCAAACTAACAACACCAAAATCAGTTCAACAGCTAACTATGAATGTAATCTAAGCATACATCTACAAAAAGAGGAACCTCTGCTGCTAGGGTTGGGCCCTAACCCAAGAGCTTCAGCCCTCTGAGTCAACTCAGTGTTGGATCAAGGGAATGCTTCTCATTTTCATTAAAATATAAAAAATACACAAGAGTGATCAGTCACAATGTTTCAACTCGAAAATGCTTCTTGGCTACAATGAACAAAATCGAATCCTAATGAGGCTCTAGGCCTTCTTATTTATACAACTGAAGTTACCAACAACTTCCTTAAATTTATGGAGGCTTGGCTCCCAATCTTGAGATCAACTGGTCTTCAACTATCACTGGCTTGGCTGCCAATGATCTTAATGGCTCGGTTGCTTGCAACTCCGAGCTGATGAGATTCAATGGAGGAATCTTCGAGTGAGTGAGGAGTTAAGGAGGGAGATCCCATCTCCTAAAATCCCTCTTGCTTGTCTCCTTCAGAGTTCCTGCACTTTAATTAGCCAAAATTTGCTCCAAAACCTGCAATCAATGCACATTAGACCACTAGACATGACATCTCATATTTACCCTTCTCATTAAGCAAAATATAACAAAACATGTAAAGAATTATGAGAAAAGTTGATTTTAGTAAGTTGGAGAGTTGTATTAAGGTCCATATAATTTACCCATTTATGAGCCTCATTAGTTGGTGAAGAGAACTTATGACTCGTTCATCTTATTTATTCATATAGGAAATGTAATAAAGTTATTTATTTATTTATGGGCTTTTCCACCATTCATCCAAAGCTCGTGTTGTGTGCTAATGATTCTTTTAAAATATATTAATAGTGGGTATTTTCAAAATTTTATTTTTCCTCTTAAATTAACTATTTAGTCAAATCAACAAGCTAATGATTTAGAAATATTCAAATGTGTGATTTGTAATTTTTACGCGATGTAGTTATGGGAGTCAAATGATGAGGAGGAGGGTGAATATTTATCTTAAATTCTCAGATAACAATAAATATGAAGTTATTTTAGAAATTTTCATATTAAATAAACATTGTTTTGAGGTTATGAAAATAAGTTTATAGCAAATTATAAAATAAATGTTATAGGTTGTCTTGAAAGTAGCGTGATTGACAAAAAATATCTAAAAAATTAATAATGTAGAAAAATATAGAGTCTAATAACATATATGGAGACTATTTGCTTTCTCTTGGCTGGGGTTTAAAAGAAGAGAGTTTTGCTTCTCAATTTCCATTGGTTATTTTCATTGGTGAACTAGTTTATCTTCCTTGGGTTCAAACTAAGCTAAATTTCTTGATACCTTGTTGTTTGAGGCTACAGATAAAGTGTCCTTGCAGAGGTTGGGAGCCAAACTTTGTAACATATTGCATTTTGTTTCTAGAATATCAATCCTACACTTCTCCTAAACAAGTAAGCTCATTATAGTTGCATGATGGGATACATAGTGATGCCTTTTTCACGGACTTTGGAAGTCACAAAAGAATAATAAGCCCATGTTGGAGTGAGTGAAATCCTCATGCCTTCTTAGAATTATTTGAAATTCCAAAACATTTATGTTCTCCATGTTTGAAGTCATTGCAAGTTGAACTTGGATATGGATATTCAAACTTGTGTGGAAGACTCTAACCAAAGAAACATAGAAGGCATCACCAGGCCCCCTATTTATCCACATGAGATGATAATCTAAATAAAGGTTGGAACCCAAAATTTGCTCCTGAAATTCCTCACGAAGGGAAATCTTAGAAATGAGCCCACAAAGTATGATAACCTAGCATATGTAGGGGCAAAAACTAGAATTAAATTATGCTTCTTCACAGAGAGAAATCTTTAGAGTTTCATCAAACACCCGACCCACAATCTCCACCACATTCTAATGAACTATTTCCATTATGAAATAAAATTACTAACATGGATCTAGATTGGATCATTATAAAATTTTCCATCTATCTTGATGCTTTTAGAGTGGAAAAACTTGAGGAATCAACTTGCAATGTCATTTTTACCAACGGTCCCAATTTAGAAATTTGGGGGCTAAAATATTTTGGAGCCATTTGGAGGTCTCAAATGACAATTTTTGTGATCCCATACTTTCTTTAAACCAATATTTCATATTCTACCATCAGTACCTTTCCAACAACACATGGATCGCCTCAATCGAAGCTCGTAAGAGAAATTTATGTGGGTTTCTTTGGGAATTTTGGGATAGTTGCAAGGGATCCAAGAAAGACACTTAAACTAGAAGTTGATCACCTAGTAACAAAGTGGGAGGGCTTAAAAACCCTCATAAAGTTTCAATTCTACTCTATCAGGTATCTAGAGGATGAGTGGATTCAATGGCACTGCTTCATACAGAGGCTAGGGTAGAATGTACATGAGAACACCAAATTCCAGAAGATGGCCATCACGTGGGGTCTCTCTCCCAAGAGCCCATATGCACTTCTTAAGTATTTTTCGGGTCTAGATAGCCATCTACAAAGACAATAATAATGGATGAAGCTTGTGTATAGGCACAATATCTAGAAAACATAGTCCAGAAGAAAAGGTAGCCAAGTGGTTTGAAATAGAAATACCACCAGGAAGCTTCCAAGGAAGGGAAGAAGGGGTGAAATGGGGGGAAAGGAAAAGAAAACAACAACCATTGCACATTAGTACAAGGATCCTAGAAATCATTTAAATCATTGTAGTATGAGTGGACACACAAAGGAGAAGTGCTATAATTGCATCCAAAGTTGAACTTGAAGAACTAGAAGAAGGACAGGAAGAAAACGAATCTTACTACCATAGATTCAAGCAATCGGGTGGAAAGAATCTCCAATGTGAACAAGAAGATAGTTTATACCTCAGTGCAAAAGGAGGTGAATCTAAGTAGCCTTCATCATCAAGAAGAGAAGGAGATGACCAAGGTCTTCGACATTAAGATACAAGTCAAGAAGGCATGGATGAATACCCTGTTCGACTCAAGTTCACAGGTTAATCTCATAGTAGTAGATCTAGTCAAAAAACTTGGATTGGAGGTTCAAGATAACCCTAGCCCATATCCATTGGGATGGGTAAATAAGGATGTAGAAATTAAAGTAATAAAACAATGTAGCATAAAATTTGTTGTCATTTTTTATTTTATTGATGAAGTAGAATTGGATGTAGTTCCACTTGAGTATGTGGATTTGTGATTAGGGATCAATATATGTACATGCGGGATGCAATATCCATGCAAAGAGAAACCTAGTATCGCCCAATCAAGGATGGGAAATCATTCATCATCAATGCACACAAAGGAAAGTCCAATATTTCACTAGGAAGTTCCAACTAAGCCAAGAATTTGATCAGTTCCAATAAGAAATAGGTTTTATGTAATCACCCCATCCACATTTACTCGCTTTCACAAGCTCTCCAGGGTAAACATGAGTTGAGCATTGTTATGACATGACTCGACCTCCAAGTTCCAGTTATGGAAGTGGGGTCTACTAACAGAAAACATAATGCCATCCCTTAAGGACACTCGATGACCTAGGTGATTGACAACAACCATTGCTCATACATCACAATAGGGAAACAACTCATATTAATCATATGCAAAAGCCAACCAAGTCAGGGACTTTCGCATACCACCGAACCATAAATTGGGTTGAACCAAAGTTTTCTTTCATCCAATCACCCCTGTGCCATATTCCAAGCATGAATGTGGGATCATATGAATTAAACCAAAATGGGACCAAATAGGACTTCCAAAGGCCAAATTGCCTCGACCCTCAACCACAGTGATTTCACCTAAACGGGTCAAAAAATCGCTAACATCAAAACAAGCTTGGATGCCTCCGGCTTCCTTCACCACCTCCAGAGGAATTTTATTATCTCCACCCATCCATCAAGAGTTCCAGGAGCAAGCCCATCTCCACCCTTGACTGGGAATTTTCCTGAGACCACCTCATCCAGGATCCAAGTCTATCGGCCATGCAAAGCTTAATCAAATGGAGAACCCACTACATCATGGTTATCCATGAAATGGAAAGGCAAGGATAAAACCATTGTAAATCCAGGCAAATCCCACGCTAATGACAACAAAATAACCAAAGAACCACATGCATGTACCATGCATCCAAATCTCAGCAAGGAAATCACGCATGCGGCTTGTTACCTGCAATGTACACCTGTTGCAGTTGTTGCTCCAAGCTTTTCCTTGTGTTCCCTTGCTTTCCTTTGCTTGCTTTCTTGCCCGAGTGCTTCCTCTCTCTTCTCTTAGAGATCAATTTCTGAAAGTGATCAAAAGCTAAACTAACAAAAGTTGTGGATTGTTTCTCTGATGCCCTTTTATCATTGATGTCTAGTCCCTTCCTTTCCTTTTTCCATTTTTTTTCTTTTCATTTTCTTCTAATTTATCTCTAGTTTCCCTCTCATGCATATTTGTGTCTCTTCATCTTCCTTTTCTCTTATTTTCCTTTATTTGTCATATTAAATTTCCATTTATTGCTTTTTGCCTTTGCCAATTTCCATAGCCATTAATTAACCACAAGTGACCCTCAATGTGATGTTTCCCCTCACATTCAACTTGGAATATGTGTCCCATGATCTTGGTTAATTTTTTCCTTTTTACATGGAAATATAACTCGTGGTTATTACATTTTACTACTTTAAGAGAAAATCAATCTAGTGAAGAGTCAATAATGGCAAAGGGAGCTTTGGAGGGGTGTACTAAAGAATAGAGACAACAATTAGAAGGGGTGCGTTGACGCAGGCTTTTGGACCATTGTAAACAAAGGGGATGTGACTTGGACCAAGGCTCTTTAGATAGCCTAAGTCATTTAAAGTAGCCACTCTCGATGGGTTTAAAGGCTTTGTTGGCCTTTGGATCTCCTCCCCTTGGAAGAAAGTGCCCGGGGAATCCTAAAGTTATCTAATTGTTATATATGCATGAAACTATGTTTTATGTTAAATATGCCTAAATTATCAGTTAAATAATTAGTAAAATATGATACAACAAAATTAGTAAGTAATTATTAATATATAATGCTATAATACTTAATCTACATGAAATATAATATAAAAAGAAAGGCACCAGAAACGTGGGTTAACTGGTGGAAATAATGAAGAATAAATTATATCTCTTTCACTGTATATTTTCAATGCAAATCATATACCTAATTTTAAATTATATATGCAATTATAATTTAAAATTATCAATAACTCCTTATGTGATATCTAAAATACAACAAACTACAATAATGCAAGCTTATGATCTTCTAAATAGACATAGAACAATATGCATTTGTTTCAATAATCCACATCAAGAATTACTATTAATGCATATATGAAAATTGACTAATATGATCCAAAACTATTCTCAGTCGAGGCAACGAAACTAAATAACCATAACAAGTTCAAAAGAATAATAAACCTTCTAGTAGTTAAACCTTGAATTAGTTCAACTGGTAAGCAATAAAATATTATGAAAATATAGAAATTGTTACAACATGAGTAGTAGTCATGTGTATGAATACACAACATTGTCAAACAATTTAAATTCCCATAAATAGTTCATAGAAACCTAAATTTGAGCAATGTATAAATCGCAATTATCCCTTAAGACACATGTCTTAGAGGGTTAATCTGATCGAATAAGTATATATGAAAAGAACTAACACAGTAAAGAGAAAAATACAATGAGACCATTGCTTATTCATAAATCCAGGCCATAGAAGAAACAATGTTATTTCTTTAGAATATTTCCAAATCCCAGTTATAGAAAATTTAGAAGATGTATATCAAAACAAACATGGAAATTAAAATGTGAAATATATATATATATATGCATTGGCCAGTTGAAAATTTTCAAACTAAAAAAGCTTACAAATATCAAAGTCAAATAAGTTCCATAGTCACCACAAAGTTTTTCAGCATTTTTCCCTCCCCTTTACTCTCAAAACTAAGGTTTTATATACATGATGATAAGCCCCACAATATTCTAAACTAGATCTTCCAAAATCGAAACAATATTTTCAAAAAAATAATTCATCATTTTGACCTCCCAGCCATATTACAATTATTTAAAAGAAAATAACATGATTGGCTAATAGGGTATCCATGCAAGACTTGGAACGGTTGCATCGTATCCACAGTAACAAAGTTTGTGCAAACCGAGACCAACATCCAATGAATGAGAAGAATTTGTTTACAAATTAAGAAAGTAATATTAATAATCAACATTTATTATCGAAATAAGGCTACTACAGAATCTTTGATTATGTAGCGGATTTTTATAATTAGCAAACAAAAGCTTGAAAATCTTTGACCCTAAAAAAAATAAAAAAAAATTAACAGAACCTTTATTTAGCAAAGTTTGAATCATGTGTATATGGAGTAATGGCCACTTTGACATTAGGTGATTTAATAATTATGTGTATGTCCATTGACTGTGTTTTCTTCTCAAACCTTGTAGACTTCTAATCATTTTGATTATTCCTAAGTCGATTAAGTGTTCTGAGTTAATTTTTCTCATGTATAAGTTAGTTAATATGGTGCTCAATACGTGGTACCTGTTGTAGCGGCTACAACCACCCTCCAAAATTTTGCCTTAGCTTTATTTTGGAGCCTCCCTTCTAACCTTCACAACGACTTTCCTCGCTTCACAAGTCCATAAGCTTCAGTGTTTTTCTTGCACAAAGGCGGCCTGTCGATCACAGCCCGATGCACTACCCTCACAAGTTGATCACCCAGACTTGGTCCAACTGCAGGCTGAGTAGCTTCCCCAAGAAGATTACACATTTCTGGAGGGCAACCAGCCTTCCCTCCAGAAATTGCACAATCCTGTCTAGCAGCCTGCTGGGCTTCAAGATTGCACAATTCTGAGTCAACACTCCCTGTAGGAATTGCGCAATTTTCCCCAGCAGGGCTACTCAGCCAAAATTTGCTCAAATCTGGGCAGCATTTAGCTGCTCTGCCAGAAAATTGCGCAAATCTCCTGGGCAGCCAGCCCAGCTCCCAGCCACAAATGTGCATTTTTCTCTAGCAGTCGAGCAGTCTCTTACATGTGCAGCTGAGTTGACCAGTTCCCTCCAGGACCGAGAAAAACTAACTTTCATGCATGGGCTGCTTCTCCCAAGGTAGCATGCAAAGGCATCCCATGCTTCAGGGATCTATGTTTAGTAGTTAGAGGTTACATGCAAGGATTGTTTCAGAAACCTCCCACCAAGTGTCGCTTTCCCTAGATTTGTGGCATGCGCGTCATAACCTCGATGTTATCAAAACTCATAAACTAGACGCTGCAGAGCTCATTCCTCACATCAACCTTGCAGCTCTGACATCCCACATCACATCTAGGAGCAGTCGGCACATTCAACTCAACTGTTTTGGGGTAAGCTCGCTTCCCATGCCTTGTGTTGCATTTCTATCGCTTTTTGTGTTTTCGCTTATATGAGTATTGTTTGCTTGATTTATTTGAGCGCTTATTGTCGTTTACATGTATATTAGCTTGTCCTAGCACCGTTTCAGTTTTCGTCAACATCTCACTGCTATCGCATGCATGAAACTATTTATGCGAATATTCGTCGATTCGGCAACTCGCCTCACCCACATGCATGTTGTTCCATTTTCTGAATCTATCATTCACCATTTGCATGCATGATCATTCACTTATGCTTACACTCAGTATCAGCATGCATTCACACTCACATTCATTTTCAGTTGCCCGTCGACGATTCTAAGCAGCCTTGGCCCGGACTCTGCCTCACCAAGAGCCTCACCAAGACAACATTGCACAATCCTAAGAGGGAAGGCTCTGCCTTCCTCTCTAGAAATGCGCATTTCTACCCAGCAGTTGTTCCCCGGGCCTGCTTTGCGCAATCCTGAGGGACAGTGACTGCTGGCCAAGAAAATTGCGCAATGCAGTCACTGAGCCTGCAACCATTGCCGCTGAGATTACACATTGCGCAATCCCAACAATTAGTAGCCAAAATGGACTGTGCAATCTCACTACAAGATAGATATAACATCGCTGGATATTTTCATAGTCAAGTAGGATATATAGGTGTATTAGCAAGACATGGATCTAGTGATAACTTAGGCACCAGTATAGAGATTAAGGACTTAGTGAAGGCCTAGAAAAAACCAAACTCTTAGATAGTGGGGAGCAACATGAGATGACTAATGGCTTTGACAAGACTTGTAGTGCCCATAGGCATTAAGACAAGGATCTTAGATGTGGGAGATATGTAAAAGAAGTTAGGTCTAATCTACCCAAACTTGCTTCACCACCACCAATATAGCTAGTAGGACTACTACCTCCTCCCAGTTCCAGCAGTCAGTTAGTCTCCCAGTAGACCAGACTGTGCCTTGTGCAGTCTTGGCAGTCGATCTCCCGACCTCTCGGCCGAAATTGCGCAACCTTCATGATCAGTCACATAGGTATGTTGCAAGTCAGTTCTCAGTTCTCAAGTTCATTTTGGTTTTCGAGTGACAGATTGCTTGCCATGAGTGTTGCCATGTCTCCAGGTATTGCAGGTGTTCATCTGCCTCTCAGCAATGCAAGTACAATGGTTTCCAAGAGAGCAGAGTCGAAGACATCGTCCAAAGAACACCTAGAGATGCAATCGATCAAATGTCTATGAGCTTGCCTTCTCACGAAGATATCAAGTTGTTCGTATACAAGGACATCAAGATATGACAGCAGCAGCATCATGAACAACAGCTGAAGGTAGCATAACGAATGCAGCAAACACAACAAATGTAGTGAATGCAGCAAATGCAGCAAACACAACAAATGTAGTGAATGCAACAAATGCAGAAAACACAACAAATGTAGTGAATGCAGCAAATGCAGCGAACACAATGAATGCAAGAGGAAGGTTGTTGACAACACAGAGGTGGAACAAAGTTGCAAGCTCAAGCAGATCCATTGATGATGAAAGCAACTTTGGAGACTCAAGCTATGAGGTGATGGTGCGACATTAAGATCGCACGAAGACAGGGAATGGAACAAAGAAGGAGTTTCATGTGTTGAAGCAGCAACTCAAGGAAGAACATGAAGCTGCACAGATAGATGAATGAGTTGTAGCAGGATCAGGAACAACAGTGGGTGCATCATGCACTCACGAATGAAACTACACCCGTACAAGTTAAAGATCCATCCCAGCAGCTAACACAGAGTAGACATGGTGAGTAGTGTTGGTGATCGCATGCAAGGGATTCAACATCATGCATGTCATTATGCACACACATGCAACCCAACCCATTCAGCACACTCACCAGGGTGAAGACAAGAAGCAAGTCCAACTGAAGTTGAACTTGTACTTCGGCAAGTTGAGGCGCATGACCACCAACACACACTTGAAGAACAACATGGACATTATGCATCAGTGTGTTGTCGGTTCAGCCGCACCCAAGAAGACCATGCGTATGTTAGGCAAACGAGTTGGATGAAGGGGTCGAACCAATGCACCAGTTGCAATGGAGGCAAGAGTTCGCTTAAGCAAGATGTCACCATGAGGTGCATGCACACCATCACGGACGACCAAGCTTGGCATCAACTCACCACTTTCACCATCATGAGCATGTCAAAGATTTGGTCTCATCACAGCAGACCGAGAGTCAGTGATATCTTACATGACTTGCTCAAGCCATGTTGTCTCACATGACTACATGTGCATTGTAATGTTGAGTCATGTCAAGTGTAAGTCAAGTATCAATAGTTGGATGTAACAATCATAGAGTAGGTGAAGAGTCATGAAGGTAGTTGAACTGTCACAAAGGGGAATGTCAAGGGTCACCCCACCCTTTGCTATAAATAGTCCCTCATAACTCATTGTAAGGGCTTTTGGTCAGCCAAGCTTTTGTTAAGACTATCTTGAAGAAAGCTTGGACAGTATTGTAACGTGCCTTGGCTTCTCCACTACACGGAGCTAGTACATCTCTTTGGAGGAGCAGGCAGATGTGGCTGTAACATTTCACTATTGGGGCTAGCAGGTTTACATGGATGTATTGTATGATTGGAACTTACACTTCTTTATATAATAAGAGCCAACATGTTTGATGTATTGTATCTGTTGTAAAACTGATCTTTAACACTTGTAATGCATGTTGCTTTAACTTGTATTCTACATCTGAATTGATTCATTTGTTGTAATGCATAATCTATTAATGGAAATGTGTTGTATATGCTGCTAATGTTGTCCTGTCCGTGTCGACTGCTCTGTCGGACATCAGACAAACCTTTCACACGAACCTTGTTGTAACAACTGTTGCACTCGTTCGGATTGATCAGTGAGTGTTGTACGTGTTATCTTACCTTGTATGTTGTGACTATTGCATCCGAGTGGACTACTCCATCGGAAGCTGTGTATGTCCTATGTGTTCCTAGTCGAGTTGGGACTGATCACTTTCAATCTGGAACTCATCTTCGCCCTCATCTCAAACCACCTGCGTTAGAACCTTTCATACACCTTCCTTGGCTCACTGCAGCAGTCTGATTGGGACTTCTTACCGAGGAGATCCCCTTACATGTTGGCGAGTCCAGCACCGTCAACAGTACCATAACTAGATAATGTTGATGCCAATACATGTCATGTATAGATTTATCAGAGTCAACGTTACTATCACATATATGTAATCTACATGTGTAATTATCAAATCTGAGCATATGGGTCTCATACTTAGCTGAGAATCGTTCAGAGACATTGATGCCTCAACATATTAAGTGTCATTTCCTCAATTAGGTCATAGAAACATTCATCATTCATTTACAAGTAAAAACATGATGAGAGCCATACATAGCTATTGTCATAAAATGTTGAAAATAATAACAAGAAATGATAAAAATAAAATCCAGAAATTCCAGTTTAATTTGTCCTTGAATTAAACTTAGAATTAAAATCGAATTCTATTCTCATACCAACTTATAATAGTTAACTAGAGTGAGTTGACTTAGTTAACTTAGGAATTTCAAGTTGGAAGTCTTTTTGAAGTCATGTATATGTTATCCCTATATTATAGGGTCTAGGATGAGTTAAGTATGAGTGGTAATTAGTTAACTCAGTTTACTGAGTTAAGTCCAGTTAAATTAGTTCCAAACTATTTGAGGAACTAATAGTGAGTTAACAGTCAGTCGATGCATTAGTGCACTCAGCTAGTGCTACTCCAATTAACTGAAGATCTCCTCATCAGAAACTCATGCATGTTGATTCTGAGAAAGACCCAGTTGAGACTAGAGTGCAGGGACCATGTACTATTTGTTGTATAATTTTTTGGGTTGTACAAATGGTGCATGCAATCGGGAATTGAACCTAGAAGGGATTGCATAGTTATGGATGAGTAATTTCCCTTTAAATGGGCTAATTCTCTCAATAATTGTGCAAAGAATTAGAAGCTTGGAGGCTTGTAAATTTGACTAAGTATTGGCCAAAGGAAGTCATCAGGTGGAGGATAGGAAATACTTGTGTAGGTTAAGCTCAAGGTTGAGCAGAGCATATTGTATTTATCCAAATTCTTTGATCAAGGGCACAAGGAAATAGGGGCTTGGAGAGCTTAAGAATTGGCTAAGTGTTGGCCAAGAGCTTGCTTGTGAGTTGAGGATTGATTATACTGAGTGTTGGGATTGTTATTATGAGAACAAGCATTGTATTATCATCTTGGATTTCTGATTAATGCAATACAGATAATGGGGTTTTGAGTTGTGGCTTTCCCCGGATACTTATTGTGTTATGTGCCATTGATTTGTCTTCTTCTTGTTGATATTGTTTTCATCGATCTATTGGCTTTTGTTGGTTGAAAGTAGAAGTATATTCTTGTCTCTTGTTTTAGTAGATTACATGAACTTGTGAATCTACAAGATTTTCTACATAAAACACATATATAACTAGCATAATAGCAACAAAAATACCAATGAAATCACAACCATATGATCCACATATAAACCACTTTCATACTCATAGAAATACAAGGAGAAATAACCTCATGTTGATGATGCAAAATCCAAACCCAGGAGGGGACTTCCACGTTCCACTTGACATTATAATGCCTAAGCCAAATCTCTCTTCATCCATTCACCCCCATGCCATATTCCAAGCATGAATGTGGGATCTCATAAAACACATCAATCCAAAACCATCCAGGGCTTCCAGAGGCCATCCACCTTAACCCATCAAACAATGATTCCACCTTACAGTCGGACATCACAAAACCATCATCAGATTGGTCTCTATCCAAGCCTTCCAGGGCTCTAGAGCATTTTTCCAACCAAGGCTCTAGGACTAGTAACTCAATTCATAGCTTTTACCAAGCTCTAGAGTGTTTGTCAAACCAAGGCTCTAGGACTAGTAACTCAACCCAGCAAGGGTTCCATAGCGTTTGTCCAACCAAGGCTACAGGACTAGTAACTCAACCCAAGATGTTACAGGGCTCCAGATTGTTTGTCCAACCAAGGTTCCACAACTAATAACTCAACCCAATCTAAGGAAACATGAGAACCAACCAAAACAAAACAATGAAAATAAACCCACAATCTCCATGACTATCCAGGAAATGGCAAGGCTAGGCAATCCACTGTCAATCTCGGCCATCCTCCATGCCAATGACAGATCGCAACGAACAAACCACATGCATATGCCATGCATGCAAAAATTAGTGAGGAAAACATACATGAAACTCGGCACCTGCAAGAAAATCCCATTGTAGTTGTTGATCTCGATGTCCTCTTGCGCTTTCCTGCTCTTCCTTGGCCTTCTTCCTCCAAAATCCAAGTACGCCATACCCTCCAAGAGTGCTACAAGAAAACTAAGTCTCCAAGAATAGGAGAGAGATAGAAAATAATGAGAGAGCTCCATAATTGAACTGACAAAAGGTTACCAACTGATCCTCAGAAGCCTTTTTATGAATGAGGCCTCTATTTTCTTCATTTTCCATTATTTCCCTTCAATTTCCTCCTCACATGAAACCTGTGACTTTTCACCCCCCCCCCCCTTTTCTCCTAATTTCCATTATTTTCATAAATAAATGTGCCAAAAATGCCATTTTGCGTCTCCAAAGCCTTAGCTATTGCCTTTGCCAATCTCCTTAGCCATTAAACAATCACAAGTGATCCTCATCACTAGGATTTTTCCCAACATTCAGTTTGGAATAAGTGTCTCATCAACCGTGGTTATTATTTTGCCTTTATTAACTTTTATTACGTGGAATTTTAACCAGGGATGTTACAAAACCCTACCCCTTGGGGGAACACCATCCTCGGTGTTTAACAACACCTATAACCACAAAACTGTTGTAAGCAAAAATATATTGTCGATGGAGCTTTATAACTTAGCTCGTTGCATTATTTACAATGATCAGCCTGCTAAGAAGCAAACCAACATGAAAACATAACAACACAACATCATAATGACATGACACCCATACCGCTTATTGGAGCTTTATAACATAGCTGATGGCGGTATTTACACCCATATACATATGTAAATATACCAAATCACCAAACATATACCAAGACATATATCAAAACCCCATACCAAAACACAACGCCAAAACTGTTTTACCTCAACCGACAAACAAGGAAGGATACATAGCCGGCGTTTGATCCGCCATCTCCCATGTAGCTTCATCGGGCCCAAAGTGCTTCCATTACACATTAACTTGCTCAATTGCTCGGTTCCAGAGCATGAGCACCTTTTTCTGCGATATACACTAAGGCTCCGGCTAAAATTCTCCATCTGGTTCCTCTTGCAATACAGACTAGTCAATCACATGATCAACATCTTTAACATACTTCTTAAGCAATGACACATGGAAAACATCATGGAATTTCACTGTCAGAGGCAGTGCAAGTTGATAGGTTACTAGCCCAATCCTCTTAATAATGTTTAAGGGTCCACAAACCGTGGTGCCAACTTGGCACATGATCCAATCCATAAGGAGATCTTCTTTGGTTTGATGTGAAAGTACACCTATTCCCCAACCCGGAACTCCTTGAACAACATGTTCTGATCTGCATAACTTTTTTGCCTATCATGTGCTACCTTTAGATTTTTCTTGATCACCTACATTTCCTGTTCCATGTCTGCCAACATGTCTGGTCCGATCAACACCCTGTTAACTAGATCACTCCAACTGATAGTAGTATTGCAACTCCGCGCGTACAATGCCTCAAACAGACTCATCCCCAAAGATTCCTTATACCCGTTGTTATAAGTGAACTCTACTAGTGGAAGATACTCTTCCCACTTTTGTTGTTGATGCATCACACACATCCTCAACATGTCTTCCAATATCCTATTGACCCTCTTTGTCTATCCATTTGTCTATGGATGACAAGTTGTACTGAAGGCCAACTCTGTGCCCAAACCTGCAAATAATTCCTTCCAAAACTTGGAAGTGAACTTTGCATCCTTGTTTGACACAATATTTTTCAAAACACCATGTAGTCTGACCACATCTCTTATGAATATCTATGCTACACCGCTAGTTGATAATGTAGACTTCACTAGAATGAAATGTGCAACCTTTGTCAACCTGTCCACAATAACCATGTTGGAATCGTGTTGTCTCACTGTCATCGGAAAACCTATGTTGAAGTCCATGGAAATGGCTTCCCACTTCCACTCTGGAATCGAAATCGGTTGTAGCAGTGCACCTGGATGTTTACACTTTGCCTTCACCTGACAATCAAAATGCCTAGCCACAAACTCTGCTACATCCCTCTTTAGGTTCGACCAATAATAAAATCTATTTACTGCGGTTAGTGCCTTCTGATAACCTGGGTGACCTGAATATGGTTTCACATGGCCCTCTCTCAAGATCACCTTCTTGAGCTCACTATTGTCTGACACATATATCTTGTCTCTGAATCTAACCAATCCATTTGCTGTAAGGCAATAGTCCACATCCTGTGCACCTACACTTGTACCTGTACTATCACCTATACATGTACTATCACTTGTACCTGTGCATGTACTCTGCTACAACCTGTGCATAATCTCCATATATCTGACATCCTGTTGACCTACCTGCAAGATCTTATCCTATTAAGTTTGTCCCATAGGAGCTCATAACTGCTAAGTGATTTACCTGTGCCTGCCTACTAAGAGCATCTGCCAATTCGTTCTCTTTATGTTTCATATATCTGATCTCAAAATTGAACTCACTGATTGTAGCCAACAACCGAGCCTTCCTACCATTCAGATTCGGTTTATCAAATAGATACCACAAACCACTGTGATCACTCATCAATGTAAGCCTCCTGCGCAGAAGATAGTGCCTCCACATCTTCAATGCATGTATGATCAATGACAACTCAAGATCATGTGTGGGATAATTCTTCTCATGCTCAGTCATTTTCTGTGACTCATAGCATACCACCTGTCCATCCTGCATAAGGACTCCACCAAGTCCTTTCTTGCAAGCATCTGTGCATACTACAAACTCTTTGTCTGGATCTACAATCTTTAACACTGGTGCATGTGTCAACAACTGCTTGAGCTGCTCAAAACTAGCCTCACACTCCTCTGTCCATTCAAAATTCTTACCTTTCCTCTGCAATGATGTGATAGGATAAGAAATCTGTGAGAAGTTCCTGATGAACCTCCTATAATAGCCTATCAACCCCATGAAAGATCTCACCTCATCTACATTCTTAGGAGCTACCCACTCCATGATGGCCCTTATCTTTTCTGGATCTACTACAATCTGCTCCTTGGAGAAAACATGCCCCAAGTTGTGTACCTCAATCTAAAATAAACTACACTTGTTGAGCTTAGCATACAACTGATGCTCTCTCAACAACCTTAAAATTGTTGCTGAATGCTCGACATGTTCTTCCTCATTTTAGAATATACTAATATGTCATCAATGAACACAATAACAAACTTATCCAAATACGATGCAACACACTATTCATCAAGCACATAAATGTAGCTAGAGCATTAGTTAATCCAAATGGAACTACAACAAACTCATAATGCCCATACCTGGTCTACAAAGTTGTCTTGTAAATGTCCTCCTCTTTGATGCGTACCTGATGATATCTGGATCTGAGATCAATCTTCGAGAACACTACTGCTCCCTTCAACAAATCAAACAAACCATCAATCATCGATAACGAATACCTATTCTTGATGGTCACTTTGTTCAACTGTCTGTAGTCAATGCATAATCTAAGAGTACCATCTTTCTTCTTCGCAAAAAATAATGGTGCACCCCTGGTGATACACTTGGCCTAATGTATCCCTTGTCCAGCATTTCCTTCAACTGTAGCTTCAACTCAACCAACTTAGTTGTGCTCATCCTATAAGGTGCTTTTGATGTTGAAGCTTCCCCTAGCACCAACTCAATAGAAAAGTCTACCTCCCTGTGAGGTGTCTGAAATATTCTCAAGAAATACATCCTTGAACAGCTGTAAAACTGGGCACCTACTCAACACATCTGCATCCTCAACTTCCCTACCTTTATCACTAGAAACATGTACTACAAATAACACACACCCTTTTCTGCGGCTACGCTTTGCTTGCATAGATGTCACCATCCTAATTGATGTGGCTTTCTTCTTTCCTTGCAAGACTCTTGGTTCCCCATTGTCATCCAAGCACTCAATAGTTTTTTCATAACAATCCACCTTGGTCCTATGAATATACAACCAACCCATGCCCAAAAATATGTTGTATGATCCCAACGGTAATACATTTAAATGTGTTGCGGTAGGCATACCATTCAAATCAAATGCACAAGCTCTTACCCAATGATGCACTTGCTTCTTTGTACCTGTAGCCAACTACACTAACCAAGATTTTGTATGCAATTACTTACTCAAACCACACTTATCCACCAAGTCAGGACTAACATAGCTATAATTAGATCCAAGGTCAATCAAAATAGAAATAACTTGATCACAAAGCTTACCGTCCATATCAATGATAGATGCTTGATGGTCTGCATGTTTGTTATCCAATGTTGCATAGATACGAGGAACGCTCTAACCAACATCCCCAACAGTTTGTGCATCTTGTGCACTATATATCTGAGGCCTACCACCCTGATACTGTGGACAATCCCTCCTACGATGATCTCCTCCACAAGTCCAACACTGCACAGGCTCCTTATTCTGCTCCTCAGATCGATGTCCTTGTCCTCTATCTGATGCATTGAACCTCTTAGGTGGTGCAACATTCTCTTTATTACCTGAATCATGTGGTCTTACTTGCTTCTTGTCCCATTTTCCTTTGTTCTTGGCATTACCTTTCCAATCTGGTTTAGTCTCAAACTTGCGCTTCAATTGTTCATAACAATGCTTTAGTTTTCGGATGGCCTCCTCCAATGATCTAGGCTCATCGAACTCAATCCTATCTTTGAATGCCATTGGTAACCCACTAGTGAATCTCTGAATCTTGGCCTTCTCCTCCTTGAGGTAAGGTACATACCTCAATAGCTCCATGAACCTGCTAGTGTACTCGTCATCTGTCATAGATACCATCCTTAGCTCATAAAATTCTTGTGCCCTATCACCAAAGTATCTCACTGACAAATACTTCTTCTTGAATAGCCGCTCAAACTCACTCCAAGTCAAATCTTCCTCATGTATACCTTTGATATTCTTCACATCTTCCCACCAAATGTCTGCTTTACCTTTGAGACTAAATGTATCTACTCTGGCTTTCATGTTCTCTGAGCAATCATGCAACCTGAAGAACTTCTTAATACCAAGCAACTATGCCTTTGCATACTACGACTTCTTCATCTCTCCATCAAAAGTAGGCGGCTTTGCTTTCTTAAACTCATATGGAAAGTATCCCCTATCACTCCTCGTGTAAGGATGATAACAATATCGATCATCATGCCTTTCAGAACCAAAACTAGAATGGTACATGTGTTTATCCCTCCTCCTATTTGGAGTGTCCAACAATCTTCCATCTCTAACCATGTCATCACCATCTAAGCTGTGACCACCATGTGAACTACTACCATATGCCCCATTAGTTTTGTCCTCCTACTCATGGCTGATCCAAAGTGGTCCATTTCGCTGCAAATTTGACAAACTCTGAATTATCACTGCATTTATCTCTACTAGCTTCTCATGTGCTTGTATGATTTTGTCATTATCTGCCTTACAACTCCTTATTTCTTCCTTTAAGCTTATTAGTCTATTTGC
This sequence comes from Pinus tabuliformis, assembly GCA_031772625.1. Taxonomy (NCBI): domain Eukaryota; kingdom Viridiplantae; phylum Streptophyta; class Pinopsida; order Pinales; family Pinaceae; genus Pinus; species Pinus tabuliformis. Next base: position 691,880,616 of record CM062814.1, on the reverse strand, counting down.
CAAATCGGAAGAGTTCCCAACACCATACTACTCTTATGATTCATAGGGAGAGTCTTTGTAGTCTACCATCTTGCTAGCCATTTGATATTTCTTTCTGCAAGGTATATCATGTCAACTAAACCAAATCATAATAAAACAACGTACTTTAGTATAGCTCAGGGAGGATACTTTGTCTGTAAGATCAACAAATCAATGTGATACATGTATACCATAATCATGATAGCATATAGAAACATAACACATAAGCATATGACCATGCAACCATCATTCTAGCTAGGGTCTTGTTATCAATGCATGACCTTAACAAAAACTCATACCACGACCTCGTGCATGACAACAACCACTACATTGTTGTACACTTGACTACATGCAAACATTAACATGCATAAGTAATGTTTAACCAACCATACACATGCATAAACACATGTAATCAAGCATATACAAACAATACTCATAACCAAAACTACAAGAATGATACATGTAACCAAACATACAAGAAATGAAACCAAACGTACAAGAATGTAACCAAGCAACATATAACAACATGTAACCAATCATACACTCATGACGATTTACTCCACAATAACAACACCAAGTTACTCATGATGATATCACTACAACCATGATCAACATTATGCAAATGCAACAAGCACATGGAATGCAAGTGCAAGAGACACACATGCAACTGACATGAATGCATGACCAACACACAACCCATCTAGTCCGAGGGGTGAACCATGCTCTGATACCACTCTGTAACACCCTCCTCCCACATCTACCCAAGCAAATGGTTAGCCGAGATAAACATGCGACAAGAGGCCACTATGATATGATTCGACCTCCTAGGTCACGTTGAGGAAGTGGAACTGACGGAAACAAACCATACAGACATTCAACATCAGCATTAGGACCCTTAAGAACCAATCCAACCTTTCTACCAACCAGCCCCCGGGTCCCACTTGGCACTGAGATTTTGGACCACTTGACCTCTGGACGCTCTCATGCTATTGGAATGCGAGCATCCAGGGACCTCTGGACGCTCACAAGCCTACAAGCTAGCGTCCAGGGACTCTTTTGTCAGTGTTATGCCGGCGTCCCTGAGATTTGAGACACTTTTTTAGGCCCAGATCCATGTCACTGCCCATAATTGAATCACATCTTCATAATAGCAAAATAACAAGGAAATGACAGTATAAATGCAATCACTTGAATGAGACCTTGACTAGACCCCTACTAGCCATGACAAGAATTTCATCAAACATATCACAAATATGTAATCTATAGGTCTAATTAACAGATTTGAGCATAGGGGTATCATACTTAGCTAAGAATCACTAAGAGACATTGATGCCTCGACATATTAACAAACATTTCATCCATTAGGTCATAGATACATTGATCATTCATTTACAAGTAAAAACATGATGAGAGCCATACACGACTATTGTCATAAAACACATATATAACAAGCATATTAGCAACATAAATACCAAAGAAATCACATCCATATGATCCACATATAAACCAATTTCATACTCATAGAAATACAAGGAGAAGTAACCTCATATTGATTATGCAAAATCCAAACCTGGGATGGGACTTCCATGTTCCACTCGACCGTAGAATGGTTGAGCCAAATCTCTCTTCAACCATTCACCCCCGTGCCATATTCCAAGAATGAATGTGGGATCTCATAAAACACATCAATCCAAAACCATCCAGGGCTTCCAGAGTCCATCCACCTCAACCCATCAAATAGTGATTCCACTTCACGGTTGGAGATCACAAAACTATCATCAGATTGGTCTCTATCCAAGCCTTCTAGGGCTCCAGAGCATTTGTCCAACCAAGGCTCCAAGACTAGTAATTCAACCCACATCTTTTACCGGCTCCAGAGCATTTATCCAACCAAGGCTCCAGGACTAGTAACTCAACCCACCAAGGGCTCCAGAGCATTTGTCCAACCAAGGCTACGAGACTAGTAACTCAACCCAAGTTGTTACAGGGCTCCGAAGCGTTTTTCCAACCAAGGCTTCAGGACTAATAACTCAACCCAAGCTAAGGAAACATGAGAACAAACCAAAACAAAACAATGAAAACAAACCCACAATCTCCATGACTATCCAGGAAATGACAAGATTAGGCAATGCACTATCAATCTCGACCATCCTCCATGCCAATGACATATCACAACCAACAAACCACATGCATGCCAAAACTAGAGAGGAAAACATACATGCAACTCGGTACCTGTTAGCAAAGCTCGTTGTAGCCTCTGATTCTGATGTCCTCTTGCATTTTTCTGCTCTTCCTTTGCCTCCTTGCTCCAAAATCCAAGTATGCCATACCCTCTAAGGGTGCTCCAAGAAAAATCTAAGTCTCCAAGAATATGAGACAGAGAGAGAGAATAATGAGAGAACTCCAAACTGAACTGATAAAATGTTACTAACTGATCCTCATAGGCCTTTTTATGAATGAGGCCTCTATTTTCTTCATTTTCCATTATTTTCCTTCAATTTCCTCCTCACATGAAACCTGTGACCATTCACCTCCCTTTTGTCCTAATTTCCATTATTTTCATAAATAAATGTGCCAAAAATTCCATTTTGCCTCTCCAAAGCCTTAATCATTGCCTTTGCCAATTTCCTTAGCCATTAAGTAATCACAAGTGATCCCATCACTAGGATTTTTCCCAACATTCAGCTTGGAATAAGTGTCCCATCAACTGTGGTTATTATTTTGCCTTTATTAACTTTTATTACATGGAATTTTCACCAGGATTGTTACATCTTCACCCAAGGCTGAGGATTAGGGTCTGACTGACTAATTCCTCTTCATGTGCAGGTTCAAAATGAAGGTTGTGATATGAGAAATCTGGTTCGACCTTATCCCTAAATTTTGGTTCCAATTCAACATGTTGAAACTTTTAATTCCTAGTAATACTTCCTGTAATACGAACACGCATTGTTTCATGGGTGTTAACCCTAGTATCATCACACAATTTTGATCCATCAGAATGGCACGACTCGTCAAGGTTGAAATTATCATTAGTGTCAGAGTAAGAGGGAGACATACTAGTTGGTTGAAGATTGGGTGAAACCCTTGGAGTAACTTCCAACTGTTCGAAAAGGTTTGTCAAAGCCATTACGAAGGAGAAATGAATCCCAAACATCATCAGTCTTGGAGAAATAATGTTTTACCATAATGCAAATCAAACTATGATGAAAAATAGAGCGATCTGAATTTTTACATGCATCTTGGTATGCCTCGACCATCTTGGCGAGCCTCTTATGCAAATAAAATGATAGCTAAGCCTGTAACCTAAGAATACCTTTAGCAATCCCGGATCCGGGTGTATGATTATGGTACAGGTACGTGGGCGGCAGCTTGGGTGGGCGCGTGGCTCATCTCCACCGCCTTTCGATCTCCCACGGCACCAGTCATCGGTTCCCCTGCGTTCAAGATTAATGCTGCATTAATGCAGCCTGTCCCTCCTCCTCCGCTGGTTTATCTCCTGAGCATGGCGCCCTCAACTTGCCGCATTCGTGTTTCTCCTCTTTGCTTAAGACCCTCATTTGCAGCAGCCGAGGTTCGTCCACAAACCTTTCCAGGGATACTCTGGGCCCTGGTTCATTGGGCGAATTGCTGGCTGAGTCCACAGGCCCCTCCCTGCCTCATCTGCAATCTTGCCAACATCTTAGTCTTTTCTCTCCATCTTGGCCTTCTGGTTGTTGATGCCAAGCCTGCGCTAAACCTTTTCTGCCTCCATAGTCTTTCAAACTGCCCGGAACATCCTGGTCTGCCGGCTATGCCAAAACTTTGTCAGAGGATGAGCAGCAGGAGAGGTAGCTCCAGGGGGCAAACAAGCCTCCAGGCAACCTCCTCCACGATGGATTCTTCAACTTTCTGTTCGGACTTTAGCATGGATCGGTATCCAGCTACAAGAAGTGGACGGGGCAGGGGCAGAGGCCTACACAATTTGGCAGTGAGCCCCCTCGATTCTAACTCTGCTCGGCTACAGTTCCCCTGCAGTCACGACAATCTCTCCTTCATGGCCTCTGTTACCATAGAGCTCAAAGAGATCAATTCTGGTCAGGTTGCAGGTTCCCTTGGGGCAACGACGGAAAGGCCGGCGGAAGACAGACATGGCACAATCCAGATGAACTATGAGCCGAGCAAGGCTTCAGGCTCAGGCAAAAGCACAACTTCCCAAATCATGAAGGATCAGGCAGGCCCGAGCGTATCTATAGTTGGAGGCTCTACATGCAGAGAGGGCCACCCCTCTGAGGACGAAGATGATTACTAGTTTGGATGTCGCATCATCAGAGAGCAGCCCGATCCCTCCCATGGTGTTTAAACAGGTCTGTGCTCTTTGGTTTTTTGGAAATTCAGTGAGCTCGAGGTTTTTCACTTATCACCTGCCTTACAGTCACGATGAGTTCTCTAGTTCTAATCGCCAGTTTCTACCGCGAGGGAGGCACTCTACCAGCTTTTGGTCTCTAGCCTAGATTACAGTCTCAGAGACTTTTGAAGTTAGTACTCAGATTTGTGTTTCAAGTTGTGTTTCTCGGTTCATTCATCATGGTCTAGTTTTCCTGTTATTGTTGTCATATGGCCCCTGTTCTATTTTCAGTTCCATGTACAACAATGGGGTTTTTTTTATTTTTTGCATTAGTCAAGGTCAGGTTCCTGGCAGTCCTTTAGGGCAACACTCAGCTGGGTTCTCATTGCACATTGATAAGTTATGCTTGTAAACATGTCGATTCTCCAGGCTAGCTTTCATGAGGCCATGACCTCAGTGTAAAATATTTTTGTATTAATATAGGAGTAGACATAAAAAAAAAAAAACAAAAAAACAAAACAAAAACAAAAAAGCAAAAAAACAAAACAAAACAAAACAAACAAAACAAAAAAAAAACAACAACAACAACAACAAAAAACAAAAAAAAAAAACAAAAAAAACAAAAAAAACAAAAACAAAAAACAAAAACAAAAACAAAAAAACCTTTAGCAACTCTATGTGGTCAATGAAAACAAACCAGTATCTACCTTCACAACTTATAAAACACCGAAAAAATCCTAACAAATCCTGTCACTTAGTTTTAAGAAAGCTGACTGGAATACCTTTGAAATTATACACACAACTTTAAGATGCCAGAAACTTTCGCCATGGCACATTGTGCACTGGCAAATCCTTTGACTCGTTCTTGCTTTTTGTGGAGAGATGAGCTGCCTCTGAAATGGAAACATCATCGACCTGCATCTCTACATCGCCAACCTTGGATTTTCCCCAATTAAAAGTGGAAGCAAAAGCATTTACCACTTACCACTTCACCATTAAAACCCTGGAAGCATTGAACAAAATCCCACTAGTTGACCTCTCGAAACACAGTCAGATTCTCTTGATATGATTTAATAATTTCACCCCAAATCAACTCAGTTCAAATCACGGGAGGCATTGCAAAATAACTAACAAAACCCAACTGTGATTCAGTTTGGAAAGTAGGAAAAACGAACCAAACAGAGTTTCAAACCCTAACCCTTACAATACAACATGAGAAAACTGGGCGGTGTCTTCATTCAAACAAGCCAAATAGAGTTCTACAGAACAAACCCTAAGCACAATGCATGCAAGTCAAAAACTCAAAACGAGAATGTAAGAAATATAGGAATGAAAACCCTAAGCTTTAAATTGGGCCACTGGCACACAATACCATAGGTACCTATCAATAATGATAATGATTAGAGCAATAATTTAATCACAAAGATCGAGACATGATAACAGTGAACAATGTAACCAGGTGCCAAGAGTTACATCTGCCAGTTTGGATAAGCTAAGTCAGGTCATAATCAAAACACAAAATTTATTCATAACAAATCCTATCGAATGTACCTTCGTTGTCAAGGATTATTTAATTTCATGGTATATGGATATTTTCCTTACCAAAATTTAATTGCACACAAAACCATAGGACACGACATTAAATTTGATGTTTGTAAACCATAACAATTAGTGGAATATAAATCACTGAGTTTAATAACGGAAATCGATTATAAGTTCATGGAGTCACAATATTTTACACATAAAAGAATATGAATGATTTTTGAATTTAAGCTTCTGTGATCCATAATCTGAGTTTTTAGAAATATTTTCGGAAAAATCACATTAGAAAATCTTTGTCGACGCGTTTCGAACCAACGAGTGTGGTTCATCGTCAGGACAAGTTGAAAAAATCAGATCATGGCTACATGTTAAATAGGGATGGTAGATCTTCCAATGGTTAGGTTTGACTGGAAAAACGACTATATTAGACTCGATTGGACCAAGGCCATAATTGATTAAGAAACGGCTAGATTAGGTAGGTTAAAATTATTTAATTATAATAATATTATCAATGAATTAGAGTAAAAATATTAATATTTTATAATGCCATTTAATACATTCTTGGTTTATTTAATAAGTTTTATAAAAATATTATACTACATCTTATTAAATCATTATCATAACATTATAATAGTGGTAGTATTTTCATCATTATAAATTTTTAGCCAAAATCTACTACTCAATTAATCTTATAATGGTTAATATTAACCCCTTATAGTTAGTTTCCAGCATGTAGCACAAGGGAGTCTTTTAGAAGCCTAAAGGGCTATAACCCAAGAGGGAAGTGGAACACAAGATCCGATTATTGTCAAACTTTTCATTGCCCAATGTTGGGTTATACAAATAATACTTTTTGCAAGCAAGCGAACTAAAGAAGCAATTGTAGCAGATGCTGGAATAGGGTGTGATTTGACCAAGTACCTCACCTTGTGGGTCGCACATCATAATCTTGCCAAAGAAGGATGGGACTTAGAGAATGTACATTGATTATAGGGAATTAAACAAGATTATGCTCAAGAACAAGTGCCCCCTACCCAAAATTGATGATCTATTGAATTAGTTGAAGTAAGAGAAATATTTCACCGAGTTGGATTTAAAATCAGGGCATCAATAGGCTTGAGTAAAAGAAGAAGGCACTTGGGCACTACCTTTAAAACCGAGTAGAGTTTGCATGAAGGTTAGTCATGCCATTTGGTTTATGCAATGCACTAACTACATTCATGATATTAATGAATGTTGTATTATGCCATTCTTTAGATTCATTTGTTATTATTTATTTAGATGATATATTGGTTTACAGTACTACATGAGAGGAGCACATCTCACACTTTATGTAGGTGCTAGAGACTCTAAAAAAGCACCACTTATTGGAAAATCTCAATAAATGTGAGTTTGCACAATAATATTTGGTGTTTTTAGGCTATTGGATTGGTAGAGGGGAGATCAAGGTAGATTCTACCAATATGGAGGCCATCATGAAGTGGCTAGTGCCTACAAATATTTATGAAGTTAAGAGTTTTGTTGGAGCACCATAGTACCTAAGGAAATTCATAACATCAATTTTTAGTAGTAGTTGCACCACTCCACATCGTAACAACAAGTGGCGAGGACTTCCAATGGGAGGAGGGTCAACAAAAGGCCTTTGAAGAGTTGAAAAATAAAATAAGCCAAGAACTAGTTCTCGTGTTACCAAACTTACAACATCCCTTTGAAGTGGAGACAATGCAAATGGGTATGCCATGGGAGCGACCTTGATGCAAGAAGAAAGACATGTACATTACTATTCCAAAGTATTTCATGGGGAAATCCTCAACTACCCTGCCTATGATAAGACGCTCTATGCTCTAGTATAAGTTGTCAAAAAGTGGAAACACTATTTGATGGGGAAGGAGATTGTCATCACCATAGATCCCTAGTCACTACAATACCTGTAGGCCCAGAGTAAGCTACAACACACTAGGCACTATAAGTGGATGGGATTCTTATAGTACTTTCATTTATTCATCGAGTATAAGAAGGCAACACAAATAATTTGGCCAACATGCTTCAAGGCCACCCACATAAAAAATTATAGCTTTGGGAACTCTAATGCACATGGAGAATTTCATCCTTGATGCATACATAAAGGAATATACAAAGGATGGGGACTTTAAGGAGGTGTTTTAGAAATTGTGGAGCCAAAGTCATGTAGGTAATTGTGACAACATAATTGACTACCATCTCTAGAATGGGTTGCTCTATTGGTTGGGAAAACTTTGTGTTCCCAAAGGTGAGTGACTGCAACTAATTAGAGAGGCTTACACACCTAAAGTTGCAAGGCATTTTGGTGCAAGGAAAATAGTGTCCAACTTACAGAGGTATGTGTATTAGCCCAAAATGCAGGAAGATGTAGCAAATTTCATTAAAGCGTGTATTTTTTGATATACGAAAGAGCCTAGTAATAAGAAATATCGTCTATACCATCCCTCACCTATACCCACTCATCCTTGAGAAAGGATTTCCATGGAATTTATGGGATCTTTACCAACAACTAAGACGGGACATGACTATCTGCTCATAGTAGTTGACAGGTTCAACAAAATGTGCATTCTCATGCTTTGTAAAAAGATCATTAGAGGTAAAGAAGCAACAAACTTGTTATTTGAACAAGTTTGGGTGCACTTTGGGATACCAAGGAGTATCATTTCAGGTGGGGACACTAGATTTCTCAGTGCATTTTGGACTACAATGTGGGAGAAGATGGACATGAAGTTGAAGAGGTCTAAAGAATTTGATCCATAGACAGATGGGAAAACAAAATTAGTCAACAAAACTTTGGTACATCATTTAAGGGGTTACAATCATAAGCATCCAAAGAACTAGGATGAAAATATGGTATATACACAACACTCTTATAACAGAGCAGTGCACACTTCTACTGGTAAATCCCCAATTGAAACTTGTTACGCCGTAAGGCGTTCCCCTATGAAATCAACTCCCCCAACTGCTTTTTTGTCATAATCCTGACTGTCAGATCTATTGTTAGACGATTAAATGTTTTTCCACCATTGGATATTACTAACTGTAAAATCAACTGAATCTTGATTTGCACTAGCACTATTATGACCATAGTCCCATTTATGTTCCCATGGCTCCATTGGGTGCATCTAACCCTAAGCCTATTCATTTCTTTTGTTTTTTTTAATCTGGCTAATTCTTTGTTTCTTGTCCTGCGTGCAGGGCCTCCAGTTATTCTGCAATTCAAAGGTCCTCTAGTGGTTCTGCAATTCAAGGGCTTCAACACCAAAGAAGGCACTTGAATCCTTCGGTACAGGTAATGTGTTCTGAACCCTTTACCATCTGCCAAAAGGTCCTCCCATTACCTTTGAATATATACATAAATGTTCTTTTGCTAAATCCTTCCCTGTGTTCAGTTGCAGAGTTATTTCCATGTTCAACGGGCATTGCCGAAGGCAACCCAACCCACCTCAGAAACAAGAAATGGTGGTCGATACAGGCAGCGAGCTGTCATGGCTGGAATGCAATCCCTTATCGGCTCCTGGTTCCACTTTTAATCCCATTCTCTCCGCCTCTTACCAACTTACCAGCCTATCCCCTGCAGCTCATCCGTCTGCACAAAAGAGACCAACAATTGCAAGTTCCCACAGCCTATAACAGCAACCGTCTCTGCCAACACTGCTACTCTTATGTCGGGACCTTTGCAGATGGGTCCTCGGTTCTGATACTGTGAACCTCAGTCCAATTCATGTCTCCCCTATTTTGAAAATCCCCAATTTCGTCTTCGGGTGCATGCCATCACTGGTACCCGACACCCCGGGTCTCATTGGTTTGAGCCAGGGCTCTCTGTCATTCTTTTCCTACTGCATTCCGGACCATGTTCTTTACCCATAATCCGCATGCATTCTCCTGTTCGGAGACTCCCCATTTCCTAAATATCTCCATTACACGCCCCTGTATACCCAATCCATTCCTCTGCCCTATTTCAACAGAGTGGCCTACGCTGTCAAGCTCTACGACATCATGGTTGGACTACGTTTCTCTCAATCCCGCCAACTGTCTTCTTTCTGGACAACATGGGCGCCGGGCAGACCATGGTGGACTCTGGCACGCAGTTCAGTTTTATTTTGGATGCTTACACACCCCTTAGGCAGGCATTTCTTGCACATAACCGAGGGACCTTGAATCCGGTTCAGGTGAATGTTCCAAATTTTCAAGGACCAATGGATCGTTGTTGCTTCGCTCATCCTGCGGGTGTGCCATTTCCAGAGGTTGGATCTCTACTTCGCTCATCATGCAGGTTCTCTCCCATATATTATCTCAAAATTCACAACTCGAAAGCTATATACATCACTTTCCTCTATCAAACTGTGCGTAGTGGCATATCTGTTCAAAGCAACGACCCAATGAATATTGAAGAATCAATTTTCTCTTTTGATTTTCAGTTCCAGATAAATTGAATGAAACAATAGAGAGAAAAATTGAATGGGAAATGTTTAATACTCAGGATCAAGGTATTCGAATGTGCCCTTCACATTTGTTGAGACATGGGTTGCTTCGCTTGAGGGGCCAAACCTAGACAACCCAAAGTCTGATAGTTTTGCTTCCATCTGTTCACTTAAAAGAATATTAGTAGTTTTGATATCTCTGTGAAGTGAGAACCCTATGGTGATTAAATAAAATATTTACTTTGCTCAGAACCCTTCCCAATGGAGTTGCATCAAAGAATGCCATTGGTGCTCGGAATAAAGAAGACAGAAGCTCACAAAAGAAAGACTTTGATGCCTCAAGCCCCAAAATAACACAAAATAGTGACCGAATGAATAAGAAGAATATAGATGTGAACCCAATGGTTGAGTACACTATTATTAAACATAATACACTGACGTGACGACTTTGCACCTTTGCAGCCATCCAAATATTCCCTGAAATCTGCCCAATAAAAAATATAAGATGACCAAGATCAGCACAAGAACAGTATAAGAAACCTTTATTCTGTTTCAAATGGTCAATATATGGCTTCAAAAGAGTGTCCCCAACTTCCTTCTCTTCCCTTTTAACTAGCTGATCCCCCTTAGGAGCTCTATTTGAAATCAATCGTTCTTTCTGTGATATTCTCCTTTGAATTTCTCTCTCTTCATTGATGGGTTCATCTTTTGTGGATAGCATTGTCACTGCTGATTCATTGGAACCAAAATTATTCCTGTGTGCATTCACAAGCTCCCTAAATGCCTCACTTGAGACCAACAGTTCTTGATATTGCCCTACTTGATGAATCTCTCCATCCACCATCAATTGCAAAAGAGAGACTTTAGTGTAGAAATTCAAAGAAAACTTGCCAAAACTACGAGCATTAGATATGTTAAAATTACAGAAATTATAATTATGTGGCATCTGTTAGAAAACTTTGTCAAAAGGTTGTATACAAGCAAACAAACAACATCCACACGACTAGGACAACTGTTTACTAACCACCATAATAGCATTTCTGTTTCAAATGGTCAATATATGGCTTCAAAAGAGTGTCCCCAACTTCCTTCTCTTCCCTTTTAACTAGCTCATCCCCCTTAGGAGCTCTATTTAAAATCAATCGTTCTTTCTGTGATATTCTCCTTTGAATTTCTCTCTCTTCATTGATGGGTTCATCTTTTGTGGATAGCATTGTCGCTGCTGATTCACTGGAACCAAAATTATTCCTGTGTGCATTCACAAGCTCCGTAAATGCCTCACTTGAGACCAACAGTTCCTGATATTGCCCTGCTTGATGAATCTCTCCATCCACCATCAATTGCAAAAGAGAGACTTTAGTGTAGAAATTCAAAGAAAACTTGCCAAAACTACGAGCATTAGATATGTTAAAATTACAGAAATTATAATTATGTGGCATCTGTTAGAAAACTTCGTCAAAAGGTTGTATACAAGCAAACAAACAACATCCACACAACTAGGACAACTATTTACTAACCACCATAATAGCATCAAATGTCGGGAGAAAATCAACTTGGTGTGTTACAAGGATCATTGTCTTGTTTGACAGTGCTCCCATTATGTATTCCTACACATCAAAATCTGTGATTAATAAGAACTGAGGAAGCTAAGGAAAATGAAAATCATTGTTGTAGAAAGGTGCAACGTACAAATTAGTACTAGCTAGATATTAACTGTAAAATCCTTATATCAAAAGAAAATCACCACATTAACCATAAACAGGCTAGTAGCAGTATGAGCATCAACAACACTGAAAGGATCATCCAAAAGATAAATATCATAATCTTGATAGAAGGCACGGGCAAGCTATCCGCTACTTCTAGCCACCGCTGAGATTGATACCTCTTTCTCCTATTTCAGTCAGATTGCTAAAGGGAAGATTTTGGATGTCTTTATCTAGTGAAGAGTTGAAGATAACTTCCTGATATTTCTACTCGTCCATGGAACGTCCAAATAATATGTTGTTCCGTACTATTCCAATTTGAATCCATGCAGTCTGAGAAACATGTGCGACGGTGTCATAGACTTGCAACTGTAGTGGCAGGGTTGAAAACGTTAAGAAGGAGAATCCATCAATTTAAACGGTTGACAATGTTAAGGTAAGGGGATAAATAATTCATACTCACACTGCCCCTCAACTTTGGTACTTCTCCGAGTATCGCAGCTAAAAGAATTGATTTTCCAGATCCAACTTCTCCACAAATTGCCAATTTTTGGCCATGCTTAACCTCTATATTTATGTTTCTCAATATGGGCTTTGATGAACTAGAATCCCAACTTAGTGTTGTAGAACTGATAAGAAGAGACAGGTCAGAATTCTGATGAAATACCATTACCCGCTCAACCACCCCATCCTGTAATTCGGCAACCTCAAGAAAGTTGATGATACGACTTAATGAGACATTGGCTTGAATAATAACATTGATTACATCAGGAATTAGTCAAAGAGGTTCTTGAACGATGCACAAAGTGGCTATGAACGTGAAGACGTTGCTTGGAGTCAGAGGAATTTTAAGAAAATAGTAGGTTACAAATGTTGCAATCGAAATCAAAATAGGAGATGACCAAAACAATCACTTATTGTAGGCTTTAATAAGTTAAACTATAGATAGCCATTTGAACTCTACCTTGTGCATCTTGTCAATACTTTCTTTGAAGCGTTCCTCCCATGCATGAAATTTCAGTACTTTCATATGCACCAGTGCTTCTATGGTAGCCCTTAACCGTTGATCCTGGGCTGACATGAGTTCAGTTTGAAACTTATGCTGTAACTTTCCCATTAGAGGGTTACAAAGCATGGTAATGATGATAACTACTGAGGCTGAAAGTGTGGCCCATCCAGTTACATGGAAGAGGATGCTTAAAGCCATTATGAGTTGGACTACTGTTTTCCAAGTCTGATGAAACCAAAAAGGAAATTCGCTAATATGATAAGCATCTACAGCCATATAATTCATGATTTCTCCGATTGTATGCACCTGTTTAGCAACTAGCTTCATTGGTCAACTGTAGTTGTTTCTGATGGATTGCTGCAACAAGTGAAGAGCGCATCTGCAGACCAATCCATCTAGTGCCAAAATAACATTGCCTTTGAGATATGGACGCTATGGTCTTGGCAATAAAGAGTGTTCCTACCAAAAAAATGATTCATATTTGAATGAATTTCTAACTTCTGAAACTCCAATAAAGGCATTCAAAACAAGTGGTCTAGAAGACACAGTAAATACATTGAGAAAAGCATAGAACCCAGTCCTTGCCATATTTTTCCAGTGACAACAAACCAAAGCCCAGAAAACTGATAGAGTGGCAGATGGGTTTTTCTGCTTTTCGCCTCAACAATTCTTCTGTAAATGTTGTATATATATTTTGTACTTGATCATCTACACACACAAGGAAAATCATCTTCTTCTAGAGGCTGCTTCTTTCCTTTGGACAAAAGATAATTCAACCACCAAAATGTCATCCTGCTGAAGAATCCTGCCTTGGCAAAAGGAGTCACATTGGAATTTAACTTCAACAGATCTTCCTCTGAAACCCTCTGGCTGGAGTTGAGATATCTGATCTTCCTTCAGAGGCCCTATAAAGATAGTGAGTTGACATTTTAAGTGAGTTGATATTTTAAGGACTAATTCCAAAATGCAACAGTACTTGGTAGAAGATTGAAATGGGCTAGGGCTGTTGGTATATATATATATATATATGGTTTGTGAATCTTTTGATCATTCTCTATTGGTCTACATATTTTATGAGTGATTTTAATATTTGTAACAACATTCTTCGATTGTTCTTGCAGAGAGAAATCCTTTGAAAAAATCCACAAAGGGCCATGACTTATCATCACCTAAATGCAGAAAATTTAGTTATGATGAGGTCAAGGAAATAACTGGTGGCTTTGGAAGGCAAATTGGCAGAGGAGGATTTGGGCCTGTCCGTCTGCAAAATGGGCTTGAGGAGGCTGTCAAAGTACTGCCAGAGTCATCAAAACAAGGAGACAAGGAATTCTCAACAGAGGTATGTATGGTTGCTTAATTGATCAGTGTTTCACATTTTCCTATATAAAGAAGAAAGGTTTTTCTTAATTAAAGATAAAATATTTTTATCTCTAGAGAAACATTTCAGCATTTTTAAAAATAGATATGTGCAAAGGGCAGTGTGACTCATTGAAAAGAAAGGTATAATATTGGTTACTATGCTTTCGAAAGTCACAATAAAAGTCCTATGCCCTTTGTGGGTTATTATTATGAAGCAGGAAATCAGATATTGATTTACCAGTATATATCCAAGGGAAACTTGGGGGGAATTCTCCATGGTATGGGTCAAATCCTGGGCTATCTTGTCTTGTGTTTAATCTTGAAAAACAATTTCAATTTATCTATATATATATATGTGTGTGTTGTCTTATTGTGCAGTGTATATATATATATATATATATATATTCTTAACTATTATTTTCTTGCTGTACAAGGCCAAATGCTTTACAGCAGTTGGTTGACTGGAAAACAAGGCTTGACATTGCATTGAATGCAACTTCTTAACTATTATTTTCTTGCGGTATAGGGCCAAATGCTTTACAACAGTTGGCTTACTGGAAAACAAGGCTTGACATTGCATTGAATGCAGCTCAAGGTGAGTGTCTTTCCCTCTTGAAAAAACCATGAATTTAGACTTTGTCAATGTCTCTGTAAAAATAATAATTAGGGCTAGAATACTTGCATAATGGTTGCAAACCTATCATAATTCACAAAGATATCAAAACTACTAATATTATTTTAAGTGAACGGATGGAAGCAAAACTATCAGACTTTGGGCTATCTAGGTTTGGCCCCTCAAGCAAAGGAACCCATGTCTCAACAGATGTGAAGGGCACATTCGGCTACCTTGATCCTGAATATTACACATTTCCCATTCAATTTTTCTCTCTATTGTTTCATTCAATTTATTTGGAACTTAAAATCAAAAGGGAAAATGGATTCTTTGATTTCATAGTGCCGTTGTTTTGAATAGATATGCCATTACGCACAATTTGACAAAGAATAGTGATGTATATAGCTTTGGAGTTGTGACTTTTGAGATAATATCTGGGAGAGAACTAGTGGATACAAATGTTTCTGGTGAAAACAGTCATATCGTCTCGTGGGTAAGCTTCGTTAATGCAACTATATTTGTATTTGTGGGTATGAATTTATTGGAGCATTAGAATTCTAATGTTGCTGTGGATTCTGAATTTGTGTGCAGCGAAGATTCATGATTCGCGAAGGAAATATTGAAGGCATTTTAGATAAAAGGGTACTTTTTGTGACAAGTCCTTTCTCCATTAAAAAAAAAACAGTAATCTTGATGATGGATCCCCTTACATCCATATCTTTCTGGTAAAAAATATTAGCATTCCTCGTATGCCAAATGCGGCATAATATGTAGAAGGGGAGAGATTTGAATACATTGTTCTTTGCAAACCATTGTGACTGGAAAGCACTGATAGAGGACTAATTCCAAAATGCATTGAGATGAAGTATGTGAACGACTTTGTTCTGGAGGCCCTATAACTATAGTGGATGACATTTTAAGTGAGATGATATTTTAAGGAGGTTCAAAACTTTTGTAAAATTTTGGCTTTCCAATAGAGAAGTGATGTGCATTGTTGATGTATTATTGCTTTGCTGAAGATTAATACAAGTTTTTGGTGATTCTGGCTCACCTTAGTTTGTAGTGTATGTTCTTGCTATACTTATTTCATATGTTTTCCATTTTCCTCTCATATTATATCATAAATAGCTTTTGGATGTTTTTCTCATGAATGTATGGATTTGTTGAAGTCAGATATTGATGTATAACGCCTATATGGACATGGAAATTAAATCCTTAAAGTGCACACTATGTATCTTTGCATCTTATCCTCCATCTCATCCTCCATATCTGCTTAATCTACTTCACTCTGATTTTTGCTACATAGGATTCTTAAAGATAATCCTCCTTGTTGAACTCTTCTATCCCATATACTACAATCTCTTACTAAACTGCAGACCCAGGTGATGAAGGTCGATGTATATTTGCATTGATGTTTCGGTGAGTCGATTTTTCATCTTAATTTTATGTGTTTCCTCCGGAAGAGGGTTCTGAATCACCTATATTCTATGAGAGATTTGAATACCTTGTTCTTTGCAAACCATTGTGAAAGCATTGATAGAGGACTAATTCCAAAATGCAATAGTACCTGGTAGAAGATTGAAACGGGCTAGGGCTAGGGCTATTGGTATGTATATATGATTTGTGTATTTTTTTATCATTCTCTATTGGTCTACATATTTTGTGAGTGATTTTAATATTTGTAACAACATTCTTCGATTGTTCTTGTAGAGAGAAATCCATTGAAAAAAGCCACAAAGGGCCATGACTTATCATCACCTCAATGCAGAAAATTTAGTTATGATGAGGTCAAGGAAATAACTGGTGGCTTTGGAAGGCAAATTGGCAGAGGAGGATTTGGGCCTATATTCTATGGCCATCTGCAAATATTAATTATTATTTTCAATGACCATTTACATCCATTATAATCTACTATTTGTAATTTTATTATTGAAACTTAACAAACATCTTAGAAGATCAAGAGCCCATCTTTGTTACAAGTATTATACTATCTATAAGTTTCAAATAATGTAAATCATTTAGCTTCATCTTCCACCTTTGCATGCAATTTTCTTTATTAATTCTTATTTTCAATGACCATTTATTTTATGCCTTACGGCGTTTCCTTTGCAACATCTGGTGCAAATGCTAGTTTTAGACATTTTCCACCTTCAACTTTGGATGTTGTATATAGACAACAAGAAGGAGAGAGGCAGGATCTCACCTGGGATGCATTAAGAGTAGAAAATTTTGTTGAGAAGATTAGGTAGATCCATTTTCAAGTACAAGAGACACTGAAGAAATCATGGGAAAAATAAAAGGCCAAGCATGATCAACATTGAACAGAGAAGTCATTCAAAGTCAGGGGCATGGTATGGTTGTTGTTCAACAAGTAGAGGTTACAAGATCTTGGTAAGAAAATCAAGGCTCTACGATACAATCCTTTTGAGATACTGGAAAATGAGGGATATAATGCTTATAGACTCAGTCTATTTCCATAGATGTGCATTTACTTAATGGTGAATGTGGAAAACCTTGAACTCTATGAGCCTTCCATGTTGGACCAAGAAGAGGAGAAAGTCCTACAGTCCATAGATAACTTTTCCCAAATAGCCAAGCAAAGTTGATAGAGGATACAATTTTGCAAAAGAGGTTTATAACTACAAGAAAGGGGTAACATGACCTTTGGCAGATTAGGTTGAAAGGACAATTTCTAGGCAAGGCTAAATGGTACTCCAAAGAGAAGGCAGAGGAAAAATTTCCTTATCTCATTTAGCAAAGCTTTTGGGGACCAAGAGCCTTCCAAAATGGGAGATATGATCCAAATTGGATCACAATAAAATTTTTCATCTACATTGATGCTTTTAGAATGGAAAAATTAGAGGAAGCAACTTGCAAAGCCATTTTTATCAACGATACCAATTTGGAAAATTGGGGGTGAATTTTTTTAGAGCCATTTTAAGGCCTTAAATGGAAAAATTTTGTGGTCATAGAATTTTTGTGTAGGTTCCATATTCTACACGTCGACATCTTTCCAACAGTGCAAGAATCATCTCAGTTAGAGCTTGCATGAGAAAGTTATGCCTTCCACAAGTTGACATGTCATGATTGATCACCATGGTTCAAGAGGATGCCACATCAGGTCCTATTATTCATGCCAAAGGGGTTAGCTACATGGAGACTATGAAGAAGGCCCTAGAAGGGTCAAAGGTGCAACTCTAGTTTAGATTTAGAGTTAAACCTTACCCCTAATTGGCTATTGGGCTATGTTATAACTATGCCACTAGCAAGAAAAGGGTTTCCTTTCATTTTGATTGTATATTGTTCAATAATAGAGTAGAATAACTAGAGTGGGAGTGAGAAAACATAACATAGGAGCTTGAATGCTCTACAATAGCCTAAAAAGCCACGAGTCTAGGCAACTCCATGAAGAGTAACTTCT
Organism: Pinus tabuliformis; assembly: GCA_031772625.1. Classification (NCBI taxonomy): domain Eukaryota; kingdom Viridiplantae; phylum Streptophyta; class Pinopsida; order Pinales; family Pinaceae; genus Pinus; species Pinus tabuliformis. Next base: position 691,862,182 of record CM062814.1, on the reverse strand, counting down.
CTTCTGTACTTACTTTATTTCCATTCCAAAGAAAGGGAGAGCAAAGCAACCTCACCTTTCAACAAGTTTTTTCTTCCATAAGGGTTTCCCAGAGCATATCTTTTGCTCATTATGGTTGGTGTGTGATGGTATTTTATTATTCTCTATTTTCCACATTTCATCTATTTCATGCATAAACAATAAATCAATAATTAACAAATCTGGAATCAAAAGGAATTTAACCTTCATATTATAGATTTTAGTTTCAATACAGTAGATCTATTATGACGAACTATCCAAGGCAATTTACGAACTAGACATGCATCCCATATGCAAAGGAAACTCCTACCTAGCAGTCGAACACTCTTGAGTGCTAATTAAATGTATGACCAATTTTGGACCATGACCTCTCCATTGTCCCACAGAGTTGATGATGTTCCAAATCACTACATTCAATAACCAAAGGTCGTGTAGAGGTTCACATGCGATGAAGGATATGGCTTATCCTTGATGCTTCCAACTTGAGGTCATAAATATGATATGTGAGGATTTGAATCATGCAAATATTAATGGTGATTGATGAGTCACCTCAAACCAAACCTTAGAGGATAGAAATTTGACTAAACACCTTGTTTTTAAAATACATCCCCAAGCTAAGTTGAGAAGCTTTCTTAGCCCAATGGTACGCGCTTCAACATTTAAATCCGGCTTAACTTGGAACTATGTAATTCTAAGCCAAAAAACTAGTCAACATTTTTATTCATGTAATGATTATTGCTAATTTACTATTTAATAGGGAAGATTTCCCAAACATTACTTCAATAACTACTAATGAATCTCGAATAACTAATACTACTCTAACATTAACTTCTTTAACCATAAAAAAAAAGTGTACAAGAGCTTCTACCTAATTATTTATAACTTGACCAAACCCCAATTAAATATAATTGGGGTTTTTCCTCCAAAATCATAAATATGATATGTGAGGATTTGAATCATGCAAATATTAATGGTGATTGATGAGTCATCTCAAACCAAACCTTAGAGGATAGAAATTTGACTAAACACCTTGTTTTTAAAATACATCCCCAAGCTAAGTTGAGAAGCTTTCTTAGCCCAATGGTTCGCTTCAACATTTAAATCTAACTTAACTTGGAACTATGTAATTCTAAACAAAACAAAAAACTAATCAACATTTTTATTCATGTAATGATTATTACTAATTTACTATTTAATAGGGAAGATTTCCCAAACATTACTTCAATAACTACTAATGAATCTCCAACAACTAATAATACTCTAACATTAACTTCTTTAACCATAAAAAAAAAAGTGTACAAGAACTTCTACCTAATTATTTATAACTTAACCAAACCCCAATTAAAAATAATTAGAATTTTTCCTCCAAAATCATAAACCCTCTCCATAATTACCACAATTACTATACCTAATTATTTATAACTTAACCAAACCCCAATTAAAAATAATTAGAGTTTTTCCTCCAAAATCATAAACCCTCTCCATAATTACCACTCCTATGTTTAGTATAACATAAAACAAATTTCTATAGGAAAACTTTTCAAATATACCATCCACTCACAATAATAACATTAAAAAACAAACAAATATATATAAAAGTATGAAATAATAAAGTGACTCTCTAAATTTTAAAAACAAAGAAATATATAAATTATCGATTTAAAATTTAATTAATGTAACTGAAAACACAAAACGTTTCGGAATATTTCAAAATATCAATAATAAAGCATAAAAGAAGATTTGAGTATAACCAAAAACCTCATCGTGAATTCCACTCGAAATGACATGGTGGATGTTGATTGCTTTCAATAGTATTTTAGTCAACTCCTTTGTTGTCCTCCTCACATGGACAAAAGAATTTAATGTCCAACTTAGTGGGGTACAACTAAGGATTCATTTTATGATTGGTTATTCACTTACCCAATTCAATAGATTAAAGAAAAATATATTAATGGTTCATTTTTTATACCTTTGATCACCAGAATTATTGGGAATTTTTAAATTTTTATTTTTATTTTTATTTTTAAATAGATTATTATTTTTATTTTAATTATATATATATTAAATTAAAGTTTTTGTGGTTTATACTAAGTGACGCTTTTTGAACTAATAAGTGTGGTTCATTATAAAATAAAATGAAAAATCAAATCATAACAATAAATTAAATAAAGAGACCAAACACTCTAAACATTAGGGAACATTTATTTATTAATTAATTAATTAGTTAATTTATTACTTTATATATATATATATATATATATATATATATATATATAATTTAAATAAATAACTAAAAAGTATATTAGTATAATATATATTTTTTGGATTCAATTGTGTTAAGTAAGTTATTTATCTATGACCATTTCCACGAGAGGTAGTTTGACTAATTTCTCATGATTATTGAATAGTCCACTTAGCACTCATTACATTGGGTGATGCTCACACAGGTGAAGAAGTGGGATTGAAACTAATGAAATAAATCACATAACATCAATCATCACTTCCGGGGCTTGCACCTGGTAACCAGGACTCCCTGGGAGGTCACCCATCCCAGATCGCCTCTAGCTCAAGCGCGAAAAATTATATCTAATATAATGCACTGCGAAAACCCCCATACTTAATATATTAGTATAATTTATATATCTAAATGAAAAGAATTATACCCGATATATAATTATTTTTAAGGGATAAATTATTATCTTTTTAATTTTATATATATATATATGGGGGTGTGTTTTCTACTTTAAAAAGGAAAAAGAAAATATTAGTATAATTTATACACTGAAACCAAAAGAATTATACCTAATATATAATTATTTTTAAGGGATAAATTATTATTTTTTTATTTAAAAACTAAATAATATATATATTAATTAATTTAAATGTGTATAAATATACATATACATATTGTTTTATTTAGCTATATATCTCTATATATATTTAGCTATATATATATATATATATATTTTATTTATTTATTTAGCTCTATATATTATATATTTATTTATATAGGTGTGTTTTCTATTAATAAATATATATATATTAGTATAATGTGTATACTTAAATGAAAAGAATTATACCCCATATATAATTATTTTTAAGGGATTCATTATTATCATTTTAATTAAAAAAATAATTAATATATATATATATATATTAATATTATTAATGGAATTATGATGAGATAAATTAGGATTAATATTATTAATGGAATTATGATGAGATAAATTAGGATTATTACAACAACAAAAAAATGGAGAAAAACAACAAAGAATGGAGAAGGGAACAAAGAGGAAGCAACAAAACTTAGTGGGGAAACAAAAGAGACCCATATTCAAACCTTTTATGAGCCCTGAGAGTATAATTAAAACCAAAAAAGGAATTGATAAAATCAAATGAATGAAGAAGGGCAAAAAAGGGGGGCTAAGAGGAAAGGGCGGGGATCCAACAATTGCTAATTTTCTAGTCGTCATCCTTGTTAAGATTACTCGGCCTCCTTTCAATTTCAATGGCCTCTCTAAACTTACGGTGATGAAAAGGAGCAATCCTAGCAATAACTCGGGCCTCCTTAATCCTCAAATCCTTGATGCCCTCAAATCCTTGAACCATAATAAGGACATCGTTGTTCTAAAAGTAGGCAAAGGTGGGGTCGCAGTTATCCTTGACAAGGAAGATTACCGAAGGAAGATGTTGGATCACTTGTGTAACAATGAAAGCTACAAAAAACTTAATAAGAATCCCCTGAAAAGGATCTCCAGAATAGTCGCTCTAGCTATAAAGTCTAGTAGCACTGTTGGCACCTTTTGCCACAAACTTATTGAGAGTAGCCCGATCACTCTGAGGATCTATGGGCTTCCAAAGATCCATAAGGAAGGCCCCCCCCCTAAGACCCATTGTCAACACCATAGGAGGGCCAACCTATCTCCTAGCTAAATACCTAGCCTTGAAGCTTAAACCCCTTGTTGGCCTTACAAAGTCATTCGTCAAAGACTCTTCTTCATTTGTCAATGAGTTAAGGGGCATAAAGTTCAATCATGGGGACAATCTTGTTAGTTTTGATGTGGTCTCCCTTTACACTAACATCCCTATTAAGGAGGCTATTGAGGTCATTAATTGCCTCATTGATCCTGATAAAGCTAAATTAGTAGAGATTTGTCTTACTTCTACTTTTTTCTTCTTTGAAGGGGAATTCTATGAACAAACATGCGGTGTTTCCATGGGCTCCCCCGTGTCCCCTATTGTTTTTAATCTTTTTATAGAAGATTTTGAATCCAAAGCTTTAGCCTTGGCCCAATTCCAACCCAAGCTATGGAAAATATTTGTGGATGACACCTGTGTCATTTGGCCTCATGGTCAAGAAAAGTTAGATCATTTTTTCCAGCATCTCAACAATCAATCTATCTCCATAAAGTTTACTATGGAGCAAGAAGTTGATGGGTGCCTGCCTTTTCTTGATGTTCTCATTTCGAAGAAGGACGATGGTTCTTTCTCCCACCAAGTGTTTCAAAAGAAAACTCATACTGAGCAGTATCTTCATGCCAAATCTCATCATTTCCCTACTCAAAAGTTTGGTGTTCTCAACACGTTAGCTACTTGTGCACTGAGAATCTCTGATGAAAACCACCTTTATAAAGAGAAATCCCATATCCTTAATGTTTTTGTTAATAATGGGTATAGTAGGCACCAAGGTCTTAAAGCTTTCCTTAGAGCTAGTAAAGGTCCCAAGGTTAAGAAAGACCCTAAAGATAAAATCTTAGGGGTGCATCTCCCTTTCATCCAGGGGACCACAGACAAGATTGCAAGAATCCTAAGGAAGCATAATGTTCCCTCAACCTTTAGACCCCTTAACACCATTCGTAGCTCCTTAAAATCTATAAAAGACCTAGTTGACCCCAAGGATATGAAAGGTGTTTATGTTATACCATGTTCTTGTGGGACCCCCTACGTTGGTGAAACTAGGCGCTCTATTAATCAGAGGATTCATGAGCATGCAACCGACATCAAGCATGGGAGGACCCGGTCTTCAGCTTTGGTAGAACATGTAGAGAAGACTAAGCATCATATATGCATTGAGGAGGCCTAGGTTATTGCTAGGATTGCTCCTTTTCATCACCGTAAGTTTAGAGAGGCCATTGAAATTGAAAGGAGGCCGAGTAATCTTAACAGGGATGACGGCTGGAAAATTAGCAATTGTTGGATCCTCGCCCTTTCCTCTTAGCCCCCCTTTTTGGCCTTCTTCATTGGTTTGATTTTATTGATTTCTTTTTTGGTTTTAATTTTATTCATGAGGCTCATGAAAGGTTTGAATACGGGTCCCTTCTGTTCCCCCCCTGGCGTTTGTTGCTTCCTCTTTGTTCCATTCTCTATTCTTTATTGTTTTTCTTCTTTTTGTTGTTGTTGTAATAATCCTAATCTATCTCATCATAATTCCATTAATAATATTAATCCTAATTTATCTCATCATAATTCCATTAATAATATATATATATATATATATATATAAACTTTAGTTTTTAAATTAAAATGATAATAATGTCCCTTAAAAATAATTATATATCAAGTATAATTCTTTTGGTTTAGGTATATAAATTAAAAGTCGTCTTTAGTGCAATTTTTTGGACTTTTTGGTACCGGAATCTGGCAGGAAAATTTGAGGTGAAATCTTGATTTGTGTTATTTAAACTGGTTTTTTGACTGTATATGGATTCAACACCCTAAAAAAACTCTAGGGCACTTCGATTGTGCAGGGGTTACCCATCAAACTTGTGATTTCAATAAATTCTTGCCGGATTTTAGAGAAATTAGATCGGAAAAGCTTCAAAAAAGTCGCACTAAAGACAATTCGTATATATATATATATATATATATATATATATATGTATATATGTATATATATATAATATAATATATATATATATATATATTATTATATTTTATTTAGTTTTTAAATTAAAAAGATAATAATTTATCCCTTAAAAAGAATTATACACTCGGTATCATATATAAATTATACTAATATACTTTTCATTTATTTATTTAAATGTAAAAAACAACATACATATATATTAAAAAGTTTAGTTTTTATATAAAAAGTTTAGTTTTTATATATATATATATTCCCTAATGTTTGGTCCAGTGAAAAGTAATTGTTTCTTCTAGTCAAAAGTAGTCATTTCTTTATAGTTGTTGGAGTGTTTGGTCTCTCTATATAACTTGTTGCCATGATCTGATTCGTCATCCTGACCTGATGATGAATCACACTTGTTGGTTCGAAATGCGTCGACAAATGAATTTTGATGTGATTATCACTGAAAACATGTCTTAATATATATATATATATATATATATATATATATATATATATATATATATATATATATATATATATATATATGTCAAGTTGTTTAAGTTCTTTCGAGGTTATATTAGGTTTGACATGTGGCTTGAGAAACCACAACCGATGGGCATTTAAGCCGTCAAAATCACCTGAGGATCGCACTCGACCTGGGCCACACCAACCCTTAACATGGTTGGATATTTGCTAACAAAGTTTCGAATCAGTTACCTTCACATCACAGAGTAACTTAATAGTACACCTACCACCGTCTATTCTACGTCTCATAGACATTATATATATAGGTTGAGTTTAACTTGTTTACTAAATGGAAGAATGGTTTTTGCTTATAATAAGATGTAATAGCCTCTATTACCTCAATGATCCTTGGGATAATTTAATTATCCTAGAAGTGGCTTCCATCCTGAACCCCTCCCCATGAGGTTTGAACTTGAGACTTGGTAAGGACTACACCCCACTGAAACCAATTATTCTACATCTCATGGGTAATAAAAATATCATATCAACATGGAGTTGTAACATAGTCAATAATAAATATATTGATTATAAAAAACTTTCTAAAAAAATCAAATTAAACATTTATAATTATTATAAAAGTAATTCATTATATATTAAGAGGAATCATTCTAAGCATTATTGCTTGTGATATGCTTTATAAAAGTTTTTAGGTCTTATGGTTTTAAAATACATAAAATTTAACAAAGAACTTGCTAGTTATGCTTCTTCTTGTTTACCATGAGACACAACACAAAGGAGTGGTGTTGTCCCATATTCATTGGTTTGTTGTTTTGGTGGACTATATCTTCTTCTTTGAAATTAGCATGTGCCAAGTCATCAAACACTGATGTTTAGAGGTCGAAGACAAAATTTCCTTCCCAAAGTTCAAAGCCAAATTCTTAGCCATGTTACACTTAGCTTCAAGAAGACTCGTTCTTTGTTTCCGATGAATCAACATGTTCATGATGTTGACAAGCTCTACTATGCAATGGTGTTTCAGTTCATTGATCTATGAAGTAATTGACAATTCAATTCAATTCATTGATCTATGAAGTAATTTACAAGACAATTTTTTTATTGTTGAAGTGGATTCCTTGTGTGTCCTAAAGATTCTTCTAAACTCAAGGAGATCCCTATCATCCATATTACACTGTGCCATTATCCATAATTCATGAATTAAGTCATGAAAGGGAGGGTTCTAATAGCCTAGGCCAAAAGCAAGGATCTCGCATGAACTTTGGTTACAAAATTCAAATTTGAAATAGAGTTGAAACCATAGGCAAGTCTTTTCTTTTAAAAAAAATCATTATTATTCAACTATAATAAATTTAAGTTAAGGGAGTAATTTTAAATTGAAAAATCATTATTATTCAACTATAATAAATTTAAGCCAAGAGATTTATTTTAAATTGAAAAGGTGTGTGAAGAAAAATTTAGAATGAGAGACATAAACCACTAGCATGAGACAATTTTTTTACAATTTTATCCTAAATCTTACTCACAAATTTATAAATTTCAAAAAATTGGTGATTGTTGACTTAACCCAAATGCTAGAATGAAATTGCTAAGGTACAATTCACCAAAATAAACTCAATAAAGCTTTTCTCTACTTAATTTGAACAAAGAACGCACATTTACCTTGATTGATGGGAAAATTCTAGCAAGATGAGTGGCATAAGAGAAACCATGAAAACAAACTTAGGGATTGATGTAGTGAAAGGAGAAAACTTGGAGAGGCCAAACTCCATCTCGAATTCCCTAGAAATCCAACTTTTAATTGATTTAATTGCCTATTAAAATGATCAAGGCTAAGATAAATAACACCCAAGGTACTTAAAATCCCGAGAGTATGAGCTTTTGGAGGCAAAAATGAAATCAAGGGATGGAAAAATATTGAATAGAAAAATGACATATAATCCTAGCCTACATAAGTGGTGTTGACAAATAGCCCAAGGAGAGGGATCATACATATCAATGATGCTATCCCCACTGAAATAAAGTTGCTTTGATGCCCAATTTTGTTGCTTGCATTCTCCATTATCCCATAACCAATGTACACTATAATGCTAGATCCTTTAAGTGATGTGTCCTATTTTAATGTTTGCATGCTACAAGTACCACGAGTTGTCTTTTGAGCTCCCACATTGAGGAGAGGAGGATTAACCTTTGTCCACTCTCACTCATGTGGAAGTTAACGTGACGAGAAATCACCATTCCAGAAGGGAACACAAAGGGATATAACATGTGATGTTGCCTTGGTTTCTAGCGGGAAACATAAAGGGATATAACACGTGATGTTGCCTCAGTTTCCAAGGGGAAACACAAAGGGATATAACATGTGATGTTGCTTCAGTTTTCTCATTAATACACCAAGTGGTGCTAACAAATAGCCCAAAGAGAGGGATCATATATACTAATGATGTTATCCCAATGAAACAAAGTTGTTTTAATGCCCAATTTTGTTGTTGGCACTCTCCATTATCCCACAACCAATGCACACTATAATGCTAGAGCTTTCAAGTGCTGTCTTGTTTTAATATTTGCATATTATAAGTATCACAAGATGATCTCTCTGAGCTCCCGTATTGAAGTAAGGAGGATTATCCTTTATCTTCTCACTCTCCCATATTGGAGTGAGGAGGATTATCCTTTGTCCACTCACTCAAGTGGAAGTTAACATGACTTGAGATCACCATTCTAAGGAAACACAAACGAATATACAAATATAAAATATGATGATTTTTAAATTTTTCAAATTTTCATTAATACACCAAGTTCTAAATGACTTATTCCAATTATATATATATGGTTATTGTATTTTCTTCTGAATTGAAGAGAATCCCTACCATTACCATTACCACCTCTGAAATTAATAATTCACTTTATTTAAATTAAAGATAAATTAAAAATTATTATATCTAAAGCTAGAGAGTAACTACAACAATTAAAGATTATTACATGTAAGACCATAAAATCTGTATTCAGAAGGATCACATCGCCCTACTACCAAGAAAATATAATAGCCCCGCCACAAACCATGCCGGATGAAAACCCGTGGCCCAATATAATACAACCATACCAAATAAGATTAACCAAAATTCTAACAAAAAAATTGGCATTATCACTTTAAAATTTAAAATTCAAAACTAATTATGTAAAATAAACATAATCTTACCCATATCCTCAAAAGTTGTCTAAATCTGGATCGACCGAATTTTAACTTCCTGTAAACACACAGTTACTAATAAACCATGCATAGGCTGAACTGGTGAGTAGGCCGGTCGAATAAACACCAGCTACGATTAAATTATGCATGGCCTGGATTCGTTGGATTGGATTTCGACACATTTGTTTTGCAAGCTGCCTTCGGACCAAGATTTGAGGGATTCAAATTCCAACAAATGCAAATAAAATAGGTCGATTAGAATAATCGGAAGGAGAGGCGAGAAAGTCAAGTAGCCAGTACAAGGGGCTTGTCGGCATCTACAACGGTTTCAGAATCCAAGGCAAAGATAAAGAAAAGCAGATTACTTATCCAGGATGCAGAGGCGCCTGTAAGGCTGTGGGGTTCATTCCTCTGAAATCACTGTTGAGTTGTTACCGTTTCTACTGGACAAGTTTGGACGACTGTGCCAAACAGGTCCTTGTCAGCAACTTAGTAGGGGCAGGATAGAGGAATTTTGCGTTCATGTAGGTAACTCACCAGCTTTCTAGCTTGATATCACTCCTCCCAGCCCAGTACTACATTCTTCTGCTGTGAATGCTCATTTCGTTGACATGATTATTGGGTCCATCATTTGAGCAGAATCTCCTCTGCCCATTTGCTTCACTTCTCTCCTCCTTGAATCCCCGCTGCCCACAACTTTTGAATCTTCGTTTGTTTAGAAATCAAGGTCCGGGTTTCCATCAAATCCCCGATTTTACTAAATATAGACTCAAACCAAATACTTCAAATCCTCAGCTTGTCATGACTGGGGCCAAATTCCGAGTGGCTATCCTCGTTCTGAGCCGATTCCCTAGTGCCCAAATGCTTGAAATCTCGATTTGAATCGGGCATTCCGATGCCCATTGCTCAAAGTCCATAGCTTGTTGTACCCGTTTCCTCGAGATCCTCAGTTTTGGGTTATATGATCTCCATCAATGCACCACACGGAACGCTTCTTTGTTTTAAATGCAGCTTTTGCAATGATTTAGGCAGATCAATGACTGCCAACCTGCGCGAAATCATTGGCTGTCTATATTTTAGGAGTAGTCTTCGTTGCCCAGTTACTGCTAGTCCTCATCATTAAAGCATTATCTCGGTTATTTTCTGCCTTCCCATAGGCCCTGTTCTCTGATCTGGTCTGGAGTTTCCCATCATCTGTAGACAGACCCAAAAGTATTATAAGCAGTAGACGCTAGTATAGAAAGTAAAAAATGGTTGCAGGAGGAAGGGAAGGAGGAAGGCCAGGATCCCCACCATCAAGAGTATCACAGGCCCAAGAGCAGGATCCTGAATCTCCCTCGCTGGGCAAGAGGCCGGGTCCCTGGCCACCCAGAGTGGGATTAGGCATGGAGCCGCAAAGAGCAGATGCGGATCACAGTCCGAAGCTTGTGGGCAATTGGGCTAAGAGAACTGGCTTCAGAAGCACAGCTTCATCTGAGAGCTTGCCCACTTATAGCACTGATGCAGAGATCGGCAATGCAGATTACGGTAAGCCTGCAGGCCCTCCTCCCCCACTCCCTAAGCCCCCAGGATATGCAAATAAAGCCAGGGCCTTCGATCTCGAGGCCGGTCCTCCTCCTGCTCCAACTACTTCGGCTGCTGCCACCAATGGAAATAGCCTTAATGTGAGGTTGAGTGAGAAAATAAAGAGACCACCAGCACAACAGCCACCTGATGCATTGCCCCCTGCTTCAACTCCTTCACCTTCTGTTGTCCCATCGGAAAGAAAGGGTTTAGATACTGATAAGAGCACCGTGGTGTTGCCGAAAAGCGGCCAAGCTAAGCCAGAACCGGTTAGAATCCAAAGGGAGCTTGAACCGGATCTTGTGTCACAGTCACAGGATGCAGATGAAGCGACAGTCAAGTCTTCTCACTTGAAATATGAGCTCAGGGAGACTCCTGGATTATGTAAGTCTGCCTGTGCTCATTCAGTATGAATCCTGATTTTGTGTGATTTGTTTTCCCTGAAATTTAAAATCAGAATATTGCTACTGTCTCCTACAATTTGTTTCTGTTCAGAATTGTGGAATAGATTTAAATTAAATGCTTTTACACATATAGCAATTTAGCATTTTGAATTGCTGCTATTCTCTGAACCGTGAAATAGATAAATGCAACGCCTTTACACCGAGAGAAATTGAGCATTTTGAAATTTGCTGATTTGCGAAATTGTGAAATATAGTGTATTTGACAATGGTGTGTTACTCAATCTCTTTTATTCTAGGATAGGTGGTGTATCTGATCATTTCTGATGGTGTTTGTGCACAGTTTTTCTAATATTATATGCGATTCAACATTATCTGTCTATCATAGGATCTTTAATCCTTATCCCGTTGGTGATTGTGCCTGCCATGAATGGAAGTAATGTGAGTACTTTTCTTTTCATCCACTCTCTGAGTTGTTGTGGACAAGAATTGCATTTTGTTCTTTTGGGAATTTTTATTCAGACTGTTTGATATCTCTAGTTCGCAGCCTACATTGTATGTTCTTATCTTAAGTTTTTGCTAGACAGGAAGATACAGCAAAGCTGGTGTCAGCTGTGCTTCTAGTCTCTGGCATCTCAACCCTTCTGCACTCCTTGTTTGGTTCGAGACTACCGTTGGTCCAGGGAGCCTCTTTTGTGTATCTTGCACCGGCTTTGACTATCATATTTTCCAATGAAGTGCCTGCTACGAGTAAAAATGTATTCCCCCACGTTCTTTCTTTTTATGTCTCAATCATGCAGGAGAATAGAAGGTTAATCTTCCAGATAGCAGATGGCAAAGTTTGGTTTTAAACTGTAAACATCCCACATTTTCAGCAATTTTGAAGTTGATTTTGTGAGTATCACAAGCTTTGGATATTATCTTAATGTTTATCTTCGAAGCTGTCTTTCTCGATTGCTTTGCAGAGATTTAAGGACACGATGAGAGAGCTTCAGGGAGCAATGATTGTTGCGGCTATGTTTCAACTTATTGTAGGCTACAGTGGCCTAATGTCAGTGTTGCTTAGGTAACTCAATACTCTCTTTTTTCAATACTCAGATGTCATTGTTGTAATTTTATTTCCCTCAACTTTTATTGCTTCTACTAGCAAGCGACGGTAACAAGGAAAAAGAAGAAAACATTTGTGATTATCTTCCACCTCCAATCTTTTAAATATATTGTTCAGTTGATGTGCTTTGTGCCATTAATTACTCAAAAAGAAATAGGTGATTGTGAAGGTCAAGAATGAAGATATTAATTATCGCAGATGTTCTTATTGACCATTATAATCACACTGGTCCAGTACAGTATGTGTTGGGGGATTAAAATTAATGACTGATGAAATGAAAAAAAATATTAAATGATTAGTGCAGCTAGTGCTAGGAATCTGATATTAATACGGATAATGAAAAATGAAACATTGTGCAATGATTCAAATGGCTCACATTTTATATTAAGTAGCTATGAAATCTACTTGAACTTATGGAAATGTCTCTCCTTTGCTCCTAATAGAGATTTTCGTGTCTGAGTGAAGATTGGTCTTTCCACTATGTATTGCACGGGTTGTCCTCTTTTATTCTTGTTTGTGGCCATCTGTTGGACATTAATAAAATTATCTTACCTTGGATTGTTGGTTGAGGGTGGGGAGGATGGAATCTATATCATCATATCAATGTGAGAGTTTGATACTGGAAAAATAGTCATCTAGATGCTGATCAAGAGAGAGGGAGGGAGATCTAAGGATGTTGTCAAGATCTTTGGGCCCCAAAAGACTAAGGGTGAGGGGTTGATAGGGGCACTAGCTTGTTATCAGAGCCCTTGGGTACCATTGTGGGATCTGACTGTATCACCCTCGAGGGGATGTTGGAATGAGGAAGCCTTGCTCTTCTACTGTCCACAAACTTGTTGAGAAATGTAACTAGTTTCGGTCTTCATAATTGTATCCTATGTAACAAACAAGAAAAGAAAAGAAAAGTTATTATTATTAAAGCATGGGTTTCATGCTCATTATTGATGGTATTCTAGGTAAAAGCATGTTTTCATGCTTCTAGGGTTGTTAGGTCTTAGGATTTATTGTCCTGAGTCAAAGGAGTCAAAATCATGTTTATAAGACCCTTTCAGACAAATATATATTTGTAAACTAAAAGAATTATTTTTGAGTCTAAAAAGTCCTGGAAGCTCCAAAGCACGAGTCGGCCTAAAGGAGGGAATTCGACCCCCTGAGAAGGCTATATAAAGGAGCAACTCAACCTCATTTGGCACACACTCACTCCACAAGTGTGATCTATCAAGAAAGAGTTCGATATGTAACTGGGAAGTTGGAAGAAGGAGAGCGAAGGTCTAAGAGAAGAAAGAAGGACGAAATATCTTGGTTTTGAAATTTGGGCTCTATCTCTCTCACACGTGCAAAGTTCTAGGGTTTCTGGTGCTGTAGGAGGAGGCTGAAATTGCAGGTTTGAGTTGTAGTAGGATGAAGTGCAAAATCTTGTAGCTGGAAGAAAGAAAACCCTATATTGACCTTGTTGACCTTGGGAAAGCTGTCTTGCTCTAGGAAGGTCTCAGAAGGAGGCTGGATTAGGGTTTCCAGAGAAGCTGCAAGGCTCACATTGTAGGGTCGAAGTTGCAGGATGAGTTGTAGTATTGAAGCTGGCGAGTCGAAGATGCAATATTGAAGTTGGCTAGTGCAGAATCAAGGAAGGACTCGAGGAAGGGCTGACTTGGTACTTGGAGAAGGACTTAGTCTAGGGTTTGGGTCTTTGTATCTCATTTGAAGCAGATTCTAAGAAGAGAAGAGTTTTCGGGTTTTCCCCTTGGAGGGGTTTTTGCCCTGGTTGAGAGCCTAATATCTATGCCCTCTATTGTTGTTGTTACTGTTCTTGATATTGTTTGATGAAAAGTTCTAACTAAAGAACTAAAGAAAATAATTAAGATTCACAAGCAATTATCAAGGTTAAAGGAAAATAAGATTACTAACTGCCACTATCCATTTTCCAACATGGTATTAGAGCTGAGGTGAACAAGGAGGGCAACTGAAAGGACACTAGAAGGAACTGCTTATCAAGGGGAAGGGAAAAGGAAACTCTCAAGTGTGAAGAGAAAGACTCATTGAAGACCTAGAAGAAGGGTTTCTACATTGAAGGAGATCAAGTATACATCAAGCACGCATCCAAAGAAAAAATCTGAAAGGAAGAGTACGAGAAGATTGCTGATCTCTCTCTTTGGAAGAAGATCTATTTGGAAGGCATCAAGGATCTTGGAAGTTGTTGTTGGAAGAATCCCAGGAGACATCTTTCAAAGACATTGTTGAAGACTCTTCAAGAATCTTGAAGGCATCAAAGAAGGTTGAAGACATCATCAAGGAGAATCTTGATCTCAAGTAAGTAACATATTATTACATCATGCCTAAATCTTCAAGTCATATGGGTTCTTTCTGCAAGGAGAGCAATAAGCTTGTTGGGGCATCAAACTATCTAGCATGGAAGAAAATAATTGACTTGATACTCACAGAACAAGAAGTAATGGAATATGTTACTGGGGAAATTACTGAACCTAAGAAAGATAAGACACAAGAACTAGCAAAATACAAGAAAGGGGAAGTAAGGGCTCAAAGGATCATAGTTGAATCAATTAAGGATTCTCTTGTTCCATTTGTTGCAAATTTGAAGACTTCCAAGGCCATGTATGACAAGCTAGTGAATTTGTACTCAATAAGTACAACAGGACAAAAGATGTCGTTGAGGAACAAATTGTATAGAATGAAGAAATCAAAGGATGAAGATGTGGCATCCTTTCTCATGAGAGTCTCTCAACTAAGAGACCATTTGCAAGGACTTGGGGAACCAATTACTGATTCTGATTTACCATCTGTGTACTAAATGCATTGCCACCAAAATGGGGCAACTTTGCAATAAGCATCTACTCCAAGAAGGATTCAACTCCCTTTGATGAGTTGTGGGCGCAGTGCATATTGGAAGAATCAAGGATCAAGGTCAAGGATGATATTGGATCTAATGAGCAATCTCAAGCCTTTCTAGCTCGAGTCAAGAAGTTAAAGAAGGGAAAGTTTGGTAAGTTCAAGAAGAAAGACATGTCCAAGGTTCAATGCTTCAAGTGTAATGAATTTGGATACTATAAGAGGGACTGTCCAAGCCTACAAAACAACAAGAGAAAGGAAAGGAGTGAAGTTCATGTAGCCGAGGTCGTGGGAGAACCTAAGAAGAAGGCAAAGAAGGAAGCAGCGAAGGATCTCTACTATTAAAGAAGGTTCACTAACTGTCAGGTTCTCTGTGAAGTTTAATCTTTCCTTTTGAATAATATGTTTTGCATAGCATTATAAAAAGAAGCATATGATAGTAGCACGTCTAGAATTTAAAATGATTAAGTTGCTTCTAGATAGATGGATAGATGGACCATTTTGCATATTGATCATCCAAGCATTATCTAACACTATGTTAGAGGTAGTATCTTGCTTAGGTGGATCATCATGATCCTGGAAGAACCATCATTATGGAAGGTTCTTGGGAAAAGCATTATGACAAGATTAGTATGCATTCTATGTAATGTGGAGTCAATACTAGTAAAGTGATGGAGTGCAATGGGTCAGGATGTAGGCTCTTTGTGAGGTATACGAATAGCTAGATGATTGGATGAAAGCATAGGAATGCATGCTGGATATAAAATTTTTGGATAGGATTCATGTGTATAGAATCTTGTGAAAGGAAATTTGGTCATAAAAATACGCTGAAGTGTATGGAATCTGGGTATATGATGCTTGAAAAGGATTTGACTGACTTAAGGGTGTATAAAAGATTAAGACTTTCTCTAGAATATATACAATAATAATTAACATCCGGAATAGTCTCCGGAAGAGAAGTTGTAACTTGGCAATCAAGTTTGATCTTGGGCACTCTAATGCATGAAGGAAGATTCAAGTGGAAATCGACCATGAGGATGTTGATGGGGATGAGAAGCTCATCATGCTAAGGTAAGTCTGATTTTCATTATTATTGGTTTTCTGGTTAACATATCTTTTTGCTACCTGGAAGAATGTTGTAGGGATATATAATGGCAGTTGAGGCAAATTCAAGTGTATGGATGAAGGATATTGAGGGAAGCTCGATATCTGTTACATGGCAATTGTGAAGTCAAGATGTGGACATCTTGGGATTAAAAGGTAGCAGTACGAGAAGATAATCTGGAGGTCAAAGGAAGATCATTTTCAAGAAGAAGTTTGGAAAGGCTCAATGTAATTCCTTTATATCAAAGAAGAAAGTGATGAGCAAGAAGATTGGCCTAGAACCTGTCATAAGATTGAAGAGAAAAGGTGGCTCCATGATACCTTGAAAGAAAGAAAGCTTGATGATACAAAGGAAAGAGGGATCCGGGCAACTATGAAGAACTAGTAGCTGATACTCTTATGAAGACACGCTGTAAGGCTTGTGGTGATGACTTCCCAAATATAGAGGAAGTCTAGATGTCCTCTGGTTTTGAGAGGGAGCAAAGAAGTCTCCTTGTATAGCAGCAACATTATATTCTCAAGACTAAAGGAGAATAGGGATGTCCTCTTAGTTTGAGAGGGAGTGATGTTGGACATCACATGTGCATTCTCCTCTTCAGGTGATGAAGAGAGAATGGTAGAGGATTGGATAAGCATCTGTGGTTTCCTTGAGGATATAACATCCAAGAAAGGAAAGGGACCAACACTCTTTGAGGATGTGATAGGTATCCAAGAGAAGAGTGGTCAAAGAGGACCAATATTCTTTGAGGACTCGGGATTGGAGATCCAAGATAAGAATAGTCCTAAAAGGACATACCTTGTAGACATCCGGATGGGGTATGTACCTTGTAGAGGTAGTGCGGTATCACACATAAAGCCTCCCAACATAATGCTCTTGATTAAAGTAGAGCTTGTCCAGTTAGGCCTTAAGGACAATGCTGGTCATGATAATGATGCTTATAGTATGGTTTATCAATTCGACTCTTCTTGTGAGAACTCTTCAGTTTGAGATATGATGTTGTACTGGTTGTACAATTATGAATACCTCCCTAGTTAAGAGGGAGTGTTGAGAAATGTAACTAGTTTCGATCTTCATAATTGTTGTACTCATTTCAATATGTATCCTATGTAACAAACAAGAAAAGAAAAGAAAAGTTATTATTACTAAAGCATGGGTTTCATGCTCATTATTGATGGTCTTCTAGGTAAAAGCATGTTCTTCATGCTTCTAGGGTTGATTAGGTCTTAGGATTTATTGTCTTGAGTCAAAGGAGTCAACATCATGTTTATAAGACCCTTCCAGGCAAAAATATATTGCAAAAAAAAAGATTTTTTTTGAGTCTAGAAAGTCCTGGAAGCTCCAAAGTACAAGTTGGCCTTGGGAACATCAAGTCGGCCTAAAGGAGGGAATTTGACCCCTTGAGGAAGGCTATATAAAGGTGCAGTTCAACCTCACTTGGCACACACTCACTCCACAAGTTTGATCTATCAAGAAAGAGTTCAATTTGTAGCTGGGAAGCTGGAAGAAGGAGAGCGAATGTCTAAGAGAAGAAAGAAGGACAAAATATCTTGGTTTTGGGCTCTATCTCTCTCTCACGTGCAAAGTTCTGGGGTTTTTGGTGCTACAGAAGGAGGCTGAAATTGCAGGTTCGTGTTGCAGTAGGACGAAGTGCAAAATATTGTAGTTGGAAGAAAGAAAACCCTATATTGACCTCGTTGACCTTGGGAGAGTTGTCTTGCTCTATGAATGTCTCAAAAAGAGGCTAGATTGATGTTTCTAGAGAAGTTGCAAGGTTGAAAATGCAGGGTCGAAGTTGCAAGATGAGTTGCAGTATTGAAGCTGGCAGGGTGAAGATGTAGTATTGAAGCTGGGTAGTGCAGAATCAAGGAAGGACTTGAGGAAGGGCTGACTTGGTACTTGGAGAAGGACTTGGTCTAGGGTTTGGGTCTTTGTATCTCATTTGAAGCAGATTCTAAGAAGAGAAGAGTTTTTGGGGTTTCCCCTTGGAGGGGTTTTGCCTTGGCTGAGAGCCTAATATTTGTGTCCTCTATTGTTGTTGTTACTTTTCTTGATATCGTTTGATGAAAAGATCTAACTAAAGAACTAAAGAACTAAAGAAGATAATTAAGATTCACAAGCAATTATCAAGGTTAAAGGAAAATAAGATTATTAGTTGCCATTATCCATTTTCCAACAAGACTAAGGAAAGAAACTTCAGATAGGTCTTTGGTTGTCTAGCTAAGGTTGGGAGGCACTTTGACATGTGGGTGTCATCTTGCTTTGGATCGCTATGGAGTTGGTCCATTTTTCTCTATGACAATGTTCATTTGTCACTATGAGGATGCTTTGGTTATTTGATTGGTTCATCACCTCCAAATTGACCTTGATGATCTTGGTTGAACTTCTTGGTGGTGGTGGCGGGGGGCTGAGGGGAGACACAAGGTCTCACCATTCTTTGGTTTGAAGTGCTTTGTAGCTTTTCCTATCCCTTGTTACCTCGATTTGACAGAGCAACATGAAAGTATGAGGTGATTCTCCTAGTGGTCCCATGGTAGGGGGAGGCGTGCAAGAACTTAGATTTGTGGTTGAATATCTTCTTGATGAATAGGGCTAGGTATCTTTGATTACGATATAGAATGAAAGTGGAGAGGGACCTCCTCGAGTCCTTATAGAGGTAATGGTAGCATCCTTCGATCTCATAGTAGAAGGGGCACCTTAAGAGGTGCATTTCTATCTCTAGCTCTAGTCGGTGGCACATTTAACAAATTCCATCTAATATGGGAATATGGTAATTAGTCTCCACCTAGAGTTTGTGAGAGCTAACCTCGAGCTGGCCTAGAGGGATTTTCTAAGTGAAAGTATCTAATGTCTGTGTGTATATGGGATAGGGATGATGATGCCATCCCACAACTCCAAGAAGTGCTCATGGTAAAAAGTCAGCTTCAGATCTGAGATATTTGGAGGCGAGGTCCGCAGGCAAGTGACTTGGATATGCAATTTGTGTGAAAATTCCTAGAATCTAACAATCTTAGGAATCCTACTGCAACCAATTGAATCTACTTCTCCTAGATTATAAATTACATTACAAGCTTATTTCATATTTCTTCATGAAATATTGAAGTAAATTCCTGAAGCAGCCTACACCAATTAAATATGATTATGAAACATAGAAATTGAGCAAGGAAAATAGAAACACATAGGACACAGTTATTTTTGGACAAAAGTACCCTGAAAAACCCAATGTGGGAAAACCAGTGCAACAACTCTGAGGGTTTATTGCTATTAAGCAGTAGAAAAATCTGAATATATCACTGAATACCTCACAGGGTTATTCAGTTACAGAGAGGAATATTGGCAGAAGCTTTACGAGTTTTGCCTCACACAATCACTAAGAAATCTTGGTTGATCCAACCCCAAATTGACTGCCCCCCGACTTTTCTGGCTGCCTCTACGCAGTGTGTGCGTCAGCCCAACGTCAAGCTCTCTGGGTGTTGTGTCACTTCTTTGGCTGGTCGATTTGCTGCCCAGGAAATTCGATTTCTACCTCCCGGTCTCACACCCCGACTCCCGACTTCTGAAAATCGAATTCCTTTGCAGATTTTAGACTCCTCTCTCTCCCTCTATGCTGGTTCTGTGTGGCCCTTCTGGTCCTGCGTCAAGGCCTTTGGATCACTCACTGCCTCTCTCTGCTGATGTATCTCCGACTGAGAATCTCTCTCTCTAGAAGCTGCTATCCCTTCCCCTCAACTGCAAGAGATCTCCTTAATCGATTTTTCCTCCCGAGAACTTCTCACTTCAGAAAATCGATTTTCTCAATCTCTTTGTGTGTCTTCCAAATGACCCTCAAGCCCCTTCTTATATCTTCCTGTTGGACAACTAATGACCTAGATTACATCTTAATCAAAGGCTCATATTGTTTTGGCTTGATCCATGGCTTATTCTAGAAGTTTCACCCCTGATTAGATTAATACCCATTAATATTTTAATTTTGCTAAGTTTAGAGTCTAGACTTAGGAATCCCATTAAAAATATTCATTATTTTAATAAAATCACTTATGGGTGGAATTTCCCAAAATGCTTTTTGGGTTCTTTGGAATACATGTGCCCAAGCCTCCTTGCAAAATTTGAGGCTTAGAGCACATCTGATGCTACCCAAATCAACAAGTTGTAGATATCCTCTGTATATGCTTGGTTGAGATCTTTGTATAGTACACAAGAGATGGCTTAGCACGTCTGGAGAGTGCTTGAAGGGGATAAGGAGCGTTGAGGAGATGGTCATTGATTGGAGAAGTTGAGAGGCCTCTGTAAACCAACCTCATGCGTGGTAATTGATTGGAGAAGTTGAGAGGCCTCTGTAACCAACCTCGTGCATGGTTGGTGTGGCAATTTGAGGGAAGGGCCTTTGGGAGTAGAGTGCATGGTAGGGATACCTCTATCTCTCAGAGGTAGAGTCCTCAAAGGTCCTTGCTCTATGCAGAAAAGAGACTATACAAAAGATAACTTCAAGGTGAAAGGGGTGGACATTGAACTTTGCTTGAATAATGTGTTGGAGAACTATATATTTACATCAAAATGATGCGCTTCAGAAGTTGGATCTGAGTTCTCTTTATTGATGCCCAATTTATTTGTAGTAGGATTAGTCACCAGATCTTTGAACCATAGGGAATCATGGGTTTGATAATAGCCTCCATGAGGTCAAGTTTGGACGAGATGTTCTAAAATTGACCTTGGAAACATTGTCTCTCAATGATGGCTAGGGAGATGTAGCCTTTGTTGGGTCAAGGTTGGAGGGCTTGACACATGTTGAAATGAGGCCTCATGAACAAGACCCCTAAGTAGGTGCAAATAGTTGTTATCTTGATGTCTTCCTTCATAAGTAGAAATTTTAGTTGGAAAGAAAGCTCTTCAATGAAGTTGGCCAAAACATTAGCGTGTCTTTGTAGGCCCTCATGAATAGAGGCTAGTAAGATCAAGTCATTGGAAAAAAGGAGTAGGGAAATCAACACTTCGTGTGGAAGGCATGCATCTTTCCTCTGGATGTGCTCATGGAGGAAAGACTCTAGCAACTAACTTCTCAATATAGATCCCAAAGAGAGTCGAAGAAAGAGGGTGTCCTTGCTTTGCCCTAATGGTACTTTGGATGAAGTCAAAAGGTTCACGTGTCATTCAAAATTGACCTAGAATTGACCTGTACAATCTCATAATGACCTCCAGGGGGGTCTTGGAGATGCTAACGTCACGGAGCCTTGGGAGTAATGCCTCTCTCGGGATTGTGTCAACCACTTCCTAAAACTCTACAAAGTAGCAATGGACTTTTGAAGAGTGATGGTGGGCCTCCTCATCATATATATCCCAAAGAGAGTTGGAAAAAAGGGGCATCCATGCTTTACCCCAAGGGTACTTTGGATGAAGTAAAAAAGGTTGTGTGTCATTTGGAGGTGACTCGGAACTGACTTGTACAATATCAGAATGGCCTCTAGGAGGGTCTTAGAGTTGCTAATGTCATAAAGCCTTTGGAAATGCCTATCTCAGGATCGTCTCAAATGCTTTTTGAAAGTCTACAAAGTAGCAGTAGGCTTTTGAAGAGTGATGGCGGGCTTCCTTGATAATGACCTTGAGTGTGAAGATGTGATTGGTTGTTTGGTAATTTGGGGAGAAACTAGCCTATCCTATGGCCCCAAGGTGCTAATTTTCTAGCATGTCTAGAAACCATTGATGTAGGACTATGACATAAAGCTTGGAGAATGTATGTCCAATCATGATACTCTGGTAATTGTTTGGATTGGAGCTACTCCCTAATTTGTGGATCAGGTGAATGATGTGTCGAGTCTAGGTGTTGGGGGGCTCATAATATACCACATGGTTAAATAAATCAACAATATATGAGTTGAGAGATCAGATGCCATGCTTGAGGAATTCGCTTGGAGATCCTTCTCATTTGCTGCTCTATTGTTGCTCATAAGCTTTGGCTGCTCTCTTGATGTCTCTCCTAGAGAAAAGGTGACATGAGGAGGTGGGGCAGGGGGGGGGATATGGATGGGTGATTGTCCATGAATGTCATAAAGGGAGGTTGTGTGGAGGGGGTCTAGGTTTGGGGAGATGGTATGGTGTTGAGGGAAAGGTTTTTGGGAAGTGGGAGAGGGCTGCATGAAGTTCATGTCTCCTCATGGGCTGCATGAATGCTTGCTCTTTACAACGGAAGAGACATTGGTAGTGTTCACGAAGGCAAAAGGAAGATGAGAAAAATGCCTAATGTAGGAGAAGGTCATTTAAATGAATTTGTATTGCAGTGAGCAATCAAATGTCTTGTTCATTTGGATTTCAGGATGCAATCTTTTCTTGTGATTTCATATTTTCATATGCCAAAGGCCCAAAACAAAAATACTTTGGTTGGGATCAATTTGAGAAACTACTATTCATTGCCTTCATGTCTGCTACTGCCATTTGGTAATATTGTGCAAAAACAACATTCTAGCTAAGTAGAAGGTACCTTGGACAGAATTGTAATACTGTTTTATAAGCAATACGAATTGCATCAATTTCTATTTTCTACATGCAGTTCATTACTGTGATTTCAGGTCATACTTCGCAAAGGTCCTCGGGTCAGGATGATTTTGGCATATTTATTTATCATATTTCTTCTTACAGATGCTAATTGGACTATCTCACTGGGTTGAGAACTTCAGTCAAGTAACAATTGTTTATTTCACAAATATGAGTACTTAAGGCAATATGCTGTAAATATTTCCTTCCAGTTGCTTATTAGTTGCTTTGATTCTGCAAGAGTACAATGTGGTGCTCTTTCTCAAAGCTTTATTCTGTAAATTCTGTTTTGTGGATGTTCTTATGGAAATGATTTCTTGCAGGTAAAAGTGGTTGGGCTGTTTCCAGTTATCAAGTGATCTTTTAGAATCTACAGCTCATTTGAGAAATTCTTAATGACAAGATTGCTTGGACAGTAAAGAGCTTTCTCTAATTATTTGTGATCTAGAACTGAGACATTTCTAGTAGCTGTATTGCAGGATGATTAATCCTGTTGTGGTTGCTCCTACTGTGGCTGCTGTTGGGCTTGCCTTTTTCCCCTATGGTTTCACTGTGGTTGGCACTTGTGTGGAGATTGGGCTTCCTCAAATTATTGTTATTGTTCTATTTGCACTGGTAAACAACTATTTATTGCAAGAGCAGATAACCTATGTCCAGTCACTCCTTGTGTTTTGCCTTTGGACACTTCTTTTGCTCAAATCCATGTTCTCTAACATTGAAATGCACTTTGCTGCTGCAGCATCTTCGGAAAATATCAATTTTTGGAAATCGAGTTTTTCAAGTTTATGCGGTATGTGGGAATCTTTTAAAAATTGGAGTGTGATGATAAAGAGAAAATGTACAGAAATTTTAGTTATTGTTTTTCTTTCCAAATAGGTTAGCTTTAAAATAAAACAGAAATAATTTTCTTGGAGGCAGTTTGCTTTTGTGGCAATTTCAGGGCAAATTTATTTTATTTATTGCTTTAGTATTTATTATTTTGGTCTTGCTATTGTTTTTGGCTTTTAGGTGCCTTTAGGGCTTGCAATCACATGGGCATATGCATTTTTGCTTACGGAAATAGGAGTTTACAACTATAAAGGCTGTGACATGAAGGCAATGGGTTCTCATATTAAAAATGAGAGATGTCAGAGGCATATTTATACCATGCAGCATTGTCGGACGGATGTTTCCGATGTTCTCAAGACATCAGCATGGTTTAGATTCCCTTACCCTTTTCAGTGGGGTGTTCCGACTTTCCACTTCAAGACTGCAGCAGTGATGATAGTGGCATCTATCATTGCAACTGTTGATTCGGTAAGCAAGTTCAGTGTGTTTTACTCGTGTGTTTAGAAGCCTTTTAACTGTACTGCCTTTCTTATATCCTGAATTCCATTATGATTTGCTTTTAACTGATAAGTAAAAGTTATTATTATTGTTATTATTATTATTGATCCATTTTCTTTTTATGTCTTGAACTTCACTCCTCTTTGCTTCCTTTTTATGCTCGGAGAAGAAGATTAGGTAAAAATTTTGTGATTCATGAGATTGACTTTAAAGTACGATCTGAGCTTACTGAAATAACAGAGTAAATTCAGCCTGGTCTACAACAATAAATTCAGCAAGTGTAATGCATCAGATTTTAGATAATAACATACGCAAAAATCAGCACAGTAGAAAGAATCGCTACAATTATATAATTTAGTTGGAACATAAATAGTAGTGAGTCTCAGCAACACAGAGATACTAAGGTATGGCTGTCAATTTAGGCCCAAGATTATCCAAGGCTGTGTGGACTCTGGCCTTGGTCCAACTTAGTCTTCTAAGCAAAACCTGCAAGATTAAATGTCTATATACCTTCATTTTCATGGCATGCACCTATAAATAGGCAATGGGATACAGGAAACCGCTAATACCAAATCCATTGTTGCTTCAAGCAAGCGGCTCATAACCTCACGCTCAGTCAACGAAGCTTATGTACAAAAATATATAGATTATTTGCCACAAAAGGGTAGTCAGAGTAGGTGGCTCACTTAGTTGTTCTATCAAATTCTAAGGTTAAATCATTTTTAATCTATGCCTAGCCCTTTTAACACAAAACTTGGTGTCAAACTTAATACTTTCTCTGCTGAGAATTATAATGGCATCTTTTCTAGATGGTGAGCAGTACATATTCTGATGTAACAAAACAGTGCCTTCTCCTTGAAGTTCTTTGCCTCAAAGCGACTGTACTGATGGATAATGAAGTATTTGCAAATTATGGCATAATCAAGAAGGGTAGCAATCATCAGATTCGAGATAAAAGTATGACAATCAGCCCAATTTTTATTCTCTGGGAAAGAAACAAGTAAGGCTGCATAGCCCCAACACTTGGAACAGGAAGCCTATGTTCCATCGGGTTATAGGAATGGGGCGATGAGGGGGCAGGTTTTAGGGACAACTGGAAGATACCCCCAAATTTTGAGGGGATGGGTAGACAGGGACAAAAATTTATCAAAAAATCTAGAAAATTTAAAGATATATTTAGAACAGAGGATCATGATTAACTCGATGAAAGTAACAGTTATTAAATAATAGGTCTGAAAGACCTTGTTTGTGTGAATATCTAAACCCTGATATTAAACCCTTGAAGAAAAGAGTAGTTACATGGTTTAAAAATCTACCAATCAGGGAAGTATAATTTTTAATGTAATACAAAGACATACATGGTCTTCTTGCAGACACTACACAGATAATAATTATCATGTTCTAAATGTCAAACTAGCGAGAATACTTGTTTGGATAACCAATACCCCATTTATTTCCAAAATTATTGAGGAACATCTCCCAGACCTCCTGGTTTTTAGTGGAAATGTCTAGTGGATCTCTGGTAAGTTCTTGGGCATGTCCCCCTCCAAATGAGAACTCCCCACCTGCAGTCCCTAAGTCCTCAGGGACGAGTCCTGTGCTACATTGCAAGAAACAATTTTGACTCTGGTGTTAGTTACTTCCATTGTTGAATTTGCAGCTTGATTGGCACAAGCTTTAATTCGTGTAGGATGTAACATCCGTCGTTTTACCCTTGCCTTTCTTTTGTAATGTTAAATGTGACTGCAATAGCAGCGTGGAGAACCACGGCTGGCTGATACACTGATTAAGTGTTTGCTATTTAAAACAACTGAAGGAAGGACAACCTATGGATCCTTAGTCTGAGGGAAGCTGCCTGCTTGCTTGCATGTTTTGTAAAGCCATACCTGCCAAATCTAATGCTTGGGCCCTGAAGCCACTTGCAAATTGGGGAAAGTCACTGCCTAACAGATTTATTGTGATGTGATTGGGCAAGAATGGGATTTTGATGACAGTCATTATGAAGATCAGATTGGGGCAGTGTCCATTCCCCTTCTTCCCTTGCGGATCAAGGAGACAGGGAAACAACCCTTTAGGAAAACACATGGAAGAGGCAAGATGCATCCTCTCAAATGCACAAAAGAGCCAAGTTGGTGCTCTCTCAGGTGCACGAAGGGATGCAGAACAATTATCTGTATATACTAGAAGAGAAACGGGGTTGTTGGACTTCATCTGATTAGCAATTCACTGTTCGACTTTCTGTGGTTGGTCATGATATGGGTGCTGGTTCTCTCATGCTTTCATGTTTGCCTTTGGCTGGCTCAAACTCTTTTGTTCTAAAGTCTATTCTTGGGATTGATCACTGATCCATGTGTGGATATTGGTTCTCCCTTTCTTTCTAGTTTTGGTGCGTACTCTCATTGTTTTGGAGGACAGAAGGCGTTCAAGATTAATTCTGGATGGTGTGGAGCTGTGAGTGTGATATAGATGACTGGGTAGCATTGGAGCTGATTATTGAGCTTGTGCTCTATGACTTTGGGGTGTTAATTTTTGTGAATTTGTATTTGAGGCCACTAGAATTTGTTGTCTAAGCTTGTGTGGTGAGTGGGAGGCTCAGTGGATGATCAAATCACTGTGGTATTTTTGTATAGCTGTTAACCACCTGGATAGGGCAATCTAAGACACTCTGGTGCTTGCTGGAGAGTTTTTAACTACTTGGATAGTGGACGGCAAACACCCGTGGTTCTTGCTATGAAAATATAGATGCAAGATCACCTGAGTTGTTGATTCAACCTCCTATATTGAACAACATCGCTATTTGGACCCTGAGGCATAGCCCTGTGAGTGAACTCAAAGAAGTAAGTTGGTCATTGTGGTGCTTACTTCTAGAGAGCAGTTGATAAATCACCTGGACAATGGACTCCATCTCTTGAGTGTTTGACTGAGCCATTCTCTTATGCAAGCATCCCCTCAGACTTTGGATCTGGCTCGGGGTTGGTTAGCTGCAAGAGAGATTGCAGTGTAGCCTACAGTTGGGTGGATGATCGAATCACTATGGTGTTGCTGTATAGTTGTTAACCACCTGGACATGGCAATATGAGTCACTGTGGTGCTTGTTGGAGAGCTGTTAACTACTTGGACAATGGGCTGCAGATCCCTGTGGTGCTTGCTATGAAAAGACAAATGGAAGATCACCTGGATAGTGGATTCAACCTCCTAGATTGAGCAACATCCCTATCTGGAGTCTGGACCCTGAGGCATAGCCCTGTGATTGAACTCAAAGAAGTAAGTGGGTCATTATGGTGTTTACTGCTAGAGAGCATTTGATAAATCACCTGGACTGTGGATTCCATCTCTTGAGTGTTTGACTGAGCCATTCCCCTATACAAGCATCCCCTCAGATTTTGGATCTGGCTCGGGGTTGGTTAACTGCAAGGGAGATTACAGTGTAGCTGGCCTACAGTTAGGTGAATGATTGAATTACTATGGTGTTGCTGTATAGCTGTTAACCACTTGGACATAGCAATTGAGTCGCCGTGGTGCTTGTTGGAGAGCTGTTAACTACTTGGATAGTGGACTGCAGATCCCTGTGGTGCTTGCTATGAAGAGGCAGATGGAAGATCACTTGGACAGTGGATTCAACCTCCCAGACTGAGCAACATCCCCATTTGGACCTTGGGGCATAGCCCCGTGATTGAACTCAGAGAAGTAAGCGAGTCACTGTGGTGCTCATTGCCAAAGAGCAGTTGATAAACCACTTGGACAATGGACTCCATCTGTTGAGTGTTTGCAGAACCATTCCCCTATGCAAGCATCTCCTCAGACTTTGGATCCAACAGCGGACTGCAGATCCCTGTGGTGCTTGCTATGAAGAGGCAGATGGAAGATCACTTGGACAATGGATTCAACCTCCCAGACTGAGCAACATCCCCATTTGGACCTTGGGGCATAGCCCCGTGATTGAACTCAGAGAAGTAAGCGAGTCACTGTGTTGATAAACCACTTGGACAATGGACTCCATCTGTTGAGTGTCTGCAGAACCATTCCCCTATGCAAGCATCTCCTCAGACTCTGGATCCAACTCGATATGGTTAATTGCAAGAGAGATTGCATTGTAGCTGACCTACTATTGGGTGGAGAGTGGAAGTCCCTCCTTCGGTTGCCAACTATTCTAATACACTCAGATAAGTATAATGGTTTATGCATGTTTGGATTATGAATTATGACCAGTGTTTTCAAAACCGTTTTTAAAAACCGGTTACCGGTCAAACCGGCCGGTTAGCAAGGCTGTCGGTTTGAACGACCCAAAAAACCCGGTTTGACAGGGCATTTCGCCATTTTTTTAGCCCTAACCAGTGAAAACCGGCCGGTTCCGGTTCCGGCCGGTTTAGGGGTTTTGGGGGGGAACTAAAGGTGTTTTCCCTCCAAAAACACCCTCTCCAAGCTATAAGAGACCCCTCTCACTCTCATTTGTCTCACACAACTGATTTGGAGTGTTTGTGAGTGTTTGTGAGTTTGTTTGTGAGCTTGGAGACTGTGGAGTTTTTGCTGAAGTAGTCATCTTGGAGTTGGAGTTGGAGCTATTTTGGAGATAGTGTGTAGCTGTCAGTGGAGTTGCCATCTTCAAGAGGAGGCTAAGGGAGCTAGTTTGCATTTCCAGGTAAAGATTTGCACTTGATAAAACCTCATTTGAGTTTGCTGTCCATGATTTTTTTTTTTATGTGTTATAAACTTCTCACTTCTATGATCTATCATGTATGCTATAAACTCTCTAGCTCTATGTTATCAAATTTTGTAGCTTGAGCCTTGCATGTGCATTTGTTTTCCTACATTTATCTTTGGTTTTCCATGTTGCTTAGCTGCAATTTTTTTTTTTCAAATGGCAGACTTCTTTGCAAATTGTTATTATTTCAAGCAAACATGGCTCCAAAAGGAAAGGACAGTGCATGGGCTCATTGTGATGTAATTGATGGAAAAATGATATGCAAATTATGCCATAAATCTATTGGAGGTGGGGGTATTCTTAGGTTGAAACAACACTTGGCTGGGATAAGAGGCCAAGTAAAGCCATGTGATGCACCAAATGCACTGTTAGGTCCTATTAGGGCAGAATACATTTCCAAGCTTGAAAATTTTTATGAGGATAAGGCTAGGGAGAAGGCCATCCAAGATGACATTGCAAGGAAGAGGGAATTATTAGAAGCCATGAAAGAGAGTGGGTATGATGATTATGAGATTCAAGACTCCTCTTCTATCCCTTCCACCAATGACCCCTTTCACTATGTTCATCCTTCTGTTGGCCAACCATCAAAAGGAACAAAGAGAACAAACATCCAAAGTTATTTCTCATCTTCTGCCAACATTGCCTCTTCTAATCCCACTTCCTCCCAGCCAAGTTCTCAACCCACTTTGGATCAACATTGGAAAAGACAATGCAAAGAAACTTCTCATCAATACATTGCTAGATGGTGGTATGATTCAGATATCCCATTTAATGCTGCTCGCTCACCTTATTACCAAGCTATGTGGGACTCTGTTATAGCTGCAGGAAAGGGCTTCAAAGGCCCTAGTATGCATGACTTGAGGGGAGCTCTTGTGCAAAAAGAATATCTTCCATTGATGAGTATTTGGTTGATTTTAAAGATTCATGGCTCAAAACAGGTTGTTCCATTATGTCAGATGGATGGTCCGATGGAAAGAACCGCACTATCATTAATTTCCTTGTTTCTTGCCCTCAAGGAACCATGTTTTTGAAATCAGTTGATGCATCTGATAAGGTAAAGGATGCAACCCTTCTATTTGAGCTTTTGGATAACGTTATTCAGGAAGTTGGGGAGCAGCATGTTGTGCAGGTCATCACTAATAATGCCTCAAACTATGTTCCTGCTGGAAAGATGGTTGAGGCCAAATATAAGACCATATTTTGGACTCCATGTGCTGCGCATTGCATAGACCTCATGCTTGAGGATATAGGCAAAGTGGAGTGGGTAAAAAACACTGTAGAGCATGCCAAGTGCATTACAAAATACATTTACAACCACTCATGGGTATTGAACCTAATGAGGAAACACACTGGGGGCAAAGAGCTTGTTAGGCTTGCAATTACGAGATTTGCAACTCACTTCCTCACGTTGCAATGTCTCAATGGTCAACATAAAAACTTGCAGAAAATGTTTTCCTCCGAAGAATGGTCTGAATCTCGGTGGGCTCGTAGACCAGATGGAAAAGACACCAAAAAGAAAGTGTTAGACACTTATTTTTGGAAAAGGTCTCTAGAGCTTGTGAAAAATTACCGAGCCCCTTGTTAAGGTGCTAAGGTTGGTGGATGGGGAAAGATTGGCCATGGGCTACGTTTATGAAGCTATGGATCAGGCAAAGGAGCAGATACGGGCAGCTTACAAGGACAGGTTAGCTAAATATGGTCGTATATGGGAGATCATTGATAACAGATGGAACAATCAACTCCATCGTCCTATACATGCAGCTGGGTATTTTTTGAACCCAAGGTATCACTATAAAAATCGGCTAGGAGATCTGCATGATGGGGAGGTCAGAGCTGGATTGATTGATTGCTTGGAGCGCATGGTCCCTAGCCATGTAGACCAGTTGGAAATACATAGACAACTTACTGTTTTCAATATGGCATGTGGTACTTTTGGCGAAAACTTGGCAAAGATGGCAAGAGATGTGGACCAACCAGGTAAGCAATTCCAATTTCCATTTTGTTTTTCTTTTCAAGTTAAAATTGTTTACGTTCTTTACAGTTCAAATTATAAACTAAGTTACTAATTAATGTCTTTTTCTTTGCAGCACATTGGTGGGAGTCATTTGGTGGCCAGTGTCCTCAATTGCAAAGGTTTGCAATTAGAGTCCTCAGTCAAACTTGTAGTGCTTCAGGTTGTGAGCGCAATTGGTCTGTTTTTGAGCGCATACACATGAAGAAGAGAAACCGTTTGGAACAAAAACGGTTAAATGATCTTGTTTTTGTGCAATACAACCTTCGACTGAGGAGGAACCAAATGATGAGCAAATCACTTGATCTAGATCCCATTGTGTTGGACGATATTGATCCAACATCAGAATGGGTGGAGGAGACTGAAGATCCTGTGTTTGAGGCTGATCTTGAAATAAATTTTGGCAATATCAAGGACATTTTTCTAGGAAAGTGACACCAACTATTATCTCTTAACCATGCAGGATTTCTAGGAATTAGACATTTAGAGTCCAAGGTGTCATGGGAAAATACATTCAAAATATTCTTGTACATCACATTTTTTAATGTTTGGGATTTTGAATCCATGTTATCCGTACCATGTATGATTTATAGGTACCAATTGGCGTTTTTCTTTATTTTTTACTCGACTATGTTTGCCCAAACAACCAGTTTGTTGAATCATGATCTGTAAACTCCGGTGTATATCCACTCGAACAATTTGCCACAACATATCTAATAAAATTATTGAAATATTTACTGTTAATTTTCCCTAGATTCCATATTCTTTGTTAGTTGATTTTCTGCTTAATTAATTAAGTTAGCTGAAATGCGAGAGATAGAAATTAGAAACAAATACACACACGACCCACAATAGACCCAAAGATTTGCCTTGGGAAATCCTTACAGGAGAAAGCCCAGCTAGAAGGTGAGACTACTGTGCTTTCTTTTTCTCTGCTTAGAAAATGTGCAACTACAGAGGAAGAGGTACTCTCTATGGAGTTACTTGAGACCTGTGGCTTGTACGACTACTACAGAACATTTATCCCCTCTATTATGCTCTCTAATTTCCTACTCTCAATTGGTTTCCCCAACTATGGAACAAAATACAATAGCATAGAAACACTGGAGAGATTCATGATGAATTGCAAAAACATGAAACATTGTAGAAGCTATGCATGTTATCTATGTAGCTTATTTTCATCAACAATTTGTGTAGACCTTTTGGCTAGCAAAGGGAATTCAAGTCAATGGGTGAAAAGTAGGTTTGGTGTTTGATTCGTACTAAATGTCTTTGAAGTTTTCATAAGGGTGTGCATGCAAGCATGCATTAAGCCATTTTATATATTACTGTTGGGCCTCCTCTCACTTAAATCATCTAGTTGTATTTTCCCACTATATGTAATTTGTCTACCCCAAAGGTATATATTATATAATAGTTTCAAGTATGTGGAAGGATGGATGCCTTGGATGAAATATGCATGCAAAAGAATCGCACAGGCCATGGGTCCACTACATGTCCCCTTTCCCCATATCTAGCTCAACATTCATCCACCATCATGCCTCCCCACATTAAGGTACATTTGATAACATTCTTGGATCTGTGGGATCCTCTAATCTATTCACTTTCTAGTCCACTCAGTCATCTGCTCAACTACCTTTGAATCATTAAACAAACAGGTTTATTTACCCACTCTCCACTTTGAATTATATTTATAACATTCTTAATCCATAGGGTTGGGAAAACATAGACAAGTACATTACATTTTTACATTCATGTTAGAAAAACATGCTCGAACAAGGTTTTGAATATTGTCATCAATATGTTTAAGATAATAGCCTAAGCATAAATAATCATTGTATGATAGAGAGATAATCCAATACACGTAACAATCATGTATCAATGATTATCAACATGCATCCTTTAGAGAAAACAAATCAAGAGGCAAAAGGAAAGAGACAAGAGCACTGAGATTATAGTGGAGAAACCCTCACGGGGTAGAAAAAATCCACCTTAAAGAATACATCTTTATCAATCACAAATCCCTTACAATAAAGCCTCCAAAACTCCTTGTGAATAGAGCTCATAAAAAATCCACACTAATATTGGGTAAAATGATTAGCAGTGAATGAGTAAAGTGGAGTAAGAGCTCCTCAATTGATAGGCCTCCATATTGAGGATACCACTTCACATAATGAATGAACAAGGGGCCACCCATATTAAGGAACAAGGGGCCTCACAATCACCTATTTTAACTAACAAGCGCCATATAAGGTATCGATGTAGCCCACAAGTTGACGATTAACGGGACCTAAGTGTTGAAATATGTAACTAGGTTCGGTTTTCATAAATATGAAATGTACTCTTGATTCTTGTATATTGTAAAAATACAGAAAAATTATTATTGTTATTTTTTGTATCATGGGTTTCATGCTCAAGGCTTTTTTATATAGAGGTCAAGCACCCATTGAGTGCTTCTAGGGATTGTCATAGAGTCAAGAAGTCAATAGAGTCATTGTCATATGAAGAAGACCCCATTGGGCATATTGTAACATGTCAAAAGAATTATTTTTGTATTTAAAGTGCTAAAATACCCCTCCATAACCAAGCTGTCCTGACAGCTAAGAAGTCGGCCTCATTAGGGCATGTCGTCCTCCTTGGAAGCCTATATATAGGAGGGAACTCGACTTCCTATGGATTTTCACTCACTACTCATCATCTAAGTGAAGAAGAGGTTGAAGAAAGTCAAGTGAAGAAGGATAGAGGGATGAAAGACAGAGGTTTTGGGTTATTTCTCTCCCTCTCTCTCTCACGTGTGAAGATAAGGGTAGGGTTTTGCAACTGCAAGATCGAAGTTGTCAAGTTGCAGAAAGACACTTAGCCAAAGCTCTCAGCCCCATTGCTGAGGGTGTCCATCCTGGTTAGGGCTGAACAGGCTTGCCACACAAGATGATTCCACAGGCAGCATGTGGGTCCATGGGGCCCGCTATAAACCCAATCCTGAAGGTTAGGGCAGAAGGCACTGGCTTGCCAAGTGATACCAAAGGCCAAAAAAAGGACTTTTAGGTCACCTACAAGCCCTAGAAGGAGAAACAACCCAAGCGAAGGAACAAGGAAGCCTTGGAAACCCTAAATTTGCTCACACGTGTGGAAGCAACGACTGTTGCAGGGGCCGAAAATTTCAGACCTACAGTGGAGGCCGAAATTCTGTAGTTGGGGGTCGAAATTGTTCAGTTGGGGGTCAAAATTGTGTAGTTGGAAGATATTTGACTAGGTTTGACTTGGATAGAAGAAGCACATCATCAAGAAGGTTTGGCTTGGTCTTGGTCTAGAGGTCTTGTAATTCTTCATTTGAAGAATCTATACGAAGAGCAGAGATTTGTGGGTTTTCCTCTCAAGTGGAGAGGTTTTGGCCCTAGCTTGCGGCCTACATCTTGTGTTCTTGTGTACCATTGATCATCATGTTTTTGGTAGCTGTTTGATGATAAGAACAACAACATAATAATAGAATAAGCTAATAATCAAGAAAAAGTAAAAATACATCACATGCAGTGATCAAGTATAAGAGAAATCATCCTAAGTATAGCCCTATCAATTTTTCAACATGGTTTCAAAGCTAAGGTTGACATGGGGCATGATGAAGATCACTACATCTTGGTAGAAGTCATTGAAGCAGTTTTCTATTATGGCAAGTGATTTCAAGCAAGGCATCAAAGCATTTTGGGATCTCCTATTATCTATCAAGAATCATATGACCAAGACTTCTACTACAAAGGACAAAGGGTTATTCTTAGTACTTATAGGTACGTTTGAGGATGAAAATATATGGGTAATTGATAGTGGAGCATCTAGACATATGATAGGTGAGCACAAACAACTAAAGACCCTATCAAGAGAAAAGTCTTCCTACCCTGTTGAACTTGGTGACAAGAAGAGCTATCCTGTAAGAGGAATTGGATCAACCTCGCTGTAGCTAGAAAATGGAGGAAACATACATCTCAACAACATTCTAGTCGTACTAGGTTTGCAAAAGAATTTTCTTTTTATTTCATGTCTAGAAGATAAGGGAGATAAAGTCGCTTTTATAAATGGAAAAATTGTGGTATGGGATAAAGGCTCTAGCATCAACAATGAAAAAATCATTGGGATTCGTGAAGGAAGATGCTATAGGTTACTCACACCTCTCTCTCAAGTCTTGGTTTACATTGAAGTCAACACATGTGAGCTTTGGCATAGAAGGTTTGGACACCTTCACTACAAAATATTACCAGCTCTAAACACAATGGTGAATGACATCCCTGAACTTAAGGAGGATCATGAAGGAGTTTGCAAGGGATGTGCATTAGGTAAAAACGTTAAGAAACCATTTGGAAGCAGTGCTTCAAGATCAAAAGAAATCTTGGATCTCATTCACTTTGATATTTGTGGTTCTATGTCTACAAAGTCTCTGGGAGGTCATCTATACTATGTAACTTTCATTGATGACCACTCAAGGAAAACTTGGATCTATTTGTTGAAGTCCAAAGATGAAGTATTTGAAAAATTTATAGAATTCAAAGCAAAAGTAGAAAATCTTACAGAAAGAAGGA
The DNA here is from genome assembly GCA_031772625.1 of Pinus tabuliformis. NCBI lineage: Eukaryota > Viridiplantae > Streptophyta > Pinopsida > Pinales > Pinaceae > Pinus > Pinus tabuliformis. The sequence goes on along the minus strand of CM062814.1, from coordinate 691,826,496 downwards.
TAAAAACATTGAGATCTAATAATGGTGGAGAATCCACATCAAAGGAGCTCGTAGCTTTCTATAAGGAGGCTGGAATTAAGAGGGAGTTGATAGTCCCATACAATCCAGAGCAAAATGGAGTAGTAGAACGAAAGAATCGCTCAATTGAAGAAAGTGTTAAAGCTATGTTACATGATCAAGACTTACCTCAATTTCTGTGGGGTGAAGCATCTAAAACCACTGTCTACATTCAAAATCGAAGTCCTCACATATCATTGGACAACATGACTTGAAGTAAGTTGAGATGTGATCTTTGATGAAAGTGTTGCATATAAGAAATATAAAGATTTGTCAATTGACTCGAATGATGAAGAACTATCGATATTTGAAGAATGTTCTAGGGAGGAAGAAAATTCCAATCATGAAGAAGGTCCTAGTGAACTTGTGCAACAGGTCATCATTCCTGAAAATAGAAAGAGACCTAATTGGTTGAAGTCTACTTTTCAAGATGTAGAAGGACATGGTGCAACCAAGGGTACATTTAGGGAAAGTAAGAAGCCTAAAATATTTTCAGGGTATGCAGCCTATATGACAAAGTTGATTGAAGCAGAACCATCCACCTTTGAAGATGCTGTCAATCATTAAGAATGGAAAGATGTTATGAATGAAGAATATCAATCAATAATGAAGAATGAAGTTTGGGAAATCGTTCCTAGGCTGAAAGACAAATCTGTGGTGACTTCCAAATGGCTCTACAAGATTAAGCATGCAACAGATGGAAGTATTGATAAATATAAAGCAAGGTTTGTGGCTAGGGGTTTCTCCCAACAAGAAGGCATCGATTATGAAGAGACATTTGCACCTACAACTAGATACATGACTATACGATTGTTGTTCTCTTTGACAACATCGATGGGATGGAACATCCATCAAATGGATGTCAAGACAACATTCCTAAATGGTAATATCGATTAAGAAATCTATATAGAACAACCCTTGGGATTTGAAGTGAATTATAGAGAGACTCACATTTGCAGGTTGAAGAAGGCACTTTATGGCCTTAAGCAATCTCCAAGGGCATAGTATGCAAGGATGGACACATACCTACAAAGATTGGGCTTTTGAAAAAGTTCTGTTGATCTGAATCTCTATATCAAGGTAGTGAAGAATGAAACTGTAATCATTCTTCTATATGTGGATGATCTTCTCATAGCAAGTGTGGAAGGTCATATTCAAGAGTGCAAGAAGCATTGGCAACACAATTCGATATGAAGGATCTAGGGCTGATGCACTATTACTTGGGGTTGGAAGTTTGGCAAGGATCTGGTGGGATATACCTAGGTCAAGGAAAATATGTGATTAAGATGCTGCAGAGGTTTGGCATGATGAATTGCAAACCTATGACCACCCCTATGATCACAAATTTGAAGAGGCTAAGAAGTTCCGATTCAAGCCTCGTGGATCCTACAAGGTATAAACAATTAGTTGGCTCTCTGATGTATCTTGTGAATACTCGACTAGACATTTGTTTTGCAGTGAATATTCTTAGTATGTTCTAGATAAAGCCTAAGTATGACCGTTGGATAGCATCCAAGCATATACTGAAATATCTGCGAGGAACAATCCATTACTGCCTGAAGTACGATAGAAAGAATGATTGGGGAGGCAGTGAGATAGATGGAAGGAGCATTATTGGAGGATGTTTTAGCTTGGGATCCTCTATGATACAATGGATGAGTAGAAAGAAAGAGTCAATTGCTTTTGAGTAGTGCTGAAGTTGAATATAATGTAGTGTGTGAAGTAAGCATAGAAGTTGTCTGGTTGAGGGAGCTGATGTCTGACTTGTTTGAAGGACCGATGGACCCTACAGTTATACATTGTGATAACATCAGTTGTATAAGGTTGTCTGAAGACCCAATATTCCATGGAAAGACAAAGCACATGAATAACAAGTATCATTACATACAAAAGGTGGTGCAAGATGGAGTGTTGCAGCTACAATATATCTCCACCGATGAGCAGGTCACTGACATTTTGACAAAATCTCTTCTTAATAAGAAGCTTGTGTATTTGAGGGATAAGCTTGGATTGGTTGATATCTCCTCCCTAGTTGAGAGGGAGAGATAGACGCGTCGTTCTTGTCTTCACTTTGTGAAGAAATAATGGAGGATTGTGTAAACATCTGGTTTCCGATACTTTTTGAGGATGATGTAGGGCATCCAATAGGTAAGACTAGTTGAAGAGGAAATTTCTTGAGGACATGTTATTCCAAGACAAGAATTGTCCTAAAAGGACATACTCTTTGAACACCCGGATGGGGTATGTGCCTTGAGAGACAATGATGATGGTGTCTATCAGTCATTGTCTTTCCAACATTTTGCTCTAATCTTGTGGAGAGATAGAGCGATTAGTCAAGGCCTTGCTATGTGACAATGCTTGTTGTTATGATGAGAGGCAATGAGATAAGTTGAAATAATAACTTATAAGATGGCTTACTAATCTGACTCTTCTTATAAGATCTCTTTAGTTTGAGAATGTCCATGTACCATTATGAATACCTCCCTAGTTAAGAGGGAGTGTTGAAATATGTAACTAGGTTTGGTCTTCATAAATATGAAATGTGCTCTTGATTCCTGTATATTGTAAAAAGAAAGAAAAAATATTATTATTATTTTTTGTAGCATGGGTTTCATGCTCAAGGCTTTTTTATATAGAGGTCAAGCACCCATTGAGTGCTTCTAGGGTTTGTCATAGAGTCAAGAAGTCGATAGAGCCATTGTCATATGAAGAAGACCCCATTGGGCATATTGTAACATGTCAAAAGAATTATTTTTGTATTTAAAGTGCTAAAATACCCCTCTAAAACCAAGCTGTCCTGACAGCTAAGAAGTCGGCCTCATTAGGACATGTCGTCCTCCTTGGAAGCCTATATATAGGAGGGAACTCGACCTCCTATGGTCGCTCACTCACTACTCATCATCTAAGTGAAGAAGAGGCAAAAGAAAGGCAAGTGAAGAAGGACAGAAGGACGAAAGATGAAGGTTTTGGGTTATCTCTCTCTCTCTCTCTCACACACACACACACACACACACGTGTGAAGATAAAGCTAGTGTTTTGCAGCTGCAAGATCGAAGTTGTCAAGTTATAGAAAGAAGGTCGAAGAAAGGACTTTTAGGTCACCTACAAGACCTAGAAGGAGAAGCAACCCAAGCGAAGGAGCTAGGAAGCCTTGGAAGCCCTAAATTTGCTTGCATGTGTGGAAGCAACAATTGTTGCAAAGGCCGAAAATTTCAGACCTGTAGTGGAGGACAAAATTTTGTAGTTGGGGGTCGAAATTGTGCAACTGGAAGAGATTTGACTTGGATAGAAGAAGCACATCATCAAAAAGGTTTGGCTTGGTCTTGGAATTCGTCATTTGAAGAATCTATAAGAAGAGGAGAGATTGGTGGGTTTTCCTCTCAAGTGGAGAGGTTTTGGCACTGGCTTGCAACCTACATCTTGTGTTCTTGTGTACCATTGATCTTCATGTTTTTGGTAGCTGTTTGATGATAAGAACAACATAATAATAAGAGAAGAAGCTAATAATAAAAAAAAAGTAAAAATACATCACAAGTAGTTATCAAGTATAAGAGAAATCATCCTAAGTATGGCCCTATCGATTTCTTAACACTAAGAAGTTTGATGTTTCCCTGTTACGTGCACATTAATGCTCCGCCAATGACAACCCTAAATGTCATATATGAGATCATACTGACACTAAGTGTATCAACAAATGTAGTTGCTAGATAATGTTACTACATATTCTAACATCCCCCCCACACTGTAGAATAGGGGAACAAATACATATGAAGATGACCACTACATTAACATTCCTCCTTAATGACAACATCATACATCTGTTAAATCGCCTAATACTAGCCCTGATTTATTTTCTCATGACAATTATTTATTCCCAACAATTTATTTAATTAGCAAAATAAATCCTGAATTACCGAAAAATAAACTAATTGGTATTTTAACATCTAGAAATATATGCTACGGTAATAAATTGGAGAGATAAATTATAGATTGCAATAGAAATAATCTATCCTCAACAATTCTTCATCATTTATTAACCTGGAAAATCAAGGTTTCAACTCACAAAGAATTTACAAAGAAAAACACAGTGATCCCCTCGTAATTATGTTGATTATGACGAAAGAATGATATAGTATCTAATTTTTCTTAGTTGAACTTGCAACTCGGCCCCACTAAAATAATTCAGCCCAAGGAAAATCAACCAATTGGAAATCAACCTTTGAAGAAATTCGGCCTAAAGAAAATCGGCTCACCTCTCACTAGAAAATCGACCTCTACGCCTAGCTCTCACTAGGCCTCTATGCACTCACAACTTGGGCTAGCAAATCGGCCTCCCCAACAATTGTGCCTCCTCATATCAACAATTTGGCCTCTCCAATTCCCAGCAAATCAGCCTCTCGGAGACACCCTGAAATTATCCCTCTATTCTTCTTCCTTTTCCTCAGTCGAATTGAGCCTCATGCTCCAAAGAATTCACTCTCTCCTTGAGAAAATTGCTTTGCCAAAAATGTTGTAGCTGCCTCTCTCTCTTGTGTTCTTATATCTTCACCTCTTTGCTAGGCTTCTTCTATAATCTTCATTAAGCCCACATACCTAACCCTAATCTCCCTTCTATAAGATCTTGAAGATCAATGGTTGAGATTATTTCTAAGTCAAATAATTATATTATTTATCCTTATAAAATGACTTAATAGTCCACAACAATTAATTGATTTTAATTATTGTACTTTTCCTAAGTTAGACTTAGGAAAGAAGACATAAATCACTTACTCCACCAAGCAAGCACCTAAAGAGACAATAAATCATCTTCCACATGCTAAGACACCAAGCCTATGCAGAAGAACTTCTGAACCTACCACAAGCTACCACAAGCTTCAACAACATCCCCAATAAACTGCGAATATGGATGGTTTTTCCTTTTGTCAACAATAAACTGCTGAGCGGAACAATGAACACTGCTATTGGCAACTAACTCCCTAGTAGGTTGTGAAGGTGGATGAACTTCGCTTCCATCAAGGAACAATACTAGTATGTGCAGCATTGACAACATCATATTGCACAAGATGAGGTTTATTCAAGCTTAAAATGGAGAGTCAAACTCTAGAATAGTTTTTCTGCAAAACCTTTACACAAACCTCTTTGAAGGTGGTGTAGCAAACTCTTCACACAAGCATCTTCGAAGTTGGCAAAGCATGCCTCTTCATGCAAACCTCTTCGAAGTAGCAAATGGAGGCTACTGCTACCATCGACCAATCAACAAGAGCAGTAAGGACTATATGGTAGTACATTTGACGACACAAGTTGATATGATTCATATGAAGTCCTCAAACAACTGCTCAATACCACCACAACTAATCATCAATCCAACAACTGGAAGTTCTAGTAGTTGGTGCCATTCCAAGGATTTTACCTGTTACACCTCATCACTAAAGAATCAAGATCTGTAAAAATATTTGCTAGCATAGCAATAGGAATGGCGAGCTAGCTGGAGAGCGAGAATGCCTCTGATCACTTGATTAGGATCCTGATATGGTTGAAATGTGGAAGGTGGAAACTCTGATGTTGGTTTAAGTAAGGTGTGTTTTTCGTTGTTTTGGCGACTTAATAGTAGAAGAATCGTCTGGAGTGATAGATTCAAGCTTCAACACATCATCATCACTAGATGAATCGACAGATTCTGCAGGATCTGGTTCCTGCCGATTGTTAGTAAAAGTATCAGGATAACTTTTATCTAGAAATGGAGTCTTAACATATACTACGCCTGTTCTCAACTTCTCACTGGTCTCATCTCAGGCGCATTAGGAGCAACAATACTCAATCCATGCTTACCAATATCACCACCAGTGTAGCCCATCTGATGAAGCAATTTGGATCTAATGTGTTTTGTATGCCACTGAAGTGATGAGATGATGAGATCCATGTGTAGCCACTAGAGCATGAGAAGATGCATCCAAGGAATATCCTATGATAATGACTATCTTCTTGCAACATGTCAATGAATTCTCCTCTCTCTTTTGTATTTTAGAATCACCAATGTCAAGAGAAGATATCTCAGAGGTGGTCTCAAGTGTAGGAGTAAATGCACAAATAGATATAGGAAAAGAACTGGAAATTTATAATGTACTAATGCAATTCTCTAATGAACCTTTGGTACTTCTCAATTCACTTGTTCTCCGAGGTCTTGATTCAGGTGCTGCAAGTCAAGAATGCACTTTTTTTTCTTTCTAAGAATTGATCTTGATGTTCAGAAGCAAGGTCGCAGGAAGACTTGATGTTAGCACGAAGTCAGAGAGTTATCTCCTGCAATGACATTCTGATCAATAAGATGAAAATTAGTAATCTGTCATTAATTAATAATATCTTGCTAACTGTCCTGAATTTTCTGCAAGGAAGCATCTTCACTATGAAGTTGTGTATTAGAAACCTTCATAGAAGCGACTTGTTCTTGGTCATCATCCAAATAATACATAGACTAGATAAATATAGGTGTGCAGCCAGTGGTTGGAAAACTCATTGAACCAACTTTTTAGTGCCAAAGACATGGCCAAAACACACCTTAAGTCTTTCAAATATCCTCCTCGAGAGAAAGCATTCCAAGGTAAAAAATTACCTTTTAATTTTACCATTGAAAAGAAATTTTCCCTCCAAAAAGATGTTCACATACCCTTCCTTTGCTTGATGGTGTCAAAGGGTCAGGTAAGAGACTTGAAATTGGGTCTCTTCCCTTTCACCCCAAACGTTATATTAACTCCTTTCCATTAATGTTGATTAATAAAAGCAAGCACCAAATAAATGAAGGTGAGAGTGAGATTAAAAAATGATATCTCATGAGCTTGGTTTGCTGTCCACATAAAGAAGTTAACTTGTACTATGCTGAACAAGGAGGACCAAGCTGCTGCCGTAGACCATGTGGGAGAGGAATAATGAGCTTGGGTTCACTGAGACTACTAAAATTCATTGAAAAACACATGCATCAGATATCACAGATGATGGGCTGCAAGTTGAACCATGCGAAAGAACTTCCATAGTAACAGTCTAACAGACACTGAAATAGACAACAAGAAACACACTGCTATTACAACATATATGTCAGTGAATATGCCAGATTGCTAATGATTACCTACAATGTTATCCTATCAATGTGTGCTAAAATCCAACAAATTTTTTCAGAGACCAAGTTTGTAACAATTGATATTAACGATATATGAGGTGAAACTGCAATACATATTCCCAAAAAAATTGCTCTCAGTAATGGTTCTAGAGAGACCATGGGTTAATAAGAACTTGATAGGTAGTGAGATAGGGAAACTCTGTTAAATATGGGATTTGTGTTGATTGAATAACCCTAAAAACCACAAAGCCATGCTGTAGGGGATGTTGAATGAAAGTCTAATATTGCTGCATAGGAAAAAAACACCCTCCACTACATGGGGAAGCTTGCTCCATGGGAAAGAGTGCATTCATAATATCGCTTCACAAACTCATTAAGATAATTTTTTTCTTAAAATTTGAGACATGATCTTGAGCTTGCAGACATTGAAGGGAGAGCAACACAATTGATGCTGAAAATTATGCCCATATATCTCCTTAAAGAAAATGCACTGAGGTAAATCCTCTCCACAATTACCTTCACAGTGATTGATGATGCTGGACTATCTCCAAGTCTGGATTGAGCAGTTTTTTTGGTAGGTAAGCACCCACGGGGGATTTGAACCAGTGACGTATCGCAAGGAGTGCCTTAACAGTGCACCCATTCACTGTCAATCCAAAGCCCCGTGGGCTGGATTGAACAGTTAGATGCCCGTTAATCAATGTTTTAAAAACCGGAACCGGTGACCGGACCGGTCCACCTAATGAACCGGGTTTTGAACCGGAACCGGTCGAACCGGGGCTGGTCAGGTCTAAAATTTAAAAAAATTACATTAAATAGTTAATTTTTAATGAAAAAAAAACTATTTTTAAGATTTAAAACCATGATTCCAAGCCAATAGAAACAAGATATGCAAGATTTGCTCATCTATATACCATGTAAATGTGAATATATCAAAATGGCATCAAGTGCAATACATATCCGCATCAAAATACATAATCAATGAGGCCCTAAATGGCCTCTAGAGTCCGAAAACAATGCTCTAAGCTATGGGGTCACTGAACTACTACAAGTCTACATCAGTGATCAACAACATGATCACTCCTCATCATGATCAAACTCATCACCACTACTAGACAAGAGATCATCAACATGAGTGACATAAATAATATGCCTCCGAGTTTGAGGACTGCTAAAACACCTCGGTGGGCTTCCTTTGGTCTTGGATGTTAGGAGTGCTCTTGCAGATAGCACTGAAGTTCTCTCTAGGTCCATTTAGTTCAAGCCATTACCCTAGAGGACATTCATGGATTCTGTATTGATACCTTCAATGTGATTGGTGATGACTGTGGTAGCTCCTCTTCTACTTTGATTCTTACTTCTGATTTAAAGTATAGTGGTACCTATTGGTGTGCCTACATTTATTCCTTTTAAGGGTCCACCTTTTGGATTCACCCCTTCGTACTCTATCTCTATTGTTTTTGTGTCATGGTGTTGCATTTGGTACTGTCATTGCCATTTGACTTGTACTTCTAGTCCCACTGACCTATTTTGGTTACTTGTACTTCTAGTCCCACTGACCTATTTTGGTTATTTTAGACATCGATGAATCTTTATTTCTTTCTCAGTCTCACAGGCTGGTTACGGCATTTGGTGGACATTTATATTATGTAAGAGCTATCTAGCTGTCTCATCTTTAGGACCAGGGGTGATTAAAGACTTACTTTACTTTGCAATATCAACTTATTGGCTATGCATACATCTCAGGTTGGAACATATCATGGAATATCCCTTCTGGTGGCATCGAAGGCACCGACACGAAATGTTGTAAGTAGAGGAATTGGTCTGGAAGGCTTGACTAGCTTGTTGGCTGGTCTTTGGGGCACAGGCACAGGAATGACAACTCTCACAGAGAATGTGCATACAGTTGCTGTAACAAAGGTCGGGAGCCGTCGTGCTGTGGAGTTTGGGGCATACATTTTGATTGTTCTGTCATTCATTGGTAAGATGAACTTCCAGAAAACATCTTTATACTTTTAGGAATCTTGCTGCAAATATGCTTCAAGTTTTCTTTCCTACCCGTTCATGGCTTTTTTTGTCTGTTTAATTCATCCCTTAATTGAATGACATTTGTTTTTACATCATGAATGTGTGCAGGTAAGGTGGGAGGATTTGTTGCATCCATTCCACAAGTTATTGTTGCTGGGCTTTTATGTTTCATATGGACAATGCTTGTTGCTTTGGGTCTTTCAAACCTGAGATATAGTGAAACTGGAAGCTCGCGGAATATGATAATAGTGGGACTATCTTTATTCCTTTCTCTATCAATTCCTTCTTATTTTCAACAACATGTTAAAGGACATAACACCCAGTTACAAAAACAGTTCCAACCATATGCAATTGGGGAAAATGGTCCCATCCAAACTGGTGTGCATGCGGTAAGCTATCTCTGCCCATTTTCTAAATGGTTCTGTCATTTTGCAGTAAGGAATAACATATAAATGCATAATCAAGATTTTAAAGTAGCTAAACTAATGAAAAGAACCATATAAGGAACGTCTTTATGGCACCCTTGGCTTGGATGTCGTTTGTTATCAAGTGGAGGGGATGATTTGGTCATGTCCAATTGTAAGTAATCACCTTTTGCTATAGGCTTTTCCTGTTTCTCAACTGAGAAAAAGTTGTTAGAGCTAGTGGTGCGTTAAACTTAGAAAACTACAGTAGGTTATAAATGCTGCTGTATATAATAGTTGGCATTGCCTATTACTGAAATGGCTAGCACATTTCAGAAGATGTTCTTAGATTCGGTTGCTTGTGTCTTAAGAAATTTTATAACAATACTAGTCTATTTTCAAGGTCACAACCTAGCCAGACACCAAATTGATGTATGGGACTCCTCCTCGATAATTTACTTGTTTAGTGATGGTCCTTTCTCAATAGTTTTCTGTAGAGGTAGGTAACCTTTCCATGCTTTTCTAATGAGTCATGCCTAAATTGCTAAAAATATGCTATCCAAATTTAGTTGAACTCAATGGTTTATCATCTCTATGGTAATGGATTTCGAACTCCGTAGTTGGATTTTGTTTCAATCATCTGTTTTTGAAATAACTGCTTCTTACAAGGGTTCTTTGTCTCCCTTTTATTATGAGTTCCTTCGCATAGTCTAGCATTCAGCATCGCCTGCAAATTTCTGAAAATTTTTACCCTACATACTGCAGCTTCTACGTCTGATTATGGAAGGGTGGGTCCGGAAGAAACGACCCAGTCTGAAAATTTCATCCCTTCTAGCTACAAACTAAATTTATTTACATTATATGATGTTTAGTTTGCAGTTCCTAATGGTCTCGACTCTTAACATGCAAAAGTGCATTGATGATTTCGTAGTTTTTTTTGGTCTTATAATGTCCGAAGTGGAAGAACATTGCTGAGAGAGTTGATTCTGCTGCTGAATTGATTTATGTTGCTTTGGAACTATTTTAGAAAGTAGTGCGGACAAAGCATTGTTCACAATTTTGCTTAATTTGTGTTTAATATCTTGTTTAACATTGTCATTAACTGCTCAATGTGTGTTTAATATCTTCTTTAACATTGTCATTTTATGGACAATACATGTGTGCAGATTAACTTCTTCCTAAATACGGTTTTCTCAATGCACATGGTCATTGCATTCATTGTAGCGTTGATTTTGGATAATACTGTTCCTGGCAGTCGACAGGAGAGGGGGACTTATATATGGTCTCGTTCAGAGCCAGCTAGGAAGGAGCCTGCTGTTGTAAAGGATTACGGTTTGCCATTTGGAATCTCAAGATTCTTCTCGTGGGCACGATGGGTAGGGCTATGAGTAGTTTTCTGTAAAAAGCAAATGGAGGAAATTCTATTAGATTTGTAAAATGTTTGGAGCCAGATTTGAGTTTCTATCAGGTCCACCTTGATATAGTTGATTATATTTTATAATAATAGTGCTATCATTTTTTGGAAAAGAAGGGACTAGCCAGGGATACGGTTTCTGCCAAGGTGAACAGGCTGTGCTGAATCAGTGGAAGATCGTCTCAATTCTTTATGTTGTTCTGCAACAGAGTTGGCAGAAAAACATGGTGTCCATAATGAAGAGAAATGTGCATCTTGATAAGTAAATACATCTACAAGTCTTTAAATCAGGATCTTTTATTGTTTGTTTCTAAAACCCTGAATCTTTTTGGATGTGATGCATTTACAGCATCTTCTCCAAACCCATTTATCTAAATGCTAACAGGAAATTTTATCTTGATGAATGGGATGGGCATATATCTCATAGCGGTAAGAGAATAGATGCCATTTTAGGTAAGAGAACTCAAGTCATATTAGGTAAGACCAACTCTCTACCGTATGCAAGACCAACTTTATACTATTATGTTGGAGCTTGTTCTGGAACACTGACCCCACTTCCTCAATGGTTGCATCGTTAAACTTGACCCTCTGTACTTTTTGTCTAGTCGGCCAACATTATTTCACACAAACTTGGGTTCTTCTAGTGTCTACTGACCTGCTATTCTCATTCATGTGAGGACAACAGTTATTTTAGAGAAAACTGAGATTTGGTTGCACCATATGCATGCACATATCCTTAACTAAATCAAGGCAACCTCCACAAACTATACAAGCTCAAACATTGAAGGGAATCTTGGACTATTTCCAAAAGTTTATGTTCTCGACAAAATGCTATTAGTAGCTTTTATATGTGCAGCTCTCGGAAAAATAACCTTATTGCACATGCATGATAGGTGGTCTATAAATCATCAAGAGACAGGTTTTGGGGTGCATATGTTTTAGTTGATGTGATAACATCCTCCACTTTGGTACTAACATTGTGGGTCGTTCCGATGTCATATCTAATGGGTCTGGTGGTGGTTATTTATATAAATTCATAATAATTGTAAATCTTACTTCGTAGCCCATCCCAAAATGAGAATTTGAATTTTGTTTCATGTTAATACTCTCCTTATCTCATACAACGCGGTATATAGTGCTCACATGATTGTGTCATACGCAGACTCCTAAGATCACAAGGCTCTGCACTTTGGTGAATAAATGGGATTCAAGGGATTAGATTTTAGAATCAATGATTGTTATTCTCGGGGGTTTTTAGTTCCTTGATCTTTTCAAGTGTTGGAATGATGTTTGCTTTTTAGCCAGAGGATTATAAGATTGAAAAGTTTTATATGCTAAAATATTTGACATTAAGTGTGAATGTTCCAAATTTAAGAGAAATATGCCTATTTTGTTAGATTTTTTAAAATTAATTTTATTATTTTTATTTTAAACAAGATTGGAGTTACTATGACATTAGGTTTTGAAAAACCTGAATAATAATTTATAGAAGTTTATTAACCAGTGAAATTTGTTTTATAATATAAGCTAGTGTTATGTGGGGTTGTGATGTGTTTTTGTCTTTTTCATTAAAAATTTCAAAAGCAAAAAGCTAGTGTTATGTGGGGTTGTCATGTGTTTTTGTCTTTTTCATTAAAAATTCCAAAAGCAAATATTCAGATGTGGTATCTATTTGTTCAAAATATTGTTCATAAAATTATTTAAAAGAGATGATGTAAATAAAATTAAGAAGTTATTTCCAAATGAATTTGCATTTCATGTAAAATTTTAAGTTGGCCTATATTAAAAGGGTCTAGATTATATTTGTAAACCAATACATATTTAATAAACAAAAAATGAAAAAGTATAATTTTTCTATCTTAATTGTGTCATTAGTAAAGTTGTTGCAACAAGACTTTGTTCTTAAGCCCATTGTGAGAAAGACCCACATAATGATCAACTCATTGATGGACAATTTAGGCCATTTAACATGATCTAGCCAAATCATTGTCACATTTCACTTTTTCATGATTAGTAAATTGTCACCATTGATGAAATTAAAACTAGAGGCCATAATTTGTGGATCATGGTACATTAACTTTGTGTTTAGCAAAATGTCAATCGAGTTTCCAAAATTTGTGGAAAAGGTGTACCTTATCCCAAGGTGGTTCGTCCTCACTTCCATGACCCATGATGTTATAAACATATTACTAATTAAGATATGAAATAGTTGACATGACGAATCACAATGTTGCAAGGTGTATGTTTTATATCACAACCTTTTTTGGATTGTAGTGCATGTATTTTTCTTGGAATGTGCCCTCTGTTTTGCAAGTTGTGATTTGTAGTCATAATACAATTCAAAGAGTTTGTGGTTCACTTGGGAACAAAACATGAAGGGAAAAGGAAGATTCGACTAAGTAAATCTCCAATTGAGCAAACCAAGATGAATTTGGGGATATGCGTTCAAAATAATTGTTGTCCAAATAAGAGGCTTGGAGCCCCAATTTGTGCCCATAGAGTAAGTGCCCCAAAGGGTCTAACATATGAAATTAGTGACCAAGGATGAAGAGAGGAATGATGAAGGTGGAAAAGGACCCTACCTAAGTACCAAACATCCCTAAAAGGCTAAACATCTAAACCAAGAAGGTAAAGGGGGACTCAAACATCCCTAAAAGGTAAAACATCTAAATTGAAGTGAAGGGGCACTCAAACATCCCTAAAAGGTTAAACATCTAAACTAAGGTAAAGGGGGACTCAAGGAAGGTAATATACACCAAGATGATAAAGAAGTATTGAGGTCATTATTATGTTGTGTGCACATAGATATGACACAAAGTAGGCCATCTTACAACACCTTTAATGGGTAGGTGTATGTGAGTACTACTATGTGAAACCTATACACTACATATTGCCCCCTTGCGAGTGTTGCTATTCATATTATGAGATTAGTAATGATTTGAAAGGAAGTTGAAGAATGCAACAAGGTGATAGAAGACAAATAGAAAATAAAGGTTGTGACAATAACAAAGTAATGATGCATGGGAAGGGCCCTGCTAGTGTATGTAGCATGAGCTAATCCCTAAACTTAGAGGGAATAGTCATCATTGATTGAACACCAACATGCTTGATGTTTACATCAGATCTCATGTTTTGAGAATCAATGCAATGAGAAAAGCTAGAACGCTTGTGGAGGGAATGTGATATCAAGCATGTGTAAGACAAAAACAAAAGCACAAGAAGCAAAATATGCATGAGAAGCAAAGAACCCTGGAATGGGAAACAAGCTAATGTAAGTACTACTAAACCATTGAATGGATATGTAAGTAAATCTCATTGCCACGTAAATGAGATAGTAGCTAGATTGAATATATAAAATGCACATTAGTTTAAAACTACAAAAATATAGTAACTAGATTGAATATATAAAATGCACATTAGTTTAAAACTATGAAAATAGAGTAGTAACTACGCTATGAAGATAAACACTAAAATGAAATGATATGAATATGATGAAAGATCAATACCTACACTCACTTCAACACAAACGATACAATTCAAGAGGCCATTTTTGATGTGTTGCCTAATGTAGCATGTTAGCAAGGCAAATGTGAGTGAACAATAACTAGAAAGTGAAATATATGTGAGATAGAGGAAATGCAAAAAATAAAGGGAGAAGTTAAAAAATCAATGCTAATACTTGAGGATAAAAGTTGATGACGAAGGAAGTTGTTAAGGCATGCAAAGGATGTCACTGTGATTATCTCAAAACCAAAGCAAACCATAGAGCTAAAACATAAATGTTAATGGCTTGCCTTGAGTAGGGAGGGAATAGTGATGAAGATTCCAAGGAAGCATAGGGGGCAAGCAAAGGTAGAGAGAGGAAGAGATGAGAGGAGAGGCAATGTTGTTAACATTAAACTTGCAAAGACTAAGAATTAAGAGGTAATGACTCCATGGTAGAGTAAGTGAAGGCAAGAAATAAAAGGCAATGATGTTAGGGCATACCTAACTAAGGCAAGAGATAATAGGTGATGATGATAGCATTGAACGAAAGAAGACAATAGGGGATATTAGAGGAATGGTTGAAAAGGTAACCCCATAATTGAAGTGTATGGGATGTAACAACCAAGACTATTGTCTTAGGTGTTGAGTCTGAAACTGTGATGTTTCAGTGACAACACTTTGAACTTCCCAAGGTTAAACAAGGTAAGGCTGGGATGGTGACTTGAATTTATAGCCTTATGAAAATGATATAAACTTCATATTTCATGAAGTTCTAACATAAAATCTCTTATTCAATCATTTTGACATTTTCCAAATTTTATAAATTTTAAAATTTTCTTTAAAATAAACTTGAATAACACACACACACACGCACTATAAAAAACTATAAAGAATGAACTAAAAACGTAATAATTTACAAATACAAGCATATCATATAGATACTTGAATCCAAAATACTCAAAAAAATGTAAGAAAATGAAGGAAATTACAAGAGTATTAAATGATAAACAAAACAAAATATACATGTGGAATAGAAAATAAGTCAAACAATGAAAATAAATTCATCAATGAAGAAAATTCAATGATCCTTTATTGATTGACCCATAGTCTTGGACATAGAAATTTTGTCAAGTTTATGTGAGAACTTGGACCAAAGAAAACTTTGGGAGCCTTAGATGTAAAGAAAATCATACAAGGGAAACCAAGAGCCTTGGAAAGAAAAATAATATGATTTCGACCTGGACCACTTCAATAGTGTGATGCACACTTTTTACATTGCATGATGTACCACTGATTAGAATTGAAACAAATTTATAACTTCTAAAAAGCAAACAATGCAGAAAAATAAACAACCTAAAAGAAAGAAGACCAATTCAATCTGACTTCGTCTTTCTCTACCCCTTTTCAAGAAACTCCCTCTATCAACAAAATTTTTCAGTCCATAGAAAACTAAGTACGGACGTGGAAAATAATCAAGCACATAAAAAGCTCTAATATACCTCTCTTTGTATGAATTTTGTTTCACTTGTTCTCTACTTTTGTATTCTCTTCGAGCAATGAATAGGTTTCAATTGTTTTATTTTCACATAATAAACATTTAGGAGAAATAAGAATCCATAAAATTAATTTTTAATTAATAAAGGGATTATGTTTATGACTTATGTAAGATAGGGAACATTTCCACTGAATTCATAAATGAAATAAATTTATGTCTCCCATCATATTGATGTACCACTTGTAACTCCTAATTACCTCGAAACAATATATCTAAAACCATATGCACACCATGATAATAACATATACAAGTATCAAGATATATCAACATCATAACTCCATCTATCCATATATCAAAACAAGTTCAAGATATAAAATTTGATATCCAAAAATATCACAAGCGTCAAAGCTATAGTAATTTATTTTAAAAATATCAAATCTAGTCAAAATCAAATGCATGCCATCAACATGAGCAGAATAAAAATAAGAACGTCAATATTGAGATAATTTTGGGTGCATGTTTGAATGTGAAATATCTCTCATGTTGGCTTATTTTGTCTTCTTAGTGTCTACTTTTGAGTGAGCAGAGATAGATTGGGAAGACTCAATACTAGGGGATTTGACTATAGGCTGTTTTCCCTTTCCAACCACTAGCAACTTTATTAAGACTTGATCTCAATGGGTTGTTGGTCTTGACCAAATGAGTTGGCAGAGGTAGCAACAAGGGCAATGATTGACATAAGTGGTTTCTTGTGATTGATCGGTTTTATTTGGTTTCCTTACCCACTCATCATTCACAAGGTTTGGGTGAACCCGTGGGATGTTTGCTATACGAGGATGAGGCTGCAAGGGAGAATTAAAAAGGATGAATGGCTAAGTTAAATCTTGCCAACCCAAGAAATGATTCTCTGTCTGTGCCAACTAGTGAAACTCATCAAAGTTTGCTCCAAAATGTACGTAAGACCTTATCCTCTTGTTCCTTCCTTCTTGCCAAATGACATTAGGTCTCCCACCATATCCTCTTCGGGATCCATGAGAACCTTTGCTAAAGAAACTAATTTAATAGCACTCATAACTATAGTCATTTTCCATTTCACGGAAAATTCCAACTTTATAACACATTTTTTTCTTCTTTTCTAAATTAGACTAAACCTATTAATGTAACAAAAGTAGTACAAGGAGGCACCGGCCTCTGCAGAGAAAGCCCCAAATTATGCCATGCTTAACAACAAAATACTGGAAAGAGACTGCCCGCACCGGGGAAACTAGTCCAAAACTATAAACGTTTGTTGCCCACGCAAAGGTAACAACCTGTAGTGCTAGAGTGGAACAATTTTTTGAATAATCATCAAAATTAACAACATTACATAAAAAAAACACCAGAATAAACCCATAGTATTGGGAGCTGAGAACCCAGAACCTGAAAAACATTGACTAGCTAGGTGTCATTAGGAGGAGGAGGTTCTTCCACTATCAGACACCTGTACGCCTCCATGTCATCTTCTGCATCCTGTTTGTCTCTCAGAGTTTCTTCCATGTTCTTGAAGCGGCCTGGATTGGTGCGTCCTTGAGCTGCTTTTGTGCGTCCTTGCACTGCTTCGCTGCTTCTGTGCGTCCCTGAGCTACTTCCAGGGGCTTTTCTTTTGCTGGTGGTATTCCGCACCTGAGTATTGCGGGTTGAGTCTTCAGAGTTTTGTGGCTCCTCTCTAAATGCCACCAAGATAGTCGCTATTATGCAAGGACATTCCATTGTGCAGTGAAATTGAAGTTGTGCAGAATGACTGGGCTGCAATGATGATATAGAGGCAACAAGAGGCTGGGGAGCAACGTCAATAGGTTGAGGACTTGCGGTCTGAGCCCGCCCCCGACCGCTGCGAGTGGCAGGGATAAGGAGGAGGATGATCTTCCTTTGCTATTGCCCCTCCTGCAGCGCATTCGATGACGCAGACGAGGCATGCTCACCTGGGAAAAATTGAGCGAACGAGGACGAGAAGGAGCTATTGAAAATGCAACAAGATGATGGAGCTTAATGGAAAGAAGTCACCTTCACTAAGTGGGCCCGCAGGCTATTTTTGGCGCAAAGTCTATTTTTAGACATATGGATCATGGTCAATGAGTTGCAGGATGCTGTTTATGGATGATTGGTCATGTTGGAAAAAATAGATGGACTTCTATTTTTGGTTCACAGCGGAGTGATTAGAGTCTATTTTTAGACTGCCAAGCTAAAAATAGAAACAATCAAATATTATTAGCCCTTAGTAATATTTGGACTCTAAACATTATCTTATTCTCTTGGAGCACTTCAGTTCGAGCTACGGATGTGGCACATGCAGCTGACAAAAGGAATCACGTGGTTTCTTATGTGTTAGTTGAGCTATTGCATGGAGGACTTCAGTTAGAACTCATGCATGTGAGTTATGTGGAGTTGGATGTGGAGTTGATGGAGTTGTGTTCAGTTTGACTTAGTTGAACTAGTTGTATTTAGTCTAACTAAAGAATACACTAGTGATGAGTTGTGTGAATTGATTGTTAATTAATTCACTAATTATTAACTCATAAAGAAACTAAAGAATACATCAGTTAACTTAGTGCATAGACAGTTCAACAGAGACAGGTGTGAGAGGTAAGTGAAAGGGTGAGTTGTGACTATCAGTTGTGCATAAGATTTTCACATGCATGGATTGAGTAATGCCAATGAGGATTGCGCAGTGTGGGCCAATACCAAGGAAATTGTAGCTTGTGCTCACGTGATTTTCACTTGGGATTGTGTAGTGGAGGCAGACAAAGCAGCGGAGGAGATTTGAACCTGTGACTTGTTTGGATCTGAGCTAGTTTTGTGTGTAACAGGTGGAGATAGTACTGAGTACTTGTGAGGAGTATTGTACTATGTATTGTTACATGTTCTCAATCATTATAATATACAGATAGTGTGGGGTTTTCAGCTATATGCTTTCCCCGGGTTACATACTGTGTTAATGTGTGCATGCGATTGATGTTTCATTGATTTTAACGCTGCTAAATTGATGATCAATGTAGAGGAGGTTATGTATTATGCATATATTCCGCAATAGTGTATAATCGGAATAATCTCTGTGAATAAGTGTCATATTATTCAAAATTTCTACATGGTATCGGAGCTGGTTGATTTGTAGAAAAAGTTCTACAGGATATCAAAGCGGGATTGATCATCAGATCTATTATTCAGAAAGTGTTTAGATTTTATTTCTTCAGGCAGAGTCTGTAATCGGGCCAGGTAGCTTCTGGATTCATCCTTCTTTGGAAGGTGAGATATTCGGTGAATGCCCATACAGTCAATATCTGTACGAGAAATACTTTGTTCTCACGAATTTTAGATCCGAAGCAGTTGAGTTGTTGAGCTGGTGGAATTCGAATTTGCAGCAGTGTTTTCTTGGTGTCAACGTGGCAATGTCTTTCAACGGATTGCGATTGGAGTATGCTCTTGAAGGCAACTCGAACTATATTGCATGGAAGGACAAGATGGAGGTGGTGTTAGATGATAATGCGCTGAAGGAGTTCATAGAGGCTGAGGTCCCAAAGCTTACTGATGCTGCTGAAGCTGAGGTTTGGCAAAAGAAGACAGCAAAGTGTCGAAGGATTCTATTGGAGGGCGTGAAGGATCACATTGTGTCCATCCAGCATGGAAAGGCTTCTCCATACTTGATGTGGAAAGCGTTGACAGATCTATTCCAAAGCAAGAGTGATCAGAGGAAGCTGGCGCTCAAGGATAAACTCAGAAACATTAAGTGTGAGAAGGGAGACATTATGCCCAAGTATCTCACGATGTTCACCCAATGCCGGGATGAGCTGGGAAGTGTGGGGGTGACTGTCGATGATGAGGACTTGGTGAGCTTGGCTTTCCTTGGTCTTCCGAAGAGTTGGCATTCCTATCAGGACTTTGTCAATGGACGAGAGAAATTGCCAGGATGGGAGAGACTTTGGTCGGATCTTGTGCAAGAGGAGATCAGACGGAGCACCAAAGACAGTTCTTCATGCATGCATGATGAGGAGAACTGTGCCTTAGCGAGTAAGGCGAAGAAGGGGAAGGTGAAGGGTTCTCTTTCCGAATCCAGTTCTTCCAATGATGGGAAGAAGGTTGACAAGTCGAAGATGAGATGCTTTCGTTGTCATGAGTTGGGCCATTATGCTACTAATTGCCCAAAGAAGAAATCCAAGAAGGGATCTGGGGAAGGATCTGAAGGTGAGGCACTTGCTTCACAGTTCGAGTTGGATTTCACACTCTTCGCATGCATGGTTTCATCCATGGTGGGAAGTGGTTGGTTTCTTGACAGTGGAGCTTCTTTCCACATGACCGGTGACAAGAGTTTGTTCAGTGCTTTGGAGGAGAAAGATCTCCAGATACTCATAGTAATGGGTAATGATGAGAAGTATAGTGTCTTAGGTGTAGGCACGGTTATTTTTCAGAGGGAGCATGGAGCTCGCCTTACCTTGACCGATGTCAAGTATATACCAGGACTGAAGAGAAACTTGGTGTCGATCGCGATGCTAGAAGACAGAGGCTGTAATGTAGTCTTCAGTAAGGGAAAGGTTTTCCTTAGACACATCATCACTAGACAAGTGAAGCAAATTGGTTCACGGGTCAAGAACCTGTATGCTCTTGAGGTTCAAGATGCATGCAAAGCCTTGAGCAGTGAGGAAACTGATGGAGACTTGGTGGTTGAGAGGGAGTGTATATTACCTCTCAACATGCAAAGCCAGAAGAAGTCTCAAACGATTATGGAGGAGCCACGATTGGAGCAACAACTTCAGGAGGTTGTGGAGCAGCCACAACAAGGGAAGCTGAGAGGAGATCGAGTAGAGACATCTACTCATGTAGAGACCTCCAGTAGGGGGAAACTTCGAGCCAGGTGGGCAGAGGGATTGCATGCAGCCATACCCCCAGGTAGGAGGTGTGGTGATGTGGATTGATCGTCCCAAGGAGGAGGGGCAGGATCCTTGAGGTACCCAACCTCTTGGATGAGACCTTGCTACGGGAGCCCCGATGTGGAGTAGTAGGAACCGACTGATTGGGTAGAGACAGATGCAGATGGAGTAGCAGAGAGAGCGACAGTGTAGGGAATCCCAGGGCAACGCATAGCTAGCAGGCTGCAACAATGCGAGAGGCACAAGTGTTTTGCACAGTGCTAGGTGGCACAAAGAGGTGTGCAATGGTGCGAGATGCATGGAGATGTTGCAGTAGCGTAGATTTCAGAGAGGGAGCACTTGTCAGCAGCAGGTAGAGCTTCAACATCAGAGTATGTTCGTAGCCCAACAGAGTGGTCAGTTGGGAGTGTTATTTGTTCCAAGTGTTGTTGGAGCAAGTGGACTAGGCAAATATGTTGCATGTAGAACATTCAAGAGTTGCAGGATAGGGGTTGCAGATAATCCATATCTTGTTGAGAGGGAGTGTTGAAAATGCAACAAGATGATGGAGCTTAGTGGAAAGAAGTCGCCTTCACTAAGTGGGCCCGCAGGCTATTTTTGGCGCAAAGTCTATTTTTAGACTATGTCTATTTTTAGACATATGGATCATGGTCTATGAGTTACATGATGCTGTTTATGGATGATTGGTCATGTTGGGAAAAATAGATGGACTTCTATTTTTGGTTCACAGCGGAGTGATCAGAGTCTATTTTTAGACTACCAGGCTAAAAATAGAAACAGTCAAATATTATTAGCCCTTAGTAATATTTGGACTCTAAACATTATCTTATTCTCTTGGAGCACTTCAGTTCGAGCTACGGATGTGGCACATGCAGCTGACAAAAGGAATCACGTGGTTTCTTATGTGTTAGTTGAGCTATTGCATGGAGGACTTCAGTTAGAACTCATGCATGTGAGTTCTGTAGAGTTGGATGTGGAGTTGATGGAGTTGTGTTCAGTTTGACTTAGTTGAACTAGTTGTATTTAGTCTAACTAAAGAATACACTAGTGATGAGTTGTGTGAATTGATTGTTAATTAATTCACTAATTATTAACTCATAAAGAAACTAAAGAATACATCAGTTAACTCAGTTCATGGACAATTCAACAGAGACAGGCGATTGAGGTAAGTGAAAGGGTGAGTTGTGACTATCAGTTGTGCATGGGATTTGCACTTTCATGGATTGAGTAATGCTAATGAGGATTGCGCAGTGTGGGCCAATACCAAGGAAATTGTAGCTTGTGCTCACGTGATTTTCACTTGGGATTGTGTAGTGGAGGCAGACAAAGCAGCGGAGGAGATTTGAACCTGTGACTTGTTCAGATCTGAGCTAGTTTTGTGTGTAACAGGTGGAGATAGTACTGAGTACTTGTGAGGAGTATTGTACTATGTATTGTTACATGTTCTCAATCATTATAATATACAGATAGTGGGGGGTTTTCAGTGGTATGCTTTTCCCGGGTTACATAGTGTGTTAATGTGTGCATGCGATTGATGTTTCATTGATTTTAATGTTGCTAAATTGATGATCAACATAGAGGAGGTTATGTATTATGCATGTATTCCGCAATAGTGTATAATCGGGATAATCTCTGTGAATAAGTGTCATATTATTCAAAATTTATACAGGAGTAGCGTCAAAGAATGAGTGGTCAATGGGAACAGAAGGACCTGTAATTAGCGGTTCAGAGCGGAGATTCAAGACCGAAGAACCAGTCCGTAGGCAACATAGAAGACTCTGCGAGAAATGTGCACCATCTCAATGAAACATAGAACTTGGCAGCGTCTCCCCGTTGTCATGCACGAGCTCGATTCTGCAGCAGCAAGGAGACAATTGTAGTTTAGAGGAGGCGGAGCAGGGGGAAGACGGTCTGAAGAGGCCATCTTAAAAACCAAATTGATGACCTCGACCCGCGCAGTTCATTAATGTGCCATTAATCGACGGTGGCTTCCTGTATATGCTTCTAAGTGGAAGCGTGGGTGGCCAGGTGGCCTCGCCACTTGCCAACCTAAGGTCGTTGCATAGTACCTGCGTGCCTAAACACCCGCATCTGGGAAAGCTTATAACACATTATTAAGTGCATGTAAACATAAATGGATAGTAATTCACGAAGTGTTTATTTATAGAGTTTAATTATGGATAAGATTATGAAGTTTCAGGCTCGAGAAAATGGAGTGATGAATTGCGTGCAAGCCTTATAGAGTATGGGCTTGGTTTATACCAGACATTTACTTTCTTTTGTCAAAGGCATTTTAATATTTGACAGAGCTAGAATAATATGCTCTCTTTGATTACTACAAATATTTTTGCTACTAACATTGGTTAAGGATTGATCACAGGGTTAAGAAAGGGAAATGATGGATTTAATAACATACCTAAGTGCCCATTTTGGCTAAAAATGTTTTCTTTAAAATAGAGTCATTGCAGAGCTCAATACATGCACATTTAGAGCCCATATTAGTTGCATACTTGCGACAAAATATCATTATATGACAATTGAAATTTGAAACAAAATGCATGTTTAGAGTATCCTTACCATGCATACCTTTTTTTCTTTGTTTTGATTAGACCAAGTGACGGGTGTAAGAAATGAAGGAAAGCAATATGCGAAATATCATTTTCATTAATGGGAAAACATCAATATATGCCCTTGGGTTGTGAACATCATTTGAGTGTGAGGGAAATAAGGGAATATATATAGCTCATTTTCATAACCAAATGTATACGAGTCTCATGAATTATTGATTGGGTACCCTGTATGGTAGCAACAAAGCAAACATTCTTCTTTAAAGGGTAAAATAAATAAATTTTCCTTGACATGCACTAGAACCCAGAACTTGGATATGAGGAAAATATGGCATGATATAAGTAGAGAATGTAATGAATGGGAAAAACCATATTTTCTACTCTTTCGATTTTCATTCAATACACTTAGTGATAAAGTATGAAAAATGCGTAACAAGGGGGAAAAGAATGAATGAAAAGCTAAGAGCCATTAAAAGCTTTCAATAATGAACAAAAATATGCCATAACTATCATCTACATCTACAATCAACAAATAGAACTGACATACCTCAACTTCAAATGCTGAAAACTCCTCCTGGTTGTGCGCTATCACCTCATACTAGCTTGGCTCCTTAAATTTGTCTATGAATTAGTTGCAAGGCTACATGTTTTCACTGGAATCTACATCGAAAAATAAGATTTAGAGCAAGGCAACCTCCTAGCTCCACTATCAATTCTTGAATGCCCAAGTAATGGTAAACGACACTTGTCAACTAGTTTACATACCCAAACATATATGAAATCTTGTCACGTGTGAAAATTTCTCATAGTAAATGTTTTTAAATTTTGTATGATAATCATTGGACCTTGAAATTTTGAAATATGTGCCAAATCTATTATGTCGATATACCAACTTTCTCATGAGCTCGAAACATATGGCCATGAGCCTTTTCAACATGATTTCAAATGTATACATCATCACACCAATGTGCCAAACCAATCAACATAATATGTTATACCATGAACTTAAACCATATTACATTGCATTATCAACCTCCCATGCAAGCTAATAGCATATGGTCGTGGGCCTTACCATAAACGTCACAACATAAAAAGTTCACTTAATACCTCAATGCCATGACAACAATACAACATTATACCTCGAGTCTTGTGCAATAACAAGTTTTCAACCTTATACTTGAGCACATATATTACATAGTTCAAAACCTTTAACATATGCCACAATGGCACTATAACATATACACCATTCTTTATGACATGCACCACCAACTTGTATAGTTCAATGCTATACATCCTCAACTTGTCATCACTTGTATAGCCATTATTATAATGTGCCTGTAAAAATAAGTCATAAGTTATCATGACCTCATGTCTACTTTCACATGGAGCCCAATGCATGGTCAGTGCCTTATAACATAAATTTGTATTTGAAACTCTTTGCAGGATTTTTAATTAGTTGGCCTAATTTTTGGGTCAACATTAGGGAGGCAAAGAAGAGGCACAATGAATGACTTTGTTAAGGGAGAAGTCATTTAGAGTTCGGCCCTACTGGAGCCAATGGTTTAGAGTGAGCCAATCATTTGGAAAGTGATGAAGGAAGGAGGTGACCAAAAGGGGGAGGATAAGGAAGAATGAAAATTTAGGGAAAGCAAGGAACAAAAGGATGTGATGGGTGAGGATAAGGAAGAAGGAAAATTTAGGGCAAGCAAGGAACAAAAGGATATGATGGGCGAGGATAAATGAAAGGATAAGCAAACACATCATTGTTTTTTCAAGGAATAATAATGATAGAGGTCCCAAGTTTGCCCCATAAAGGTCCAATATGAGATGCATATTCATTCAACTTGGTAAATGATATGAAAACTATAGAATCCTTTTAAGGCTAGTAGAACATTAGGCCATTAGTGGAACATTAGGAGAATAAGGTATAATTTTCCTTGAGCATTTGAAGCATAGGGACAAGGGGAAGAAGCAAAAGAAACAAAGTGAAGAAGGGCACGAGAGGCCAACAAATGAGAGAGAAGAAATTGTCCAAAGTAGCTTATGCCATGGGAGGGGAGGCAAAGCATAAAGAAGATAAAAGCCTGGATAAGCTAGAGGAAGTGTTTGGCCTATTCAAGTGGACTTCAAAGGTTGTTGAGATAAGGAGGCGGTTTACAAAATCTAGGAGTTTGCATGAAGGAGACAAAGGGATGAGCCTTGGATGCAAGGTTAGGTCGAAGAGATAAAGGAGTGGGATCTTACTAAAAGGAATATGTATTACCTTAGTGGAAGAAAAAGAGCTCCCTTGTGAACATACATGGGATGGCCATCATAACATCTAACCATGTATGATTTAGGAGTATGTTGTACACCAAGTCTCCTACTAGGAATAAAGAATAGGTGTCATTTTTTTTGGGGTGGAGTCTAAGGGATCACAATAAATCCAAGTGGTTTGGTATTAGGTTTGTTAAATGCTTGAAGGGTCCACGAGATATTAGAGAAGTGGTTATAACTAAGGGCACGACAAACATTAGTGCTTATGATGTTTAGGGTATATCTCATTTGGACAATACCTCATTTAATAATGAAATTATTGTGACAAATTATGATGAAGAATGGTTGATCATATTCACCTTCCATTCTTTTGGGGCAAGGATGTAAGAGGTCAAATGAGAGAGAAGAGGTCAAAGCCAAGCTTAGGGAAGAACAAAAAGATTGCCTTGATCCTTCAAGGCCTTTGGCTCAAACATGCTTAGAGAATGTCCATGTAAGGCATCCTTGAGACACGAGAGGATATGTTCTTGATCTAAGAAGCAAAAGTGGAAGAATATCACTATTTGGCATGAGCATCAAGGAGAGGAGAGAAGGTGGAGGACATGGCAGGAACCTCCTATTGGGTTTAGGTAGTAGTTTTGATCTAGTGAGAAGGAAAGGCCCTATTGATGCCTCCACTACCTCCAAGATGACCAACTAGGTGACTCCTATTAAATTTCAATACAGTCTTCTAAGTTTGCTATGTTTTCTTTGACTTTATTCTCTTTGAGCTTCATTAATGATTGCTTGTCATGACTAGTATCATATATTGCATTCTTTCACCTTTTGTATTTAAATGTCCTTGACCCACGTGAAAGCGTTATACAACTTTGTCTAGGGTCATTAAAGAATTTGTACATCATTTGCTAGCTCAACGCTGTATTTCATGAAGAATCATCACTCTTGCCAAGGGCTAGGTATAGGTGCTTGAGATGTCAATGGACTATTTGTGCAAATTAAAATATCTTAATTGTTGATGAATATGCCAATTTCAATTAACATCTTAAAAGTCTATATAACTCAAAGATTAAATGTTGACAAAATTATATTCAATGAATAAGGCCTTGACTTTCATTAAAAATGTCTTTGTATGAAAATTGTAATCCACCCAACACTAGGGTTTTAAGTCCCAAATAGGCCTCCTAAGTTTTCAAGATTGTGAAGTCAATGCCATTATTAATCCAATTCTAAGATCCACAAGTGCAAGAAATGCACAATCAAAGTCTCATTGCTAACAAGATAATTAAAACTTTACAAATTATAAAAGAACAAACTTGTCTTTAAAACTAAAAATACACCCTTACTAATTTACAACACTAAACTTCAATTTAATTAAATTATTTTCTTCTTTAACTAATTTAAATTTGATTATTCTTCGCATAACAACTATTTTTTTCTAACATTTAAATTTATTAAACATGGTAATTTGTAAAATTTCGCCTCTCCGGCCAAATATTTTATTTTGAAAATGTTACACACACTTTCAATCGAAACACTTGAAAATTATCAATTTTTTTTCAAAAATGGCGAACATTTCAATTATTTCATGTATTTATGAGAAGCATGCGAATACTTGTACCTTCATAAAAGGTTACTTAAACTTTGGGAAATCAGCTTTTGAAATTTAATTGAAATTTTATTAGTGTCTGTTTAAGTCGACGGAAGGCTTCTACTAAATGAAACCGCGGGGCTATTAGAAATCCATTGTGAATGTCAAGGGGTGTTAAAAATACATAAAATCACTTATCTTCTAAAATTGTGGATGTTGGCTTTAGCTGGGGTCAAGGATGTTGTCGCTACTTTTAAAGTCGATTCGGATGAAAGGATATTTTAGTTTTAAGACAACCTCCGGTGTTTTTATTTGAATATTCAACTATATTTAGAGGGGTGAATCAATATTAGCCATTTTTAATTTCAAAAAATTGTAAATGTATTATAAGTATAGAGTAAAGTACACAAATATATATAATATAGAGATTTTTACGTGAAAACTTATTAATTTATTTTTTTTTTTTTTTTAAATTTGTATAAAGAGTATATTTAAATTTATCATTACCAACTAAAAAGAAGCACTAATTCACTGATTTATCAATGCCAAATCTTGTACAAGAGTCAATATTAGTCAAAGAAAGTCTACTATTCTGGAAGCTGCTCCTTTGTCCTTCACACAGGCACTTGGCTTCCTAAACTAGCCTTTCTTTGTTTCTGGTCACCTTTCCATCTTGATTTAGTTTGTTTATGAAGACCCATTTTGTACCAATCACATTTTTTTTGGTCTTGGAACAAGTTCCCGTGTCACATTCTTCTCTATCTGATTTAGTTCTTCTTCAATGGCCTTGATCCAATGTTCATCATTTCTAGCTTCCTCAAATTACTTGGTTCATTTATGGACAATAGTGATATATGCCCATACTTCAATGTTTGTTCTTGTTTTCTTCTTTTGGTTTCTACTCCTGACTCTTCTCCCAGAATATTTATTCTAGTGGATGATTCTTCTGATACCAACATTTAGATGTCCTAGGACGTGTTTAAAAATCTTGTTGATTATCAACTTCTTCTTGTTATGCCTCTGGCTTCTTCTCTTCTTGGTGTTCCTCTTCATGTTCTTCAAATATGTGTGGATTTTCACTTTCCTTCTTAGTCTTCAACAAGTTTGTTTCATGTACTTTTACATCGATGCTTTCCACTATCTTGTTGAGTCTAAGATTGTAGCACTTGCATGCTTTGATTTTACATGAGTACCTAACAAATATGTTTTCATATGTTCGAGAGTCGAACTTTCCTAACTTCTAGTCATCCCTCTTTATGTAACTTTTGCTTCCAAATATTCTGAAATGTTTGACACTAGCTAGTCTTCCCTTCCATAGTTCATAGAGAGTTTTGTCATTGTTGCTTCTAAACAATCCTTTGTTCAAAATGTGAACAATTGTATGTACTGCTTGTACCCAAAGGATAATTATTAGCTTGGATTTATGCAACAAAGTTCTAGCCATCTCTTCCATAGTTCTGTTATTTCTTTCAACCACTCCATTTTGTTGAGGAGTTCTAGCTATTGAGAAGTGTCTTCTTATTCCATGTTCTTCAAAGTAGTCATTGAATTCATTTGAAGTAAATTCTCCTCCATTATCTGATCTCAAGCATTTGATTTTCAAATCAGTTTCATTTTCAACAAGTTCCTTGAATATTCTGAAATTTTCAAAAGCTTTTGACTTCTTTTTAAGAAAACAAACCCAGGTCATCCTTGTGTAGTCATCAACAAGCAACATGAAGTATTGTTCTCCATCTAGTCCTTTTGTTCTTGTTGGCCCACATAAATCAGTATGTACAAGTTACAACAATTTTTCCATGGAATGCTCCTTAGTTTTAAACTCAACTCTTGTTTATTTTCCATGCTGACAATACTTGCATATAACATTTGAAGGCTTTGTAATTTTAGGCATATCTCTTATAACTTCTTTCTTGTTGATCTTGATAAGATTGTCAAAGTGTATAGTTCCCAATCTCCTATGCCGAAGACAACTTGTATCTTCCTTTTCGAAGTAGCATCTTTCCTTTTCAATCTCATTTAGGATGTATATGTTGTTTATAGTTCTTATTGTTGTTGCAACCAATTTCCTTGATCCTTCTTTCCTTATTTCACATTCTTTTGAATTGAATAGAAGTGTGTGCCTTTGATCACACATTTGGCTAACACTTAGCAAATTATGCTTCATATCTTCAACAAGTAAAATATTTTCTGCCACCACATCTTTGCTTCCAAGGCTAATTGTGCCTTTCCCTATAATTTTGGCAGAGTTATCATTCCCAAAAGTGACAGATCCTTCTTTTTCTTTCTTCAATGTTACAAATATGTTTTTGTCTCCAGTCATATGATTTGAGAATCCACTATCAATATACCATTTCTTCTTGCTTATTTTTCCAAGTTCTTAGTTGTTCCCCCATATGATGGAAAAGAACATGTCTTGTCTCCCTTGAAGGAGTTATCAAATTGCTTCTACAATTTCTGGTTGTGTCCAAAATGGTTGCATTTGTAACATTCAGTTTCATAACTAAGAGTGTCAAATTTGTTATAATTTATGTTAAAAACCTCACGATATTTTCTACCATAACTGCCTTCATAGTAGTTCTTGAGATTTTCATAGTTTTTTCTTGTATTTCTACCTCTTGCATAGGCTCTACAATTTATAACCTTATGTCCAAAATTACTACAAAAATAACAAACTCCAAGAAAATATTTAAATATCTGAGTGTAGATGGTATTCTTGATGGTTTTGTCCTTTTGAAGGCACGATCTTCTTCATTGCTAGTTGTTGTACGTCCTCCTTTAGCGGCTTGTATTCTTATTTCTTGATATGACCCTTGAGCACAACAATGTAGCTTCCTTTCTTTGCTTCATTTCATGTCAACACAAAGCTTGAACCTTTATCAATATTATTTTGTTTATATCCTAATACAAACCTATCATTGAATGGTTTCTGGTTGCTAATGATTTCATCAAGTATTTTTGGTACTATTGTCAAAGTTCTACTATATATCCTTCTTCCTTGAGTTCCTTTGTCAAGGAGACTATCTTAGCTTCTAGATTCCTAATTATTCTCTCCTTCTCTTTCAACTTTCTAATGAGTGTCTTTTAAATCACTCTGGCTTCTTCTAATTGTACTTTTAGAGTTCCTGTTTGGACTTTGTAAACATTCTTTTAGTTTATTTACCTCTTCCTTGAGTATGATATTTTTCTTCCTTGTTCTTCTAAGATCACTTAAGGCACTAATCAATTTTGCATCAAGATCCACTTCTCCTTCTTCTTCTTCATGATTTCCTTCATAGTTTTCAAGAGTTTCATTCTGAGAATCTAATTCCATGAAGAGCACTCTATCAGAATCATGGTCACTATCATCATCTTCATCAGATGAGTTACTATCTTCTCTTGAATAAAGAATTTTCTTCTTGAAGAATTTTCCCTTGTTCTTTCCTTTGTTTCTTTTCTGATATTTCTTTTCTTTCTTATAAATTTCTTCTTCATCACTATCTAACCCCTTTGCAAAAGGACATTTAGAAGCATAATGACCAATTCTACCACATTCAAAACACTTTAAAGGAAGCTTACCTTTATATTTTCCAATTCCTCTTTTCAACTTTCTCACAAAATTGGCTTCTTCTACATCATCTAAATAATCATTACAGTTAGAGCTTGGTGTTTTACTTCTTCTTGTTCTTCCTTGTCTTCTTGGATACCTTGAAAGTTTCTTCCCTTTTGGATGGATTTTCCTATTCTATCCTCATTTCATATGCTGTAAGAATTCCATGTAACTCATCCATACTCAATGTAGCTAGATATTGTCTTTCTTCTAAAGATGAGATTTTAGAATCAAATCTCTTTGGGAGAGATCTTAGTATCTTTTGAACGATGATTGTATATGTGATATTCTCTCCTAGTCCTCTCACAGTATTCACGATCTCGTCAACCCAAAGAAAGTATATTGTAATGTCTTCATATTCCTTCATCTTCAAGCATCTAAACTGTCCTCTATAAGTTTGAAAAATTTCACCTTTGACCTTTTCATCTCCTTAATACACATTCTTGAGCTTGTCTCAAATTTCCATTGTTGATTCACAATGCATAACCTTGACAAATTCTTATCCTGTCAACCCTCCTAGAATGACATACATAGCCTTTGAATTATTTTCATAGAGTCTTCTTCCAACCAGATCTATTGGAGTAGAGGTTGGTACCTTGTATTTATTTAGAACAACTTGCCAAACATCAACTCCTTGTGCTTGTAAGAACAATCTCATCCGTATGCTCCAAAAGGCATAATTTTGTCCATCAAACAATGGCAGACCATGTTTGGTGTATTCTACTTGCTTGTCCATGCATAATTTTGTTCGTCAAATAATGGAAGACCATGTTTGGTGTATTCTACTTGCTTGTCCATGAGTCTCACTAAGATCTACCTTCTAGTGGTCAAACTATTTCTGAAGGAACCCACTCTGATACCAATTGTTGGAATATTTAGCAATATTGAGAGTTGGGGGAGGGGGGTTGAAGGGTGAATCAATATTAACAAATTTTAACTTCAAAAACTTGTAAATGCATCCATAGGTATAAAGAGAAGCACAAAAATATACCGAACATAGATATTTTTACGTGAAAACCATAGAATGTTTTTCTTAATATATATAAAGAGTACATTCAAATTTATTACCACTAACTGAAGTGAAGCACCAACTCCCTGGTTTATCAACACTAGTTGAAAGGAAGCACCAAGTCCTAGTTTATCAGCACCAACTCCCTGATTTAGCAACACCAACTGAAAGGAAGCCCCAACTCCATGATTTATTAGTACCAATGCTTGTACAAGAGCTAATATTAGTCAAAGAAAGTTTGCCCTTCTAGTAGCGACTCCTATGTCCTTCACAAAGGCACTAGACTTCCTAAACATGACGTTCTTAACAAAATAAATTCCCTCAACAAATGATCCTTGAACTTGGCATCCTTCTCTATTGAACTCAACCTCCTCCATAGAGGACAACGTTAGATTTTCAAAATAGAGCTCAAACCTTCAAACATACTAGGATTTAGCCCTCAAAACATGCCTAAGTTCGACATTCTTGTTTCCAAAACTTCAGTCTTGAAATTTGGTCTCAACAGGGACAAGTCACTACTCTTAGGACATGCCTGAATTTCAACCTTCCACGCTAGAATTTTACCCTCTGCAAGATCTGAAATTCGACCTTCAAAGGGGACATAATTCAACCCTAAAGAACATGTTTGCAACCAACCTTCTAACCAAGGCCATAAGCCTTCAAAAGGTGTGCCAAAACTCCTTCCAAATTAAGCCGAAAAACCCTTTGAAAATAAGCCAAAAGCCCTTCAAAAAATGTGCCAAAAATTCTTCCAACAAATTCTCTCCAAATCAACTCCTCTTCGCTTCTAGTTCATCGAGTATGAACCTTAGAAATTCTTAATTTCTTCATCTGTTTGAATAGATCCGAACTTGCTTAAGCGAATGACTTGAAATGGTCCTTCTCGTGCCTATTCATTGTGCATTCAATGTCTAGACTTGGCCGACTTGTCCATTGGTTGGGCCGACTTGTCCATTGGCTGGGCCTAGAATGGCTTGTTGAGCAGGAAGAATGTATAAGGAATATTCAAAAAATAATTTCTCCTCAACTGTGAGGGGTTAGAGGGAGTGCCATATACTATTAGAAAGGTCTCAGAATAAGCTTTCCAACCATATATGTTATGCTTCCATTTGAGATAGGTAAATGAGTAAACATGCATTCAAATATAAGGTATTCAAATGGGGCATCAAAAATCCAAAAACAATATTTTGAAATATGCTATTTGAGTATGTAACTTTATCTTTCATTTGGACAACCTTTGACATCAATGCCAACTTATTTCAACAATTTCTTCAAATCTTGTCGGTGATGGAACTGATTTGTATGAAGTGATTACTAGTGCAGTTTAGTTCTCATAATATTTTAGGTTCAAACTTTATGGGGAGGAGTTTAAGGTCATGAGGAGTTGAGGGTGGGAGCCACATGTGGGAAATAAACCATTCCAACGAGTGTCAGAGGCTAAACCAAGTCTACACAATCCTAGTGACAACATCTTTATGATTAAACTTACACATAAAAATGAAATTATAAATTTAAAAAAAAATGAAAAGACTAATCGAAGACGAAGGATCTTGCTTTGGAACTCAGAGATGTACGTTGTTACAAAAGAAAAAGAGAAACACAATTTAAAGTACTGTAAAAGAGAGACACAATTTAAAGTACACTTATGTTTGGCATGCTTTCACTAGTTACTCAAGATTTTGGTTAAGCCTGATATTTCTAGAAGCATTACGATTCAAAATTGTCTCTCCCTGTTTAACACCATGGGATTCTTCCTCACCAACCAAAGGATGTCTCATAAAGTATAAAAATAAGAGGAATGGGCTAACTCCAATTCCAAAAATGTGTTCCAATTTTATGATGATCTCCACTCATATCTAGCAAGCCTTAGCATTAATGGTGTCAAAGTGGACATCCTTAATATTGTTGACACATAAGGTTCAGGTTATGGCGGTTGTGTCATGTTCCTTCCTAAATTAATTTGGAACAAGACTTATTATTGCATTTTGGGGCCAATTTTGGAGATAGTGGGGCCCATTCAATTTTTATTAGGAGATTAGACTTAGGAGAAGTTATTTTGTTATGGTTAAATTACACATGGGGGCCACCCACACTGGAGAAATACACATTCCCTAGTTCGGTTTGCATGGAGGTGGTTAAGTGAGGGAACACGATGGAGGTAAAATTGGAGGGAAAAGTGCTCCATGAAATCTATATAAGGAAGGCAACTCTCCTCATTTCATTCACCTTTGGCATATCAAATTTCTCTTTGGTTGCTCGAGCTGCTTAGCTGTGTCACTTGCTGTTTAGCAAGAATTCTTCAAGCGAAGATCTCACCCTTTCTTCGAGGGACTTCAAGTGCCACCCAAGAAAGGTTTATCTTCATTCTTCCATAGGAGGATTTCTTTGTGGTTTCCAACAATTGCATCCATCTCCAGGCAGTGCGTATTTCTGGAGGATGCACTGGAGGGAGGTCGAGTTTGTTTGTGGCATCTTGTGGAGGGGTTTTGGTCGGGATAATTTTCGGAGAGGATGCATAGGAATTTTTTTTGCGATTTTGGGGAGTTTTTTATTTTTATTTTGGAGAGTTTTGGAGCTGTAGGAGAATGCGACTTTCGCACTTCCTAGGTCAACGCAGAGGAAACATTTTGTGCTCACATGGGAGGTGGAGACTCGACCATTGAGGTTGATCCTTGTCGGGAGAGATAAGGAAAGTATTAATGGAGGTGTTTTTTTTTCTAGAGTGTTCGAGGAGGATTTTTTTGGTGTATTTGCATACAGTGTGCTTCAACAGTTTTGGAGGGCGTAGGGCCTTTAGGGGTCAATTTTGGAAGGTCAAAATCCAACCAAACCATTTCTGGGTTTTGTGAGCAGAGTTTGTGGTTAAAATTTCATAATTTTCTGGGTGATATTCGGCCATGAAATCCTTATTCTTATAACAAGGCAAATTGCGAGTAGCTGAGGAATTTGCACCATTTTGTGGGTTTAACATTCGATTGGAGATAGGCCAAACCATTTATGGAATTTTGACAAGGATACCAGATATGAAGTTTCAACATTTTATTAGCATCGTATATGGGGTTTATTTCAGTTCCTTTCCAGCGAGCAGTGTAGTTTCTAGGGACAACGCAGAGCATTAGAGGAGCAATGATTTCTAGCTTCGAGATTGTTGTTTTATCACCTTGGTCCTTTTAAGATTTCCCTTGAGGCAAGCCGAGGTGCATTTCTCCATATTATTGTACTTTCTCCATTTCATTAATAAAATGGCTGAATTGGTTCTCACTTCTAGAGTTTTAATGAGCATTTGCTGGTTGTATTAATTTCCTGTGTCACAAATCGATTTTGTTTTGCATATCACTATTTATTTAAGTTTGGAACATTACAGTGGTATCATAGCATGATCTTGGGCTAGCTGTGGGTAACCAATAAGATCATGGGAGATTTGGGCATGTATGCACAGTGATGGGTTACACCATACACCACCCATGGCTCAAGGGAGATTCAGTATGCAAGAATTCTGGGGTCGAATCCGCTAGAATGATGAGAGGTTGGCTTAGTTGAGTAAGGTGTTAGACCAGATCCATCCTTGTCCTTACAACAAAGACACTAGAGGTGCACAAGTCATGGGAGTACAACCACCTACACCATGTGGGGAAAGCCGATAGATCTGGGCACTAGATCTCCTGAAATGGAGCAGGCAGGACAAGGACAATTAGAGGGTGAGACCAGGGGGCACTTTTGCTAGTGGAGACCTGGCTTTAGATATCAGGAGCCTGAGGGGGAGCTTAAGCATGATGCTGAGAGCCCACATGATGGTGAGGAGCACATCGATCTACCCGGTGTGGCGCAAGAGTCACCATTATTCGAGACCTCTTTAATATCCCCAGTTGACACCTTGGTGGAGAGGATAGAGCCTACACACATAGAGCCATATGCTGAAGAGGATCCACCCATGGATGAGATGCCAATAGTTTTTGAGGTATCCAGAGCTGTGGTTGAGTCTATAGGTGATAGATACCCATGGTAGTTTCATTAGTTCTAAGCCAACCTTATCGTATTGATAGAGAAGGTCACCACAGTACGAGAGACCATTCTAAAACGAAACAAGGAGCTAGAGGGCATGAGAGTGGTTTGTGCTGAGTCAACGACCAAACTGACTCGCATTGGGGAACAATTGGATTCCCTAATGGTACCACTAGAGTGCACTTTAGAGCATCAGAGCAACCCTCTTCAGACATACATAGATGGGGCTTGTAGTATTAGTAGTTTGCCTTTGCACCTTGAAGAGAGAGAGGCAAAGCCACTTCGACATATTTTATGTGTTGGCTAGGCCGATGAGATGGGGTGACATGAGTGGTGCAGGGTGCAACATTCGCTGGATGGAGGGCTTATCCTATGTGTGAGAGTCCGTATATTCAATCCCTCTCTTGGGGTTGGATGGCGAGAGATTCTGAGTTGGTACCCGATGTAGTGGGCTATGGAGATGGTAGTGGACCGACATGTAGCTCAACAAGAGCTTTCATGAATTGGGGATACCAGAATCCCAGACCGGCATCGGGATCCAGGTGAGACTACCTATCATTCCCCAGATATACTGGTTGATTACGACCGTGGTGCTGTAGTTGGCCTAGCAGTTGAGCACACACATTCGCTAGGGGAGTTTTGGCTAGTACTAGTGACCAACCAGTTTGTGGGCAGACTCCTTGGGTTGTCTTGGTATGATAGTTGTGCATGGGATCACACAATGATCATCATACTCTTGTGGGAGTTTGTCGGAAGAGGTGGTACCAATAGGCCACCTGACAGTGCCTTGTATGGAGATAGGAATTCCTCACATTTGCGTGGGGTAGGGCGGACACCGAGGAGTATAGCAGTAGTTGAATCACTACTAGTGCCTAGAGACATTCACTTCTTGGGACCCTCAGGGAGGATTTGGAGGGGAGATCCCCTCATTGGAGAGCATGGTGATGCGACGATGGAGGTGATGATATAGGTCGAGTATGAATCGACACATATGGACACAACTTTAGGCCATCACATCCATGGATGGGTAGGAACATCTAGTGTGGAATAGTGGTCTGTAGATGGGCATGGAGACTCATGGGGGTGTGCCGTAGTATGTTGGACTACATTGTGGAGTGGGAGTGCCTCATATCGCATTGAGTACACGCGGGGAGTGACAGGTGCAGTGACACAGGTGGTCACAGGATGGTATAGCCGTAGCTAGGAGTATCCAATGGTGTACCAGGACAAGTTGTGGCATACAGTGGCATGTCGAGGAGTGTGGCGATACTAGGTGGTATGTAATGGCAGATGATGCAGCACAACGGGGGCTTGGAGTGTTGCCTCCCAGGAGACTTATGGACAAAGGCATTACGTGTACCATTGGATGCAACCCACCTAGGATCAATGAGGACACTGTTGATCATCTGGGGACACCATGTTTAGTGGAGACAGGGCTTCGAGGGGGTTATCAACAGATCCAAGATAGAGAGGGGGTCATCCGTAGGATTACTTTTGAGCATTCTTGCAGACTCTTGATCATACCCATCCTCCTCTGGTGTTGTTTACAGTTGCAAAGTGTTTGTTTGTTGCCCCCTGACACTCTCCATTGAGGCAACAGGGCTTGGGAGGCTCACCCTAGGTAGTTGGATGGGACACCCTGTGTCATGAGCTGGGAGGAGACTCTCCTGTTGAGACACTTGGTAGGTGCACGAGTTGACGAATACATGCTTAGGGATGGCATGGTTGATTGTCGAGGTAGCATATGTTCCACCCCTAAGCTCACACCGGGGGAGGTGATCGAGAGGGAGTTACATAGTTACATGGTGCTTTTTTAGTTGGACATCTCGAGGTGTTAGGTGAGCATGAGGTGCGGAGGATGGTAGTTCTTGTTGGCAGGATGATGCCTAGGCTTCCGAAAATAACTGAGCACATCATCAGGAGATGGGATAACAGATCTCACTGTATGATTTGGCAGGCACAGAGCAACTGGATATTCGCAACACAACTTCTTGATGCTCAATGTCTACCTATTGGATACCTATAGGAGACAGAGACAGGGCACAAAGGGGTCCCAACAACTAGCAACATAATGTAGCAGCATGCATAGAGGATTTGGGGTTATGGACCTCTAGTATGGTTATGGGATCCAAGGAACCAATGGATTGGTGGGATACTCCACTCCTCAGTGAGCCTGATCAGAATAACATGCAAACTGATTCATTCACAGGCAGCCACATGGGGAGTCACCAAATCCCTCACTATAGGGC
The DNA here is from genome assembly GCA_031772625.1 of Pinus tabuliformis. Taxonomy (NCBI): domain Eukaryota; kingdom Viridiplantae; phylum Streptophyta; class Pinopsida; order Pinales; family Pinaceae; genus Pinus; species Pinus tabuliformis. Next base: position 691,788,343 of record CM062814.1, on the reverse strand, counting down.
GAGGTAGATTGTTGCTCAGGATTGGGGCCAACCATGGGATGATAGATGCTGACACTATTGAGGCTCTTTGGCAGGGTTGGCCTAACCTCGATCATCACATAGATTGTGGCCGAGAGTTATGCGAGAGGAGGTTATGGTACAAGTGTGCTAGATAATTAGTGATGATCAGGGTGTCACGGGGTCAACATGATGGTTTCTTGCTACACTGGGTAGGGGACCCTAGCATCACAGTACTTAGCGGTTCAACTATCCATAGGGGTGAGCTGGTCTCTATAGGAGAGGGTCATCTAGATTTTCCACTGGGTTTCCATGATTCGTTGATGGCGTGGGAGATTTCATCAGCATGGTAGGATGGCCAAAAAGAGGATTTCAGGAGGAGCTTATGTAGGGGAGGCTTCATTCGCATGGGGATTGATTTGTATCTTCAGGGGCCCACAATTAGAGCGCATGGGGTGGACTATTCGGTAATGCAAATTCGTGAGGATTTGGACAAAATTTTACATTGTCAGGATGTTCTACTTATTGGCAGTAGACGTAGGGGTTCTAAAATCCATATCTAACAGGATAGTGAGTGGAGAAATGGGTGCTCCACGTTGATCAGGTTGGCTTGGGATCCTGGTATCGAGGGACTCCTTCACTATAGTATAGTACAACGATCAGGGACGATCCAATGGCATATTTCGGGCCCTAGTGAAGTTTGCAGTGACAGTGGGGATCCACAGTTAGAGAGGGCGCTTGTTCATGCACTGCTTGAGGACGAGCAATTTTTGGTGCATTGGAGGAGCTTGCTAGATGAGGATGTTACTTGGGAGGGCGAGCACATACTTGAGCATCCAACACTGAAGTTGTTTGGGGACAAGCAACATTTGAGAGGAGAGGACTATCATGTCCCTTCCTAAGTTAATTTGGAACAAGACTAATTATTGCATTTTGGGGCCAATTCTGGAGATAGTGGGACCCATTCAATTTTATTAGGAGATTAGACTTAGGAGAAGTTATTTTGTTGTGGCCACCCACACTAGGGAAATATGCACTCCCTATTTCGGTTTGCATGGAGTGGTTAAGTTTTGAATGGAGGTGGTTAAGTGGGGGCCCACGATGGAGGTAAAATTAGAGGGAAAAGTGCTCCATGAAATCTATATAAGGAAGGCAGCTCTCCTCATTTCATTCGTCTTTGGCATATCAAATTTCTCTTTGGTTGCTTGGGATGCTTATCTGAGTCACTTGTAGAGTTCTTCAAGCGAAGAGCTCACCCTTTCTTCGGGGGAATTCAAGTTCCACTCTAGAGAGGTTTATCTTTATTCTTCCATAGGAGGATTTCATTGTGGTTTCCAGCAGTTGCATCCATCTCCAGGCGGTGCATATTTCTGGAGGACGCAGTGGAGGAAGGCCAAGTTTGTTTGTGGCATCTTGTGTAGAAGTTTTGGTTGGGAGAATTTATGGAGAGGATGCATAGGAGTTTTGCTTCCATTTTAGAGAGTTTTGGAGCTGGATGAGAGTGCTCCCATTCAGTTTGACTTTCACACTTCCTGGGCCAACGTAGAGGCAACATTTTGTGCTCATGTGGGAGGTGGAGACTCAGCCATTGAGGCTGATCCTTGTCGGGAGAGATAAGGAAAGCATTAGTGGAGGTGATTGCTACTTTTCCAGAGTGTTTGAGGAGGATTTTGCTGGTGTATTGGCAGACAGTGTGCTTCAACAGTTTTGGAGGGCGTAGGGCCTTTGGGGGTCGATTTTGGAAGGTCAAAATTCGGCCAAACCATTTCTGGGTTTTTTCTAGGTTTTGTGAGAGGAGTTTGTGGTTAAAATTTCAGAATTTTCCAGGTGATATTCGGGTATGAAATCCTCATTCTTATAACAAGGTGAATTGCTAGTAGCTGGGGAATTTGCACCATTTTATGGGTTCGACTTTGGCTTGGAGATAGGCTAAACCCTTTCTGGGTTTTTGACAAGGATCCTCAATATGAATTTCCAACATTTTCTGAGCACCAGAGATGGGGTTTCTTGATGTAACAACCTTGGTGAGAATTCCATGTAATAAATGTTAAAAACAATAACCACGGATGAATGGGACACTTATTCCAAGTTGAATGTTGGGCAAGACATCCTGGGGGGTGTTCATTTGGTTTTTTATGGTTAAAGAAATTGGCAAAGGCAATGACTAAGGCACTAAAGAGGCAAAAATGTATTTTGGCACATTTATTTATGAAAATAATGGAAATTAGGAGAAAAGGAAGGTGAAAGGTCACATGTTGCATGTGAGGAGGACATTGAAGGAAAATAATGGAAAATGAAGAAAATAGAGGCCTCATTGATAAAAAGGCTTCTAAGGATCAGTGGGAAAAGCTTAGTTAGTGTTAATGCTTGGTTAGTGTAACATTTTGTCAGTTTAGCTTTGGAGCTCTTTCATTATTCTCTCTCTCTCTCACACTCTTGGACACTTAAAGTTTTCTTGGAGCACTTTGGCATTGGATCAAGAAAGTCAAAGAAGGCAAGAGGAAGCAAAGCTCAAGCAGGAAAAGGTAGGATCAAGTAGCTACAACATGCTTCATTGCAGGGATCAAATTGCATGTGTATTTTCCTTGCAAGATTTGGCATGCATGGAATTGCATGTGTTTCTTTTCTACCATGGCGTGGGTTTTTCCAGGTGTGACAGTATTTTTAGCCTAGCCTTGCCATTTCTTGATAGCTTTGATGAAATGGGTTCTCTCATGCGGTTTATGTGGGATGGCTAGATTGGATTTGAAGCTGAGTGGGGTGGATCTCCGAATTGACAAGCACATGGTGGTAGTGGTCCCTGAACCGGACTGAGGATGCACGAAGCCACTGACCTAGTAACCCCTAAACCAGACTGTGGGTTGCGGTATTGTGTGCCTTAGTGGGCATATGAATCCTTTCCGGTGAATAGCGAGATATATGGTAAAGCCAAGAGGTGGATTTTCTCTCTGTTGGGCCTAGTGATTCTGGGATGGAATGCACAGTAAAGCCTGGAGAATATGTCTCGATGTAGGGCCTAGTGATCCCTGGATCAGACTTCGGATGCACGGTAAAGCTTGAGAGACTAGGAGGCACTAAAATTCCTCACGGTGTAGGCGAAGAACTCCGATGGCATCCACATTGATTGGTGATTTTGATGTGTTCTATGAGTCCCACAATCATGCTTGGAATATGGCACGGGGGTGATTAGGTGAAGAGAGACTTGGCTCAGCTAATCTATGGTCAGGTTGAACGTGGTAGTCCCATCTTCGGTTGGTTCATTTTATCCATTAATGAGAAATTCATTCCCTTGATGCTCATGTGTAAATGTACTAGTGTATATATGGATTTTGATGGCTGATATGTTTATTGTAATTCTGTTCCTATTATGTTGGTTATATGTTCATTTTATGGAAACATCTATGTTTGGCTCTCAGCATGTTTTTACTTGTATTTGAATGGATATTGTATCTATGACCTAATAAGTGATAAGGCATTGAATGACATGAGGAAACAATGGTTCATGGTGATTCTCAAATAAGTAAGAGATCCCTACATTTAACTATGTTGTTTACACCTGTAGGTTACATGTCGATGATATGTTTGATGAAATGCATGTCATGACTAGTAAGGGTCTGGTTAAGGCCTTGATCAACTATTTACTTTTGCATCATTGTTTCCCTGTACTTTACTTAATTTTGAGCTTTCATTCCATTCTGGGCAGTGGCCTAGGCTCTAGGCATGAAAAAGTGGCTCAAATCCCAGAGTCGTTGGCACAATATTGGCAAGTTTCGTCCATAGTCGCTGGCATCCAGGGCTATGAGATTGACTTTAAGTCTGTGGTCGCTCCCTTTCCCATAGCATGAGAGCGACTGAACCTTAAATTGTCCAAAACAACAGTGGGACCCAGGGACAGGCTGTCTGAGTGGTTGACTTGTCTTCTGAGGGTTCTGTTGATGGTATTGGATGAATGTATGTGATGTTCCTTCGATTCTACTTCCTTAAGGTAGCCTCTCGTCTCATGTTTACCCCAGTTGGCATGGTTACTTGGGTGGATGTGCGAGGAGGGTGTTGCACTTGCAGTTCCTTTCCAACCAACAATGTAGTTTCCAGGGACAACACAGAGCATTAGAGGAGCAGTCATTTCCAGCTTCGAGATTATTGTTTTATCACCTGGGTCCTGCCAAGCTTGCCCTTGAGGCAAGCCCAAGTGCATTTCTACATATTATTGTACTTGATCCATTTCATTAATAAAATGGCTCAGCTGGTTCTCACTACTGGAGTTTTAATGAGAATTTTCTAATTGTTTTAAGTTCCCGTGTCACAAATCAATTTTGTTTTGCATATCACTATTTATTTAAGTTTGGAACATTACAGGTTATGCTAAATTGAGAACTCAATATCGTCAAGCAATGAGCCCTTGATGAATTTTCCCTAATAATGGCATAATTTCTTATATCAATCAAACACTGACTATCTTTATAGTCACAAAGGCTTTTAATGATTTCTAGCCAAGGGATCCTGTATCACATACCATTCATATTGCTTAAGTGGCCATAGCATTTTTTGGGAAAGTTTATGTAACCTGATGATTGGCATATGTTCCATAGTATTCATCCAATGGTTGAATAAAATGATGCTGCCCTAGGTTGGGGAAGCTCAATATATGTTAAGGTGTTGTTTACCGAGGCCACAATTTGGCCCGGACGAAGATTTTTTTTGTCAAAATATGGTGAAATATTCTTCAAAAAATTTGATTGTGGGAGTGATTGTTTGAATCGTTTTTTAATGAAATGGATTCAACACCATCAAAAACCCATGGGGCACCCAAAGTCCTGAAGCTTGACAGTTGTAACCCATATTTTCAAGAATTTATGTCGGATTTTCTGAAAATCATGCCAGAATTTCTATTGTTTTCTGGGTGAAATTGTGGCCTGTTTAGACTACGTGTTTATGTTAGTAACAAAACCAATGAACATGACTTTGACTTATGAAGACAGATTTTTCTTTGAGACAGATCCTTATCATAATCACGAATTCATAGAGGGCCTACAAAAGATTGCTTGTTTACAGATCAAGCTCATGATCGAGGTGTTGGGTGGTGTAAGGTTGACTCTCCCCAAAAAAATTTGATTCATGATTTCCAGACTCAAAACTGTTACTTCTGCCATTCACCCAAAGCTTGTAATTTTTTTTTCTTGTAATTAAGCACTTCAAAAGTTATATTCATCAGGATTCAAGATTATTCAATTATAAAACTTGAAGTCATTACAACAATATACTCAATATTAGCTAAGGGTAAAGATATTCATGAGATTCAAATTTAAAGATCCTTCAATTATAAAACTTGAAGGTATTATAATGATATACTTAATATGCACTCAATATGTTACCTATGAGAATTAAAAGATAATAATCATTCTCCCCATCACAAAAATAAACCCTCCTAATCAACAACATAAACTCAATTGAGTGGTAATTCCTCTCTCTCTCTCTCTCTATATATATATGTGTGTGTGTGTGTATAACTCAATTGAGTGATAATTCATTCATATATATATAAAAGAAGCAGAAGAAGAAATTTTAACGTCCATGAGGCTAAAGATAACCTTTGGGAGAGATCTCCTCACAATCTGATTTCACATTTAGCTATTTTTCTATGCAACACCTCATTGAGCGGTCCCAACTTCTCAACAATCCTTTCGCTGAATAAATTATCCCAAGAGCTAGCTATCATGATATTACATAATTGTTCATCTCACACTATAAAATGAAATGCTTTTCTATTTCCACTTTTCCAGAAGTGCAAAAAATACACTCTTTCCCCCAAACTCCTTTTGGTGTTTTCCAACACCTGGTTTCACAACGGTTTGCACTCTTTCCCCCCAAACTTCTTTTGGTCTTTTCCAATGCCTGATTGAACAATGGAGTTGATGAGAGTTAGCTTTAACTAAGCAATAAAAATTTTGGCTTTCCATGAGATATTGGCACCTATATATGCTTTTTGATGATGATTACGAGAGGGATTAAATGCTTCAATATAATACTTTCCCTTTCTCCTTAGCTCTTTATTCCAAGCCTTATCTATAGCAAAAGTCTCTATCTCTTCACTATTTGTGGGGCACATGTTCAAGTAAATATCCCATTTACTAAACCATTTGCTATTTTGCAACATCAAGTCTTCTTTATTTTGTACAATATGTCATTAAAAACAACCTATCTTCTTTATTTTGTACAATATGTCATTGAAAACAACCTTAGGCCATCTGCCTTCTTCCATTTGCTCAATTTTTTTTAAATATCTTCTGAGTTGCACCATAGTAATTGCTTCATTTCAATTAGCAAGATATCATAACAAACTAAACTTTTAATTTTGAACTTAGTTGTAATCAAGTCTGAATTCTCTCAATTTGCTTCCACCATAAGTCAGATGTATAGTTGGCCCACACTTCACAACATAGAGAACCATCAAAATCACTAAAACCCCCCAAAAAAATTGGTTAATCTTCTAAACCCATAATTCTACCTCTCTGCGTCTATTTTAAAAAGCATAAAATACTTTCCAAACTCCCAAAATTCTTCCATTATCTTCCTAAAGAATGATATATATATATATATGTACATACACACACATCTATATCTACACACACACACACACACATATAAATTATTTATTTATTTATTTGTTTTCTTCAGGTAGAAAAAATGCTGATTTGTATTATATATTAAAATTAGTACAAGAAAGAAAGAAAGAAATTATTAATAACGTCCACGAGGCTAAAGATAGCCTATGAGATAGATTGCTTCTTCATCTGCTTGATGTATTCGGCCCTTTTTCCGTGAAGCTTCAAAATAAATGCTCCCAGCTTCTCGACAAACCCCTCACTAAATAGATTATCCCAAGAGCTAGCTGCCAGCATATCTGCATAACTTTTCCTGTTGCCTTTGAAGGACTCACATTCTAAAATGAAATGTTTTTTTGTTTCCACTTTTCTGGAAGAACAAAAAATGCATACTCTTTCCTCCCACACTTCCTTTGGCCTTTTCTAGCGCCCTGTTTCACAGTGGAGTTGACGAGAATTAGTCCTTAATCTATGGAGTCTGGCATCCAGTTATCATATGTCTGCCATTACGCAGGGATAAGAAACAAACATATAAGAGGAGTCCCACATGATAGCAAAACTGATGATTTTATAGAGTAATCACCATTCTCTATGTGCATATAGCACATGACTTGGCAAGTATATGATGAGAAAATATTAGAAAAATTTGTACCTTTGTATTTAAAAAAAAGAAAAGATTGCAAGAATAAACAAAAAAGCATAAAAATTAAAAAGGGCCAGCCATAGACCCAACATCATAGATGATATGACCCATATTTGGAGAAATGTGCATGAGGCTTGGTGATTCCCTGATGCCCGATTTGGATAAACAATCTGCGGTGGAGTTGAATTCTCGATGGATATGATGGAACTGGATTTGCTGAAAGGATTCTTTGAGGGAATAGATGTTCTGAAGTTAGCCCAGAAGATGTGGTTGTTTAATGAAAGCCTGTCCCTGAATATGCTTTATGATAATCTGTGAATCCCTATATATATGCAAAGTGGGAATCTTGAGAAAATCAACAAACCAAATAAGGCTCCATAATGCAACGACTTTAGCATTCGAATTTGTGCCCAAACCACCTGACCAATGGATGGAGAAACTTTGTGCGTTGTCTATGAAGATCCAGGCACTACAACCATAGTGCCCATCCAATGCAGCGCCATCGAAGAAACCCGCAAGGAATGAGATGTTAGGTGGGCATGTATGGGGTTGCACATCCCCTATTCTAGTGGAGGGGGAGTCACACAGACTGATCCAAGATTTTTTTTTTTGTTGATGTAATTCACATCCAACTCTTGGACTTCAAATATGTAGGCATTCCTTGCTTTCCACAACTCCCAGAAGATAATAATAGAAGCAACCCTTAGTATCCAAGCTTGTCTACTCCATGAAATCAAACATTCCTCTATCGAGTATTGTACATCATATTTGACAGAAAGAAAAGATAAAATTTTGTTCCATACCTATAGAGCCAGGGGGCACTTTAGAAACATATGCACATTGTCCTCCCGCTGCATTTTACATAAAACACATCGGCCAGGGTCCTATATGCCACAATTCTTTAGATTTTCTCAGGTTAAATTTTTATTCCTCTAAGTCAACTAGGAAAACAATATCATTTTGTAAGGGACCCAAACCTTCCAAAATACCACAAACCAGGAGTTGGGCAGAATATGTAGTGTAGAGTAGCAGATATAATTATATGTTTCAGCTACAAAAATTGCACCCTTATACAACTTCCCTTCCCATCCGATCGGACCCCCCTCATCATGCTTAGACAGACCAGCGCTACGCAACTCGTATATAATGGCCTCCCATTTCTCAAGGTTAGGTCCAAAGAGCCCCAAATCCTCCGCCGATTTCCATATTGGAATGAAACCTTGCCATAACTTAATGGCATGTGCCAGGAAGAAAATGCCTCTACTATTTAGTGCATGTATGAGGGGAACATCATAATGTTTTTCTATAGCGACACCCATAGTGTGGTCACGTCCCGGGATGATGTTCTCTCCTGTACAAAAAATTCAGCAGCGATGTCGAATGAGCCATGATTTGATCTTGTTGAAGCCACACTAGATGGAAGAACCCCGAATGTCTTCTATAAGTCCATCACCCAGCCATTGACTTGCCTGAATACCCCTTAAATATTTGGTTCTGTTGATGTCCGCCCATAAAAAATCCCCAAATAATGCACGCCAGAGGGATTTTGTCATCAATGCCCAACCAAAATATTTGATGTTGAGTATCCCCCATCCCCCCATATTTTTTGGCATCGTAATCTTATCTAGTTTGATGAGGTGATATTTGTGAGTATGCCCGGAGCCGACCCAAATAAAGGGTGCCATGATGTTATTAATCTTCTGCATTATCTTTGCAGGGAGGTAGAATAAATGGGCCTAATAAACCGCACGCTGTTGTAGTACAAATTGAACCAGGATGACTCTGCCCCCAAGTGTCAGCGATCTGTGTTCCCATCCAGAAATTTTCCTCTGAAATCTGTCCACAACCCACCACCAATAATTAATCTTATAATTATTAGGTTTTATATTAAAGCCCAAGTATTTTAGATCCTTAGTAATGTGTACTACCTCAAAACCAAACAATTGTTTAATGCACTCAATATCTTCTTGCCTCCCTTCCTCAAATAAAAACATTGATTTGCATGTGTAGATCACCAAACCAGAGGCAACTCCAACTATGCAGAAGATATTGTATAAGGTCTCCTAGTATTTTCTTGATAGCATGCCAAAAATCAATATATCATCCACAAAAAATTGTGTGTAACCCTGATATCCCTGCCAAGGGGAACCCCACTGAAACCATCTTTCAGGGAAACCTGTCTGATTTTGTGGCTAAGTCCATCCATCATGAGAATGAAGAGTAAGGGAGATTGTGAACATCCTTGTCTGAGGCCCCTGCCATCGCCAAAGAATTTAGTGGGGTACCCATTGATGATAACTGCATAATTAACCGTGGAAACACATGCCATGATCCACTCAATACTTTAGTCTTCCAAGCCAATCTTATGGAGAATGATGCATAGGAAAGCCCAATCCACCCTATCATATGCTTTTTGTAGGTCAATCTTCATGATAATTGCTTTCATTTTTCTAGTGTGAATTGTGTGTATGCATTGTGGCCACTGCATCATGGATAAGGCGACTGTGTAAGAAACCGAATTGTTCCTTAGAAATATGAGAAGATAAGGTGGATTTGATCATGTTTGCTATGATTTTCGAGATGATCTTATATATCAAATTATAGAGGGAGATTGGACGGTAATCAGGACGAAAGAAGTTCATTGCTCTTTGGAATAAGTGCAATGAAGGTAGAATTAATACCCTAAGTATATGCCCTTGATTTCTAGATTCCTCAACCATATCAACCAGCTCCTGTCCGATCAGATCATAAAAGTGAATAAAAAACTCTACAGCCCATCCATCAGGTCCCGAACATTTATCTTTCGTAAAAGACTTGAGTACAGATAGGATCTCTTCGAGAGTGACATGCCTATAAAGATTCTCATTTGCCGCAGTATCAAACATAATAGGATATTTATCCGCCCCCCAAATTTGTCCCTTAATCTCACAATGGCCATTATTTTTATAGGCAAGCTCGAAATATTTAACAGCGTCTCGTTGGATGTCCAGGACGGGGTGTACCAAATTTCTACTTGCATCCTTAATATTCCATATCGAATTTGTATGTTTTCTGTAATTGGCATATCCATGAAAAAAAATTGTATTCCTATATCCATGAAATTTTTTTGTATTCCTGTCACCTTCTTTAATCCATAGTCCTCTGCGTTTCAGTTTTCAGTCTCGAGGTGAGTTCCTAGATGTGGAGAATCTTCTGTTTTTTCCCTCTTCTAGGCACTCTATATTCGAAAGTAATTTCTGTGAGGGGCACCCAGCATCCAATAAATTTCCTAAGATTTCCATTTGTTGTCTAATACCTGTCAATTCTTTTTGCAAAAGGCTCTTTCTATTTCGCTCCCAAATATTGACTTCTCGTTTGAGGGCAATAAGCTTTGTGTGGATCGATAGCATGGGGGAGCAAGCTTCAGACTTGAAGTTTTTCCAGAAAACCTTTCCCATATCAGTAAAACCTTCGTGCTCAAGCCATACGCGATTGAACTTAAATGGCATCCCCATTCTGACCACATTCTCATTCCACCGGAGGATGATAGGAACATGGTCCGAGATGTATGTCTTGAGGACACCGACTGCAGGTAGCCCAATTTATCAAGGATGTCCTCATTTACTAGAAACCTGTGCAAGCGCTTTGCAATGTGTTGAGAGCCAACCTTGCCATTGTGTCAAGTAGGAGCTAAAAACTGTGGTCTGATGTCCCATAGATTACAATCACAGAAAATGGATTCAAGTCTGGCATATGAGTTCGATCCAAACGGCTCAACAATGTATTTGCACGTTCAAGGTTGCGAGGAATTTGGAGCGCATTGTTTTGTGATGCCCAAAGCAGCGTATGTGGATCCCACCCAGAAGAATCCAGCTATGTCAAAAGAATCCGATGGGATTATGATGAAATTTCGCACCGTCACAAAAATATGTTTAATCACAACAACTGATTGGTATGGCCTACATGTTCAACAAGTTCCGAGACGATATGTTATGATATTCCTAATAATCTTGAATTTTATGAGAGATTTTTGGGTGTAAATCACATGATCACATGGTGAGAATGGTCGCTCCATTAATCAAAGGATTAGTGAGCACGCCGCTGACCCTAAACATAGGAGAACCAAGTCTTCGGCTTTAGCAGAACATGCGAAAAAAACCAAACATCATGTTTGTATTGAGGAGGCTAGTGTTATTGCTAGAGTTTCGCAGTCCCATCATTGAAAATTTAGGGAAGCCCTTGAGATTGAAAAAAGGCCGAGCAATCTCAATAGAGAGGATGGCTGGAAGATCAGTAGTCGCTGGGTCCCAGCACTCTCTTCCTAGTCGTTTTCTTCCCTTCCTCCCCTCCCTCTTTTTTTGCTTGTTCTTGTTATCCCATATCCTTTGGCCTTTGTTCTTTATTGATTGATATATGTGGGTTTTTTTTTTAACTGATAAAAGAAATATAATTACTTTAATCGTTATATGATAATATGTTAATAAACAATTAATTAAATTTGAATATTTAAAATATTATAGTTTTATTCTTTCTAACACTTGACTTATTCTAACATTTATATTTTTATATATATTTATTAAATAGTTAATACGTTTTATAACTCACTATTAATTTAATAATCATTTAAAATTAATTAATTTAATATATATATATATATATATATTTTATAAAATAGTTAAAACCTCTAGGTAAAATTCATATGTCCTTTTGAATTTTAATTTAATAATAATATAACTAACTATCAATTTAAGAATCAATTAAATTAACTTATTTTTATGCTTCTGGTTCAGTCCAATTAACTGTTTCCCTGTCAAATTTAGCCGTTATTTGGGCAAGAATTATCGCCGTTGGAGGTTCTGCTCTAACTATTTAACATGCAAAGCTTGATCTGATTCTTCAAATTGCCCTGACGATGAACCACACTAGTTGGTTTGAAACGCGTCGACAAATGAAATATCATGTGATTTACGCCGAAAAATCTCTCATAAACTTGATATGGATTACAGAAGCCTCAATTCAACAATCTTAAACTTCACATTCTTAGAATTGGTCTCTCAGATATTTTATGTTCAATTTTTATGCACAATGTGACTCGAGTGACTCGAGCTTGGCTTGAAGCTTGTTATAGAAATGATTCACGGTTCGTACAAAATTCAGTGAAAGCAGTGCTAAGGCTTGTATTCGTTTTCCTCGACGAGATATTCCACGAGTACCAACCAACCATCATCTTTCCCTACCCTGCTCGTACCTCTCTATTTGAACACCTTTGCTTCGTAAAGCTTTATATCTACCAATAACATTGACAGTGACCGATTCATGTGGTTTAAAAAAAAAAACTTTATATCTAACAAATCATGAAGTTAAAATTTTAATATAAAAAAAACTTAATTTCTACGTAACCCATTAAAACCAATCTTAAAATTCCATTCGTCATCAAAAGTTTATAAAACTTTATTGTAATAAAATTTATAAAGTTTCATGACTCTGCCCTTTATTGTACTAAATTCATAAAGCTTCACGATCCATCACAAATTTATAAAGGTTTAATATTTATCAAAAATTTATAAAATTTCTTTCACCATGTATTGAATTAAAAATTCATAAAATTTGACTTTATTATATATCATAAAATTGTCCTGGCTACTCAAAATTTCTTTAACCTATACTAAAAGTTTATAAAATTTTACTTTACCAAAATTCATGAAGTTTTATCATTATTCAAAAGTTTATATAGCTTTATCATCCACCAAAAATACAAAAAACTTTATCATCCACCCAAAGTCCATAAAATTTCATAAAGTTGACTTCAATCATCCACCAAAAGTACATAAAACTTTATCATCTACCAAAAATCCATAAAATTTCATAAAGCTTGACGTCACCAAAGTTCATAAACCTTCACCATACACTAAAGTTGACACACCAAAATTCCATAATGCTTGACTTCACCAAAGTTCATAAAGTTTCACTATCCACGAAGTTCACCAAAAATCCATACATCAAAGTTCATAAAGCTTTGTCATCCACCAAAAACCCATAAAATTCTATAAAGCTTGACTTCACCAAAGTTTGTAAAGCTTCACGATCCACCAAAATTCATACACCAAAAATCCAGAAAAGTTCATAAAGCTTGACATCACCAATTTCCATAAATTTCACCATCTATTGAAGTTTTATCATTAATCAAAAGTTTATAAAGCTCCATCATCCACCAAAAGTACATAAAACTTTATCATCCACCCAAAGTCCATAAAATTTTATAAAACTTGACTTCCATCACATAAAAATTTATCATCCACCAAAAGTGCATAAAATTCCATAAAACTCAACATCACCAAAGTTCATAAATCTTCACCATCCACTAAAGCTGATACACCAAAAGTCCATAATGCTTGACTTCACCAAAGTTCATAAAGTTTCACTATCCACGTTCACCAAAAGTCCATACATCAAAATTCCAAAGTTCATAAAGCTTTGTCATCCACCAAATGCCCATAAAATTCCATAAAGCTTGATTTCACCAAAGTTTGTAAAGCTTCACCATCCACCAAAGTTCATACACAAAAAAATCCATAAAAGTTCATAAAGGTTGACATCACCAACGTCCATAAAGTTTCACTATCCATCAAAGTTTTATCATTAATTAAAAGTTTATAAAGCTTCATCATCCACCAAAAGTACAAAAAAATTTATCACCTACCCAAAGTCCATAAAATTTCATAAAGCTTGACTTTAATCATCCACCAAAAGTACATAAAACTTTATCATCCACCAAAAGTCCATAAAATTTCATAAAACTTGATGTCACCAAAGTTCATAAATCTTCACCATCCACTAAAGTTAACACACCAAACGTCCATAATGATTGACTTCACCAAAGTTCATAAAGTTTCACTATCCACCAAGTTCACCAAAAGTCCATACATAAAAGTTTCAAAGTTCATAAAGCTTTGTCGTCCACCAAAAACCCATAAAATTCCATAAAGCTTGACTTCACCAAAATTTGTAAAGCTTCACCCTCCACCAAAGTTCATACACCAAAAATCCATAAAAGTTCATAAAGCTTGACATCACTAATTTCCATAAAGTTTCACCATCCATTGAAGTTTTATCATTAATCAAAAGTTTATAAAGCTCCATCATCCACCAAAAGTACATAAAACTTTATCATCCACCCAAAATCCATAAAATTTCATAGAGCTTGACTTCCATCACCCACCGAAAGTACATACAATTTTATCATCCACCAAAAGTCCATAAAACTTCATAAAACTTGATGTCACCAAAGTTCATAAACCTTCACCATCCACTAAAGTTAATACACCAAAAGTCCATAATGCTTGAATTCACCAAAGTTCATAAAGTTTCACTATCCACCAAGTTCACCAAAAGTCCATAAATCAAAGTTCCAAAGTTCATAAAGCATTTCCATCTACCAAAAGCAGATAACATTTCATGAAGCTTACCCGGATGCGGGTGTTCACATCTATCATCAATGAGTAAGCATGCCGTGCAGACACCTGGCCTGACGGATGGCAGGAGGGAGATCATCCGGGTACGTAGCAGCGGTGGTGGTTTCAGGTATAAAGCAGGTGAATTCAAGAAGGGTCAGTCTCGAAGTGATATGGACTTCAATGCGGGTATGGCCTCTCTGTCCTCGATTCGGCTGGGCAATATGGATCGGCTCAATTACTCTGAGGCAATTAATGATCCTGTTCTATATGAAGCTAAGCTGCTTCAGTCTCCATGTCTCATCTTTCCTGTGGACTTAATCGCTCGGCTCTGTTATTTCCTCAGCAGCACGCCTCCCATTTCAGGTTTCCTCTGTTTCAATTGCCCTCTCAAGTCGTTGGTTTCTGCTTCAATGCCTCGCAGTCGAGGTATTCCGCGTCGGGGGGGGTCGGTTTGGAATCAGGGCTAGCCCTTCCCATTCTGCTCCCCAGCAAGTTTCCCCAATTGCCTCAGTCCCTCCCGCTTCTCCGCTTTCAGACCAAGAGGGGACCATCTCGAACAACTCTTATCATTCCTCTAGATTTGTCTTCCAAAGCCGGCTCAACAGGCCGATGGTGACTGTGAATTTCACAGTTTTTGTCTCTGAGGAGGAAAGGAATCAAGTCAGTCCGTCCCCTCCTGCATCCTCAATTTCGCAGGACGACAACATTCTACCTGGGGACATGACTGGGCGGGTGTTTCATGTTGATCGCATGAATGAGGATGCCCCTGCACAGGAAATGCCTCAGCAGCATGACCCAGCTACGGAGGATAACAATGTTCGCGATCATTCTCAAAGACCTTCTGGCCGTTTACATTTGGTCACGGATTCGGGGGGAGCGCCACTTCTGGACGAGGAAGGGTATGTCACGTGGGTCGCCTCTCCAAGCCCAGCGAAGGAGGAGATGCAAGCATCTCCAAGCCAGGTGGAATAATCTCCTCTGGGTGCACCTGCTTTGTTCTTTTTGTGCCTATATTCTGGTGTCCTGGATACAACAGCTTTCTCTTGGTCGGTTTCAGTCTCATGTTTCAGGTAGTTATGTCAGTTACCACTGATTTCAACTTTGTTTTAAAGGCAGATATGCCAGATGCTACTGTGTTTTTTGAAGTCACTGATGGGCTTGATAAATGTAATCCGGGCAAATTTTGTCAGTTTGTCAAGGACCAAACTCAAATTTCCAAGGTCTGCATTGTAAATCCGGCTGAAAGGATAAACTGTATGGTCTCTGATTTTTTGGACGGGGAATGGCCTTGGCCTCCTCTGAGGCTCTGACCTCATTGTACATATTTTTACTTTTTTAATAGACTTAGTATTTACAGAGAAAAAAAAAAAAACATTTCATGAAGCTTGAATCCACCAAAGTTTGTAAAGCTTCACCATCCACCAAAGTTCATACACCAAAAATCCATAAAAGTTCATAAAGCTTGACATCACCAATGTCCATAAAGTTTCACCATCCATCAATTCTTATCATTAATCAAAAGTTTATAAAGCTCCATCATCCACCAAAAGTACATAAAGCTTTATCATCCACCCAAAGTCCATAAAATTTCATAAATCTTGGCTTCCATCATCCACCAAAAGTCCATAAAGTTTCATAAAGCTTGACTTCCATCATCCACCAAAAGTCCATAAAATTTCATAAAACTTGACGTCACCAAAGTTCATAAACCTTCACCATCCACTAAAGTTGATACCCCAAATTTCCATAATGCTTGACTTCACCAAAGTTCATTAAGTTTCACTATCCACCAAGTTCACCAAATGTCCATACATCAAAGTTCCAAAGTTCATAAAGCTTTGACATCCACTAAAAGCCCATTAAATTCCATAAAGCTTGACTTCACCAAAATTTGTAAAGCTTCAGCATCCACCAAGTTCATACACCAAAAATCTATAGAAGTTCATAAAGCTTGACATCACCAATGCCCATAAAATTTCACCATCCATCAAAGTTCATCCACTAGAAGTCCATTCATCAAAATTCCTTAAAGTTGAGCCAATTACCTAAATTGAGCAAATTTCATAAAGCTTCACCATCCACCAAAATTCCATAAAGCTTGACTTCACCAAAGTTCAAAAAGCTTCACCATCCACCAAATTCTATAAAGCTTGACTTCAACAAAGTTCATAAACTTCACCATCCACCAAATTTTCATAAGGTAGAGCCAATGACTTGACTTTATTAAAGTTTGCAAAGATTTTCCATCCACTAAAAGTGTGTAAAGCTTTTCCATCCATCAAAAGTCCGTAAAGTTTGTTAAACACACACATGGGCAAAAAATGAATATGAAAGATAAAACATGAGAATCAATTTTTATTAACAAGAGATATACATTTATAGTACATATTGTGACCATTGGGTTTCACATCCCAAGGTCTCTTGGACTCCTTTTGTCTATTTGGCTTCCACACTAACCTATTGAGGATTAGGTGTCGAACATTCCCCCCCTTAATTCGAAGGGTTATGTATGAGTCCAAGAAGAGAGCTGTAATACAAAATGTGCAAAAATGCATGGCAGCACTAGGCTAAATATGCTCTCTGAAATGTTGGTGTAAAGGGCGGTGGTTTAAGGATGACCACCAACACTGGAACGCTTAGTGCAGTTCCCGAAACTCTTCCAAAATTGGCAAGAAGCTGAAGTCTTCTGCTAGAGGAAGTGCTCCTATTGTTTTGAAGAGGGAAACCTTCAACCATGAAAGGGAGGTCTCACCCCACATAAAAGGGAGAACTTCAACTGAAAAGGGAAGTCTCAACCTGTGATGGTTTAAGGATGACCAACAACTCTGGAATGCTTAATGCAATTCCTGGAACTCTTCCAAAATTGGCAAGAAGCTGGAGTCTTCTGCTAGAGGAAGTGTTCTCAATTTTGTTCCTGGAATTCTTCCGAAACTGGCAAGAAGCTGAAGTCTTCTGCGAGAGGAAGTGTCCCAGATTACCAATTGAAGGCATTCTTAGGGGCATCTTTGTCTCTAGCTACAACTCTGAAACTGGTGTGGCAAGTTGTGGCTCAGGCTCACTTGATGTGACTTTGAAGCTTGTAGATGACCATCATTCCCCCCCTGTCATATACAAGGTGAGATGATGGAGAAAACTCAACTGCAAGACTGTTCAATACTTTGGAACAAGTTCTGACATGTGACTGAAATATCTTCTTGGCTGTTGATGCCCATTGCTAAGAAGCGATCCATCCTAGATGAATCTTTATTCTTGCAGGAGACTTGTTTTTGAAGCATCTGTTTGAAGAATGACTGGTTTTATGATAGTGCTTACATTGATGAAGATCAAAACAGTGATCTTTCATATGGCCAACTCGGTCACAGTGTTGGCATTTCATAATCTGTTGTTGTTGTTGTGGAAGAGGAGCAGAATCTGGAATAGCGTGAGGTGAACTGTCATGAAGGAATCCAACACTCTGAAACTGAATGGGCTTTGAGTAGTTTGGAATATGAAAGGACAAGTCCTTCTCATATCCGAGACCAGTTCTGTGTTTGTTGTGGACAAGCTCTTCCCAAGGTCTGATGATGGGCTTGGGAAGTGCAAGCTGAACTTCTGCATCTGCATGTAACCTTGCTGCTTTATGGGAGTCTGTTTCAATCTTCTAAACATAAATAGGTTCAAAATGACTCCTCTATTTTAATTCTTCTTTCTGTAGCTGAGATTTGAGCTGCAAAAAATAAATTTTCTCTTGTGCATTTTATAGACAGACATGAATGTCTATGAGAGAAACTTTACAGATTTTTAATGTATCATGATTAGTAGACAATATTCGAGTTTTAAGGAACTCTAATACTTCACTGATTCTGGCCATTTTTTCTTCAATGTTTGATTTACACCTTAAAAAACTGATCACAACTACTACTCAATGTAGAAAAGTAATACCTACTCACAGTACACAGCAATATCCTTTATAAATGTGCAGCAAATGATCAGTGTGCAACCAGCAAGCACCAATTACAATCCATTACATAAAAAATAAGAGTTTACTCATGACCAGCATTATGTTCTGACAATACAACCGACTAAACTTTTCTCCATAAAAGATTACAATCAGCCCACCAAACTCTTTATGCAGCAGTCGAATCAAGGAATCAATGCACTATAATGAGTTTTAAATACAATGCCACACTAGGGTAGCAGCAACTGCAAACTTGCTTGGATCCTTCAAATACTCCTTCACTTTCAAAGCAGAAATGATGGCTATCAAAACTTCAACAACTATAGCACCATGTCATGGATAGGACTTGAATGTTGATATATAAATGCTTTGACTAGGGTAAAAACAAATATTCTTTGATCTGGTCACTTTATTCAAAGAAAACAATCGTCCACTGTAGGAAACCCAACTGGAATAACTAAGAGAAAACTACAAAGAGTCGTGTTTTTTTTTTTTTTGGAATAAAAAATATATATACCAAGATTATGGTCCCACCATAATCCTAAAAGCTGATTAGTTGATAAAGGCAAATCTACCACCGCAAAACCCCAAGATATACACTTAAAAGGAACATAACTATTTTCAAGGGATCATTATCGTAATGAAATGTTGTGAGTAAAATTCGAAAGGAAAATACTTGCTTCGTCTTGCTAAAACCATCTCCCTACTAAAATTGCAAAGCATATACATTTCCTTTCTGTTTGATGAAAAGGATAGGAAGGAAAATAATAAATTGGTAGATTTTATGAGAGCCACCACCTTAAAGAGATGCAGATTCCGAAGCCCTCTTCAAGCTCCTCCGGATCTGTAGCGATATAGCGTGCCAATGACATGGAGGGTCGTGACGAACCCTATATGCCCGAAATGACAGACTTCAAATTCGCAAGAGACTGCTGAACCACGCATACACAGACTCTGCCGTCATCACAACCCGTAACTTTCGGAAAGGAGTTATGATCAGAGAACAGGGTGCCTCACGTTGGCTCTATGTGGTTCCATGGGGAATTCGTAGTTTGATGATATACATAAAACAAAGATTCGAAAACCCACCAATTATTATCACAGAGAATGGCATTGATGATCCGAATAGTCCTTTAATATCCTTGGACAAAGCACTGCAGGACACCAAGCGAATAGATTACCATAGGGACTACCTTTCAAATCTCTCAGTTGCCATCAGGAACGATGGATGCGACGTTGCTTACAGAAGCTGAAATGGTACTTTCAGATGTGTGAGAAGCAATGCAGGGACGAGAACAGGTTCAAATGCCATTGTATGTCAGAGAGCCACCAGAAGGGAAAGAAATCTACTTTATCAGTCACCTGGGCAGCGCCACCAGCAGAGTTTCAAGACATACAACGCACCATCATACAAGTGAATACCCTACTCTTTAACAACAATTCACCCTTGCTTGCAACCGAGGAAGGAGTTGCCAGATAACATTTTATTGCACAACCTAAATGTATATACATAGTTACTCATTAGGTAATAGAATATATATGGCAGCCAATAGAATATATAAAAATGGAACTTCCTTGGAACAACTGGATGTGAGGCCAACATCGTGGAGAGGGCAGAGGCCTGCAGTTTATGGAGGCCTGTTCACCGCAGATAAAATTAAAATCATGAGTGGGGAGATTTCATGAGACTGCCATCAGCCCAGTTGAGATGTGTATTGACTAATTTGAGGAGGTTGAATGCAGTGTTTCAGAGTCTAATGGTTCAACGGTAGTAAGACCGAGGAGGGAACTTCGAGACGGTAACATCCAAGAGATAGTTGTGTTGAGGTCCAGCGGAAGTCAGACAATTAGTCTGGTGGATCAGTTTAATTATGGATTTGACGCCGAGATTATCATGCAAAGAGTAGCAACGTATGGAGAATTCAACCAAGTTTATGAAACAACGTTGTCAGTCAGAGATAGCGTTACCAGCAAAAACGTACACAGTGACAGAGATGTCAGTCAGGAGAGGCAGCAGATTTCTGGCAGACAATGAATTAATGGAGTGTTACAGGTAATGGGCAGAAATGGCAGGTCTAAGCAAGGAGCGTTTTTAATGCACACAGTAAAATGCTTTATAAGGTGGCAATTCTAATCAACTCTGATTAGAAGAAAGGCAGAACTGACATATATATAGAGACCACAAAACAAGTGGCTAAAATTGGAGAAGGACTAGCAATCGTCCGCTCTGATACCATGTTAAACACACACATGGGCAGCAAATGAATATGAAAGATAAAACATGAGAATCAATTTCTATTAACAAGAGATATACATTTATAGTACATATTAAGACCGTTGGGTTTCACATCCCAAGGTCTCTTGGACTCCTTTTGTCTATTCGGCTTCCACACTAACCCATTGAGGATTAGGTGTCCAACAAAGTTAAGTCAATAACTTGAATTTGGCTCGCCAAAAGCTCACAAAGATTCTCCATCCTTTCTCTTTGAACATCTTTGGCACTTTCACTTCATTGAACATGACTTTGATTGCACCAAAAGTATTGTCCATAAAGGTCATAAAGCTTCGACATCCTTACTATTTGAACACCTTTGGCACTTTGGCTTAAATGATCACGACTTCCACCAAAAGTCCATAAAGTTCAACGAATGACTTTGGTTTCATCAAAAGTCCACAATCTCATAAAGCTTCACTTTCCGCTAAAAGTCTTAACTTCACCATGCACTCAAAGCCTTGGCTTCACCAAAAGTCCATAAAGCTCATAAAGCTTCACCATCCACCAAAAGCCCATAAAAATAAATCAAAGTTGAGCCAATGACTTTGGCTTCACCAAAAGTCCTTAAAGTTATGTGATTATGACTTCAACTGCACTGTAATTCATAACGATGAACCAATAACTTTGACTTCACCAAAAGTCCATAGATTTTGATTCAAATAAACCATGAACTCCATAACACTATTATCCAATAATGACTTTCTCTTCACTAAAGTTCATAATGTTGAGTCAATAATTTCGTCTTCACCAAAAGTCCATAGAGTTGACCCAAATAAACCATGATTTTGGCTTCATAAAATTCCATACAACTAAGGCAAATAAACCATGAATTTGACTTCAACAAAGTCCATATTGTTGTTTGGCTCCACCAAGTCCATCAAAAAACCCGCCAAAGTACCATGACTTTGGCTTCACCAAATCCCATGACACTAGCCAATGAATTTGGCTTCACCAAAGTCCATAAAGTTGAGTCCACCAAAAATACCATGCCTTTGGCTACACCAAGGTCCATAACATTGAGGCAAGGACTTTGGCCTCACCAAAAATCTAAACTAAATAAATCATGACTAAATTTGTATTCACCAAAGTCCATAAAGTTGAGCCAATGACTTTGGCTTCACCAAAAATCCATAGTGCTAAGCCAAATAAAAGTGTGAGCCAATGACTTTGGATTCACCAAAATTTTATAGAGCTAAGCCAAATAAAATCCTGGCCATTAATACTGAGCCAAGTAAAAGTATTTGTGAAAGACCAAATTATTGTCATTAAAAGTGCGAACATGACTTGAGCCAATGACTTTAATTTCACTAAAAGTCCATAGAGGTAAGCCAAATTAATGTATGCCCCATCACATTGCCTTCACTAAAGTCCATAAAGCTAAGTCAAATAAAAGTATCAACAAAAAACGAAAATAATGGAAACAAAAGTGCGACCATGACTTTGGCTTCACCAATGCTCATTAAGCTAAGCAAAATAGAAGTATTGTGACCATGACTTTGGCTTTACCAAATTCCATAAAGTTGGGCCAGATAAAAGTATTAGTGGAATCCATAAAGTTGAGGCAAATGAAACTATGACAACCATGACTTTGGCTTCACCAAATTCCTTGAAGTTGAGCCAAACAGAAGTATTAAAGAAAATACATAATGTTGAGCAAGTTAAAAGTCTCAGCAAAAACCCAAAATATTATGACCATGACTTTGGAAAAGAAAAATTCCATAGAGGTGAGGCAAACTAAAGTCCCTGGCTTCACCAAAGACCAAAATATTGCGAATAAAAATGCAACCATGACTTTGGCTTTGGAATTCAACTTCGCTCGACCTAGTCTCTAGTTATTAAAAAAGCAAGCAATGTTTAAGACTTCGCAAGTCGAAAGGCTTCTTCCTACTGGAATCACGATGATTTGGATGCAACGTCATCTCCTTAACTTTCTCAAGTCAAGACCATGTACAATCACAACTCAGGGTTAATGCCACAAGGAACTTCTTCATTGGCATATCCACACTCTCCCACATATCGGGGTTGTTGACAACGCTTACTGATACAATTCAAACACCTCGCTCAAATATATACTCAGCAAAATGGATTACACACACAACATACATCATTCCTACATACTAGTCTCTCTAAGTTAATTCCTCACATTAATGACACAATTACCAATTGTTACAGGAATGAAACACTAATCAAAGAAGCATCTCCATCTTGACACCACATGTATTCATAAACAAACCAAAATTTATTCATGTAACAATGAAGTCAAACATTATTAATTAAAACCACAAAAATATTACATGCACCTTTTTGTTGCTTGGCCTCCTCTCATGCCCGTAGGCTGACCACGATAAATATTTTTTTTTGGGGGCAAAGCAACATTTTTAATAAAAGCCTAAAATTATTTTAAGATTTTTCCTAAAAAAAAAAATAATAATAATAATAAAAATATTGCAATCTTACATAAAATTTTCAATTTCCATTTTAATTTTACATTAATTTTATATAGAGAAATAAAATAATTGTAAGTTAAAAAAAAATACATTTTAAAGTTGACATAGGAAGTAAAAATAATATTATTGATTAACAAAAATAGTAATATAAAAAAGAAAGCAATCTGTGCCATAAATAAAATTTTCAATTTCCATCTTAGTTTTACTTAACTTTATATAGAAATATAAAGTAATTAAAAGTTAAAAGAAAAAACAAATAGTTTATTTTTTAGTATGCACAAGAGATATAATTCCTCTATTGCTCACAAAGGGCATGTAAAAATAATATTATGGATGTTAGATCATGGGTAATTTATTTGATGTTAGTTGAATTCACTCTATGTTAGTTGACATGTAATATTTAAAACATTTTATTAGTTTATTTCTCAAAACTAGCAAAGATCCATCTTAACTTCACATTTACCAAGCATTAATAGAAATTAATATGATTTGTTTGGAGCTCCACAACCCAATGTAGGGGCTAGATGTGTAGAAGTAAATGATTAACATTTAACATTTTTATGTTAACTCAATTAAAAAATAATAAAAGGTTAAAATTAATACCAGTATGGTGGAGATGTTGTAGTGTAAACATTTAAATATTTTTTGATGAAAGAAAATTCCCCAAGGCCAGATGGATGGTCTGTTGATATCTTTATACACTTTTTTTACATCATGGGCTCGAACCTCTTAAATATGGTGGAGGAATCATGACAAAAGTTGACTCATATCTACGCAAGCCACTAGGAAGTGCAAATTGCAGAGGCATATGGTTCAACTTTCAGTTGCGGGTTGCAAAAAAATTTGATCAACCTCATAAGCAGAATTTGTAGCAAGTGGATTTTCCAGATAGAGGGTTATGGTGAGTAGATTAGTGATTTCGTTGAGAAAATCTGGGTGTAGTTGGTTTGCAGCAATAAATCAATGCTGGGTGGAAGAGAAAAGAACATAGAAGAAGACAAATTTCTAAAATTTCTCATCGAGTTTCTAGATCTAGTTTTGAGGAGGAAATCTAACAATTCCAGTTGCACTAGGCCATAACAGTTTGCTAGTAAACCAATGTGATATTTAGGAGCAACAAATCATGTGCCAAATTCTATAAAAGGACTTCTGGAAGGTTGAGCAAGTTGCCCAGTTGAGTTTTTGTAAGAAGTAAGAGTGCCAGAAAAGGACATTCAGAGGAAAACAATAACAAATTTGCACATTCCAGAAGGGAGTACGAGTAGCAGAAAATACCAAGTTGGAGGGAGAAGGATATTTTCAATTTTTATTTTTAGTTTTGAGTTTCATAGGAATGGCCACAATAGGTTTTAGGGATCATGATAGACTTGAAGGAGCTTCAAATTTCGACGTATGGAAGTCCAGAATGGAGTTTCTGTTAGATGAGCATGGTTTAAAGGAGTTCATGACGAATGTCATGGTAGAGCCTACAGATCCATAACAACAGGTTGCCTTCAAGAAAGATATGTACAAGACAAAGAGGATGGTATTGGATGGAGTCTGAGATCATATCGTTATACACATTGTAGAGATGGAAACAACAAAGGAGATGTGGGATGTCATCTTGAAGCTATAACATGATCCATCAAAGAATCATAAAAAGATTCTCAGGGAGAAGCTGAGGACCACAAATATGTACAAGGGAGAAGGCATGACTCCCTACCTCACCAGAATCCATAATTTCCATGATGAGCTTGTAGTTGTAGGTGAGAAGCTTGATGACAAGGAGCTTGTGCGGGTTACTATAAATAGATTTTCTAAAGAATGGAGAATATTTGTCTAGGGGATCACTAGATAAGATCAACTACCTAATTAAGAATGTCTATGGAGTGACTTCACGCAAGAGGAGCTAAGGCTTAGCATTGTGGAAGGAAATATCAACAACAACACTAGAGGACCGAAGGCTGAGAAGGAGGAAGAGGAGAGTGTAGCCCTTGCATGTAAATGGAAGGTGAAGAAAGGTCTCAATCAGGCACAAATCTCAAAGGGAGGAGATAATAAGAAGAGGAATCTGTTGAAGATCAAATGATTTAAGTGTGGTGAATTTGGTCACTACAACACCGAGTGTCCCAAGATGAAGAAGGACAAGAAGGGGGTAGCAATAGACAACAACTTTGGTGAAGATAGAAGAGTTGACCTCTAGGTTGGAGCGGTTAGCATTTATAGTAGCTATAGCTCCAAATGGAGGAGGAGCATAGTACTTCAGAGTTGAAGGATTGGGCAAGGTCAAGGGAGGACTGAATCAGATAAGTGTTTCCTGTTGGATCATTACCCTTACTACATGGGCCTATAGTTTTTAGTAGCAGGAGGGTCATTGTCAGAAGGTGTAGTTAAGTCAAGAGTGATAGTGAAGAGACTAGTTATAGTTAGTTACTAAAGGGGTGCAGAGAAGGACGTAATGTAGAAATTTACTCGCTAGACAACGTAGAGACAAGTTGTAGTCAGAGATTTAGGGGATAGTTGCATAGCCAGTACACCGACATAACAGATCCATAGATTGGCTCTTAGTTGCAACATTAGCATCAACATGAGATCAAATACAACGCAGGAAGTGTTGGTAGTAGTGTAAGATGGCACAATGCAATGTCAACAACAACACAGATGTAGGGTGGTTCATCTACAAGATTAGTAGATGAATCAGAGTATGTGTAGTAGCTTGGTGGACAATGATATAGTGTTACAGATGTCAGACATCAATGGCGTGGAGATGTTATGAGAGAACACCTTCCTCGCTAAGAGGGAGTGTTAGTTTTTGTAGAATCAGAAAAATGTTCTAGCCTCGACTTATGTAACAGAGGCTAAGGGACATAAGATCTCCAAAACCCAGAAAATATTTAGGGAGAAAACACCTAGAGATGTATCAATTAAGTTAAGTGATTAATAACTAAAAAATGACTAAGTCTAACTTAGGAAAATTGATTGAGTAAGAATAATTAATTTAGAAATATCGAGAGAGATCTAGATACTCACATATATTGACTCTAATATGATATTAGCCATTGATAAAGATTTAATCATGGTCATTAGTTATCTAACAAAAGATTATAGAATTATATCGATGGGGACATAGATAGACATATCAGAGAGACAAAGGGAGAGAGAGTTCCTTGGTAGATTGACCTATCCAGTGCAGTGATTTAGAAAGGAAGTGAGCTCGAGCCAAAGAAATAGTAATTGAGGGAGAAAAATAATTGTTTCTAGTAGAGATTCCTAGTAGCATAAAAACAATACTAGGGATGCCGAAATATTTCTGCAATAAAGTCGAATAGCCAATGTGAGAAACTATAAACTTAGTGCGAGTTGCCAGAAAAGGATTTGTAGTACTGCCGAAGGTCAGATCAAGATCTAGAAGGCCAAGAAAATTTTGTCTATAGGAAAAGGGAGCCATGAAGACTCATTTAGAGCTATCTAGAAGGCCATACAATTTTCCTAGGATAGGCAGTGTGAATTCCTAGAGGCCATGTTTTCTTAGGAGGGTTTGATCAGGTCACAGGGAGGCCAAGATTGTATGCAAAAGGAAAAAAAAATTGTCCAAATAATGTTGCCCCTAGATTTACCAAAAGATAGCTAGATTGGCATCCATATTTCTTTTTGTAATCAAATTTTACTACTGCATAATAATAATAATAATATAAACCCTCATCTCATGCTCTGGTTTTCCCTTTTAGGTTTTTCCGGGGGCTACTATTCCAAAAATATAGGTGTCATTTTTATTTTGTGCATGCATCTATTTTCTTAGTTCCATCATTTTTTTTAGCTTCCACATAATTTATTTGTGAATAATTTTAGTGTGATTTATTCATTATTAATAAGAAAATTAATAAATTTCCAACCAGTTAGAAGAGTAAATTCCAGTTACTACAATTTAAGGAAATTTCACATTCATTGTACCCTGATATGTTTGATGAAGTTGTTACATAAGAATTTTATCGAAACCCATTAGGTCTCTACTCTATTGGCCTTAACTATGATTAGGTACATGATGATGTTGTTGCACGATTAGGTAATCTTTTTACTGATGTATTTAAAGAATCTTATGTGTCAAATGTAAAATATGATGAATTCAGTGGCTTTAACAAATACCCTCATATAGATTATGTCTTCACTGATGCATCTAATGATACTTGTTCACATTCACTTGTTGAACTTTCTAAGCCACCTAAGTTTGATGATTCACCATTCGAGTGTTGAGAGACTTGTTGAAAAGTTGAGGTACTTCAGCTTCCATTGATGGCTATGACAGGTTCTCATAGTCATGAAAATACTTCTAAACATAATCAGATATGATTTCCCTCACAATATTCTTCACTAGGTGAGTACTCATCCTCAATTATTTTGCAGACTTTTTAACCTGATCATTTTGAATTTCATGATAGAATCGTCGATTGGTTAGAAGAGTCTTATCTAAGCCTTACTGCTAGAAAGAAGTTTTGGTTGTATCTGGAGCTTTGTCTATATGAAAATGCTAACAAATGCACATTCACAAAACATTGTTAGGTCCCTATAATACTAGTGTATCCCCATATTGTTATTGTTGTGCCCCATGTAGCCCCCATATTATTATTTTTGTGCCGCATAGAATCCCACTACTGTTATTATTGTAACCATTTAGACTCCTATATATACCAAGGATGCCTTGTCATTTGTATCATCTAAGAATTTCTCATTTATGTGATGTAAGAGGATGTTTCCCCCTCGAAGAGGCTTATTTTCAAGTCACTGATCTATCTTTTCTTATATTTTGCAGTTTGGTTACATAACATTTGATATCAATTTATAAATGATGTTACACAATTTTATTATATTTTGTGATCTGGTTACATAACAGTTGATATCAATTTATAAATGATGTTACACAGTGATATGGGCCTGAAGTCCTTGAAAGTGTCAGCGGATTTCTTCTTTGGAATCAATGCAAAGTCACATTTACAACCCCAAAAGCTTTCAACTTTTGTCATGATTCCTCCACCATATTTAATAGGTTCGGGCCCATGATGTAAAAAAAGTGTATAAAGATACCAAAATACCTCGGGGACTTTTCTTTCGTCAAAAAAGATTTAAATGTTTACACTACAACATCTACACTATACCTGACTCTATATTACTTTTAACCTTTTATTATTTTTTTACTTGAGTTGACATATAAATATTAAATGTTAAACATTTACTTCTACACATCTAGCCCCTATATTGGATTGTAGAGCTCCAAACAAATCATATTAATTTCTATTAATGCTTGGTAAATGTGAAGTTAAGATGGATCTATGCTAGTTTTGAGAAATAAACTAATAAAATGTTTTAAATATTACATGTCAACTAACATAGAGTGAATTCAACTAACATCAAATAAATTACCCATGATCTAACATCCATAATATTATTTTTACATGCCCTTTGTGAGCAATGGAGGAATTATATCTCTCGTGCATACTAAAAAATAAACTATTTTTTTATTTTTTATTTTTTATTTTTTATTTATTTTTTATACTTTTAATTACTTTATATTTCTATATAAAGTTATGTAAAATTAAGATGGAAATTAAAAAATTTATTTATGGCACAGATTGTTTTCTTTTTTATATTACTATTTTTGTTAATCAATAATATTATTTTTACCTCCTATGTCAACTTTAAAATGTATTTTTTTTACTTACAACTATTTTATTTCTCTATATAAAATTAATGTAAAATTAAAATGGAAATTGAATATTTTATGTAAGATTGACATTATTTATTATTATTATTTTGTTAATTTAAATATTGTTTTATTATTTTTTTCTAGAGTGCTATACACAATAATCCTAATTGAATATAAAAATTAAATAAATACAATTGAATATATATTCTTTACAAATCTATTAGTAAAATATAGTTATATTTGTTATAAACATTTTTAAAGGTCCAAAATTTAACATGAGAGATTTCTTTTTCAAATTTTGGTGAAGTTTAATGAGTGATTAAATTTTTTTGGTAAATATTTATGATTTATTTATTTATTTAATGAATGAAATTAGCAATTGAAGCCATACATGATCAAATAAAAAAAACTCATATTATTTTGAATAACATATTTATATGTTTTGCTAGTAAATTACACTATTAAGGATTTAACTAACTGGTTTATGTGAGTCATGAGATTATTGATACAATTAACCTGTGGTTTGAACCTAGGAACTTCTATGTCGTCAAAATCATTAAGGATCACACCAAACTTAGGCCAAACTAGATCTTAATGTGGTCGATTTTTTCCCCATAGAATGCCTTAACCAATAAAAATAAAAATCAATCAATGTAAAATGGTGGAAAATCTCCTAAAATGTAAAACTAGCATAGATCTATGTTAAAAGAAGGATCTAACATACATCGAGAGGGGTCCAATTTCTTCACCTGCAATTTTTTTTTTGAATCGACATTATTTAAATATTTTGTATAGTTTTTTTTTTGGGCCAACATGAGAAAAATTTCAACTTTGATGACTAAGGGACATGGTTACACCGTTACACATCATAATGGGCTGTAGAATGAGCCTCTCAGCTCAACCATGAAATTAAATGATATCTTTTCTTAATACTTAATAAATTTAATATTAAAATAAATTTATACTAAATTATATTTATAAATTCAAACATAATAATAATATAAAATTATAAATTTATATTAAAAAATATTAAATAATAATAAAAATATTTAAAAAATATAAACCATATTCATTTTATTAATTAACCAAATCCACAAAATTTGTGTAATTTGATTACACAAATTTACTCTAAATTTGAGTAATTTAATTATCACTACTTTATCAAAACCATAAATATGAAAAATGTTATCACTGACTTTAAAATATGTTCCCAAAATTATGACCTTTTGGCATTTTGATTATATAAATTCAATTTTGCAGTTTTATAAAATAAAACCAAACAGTTTCATAAAATAACAAAAAAATATAACCTTATTTCCTTCCGAAAAAGAAATGGTTTACAAAGAAAAGTCTTATATTCTTGCAACTTGATTTGAAGCTTTATCTAATATACCTTCTTTCCATGGCTTCAATGCAAGTTTCCGGTCAATTTGCCCTAGTAAAACTGTGAAGTCATATTGAAACTATGACTAAATAAATTAAAATCTGGTCAATTCGTCCCAGTAAAACTGTGAAGTCTTATTGAAACCATGAATAAATAAATTAAAATCCGATCGATTTGCCCGAGTAAAACTGTGAAGTCATATTGAAACCATGACTAAATAAATTAAAAGCCCTGGCTATTTATATTGAACTTTATCTAAAATGC
Source organism: Pinus tabuliformis (assembly GCA_031772625.1). NCBI lineage: Eukaryota > Viridiplantae > Streptophyta > Pinopsida > Pinales > Pinaceae > Pinus > Pinus tabuliformis. The sequence goes on along the minus strand of CM062814.1, from coordinate 691,757,684 downwards.
ATTCATTTTATGGCTTCAATGAAAATTACTCGTCCATTTGGCCCAGTGAAACTGTTAGTTTTCAGGTTGAAACCTTAAATATATGACACAGAAAAGCCCCAGACCGGTATCCTTAACTAAGTCGAAAACCATGGGTAATTGATAATTAAGTGGAACCATTATAGAAGACAGGCTTTCCCATCTCTAGATTTAGTGAACAGGTTTCCTCGCCCCTCCTCGTTGGATCCGTGTGATATACAAGCAGCAGATGTCGAAGTTGCCCGTGCCTTCAACGGGGAGACGTTTTCCCTCAAAGCTCCAACTGCAACAGAGTAGATCCGAATTAACATGATATGATGCATTGGACCCTTCAGATAGGACCCTTCAGAGTTTACAATAGATCTGATGATGAACACACCAAACCTTTGTAGCCGAGGCTAAATCTGCTTCATCTGGCGTTTGTAGGCCTGAACCCGCCCAATCTCTACAATAAGGTTGGACTTAGGGTGCCTGGTCGAGGTGCTCTACCATGACCTTCAGAAACTTTTGCTCATCGTGCTCGGTGGTTTGAGAAGAAATCTTCCAGCACCAGAACAAAGCAGCAGTAGGTCGTGCTCGATGGTCTGAGAAGAAAGCTTCCAGCACAAAAACAAAGCAGCAGCAGGTCGTCCAGCAGCCATGGAAGAAACACACGGGGAAGCTGACCTCATGGGAATTTGTAGTCATGTAGTGCTTTGCGCTCCTCTAAATTTCAAATTTGAAATTGAGCGACTGCCACACATCTGGAAGATATCGGTCAAGATTCCGCCTCGTTTGAACACAGATAAATTCAAATTTTAAATTGATGGATGGATTGCTCTTCAAATTTCCAATTGATGGATGGACTACTCTGTGCACACACAATTCCTTTGACATTGGCGGCGACCCCTGCTTTTCGAGGTCAGAACTCGAGAACTATCCACCGCATGCTCCTGTCAAATCTTTCTATGGGTCATGTATGGTGAACCAACCTCCATAGGAGCATTAAATGTCGTATGGTAGGTTGTTTAGCTCTTTCCGTGGGCCAACTGGGAGGGACACAAAGAATGTGACCAACTTGACTGACATTAATCCAGGTAGCGCACATGCAATACCTCGATCACCTGATGCTCAACGTGGTAATCCTAGAGGCTCGAGACATAGGTTGAGTAGACAAGCAGTTGATATCACCACCTCAATGCCGTTCCTGAGTTTTGGTCATGATGTTCTGATCGACCGTGTTAATAGCTTACAAAAATGGGATCTAGTTGGTAGATGGCACTTTGCTGAACTTATGGAGGATGAGGTGTTAATAGTTTACATAAATGGGCTCTAGTTGGTAGATGGCACTTTGCTGAACTTAAGGAGGATGAGATGCGTTGCTGGGTAGAAACTAAGTGGAAATCTCTTCTGGGATACATGCCCACAGTGGTCAAACTGATGAACACTTGGTATAGCTTTCATTTCCTGTGTCAGGAAGATTTGGAAAAGATCAGGGGTTTACCATGGATTCGGGGTCAGGGTTTTTTGCCTTTACACCCATGGTATATTGGCTTCAACCCGCTGAAGGAAACGCCCCGGAATAGACTAATCTGGGTTAAGCTTCTTGGACTACCGATTGAATTCTGGATGAGGCAAGTCTTTATTGATATTGGAAATGCTATTGGTAAATTCGTCTATGTTGATCCTCAGTGTCTGGGACCGAGGGATAAGTGAATTGCTTGGATTTTGATCGAGAAAGAGTATATGGGGGGTTTCGCGGACCACATTGAACTGAACTGGGATAATACACATTTACTACAGAGATTGGATTTTTGGGGCATTCCTTTCAGATGCCTTATTTGTCATCGTACTGGTAATCCTATGGCCCAGTGTCCGCGCAGATTGGGGGGTCATAGACACTCACACGGGAAGGCGCTTCATGGGTCGACGGGTATTGTGGCGGGACATGATGATTTGGTTGGCTGCGAAAAGGCAGATGGTTTGGAAGCGGGTGTGAAGAATAATTCTACAAGTATTCCTCCTTTTCATTTCACTTACCTTTCTTCTGATAATAATCATGACAATCTGATTATTAATTCCCCTGTTGAGGTTCCTTCTTCCCCATGGACATCCAATGAGATTGTTTCTCCTATTGCCGGTGATATGACCCTCTCATCCTCTGATATGGGCAATCTGCCTCCATGCAGTGACCCTCTCCATTCTGGGTCGACCCCGTTCCCGACACTGGCGCAATTTGATGCTAATACTCCTGTTCATATTACATATCATCCATACCCTCCCCCCCACTACATCCCCATGCATCTCCTACTACGGGCGCTCCCTCACAATCACCGAATTCACCTGTCTCCTCTCCCAGAAACTCTGTTGACAATGATATTGACTACTTGCTCCATAAAAAGACTTTGGATCTTCGTACCCTTACTATCCACAAACCTCGTCCATCTTCGTCGCCCCATATCAGTCCCACCTTGGCTGGTAATATCACGGTCCGCCACACACACGGATGGGATAGCACACACTTCCAAGGTAGACCTAAAACCCTCCCTTTCTCCCCTTCCGACTCCCATACACTTATCGACATTCTGATTGCGTCTTCTTCCAAACCGAGGGAACTTGGAGAAAATGAGCCCTTTTTGGGGGCGTCATGAATCTTGTCCTATCTTTGAATATTCACGGATTGGGGTCCGCACACAAATTTCTTGCCCTCAAAGAGCTCTTCTTCTTGAACAAACCTTATATTATTCTTCTCCAAGAATCTATGCATACTGCTCAGCAAGTGGTGGCATATTTTAGGAAAATGTTTCCCTAATGGCACATTGCAGCTATGGACTCCTATGGCATATCCGCGGATTTAACAGCACAATGGAACTTGAGATGGGCGAATTTTAAGGCTTATTTTTGTTTTTCTTGTATTTTATTAGCAAGAAAGATTAGAGGACTCCTGAGGCGTATCAACATTCTCAACATTTATGCCCTATATCGAGCCAAGTCCTGTTTCTAGGATAAATTAGTGGATACGGGAATATTTGGCTTGGACTCTCTCTTGATGGCGGGGGATCTCAATTTCACTATTGGGCTAGATGAGATTTTGGGCTAGACTTGCCAGCTGGATCCTTTAGTGAATCGGCTGAAAGATATCATCAATGACTATAATCTTGTGGATATCCGCCCTCCCAAACTGGCACCTACATGGGATAATGGTAGGTCGGGTGACCAACATGTTGCAAAGAGGCTGGATAGATTTCTATTACATGAGAATTTAATTGATAGGTTGGGATTGATTCACTCGGGGATCATCAATTCTTTTATATCTGACCACTGACCCATTTACTTAAAATGGAATAGGGATGACCTCAGAATGGGCGTGCCATTTAAATTCAATCGGGTGTGGCTGGAGGACCCAGAATTTAACACACTTGTCAGGGATTTTTGGTCACAATATTTGGCCAAGGAGGCATCTCCCATGGGGGCGATTATTGAGAAGCTTCATGTTCTTAAATCAGTGGTGAAAAGATGGGAGAGGAAGAAGAAAAAATTAATGCACAAAGACCTCAAGGATATCTCGGACGAATTGGACAGACTGGGTTTGCAATTGAAAAAGGGGAATCCAACTCGAAACCTATTGTCTTCCATAAGGATACTGGAAGAAAAAAACAAAAATTGTTGCACATCCAAGAGGTCACATGGCGCTTAAAAAGTAGGGCACTATGGATTCAGGAGGGGACAGGAACACTAAATATTTCCATCGATATGCTAGCCACAGAAGAAAGATTAACACCATTTGGGAAATGAAGGACTCAAGCAGGAACCTGGTTCAGACTCTCCCGGACATTCAACAGGAGGCGGTCTCATTCTTTGAAAAGGCATACAGGCGCAGGGAGGCGGATTGCATAGAGGATCAGATCTGGGGGGTGGAATTATATCCTACTATGTTTGATGAGGCCTCAAATGATGCACTATACAAGTGTGTCACTAAGGAGGAAATACAGGAGGTACTAAAATCATTTAAAAGGGACAAATGTCTGGGCTCGGATGGGTGGACTGTGGAGCTATTTATACAATTCTACGATGTCATGTATGGTGATTTGTTGGCGATGGTCGAGGAATCTCGACTACATGGATTCATACACCCCCACATCAATTCCACCTATATCTCTCTCATTCCCAAGCAATGACTCACTGGGTATTTTCTTGACTATAGGCCCATATCTTTGTGCAATCTGATATATAAGTTAATTTCCAAGATTATTGCTCTCTGGGTCAAGCATATTTTGTCAAAGTATATATCACCTGAGCAATTTGGTTTTTTGCAGGATAGGCAGATACATGATGCAGTGGCTACTGCACAAGAGTGCCTCCACTCCATCCATTCCAAAAAATTAAATGCGACAATCATGAAGGTTGAATTACAGAAGGCATATGACTGTCTCGACTAGGGCTACCTGCGGATGGTCTTGCATAAAATTGGGCTCCATCCCAAAAACACAGAATGGATCATGGCCTGTGTTTCCAATGTAAGATTTGTTGTTATCATAAATGGTTATCCCACTCGGTATTTTGGGGCGGGCAAAGGTTTGAGACAAGGGTGTTCTCTATCTCCTTTGTTATTTATCTTGGCCATGGATGGTCTCAGTGTGCACATTAAACAGACTGCTGGGACGGGAGAATTTCTAGCCCTCAAACTGGGGAGGGGCATTAAGATCTCACACAGTTTTTTCGTGGATCATGTTCTAATCATGGGCATGATTACAAGGTTTGCGTGGCTCATGCTTTACCATATATTCTTCAAGTTTGGGAATGCTACGAGACTTCATATGAACGAACAGAAATCTATTTTTATTTATGGCCAGGGTGACGAGGAGGACATTGTATACATTAAATCCTTATTTGGAGTGGATTAAAAAAGAATTGAGGAGGGAATGAAATATCTGGGTTTTCATATCAAACCCAACAATTACAGGGTTAATGATTGGATGTGGCTGGTGGATCGTTTCTACAACAAGATCACGGGGTGGGAGCATAGATGTCTATCTTTGGGTGGTCGCATCACTCTCACACAATCTATCATTACCAAGTTGGCGGTTTACTGGGTGCATCTGTAATGTTCGCCGAGCACTATCATCATGAAGCTAAACAAAATCATGGCCAACTTCATTTGGTCTGGTTCGAGGGCCGAGAAAAAATATCATTTAGCTAGACTGGATTTTATCACTTTCCTAAATGCATGGGGGGATGGAGCATTCTAGATTTGCGACATTTCAGATGGGCTCTGCTGAACAAGACATTATGGCGCAACATTTTTCAGAAATGGTATATGGGAAGACATGATTAGAACTAAATATCTCAAGGGAAAAAAAAATTCATACTAGATGTACCAGGAGCTTGTTGGTGTTCAAATGAGATCGACCATTTGGCTCAGCGTGAACAAAACCAAACAATGGTTCCTACGGGGGATATGCTAGTCTTTTGGACATGGCAATGAGATTCTCATTGGTTTGGTTCGCATATTGGGAGTGAGACCAGAATTTCACATCTCAGATGGGTTCATTCAATGTATAAATAACTCGTGATATTGTTTTTGGATCCAGGCCATTAGAACTTGGAATGAGAATATTCCAATCTGGAAGGAGACGGGGGAGATGGGCCTTAGGGGTTCAAAATCATTGGAATGGGAACAAATCAGAAGAGACATGTGCCTGTTCGGTATATGTAGGAGGGAGGAAGGGGGCCAGATGGCATGGTATGGGGGGATGAAGCGAGGTGGTATATCGATTGTTCACACCTACAAAACCATATGCAACTACTATCACAATACAAATGAGGTATGCTGGTTCATTAAGTTCTGGAAAATTAAGATTCCAATCAAAATCATATTATTTGTCTAGCTAGTCTGGAAAAAAAAAAATTAACATGGGAAAAATTATAGAAGAGGAATTGGCAGGGACCTAGTATATGTGTTTTGTGCAGGGAGGAGGCAAACATAATCTTCATTTATTTCTTAAATTCCCATTTTCATATCAGATCTGGATGGAGCTATCAGGCCGGTTAAAATTCCCCTTGGTTCCTTTCGACTCTATCACTTCTTGTTTGTCTTGGTGGAGTCGCAAACCGTCCCAGTGGCGTGTCATACCCCTCACTTACTTTTGGGAAATCTGGAGATGTCAGAATCATATTATTTTTGAAGGATCGATGAGGGACATGACACCGGTGGTTAACCAGATTCTGGGGTGGATAACTCCAATTCTGTCAACTCCACTCAGACCAAATCAGTCTTCTTTCCCAGTTGTTGGTCCTAGGATTAACTATCTGGCCGGATTTTTTTATGGAGCTGCACAAGGGGGAAGATGCAAATGTGGTTTTTGGATCGTTCTCTCATTAGAACAACAATATTGGGTACACTAGGGGCAGGCAGTGGAACAAATATGAAAGCGGAGGCCATGGCACTGTGGGGGCTTCTTTGGTTTGTTTCTTTCCTGAGCATTCCCTCCATCCACATATATGGGGATTCACAGTCTATTATCAACCATGTCCGTGGCATCATGTGTATCCGACATCCACATCTACAAGGTTGGCTCAGGCAAATTATGCTCCTTTGGAGGACATTCAGGCACATTTCCATTCAACACATTGGAAGGGAGTACAACCAAAATGTAGACAAGATTTAAAAAATGAGCATACCTACTGAGTAGGATGGGATGCACATTGAGATTCTGGTGGGAGGCACTACATTGGACACATGCTTTCTCCCTTTTCCCGGATATAGTTAACTAGATGACGCACTCTTTTAGTACTATCACTTTCCTATTTTCATGTTAGTTATTTTTTTTTCTTATTTGTGGATAACTCCAATTTTGCTCACGATGTGTTAAATATGGATGTTTAAATATCATTAGACTTACTTCATATATTCTTGGTATTACAACTGGGATTTATTAGGATTATATGTGTTATTTTTGAACTTGAAAAACATATCTGGTGGATGTTTTTTGCATCGGATTTGATGGAATATTTACTGATATTTGACTATAATACAAATCTCAGTTGTTTTTTCCTTCCTGAAAATAAAATAAAATTATTCACATAGCGGATAAGTGAGACATTATTAATTAAAACCACTAAAATATTACATGGTGCCTCTTTGTTGCTTGGCCTCCTCTCATGCTTGTAGGATTACAAGAATAAATAACATTTGTTTTGGAGCAAAGCAATTTTTTTTTATAAAATCCTAGAATCATTCTAATATTTTTCCCTAAATCTACCATAGTTTATCCCCTAAGTCTCTTATGTCCCAAAAGCATATTTTCGTGCTAAAATATTATCTATACTATCTTATGTCTATCCATAGTTGTTTTAGAAATAAAGAAATTAAAATTATTTACAATAAAGAAATAAAATTCCTTTTCCATATTGCTTTGTCTCCAAAAAGCTTGATAACTTGAAAGCTTTAATGCTCTTGTATCAACTTCGCTACAATAATTTAACATTGGTTGAAGCCAAAGTTGTTCAAATTGGAAACCATGAATTTGGCTTCACCAAAGTCACATAGCATGAGGCAAATAAAGTGTTAATGAAGAACATAAAGTTTTAGAAAGACCGACCAATGTTGTTCAAGTTGGCGACCATGACTTTGTTTCGCAAGATTCATATAGCTTGAGCCAAATAAAGTGAGAACAAGTCATACATAGAGCTGAGCCAAATAAAATATGAAGGAAGAGTGTAAAGCATCATCATGCTCTTATATTTTGAGCCAAATAAAGTGTTAACAAATCATACATAAAGTTTAGGAAATAAAGTGTTAGTGAAGAGCATAAAGTTTCAGAATGACCAATATGTAAAATTGTTCAAACTAGCTGCACCAAAGTATATTATTAAAAATAAATAAATAAATTGAAAAGGCATCCGTTGTTCAATTGAGGTATATCAATGTCATTGAGGTAAGCGAAGATAATAAATTTTTAGAAAAGCCCATGTATAATAGTTGTGCAAGTAAAAATAAAAAATAAAATTATCATTAGAAATTAAATTTTATAAAATGATACTTTTTTTATATCTAATAACATAAAAATAATTTGATTAAATGATATAGTTAATCATGGTGACATGTCAGGTAGAAAAGGGATGTCAGGGTTCCCCAAAATCCAGCTAAGTCGCATGGAATTTAATAGAGGGTGGCGTGGCTTGCTCGTCCCATGCTACACATGCATAATCAAATTCAACCTTATGACATACATCCTTCATATGCTTGTTCTCTCTAGGAATATATTTATGGATGGTGGCTATGTATGATGGTTCTGGTTGTTCTCCCCGACATTGGTGAGATGTTTGTGTTGGATTTCAGTCGGGTCCGGACCTGATTCTGAGGAAACTCTGCAAAACAATGGCGTGGCATTTGCTTTTTGCTACATTGAGATCGTAGACCTTTGGTTTCAAAATGTTAGTGGCTTGGGATTGGCATCACTCCCTTATGGAAGGAGTATTTCTGCATCAATATAAAGGAATTGGGCCAGTCTTCGGTGACTTGCCTATTGAGCAACAATGAGTTTCCTGGTTTTTCTCTGCAAATGAACTACTTGTTTATGAGGAAGTAGGGGTAGGGGATTGGCACTGTAAGTAGGCCAAACCTCTTTTGGTCGTGGGTAAATTGAAAGGCTTACTCAAGGCTTTGGTCCACAGTTTGGACTTTGAAGCTGATTCTACAGAACATTCATGTTGTGTAACTCAACAATTTAGTTTCACTCGATATGGGAGGTTAATTGGCGTGTCTTCCTTGCACTTAATGCTTGCTTCCTTGTCGGACACTCAGACATCCTAGGACAACATTATTCGCCTACTGTTTTTCTTATCTATCCTTGTTTTCTGTTCTCTCCACTTTGTTTTTATGTGGTTCTTGGTTGGTGTTTTAATTACCCCAGGATTTTTTGGTATCCTGTATCTTGGGCTCTTAGGCGTGGGGGTGAATTTTCCTTGTGGGGATCTTCTAGACCTATAGTGTTTTGGCCTTGTTTGGTGAGTTGGCTTCACCTTTGTCTTATTCCTATTCACACTCTCTCTTATCTGTACTTGGTGGGTATCGATATTCTCACTCGTCTCTATCTCTTATGGTACAGAATGCCTAGGTAGTGCATGCACAATCGTAGGAATGGAGGTGGTAGGGGCAGTGGTGGTTGGGGTCCGCAGGGCCAATCACATGCTTAGGCCCAAGCGTAGGTGGTTGTTGCAATCTTCCATTGAGCCACTACTCAAGACATTCGGGATGGAATTCACCAACATGAAACCTGGACCTCAAATGCTTGACTAGCTTATTTTGATTATGAAATTATGGAAAAGGTGTCCAACTGGTTTCTTGAGCTTGGTCATACCAGAGGAAGGTGAAATCAATATTTGAATTCCATCACCCTCCACTGGGAGATGAAAACTCTTTTGGGATGTGTCCTGAAAGAGAAACATGAAGACTGAAACAAAACCATCTCCTCCCTAAATGAGATTAATCGGGTGTAGCAACATCAATGTACTTGTTTGGTTAGACTGGATGCTCATTTGGCTCATCTAGAAAGCCACCTCTAGTGTGAACTAAAGCCTTCTACTCCAAGAGTTGGTACAAGTGCACATGATCGTGCTCCCATGACTTCTTCTGATACTTAACTTTATGTTATTTCTTTATGCTGTCATTTTACTATGTTTTGTTATCCAACATCAGACAATCTATGTCATAGTTCGAACCAGAGGCATTATTTTTGCTATTAGATTAAGGATCAAGAGATCTAGTTTCCTTTGTAACAAGTTGAAACCAATAATTTTTTGAACTATAGTTATGGTTATGATGCAATATGATTTTAAAACAACACAAATTTAACTTCCAAAAAAAATATTAAATAATATACATATATATCTATATATATATATATATATATATATATATATATATATATATATATATATTTTTTTTTTTTTTTACAATTACAGATATTTTTTATGATATATAATAACTAAAATATAATTATCATTTAAAATACATTATTTCTTAATATTTTCAAAATAATTAAATACTTTTTGTTTTGTTTTAAAGGTCTTATTCTTCAATACTTTTAAAAAGTAAAAGGAAACAGAAAATTGTAAAAGGAAAATTCATAATTACGGAAAAAAATATATACTTTTAAATGTATTATTCTTTAATATTTTCAAACAATTTACCAAAAAATGATATTTTTAAATTAATTAAAATATAATTATTATTTTAAATAAGAATTTTTAATAAGTATTATTTATTATTAATATTTTAATTATAGTTAGGGTTATGATACAATATGATTTTAAAGCAACACAAATTTAACTTTAAAAAAAATATTAAATGATATATATTTAAATCTATATATAGATATACTGTATTGGCCTTAATGGATATTAATCACCATCATCATCATATATATATAAAATAAATATTTTGATTTCCTAAATTATATATATATATATATATTACCATATATAATTTTTTTCCTGTGGAAAAAGTCGTAATTTCCTTTATTAATAAGAAAATTACATTTTGTAGATGCAGAGCATATACATATGGTGAGGCCATGCCTATCAAAACAAAAATGATTCTGGAATAATCCACACCGTGGAGGAACTGTTCAAAAAAGCATTAATATGTTGATGTTCTCTTCACAGAGAGACTAGTTCTGAGATAAAAACAAGAAGTTATATGAATATTTACATATGATCATTTAAATTAAGCGTTGATCAAAATTGTGCCTGTCTTAAACTCCGGGATCTATGAATGGCCTGTGGTAGTGCTGATATGTGTTGCCATCTCGTTCCTCCTGTATCAACCAAGTAACATCATCCCTGAGCGTTGCTTCCTTGGATAGGTGGTCGGCAGCTGAGTTGCGTTCCCTGTAAATGTGTTGACAGGAAAAGGAGTCAAAATTTGTGATGAGTCTAAGAGCTTCATCCAAAATATGCCTTAGTGAATATGCATTGCATTGAGATTTTTTGTTTAACCAATTGCATACTATTTTAGAATCACCAAAAAGTTGTAGATTCAAACATTGTTTGTTCAATGCAAAATGTATGAGGTTTTTGGCTGCTAAAAGCTCAACATAATTATTTGTCCCTCTGCCCAGTCCCATTTGAATCTTGAAAGAGTGAGTTTCAGATAAGTGTAGTATTGCACCCCCTCCACATCCAGTCTCCTGTGCCGAGCCATCGAAGTAAGCCCATGGCTGGGAGGTGTTAATGGTTTTTGGAGATAGGATCCTATGAGTCGGCTGTGTGCCCTCGTCAGGAATAGAGTTGTAGTCGGCTTTGATTCTGGTCAATATGGAGGGCCAATGTGGGTCCTTTTGCTGAAAAATGATTCGGTTTCTGGCTATCCAGATAGCCCAACATATGAGAAGAGGGATGTTCCTTTCTTTGTCAGAAGCTTTCGTCCACCAGCGTTTCCAAGCATCTGCAATGTTATTACCATGCCATTGGAATGAGATAGGGAGCAAAGTAAGGAGATTGTTCCAAAGCTCTTGTGTGCTGGGGTAGTTTAGGAAGAGATGATCTGTGTCTTCACTGCTGTTCTTGCAGAGGTAACACCAAAAAGGGCCTGAATAAGATCGTTTCATCAGATTAGCACTGGTCGGGACCTTATTGCGTTGTATGGACCACATGAGAAGCCTCGTTCTGGGTGCCGCCTTTAATTTCCACATAAGTTTCCACCATGGATCAGTAATTGGTGGCTTATAAGGCTCCATCAACACCTGATATCCTATCTTGGGGGTATATACGCCGTGTTTAGCGAAAGCCCAAATAAGTTCATCATCCCCCTCTGTAATTCTTATGTGGGCCTCAGTTAATGCTTTTGTGAAGTCCCGCCACTCTTGTTGCCAACATAGCGGTATGTTAAGATAGAGTCCTGATTTCCAGGCCTGTTGTAGTAGAGTGGAATGAGCATTATCAGCAATGTGGCAGACATGCGTGATGCCTTGCTCAATGAGATATGTTCTCAGCTCCTCAGATAACCTGTGAGCGTTGCCACACCCAACCCAGGGGTCTATGCCCAAACGCACCTATGCTCTAGACCAGATTCTCCATGTCAATCCATTTCAGATGAGTTCCTTGGTGTTTAATACAACCTTCCAAATGATGGATATGTTAGCTGAGTTCCTGTGATTCTGTCTAATCCAATCGATGATATTGGAGGGGGTTATGTACTTGGAGACGACCACCTTTGTCCATAAACTATGATTGTTGAGTAATTTCCATCCTAACTTTGTTGCCAAGGCTTTTGAGAATATGTCTAGCCTCTTGATCCCCCAACCACCCCATTGCTTCGGTAGAGCGAGAGATTCCCAGTTTGCCCATGCAAATATTCTCCCGGGCTGCTTTCCTTTCCATAGGAAGCAATAACAGATGTTTTGCAAATGGGCCAGTATGCCTCGAGGAATCCACGCCAACGACATCCAATATATCGGCGTTGCTTCCAGAACAGCCTTGATTAGAACTAACCTCCCTGCTCTGGACAGGTATTTATGATACCAGATGTTTAGTCGCTTCTCTACCTTGGTTATAAGCCATGAATAATCTGTGATTTTATATCCATGTGGTTTTAACCTATAGCCAAGATGCCTCAGACCTTCTTCAAGTGGCAGAACAACAAAGGCAAATCGTCTGAGTGCAAATTGTATTTCATATTGGGAGCATCCTGTAGTAGTGATAGTGGATTTTGCCTCATTCAGCACCATACCCATAGCTTTTAGGAAAGTACCCAGGGCATGATGGAAGGATGTGAGATCGCCTATACCTCCATTAAGGAATACAAGCACATCATCAACAAACAACAAATGGGTCAATGTGCATGCATCGGTAATTTTGATTCCCCTGACTCACCCTTGCCTGTGTTCTTCTCCAAGTATTCTACTGAGACCCTCCATTATGAGTAAGAAGAGTAGGGGAGAAAGAGGGCAACCTTGCCTCAACCCTCGTTCCACATGAAAAAAAGGGGATGCTGAGCCATTTACTAGCACACTATAAGATACATTGGTGATGCAACTCATGATCCACTTGATGAAGGGGTAGGGAAAGCCTAGATGGGTTAACATGATTCAGATGTAAAGCTAGTTAACTCTATCAAAGGCTTTGGAAAGGTCGATTTTCAAGATCATTCCTTTGAGTTTTTTGGTCTAAACAGAGTGAAGGAGTTCCTGAGCAGTGCCAACAGCCTCATGTATCTGTCTGTTCTGTAAGAATGCAAACTACTCAGGGGAGATGTGCGAAGACAGGACATGCTTAAGGCGGTTGGCAATGATTTTTGCAATGATCTTGTAGATGCAGTTGCATAAAGAAATAGGCCTAAAGTCGTCATAGGTCGAGGGCTTATCGACTTTAGGAATGAGAGCTATGAAAGTGGAGTTGAGACCTTCCCACATCCTTCCCTTTCTACGACATTCTTCTATGAGTCTTAGGAGATCTAGCCCTAGAATGTCGAAGAAAGCAATGTAGAATTCTACTGTCCATCTGTCCAGTCCCGGGCTCTTATCCTTCTTAAGCCATTTGAGGGTTGCTTCGAGCTCATCAAGGGTTACTTCTTTAGTAAGTTCTTGTTCGGCCTCCTGATCAACAAATCTGGGGAAAGACTGTGCTATATGCATTACTTCAGCCAGAGTAGCTATGGGAGGTTCCTTGAAGATGTCTTTAAAATGTGTATTCGCCAGAGCTGCTAGATCACGAAAGGATTGCACTGATTGTCCTTGTTTGTTTTTGAGTTCCCATATTGTGTTGATCGCCTTCCTCCCGTTTGCATATTTATGGTAAAATTTGGTGTTGTCGTCTCCTTCCTTGAGCCATATTGCGCGGCTTCGAAGTCTCCAGCTCTCTTCTCTGTCCTTCAGGATTTGTGTCCTTCTTTGTAGAAGAGAGGCCATTTTGTCTTTTTGTTCCTGAGAGTCAATGATTCCTCCAGTGCCCTCTTCCAAAGTAAGGATTGCCTCCTCTGCTGTTCTGAGCAGTTGCTCTTCCTGTTCTCTTTTCCTTTGAGCCCATTCTTTTGAGAGGGATTTCAGTTCCTTCATGTTGTGTGCAAACCCCTTTGCTATGTTTCCCTCAGTGCCAACTGGGTGCGTCTTCCAGAAATCACCCACCATCCTCATATATTCAACGTCCTTTAGCTAGGTAGAATTGAATTTAAAAGAAGCCTTGGGTTTTTGAATGGCATATTTTACTCCAAGTAGATATGCCTGTGATCTGATAAGCTGCCCGAGCCAACCCATTGTCTGATGTGAGTGCCACTGCTGGCCAGAGCTTCTTTGATGAGGAATCTGTCAAGCCTCCTGGCCAGGCTGGCCTCACCTATTCTGTTGTTCCTCCAGGTGGGTTGAAGTTTAGTAGAAGGGATGTCTATAAGGTTGTGATCCTCCATAAGATTCTCAAAAAATACTGACAGAGTGTCCACTTGAGCTTGTTGACCCCATGACTCAGCAAACCCTATAGAGAAATTCAGGTCCCCTCCCAGGATAAGGTTATCTTGCTGCAAGATAGATGAGTTTAGTAGTTTCCTCTAGTATTCAGCCCTGTCTCGGCAGGGGCCGTATACATTGATGATTCTGAAGCTGGTTTCTAAGGAAGATGAGTAAATGTCGGCTCCCAAGTAGCCAATGTCCCCCAAACACTAAGAAATTTGATGGAGCGGGTGCAAATGCCATGGGTGACACCTCCAGATCGGCTCGTTACATCAAGTGAGTAGAAGGACCAGCACGGGAGCCAAGATTCTAGGAGGGGAGTGATGGAGTAGGCAGGTCTTAGGGTTTCTTGAAGAAAAATGATATCGACAGCTTCCATAGAGATTAAGCACCTTAAGGCTAGTTTTTTCCTTGGACTAGCCATCCCACGACAATTATAGGAGAGCATCTTCATGGAGGGGGAGGATTTAGGGTTTGCTCTGCTCTAAGAACCCAGTCGATTGTTTTTTGTTTGCCTGTAGTGATCTCCTCCCATGCCTGGATTTTGGCTCTGGTAAGAGAGGAGGGGCAACCCCGAGAAGGCTTGGAGGGTGAGGAATCGACAACAAACCATACTGCGATGGGGCCCTGTGATCGAAACTTTGAGAGACTAGGGTATCGATGATCCAGGCAGTTAGAGTGAGCAAGGTGCAGAAATGGAGGGGCCTCGGGGATGGAAGGATGAGGAGAGGAGTAAGCGGGGGGAGGAGACGCGATGGAGCAGAGCTGGTTGATGGGGATCTGCCAAAGGGGATTGGGAGGGGGGTGAGGAGCCGAGGAAGAGGGGAAGGAACAGAGGGGAGCTTCCAAGGAGGAAGAAATTCTATCATGTGAATGAGAATTAGATGAAAAGTGAAAATCAGATGCAGAGAAAGCAAAAGAGGGAGGAGGGTTTTCCATACCCGCGGTGAAAGCGTCCCCTGAAGTCACCCGAGCTCTCATCAGTGGAGGAGAGGGTGGCCGAAGTGGAGCTTTCCCTTGCTTCTTCTTAGGGCCTAGATCATGCTCCCTTCCTTCCTCAATAGGAGACTGCAGTGGCTGCTCTTCAACCTCCTTCACATGCTGGGATGGTTCCTGAGGAATGGCACTGCTCGTAACATTTTCATGAGACCTTTGTCCCCCTTTGATGTTCAACAGACAATCCTTGAACACATGGCCAACCTTATGGCATCGACGACATCTGTAGGGCACTCCTTCATAATCCAACAATTGCTTCCAAGAATAGGTCCGCCATTGGATGGTGATATGCTCCTGCAGTCCCCCTCTTGTATCCATATGCACCAATACTCTAGCATAAGCCATATTACGAATAGAGAGGTAGGATCTGTCAAACTCCATATATGTGCCAAGTGAGTTGCCAATGTGCCGGAAGATGTCTTCTGACCAGAAGTGGGGTGGGAGCCCCGACAGTCTGATCCAAATTGGGCCGACCCCTATCTGCTCTAATTCTGGATCAAAGAGGGGTGTCCATCGCTTCAAGAGGACGGGCGTGTGTTCAAAGTGCCAGTAAGATGATAAGACCCAATTAGTGTGATCAGGCCTGGCAAACCTAAAAGCAAACCAACCCCTCACAAAAGTCTGAATAGTGGGTAGGTCTGCCAAGTGATGCCCCCAGACCTCAAAAGCCCATGCTTTTAGGCGGGCCGCAGAGTGGTTCCGTCCGTGAATCCTTCCGACCAAAACCCTATTAGCAATGTCCATGGTTTCCGCAAGCTGAATGTCTTCCTCAAGCCGCAGAATGATGTCTTCTGCTTTGGATCTAAAGCACCTGGATTTCTTGCGGGGCCTCGCTTCCTTAGATGAGTCCTCCTTTAGAGCAGATCTAATTACAGAGACAGGAGGGTCCTCGAGTGGAGGGGAAAGTGCAGATGGGAGGGCTTCCGATAAAGGAGGTATGTTTGTGAAGTTTCTAGAGGGAGGGATGGGGAGATGTGGCGAGGTTAGAGGCACCGAGGCTACAGGAGTCGACGAGCTGGGCAAATCAAAAGTGTGATTGGAAGATGAAGGGATGTGGGTAAGACTTGCACAGGTCTTTGAAGGGTTAGGGTTAAGGCAGTCGGAGGCAAACCCTAATGTGGAAGGTGACGGCGGGGGAGTGAAGAGGGACAACTAGGTCGGGGGGTCATCCAGCAGGATCACCGGGTGGTTTGAAGGCCTTGAAAACGGAGGTAAGTCGGTAATGGCCTCATTCAGTTCGCAGCTAAACGGAACACGATCTTCCTTAGATGAGTGCGGGGTCATCCAGATAGAGCCCTCTGCTAGCGGGTCCTCCGAGTAATCAACAAGATCGAGGTCCATAACTGTCAGGGACACGAAACCGTCAGCTGCCTGTGAGTAACTACCAAGATAGCTGCAGGAGGGACGAGCGTAGGTGACCCAAACCAAAGCGACGGGCGCAGAGCGAAATGGTAAGAACGACACAGTAAAAACGTAAACCCTTTCTGAAATGCTAAAGCTAGGTTTAAGGTAAAACAGTAGCCCCAGACCAGGCTGGCTACATGTATCTGCCCTGATCTGCCATCTGCAACATTGTACTGCATACACGACGGGTCAGCCGTACTCTCCATTGCGCCTCAAAGCCATCTTCCTCCTTAGGAAAACATTCTTGTCTTTTACCACATATATAATAATTAAGATATAATTATAATTTTAAATACATTATTTCTTAATATTTTCAAAATAATTATATATATATATATATATATTATTTTATTTTTTATTTTTTATTTTAAATCTTATTCTTCAATATTTTAAAAAATAAAAGGAAAAGGAAAACTGTAAAAAAAAATCATTATTATAAAGTATAAAAAATATACTATTAAATATATAATTCTTTAATATTTTCAAATAATTTAAAAAAATTAATAATTTTAAATTAATTATAATATAGTTATTATTTTAACCAAGTATTTCCTAATACTTTCAAAAAGTTAAAGAAAGTGAGAAAACTATAAAAGAAAATCCCATCGATTTAAAAAAATAAAATAAAAATACGTTTTTACTCTTTAATATTTTCAAAATAATTAAAAGATATTATTTCTTAATACTTTCAAAAAATTGAAAAGGAAGGAGAAAATTATAAAAGGGAAAAAAAATTACACATACAAAATATCAAAAAATCAGGGATAATTTTTTGAAAGTGAAATTAAAATTGCGACTTGGCCCTTGGGTCAAGAAAAGACCATGATTTTATAAAGCTATATAATTCTTAGAAAATGGAAAGAGAAAAGAGCTTTTTCCCTTTGATTATAAGGGTTTTTTTTCATAGAGGACTGTAAAGTTCTATTTTATAGAGGATTGTAAAGTATTTTTTAGTCATAAATGGATAAAGGGTTAAAGTTATGATGGAGATGTGCATTGATTTAATAAAATGTAGGTGGTTTTTTTTGTTTGGTTTTGTTGGTTTGTTTTTTGTTTTTGTTTTTGTTTTTTTTTGGGTAAAAGGGTAAGATTTTTTATTTTTTATTTTTTAAATATTATTTTGGCTAATAAATGATATGAAATTGCAATTTTTAAGTAATTTTTATACTTTTTTTTCTCAATTTCTTATTATTGGTTATGATATAAATATAATAGGTTCAGTTGGAATTTCTTTTATTCATTACATTGTATTTTGTATTTTTTGTTTCATGTTATTTATTATATTAACTTAAAACATTATATTGCATTCTACATTATGCACATTAGATTATCTGATTTTCATTTTCTAGCATTACAGAAAAATCTAAGAGATAAATTGGGTTGCAACTGGTAAAACTTAAAATTAGTAATAATTTTTAGGCTAAAATTTGAATTTGTTCCTTATTCCAAATATTGAGAAGTTTAATGAGGGCTTTTCATTGGGGTAAACCTTTGTTGCTGGCAAAGAGGCATTTTTCCCTCTTAAAAGACCATCAACATTGACAAGGCTAAGCACCAATTCTTGGGTAGGGCAATATTGGGAGAGATCTATCTAGTGTACTGAAAGAATGATATCAATTTCAATGAGATTGAGTAAAGAATCAGATAGAGGGTGTGCCTTTATGTGGAGAGAGATAGTGGCAATGCCCATATGAGGAAGTAGCTAACATACCTAGGGCAGTTCCTATGATATAGATCTTTTCTACAACCTTAGGAGTATGCTGATAAGAAGAAGGGTTAGTGTGATCCTTCCCCTTCTTCCTACAATATTTAGGAGGGGCCTCTTCTTGTTCTTCATCACAAGTGTCATAGTCAAGTTGAGGGGATGCCTTCTTATTTTTCTTCAAAAAAAATGGAAGGTCATGATTATAGATAGGGTCCTTAGAGACCTTGAGTTTGACACTTATGCCTATGATTATAGCTTTAGGCTTGGGAGGTGTTTCATTTTGACACTCCTTTATTGTTTAAGTTTCCAACATTTGTTAGTGCATGAATGTCATGCATATGGTCATCACTTGCTATGCTTTAAGAAAGAGGGATAAGTTACTCATTTCATGGATGTAGAAGATAGTTTTATGTTTTCAGGTGAGGGCACTTCCATCAACCTAATGCCCATTTTACTTTTGTTGGAGACTTAGGACTTATGTGTCTTTGTTTTGTTATTGCTCATAGTGATGTTCATATAGGGGTTCTCTAATTGGAGAAGGGGCTTGTTGCTAGATCAAGGTATATATATCGTAGAGTCGTGTATAACTTTATGAAATGATCCAATGTATGTGTTGTCCCTTGAGATGTTCTTGGTTGTATGGGAACTATGTCAAGGATTCATAAACCAAAATTTGACCTCAAGTTAGCCTTTGGGTCAGAGGGGGCCCCCTCATTAAATTCAAGAAAACCAACCACTCATTATAGCCAAATAACAACTTAGAACATTAATCTCAGTGACCAAATTTAAAGGGTAAAAAAATTGGAGAAACAGGACTAAGGATAGATGGAAAGGGTCTGGAATAATGAATGTAAACTATTCAGATAGAGGCCTATCCATTGGGCATGGAGTCTAAAGAAGGAGAGCATAAAATTAGTTTTATGAAAGGTGGAAGAAGATGAGAGGACAATGAATCTTAGGCTTGATAGTGATTAAGAAAGTCATTATTTGCTTAAGATGAGGAAAAGTGAAATATTGGGCATTCACGAATTAATACCTCATAAAAAAATAAATCTCATGGACTTAGCACAAGGTGAATTCAGGAGGATGACAGTTAAACACATAAATTTCATGTATATGATTGAATATATCTATAAGCTTCAAAAATAAAATTGTTACAACACAAAATCCTTGAATATGACATTTCTGAAACTGCAAATTACTTCATTGATATGAAAAGTGATGAGATAACAAGAAGTTTAATATTGTAAAAAATGAAGAGAACACAACTCTACTATATATAATATATGAATCCATGGATGCACCCTTCCATCTCAAAAAATTACAATGCCCATCAGACTTATTACAAAACACACATAACTATCAGAAATCCATTCTTTCTCCTTTGTCTCTTCATCTTCAACCTCTGCCTTTATCTTGATCAATGGTTGATTTGGTGACTTGAATTGTGGAGCTGAATGCTAAAAATAGATTGATGATAATGTTGATAGAGAAAAGTTTTACACCAAAAAGAAATTTGTGTTTCCACAACTATATCATAATAGTAACAATTGGACAGATCTATATATATCTTCCTTTGTCGAAATATTGTAGCCGAAATTATTTTACATGGATGGCAATTTTTTTATTAATATTTTAATTATTTTACATTTCTATTTCTTAAAACATGTACATTTTGTACATAATAGATATTTTAAAATTATATTTTTACTATGTATTAGGGCTTTGACTTTTATAATATTACCGACTATTCCAACATTGCAACTAAAATTTTAAAGGTTCATGCTTTCTTAATGGTTGTTAGTAATTTTGGGGGATAAAATTACTACGAGTTTAAGGAATAAATTATGATATATGGAATAAGGATAAAAATGAGATTTATTTTATTTCTTTACTATAAATCATATTCATTTTTGGCTTAATAAAGATTATTATAAACATAGTCTCAAGGGGCATCTCAATTGGCGATTGTCATGATATGAAGTATTGTATAAACTAAAAGATCCAAGGTCCAAATCTCTTTGGAGTAACATGTTCTATGAAGAGGAGGATTGTCGTACGCCCCAAAAGTATAATGGTAGCAATCAAAATCAACCCTGTGTTACATTAGGTCGAGCTCAACCTATATGTCAATTCCTTTGATATATATATATATATATTTTCAAGGAAATCATCTTCTCTTTAGCCCAAGGGCGAGAGTGAGGGTTAGTATGAGAATATCCATAGGCATGAAACCAATACAATAATATTTCTCATCATCTTGTCACTTGTAGAGAATTGAACTTGGGTGGGGGAGATAACAACCATTCTATCCAACCACTTGAGATAACCCCAATTGACATTGATCTAAATTTGAAACTACTTGAAATTTGTTTGCAAGGTATTCAATTCAGAATTAAACATGTTTAAAAGATTTCCATGTCTTGCAGAAAGAAAACACATGAAATTTTTAGCTGTTCATGACCCATTTAAGCATAGCAGAGTTATTTCCTTTTACTGTTTAACACATTAAAACGAATTTGATCTGCAAAATAAATCAACCACAAATGCAAAAGAAGTTGATAAAGGAGTTCACCCCCTCCAGGGCTACGTCTGCTGGGTCCAAAGCTCCCAACTGGGCTTGTCCTTGTTTTTATTAAATGCTCAAATTGAAAATACAGCTGAATAGAAGCATCTACAGGAGAAATAGATGGTAAAAATGGATTCAGAACACTTGAATCCTTCAGGATTGACTATTGGATAACCTCCAATGGATACCTGCAACCCTATCCAGTCTTCACAAAACTGGGCCCTCGTGGCTCCTAGAACTTTCACGGCTCCAAAACCTCTACAAAATGACCTCATATGGCTGTAAGAACTGCACCAATGACTTCAAAAGGTCGAAAATACCCAAAATAAAAAAAAAAATTCGTCCAAAACCGACTTTCCTAGCCAAAGTTATGGCCATTTAAAGTTTCTCCAGTTTTTCCCTAGAAAAACTCTAGCTAACTTTAGTTAACTCCAGATAGCTCCGCCAATTATGGCGGGTCTGCCAAATTTGGCGCTCCTGCCAAAATTCCACCAACTTAACTGCAGTTACATTTAATGTTTGGTGGTTGCCTCGGATTTCGTGCCCGGCGGAATATTCCTTTTTTAATTTTTTTTGAAAAATTAAAATTTCTAATGTTATGGACAAATTCTTCTTTTTGCCATAACTTCCTCATACGGTGACCGTTTTTCGAACCGTTTGCGGCGCCGGAATCGGGAAGATGAGCACTTTCCAGTCATTCAACTTTGAACCAGTTCTAAGCACTTTAAATTTTGAGCATTTTACAACACTTAGGACATGAACACCTGATCACGCCTCCCCATTGGGAAGCTTTTGGACCCCAAAAGCCTTCAACTACCTGTTAAAGAGGTGAGGGTACAGCTCCCTCACTCTGTCCACCTCCATCCACTTTGCCTTGTTCGGTTTGCTGCCTTTGAAACCAACCTGAACATAATCTACACTGCCCCTTTTTGAAGTGTGTGTCCTTCTGTCAAGGATTGTATCTTCTTTCAGCTCATCTAAGAATTCTGGCGAGAAATCTTCTATAGATGGCAGCTGAACAGCATTTTCATGATCAACAATCAAAGGAGGTTCATACAAACGTAAGTTCTCCACATTGACAACAGAATACATTTGCATGCAGGAAGGCAAATCTAATTGAAAAACATTATTTCCAACCTTCTTGAGGATTTTGAATGGACCATAATGAATATGCTTCAACTTTTTACCTTCTCCTTGCATCCTTTCCTTACTAATGTACAGCCATACCTCATCTCCTTCTTGAAACTTGTGATCGACTCTATGCTTGTTGTGTCTTTCCTTGTACTTGCCTTGACTCTTCTCAAGCTGTTCTTGAATTTGCTGATGTATTTGCTGAATTCTTTCAATGAATGAACGAGCTTTGTCAATGTCACTATGTCCCTCAATGGCAACATCTTTCTCAAGAATGAAATCAAGAGGTGATTTTGGCAAGTAACCAAAACAAGCTTCAAACGGTGAGGTGTTTGTGGAAGAGTTCTTGGCATGATTGTAAGCATGCTGTATGTAGTGTAAATGTTCATCCCAAAGCTTGGGATGCTTGCTGCAATAACCTCTCAAGAGGTGCACAATGGTTCTGTTCACAACTTCGGTTTGTCCATCTGTTTGCGAATGGAAAGCAGTACTTTTCTTCAACTTTGTGTCCATCATCTCCCATAGGTTGGACCAAAAATTCCCCACAAATCTGGAATCCCTGTCACTAATAATGGAAGTAGGCAAACCAAAGTGAATCCATACATGATGAAAAAATAATTCAGCAGTTTGTTCAACAGTTATAGTTTTCTTACAAGGCATAAGTATACACATTTTGCTGAAACGATCAACTACTACATATAAATAATCATGCTGCTTTCGAGATTTTGGCAAACCTCCTACAAAATCCATAGAGATGCTCTCCCATGGTCTAGAAGGTACCGGCAAAGGAGTATACAAACCAAGCTTCCTATTGCTAGGCTTGCTTGTAGCACATAATGAACAACCTCTTATGAACCTTGAAACATAATCTACCATGCGAGGCCAATAGCAATACCTCTGTAGATGTGCAACTGTTTTGCTCACACCAAAATGGCCAGCAATAAGAGAAGAATGAGCTTCTCTTATGACATTTATCCTCTCCCCCTGTGATATACACAACTTGCCCAAATGAAACAGCAAATTGTTATGCATGTGATAATCATTTTCCTCTACATGATTTCCTTTACTCAAGTTAGCATACACATCTTTAAAGTCATCATCAGATGCATATTGTTCTATGTAACTATCATGTACAATGGAATCATTTTTAAGTAAAGTAACAACACCAATAATAGGCCTTGAAAGCATATCAGCAACCTTATTCAAAGTACCTTTCTTATACCTTATTACCAAATGGAACTGTTGCAAGAAGCCCATCCATCTGAAGTGTCGTGACTGTTGTAACTTGCTTTGTGATTGCAAGTACTGTAAGGGCTGATGGTCGGTATGTATAACAATTTCTTTGCCCATCAAGTAGTGTTTCCACTTTTTGACGCTTTGTACCAACGCATACAACTCCTTATCATATGTAGGATAATTTACAACAGCACCATTAAAAGTTTCAGAATGAAAAGCAATAGGCTTACCATGCTGTAGAAGAACTGCACCCATAGCATAATCACTAGCATCAATTTGTATCTCAAATGGCTGTCTCAAATCCGGTAATGCAAGGACTGGAGCTGAACTAATCTTCTCTTTCAAAGATTCGAAAGCTTTTTGCTGCTTGCCTCCCCATTGGAAAGCACACTTCACACTTGTCACTGCATGCATAGGAGCTGCTATAGAAGAGAAGTTAAAGATAAACTTCCTCCAATATTGAGCTGCAACAAAAAACTTCTTACCTCTGTTATGGATTTTGGAGTAGGCCACTTCACAATAGCCTCAATCTTAGCAGGATCAATTCTCAAAGCACCTCCTCCTACTATGTGTCCCAAATAAACCAAAGAAGTCTTTCCAAATTCACACTTTGACATTTTAAGAAATAACTGATTCTTCTTCAAAACATCAAGTACTTTCCTAACATGCATGACATGATCTTCTCTAGACTTGCTGAAAATTAAGATGTCATCTAAGTAGACAATAACGAAATCATCAAGAAAAGGACGCAAGACATCATCCATTACCTGCATGAAAGTTGCAGGTGCATTGCACAAACCAAACGGCATCACAAGCCACTCAAAGAGTCCTTGTTTGGTTTTAAAGGCTGTCTTCCAAATGTCACTTTCTTCAATTCTTATTTGATGATATCCACTGCGCAAGTCTAGTTTAGTGAAATATCGAGCATCTTTCAGCTGGTCTAGCAAATCATCTATCCTTGGGAGTGGGTAACGATTCTTTACCGTTATCTTGTTCAAGGCCCTGAAATCAACACACATACGCCAAGTGCCATCTTTCTTTGGAATCAATACAATCGGTGACCCACATGGCGAAGTACTTCCTTATGAAACCCTTGTCCAACAAGTCCTTGATTTGCTTCTTTATTTTAGCATTCTCCATAATAGACATGCGGTACATGCCTATGTTTGGAAGAGGACAATCTGGATGCAAATGGATTTCATGCTAAATCTCCCTCTTAGGAGGCAAACCTGTAGGCTCCTGAAACATCTCATGATATGCATCAACTACATCATACAGATCTGATTTAAGTTTTGGATCACAATTGTCAAATGACTCATGATTCACATCAACCTTGGGCTTAATCATAAGAAGAACAAAATTCTTACTTGAATTGACCAGCCTTTTTACCTGTCATGCATTCAACATTGCTATATTTGTCTTCTTGCGATGAGCTCTAACAATGAACTCCTTGCCATCTTTGAACAGATGATATTTGTTTTCATGGCGATGAAAGATAGCTTTCCTGTCAAACAAGTAAGGACTTCCCAAAACAATTCCTGCTATATCAAAAGGTACCACATCAAGTTCAACTGTGTCAATAAAATGTGCAGTAATTGCAAAGCGCAATGTGCACTTTCTTGAAACTTGTAAATTTGCATCCTTGCAAATCCATCCAAGTGGATATGGATTCGGATGTGGAACGGTCTCAAGTTTAGGCTGCTTGACCAAGTCCTCTGATATAAGGTTTGCTTGTGACCCACTATCAAAAAGTGTGTCAATTTTAGTATGTTTTGAAATCACCCTCACATGAAACAGTTCAATTCTTTCTTCCTCATTAGGAGCTTGTACATGGCAGTTTGAGGTACTAGTGCTGCCTTGAGTTTGAATTTCTTTTCCCTTCAAGTTTTTCAAACCCATGGCTGTAATTTTGGTTTCATCACCTGAATCTTCCCCTAAATCTTGTGGTGTAGATGTAGTAGCAGCAGTTTTCTGTTTCCCTTTGGATTTGTTAAATTGAGGTCTTTTTTCAAGATATAATTTCCAACAGTTTTTCTCCTCATGACCTGGTTTAGAACAGTGTTTACAGATCACTTTCTCACTCTCCTGTTTGACAGATGCATTCTTTTTGCCCTTTCCCTTGGAGGTTTTCTCTTTGTTTTTCCCCTTGGGGGCTTGTTTCTACCCTCTTCAAATGTGTTTTTTCGCCTTGCCTCTAAATGGGTAGCTTTGACACAAACCTCGTCCAGGCTAGTAGGGTTAAACATCAAGATGGTGTGTCTAAGGTAGCTATGCAAGCCACCAATATATTTCAACAAGGTTTCCTGGGTCTGCAAATCTACCCCTAACAAGAGAGCTCTTCTCCTGAATTCTTGGGTGTAGTCTTGGACACTCTGACCCTCAAGTTGTCTAAAATTTTGCCAATTCATAATGGCCTTCTGCATGTGAGCAAGAGGATAAAACTGTTTTTTAATGGCTAACAGAAATTCAGGCCATGTTAAGGTAACCTTACCAAATTTCTTGATCTCCTCTTTAGTCTTGGCCTCCCACCAGACCAATGCTGCTCCATCCATTCTCAAAGAAGCCAACTGAATCTTTGTGGCATCATCATGCATATTCTAGATCCTCAAGTAAACTTCCAACTGCCTAATCCAGTTGTCAAGCTTTTCTGCATTCACTTCACCATTAAACATAGGTAATTCGAATTTTACATCAAGCTTCAAAAAAGGACTTTTTCCAGAGGATCTATGCTTATGAACATAAGAAGACGAGGATGAAGAGAAAGAAGGTGAAGATGGGGGTGGTGGATCACCATTTCCTCCATGTCCTTTCTTGGAATGATCATCATCCTTCTTACCTCCTGAAGAGCCCTCTCCTTCATGTGGATGTTTGGACCCTTCTCCAACCAATTTCTCATTTCTTTCTTGGTACAATATCCTCACCATTTCAGTGAGGTCCAAGAAAGCCTTTCTGAAGACTCTTTCTTCTTCTCTTGGATCTGTCTCTATAGGAATTTCTCCTTCATGTTCAGACATCCTTGAAGCTTCTGCTAAGACTCTTGAGGGTGAAATTGAAGGTGGAGGTGATGGCTCTCTGGCCTTCCTTGACTGAGGATTCTCTCGTTCTCTAGTCAACTGTCCTTCCCTTCTTTTAAGTTTCAACTTGGTAAGCATCAATACTTTGCAAGACAGTTAGAAGATATTTGCACAAAAAACCCTGAGCTCTGATACCAACTTGATCTAAATTTGAAACTACTTGAAATTTGTTTGCAAGGTATTCAATTCAGAATTAAACATGTTTAAAAGATTTCCATGTCTTGCAGAAAGAAAACACATGAAATTTTCAGCTGTTCATGACCCATTTAAGCATAGCAGAGTTATTTCCTTTTACTGTTTAACACATTAAAATGAATTTGATCTGCAAAATAAATCAACCACAAATGCAAAAGAAGTTGATAAAGGAGTTCACCCCCTCCAGGGCTACATCTGTTGGGTCCAAAGCTCCCAACCGGGCTTGTCCTTGTTTTTATTAAATGCTCAAATTGAAAATACAGCTGAATAGAAGCATCTACAGGAGAAATAGATGGTAAAAATGGATTCAGAACACTTGAATCCTTCAGGATTGACTATTGGATCACCTCCAATGGATACCTGCAACCCTATCCAGTCTTCACAAAACTGGGCCCTGGTGGCTCCTAGAACTTTCACGGCTCCAAAACCTCTACAAAATGACCTCATATGGCTGTAAGACCTACACCAATGGCTTCAAAAGGTTGAAAATACCCAAAATAAAAAAAAAATTCGTCCAAAACCGACTTTCCTAGCCAAAGTTATGGCCATTTAAAGTTTCTCCAGTTTTTCCCTAGAAAAACTCCAGCTAACTTTAGTTAACTCCAGATAGCTCCGCCAATTATGGCGGGTCTACCAAATTTGGCGCTCCTGCCAAAATTCTGCCAACTTAACTGCAGTTACATTTAATGTTTGGTGGTTGCCTCGGATTTCGTGCCTGGCGGAATATTCATTTTTTAATTTTTTTTGAAAAATTAAAATTTCTAATGTTATGGACAAATTCTTCTTTTTGCCATAACTTCCTCATACGGCGACCGTTTTTCGAACCGTTTGTGGTGCCGGAATCGGGAAGACGAGCACTTTGTAGTCATTCAACTTTGAACCAATTCTAAGCACTTTAAATTTTGAGCATTTTACGACACTTAGGACATGAACACCTGATCAGACATATATATATGAATGTACATATACATATACATACACATACACGTACACATACACATACACATACACATACACATACACATACACATACACATACACATACATATGGGTTTATTATTATTGTTTTAATCTTGGCTCTAATTAATTATGGGTTTGGGTAATAAAAACAATGACCTAGTGAAAAAATACCAGGCTCCATCTAAGAGACAATTTGTAGTTGGAAATTTAGTTTAGGTAATGAGGATGAGATCAATAAACAATGAATAAGCCAAAGTTGTCTAAGGTTAAGAAATTTAGGTGAGGTCATTTTATGTCAAAACAGAATGAAAGCTAACCGAGGTTCATTATCTTCTTGTTTGAAGTTAAAAAATGTGAGAAATCTAGAATCCTTTGATTTAGGGTTGTTAAAATGTTGAATAAATAAGTTTACTAATAGGAGTAGGTTAGAGACCAACCCTCTAGGGCAATGATGAAACTAATGAATGATGTCTCTTGTTAAGACACAATATAATATAAGTGTTACACTGATATTATTGTCATGACAATGTTCAACATAAGAGATAATGAAGGCTTACGAATGATACTCGGGGTATTCCCTATTAACAACACTAAACTTAGGATGATCCGGGTTTGGTGGAATCCATGTTATCGTAATTTGAGGGAAACTAAGTTATCTAAGGATTTGGGAAAACACATCATTGTAGATGAGGTGTGCACTCTTCCACCACTAGGACATAGGTTTTGGCGAGAATAACCACTGTAGGAGGGTATGTACCTCACCACTGCCTCTCATGTTTTGTTGAGACTAAGGTTCTATGTTATGAGAATTAGGGGCATTATGACATGCATATACCAAGGTTTTAATTTCCTTGAATGTTGAAATTATGATTCCATGTCATTGTTGGCATGAAAACTTATCTAGGTGGCTAGGAGATTGTAGGGATGTATGTTTATTCATATAGTTGGGAAAATGTTGGGATGTATGCATGTTCTTGTGGTTGTGTAGAGGTTGTCATTAATACTTAGTTGATGTTTAGGTTTCTTGTTGTATGAGTACTTAAATGAGGGAACCCGAAGGAGGTTGGAAGTTTTGGGATAGAACATTGAAATTACCTTGGTTGAGGTTCAAAGAGTTTTTAAGGTTTCATTGTTGAAGTTGTATGAGCACTTGGATTGTTTGAACATGAGTTTAAAGTAGAGTTTGTGGCATTGTAACAGAGGTACCAATGCTTAGAGATATAAAGGAGAGGGGAACAGTTGAAGGAGAGACCTAAGATTTGATTGGGCCATGGTTATTGAGTGGAAGAACTACCCATGCAGAAGGAAAAGGGGGGATGGAAATTGACATGAGGTTATGTTGAGGAGGCCACATAAGGCTTATATGAATTGTCATAAGCATCCACTCAATAATAGATGATACATCATTCTCAAAAGAGGTTTGAACTTCAATCCAAGGGATTTTTTGATGACATTAAATGTGGGGACCTTGAAAAAAGTCAAGGCCTTCAGGAAAAATTTATTCAACACCTTACAATCATGCTAAGTGATTGGATAGGGGGAAAAAATTCATGAGCAACTACAGGGACTTAAAGAAAATAATATGGAGGATGTACACATTTCTTACTTCAAGCTTTTGAAGGTAATTTTGCACATCAAGGGTTTAAACATTTATGATCTCCATTGTTGAGGGATAGAATTCAATAGAAGGGATTACTTTGGGAATTAGTTGTGGGGGTACAAAGGAAGAATGGAGGCCTTCTCTATCGAAAAAAAGAAAGAAAAAATACCCCATATGATGAGAATATAAGACCAACACAAGGATAAAGCTTTTACTCAAGGGAGAAAAATAGTTGGAGTGAGGCACCATGCCACCATAAGGAGGAGGGAGAGAGTGGAATTACTACTCAGTTTTAAGGAAGGGCTAAGAACCTTAGGAGAGGATGAGAAAGGATAAGACAAAGGTTAATAGATTAGTTGGTGTTTTACTCTTAATTATTTTTTTAGGGATATATATTAATTATGTAACTTTAATTAATGTTCACAATAAATAGAGGATAGCAACAAATTAACAAAGGAAACCCAACTAACATAGGGTCTAATTTAGAAATCTTATTTGTTGACATTATTAATCTAAAAAGTTGGAAATGAAAGAGAGGAGAAATGAAAATAATCACCTTAGAGAGAATTGTTATAGAAATTGATTCTACTTAACATAAATATGAAAGTTGTGATATGCATCTAAGAGAGTGTTCCATCTCGTGAATGAACCTACACATGTAATTCAATCCTCATGCAAAAAAGAGTTGTACCTTATCAACTAATATAACATTAGATCTACTGTACAAAATCATGTAGCAATAAAGCAATGAATGGTGACCCAAAGCGCTACCCTTAGAAGGGTTGATACCTCCCTTGTCCTTACTCTGCTAGACTCTCCTAAGAGTGGTAAGGTTGAATCATCTAAATTGTGGGAAGGGACTAAATGAGTGTAGACATCCTACGACAACAAGTGTTTATGGTTAGTGCCAAGATAACAACAAACAATCTTGATAGAGGTTTTGGAGATGATGAGTGCTACAAGCAACCCAATAGCACATAAGAGCAGTTGAGGAGCTACTTCAAGATTTGATGCCAATTTGTGTGTGTCCATGCATGCTATTTAAAACATTGGAAGTGTGAAAAATACTAAGATGGGGAGGCAAATCAATATTGTGCTCTATGATCAACCTATACCAATTTTTTCCATTTCTTACACAATAATCGATCATCAATGTTTAGAAGCACATCGCAATATATAAGCAACCCATAACATAACCACGATTATATAAGTAAAAGATATAAGAACATAACCATGAGAACATCAAAGTAGATAAACATAGGAGAAACCATCAATAACATCATAAATAAGAGGACAAGGGATATAAGGTGGAAACCCAAAGGATAAAAACCATCATCAATTGTTAGTATTCGTCTTTGTCTTTCTATTAATATTCAGATATTTTTTTACATATGATCATTGGCTACCACCAGTATGCAAGCCACAACTTTCCAATCACGTGAGTCGTTACTCACTCTAGGTCACTGATTGTAAGAACTTTGCATGGAAGCACCTGCTGGAAGCCACCACTCCCATGATGTGTACAGGTCACCTCCTACTAGATGCCCCAACACCCAAGTCTTTCCAACCACCACTAGACATAAGCCACCACTCCCAAGTTCTCAAGCCTTTACTTGAAGGATGTTACTACACCTTGTCACAACAAGAAACTACTTTCCTCACTGAAGGCCCCAACCTTTAAGCTCTCTTGTTGACCATGTTTCACAATGTTTCATACTGGATCTATTGGTATCTATAATCAAACATTTGTGAGCCACATTTCACCCATTTTCATACTGGACTCACAACATCTCTTCTACTTAATCAACAATACAATTCACATACAAAACCATGCAACAAAATAAATCTCTATAATATAGATATATGTAATACAATCATCTGACACTATCAATCTACTCCTCAAACTCAATAACCCAGAAGAAACATAAAATAGAAAAATCGACATCATACTCAGTTATCACTAACATACTCTAGCATTCATACAAAACACGTACAATGATACTACAACAATATACTCTTCAATGAACCCCCTGCAACAATAGTCAGATCAACAACACAATCTACCATAAACATCAATGACAACTGACAACAATATAATCTGCAACACAAGCATGTTAGACATATAGATACACAACAACTCCATCATCCTCTGACATATGATCCAAATCTTATCTCTGATTTACACTCTATCTCTACATTATTGTAGCTTACTCTCTCATACTGTCTAACCCCTTCTATTGCACACTTTGGCATTTTATCAATGATGAAAGATGCAATCAATACAAAGCACTAATCCTCATTATCTTTGACTTGATCACCTTCTAGAATGTGGACCAACTCAAGTTGACTCTAAACCATAAAAACGTCGAAAGATGCAATTAATACAAAAAAATAATCCTCATTATCTTTGACTTGATCACCTTCTAGAATTTGGATCAACTCAAGTCGACTCTAAACCATCAGAAACCTTGGGAAAATACCTCAAAATATGCTCATGGTAAATTATGTGTGTGCATAATTAAAAAATTCTTCTGGCATACATCCTTGTTGGGACTAAATTGGCTCTTAAAGAGGATACTCGCAGGGATAGTATGGGATATTCAACAAGGTTAATGACATATTCACTCTATGAATAACTATGTCCCAGTGATGATCCTCTAACTCATGGAGTTTCATCCTTCTTTCTCCAAAATTGCAAATTAGCTTCAAGACATTAACATGTAAGCTTAGACATTATTACAACCATTTAAGATCATACATGAAACCCAATACAAAGCATATAGACATCATTACAAGGAAAACAATGCCAAGTGCTTGTTTCCATCAATGCCGACAATACAATGCCAACATGCTCCCTCTTTGGAATTGATTTCAACCTAAACATGATCATCCCTCCTGATGCTGACCTCTGAAGTTGATCTCCATACTCTCCCCCCCTCTAACATCAATGAAAAATGGATATTCATAGCAATTCCAACACACAATACATAGAAATGATAAGCTACAATTCCAACATTAGCATACTCACCTTGAGGGGATACAAACATCTCTCCATGTTGGTGTAGAAGCACCTATGTTGCGCTGCAATAAGCCTACTTTCTACTTACAAAATACCGCTCCTCATGGACCAATACTTCAACAAATTTTGACCCAATAGTATGCAATGAAAATACATGTATTTATAAGAATATTACATGGCTTCATCAATGAAATACAATGCTGCTACAATGACACCAAAATCCCATACATGGTTGAAGTAATTGCACTCTTCAATACTTTCCTAGGCTCATGACTCTTTCTCCAATGCATGTCTAACACCATGATTACCCAACCATGACCGATGATATTCAATTCAATTCAAATACATGGCTTACATGGTTTAAACCTCTCTCCAATGGATGCCTAGACCAAATGACTCTCAACCAATAGGCCCAATTCTTAAACAACAAGGTATGGAGCTATAAAAATGCACACAATTGTGCTTACATGGAAAAATGGATACTCTCTTTGATACATGACAAATAAGTGACTTACTTTCCCAAGAAAATGCTACTCAACCAACCTTCTAATGACAATCATGAGCAAATAAATGGCTTCTACATCATGATATACATGGCTAGAACTACAACTCTCATGACTCTCTTCTATGATAGGATCATGAAAATGACAGTCCTTTTTATGCATGCACAAGCCACTCAACCAACACCTCAATCATTGCAACAATCATAAAAGGCTATGTCAAGAATATGAAAGAATGGACTTTGAAACCTAATAGCTCATACATAGTTGAACTTGACACACTTCTTTGCATACTTATCACCAACCAAAAGACATGAATGATTGTACCAATGACTCTCTCTATCATCATGAATCTCTTACTTATGCATGCATGACACTTGGACTATTCCACCATCACCCATATGACAAAGACACCAATGTTACAGGGCTGCAAAATTGCACACACATGTGCTTTACATGGCTAACACAATACATGTGGCAAATACCCCTCTCTCTCATACATGTCCTCATGCTAGGGTTACTCAACCAACTCACAAAATATGTCATGACAAGTACATTAAGAGCTGATTCTCATTCCTTTTCCACTCATGATACAATGTATGGTGTTGCTACAAGCATATGAGTGAAAAACAAGTTAAAAATGACAAACAAGTCATGAAACCCTAGTACCATGCATAGCTCCCCCTAAGCTAACCATACCTCCAATGGGTAGGTTAATTTTGCGGACTTGAATATGAAATGAGGCTCATGATCACATATTGTTGTTGCTATTGCTACAACTTATACAAGTATCTTGATCATGTTGTTATGCAATGCCCCAGAGACCATGCAGGCCTCTCACAAACTTCTACAACATTTTATGAATATGCATTAGAAAACAATAGACTACAGAGGGGGTTGATCCCTCTCTACTTCATGGGTTGTTGCTAACTATTCTTCACACACACTGTAATAGGTTTCTTCTTGACATGTACATTCTTCTCGGAATTTATACCAGGACTACTCTAGATATGTTGTTGCTTTTTTCAGATCTTCCTTTAAGTACTGAAAAACATGCAATCTCTTGCCATATGGCTGAAGTCGTGACACGTATAACACTGCACATGGATGAGATATGTAGCTAAAGGATTAAAATATTTTTTCCATCATGCTATATCTTTTCCTTGCATAAAACATGTCTCTCCTCCATGGGCTAGAGCTGTAATCAATTGCTTTGTGGCCAAATAGGTTACATGTGAAACAAAAACCATTAAATGCATAAGTATACCTAATGGTTGATCTCCTTGGTTGCACATATTATTGCAAGCTCCACTAACTAGATCTATACACTCTACTCTTACAGTTGGTTGCAACATGTCCATAATTGTGGCAGGCATAACATTATACACCATTCATCAAGGGAATGAAGGGGCCTTGATTCCTTTGAAATGTGACAGATCTGCCACAATCTTTAACTCTAGGAGTGAATGATATTCTAGTGATAGATTCTCCTTAAGGTTTTCTTCTTTGTTGTTGTTGGATCTGCTGCTTCATTCCTCCTTTTCTACTGCTATTGTTTGCTATAGGAATTTTGGGTTCTACATGATTATTTGTGCCTACATGCAAGCTAGAATCTCACTTTTGAAGCTAATACCATATATGATCAAGAGATATCTTTGGCTACCAAACAAATTTTCCAAGGCCTTCGTACTCTTTTCTTGCTTCAATTGGTTGTATTTTTCTTCAACCTTCTTCCTCAACATGACAACTTCATCTTCAAGCTATTCAACTTGGCTGTCCTTCTCTTTTTGATGGCTGTTCATAACCTCTTCAATATTTTTAACTTCTTGCAGTTGGGTATTCAAACAAATGATATCTCTTCTCAGATCAACCTCCATGTCATCATAAATCTGAAAATTTTTTCTTGATCTTTGCATGCATTTGTTAGTCTACCAATTTTAGCAAATAATTTTTCCACTACATCCATGGCTTATTCATATTTAGCTTTAAGACGCTTAATATCAATCTCATCTTCACTAGGAAAATCAACATGGCTATGATCAGAACCATCCAAAGTATAAATTAAAAGAAACTCATTAGTATTTATACATTTAGATCCATTCTGCTACAATACCTTTGGTTCTTAATGATCAACTGAACCATTTACACTTTGACTAAGGTTCTTCCTTTTTAGGACCCTTCTTATTTTTATTATTCTTACTCTTCTTCTCAAACTCTCCAATGTTGCTGCTATCACTTCTAAACAACACTTTTAGTTTGTCCCAAATCCCCTCGGTAGATTTCAGATCTATTATTTTCTCCAAATCTGCACTATGGAGATTCTTAGAAATAATGCATCTCGCTTAAGCATTCTGCTACATCACTTTAGGTGAAAGTGGATCCTAGCCACATCCTTCACATACCAACTATTTTCATTCTCTAATTTTTAGGTTGAGGGAGTAAACACATAGGACAACATCAAAACCACTTTGGAAGCTGGGATCTAGCCCTGCTAGCTTCAGAGAGGGATCTCTCTGTAAAACTTAGCTATGTTTCATGTAATTTTTAGGCTAGTTATTACTATTTTTTATTGGCTTGCTTGGTTGATTAAATTGTTATAATTCGATTGGGTTATGGAGCCTAAAGATTAACTGGATCTGCATCAAATTTTGAAGGAGTTTCACAGGGAAAGCTAGGTTTCACTAGTTGGATCTTTTAGAATTTTAAATGGATTATGAAATAGAAGAAAAGTAAGATTCAGTAGAAACTAAGGAGCAATGAAGGATTCCTTAATTTAACTTCAGAAGAAAACATATAAATTACTAATAGCCATAATAGGGTGCTCTAAATAACATATCCTATTCATCATAGTTTCTATTATGTAATTGAGGTTTCAGAAATAACAGAGAAAGAGAACAATGATCAAACACATAAACTGAAGAAAAACATCACCATTTTGTACACCATGTGAATCCTGTGAAAATGTCCCTGTATTATTGAAGCTTCCAGCAACTTCTAAAAATTACAATATGCAGAGGAAATTACAATCAACATCTATTACTTCCAATGATGAAGTATTTATACAAACTCTATACTAAAATATCTTGAAAAAATATCAAGATTTGTTACAAATATCTCAAACTGTCTTACACAAATAGAACTAAAATATAGGACATTCAAAACTAGTGAATCTACTTGGCACTATCTTTGTGGATTGCTGGTGACAAAGAAGAACAATTTGAATTTGATAGCAACACTTATTTGATGAGGTGGCCTCCAAGTCACTAACTTCCTTTGAGCTTTTTCCTCCTGAAATTCTGAAAAATAAGGTCTTGTAATACCTTTGAATATATCAATACGAGATAGTTGTTCAAAAAATGAGAGAGGTTTTTGTAGCTTAGTATCTGAGGAACAACAACCTCATCCGGTTTACCAAAATTCATTTTGGATTATCCATAATATTCTCTTCAAAAAGGTGGCTAAAACAGGACATTGTGCAGTTGGAAAAAATAGGCTAAAATGATGACAGTGAATATCCTAATCCCTGATAGATGTGAGAAAAGTGAGATAGGATTTTGTATTTTGGAATATTATGAACCAAAACCTCGTCCATTTTCCAAATATTCATCTCCGATTATCCACAATATTCTCTGCAAAAAGGTGAATGAAACAGGAAATTTCTGGAAAATATGCCTTCAAAGAATCATTAGCATCTCCCAAACCATAACCGCTATTACAAAACTGAGAGAGGTTTTGGTGGAGAATGATGTTAGAAACAAAAATCTCTTTCAATTTTTAAAAATTTGTTCTCAGTTGTCTGTAAACCATGTTTTCAATTACTGTGTTGTATAGGGAAAAACATAGTTTTACTTGACCATGAAACAAACATATGACATGGAGGCGGGAGGTGAC
Source organism: Pinus tabuliformis (assembly GCA_031772625.1). Lineage (NCBI taxonomy): Eukaryota > Viridiplantae > Streptophyta > Pinopsida > Pinales > Pinaceae > Pinus > Pinus tabuliformis. Next base: position 691,720,963 of record CM062814.1, on the reverse strand, counting down.
ATGGAGGTGGAGGATAATGTGGAGGCACATGGTTGGCGGAAATATGATTAGGTGGCAGAATAGGAGTGGAATATGAGGAGGGACATGGCAGGTGGACGTTGGCATGGGAGTAATTAGGCGGAGGATACGTGGTGGTAGTGAAGTGGCGGTTTGCGGCAAGGAGCGGATACCGCTTTTGGAGGTGGGTAGAGGCAGATTGTGGTATTAGTGAAGGGGGGTCCGAAATTTTGGGGAGCGGACACGTAGTCGTGGGACCGAGTTCCCCGACGGTAAAGATAGGATGGAGAAGGGGGGCCGAAAACGAATGTGCGATGTCGATCTAAAAGGTAGGAGGATCCCTTGGCAGATAACTGCCGCTCTTTTAACCATAGGTGACAAATATCCTTTTGTCGTAATCAATTTTACAATAAAATCAAAGCTATGGTACCAAGGCCTAATTACAATTTATTTAATCAAATATAAATGAGGTGATTTATTTAATCTAAACACACTTAATTATTCTCTAATGAAGCATTTCGACTTGCAAGCATATTTTTTTATTTTCTCAAGGTTTTGACCTCTTTTGGAAATAATTTACAACATGGAATATTATTTCCAATATGAGATTTCTAAGATAAAATACTTAATTACCTTGAGATCCTATCAGTTATAGGACCCTAACACCAACTTCCAAATGTTAGATCCACAATCTAATGATTGAGACTTAACATTTCCATGCCATACCTTGAAATTTGCAGCAGTGAGGACAAATACTCCTAGAGGATTCATTATGATAATTAAATAAACAAATAAATAAAATCAATTTTTTTTACCAACACTTCGTGGATCTACTCTCCAAAAATTAAGTTACAACCAAGAAACTGGCTATGATACCACTCGTTGGAAGCATGAACAATATTGGGAGGGAGGTGGGGGGGCTGAAACAATATTGTGTTCTATGATCAACTTATACCATTCTTTTCCTTTTCTTACATAATAACTGGGTCATCAATGTTTAGCAACACATCACAATATATAAGCATCCCATAACATAACAATGATAATATAAGAAACATATCTAAGAAAATAACCATGAGAACATCAAAGCAGATAAACATAGGAGCAACCATCAATAACATCACATATAAGAGGACACAACATATAAGGTGGAAACGCAAAGGGTGAAAACCACTGTCAGTTGTTAGTCTTCTCCCTTGTCTTTCTATTAATCTTCAAATCTTGTTTTACATATGATCACTTTCCACCACTAGTATGCAAGCCACAACTTGCTAATCACACAAGCCAATACTCTATAACAACCCCTGGTTGATTTTCCATGTAAATAAAAATAAGACCAAGGTCATGGGACACGTATTCTGAGCTGAATGGTGGGTGAACATCATAATAGGGATCACTTGTGTTTTATTGATGGCTATGGAAATTGGAAAAGGAAAAGATGCATTAATTGACATTTAATTATGAGAAATAAAGGAAAATAGGAGAAAAGGAAGGTGAAGAGACAGAAGAGACACAAATTTACATGTAAGGGAAATTAGAGGAAAAAATAAAGGAAAATGAAGAAAAAGGAGACATCAATGATAAAAAGGAAACTAATAATCAGTTGAAAGCTTTTGCCCATGTTTGGAGCAGGTGTAGCAAGGGAAAGAGAACAAGCACTTGGACAAGCAAGCAAAGGAAGGAAAATAAAGTGAAGGAAAACGAGGAAAAGGTTGGATCAATAGCTTCAACAGGAAGATTTTGCAGGTAACATGTGTGAATTCCTAGTTGAGGTGTGAATACATGGTATATGAATTTGTTTATTTGGTTCATTTGTTGTCATTGGCATGGGTTTTGCTTGGAGTGACAGTGGTTTTAGCCCCGCCTTTCCATTTCCTAGATAGTCATGTTGTGATGGGGTTCATTATTGGTTGAGATTTGGATTACTGGAAGGTTTTGGAATCGGGTGAGGTGGTCTTAGGAAAATTCCCAAGATTTGGGGGTGGAGATGGTTTTCTCTAGGAAGCCCTCGATAGGTGGATAGAGACAAGAAAATTCCTCAAGGTACGGTGAAGAAATTCTTAGGAATCTCAACTTGGTTTGGTTTTCTGATCTAGAGACCGGTTTAGCTGAGATCACTATAGCTTGAGGGTGGAGGTGGTTTAACCTCTGGAGTCACTTTTTGATTTTGCCTTGGTTTATCCCATGAGATCCCACATTCATGCTTGGAATATGGCACGGGGGTGATTGGTTAAAAGAAAGAATTGGTTCAACGCAATATATGGTCAGGTGGTATGTGGAAGTCCCTAAATTGGTTGGATTTTGCATATGTTAATAAGATTTATTTTCCTATTGTTATATATGAGCACATGTACTTGTTATTATGTTGATATGATGGTTGATTTTTCATGGTCAAAATTTTGGTTATAAGCATGGTTCTATGATGTGCTATAGGTATGGATCTTGTTCATGATTTGACAAATTGGTTGATGAATGGATGGACTAACACATGTTGTTGCAGCTACTTGAGAGGGAATTAGACCTTCTTGAGGATCCTTAGATGAAGTTCAGAGAATTAAGATAAGATACGCATTCATGCCCTGTCACTTATATGTTTACCATATATTTGATTGATCTAGATTTATGAAGGAAGGAAATGTAATACATATATGAATAGAAACACAGAGATACATCAAAACATAACTTCAATTCATTAATAGCAACGTACTCATGAAAATTGTTTACATGCATAATGGAAATAAACTAGCTCAGTCGATGGTAGATTATCTCTTCGAAGAGATGTGGTAGACACATGCCTTATGAATTGTGTTACATTGAGGCTCAAAGGCCTATTTATTAGTGAGAAACAATAGAAAACCATAAACATCCAAAAACATAACCCTAGGAGATGAAGTGCCAAAAATCTGTGGGCCCCATTGGGGTAAATTGGTACATCAACTTCCCAAGGTTGTAACTTTGGCATACTATCTTCATTTGATGCATATGATACCTCGTTAGAAAGATCTATTAGAGGAATACAACTTTTGACTTCAAACCCCTACTAATGGCTACTCTTTCTTCCCATTTTCCATAAAAAATGTCGTTTAGGGCCTAAAAATGGCTCTGGAAGTTCACAACACGAAAAACTACCAAAATAGTAAACTATGCTAAATTAAAGAAAACAAAAAAAAATGGTGGGTATCCAAGTGGAATATGTGAATGGCCACCAATATACACCTAAATTAGTCCTCCCCCCTGAAGAAATGGTCCCTGTTGCATTGAGTTCCTCCATGAGATGGGGAAAATTATGCTAAACTTGGTCCTTGGTGAGTCACTTGCCTTGGTGCAGGGTTGGCCAACTTTGACAACATGATACAATTGGATATTATGTTGGCGATTGTTCTTGATTTGCATGTCCATGATCCAATCAGTCATGGCCTCTTCCATTCAGTCTGGGTTTAACTTTGTTGGTGTGAGTAGTTCTTCAATGTTTGACGTGTCTAGTAATGGTAGAAAATATGGCCAAAGGTGGTCCACATTGAACATTGGGTGCAGGCCAAGGAATGGGGGAATACTGAGCTCAAAAAAATTATCTCCCACAACCTTGGTGATGGTGTAAGGCCATATCGGAGTGGTCTGAGCTTTCGATGGGCTCCGTAAGGATTTATTTATGCAAATGAAACCAAATTTTATCACCCACCTCAAAATCCTGTGGCACTCGATGTTGATCATGTCGTTGCTTGTACTTGGCATTGGAATTTTCCAAGATGTCGTGAACGTGCTGGAGGATGTGCAGGATCATTCAATAAACCTAGTTGTTTTATCAACCTTCGACTGTACATGTTTGGATTATGTCTGTGTAGTCGCACCAGGAATGCAGACATCAATTAGGCATAATGGTTGAAATCCCAAACCCACTTGAAAGGGACTACGACCAATCGAGCTATGGAGAGCTCTATCATAGTTGTGTTGCACATAAGGAAGGCTCTCATCCCAGGTTCATGGATGCTTGGAGTTGTACATGCAGAGTATGTGCAATATCATCTTGTTGAAAACGTTTGTTTGGACATCAGTGTGGGGATGGAATGCAATCGAATTGGTGAGCTTGGTGTCCAATAGTGCCTAGAGGCTCAACCAAAATGTGTTTAGGAACCTGCTATCCTGATATGATATAATGGTCTGCGAGATCCAAAAATGTACCCACACTGGTTCAAAGAACAGTTTGGCATTTTCCTCTACTCTAATACTCTTCTTGCAGGTCGCCAATATAGCCATCTTAGAAAATCTATCCTTGACCACAAATACATAGTCATTACCATGCTTGGTAGAAAGGAATCCAGACAGATAGTCTAAGGAGATGGATTCTCAGGGCTGGTTAGGAGTAGGTAGATTAGTGTACAAGCCTTACTTCTTGATGATTGGCTTGGAGATGGCATAGGCAGTGCAGGATCTGATATATTTTCCAACATCCTGTTGGATTATTGGCCAATAAAAGTAATTATGTAGTACCAACATAATTTTCTCCACACTAAAGTTTTCTACAACCCGACTGTAGTTCGCCTCCCAAATTAGCTTGGCACACTTGCTTGAAAAAACACAAAGGTGGCCTAGGTAGCATAATCATGTGTCTTGGAGGTGGAAATCATGAATATGCTTTCCCATCCACTAGCCTCTAGTATGTGGTGGAAAAATCTAGATCATTTTTATACAATTATGGCCACCTAGAGGTCTCGTGGCCACAAGAGTTGAGAACAATAGTTAATGTTGCAACTGAGGGCCGACTGAGGCAATTTTCAACATGATTGACGCTACCCTTTTTGTATTTAATGTTCAAGTGGAATTGTTGCAGATATGTAGACCAATTTTGGTGGTGATCATTCTGCAACTTCCCTTGTGTCTGTATAAACTAAAGAGGTCAGTGATCGGTGTGGATGACTATCTCCTTCCCCATAATGTAATGTTTCCATTGTTGGAAAGCCTACACGATATAATACATATCTTTATCATATGTGGGGTAATTCTGAATTGTATTGGAAAGTGTCTCATTATGATAGGCCACATGATGCCTATGTTATGTGAGGACTGCACCAATAGCATAGTTGGAGGCATCTGTCTCGATTTCAAATGGCTCCTACAAGTCTTGTAATGTGAGTATAGGTGTAGAGCAGAGGTTGTGCTTCAACTCAACGAATGCTTTCTGTTAGGAATCAGACCAAGAAACATTTGCTTACACTCTGCCCTTGGTACTCTGACTCAAAGGTCAAGTGATATGGGTGAATTTGAACACGAAACTCCGATAAAAAATTGTGAGGCCCAAAAAGTTACGAAGCTCTGTTAGAGTGGTCAGGGCTAGCCAATACTTAATGACTTGGATCTTAGCTAGATCCGCATGCACACATTTCTCATCTATGATGAAACCTAGATATTAGACCTGGCTCATGCCAAAGGTGCATTTATCCAATTCGGCACACAGTTTGTGCTACTGTAGGGTTTGAAGGACTTGTCAAATGTGTTGTAGGTGCTCTTCCCAACTCTTATTGAAGATGAGGATTTAGTCTAGATAAACAACCATGAACAAGTTGGTGAAGGGCCATAAGATGTCATCCATTATCTTCATAAAAGTAGCAGGGGCATTTTTCAACCTGAAGGGCATGACCAACCATTCAAAAAGGCCTTCCTTGGATTTGAAGGCAGTCTTCCATACATCTGTGGGCTCTATTAGAACTTGGTGATAGCCAGACTTCAAATTGATATCGCTGAAATACTTGGCCCCCTTGATCTGGTCTAGAAGGTCATCAATCCATGGGATTGGATACCTGTTCCTAATGATGATTTTGTTTAGTGTACGATAATCAATGCAGAGCCTCTAGTTCCCATCCTTCTTCTATACAAGTACAATTAGGATACCACAGCGTTAGGAACTTTGTTAGATGTGCCCTTTTTGCAATAAATTATGTATATGATGCTTGATCTCTTCATTTTCCAAAATGGATTAGTGGTATATCAGCCCCTTCGGTAGGGCTACTTTGGGAGTCAGATCAATCAAATGCTTGACTTGACAATACAAGGATACCCCTTTGGGTGAGGAGAAGATGTCCCTATATTATTCCACGACCTTATCCACGTGCTTCTGCTACATGGAGGAACCCTTCTCGGGGTCCATGTATGTGGCCACGATCTTCCCCTTACTTTTTGATTGAATCAGATAGAAAAAGAAATTCCCGGTTTGGGAGTTGACCTTACTACATTGCTTAGCAAAGATTAAAGAGATGATGTAGGCAAGGCTACCTCCAATATCTTGTATAACTTATTTCCAAAAGTAATAATAACATTGTGAGGCCTACACTCATACATTACATGATGCTTCCACAAGTATGGTTGGACTAATAATACATCACAAACTTCAAGAGGAGCAACATCACACAGTACTTCACCCATGAAAGGCTTGATGTTGCAGGGAAGGAAGCACTACTGGTTGGAGCAGAGATCTCGAATTTGATGAAGTCGCTCAATGGTGTACGGATGCAGGTGAGGTGTTGTTGATAAGACCAACTGCTTCACGACCTCTGCTGAAATGAGGTTCTTTTGACTTCCTTGTTGACAATGAACTACAAAAAAGAACCCTTCACCCACATTTGTGAGTGGAAGAGACACTCCCCCTCCTTTGGATATTCGAGCTCAATCTTCTGTATCTTGGTGGTGGAAAAGGTGGCACTAGACTTCGCATCAATAATCCACTTCCTTTGTCATTCTCCTTGTCGGGTTTTGAATCAGATTCAAAACGTGCATCTAACTCTAAAGCTTTTAGTTCGGCCACTAATCACTGCTTAGCTCGACACTCACTTGTGTTGTGAGTGGGGATCTTATAGAACTCACACCACTTTGCTGTATCCTTGATTGTCTTCCAAGTGATTTTTTTTTCTTGCGTCTTCAGAAGGTTGCCCTAGGTCATCCTTCCTTGGATTTGTCCTTTGTTTTGTAGGTTGGTGGTGCTGTTTCCCTATTTCTAATTCACAAATCCAAAGTCATGCTTGTTTTGTTTAAATTTTTATTCAATCTTGGCAACATATTGGTATGTTGCATCAAGTGAGGAGATGTCCAGGAACTCCATTTCTTCCTGAATGTATTTGTGTAGACAATGGCGATACTTGAGCACCAGATGTCGCTTAGAGTATTTGATACCCACCTTTGTGTGTAGAGTATGAAAAATATTTGTGATCTCATGCACATCTTGGTCCCTTGCTGTCGTAGTATGGTCCACTATATGTACTTGTTTTCATAGCTCCCCACGGGATAATATTGTTCCTTGACAACATCTCGGAAAGAGTTCCAATAGGGGGTGACTATAAATAGTGTTAGAAAGTAATTAAAAGAGTAATGAAATACATAAAATATTGCATAAATACAAATACATAAACGCGTAAAATAAGAGAGACACAGATATACATGGTTCACCCAATTTGGGCTATGTCCACAGAGAAACAACCAATCCTTCCTTTTATATTATCCAACAAAATGAAGAGATACAACCTACATCAGATCCACTGTAATTTCCTATTTTCTCTCACAAAGCCTCTTACCTCTCTCGTTCAAAATAATAATACACAACTGCAATACAATTCCCTCATATAAACTAAGGGTTGCCTCTAAGGAAAAAACCCCTAAATTAGCATAACTTCTACCATCAGATCATCTTCCTAATGAATGACCCAGATTGACTAAGAAATGGCAGTATTTTAGAAGGCATTTTTTCATCTATTTTAGCTGCGGGGTTGCTATTGCCGAAACCCTACTGGGGGGGGCTCATGAAAGTCGTCGCCGCCCCTCCTTGGACTCCCATGACGATGAATAAATAGGAAGCATCACTATCCCATTAGAAACAAGGATCCAACACGACTGCAAAAATAAAATAAAAATAAAAATAAAAATAAATAAATAAATCCTTGACCTGGGGAGAAACCTTAAGCAGTGAAAAAGTAATCTTCTCCCTATCGGAGAAACTATGGATTAGAAAGTAACCTTCCAACATATTCAACCATTTCTCTACAACATCTACATCTATTTGACCTTCGAACTACATCTATTTGACCTTCGAATATAGGGATATTGAAGTTTACTTGTACCTTGAAAGGGGCATCACCTCCGAAGTGACTTCTAGATGAAGATGCGTCGTTGGTAGGCATTCGCCGAAGGATCTAGGCAAATTTGTCCATCATTTTGTTCCTTTGTCGCTCGAGGTATTCTTTGAGAAATATTTTGAAAGTATCTCTTGCTACCTCATCTTTCTTTTCTTCCTCCATTGGAGGCCATCATGGTCAGCGAGTTTCATCTTACAAAGGTTCAACCAGTTCGAGCACTATCTCCTTATACCCCGGCCTCGTTGTCCCTAACCTCTTTTGGGGACATGCACAAAAAATAAAGAAATAACAAACTGCTTTAATACCAGTGATCCAGGTTTATGAAGGAACGAAATGAAATACATATATAAATAGAAACACAGATATACAACAAAAACAAAACTTCAATTCATTAATAATAAAGTACTGAAAACTATTTACATGCAGAATGGAAATAAACTAGCTCAGGTGATGGCAGCTTATCTCTGAGAAGAGATGTGGTGGCTGCATGCCTTCTAAATTTTGTTACGATGAGGCTCAAATGTCAATTTATTACTGAGAAACAATAGAAAACCATAAACATCCAAAAAACCTAACCCTAGGAGATTAAGTGCCGAAAGTTTGTGGGCCCCGTTGGGGTAAATTGGTACATCAACTTCCCAGGGTCTTAACTTTGGCATACGATATCCATTTGAGGCTAACGACACCTCATTATAAATATCTATCTAAGGATGAAAAAAATCAACTGCAAACCCTTGCGATAACCTATTTATTTTCTCATTTTCTAAAAAATTATCGTTTAGGGTCTCAAAACGGCTCCATAAGTTAAGGACCTGAAAAACTGCCAAAATAGTAAATTGTGCTACAATTAAGGAAAATGAAAAAAATAATGGTTAGAGTCCAAGTGCAATAGGTGGGTGGCCACCAATATCCACCTAGATCAGTCCTAGCCCCTTATGAATAAATGGTCCCCATTTTGTTGAGTGTCTCCATTAGATGGGGAAACTTATGTTGAACTTGGTCCCTAGTGAGCCACTTGCCTTGGTGCAAGAGTTGGCTAGCTTTGACAATCTGAGACAGTTAGATATTTAGCCGGTGAGTGTTCTTGATATGCATTTCCATGATTGGATCATTTGTGGCTTGTTCCATGCAGTCTGAGTTTAAATTTGTTGGTGTGATTTGTTCTGCAATGTCTGATGTGTCCAATAATGGTGGAAAGTATGGACGAAGGTGGTCCACATTGAACATTGGGTGTAGGCCAAGAAATGGGAGAATGTTGAGATCAAAATAATTATCTCCCACAACCTTGGTGATGGTGTAAGGCCCATATGAGAGTGGTTTGAGCTTTTGATGGGCTTCGATAAGGTTTTTTTTGTTGCAAATGCAACCAATAATTGTCACCCACCTGAAACTTGTGTAACAATCGATGTTGATCATGTCGATGCCTCTACATGGCATTGGACTTCTCCAAGATGTGATGAACCTGCTGGCAGATGTGTTGGATGCATTCAATAAACCTTGTTTATTTATTAGCCTCAGATTGTACATGTGTGAATTTTGTCTCTGTAGTCACATGAGGCATGGTGACATCAATTAGACACAATGGTTGAATCCCAGATCCACTTGAAAGGGATTGTGACCAGTGGAGCTATGGAGAGCTATGTTATAGCTGTGTTGCACATAGGGAAGGCTCTCATCCCAAGTCCATGGATGCTTGGAGTTGTACATGCAGAGTATGTGCACTATCATCCTATTGACAACCTTTTTCTAGCCATCAGTTTGGGGATGGAATGCATTCAACTTGGTGAGAATGGTGTCCAATGGTGTCTAGAGGCTTGTCCAAAATTTTCTCAGGAACCTGCTAGCTTGATCTGATATAATGGTTTGTAGGATCCCAAAATCCACCCACACTCGTTCAAAGAAGAGTTTGGTAGTGTCATCTATTGTGATACTCTTCTTGCAGGTCGCCAATATATCCATCTTAGAAAATTTTTCCACGACCACAAGTACACACTCATTACCATGCTTGGTAGAAGAGTGGCCAGAAAAATAGTCCATAATGATGGATTCCAAGGGATGGCTGGGAGTTGGCAGAGGAGTGTAGAGGCCTTGCTTCTTGATGGTTGGCTTGGCGATGGCATAGGAAGTGCAGGATATGATATATTTTCAACCATCCTGTCAGATTTTTGGGCAATAAAAGTAATTTTGTAGTATGATCACAATTTTATCCACACCAAAGTGTCCTGCAACTCGACTGTAGTGCACCTCCCAAATCAGCTTGGAACGCTCGCTTGAAGGAACACAAAGGCGACTCACGTAGCATAATAATGTGTCTTGGAGGTGGAAATCAAGAAATTTCTTTCCATCCACTAGCATCTGGTACGTGGTGGAAAACTTTGGATCATTTTTATATAGTTGTGGTCATCCAGAGGCGTCGTGACCACAAGACTTGAGAACAGTTATCAGTGCTGCAATTGGGGGCCAACTCAGGAAATCTACAACATGATTGGTGCTGCACTTTTTGTATTTAATGTTCAAGTTGAATTGTTGCAGATATGTAGACCACTTCTGATGGTGATTGTTCTACAACTTCCCATGTGTCTGTATAAATTGAAGAGGCCGGTGATCATTGTGGATGATTGTCTCCTTCCACCTAATGTAATGTTTCCATTGTTGGTAGGGTATGTTTCTCCCTCATATTTCTTTTCTTCCACCATTGGAGGCCATCAAGGTCGGCGAGGCTGACCTTGCAAAGGTTCAACCCGTTCGAACCCTAACTCCTTATACCTCGACCTTGTTAGGGACATGCATAAAAAAGTAGGGAAAGAGCAGACCGATATGATACCACTGATCAAAATTTATGAAGGAATGATATTAAATGAAAATATGAATGGAAACATAGAGATATAGTGAAAAAAACTCCAATTCATTAATGAAAAAGTATTAAAAATTGTTTACATGTAGAATGGAAACAAACTAGCTGAGATGATAGTATTTTATATCAAGAAGAGATGTCGTGGATACATGCCTTCTGAACTATGTTACAAAGAGGCTCAAAGGCCTATTTATTATTCATAAACAATGGAAAACCCTAAACATCCAAAAACCTAACCCTAGTAGATGGAGCATCAAAAGTTTGTGGGCCCTGTTGGGGTAAATTGGTATATCAACTTTCAAGGTCATAACTTTGGCATACGATCTCTGTTTGACATGTACAATACCTATTTAGAAATATATATCGGAGGATTTAAAATTTTGATTGAAATCATCTGTCGCAAACTCAAATTTTATTCATTTTCCAAAAAAAACAGTTTTAGGGCCTCAAAACAACTCTGGAAGTTTAGAACCTGAAAAATTGCCAAAAATAGTAATATGTGCTAGAATTCAGAAAAAGAAAAAAAATGTGAAAAAAACAATGGTGGGGGTCCAAGTGGAATAGGTGGGTGGCCACCAATATCCACCTGGATCATTCCTTCCCCATTAGGAATCAGTGGTCCCCATTGCATTAAGTGCCTCCATGATATGGGGAAACTTTTGCTTAACTTGTTCCTTAGTGAGCCACTTGCCTTGGTGTAGGAGTTGGCCAACTTTGACAACCTGATACAATTGGACCTTCTATTGGCGAGTGTTATTAATTTGCATGTCCATGATCTGATAAATTGTTTCTTTTTCCATGTAGTATGGGTTAAGCTATGTTGGTGTGATTTTTTTTACAATGTTTGATGTGTCCAATAATGGTGGAAAGTATGGCCGAAGGCGTTTCACATTGAACACTAGGTGCAGGCCAATGAATGGGGGAATTTTGCGCTCAAATTCATTTTCTTCCATAGCCTTGGTGATGGTGTAAGGCCCATATCAGAGTGGTCCGGGCTTCTGATGGGCTCCAATAAGGTGTTCTTTCTACAAATGCAACCAAACTTTGGCACCCACCTAGAACCTGCTAGTGGATGTGCTAGATGAATTCAATAAACCTAGTTACTTTATCATCCTCAGATTGTACATGTGTGGACTCTGTTTGTGTAGTCGGATGAGGCATGGTGACATCAATCAGACACAATGGTTGAAATCCCAAACCCACTTGCAAGGGACTGTGACCAGCCGAGCTATAGAGAGATCTATTATAACTATGTTGCACATAGGGAATGCTCTCATCCCAGGTTCATGGATACTTGGATTTGTACATGTGGAGTATGTGCACAATCATCCTATTTATGACCTATGTCTAGCCATCAGTCTGGGATGGAATGGAGTCAGCTTGGTGAGCATAGTGTCCAATAATGTCTAGAGGCTTGACGAAAATGTGCTCAGGAACCCGCTATCCCAATCTGATATAATGGTCTCAAGGATCCTAAAATGTACCCACACTCGTGCAAAGAAGAGTTTGGTAGTGTCTTCTCCTGTGATACTCATCTTGCAGGCCGCCAATATAGCCATCTTGGAAAATTGGTCCACAACCACAAATACATAGTCATTACCATGATTGGTAGAAGGGAGGAAAAGTAGATAGTCCATGGAGATATATTCCCAGGGTTGGCTGGGAGTAGGAAGAGGAGTATACAGGCCTTGCTTCTTGATGGTTGGCTTGGATATGGCACATGCAGTGCAGGATCTGATGTATTTTTCAACATCCTATCGGAGTGTTGGACAATAAAATTACTTTTGTAGTATGGCCACATTTTTCTCCACACCAAAGTGTCCTGCGACTCGACTGTAGTACTACCAAATCACCTTGGAATAATCACTTGATGGAACAAAAACGTGGCCCAAGTAGCATAATAATGCATTGTGGAGGTGGAAATCGAGAACTTTCTTTCCATCCACTAGCATCTGGTATGTGGTGGAAAACTCTAGATCATTTTTGTACAGTTATGTCCGTCAATAGGTCTTATGGTCGCAAGAGTTGATAACAGTAGTCACTTCTTCAACTTGGGGCCAACTGAGGCAATCTGCAACATGATTGGTGCTACCCTTTTTTTTATTTAATGTTCAAGTGGAATTGTTGAAGATATGTAGACCACTTCTGATGGCGATCGTTCTGCAACTTCCCCTGTGACTATATAAACAAAAGAGTTTGGTGATCGGTGTGGATGTACATCTCCTTCCTCATAATGTAATGTTTCTATTGACAACAAACCTACACAATAGAATACATCTCTTTATCAGAGGTGGGATACTTCTGTATTGTATCGGAAAGTGTCTCATTATGATAGGCCATTGGATTCTTGTGTTGGCTGAGGATTGTAACAATAGCATAATCGGAAGCGTCTTTCTCCATTTCAAATGGATACTAAAAGTATGGAAATGTGAGTACAGGTGCAGAGTAGAGGCGGTGCTTTAGCTCAACAAACTCCTTATGTTGGGACTCAAACCAAGAAAACTTTTCTTTCCCTCTACCCTTGGTAATATGAATCAAAAGGCCAAGTGATATGGGAGAATCCCAACACAAACCCTCCGATAAATAGACACGATATTTCCAAGGCCCAAAAATCTATGAAGCTCTGTTAGAGTGCTTGGGGTTGGCCAATCCCAAATGACTTGGATCTTAGCTAGATCCACATGTGTGAGTTTCTCATCCATGATGTAACCTAGATATTGGACCTGGCTCATGCCAAAGGTGCATTTTTGCAAGTTGGCACACAATTTGTGTTGCTGCAAAGTTTCAAGGACCGGTCGAATGTGTTGCAAGTGCTCTTCCCAACTCTTACTAAAGATGAGGATGTCGTCTAGATAAAAAACCATGAACGAGTTGGGTGAAGGGTCGTAAGATTTCATCCATCAACCTCATAAAAGTAGCAGGGGAATTTTTCAAGCCGAAGGGCATGACCAACCATTCAAAAAGGTCTTCCTATGATTTTAAGGCATCTTCCATACATTTGTGGGCTCTATTGGACCTTGGTGATAGCTAGACTTTAGATCTATCTTGCTAAAATACTTGGCCCCTTTGAGATGGTACAGAAGGTCATCAATTCATGGGATTGGATACCTAATCTTGACAATGATTTTGTTCAGTGCTTGTTAATCAATGCAGAGCCTCCAAGTCCCATCATTCTTTTGTACAAATAAAATCAGGCTCCCACAGGCTGAGGAACTTGGTCGAATGTGAAATTTTTGCAGAAACTACTAGATCTACCACTTGCTATCTTCATTTTCAAAAATGGACTAGAGGTATATCGAACCATTGGGTAGGGATGCTCCAGGAGTCAAATCAATAAAATTCTTGACCTGACAGTGCAAGGGTACCCCTATGGGTGAGGAGAAGATGTCCTTGTATTCTTCCACGACCTAATCCACCTACTTCTGCTACGTGGAGGAACCCTTCCTGGGGACCATGGATGTGGCCACAATCTTCCCCTTACTTTGAGATAGAATCAGAGATAAAACAAATTTCCTGATCTGGGGGATGATCTTACTGCATTACTTAGCAAAGATCAAAGAGATGGCGGTAGATAGGGCTACCTCCAATATCCTGTATAACTTATTGCCCAAAGTAATAATAAAAATGTGAGGCCTAGAATAATACACAACATGATACTTCCACAAGTATGGTTGGCTTAATAATACATCAAAAACTTCAAAAGGAGCAACATACACAATACCTTATCCGTGAAGGGCTTGATGCTATAGGGAAGGCGACAATGTTAGTTGATGCAGAGATATCAACTTTAATGAAGCCACTTGATGGTGTACGACTACAGGTTTGGTGTGGTCGGTAGGCCTAGCCGCTTCACTACCTCTGCTGAAATGAGGTTCTTTTGGCTCCATTTGTCGATGATGAACTGTAGTGGAGAACCCTTCACCCACATCTATGAGTGGAAGAGACGCTCCCCCTCCTTTGGATCTTCGAGCTCAATATTATGGATCTTCGTGATGGCAATGGTGGCGTTGGGCTCCACATCTATAATCTACTTCCCTTTGTCATTC
Organism: Pinus tabuliformis; assembly: GCA_031772625.1. Classification (NCBI taxonomy): domain Eukaryota; kingdom Viridiplantae; phylum Streptophyta; class Pinopsida; order Pinales; family Pinaceae; genus Pinus; species Pinus tabuliformis. The sequence continues at coordinate 691,705,949 of CM062814.1, read as the reverse complement.
CCCTTGTTGGGTTTTGACTCAGAGTCAGAACATGCATTTAACTCTGAAGTCTTCAATTCGGCCACCGTTGATTGGTTGGATCGACACTCACTTGTGTTGTGAGTGGGGCTCTTATGGAACTCACACCACTTTCTTGTGTCCTTTGTTCTTCTTTGCTTGCATCTTCTGAGGGTTGTCCTGGGTCACCCCATATTGGCTTTTTCCTTTGTTTTACGGTTTGGGGGTGCTCTTGCCCTGCTTCTAATTTGAAGATTCAAAGTCACACTTCTTTTGTTTAAATTTTTATTCAATCTTGGCAACATATTGGTATGTTGCACCAAGCGAGGAGATGTCTAGGAAGTCTATTTCTTCCTAAATTTATTTGTGCAGATAGTTGCAGTACTTAAGCACTAGATGTCACTCAGATTCTTTGATACCCAACTTTGTGTGTAGAGTATGAAAAATATTTGTGATCTCATCAACATCTTGGTCCCTTTGATGTCGTAGTGTCGTCCACTATATGTACTTATCCTCATAGCTCCCCATGGGGTAATATTGTTCCTTGACAACATATGAGAAAGAGTTCCAAGAGGGGGTGGTTGTAAATAGAGAGGGTTCCTCGACCCTTGTCTCATAGCAAGTTTCCCAAGAGTCCATGACATGGGGAGCAATCTTAAGCAATGCAAAACTAATCTTCTCCATATCGGAGAAACTATGGACTGAAAAGTAACCTTCCAACATATTCAACCTTTTAACTACAAACACGAGTGCAAATGGGGCCAAAATACTATGGCTATTAGTCGGATATGCAACTTATTTGCATCATCTATCCGACACATTAGTGCTCATCAAATCGTCACTGGAATTTTGTCGAATAGTCGATAGTTTAGTAACTATCAGATATTCGATGATACATATGTCTATTAAATCACACATAAAAAGGTTTAAATGGTCATTAAAATACCGACGTTTATAAGCCAGTTTTGCAACGCTAAAAATTGTCAGATATATGACAGGTCAAATGTCGCATATTTGGCAGGTCTCTCACTTGTAAGCAGTTGAATATTTGACACAAAGGTCATTTTTTTCCTATGGGAAAAACCAACCTTTAGGTGTTGGGTAATCGGCGACATAAGTAAGTTGTTCGATAGAAGAATTCTCACTCTGACACTTGCAGAATGGCAGTGAAGTGTTAGATATGTGATAGATGAGAGTTCTGTCTGACGGGAGTGTTAAACTAACAACACTACCATTTGTTGATTCTAGAATTTAGTATCTGATGCGTATTATGACCAACAAGCGTCTAATATGTGATGACCTACAATTGTCGTTGAATATTCGACAGGGTCCTGCATTTAAAAAAATATATATAATACACAGTATTATTTTTAAGACTTTAATAACTGACATCAGTCACCATAAGACCACCTTCTAAGCATAATTATACTAGAAATTGTGCCAATAGGTTCAAAAGAACACTGATAGAAATTCATAACTCGATATTTCCAAAGTTGGGCCTTTGATCACACATGTCGAGTACAAAAAGGAAGTGACAATGAGTTGTGGCTCATAATCAATGAAATATATCCTACTTTTATCAATGATATCAACAACTACATGAGAAAGAAGATGAGATAAGTCCCAATAATAAATATGCTATTGGGACTTACATTGTAATCATCATACACAGTGCACCAACCCCAATTAGTGAATTGCAAACTTTTATGAGGAAGACAGTTAACATATGAAAACCCCATGTGAATGAATTCTCTAAATCATTATTTTCCCATAACATAACATCTATCAGAATTTCTCTCCCTCCTATAGAATTTTGATATTACAAGATAATGGACACTACAAAATTGGGTACTATAGGGTCATTTCTAGCACTAACACCAATACACCTCATATCATGAAACCACATTATAAGTCAGTTTGTTCATCTATCAATAAGTTGTTGAACTGCTCACAACTCATGTTCCTTGACCAAATTTCATATTTATGGTTGCACTAGATTTATGCATACTGCTCTATAAGAGGGTGTATAAATGTTTACATTTAGAGAACGGAGAATTCACCATAATTTTTTTAGGAATCATACATTGCAATAGGGAATTTATGTACTCATTTCTTGGTATTGATTCCAATATAACACTCCAGTCTCAACTGAATAGAATATTTTAATGAATCTCTTCGATCTAATTATTCCAAAAGAAAAGAGATTTTAGTTATATCTTTGATTGGGATGTTCCTCTCAAAATTAATTTTTTACCTCAATCATCTATAAGATCCCTCAACATTGCAAACTTCTTATAGAATTATATAACACATGATTATGAAACAGGGGAGACCTTTAATCATAGGGAGTGCACTGATCCCTCTGTTGACGGTGCTAGACTAGCCAACATTCAGGGGATCACCCTGATATGAAGTCCCAACTAGACCTCACACCATTTGGTGTGGGAGCCCCATCCAGTGTGATGGCTCGGTTGCCATTATCTTAAATATTTTCCTCAACTATTGCCTGTCAACATAGGAGAGTGCTCTGCTTTATCTTCAAGAAGTGAGGTTCGCGTGCCTAGTGATTGCTAGTGTCGCTTGTGTCAATGGTTCATTCACTGTAGAGGGAGAGGGTGGGAGTGAGTCCCAATTTGGTTGGGAGGAAGCCCCAACTCGGTTAGGAACACACAACACAACATGACGTGCACAACTTCTAGAAGAACAATCCACACTGATGTGGCAGTCACAACACACAAGGGAATATAACACGTACAAAACGTAGTGGATGAGTCCATGCGAGTGCAACAATTGTTATAGCAATTTTTATGTGAAAGGTTTGTCTAATGTATAGGGAGGTAGCCACCATGGGAAAGACAACATTAATAACATATACAACACATTTTCATTAATAGATTATGTATTACAACAAGTGAATGAGTTCAAGTGTTAAACACAGGTTAAAGCAACATGCATTACAAGTGTTCAAGATTAGTCTTACAATAGTTACAATACATGTGTGAAAATGTGTTGGCCTATTAGTAGGCTTCTGAATTAAGTGAAATTTCCAAGACACATCGTTACACCATACATCACTAACCCTGTGGGTGGGGCGTTGGAGCCACTACTTACTCCTCAAAGAAAAGATTACAGACTCTCAAGGCTATGTGGGAGGAGCTGAGGTGAAAAGTCCTTTCCATGTATAAATGAGGGGGTATTTATAGCCAAGGGTGAAACTGACCCTTGTGGTTGTTCGACTACCCTCATGATTGTTTGACTTTACATGACTCTTCATAAAACAAGTGGGTCTCTTGCTTCCACGTTACATTACATTGATTGAAAGTATGGCCCATAATAGAGATGTGGACGACATGACTCATGACATGACTCAACGTGATAGTGCTGGTATATTGGTGCTGTTGTTGGTGTGCATGTTGTGCTACAGTGCTGCTAGGTGATGGATGTCCACATGGTGTGTCCCAACTTCACCTCTGCATGGAAAAGTGCGTGAAGACTTTGATGGTGATTGGTTCGCTTGATGTTGCATTCATAAATTTCTCCTTGCTCGTATGTTGGTAAGCTTGACAGGTTTGTCTGTTCGTGAAAGGTGAATGTTCATCCGTTCGTCCATCCATGAGCACATCATGCATGTTTTCTCGTTCGTCCGTCCACGAACACATCTTTGCATGATCATTCGTTTGTGAGCATATCTCCTTGCTTGTACCATCTGTTCGGCTGTTGGTGAACCCGTCCTTCTGCATGTGCTCCCTTCATTCATCCCATCCGTTGTCGTGCCATGTTCATTTGTGTACATATATCTGCAGTCACTCATGACGAGACAACATCAAATCCAAAAACCTCCTAGTCTACCATGATGCATGATCATTTTGGATGTAGGTGACTGGGAGAGTTAACAAGGTCGCGAGGCAGGGTGGAGGTTCCAAGCACTGCTGATGAAAATTGCGCAAGAGTCACTGGGTGATGAAGATGGGCAATCTGAATTAACAGTGACTGTCTATGGGGTCTGGCTTATCTAGAGGACAAAACTGCACAATTTTTGGGAGGAATAGTCTGGGCTGCATGAAGGCTGGGCAGGAAAAATATGCGTAATTTCTGGAACGAGTAGGGAGTGGGAGCTTGGTAGCCAAAACTATGCAATTATTGGAGGGAACTGGCAGCTGGCTTCCAGGACACTGGCAGCAAAAACTGCGCAATTCCTGAGGGGAATTAGTAGTCAGTTGTTGGGTCACTGCCAACAAAAACTGCACAATTCCTTAGGGGTACTAGCAGTCAGCTGCTGGAGCTTGGTAGCCAAAACTGCACAATTCCTTAGGGGAACTATCAGTCGGCTGTTGAGAGATGCTGGTGAGAAAAATTACGCTGATGCTGGGATGTTGGCCTGCTGATCACCTCTGCGTAGTTTCTAGGCTGAGCAGACTATTGGGCAGCAGAGGACTTGCTCATGAAAACTGCGCAATTTTCTTGGTGAGTAGCAGGTTGATTGTCGAGAGGTCTGGCTGGAAAAACTGCGCAATTTTTTGAGGGAGACAGGGATGGGAACTGGGTGTCTGTTAGGCCTATCTACGCATTGTCCCAGTCAATGGAGCGGGAAAGGTATGCAGCCTCTATGAAATTTTTTAGGGGAGTCAGTCCCAGGGTGGTTGTCGGGTCAAACTCTCTGGTTGACCAGCATGAAGGTTGACTGATTTGCTTGCGGGTAGCACAACTTGAAATGGCTTGCTTGGTGCTTCTACACTATTCTGGGTGATAGTCGATCGAGTCGATGGTGGGGTGATGGTTCAACTGTCAGAGGGGATTCCAATAATCGAAACTTCAACAAAATGACTAAGTGTGTGAAGAAGTGAAAGATGCATATGTGATCCTGCAAACACACACTTACATGACTCGACGACGAGACGACTCAAATGATCCAGACACACATGCTCCACATGAATGACCGATGGTGTGAGCGACAAGCGCGATAGTTGTGATTGATCATTGGTCGACTGCGACGACACTTGCACGACAGTGTATGTGACTCTGTGTGTGAGTGTGATAGATGTTTTCTTAGCGGACACAACATGTACACATGAAGTGAAGACCTTGAGCATGACTAGAACATGGTCACAAGCATGACATTGACATCAACATGCAAAAGCTTGGGTGAAATGATTAGCAAGGTGGGTGTGAAGACTCACATGAGCTCACTAAGTGAACCCGAGTGTGTGCAATCATCAAATGAAACTCTCAAGGGAGGCTCTGGAATTGGGTGTAGGACAAAATTTTGGAGGGTGGTTGTATCCGCTACAACACTTGGTGATGCACTAGTAGAACTCCAGCTTCTCTGTTTTGGTTCATTGCTAGCATAGGACCTTAGTATTTTGGGGAGTATTGAATCGTTGTGAGAGTTACTTCGGCTTCTCCACTTACCCCATGGTCATACATGGTTCACCTTTTTCCAACTCAGTTAAACACAATCAAAATTCCAGCTTGATCATAGTGTTTCGAATTCGGGAAGGGTAGTTTAGCTCATGAGTTGAATATTTTCAGAGTATAAGTTTTCACCTCTGGTGTTGCTCTGCTGCCAGCAAGCCTAGAGAGTACCCCAACGGAGTCACCCAGAAACACACGCATTGCTCCACTGCCAGTGAGCCTAGTCAATAGCCAGGTGGAGTTGCATGCTTCACCTCTCTCCGCAGGAAGCTTTTCTCTTCTTTTGTCTTTATATTTTTTCAAGAGGACTGTGCATAGGCACTTATTTATTTTTGGGGTGGAAGAGGGATCCTAACTTATTGAGAGTAGAAGAGGTTGTTCCTTCAGAGAATCATGTAAGACCTCTGACATAGGCTTGCTTGTTTATATTTTCCCCTTCTCCACTTTTACTAGTTCGATGAGCTTGAATACATAGAGCAGAAGCCTGAGTACATGCATGGGGCTTCCCAGTGTGGACACAGGTTCTTGGTTAGACCAAAACTTCCCTTGCAGATGGTTCGTATTTTCTGTCAAGACTTCATCGGCCAAAGGTTATAACCAAGCACAGAGAAGACGAACACAAGACTGGCCAAGTGCTGCAATGTCACAAGTCTCTTCAAATCTCAGCTACATACTCTATTCAAAATCCATAACCGAGTAGTTGGAAACACTTATTTTTGGAAACAAAAATAGTAAGGTATCAATCAAACAAAACAAACGTAAACAAAAATACTAAGCAGAACAAACAAAATAAAAACAAAGATAGTAAGCAAGGCAAACAAGATGAAAAAAAGAAGCAGCAAGCAAACTATGTACATGGCACGAGCACGACCCGACCTACTAGAAGTGATGCTTGAGATCTTGGCCATTGACAGGAAGGTTGTCAACCCTCCCATCAAGTGATTGTAAATGGCGTGTGTGTGTGCCAAGCTTCTCATGGACCAGTATAAGGCTACTGGGTTCTGCTACAGGAACCTGGTGGTATTCTGAAAGACCTTTGAGTGAAGACGACACCATTGCTTCAAATACTACATGCAACATAGGCTCTGATGATGGCACGGGGTAGTTGTTTTTATTCCGGAAGTGGTTCAAGTTTCTGAAATAAATGCATAAGAAAATTTTCCCGAATTTCTTACATGTAGAACTTAAATTAGAAACACATGTACGGTGACGAACTTTGTAAGTAATCCAAACATCCAACAACTTAGTAAATTCTTTCTGTAGAAGGAGTTCAAACAACATATGTGTCTTACCTAGATTTTGTTGCAATCGCTTGGCTCCTCCTTTACTTGGAATCTCATGTTGGATTATTCACGTGTCGTATGTACTCAGGTTGTCAGCTGCCCACGCGGACACATCTCGGTACTGTTTGATCAAGCGGTCAAATACTTTCCGCTGTTTGCGGTGTGCAGTTTGTACTGAGACTAGCTATCTTCGAATCGTGATTGGTTCCTAGGTTGCTTTTTTCATTCGTAGTGGTGGACTTGTGGGTTTTTTTGTTTCTTGGCCCTTGATAGAGGTTCTACAAGTCATAGAGCTTGTTGAGAGAAATCAAACCCTTGGGGAAGGGGTTGCCTTTCTTTTCACCAGTTGCAATTTTTAGGGGCGACTCGTGCTCATCTTCATCAGCTATTGTGTCCTTGAAAACATCAACACTGTTCGCGGGGTGCAATATCACTTTGAGTGCGACCACATTGAGGCTTGTTGAGATTGCAACAAGATGATGGAGCTTAGTGAAAAGAGTCGCCTTCACTAAGTGGGCCCGCAGGCTATTTTTGGCGCAAGTCTATTTTTAGACTATGTCTATTTTTAGACATATGGATCATGTCTATGGATTGCATGTTGCTGTTTATGGATGATTGGTCAGGTTGTGAAAAATAGATGGACTTCTATTTTTGATCAAAGTGTGAGTGATCACAGTGTGAGTGATCAAAGTCTATTTTTAGACTGGCTGTCAAAAATAGAAAAGTCAAATATTATTGTCTCATAATAATATTTGGACTATAAACTTGATCTTATTCTCTTGGAGCACTTCAGTTTGAGCTACAGAGGTGGCACATGCAGCTGTCAGAAGGAAATACGCTTTTCTTATGAGTTAGTTGAGTTGTTGCATGCATGACTTCAGTTAGAACTCAATCAGTTGAGTTTGGTGGAGTTGATTATGGAGTTGATGGAGTTGTGTTCAGTTTGACTTGGTTAAACTAGTTGTAATTAGTCTAACTGCAAATAGACTAATGATGAGTTGTTAAACTAATTATTAACTCATGATGCAACTAATGAATACATCAGTTAACTCAGTTGCATGTCAGTGCATGTTCAGTTCAACAGGGACATGTGGTAGAGAATCAGATTGCTATCAGTTGTGACTATAGTTGTGCACCGGATCTTGCACAATCAAGGGATTGAGTATTCCAATGAGTTTGCTCACGTATTTTCCCAGTATTGTAGCCTTTGCTCACGTCCAACAAAGTGTGAGTGATTATTTTGAGGTGAAATACGAGTTTGGTAAGCCATTCTCATCAGTTCTTGAGCAGGTATTGAGCAGTGGAGGCAGGCAAGCAGTGGAATAGATTTGGAGATCAGATCTGAGCTGTATTGTGTGTAACAGGTGGAGCTAGTACTGGATTGCTTGTGATAAGCATTGTACTTTGTAATTTTACATGGTCTCAATCATTAATATACTGATAGTGTGGGGTTTTTAGCGAGATGCTTTCCCCGGGTTACATACTATGTTAATGTGTGAATGCTCTTGATGTTTTATTGTTATTGATGCTGCTATATTTATGATCAACGTAGAGGAGCTTATGTATTGTGTATGTATTCCGCAATAGTACATGATCAGGATAATCTTTGTTGAATATGTGTTAAATTATTCAAAATTTCTACAAGGCTAATGGCCTTTTGTAAGCCCAACACGAGTGCTTCATACTCAAAAACGTTGTTTGTGCACTCTAACTTCAAATAACTTGAAATCATGCATTTTATGTTGTTTTGGGCGACCGAGATACATCCGATACTTGAGCCGTCATGTGTCTTTGATTCGTCAAAATACACGGCCCACATCTCATCTGTACATAGAACGTTTGCTGCACTTGCACTGCTGCTACTGTTACTGCCACTATTGGTACAATTCATTGTACATGTTTCATTACCATCAGTTGGGCATGGAAGGAGTCCCAACTACGTGTCTGGTGGGGTTAGAGCTGGCCGTGCAAGATAACACCCCAATGTTGTTTCCAGGATGCAGTTACCAAACATGAGTTATGCGAAGGCCAATAGTTCATTCTCGCTGTTAAGGGGAGTGACATTGTGCTTCATATACCTCTCGGACGATACCCAGATTTGGTTTCATTTTCCCTTGTACGGAAGCCACATGTGGGACCAGTATGTAGCTAAATATTCATCCATCTTGTTAGACTAGTCTATGCTAAGTAGTAGACCGTATGCTTTTGGTATTTCAATAACAACTATGTTGATGCATTGGTGGAATCGACCATCATGAGATAGTCGGATGATCACGTCTCACAGTTCACCAATGGTTGGTACCGATGTTCAATCAAGTTGGATGATTCGCATGGATGTCTCGCTACATTGTGCATTGATCTTTTTCGCAATGGAGAGTGGCATGACGTTGGCTTCTTTGCCAAAATCAAACAAGAAGTTGTGAACATTGTAGTTAAAAAATTAAAATGATAGCACGAATGGAGGGAAACCTGAGTTTGCTTCTTCCATATGGAGTATGTTGATCATAGTAGAAGTGATTCGAGAGGTGTGCTTGCTCCCTTGCTGGTAGAGGTTGCACTGTCCATTGTTGTCTATCCCAATGTGCACAACAGGATGTCTCGCTGACTCTGGATCTTAGCTAACTCGAACAAACTGATGTTCTCTCAATTTTTCTTCATGTCATCTACAATGTTGTAGTCCAGAGGTGGTAGACTCACCGAGGTGTCCAGGGTAGAACGAATGTTCGCATTGTCCGGTGGAGTGTTTTGCAGTTTGCTGCTCATGGACGTACTCTTGTCCGCTGCTACCTTCCCAGACTTGTTTTGTGTCTTCTGCTTTGGGGAAGCCAGTGGATTAGCCTTCCTCCTGAGATTGTAATGATCATTTTTTTTTTGGGATTGCTTCTTGGTGTTCATCTTCGACATTGCTTGTGATCACTGATATGCATTCACCACATGCCCAGAAATTGATGCTTCATCAGGTAAAACCTCTTCATCATTATCAGTGTCTTCCAGCTACTCTTGTATATTGTTTTCTGCATCGAATGTATGACTGCATACAGAGTTCGCGACTTCCTTCCAGTCCAAACAAGAGTTATTAGGATGATGTTCTTCGTGGAATGAACAGAGCTTAGGATCTACACACTATTCGACCTAGAACATAGAGCTCTGCGTATTTTTTTTGAGTGAGTTGGTTGCTGCCCAATGAGCTGCTTGTAGATTTGTCCGTTTTTTGTTGTTTAATCTCGGATACTTCTATTGTCAAGTTCTTGATGATGCGAGTGAGGGTTTCAATGTCATTTACTTCATTGTCTCTACCTGTGCTTGCCATTGCTTGGGAATTTTTTCTCGTGTCTTTGGAGTCCTTTGCTGGTTCATCATCCTTGATGACTCCAATCGCGCGTCGGTCTTTCTCAACAACAATAGCCTCTTCGCAGTTTTCTAATAGAGTTGGTTTCGCAGCTCGCTTAACGAATTACGCAATGAAGGTCCGTAGTGCAGACATGTAGTAATCGACAATGTTGGAGTCATGAGGTTTGGTGTCTGCTACAAATTTGTTCAATATGCATGTAAACCTCTGATTGAAATCTTTTACCTTTTCTTTTCCCCCCTGTTAGTGTCGGTATCTTCATCCCTCCATCAGTGATCAAAATTCTCTTTTTGCATGCATTTTTAGGTGTCTCATCCGATCAGCTGCATTCCATTAGGATCATGGATCATGTGATGGTAGTGGCTCACTATCAATTTTCCCTCATAGTCTTTACCTACTGGCCTAGTTTTACAAGTTTAGGTCATTTACAGTCATATTTTGTCTTTACATTTGCAAAAGCCATTTTTAGGGTTTTAGGTCTCATTAGGTCTAGGGTTTGTCATCATAGTCTTGTAAAAGCTCAATAATGGTCAACAGGCACATGAGGAGGTCTAATAAGGTCTCAACATCAAAAATTTCAATAATGACATACTCAGTGATTGATTTTTCCTCAAAACCCTGTTTTGAGGAAAAACAAAGTTTTATCTTCTATGTATAAAATTTCATGTAATTTTAATTTTCCTATATGTAATAAGTTCTGAAATGCAGCCCTAGGTCACCTTGCCAAACTCCTGCACTCCAGCTCTTGCAAAAGAGACAAGAAAGTCAAAGCATTAGTCCATCAAATGTCAAAAAGAGAGCCAAACTGAAAAACAAAGTTTCTAAAGAACAAAGTGAAAAAGAAAACTTTAGAAAGTGGGCTTTTTAAATAAAAAAATTAAATTCACTTGTATATAAAGTGCCCATTGTGTTGAAGACTTCATCTTTTGTGCTAAAGTGAGAAAACAAGGCAAAAATCGTGATTTGAGGTGAAGAAAGAGAAATTGCAGAAAAACTGTGAAATTCTTCTTGGCACGGTGCACCTGGGCATAGGTGCGGTGCACCTACCCAGCATGGCGGATAGAACGAAAGAAATACACAGGGACTTGAACTGGTGCGGTGCACCTGCTTGTTGGTGTGGCATACCAGTCTGCCAAGCCTAAACTTCACCCAATCGACCTTCTCAAGCTCCAAAACTTTGCCAATATCATTCCACAAGTAAGTAAAACATCCCAAATTGCCATTGCAAGAGATTTACTCCTCATTGATGGTGTTTTGATAGGTGAAAGATAAAACCCTAATTTGTTGCATAATGCATTACAAAAATTGTCTAGGGTTTTGAAAGTTGTCATTCTTGTTGTTTTTACTCCCCTACATAATTATTTCATATCCCATCCCCCTCCACTGAATTTCCCTAATTTCATTTCCCTTTCCCTCTCTTATTTACACTCATCCTACCCCCCCATCCCCAAAATCCTAAAACCCTAACAAATTCCCATTATTCCCCAAACCCTAATCTGCATTCCAAAACCCTATCACTCCCTAATAACCCTACAGTCAGCATAAAATCCTTCATTCATCAGTCCCATTCATCAAACAACAGTCACCTATTCTTGAGATAAAATCTCTTCAAACTCATCATTTTACACCATACAATAGCAAATATGGAAACATATTCAGCTTATGAAAGGGATGAGGAAACTGTGAGTGATTCCTCCCAAGAGATTCATGCACCAAGAAAACCACACAAGGGAGGAAAACACATCTAGGAGGAGCCCACTACACTAGTAGAGTTATTGGCTTGTCCTCTTGCAATAGCATGTTTCAAACATCAGTCTTGCTACCAGTTTTTTGAGATGGTGGAAAGGGTGAAATACCACCATGAGCTTGCTAGACTATTTTTCCTTCATCTTCACAATGGCCAAGTCAATTTAGCAGGTGTTACCTTCACTTTGACACCTGAAACTATAGCTGAAGAAACAGGTATTCCTAATGTGGGTGAACAGTGGAACAAAGGAAAACTTGTGGACAAAGAGCATTATGAGCCTTATATCAAGGCTAGTTATCAGAAGCAAATCAGTAGGGTATTTCCTTTCAGATACCTACAGGACACTTATGCTCCACTCATGAAGCTCATTATCAAATACTTCAGCTATGAAGGGAGATTTTCTCGCTTGTACACTTATCATGTTAGATTATTGATGCATTTTACTAGAGTGAGGATGATGAACCTCCCTTATTTCATATGCAGAAATATTGAGAAAATGACCACATTGGTGCAAAGAAAACCTCCTCATCAATAGTACAACAACATTTATCACTTTTCATTGATCAAGATTGTTGTTTTGCACCAGTTGAGCTTGTTGAACGTTTCATGGGATGATTTCATTTCACCTAAGGTTTTCAAAAGCCCTCAAGTGACCCCATTAGTATTTCAAGAGGTAGGAGGGCCTTCAAATCAGCAAGAGTTTCATGAGACTCAAACTACCAGTGTTCTAGTATTTATCACTTATCAAAAAGGCACAAGGAGATTATTTGCAGCTTCCAAACAAGTACTAGCTCCACCTGGGGTAGAAGGGGTCTTGTTTCCTTCATCAGACCATAGGAAAATGCTATCTTCACCCGGGGTGAAAGGGGCTTTGCCTTCTTCTTCAGCAAAGCAGGTACATGATAAATGGAAACAACCATTGCATGATGAAGGGCCTTCTGAAGGTCAAGAGAGAGATTTCATTTTGATTCAGGATGAGGATACTGATTTGGGCTCCCAAAGCTCAAAACTCAAGGAGATCATCAAAGAATAAGAAGCTGACATTCATGACTTATCTCTTAACCTTGAAAGAGCTAAGTGGATCATAAATTACCTTGATAAATGAAACAAGCAGTTGGAGGACAAGCAGACAATCATGGAGCTGCAAAACATAAGGGAAAACAGGCAAGCAGCAAAGAGGAGGAAAGTCAAATTGACACCGCTTAAGCAAGAGGTTGATGCTGACCGGGAATCTTGGCTAGAGAGGGTAAATATGCACTTGGAGAAGCTTCTTGAGAAAGCTAATAAGGAGAAAAATATGTTGAGGCACATGGTTTATCACTATTTGGCACAAAATAAGATTTGCAAAGCAAGGATAAGGAGCTTAAAAGCCAAGTTGAGGAAGACTTTGAGGAGCAAGAAAGAGCAATATAAGCTCAAGATCTTGGATGAAGCCTCATTGGCCCAAAATAGTACTTGATGCAAATCACTCATGCCAAATTTCAAGAAATTTGGCAAACTTTTTTGCAATTTTGAAATTTTCAAAGAAAGAACATGTTTTTCCGGCAAGTGCGTAGTGCCACCCGACGCTCCCTATTGATAGGGACCTCCTCTGAAGGAAAACTTTACATTTTTGGATTCCGCATGAAAAATTATGCATACCCAGAAATTACTAGAAAGTTTTGACAAGTTTTGGGCCTCCAAAAGGGTCAAAAACACCTTAAAAATGCCCTCTCTGCCACTTTTTGGCCACACAGGAAGTAGTGTTGGGAGAACTGATTTTTGGAGGGTCAAATGGACACCAAATTCAAAAATTCCACTTGTCCTAGAAAGTAGACAGACATAAATTTCCAACAAGACAACTTGGAGCAAATTTGGTGAAGGGAAAGGCCTCCAAAAGTAGCTGGGAAAAAGCACTACGCACAGAAAAGTGGCGCTATGCACAGGATGAAAAAGTGCCAATTTTGCTCAAAAACTCTGTTTTTCGCCTAGTTTTTTCTCAATTTGAATTTTTCTCTCTCATGGTCAAAATCATGATGTAAATTGATGTAAATGGATGTAATTTGATGTAAAAATGATGAAAATTGACTCAAGGAGGTAGATACATCATGTATAGGTGGTTTTGAACTGAATGAATCAGTTTCCTAGGTTTTAGAGGCAAGTTGTTCCACTGCCTATTTTTTAGTTCTTAGTTTAGATCTTGTTGAAACAACTCCTAAACTCATGAATTCGACCCCTAAAGGCTAGAATGGGTGGTTTTTTTCCTATATCTAGTACTTTTTCAGTCATTTGTAAAGGTTGGACTCTTGTGAATGCTTTGAGCATTATTGTACATTCATCTCTGCAGTTTGGAAAGGAAATAGACCAGGGTTTGCAACATCTTGCGGGATTTTTGTGGCAAGGTGATTTAATATTGTTTTTCCTTCTGTGATTCAAGTTTACATGTGTTTATGTGTGCCATCATCTCTCTCAAGTATAAAGGTGGAAATCATTGATGTTGCAGTGCTCTACCTTAGGGTTTGTTTAGCTTTACGTGTTTTCTACTGTTTGAAGAGGACTCATGACACTCCCATGCTTTCTCCAACTCCTCATCAGTCTTAAGACTCACCATTTCATTTAATTTCAAAGTACTAAAGCATTTGCCTACCTCGCCCCACAGAAACCTCTGCAAGGCTGAGTCCATTCCCCAGACCCAAAACTGCCTTTCACATTTGGTCCAACAAACCAACATAAAACTCAATCAAAATCCTCTAAGCATATACCTAGCCTAAAATTAGTCTTTACATCAGTCATCTCAAGCCTCATTTGCTCTATTTTCTTGAGATTGACAAGGAGAGAGCCCTCTCCCGACCTGGTAGGGCTAGCTACCAGGTTAAGTGTGGTTTGATGTTACCCTAGACCTGCCTTTCTCAGCCTGAGGTAGATTTAGGCCATAACATCTCCATCGTTAGGCTTCCCTATTCTTTGAGTAGCATGGTTGGGGTCTTGTCATCAAAAAACTTTTCAAGGAACATGCGTTTGAATGCACCCCAGTTTTGTATGGAGTTCAGTGAAAGGTTGTGATACCATGCAGCTGCACGACCGCCCAAGGTACATGGAAGAAATCTACATGCTATGTCATCATACCATAACTCAAGGGTCTGAAGCTGTAGGTAGAAGTTATCCAAGTGATCTTCTGCCTTCACCGTGTTGTCAAGGTTAAAATTGATGTTCATTCTCTCCCCTCGGTTCGACATCTTGTGCAAGATGCCTAGGAGAGCCAATGGTCCCTGAATCATCCATTCCAGATTTTAATCAGCCATTGCTTCTTCTTCTTCTTCCTCCTCCTCTCCTTCATAATATGATGGTTTCAGCTCTGGGTCTGTTGGTTTGTCTCCACCTCCGCCTCCTCCACTGCCTTCCCCTCCACCTCCTGTATCGGAGCCTGATCCCAATATCACAAGGGTGTCTCGTTCTCCATCTTCAATAGCTTCTACTAGACCTTCAAGTGTGGCAAGAACTGATTCTTCCACTGATAATACAATAACCCTTGTTGGAGTGTCTTTTGGCTTCCTTGATGCATATGGAAGATGTCGTATGCCTGGGATTAGTCTGAATGCTTTCGCGAACTGGCGGGTGATGGGACGGATGAAGCGAAGTTGATGATATGGAATTTTGTGTTCAGTCCTTGGAGGTGAGAAGTAACCAACTGCAGAGTCGCATGTAGGTGAGAGGGAGTGTAAGTTACTGCCTTGACCAGATGGTTGATGAGTGAGTGTGAGAGGATGTTCAGCCATATACAACTGACTGCCCTCCATCTAGTGCCAAAATGTTGACGGTGCTGGAACCGCCAACATTCAGGGGATCACCTTGGTATGAAGTCCCAAATAGACCTCACACTATTTGGTGTGGGAGTCCCATCCGGTATGATGGCTCGGTTGCCATTATCTTAAAGATTTGCCTCAACTCTTTCTTGTCAGCACAGGAGAGTGGTCTTCTTTGTCTTCAGTAAGTGAGGTTTGTGTGCCTGGTGATTGCTAGTGTCACTTGTGTCAATGGTTCTTTCATTGTAAAAGGAGAGGGTGGGAGTGAGTCCCAAGTTGGTTGGGAGGAAGCCCCAACTCTGTTAGGAACACACAACACAACACAACAGTTCGTGCACAACTTCCGTAAGAACAGTCCACAAGGATGCGGTAGTCACAACACACAAGGGAAGATAACACGTACAACACTCAGCAGATGAGTCCGTGTGAGTGCAACGATTATTATAGCAAGTTTTTTGTGAAAGGTATGTCTGGTCTCCGGTGAGGTAGCCACCATGAGCAAGACAACATTAACAACATATACAACACATTTTCAGTAATATATTATGTATTACAACAAGTGAATGAGTTCAAGTGTTAAACATAGGTTAAAGCAACATGTATTACAAGTGTTCAAGATTAGTCATACAACAGTTATAATGCATGTATGAAAATGTGTTGACCTATTAGAAAGCTTCTGAATTAAGCAAAAGTTCCAAGACACATCATTACACCATACATCACTAACCCCGTGGGCAGGGCATTGGAGCCACTACTTACTCCTCAAAAAAAAGATTACAGAGTCTCAAGACTATGTGGGAGGATCTGAGGTGAAAAGTCCTTTCCATGTACAAATGAGGGGGTATTTATAGCCAAGGGTGAAACTGACCCTTGTGGTTGTTCGACTAACCTCATGATTGTTTGACTTTACATGACTCTTCATAAAACAAGTGGGTCTCTTGGACTTCCATGATACATTACATTGATTGACAGTATGGCCCACAATAGATATGTGGACGACATGACTCATGAAATGACTCAACATGACAGTGCTGGTACATTGGTGCTGTTGTTGGTGTGCATGTCGAGCTGCAGTGTTGCTGGGTGATGGATGTCCTCATGGTGTGTCCCAACTTCACCTTTGCATGGAAAAGTGCGTGGAGCCTTTGATGGTGATTGGTTCACTTGATGTTGCATTCACACATTTCTCCTTGCTTGTATGTTGGTAAGCTTGACAGGTTCGTCTGTTCGCGAAAGGTGAATGTTCGTTCGTCCATCTGTTCAGGAACACATATTTGCATGATCATCTGTTTGCGAGCATAGCTCCTTGCTTGCATCATCTATTCGTTTGTTGGTGAACCTGTCCTTCTGCATGTGCTCCCTTCGTTCATCCCATCTGTCGTCGCACCATGTTCATTTGTGTACCTTTATCTGCAGTCACTCATGATGAGATGAAATCAAATCCAAAAACCTCCTAGTCTACCATGATGCATGATAATTTCGGATGCAGGTGACCGGGAGAGGTAACAAGGTTGTGAGGTGAGATGGAGGCTCTAAGCACTGCTGATGAAAACTGTGAAAGAGTCAATGGGTGATGAAGATGGGCAATCCAAATTGACAGTGATTGTTTGTGGGGTCTGGTTCAACTGGAGGATAAAAATGCACAGTTTTTGGGAGGAACAGTACGGGCTATGGGAAGGAAAAATATGCACAATTTCTGCAATGAACAAGCAGTGGGAGCTTGGTAGCAAAAACTGCACAATTCCTGGAGGGAACTGGTAGCAAAAACTGTGCAATTCCTGAGGGGAAATGGCATTCAGTTGCTAGAGCTTGGTAGTTAAAACTGCGCAATTCCTGAGGGGAACTATCAGTCGGCTATCGGGAGATGTTGGCGAGAAAAACTGTGCTGATGTTGGGAGGCTAGCCAACTGATCACCTCTGCATAGTTTTTGAGTTAAGCGAACTATTGGGCAGTAGAGGACTTGCTCATGAAAATTACACAATTTTCTTGATGAGCAGCCGGTTGATTGTTGGGAGGTTTGACTGGAAAAAATGTGCAATTTTCTGTGGGATACAGGGATGGGCACTGGGTGTCTTTCTAGCTTTTTTGTGTAATTTTCCCAGTTAGCAGAGCAAGCAAGGTTTGCAGCCTCTGTGAAATTTTGGAGGGGAGTTAGTCCCGAGGTGACCGTCGAGTCAAACTCTTCAGTTGACCAACATGAAGGCTGATTGATTTGATTGCGGGCAACACAACTTGAAATGGATTGCTTGGTGCTTCTATGCTGTTTTAGGTGACATTCGATCGAGTCGATGGTATGGTGATGTTCTAGCTTTCAAAGGGGAGTTCGGCCGTTGGAACTTCTGCAAAATGACTAAGTGTGTAAACAAGTGAAAGATGCATATGTGATCCTGTAGACACACACTTACATGACTCGACGATGAGACGACTGAAATCATCCAGATACACATGCTCCACATGATTGACTAACGGTGTGAGCGACAAGCGCGACATTTGTGATTGATCATTGGTCGACCATGACGACGCTTGTGCGACAGTGTATGTGACTCCGTGTGTGAGTGAAATAGATGTCTTCATAGGGAACACAACATGTACACACGAAGCGAAGACCTTGAGCATGACCAGAACATGGTCACAAGCATGACATTGACATCAACATGAAAAATCATGGGTGAAATGATCAGCAAGGTCGGTGTGAAGACTCACACGATCTCACAGAGTGAACCTGAGTGTGTGCAATCATCAAGTGAAACTCTCAAGGGAGGCTTCGGAATTGGGTGCAAGACAAAGTTTTGGAGGGTGGTTGTAGCCGCTAAAACACCCTCCAAGATTTGCCAACACCCCAAGGTGGTGAATTTTTTTGAAAGATATCACTAGATAGATTATTTTAACAAATTAAGAGGATTTAATGATGATGTAACTATGGAATTTTCCATGAATTTTCAAAAAAATGGAAAAAAATAGATATGTGGCTATTGTTAAGGGTCATGAAATATTTGTAACTAAATGCATTATTATTAAGGTATCTAGGATGAGGTAGCATATCATATTTTATCTCCTATGAAGGAAGGAAGGCTAAGTATAGTTTATGTTTATCAAATCATACCCCAATACCAACTAGACACCAATTGCACTTAGAAGTTGTAGAGACCATAAATGTGCCATATTTCGACCTTTACATGGAATAATTTCCAAGGAAATAAAGGGGGTAAACATGAGTTTCTAGGCCATCATGGGCTCATTCAACTACTGGTTTGCCATACTTTGGATAAGTTGGAGCACATTTTCTTTTGGATTTATTTTAGAGATATGGATAGGAAATATTTCTTGGAGAACCAAGAGGAAATGAAGGATAAGGATATTACAAAAAAGGGAAAGAATAAATTCACAAGTCCAGGGTGCTATAAACATAAGGCAAAGAAAAATATCAAAGTATAAAACTCAGATAAGGAAGTTGCAACCACCCTAATCAAGTTAAGGAAAACTACAAAACTCAAAAGGAGCACACCAATCATAGATTTAGATCCCTAGGTCTAGAGAAGGAAGAGAACAAGATAAAAAGGGATCTTTGGATAAATGGAACCACCTTTCACAATAGTGGTGCAAATTGAAGACTCACCCTACCCTACAAATCACCTTCAATAAACCAAGAAACACCTCAACTAGCACAAGCATCCCCAACGGGCTAAGAAACCTTACCAGTAGCAAGAATTTAAGGTCCAAGAAGGGATACTCCTACAATATTGCTACTTCATGCATAGGGAAAGATGAAGTTGTGTCACATCTAGAGGAAAAACATTGATTACTGGGGGATGATGCTACTTTATCTTGTCAAAGAAAGTGGCAGTCCCCACCTTACATCCTTCAAATATAGGAACCCCATTCCCCATTCAAATTACAAGTTGTTAAATCAAGGGCTACAATGTGCAAGAAATTGGTGCAAACAATGAGCACAATATGGGTTGGGATGAATATTCAATCCACTTCTATTAGTTAGACCAAAACTAGATTTTGACTAAACAAAAGAGGATCAACATTGGAAAATAATTGAAGAGGAAACATGATTTTATCATCAAAGGGAAGTCACTATATATACATCCCAAGATATCAAAAAAGAACGTAAGAACCAACATGACCAAGAGGAATAAGATAAATAATAACAACATTAAAAGGTACATTTTTCAAAGTATTGAGGGGCCTCTTAGGCTCATAACATGTCATCATACATAAGACATTAGGCATTAGGTAAATATGGATACATATATGAACTAATGTAATAAATGGTTAGTTGGAGTAGGTGCAATCATTTCAACCATCCTTTCAATGTACAAACACATATGAAGAATGAATAGAAAAAGTGGTTGGTTAACCTTCCTAATATGATATATTTGTTATGTAATTAATTTCAACTATTGAAGATAGTTGAATGTTCAGGAACTAACTTCTCTAAAAAAATGCATTACTAGCAACATCTAGAATATCATACTAAATTCAACATTTAATGTTGACAATAGGTGAATGTTGTGGATAAGAAACCTTGTATCTTACATCATCTCCATTCCAAAAAAGGTACAATGGTTCAAAGCCTTCTTTGTTAAGAAAGAGGAAAATAGGAATTTCTTAATCCATGTATTTATGGACCATTGAATGGGCAACAAAAGCTATTCCATCCCATTAGAAGAGAACTATATTAGAAAAAAATGTATGGTAAGAACTTTTGTTATTACACTCTAGGTTACATAGATAGTAAAAGGAAATCAAAAGATCCACATGGAGATAGTGAACTCAAGAGCTTCATTGTACATAGTGTGAAAACATAAGTAACTAGTAAGATTTTCAAATAGTAAGTTTTAATTATTCAATGCTAAGAACCATAAATCTAGCCATTCTAAGTGTTACCCCTCATACTGTATGAGGTGGCATTTGTGTTTTTTCTCATGATCTAGTTGCATAAGATACTTTTTGATGAAATTGATTAATCATTGGACAGATGTAGAGGAAATTTTATGGGCACACACACTTTCCCTAACATTACCCTAATGATTCCACTAGCTAACTTCTACCAACCTTTATGCCAATTGTATCTAATCTTGCATTGTGGACAAGATTGATTTCCATCTTTCCACTCATATTCATAGCAAGGCTTGCATATTGGAAATGCACACTCATTGCAAGCTACAAAGAGCTCCCCATCTGCTTCTAAGCCAACATCATATCCACATATATGGAAAACATGGCTATTTATGTATTGTGGAGGCTTAGGCTACAATAATTGAATAAAATATCCACATAAGAACTTGTGAGATAACATAATCCATTAAATGAAAAATAGAGCATTGGCAACAATTTTTAAAAAGGCACGAAAGTATCTAGACTGATAATCCATAGAACATATGATCCAAACTTGTCAAGTAACACCGGTTAAATAAAAAATAATGAGAAATAATACCTAACATTTCGTGAAGAGGAATAAGGTGTTCCAATTACAGCTGGACATCCAAAACATAATATAGTCTTTAACTACAATATATAGGAAGTGGTCAATTGAATCCATATTTGTTTCACATTGATATATTTAATAAATCACGTCCCTTTTCTAAGCCTATAAATTACATTATGTGATATTCATTTCAAAGAGCACCACTCAACTCATGTTATTCTTTGGAAAATCTTCCAGCTCTAACAAACACCGAGACATCAAAGCCATATTAAAAATATTGAACCTAGTTTGGATGTGCTTTGTAATTATTTCAACATAGATTTATATGTACTAAAAATGTCCCCTTCTAGATAAGGACAAAATTTAATGGAAAATACAACCTAGGCCTTAAAAAATAAAAATAAAAAGACAGAATGGCTCCAATTTCAGAGAAGAAATTAACTGTCGTAATACATGAGAAAAAGGAAAATTTATCTAGCTCCAAAGAAATGGAAAAACAAATTCCATTTTAATAAAAGAATAAAATATCAATGAATATATGTTGAGATTTGTAGCTTGGGAGGTACTCCAAACCCTAGGCTAGAGGGATGTGGAGGAGTTGGCACACAAAAGTGGCTTCTGGACTAAGAACCCAAGCATGTGGGTGTGAATCCATGAGGATAATTCTCCATGTGATAATTTGATTTGATAAAGGACTTTGAGAGTAAACCCACACAATGAAAATCACTCAAATCTGAGTTGTAAAAGTGAAGATATGAATTTTTGAAGTTATGATGTGGGCTTGTGGCACAAAGGACAAGTCGGCCTTGGCTTGTAGAGGTGCCCTTTAGGGCTAGATGTTTCCACATGAGATATGTATAAATAAGAGGTAAGGGAGACCTCATTTCACACATGAAAAATGCAATCACATCAAGGATAATCTCTGAAATGGAAGTGAAGTTTGAGGCTAAAGAAGACGGTATTTTGGAAGTGTCTTGGCACTATTTTGGAGAAAATTTCTTGTTGTACTAAGAACACATTTATGAGGTAAGAGGATGGGTATTTATGTGCTATTTTATGTGTGATTAGTATATTTTATGGGCCACATATACCTGTTGTATAGGAACAACGTGTATTGGAGGTTGTTTTGAGGGTCGTGAGGCCTAGTAAGCGTCTTGCCTTCAAGTTGTAGCCTTTAAGATGGATAGCACAAGAGAACAGGGTTAGACCAAAACCAAAACAAGGGTATTCTCATGTTCTAGAGGCTTCATATCTTTCTTTTGGTGGATAATTTGTTGTAGGATTCATTTAGGAGGAGCCTTAGGCCCTACAACAAGTGCTTTGGATTACCTGTAGGACAACAAAGGTAGCATTATGATTAAAAAACGGAATATAGTGATAGGAGCTATGTTTTTGGGTGTTGTAGCAATGTGAATTCATCCCTAACCAAACTTCTAGAAGCACAGATCCCAAGGGCAAGAGGTGACCAATAGTGTGTTGGAGTTTGTGCCCTCTTGTTGATGTTGATTTGCTAGAGGATGTGGGTCTAGGTTGGACTAGTTGTGGGAGATTGTTAGCAACCAAGAGGAAGGGTATTCCTAGTAGTTGGATGTGCTAACTAGAATGACATGCATTAGTGTCCTGTGGAAATTTATTTACAAAATCCAATGAACTTACAGCTGGAAGTACCAGACAGAAGTCCTAAACAGATACAAAGATAAAATTAGCTACAGTCACCTTAGAAGATAAAATTTGTAGTATAAGTTCTATGCAAAGTTGCAATGTCAATATTGGTATATATGTATACATAGCTCAAGCCCATACAAGTCAGTGAACTAAGAAAATCTACAAGTGTCTCTCTTGAAGATCTCTACAAATAAGTTTTGATGAAAGAAATCGATATCTTAAGACATGTACACCACATAACCAAACAGGAAGGATGTCTACAGTTAGAATTCTTTGCATGACATTAATAAAAGTCACTATACCGCTTGAAGATAGTTTCTCTGATCATGACATGCAGGAGCAGGCCTAAAAGTAGTCTCCATGATCATAAAAAAAAAAAAAAAAAACATAGTCTTTAAGAAGGATCTATCACCTTTGTTCGATGATAGGAAAATTCAAGTTCTGTAGCAGTAAAAATATGCTGACAAGGAATAATTATTTAAATAAAGATTTAGTAATTATTCCTAGACAAAATTAAATAAATAATGATTTATCTAATTATTCTCATGGTTTTTTTTTATTTAAATCAGAAAATAACTTAATCAAGGTGGTTTACTAAATTATTTTCCATAGTGAAAGTGATTTTACTATGGTAAAATTAAATCCACATGGTGTATTTCGATCCACCTAGTTAGAAATGGCTAGGTGATCATTTTTTGGTGATAACAGATTGCCCCCACACGTATGAGTGTTAGGAGAAAATCATATGACCGAAATATGTTGTAGATTACACTTCCACGAGACACCAAAAGGGGAGTCAGAGAGAGAGAGAGAGATCTGAAGCAAGTCAAGGATGGAAAAATAATGGAGGGGAGAGACCTACAATACTGATAGAAGTCTCCTTTTATGTGGTAGTACATGATCTCAAATGAGGCGGGGGAGGCATACCCATACCTTCCGAGATAACTACATACAAAGAATAATAGTGAGCCCAACAATGTGGGATTGAGTTATAAAGTACATGATACATGATACACTAGCATCAATGGGCCATAAAATAATACAATGGATCCCATATACATAATGCGCATGGAAAAACATAGGTCAGGACTCAATAAAGTAACATTTGAGTACATGAGATATAATTCCCTTCAAGATGACATGGGAAAGGGGGGGGGATCACAACCGAAGAAGCCATGCTGAACAGGAAAGGGATATGAAGATCTGAATGGGTCATCTAAAGGAGACATGCATGCTATGGGCGTTACAAGTGGCGGAAATCGAACCCATCAAATCTGTGGAACTGTATCTGGGGTTGGATCAACATTTTTGGTCATCCGAGCATGTGGGGGGCTACCTGAAGGGCTACCCCCTCATGAGGTCTGGAACATCTCGTACACACCCAGGAATCACTAGGATAATTGTCTAGATCACTGAACTGTCAAGCGTACGAATCTCAAGCGTGCGATAAGGAGTTGATGTCAAGCACGTGATAAACAACCAAGTCAAAGGGAAATAATGAGTCCATTTGCCTGATCTGAGGTACCGAACAAAGATGGAAGATGGAGCCAAGGTACATTTCCCTCTAGACTACTCTTCTGGAATAAATGTGCTGAGGTTGACAGAAGAGAACTCACCATAGTTAAGGCAATGAGGAATCCTCAACAAAGGCACGAGGGAAAATAGTAGTGTGACTGATGGACTGACACTAGGGATGATGATGTAAGGAAACAAGATGAGTGGCGAACTTGCGACTTTCCTTTTCAGAGAATAATACAAAAGGGTTGACCTGTCAGTGACTGACTCGATTTGAAGGGGTTGGTCAATGACTCAAACAGGGGTTTGGCAAAGACGAATCAGAAGAACTGGAGGTCAAATATGAGTAAAATGGGAGAAATACAACCCTACGATGAATGGAACACTATAACGAGTCTCAAATGGGGACTCAAAATTGACTCCATAAACACAAGGGTGACACATCTTAGATGCTCTGAATAAGGGTGACTCAATTGTAGGTTTTAACCTTGTACAAAAATTACCTGCATACGAATTCTTAAACAAAGAAAATAAAAAAATGCGAGAGCATAACCCATAAAACACATATGCATAGAGATTTTTCCCTGGATCCCAAAACCGGGACTACCAGCTTGATTTTTCATTATGTTCCTTTCAATGTTACAATACATATTTATACATGCCGAAGCATCCAATACCATGGACCGAAAACCATCGCGTCCAATACCATGGACCGAAAACCATCGCGTCCAAAAAACATGTGCAAAAATCATGCACAAAACCATAGGTGGGTCCGCCCAACCTAACATATGGTCCAAAACCAAAATTTTCCGGGGCGCTGCCCCGGACCCCATAAAGTGGGGTTACGGGTGCCCTTCAAACCCCCTATTAACTACGTGGAAAGAATATAACACAACCCAACAATCTCCCACTTGTTGTTTTCTTTCCACAGGGGGCCACAGGAGAGCTTAGTCATTTTTCAGCCCTGAGATTCCCATTGCTTCTCTACACCAAGAGAACTTCTCAGAGCTCACAGATTTTGTCAATGCATCTGCAGTATTCTTCAAAGTGTCCACCTTTACCAGCAACACCTTTCTGTCTTCTATCATATCCCTCACAAAGTGATATTGAACATCAATGTGCTTTGTATTTGAATGATAAGCAGGGTTCTTTGCCAAGAAAATTGCACTTTGGCTGTCACAGTCTATTCTTATAGCTCCCTGTACTAACCCCATACTTGAACACAATCTCTGCAACCAAACTGCTTCCTTGCTTGCATGAGTGGCTGCCATGTATTCTGCCTCTGTAGTTGATAGTGCCACTACAGATTGTTTCTTACTCATCCAACTGACTGCACCTCCAAATAGGTTAAACACATACCCACTTGTAGATCTTCTCTAATCTAGATCTCCAGCCCAGTTTGCATCAACAAAGCCATGAATATCAAACACTCTGTCCAATCCTGGTCTTCCTTGGTAGCACAAACCATAATCACTAGTGCCATGCAAATACCTGAAAATCCGCTTCACTGCTGTCCAGTGCTCCTTCCCAGGTTTTGACATAAACCTGCTCAATACTCCCACTGCATGTGCAATGTCTGGTCTAGTACAGACCATTGCATACATCAGGCTACCCACTGCACTTGCATATGGAACACGAGACATGTCCTCTTCCTCTTCTTGTGTCTTGGGACACTGTTCAGCAGATAACCTCACACCTACAGGAATAGGAACCTTCACCGGTTTACTATCCTGCATATTAAACCTCTGGAGTATTGTCTCGACATACTTCCTCTGGTTTAACCAGAGCTTCCTCTTTGACTGATCTCTTTTAATTTCCATGCCCAAAATATAGTTTGCAGCACCAAGATCTTTCATGTCGAATTTGGAGGATAATTGGGTCTTCAAATCCTGGATAATTTCTTTGTCATTTCCAACCAACAACATATCATCCACATACAAGACCAGATAAATAATACGGTCACCAATTAATTTAAAATACACACAATGATCTGCTTTGCTTCTGGTGAAGCCAAGTCCTCGTATAAATGTATCAAATTTCTGATACCACATCCTTGGTGACTGTTTTAACCCATACAGAGACTTCTTTAACTTGCATACCAGTTCTTTCTAACCCTTCACCGCAAAGCCTTCAGGTTGCTTCATGTAGATTTCCTCTTCCAAATCCCCATGAAGAAATGTTGTCTTCACATCCATCTGTTCTACCTCAAAATCAAAAGCAGCAACAACAGATAAAAGTAATCTAATAGAAGTTACCTTGGCAACAAAAGAAAAAATATCACCAAAATCAATTCCCGGCACCTGGGAATAACCTTTTGCTACCAACCGAGCTTTGTATTTCTCCACCTTTCCTTCTGCATTTGTCTTCTTCTTGAACACCCATTTGCTGCCAATGGGTTTCCTTCCAGCCGGCAACTCCACCAGATCCCAAGCCTCATTTTTGTGCAAAGATGCCATTTCATCGACCATGGCCTCTTTCCAGAGTTTTCCATCCTCTGAATCCACTGCTTCCTTCACAGTTCTGGGATCATTATCAGTAACAAAAAAAGCAAAATTTGAACTGAAAGCAGATGGACTATACCTTTCTGGCTGCCTTCTTTCTCGAACTGATCTTCTCACAGACGGAGTTTGTGGCTCTTCATCTTCTGATTCCTCCTCTGCTGCAGAGTCTGATTCTTCCTCCTTTGGCTCAAACTCTATCTTCTCAGGTTCCTTTGGTTGGACTTCATGTTGAATAACATCTTTTACCTCTCTGAAAAACACATCTCGGCTGTACACAACCTTCCGTGTGACTGGGTTCCAAAGCTTATAACCCTTTAAACCATCCTTATACCCAATAAAGATGCACTTTTCAGATTTACTATCCAACTTGGTTCGTTTCTCCTTTGGAACATGTACATATGCATCACATCCAAATACCCTTAGATGTGAAAGAGAGGGTTTCTTACCAGTCCATACTTCTTGTGGAGTCTTATCCTCCAACGCTGATGAAGGTGATCTGTTGATCAGGTAACATGCAGTATCCACCGCCTCTGCCCAGAATTCCTGTCCTAACCGGGCACCACTGAGCATGCTTCTTGCCCTTTCCATCAACGTCTTGTTCATTCTTTCTGCGACTCCATTTTGCTGAGGTGTATATGGAGTAGTCTTCTGCCGTGCTATACCACACTTCTTACAAAATTCTTCAAATTCCTTGCTGCAAAATTCTCCACCATTATCTGTCCTCAGCACCTTTATCTTCTTCTCTGTCTGATTTTCCACCAGAGCCTTAAATTATTTAAACCTGTCAAAGACTTCAGATTTCTTCTTAAGAAAATATATCCATGTATTCCTTGAGAAGTCATCTATGAATGATACATAGTACACAGACTTACTTAATGATGGAACCTTCACAGGTCCAAACACATCACTGTGCACAAGCTCTAATATCTGTTTCGTCCTCTTACCACCAGAGGGGAAACTCACTCGATTCTGCTTCCCATATACACAATTTTCATAGAAATCAAAATCCAGAGAGCTATTATTCATACCTTCTACCATACCTTTACCATGAAGTATTCGAAGGCCTTTCTCTCCAATATGTCCAAGCCTTTGATGCCACAACATGGTCTTCTCTCCAGAGACCACTAGATTCTCTACTCCATTTTCAGGAACCATAGAACTATTGCACCCATCAACAACAGTGCTACCTTGCAGCTTGTACAGAGTTCCAATCCGAACTCCCCGCATTAATATCAGTGCTCCTCGAACCATCTTGCAGGTATCTTTCTTGAACACTGTCTTTACACCTGCATCATCCAACTTGCTTACAGAAATCAGATTTCTGGCCAATGCAGGAATATGTAGAACACCCGGAAGTGTTCTAACCCTTCCACCTTGCAACTTCAACTTTACTTTTCCCCGACCAATGATTCTAGCCTTCCTATCATCTCTTAAGAAGACATCACCACCATCGTATTTCTCATACTCGCAGAACCACTCTCTATGGGGAGTGAAGTGAAAGGATGCACCTGAGTCAATCAACCATGCCTCATGATCTACATGTGTACTTGAAGAAGCCAAGTACACATCCCCACCTTCATCTGAGGTGGTTTTCGCCTCTGCAGAAGGAGCATCATTAGATCCCTTTCCTTTATTAGGAGCTTTAGATTTACAATCCCTTCTGAAGTGCCCTTCCTTTCCGCATTTCCAACACACCACCTTTGTAGGTTTTCCTGGAGATTTAGATCTCCCTCTAGATTTAGATCTCCCACTCGATGACTTATTTTTGTTTCTATTTTGGGACCGTCCTCGTACAGACAAGGCATCACCATTCTGGTTGTCCATATTTTTCTGTCTCATCTCCTCCGTCAGCAAGGCTGAGACTATTTCATCAAACTGCAAAGCAGTTGCATTGCTACCTATTGCAATAACCAGACTATCCCACGAATCTGGTAGAGAACACAACAGACTGATGCACTTATCTTCATCTGAAATTTTAATATCAACAGATAATAACTGACTTACCACAGTATTAAACGCATTCAGATGCTCTGTTACCGAGTCTCCATCTTTCATCCTCAGGTTATACAGCTTTTTCCGTAGGAACAGTTTATTCACCAGAGACTTAGATTGGTACAAAGTCCCTAGCTTGACCCACAAAGCCTTTGTCGTAGCTTCCCCTGATACATTCAGCAATACTGAATCCAAGACACATAATCATATTGTGCTCTTTGCCTTCTGATCCAACTTCTTCCATTCTTCATCGGTCACTCCCGATGGTTTAGTACCCGGATCTACCGCGATCCACTGATCTTTATCCACCAAAAGATCCTCCATCTTGAGTTTCCACAACTCAAAATTCTGACCATTGAACTTCTCAATCTCTATCTTTCCACTACTCGCCATCTTCTTTCACCACCAGAATCGATCTCGCAGATCTCCCACTGAACAGGGTCTACCACAGGCCCGAGCGAAACCCCTCAGCAACAAAGGCGTCCCCTTGAAGTCAAAACAGCTCCGATACCAAATGTAGGTTTTAACCCTGTACAAAAATTACCTTCATACGAATTCTTAAACAAAGAAAATAAAAAAATGCGAGAGCATAACCCATAAAACACATATGCACAGAGATTTTTCCCTAGATCCCAAAACCGGGACTACCAGCTTGATTTTTCATTATGTTCCTTTCAATGTTACAATACATATTTATACATGCCGAAGCATCCAATACCGTGGACCGAAAACCATCGCGTCCAATACCATGGACCGAAAACCATCGCGTCCAAAAAACATGTGCGAAAATCATGCACAAAACCATAGGTGGGTCCGCCCAACCTAACATATGGTCCAAAACCAAAATTTTCCGGGGCGCTGCCTCGGACTCCATAAAGTGGGGTTACAGATGCCCTTCAAACCCCCTATTAACTACGTGGAAAGAATATAACACAACCCAACAATCTCCCACTTGTTGTTTTCTTTCCACAGGGGGCCACAGGAGAGCTTAGTCATTTTTCATCCCTGAGATTCCCATTGCTTCTCTACACCAAGAGAACTTCTCAGAGCTCACAGATTTTGTCAATGCATCTGCAGTATTCTTCAAAGTGTCCACCTTTACCAACAACACCTTTCTGTCTTCTATCATATCCCTCACAAAGTGATATTGAACATCAATGTGCTTTGTCTTTGAATGATAAGCAGGGTTCTTTGCCAAGAAAATTGCACTTTGGATTGCCCCGGACCCCATAAAGTGGGGTTACGGGTGCCCTTCAAACCCCCTATTAACTACGTGGAAAGAATATAACACAACCCAACATCAATGTTGTTGCCATGTGGGAGAGACCCAATGGGGAAATGAAAACATGAGTAAATTATGGTTACTCATAACCAAAATTGACATGTCAGTCAACCAATGCAAAGGTAAAGTGGTACGAGAGTATGGATGGCTCAGATGAAGAGATTCGGCTTTAAGAGGCGGCAAAGTGAGACCTCATGGAAAAAATGGCTTACGGGTGAAGTTTCAAATTACCAAAAACAAAGAGAGACCCATTGTAGAAATCGATGAGGGATTTCCAATAGTGTTGACAATTCGTCAAACGGAGCTACGGTTTTGTCACAATGGATGACAGAAAAAACTAGGGTTTTTCCTATAAAAGGGCTTTTTGCCTCCAAATCCAATTCATTGGCATAATGAGATGTGGAGAATTTGGAGAGGAGTAGAAGGCCCTAAATCTTTTGGAGATCGTAGCGAACAAACCAACCATCGGAATTAGGGTCTACGAGTTTCAGGTAAATGGCCTTACTTGTCTAAAACTGGGCTTAATGCTTATTGGAAGAGTGGTTCATGGTGAAGAATCAAGGGAAGAAATGGATACAAGATTGAACTACTAGAGAAGGTTTAGAATCATCCCTGCCCACCAATTCAAACATGGGGAATGTGACATCATATAGAGTATAATATTTGAAGATATGGTATCAAGTGTCTACAATATGCGATGTGTATATGGCTTGTCGAAGAGGCCGCTAGGACAAACTATCCAAGGAATGAAATGATAATCGACCATACATAGATAAATGGGGTCTAGGCCGAGACTTATGTTAATTAAGTGAGAATGTGGCCAGGGATGCCATCATGCCCCCAAGTATTGGATACTGCCCCCAAGCATATGTGATGGAGGGGATTGATACGATTTGTAAAGGTGGGAATGATGCCCCAAGCAGGAGGAGTTTGTGGAGGGTCATTGTGTTCCAAGTGCTCGAATAAGTGATTCAAGCATCTTGTCCCAACTGCCACGAGATCCCCCAAATGGCGATGAGGAAATGTAGAGGCATATGTGCCCCCTAGTTTTCCATGGATATATGAAGCATGTTATGGGCATACTAGATGTATTTAGAGTAGTGGACTCTAAACAAATTGTGATGATGTGGTTCGCCATTTGTTTATGGTTGTCTTCTTATGGGAAGAGTGGATATATATAGTTAAATAAAGGAAATGTTGGATTACCAATCTTGTTTGGTACTGCATAATCAAATGGATTGAATTTATGGGTTCACATACATGGTGTCACTATACCAAAGAGTGGATTCAGATATAATGAACTGATGCTCA
The DNA here is from genome assembly GCA_031772625.1 of Pinus tabuliformis. NCBI lineage: Eukaryota > Viridiplantae > Streptophyta > Pinopsida > Pinales > Pinaceae > Pinus > Pinus tabuliformis. The sequence goes on along the minus strand of CM062814.1, from coordinate 691,674,675 downwards.
CCTAGAAAACATGGTGGTTGAACAAAAACAATGTCTAAGGGATTGGGTTTTGGATGTAATATGAAGGGATGAGTAAGTGGATCATCCCAAGAGTGATCTGAAGTGATATGAGACTCTAGAGGTTCTTCTAAATGGGGAAGAATAATGGTACTAGAGTTGACACTACCAGATGCACTAGGAGGGTTGGGGAGAATTGCTTCTCTTGGACTCTCAAAAATGGATGCCCACTTACCCAAACATTTAGTGGCAATTTAAGGGCCACAAGGTGGATGTGGTTCAAATTTTTGGGTTCAAAGTAAGGGGTGGTTAAACCAGCCGACCTCACTATGGATGAAGTATTTGGACTCCACAACATATTGGTCATGGGTTTGCTGCGGAAGGAAGTATGCACGATGGTGCATATCATCCCAAGGGTAATCAAGGGTGGTCATAGCTTCCATGATGTCTTCATCATAATGGAAGATGGATGGACTGGAGGAAGAAATACCACATGATGGCAAAGAGCTACCTGAAGCATATTCATGAGAGACAAGGTTCACATACGCATCGTCAAAGGTGGGAGACATATGACTAATAGATGGAATATCTACCGATGTTGAGACCGGTGTGTTCATCAAAGAAGGTTCAACAGAATCACAAGAGGAGACATCAAGGGAGTTCCCAGGTATCGATCTCATGAATGACGATAGGTAGAGAATAGGAGCAGAACTATCTGTCATCTTGACATCAAGGGGAGGGATCACAATGGTTGTTGTAGAGACCTCCTGTTCTAGTGTAGAAGTGGGACCAGAATCTGTAGGTAAAGGAGAAGTGGACTCATTATGAGTGACCTCTAATTCACGAAGCACTTGAAGTGTATCACGAAAATCTTCAAGATGGGGATAGTGATGGGAATAGTGGCCATAGTTATCACACAAAGCACAAGGGTGGTTTGTGCATAACGATAAGATCTTCTTAGCTAAATTAGGTAAGGTGACATGGACCTTAGGAATGTTAGAATTAGGGAAGGTATCAATGACCACATCCTTAACATGAGGGAGTTTAGGACAATTATTGGTGGCATGACTGACAACATCACACAAAGTGCAAGGAGGAAGAGGCTTTGGTGGCTTAGGAGGAGTTGGAGTTGTAGGGGGAGCCTTGTCTTGAGTTCCCTTCTTTCAGGATTTGTCACGCTTTCCCCCCTCATCAGACGCTTTTGCAACGGGAGAAGGCTCTTGTTGAGGTTGTTGTGGAATTGAAGCGAAGGCAGGGGTAGGAACAACTGGTTGGCCCGGGGTCAAAACGGTGTAAGGTTTCAATTGATTAGGTGGAGTGTTTGCGGGGGGATTGATGTACCAGACTGGGATCCCTAAGGTAATATTGCGTAAACTCAATGTAGCCATGGAAGGTGTATCATAAACTCCTGGTGGTGGGAATAAGAAAGGTATCTTACCAAAAGGACAATGGCTTGGAGGAACTGCTCCACAATGGTTAAGGCCGGGGGGAACGGTTACGGGTGGAAATGGGTTAAGATAGATACTAGAAGAAGGAAGTGATCCTTGAGGATTTGTACTAGTAGGTAGGGTTGAGTCAAGCACAATAGGTTGTGAAGGTGTCAACTATTGTGAAGGCATAGTGAACCATTTGTGGGTGGCCCGCAATGCTTGGAGCATGCAAAAACACGATGAGATAGGCTCAGAAGGAGTAGGCAATAGGACATAGTAAGCACCAAGTAAAGAGGAATCTTTATAGACTCCTGGAGAGATAGACGAGATAGTCTTATTGTCAACCACAAAAGAAATGTTGGTCTGAGGCGAAGTCTAGGATTTTGGATCATAGTACGTCAATTGATCTATTATGAAAACCTTTCCATTATGGGGAAAGCACATCTTGCAGTGAATTATTGATGTGACAGTTGACATGGCGTAAGTATAACTACAACCCAAAAGGATGTTATAGTCTAGGGGAGCATCAATGACTTCGATGTCAATAAAAACGATCTTGCCAACAACTGTGACTAGGTCGTTGCGATATAAGCCAAGGGGTTGTGAAGGATGACCATCCCATGCATGCAGAGTGATGGTGGACGGGGATAGGTCAGGGGAACCAAGTTGCTTCCAAACATTGGCGGTCATCACATAGGTGGATGCGCCTTCGTCAATGATACACCACTGAACAGTGGCATTTCAAATGGAGACTGGAATTTGAAAAGCAACGGATGAAGGTAACAGATGATTTTGCGACTTGTCAACATGAAAGACAATCATTTCATCATCTTGAGGATCCACAACACCTAGAGTAGATATTAGAGATTTTCATTGTGATGGGCATGTTATAACAACTTCCAGTGTTGACATGGCAGTAGGAGACTGCGCCAAGTCATCTACTATGCTATATGTATGGGCGGCTCTGGTAGAAGCAGCGTTTCGATGTAACAAACCTTTTGGGATCTTGGGAATGACCTCGACCTTAGGTTGAGGAATTTATAAGGTATCTTTGGGTGACAATAGAGGCTTGGTAGGCACTTTGGGTTGGGACTCAACTTCAGACTTAGCAGGTGGCTTGTCATATTGGCACGATCGAGTCTTGAGGTTGACTTGCTCGATATTTACCTCATCAGAGTTCATCAAGATAATTTGATAATCGCGTTGACTAGGTGGTGGAGTTGGTTGAGTTTCTTGACCTTGTGTAGGTTGAGCAATTATGTATCCTTGTTGAGGAAAAGGGTTGGTAAGCACAACCAGTTGGGATGAAGCAGGAGGAGGAGGAGGAGCAGTGGGTTGCGATCCTCGAGAAGTTGCTTGAGCTTCCCATGCTTGTCGCGTCCGAGGTAAAAGAGGATACTCATGGGTATAATTACCATAGACTCCACAACAATAAAAAGGTTTTTTTGTACGAAGACCCTTGTTCTTCTTGGGGCGACCATCCTATTGTTGGGTTGTGGGGTTAGGTGGAGGACCCTGAGGGGTATTGGGTGGAGGACCCTAGCTGCCTTGATTACCTTGAGGCTGCTAATTCTTATTACCCTTCCCCTTTTTCCTTTTCTTGGGGTTAGGGTGATTGGGTCCACTCTGTTGAGCGTACACTTGTCCTTATGGAGGAGGTTGTTGTTGCAGCAGAGGGGGAGCAAGCATGGGTGGCTAGGGTGCAGGTGCCGGAGGTGCTGGAGCAATAGGTTGTGCATACAGATAATAGGGAGATGGGGAAACATTGGTATAAGCAAGAGTAGCAACAATTGGCCTTGACATCTATTGATGTGGAGGGGGATATGCATATGGCGTGCTAGGACTTAGATAAGGATTTCCCTGTGGAGGATTGGAGGAGGGATAATTATATATGGAACTGGTCCCTTTCTGGGGGTGACCATAACTCATTTGAGGTGGAGGATATGGTTGAGGGTGTGATATGGTTCCAACTATGCCATCTGCTGCATGATATTCCCCCGGTATGTTAGTTGCACTAGGCCGAGGTAGATCAAGGATGATAATGTAAATGTAACCTGACTGAGTGTAAATCAGATCAAATTTGAAAGCTATTTGGAATGAAACTTCCTTGGATTGAGGAAGTGTGATGCGACATCTTTTGCATTGGGGGCAAGCAACAATATAAGAAACCAATCCATATAGACTCAATCTTCGAAGTTAGGAGCTCTACAGATACTCCTCGTTCGACACCATTCCTGAACATGATCAGAAAGGAGGGTGGCAGAAGTTTGACGAAAATAAGTCAAAAGTTCAGTACTAGTATCATAATGGAGAGGTAACTGGAAATATGAAAGAAAGGTTGTGGGAAGAGTCACTAAAGTGGAATGGGTTGCTCTGGGCTGGTTGACATACCACTTAGCAACAGCTCCAGTGAGTGTGTGTTGGAACAACCGAAGACGAATGGAATCTTCAGTAATAGAATTGGATGAACACCACATATGGAAGGAGTGAACATGATTAGTTGGATCTTCTCCAGGATTACCTTCAAACTTTGGGATGTATGAAGGGAGTTTAGTAGGCATTGTTGGCCATGTGGGATCGTGGAGAAGAGGATCATTGATAAGCTGGTTAAAATATGGGAGACTTAAACGAGCGAAAAAAGGAAGTAAGGGAGTAGGAGTGACCACACTAGTTGGGGTTCCGCTAGTGGGGGCACCCTGGTTAGCACCTGGGTTACTGCCCTAGGTTCCTGCACCCACATTGGTGCTTGACATGATGGCGATATGGGGTTGAGAAGACGCAGAATCAGAGGATGAATGAGATGAATCAACAAAATTAGAATCAGAATGATGACTCGATGGAGGATTGGGAGGATGAACTCAAACTCGATGGGGAGGAGTAATATGGCCTAATAGGAACTGAGGGTGAAGCCCTCGAATTTGACGCGACAAACGCCTTGGAGGCACTATGGTGTCTAGACTAAAGGATAATGATAGAAATAAAAGAGCAACAAACAACAAGCAAACACCTAGTGCAGTGGTGCCAAGTGTAAACTAACTATTTTAATGATGTTACTCTAATACAAGCAAACACGTCCTATCAAAGAAAAATACCTCTAGCCTATAGGTGATCAAAATCCTCAAACAATCCTAGATCTATTGTTTCATATGGCCTTCCAAAGAACTTCTTACTTTACGGAATCTCATCCCTGCAAGCATATATCTCTAGAGAAAGTTGGGGTAGAGGACCAACTGCTTCCCACAACCAGTCCTATAAGGTATTTTCCTAAGATTTGTCACTACAGTTACCTTCATCCCACAAGGGTGGTCGAGTCTTGAGCTTCTTGGTAGTCATCCACCGCATAGAATTCCCTACCACGGGTTCGGTAGCCTTGAGGAGAACTGCTCGCATGATGACCTATCCTAACCCCCTTTGAATCGGGTTTCTAGTGAACTTAGGATTTGACTGTGGGATGGTGAAGGATTTTAAGCTCCCTAATATGTCAAATTTTATGTCTCAATGAAAAGTGACCAATAGGTGTTATTGGAAGCTTATCGCACCGACCCTACACCTACACTACAAATATTGTTTGGCCCTGATGCCCAAGTGGGCTTAATCTATGTGTGTTGATTTATTAAGGTGTAGTATTTCAAGTCTTGGCTTGGCGGTGTTAACCAAGCTCATGTTCGCTTAAGGTGTGAGTGTGTGAAAATGATGTGTCAAGTGGATGAGTTAATTAAGAATGTTTCATGATGCCATATGCTGCTAAAAGTAAAATGCTGAAATATTGTAAATAAATCTGAAAATGATAGAAAAATAAATAGCCAATCAAGCACACAAAACCCCACCCACAAGGGCTACTAAGCAATTAAGAAAGCGAAGGAAAAGCAAGAAACTCAACGACACAAAGAAGAGACCAAAAATATCTAATGTCAAGGGACTGGGATCTAAAGGCTCTAATATGTTGTAAATGATGCAGACAAACAACAAAAATCAGAAGTGAAAAATGTTGCAAAGGACAGGTGTGAAGCTCAAAAACCTAGGATGCTCAAGGGGATCCTAAGGGGAAAAAGGAAAACCCAAACTCTAAAGGGAGAAAAGGTAAAATAAACCTATCCAAGAGATCTGAAAAGTAATGGATCAGATCTGAAAAATAGTGGTTGAAAATGTTGAAAACCCTAGACTCCTCACTCAACAAATCTCTTCCTAACAATGTGGAGGTGTACTATAAACCCTAGGGGTCTTTTTCCTACCTCAAAGAGACAAATGAAGTGGATCCAGGCCTAACAGAGACTGAAAAATAGAGGTGAAGTACCTAAATCAGTCTGCACACAACACTCTCGGCAAATCTGTAAAAAAATTGAAAATTTTCCGGAAATTTTCCAGAATGTAGATACTAACCTGGAACTGAGGAAAACACAGTGTTGAAGCCAAAAAATGCGCTTTGAAACTCACTTATGGGGCTTAAAAGTGCAATATGTTCCCAGGAGTCTCGGTTGACAGATCTCATATGGATTTTTCCATCTCCTACTCGACTAGTACCTGTGACATGCAAAAACCAAACAAAAACCGAAATTTTGACAAAATAGCATTTAATACTATAATTAGGAATTGAGAGAAAAAATAGTTGAAGAAAACCCTGAAATTTTCTGAAACTTCAGTCACCCAAGAATGTTGTTATTACACCAGTGGAGTCGCCTTTTTTTAGTGTGAAAATTCTTGGAAGGTGTACCAAAAATACTTCACTTAAGTCACTACGTGATGAGTGACCCTAACAAAAAGTTGATAATTGTTGTCGTCTTAGATCTGAAACACAAATAGAAAACCTGCAGTAAAAGAAGATATAACCCAAAATAGAAAGAAACAATATAAAGAATCTAGTATAATAACCCAATTGGAAAGACTTTTTGAATGAATAAATCTTTTATTGATAACACCTGGTGAAGGAGATCTACAGATTGGTCTGTAAGTCCCCCTCCATGGGATGGGTCCTTTGATATCCTTGATGCTTCAGAAAATTGATCTTCTCTCTCAATGTGAAAAACCCAAACAAAAGTGAAGAACTCAAAATGGGAGCTCAAGAAAAATGACGATAATGTTGACGATGATTATGATCATGGTGAAGAATGAATGAAAAACCCTCCTTTATATAGCAAAGTATGGAGTTAATCTCGAAAATGGAGAATAATAAAATATTATTAACCAAATTCAGATCTAACTACTTGGAATACTTTATTATATTTATTGGAGAGGGAAAAGGAATTTAAAATGGTTAAATACCTTTATTTAGAAATAATTAACAAATAAAATGATTTATTAATTATTTTGCGAGAAACAAGAAAGGTGTGAAATCAAAATAATTATTAAATAGTGATTTAATAATTATTCTAATAATAGAAATAAAGAAATTTAAATAAATAATGATTTATTTAAATATTCCTAAGGGATTTAGTCAAATGTGACAAGGAATAATTATTAAATAATGATTTAATAATTATTCATAGAGAAAATTAAATAAATAATGATTTATCTAATTATTCTCATGGGGTTTTTTTATTTAAATCAGAAAATAACTTAATAAAGGTGGTTTACTAAATTATTTTCCACAGTGAAAGTGATTTTACTATGGTAAAATTAAATCTACATGGTGTATTTCGATCCACTTAGTGAGAAATGGCTAGGTGATCATTTTTTGGTGATAACAGTTTAATCTTGGAGAAAACCTCCCTCCACTTGATGAAGCAACAATGAAGTCACCATTGACTTTGTTATTGCTCTATTGAATCGAGGGTGTTTTGCTCCAAGATTATCCAAATCCTAATTTATTCTCTACTAAACAGGTCCAACCACATGAAGCTGGAAGCTCTCATGGCCCTTCCCCCCCCACCAGCGCCCCCATTACTCTCAATTCCCCAGTACCCAATCTATATACTATATAGGAAATAATTGAAAGCAAGGCATTAAGATACATAAAAAAACAAATAGTGAACATTCATTCGTAAATCCACAAAATATTTCATCTCAATAAAGTTTATAAAAAAAAATGTTTACATAATATGAAACAAGGTCATGTACATAAATAAACATATAGAAATTATTCATTAACATGTTGCATTCATTCATTAATCATAGACACAAAATACTTCATCTCAAATTTTTTTATCATCAAAAATATGTTTTCATAATATGGTACGTGATGTTTTCATAATTGGAATGGGCATCATTTGGATGAGAACCATCATGAGGTGAATATGGAAACAACAAGTATGTTATGAATAGTGTGATATGTACTATATTAGCATAATGAACTGGTGATAGAGCTTATACCTTATCATTGTAATTACTATAAATACAAGACCATTATGTAAACAAAGGAGATGAGTAATCGATATTGTTCAAACATAATTGTTCTGTATTTATCCTAATTAATCACATATTGGGTTGGATCAAATATCTTGAGGTGCAGACCTCTTTTAGAGTAAAAAAATATTTGATCCCTCTTAGTGCTTGGTAGATCTGGAGTTTAGATGGATCTAGGCTCGTAATTATAATAAATCATCCAAGATATCTAAGGAAATTTACACCCATATTTAATGTTGTTGCTCATACTAAATTAACTATCACTAGATACCATTAAATATGCATAATAATTATGGGATTCACTATAGCCCCACATGACCCTTAAACTTTATGATAGATCAAAGTTCTTTAAGCTTCCGAGCGTGAACATGCATTATGCTCCATTGCTATACTACAAATTACTCAAAAAAAATTGTTGATCCATTTCTCTACTAGAGATTACTCAACAATATTTGTTTGACCATATTTAATGGTCTCAAATTAATTTCACAAGTAGCTTACACACTCCCTGCATAATAGTACCATTCATTAATATAAAGAGAATTATACACTTATCTAGTTCACAACATCCTGGTGGAAATTGAAGAAGAGATAACCACTCTTCACCCAACCATAGGAGCATCTACACAACAATCTTTCTTGTAGCTAGCCACCCCTAATCCAGATTTGATGCATTAAGAGGAAGCTTCACTCATGGTTCAACATAATTTCAAAATCAAGATAGAGAACATGAATCCTACTCTCCATACACAAAGATTTAGTATGCTACCTTTAGCCACCAAGCTAGGGCCTATTATATTCATCATGTGACCACTATGGGCCTACATAGCACAAAGTGAACCCTTCAATAAGCCTGTAGTCCCTCAATACTTCCATTTCTTAGTGCTCATTTTCCATAAATTCAAGAAGCTTTCTTAAAATTTTCATCTGGCCCTTTAGTTTAGGCTGATGGCTTCAACACCAGATGTCCTCACCAATTAGGTAGTCCATAATTACACATGGATATTATATTACTTAGAGGTTCTTTGTCACTTTGATTCAAGGTCACAATTTCAGCCTCGTGTGTGGTTCATTTTTTGCTCATAGGTTCCACTAGTTCAATTGCAATCACTTTCCTATTGATTACACACATTCCTCTATTTTTCACCACCCCCACATATGCTCTCAACATGAGAATTTATTTGGGTCCCTCCTTGAAATATGTAGTTAATCAAGAGTCTCGAAAATCGGTAGGTAACACATACCCCTTGGGAATTAAATATTGGGGTGTTACAATAGGTCATGCATGACCATGCACCTTTTCTCAATTGACATATATGCACAATTTTGGGATTGTTGAGGTAACCTATACATATAACATGCTTGCAGTTGGATATGTGATGCAATGGAACAACCAAATTGTATGCACTATGAGAGAAAAATATTGTCTATATGGCTTGAGGAGCCATGCCAAGATCATGTACAAGAAAAATTAGCGGAGTGCGATATGCTTGGTGTATTTTGATGGGTAAATAAGGTGCCTTAAGACGCACATAGGCTACAAATCCAAACCATTAGGAACGCTCAGAGTGCATACATATTAGACACACATTCCTTGGGCATATGTGTGGATGAAGGAATTGTGATGGATAAAACTTGGGGCATAGAAGAAAAGGATGACTTAGAGCACACAAATGAGAAAACAAGTGGAATTTTTACAACTCATCTAGACCAAATGGTGCAATGGGCCACTCAACCTAGTTCATTCCAACAAGAGTGACATTGACACAAAGAAAGTAGATGCATATATATGAAACTTGTATGGAATAAGCTAAGGAATACAAGGACATACATGTAAGGAGACAATGAGCTTTGGATTGTGTGGCTTGGCCACAATGGAATGACTTGTGCTACCTTATGAATATGAGCCTTAAGATAGATTCTACAATTATGTGTGTTATGAATAATGTGATAGAGATTATACCTTATCATTGTAATTACTATAAATACAAGACCATTCTATAAATAAAGGAGATGAGTAATTAGTATTGTTCAAACATAATTTTTCCGTATTCTTTAGCTTAAGCATGTTTGTTCTAGTATTCATCATATCTAATCATGTTATACTATTGATTCTCATGTACTAGTTAATTCAATGTGATTAATTAGGATAAATACATGATGTTACATATGGGAAAACAACAAACAAGAAGTTGATAACAAGCATGATGATTACATATAGGATTGGTATTTAATACAAAGATCTCACCTATTCATATATGGTTCTTAAAGCTAACAACATGAGAAATTAGGTGGAATAAGACTATCTTCATCTTATCCTTCTTCTGGGAAATAGCTAGCAATAAGTGGTTTGGTCTTCCTTATCAGTTATGTTAATGTCTTGTAACTAAAACATAGTGGGTTGGACACCCAAGCATTCCCCAACAATGCATATATGCATGTAAGCTCAAGTAGAATGTGGTTCACATAATTTCTCTCACTCCAACCTTTCTCTTTCTCATTATGAGTTTGTTGATTCAACACACCTCCATTTGGGGTATTTCTTATAGACTAAGAAGACCAAAATTCTAAAGTTATGGTTACCAATGATAGTTTTACAAGCACACTTAGTTGAATAGGGGACTAAGGACATGAGTTATTTGATACATTCTATTTTCATTCAAGATAATTCACTAACACAGACATGTGGAAATAGGACCATGAATGAGAATCTTGGCTTCTTTATTGAAGGTTGAAGACAAGACATTTGTTTTTTTTGTAAGAAAGAATTTCTACATTATATTAACAAAGAAAAATTTACACAATGTATAAACATGTACAAAATTTACCAGAGTGTGTGATAAAAAATTATCTACCCCTGGGAGGGGAAACCAGAGTCTAAGTTTTCCAGAGAGTTTAACATGTGAAATATATTTCCATTCATCTCATAGTGGAGGATTGAGCCTCGTGGTGCCATGATTGATGATTGTAAAGCAAGGATAGTTGCAAACTGTAATGGTGTTGGGAGATTCTCGGGCCCAGACCATGTGCACTTAGGCCTAAAAAAAGAGGTGAGGTTGCTATGATGTCCATTAAGCCAAAATAGGGTCGCTTTAATATTCATCAATCAAAATGAAAATTCAATTACCAACCTTCTTCTCTCCAAGTCATCAGTGGCTAGTGCATGTTGCACCATATCTTCATTGCAGCCATGTTGGTGCCTCCTTGTACCTGAGTGCTGACTTGAGCATCCACAGTTCTAGAATCCTCAAGGATCTCTTCCACGATGTATCACCCATAAGGGTTGGGATGATGATGGGATGGAGGAGGATCTCCCTGAGGAGGTAGAGGGGACGAGTTGGCGGGAGGGGAACTCAAGGGAGACATTGCAGGGGACAGGAGGTTGGGGGGCTAGTCAATTTTTAGGTCTCTAGAAATTCGTTTTAGCAAGGAGGTGGAATGGTTGAGCTGCACAGAAACCTCTACTATCCAGTTACTGGATTTAGACTTGTCCTCCTCCCTATGTTTCAGCTAACATGCCAGGAGATTGTTGAGAGCCCAAAGGGACGTGTGCCCCTTACAGGTCTCCTACCCTTCCATCTCAACCACGCTTCTTCTGATGTGCTTAAGTATGTTTTTATCAAGCTGTGTTGCAATGGAGGAATCGTCCAGAGGGGTGGGGGAATGACCACATCTTCTTCCCCTACCTGGGTAGCGTCACCTTCCTCTGTTGATGCTCATATTGGAGTTGTAGGGGTTGGCATCACGAGACTGTTGGTTATATATGCCATATTCATTCATTCTTGATCTTATTAATGTCAGGTCGATGTCCTCATGCTCTGCTCTTCCTCAAGCCCTTGAGTTGGCTTTCCCTCATGTCTTGTCACGATGGCAAAGGCTCTTCCTCTTGCAGCTCAGAGGTTGGAGGAAGATATTCCCCTTGTAATTATCAGGTGGGATGAGGTAGGTGAGGGGAAATGGCAGAGACTCAACTTCCCCTTGAATCTCGTAGGTGGGCAGAGGCAGGCTCGGGCTAGGGTGATGGCGGAGGATTTCCCCCTATAGCTTGGATCAAGTGGGTGGAGGCCCTTGCAGCTCGGATCAGGTGGACAGAGGCAGGCTCGGGCTAGGGTAAAGGCCCACATGGCAAGTTAACATGTCGAATTTAGTGGTTTGTTGTAATTTTATGTTATATATATATATATATATATATATATATTGTTGTGTTTCAATTTTTTTCTTTTTTCTCTTTTTTAATTTTTATTTTTTTATAGTGTTTTTAATTGAGGGGTTCCAAGCAAATTTTGTATTTTTGACATCATTGAAATATTATGGAAAGGTCTTCTAGATGTTGGGACTGATTCTGAGAATGAGCAGTGAGGTAATTAAGATAGGCCAAGATTAGATGAACAAGGTCATGAAAGATAAATGTCATGGTGTGTTGGAAGGTGTCTCCAAAATTTTTGAGACCAAAGAGCATAACACAATATTAGGTGAAAATGAACCATGGTTTGGTGGAAGTAATTTTATATTTATTTCGTATGGTGAATCTAGACACAAGAATGACCATGGTTTGGTGGAAGTAATTTTATAAAACTATATTTATAAAACTTGTCAAACTCAACCTTGATGGCCATAGTTTTGGAGGGTTGAAGAAGCCTCTGTTTTTTCTAGACAATGGATGTACCTATCCATGGGTTGATGTGTTGTTCGACAATGGATGGACCGAATCTAGGAATTTTAGTGTACAACTAGAAACTCTTAAAAGAGGGATTTAAAATGCAAGCACTTCCTCTATGGAACATGTTGCTTCAAGGAGAATGATTTTCTTGATGTCTAGGGTTAATTCCCACTTTAATAGTGGGAGAAATACTAGTCATATTTCCCTCTTCAAAAGTATATTGGGTAGGGATCAAGTTCTTAAGACAATCAACATGTCCATGGAGAATGAAGTCTTTTGTTTCAATTACACAAATTTCTTAGGATGGGGAAAGTTGAAACACATCCTAGGGGAGGAAGAAGGATTGATGATGCATTAAATCCCATGGGTAGTCAAGTGTCATTGTTACCTCTATATAGAATGTCCTCATGACCTAAGTGAAGGATGTGGGAAGAAGGGGTGATGGACTTCTCAGAGGCATGAGTTGGTTTGATTGGCTTTTGGGTCCCATAAATATCACATGTGTGTGACACACTACTAGTTACTAAGGTGCCTATAGATTTTGAGGGAATGAAAACAAAGGAGACTTTAGCTAAGAGGCACTTGCAACCTTAGCCAAGTTCAAAATAAGCCTAGTAGATGTAGAAATGTAACAAATGTGTGCACAATCATGTGTATCATGGGCTCCGAGAGGATCCTAGGGAATTTATTATTGAATATTATCTAGAGAGTTGTCCAAGGTAGGACATGGAATATCTTGCCAAGGATGCATTGAGTCAACCAAGGTAGGAGGTGGGTCCCTCTCCTTAGCAGAAGGTTGTTTGTTACACACAGAGGATGATCCTAACATAGATAAGGTGGTAGATGGTATCACCTCAAATGAAATTAGCATACACACTTGAGTTGAACCTATCTGCTAAACCAAAGGTGGTTCACCTTGATATGTGCCAAGTAACGTAGAATCTTTGAAGGTCTTAGACCCAATTTGAATGTATGACAAAAATATTGACTTACCCCTATGAGGCGAAGTATGTTGTCTAGGTTAGACATTGGTTAGGGTTCATAGTGCATTATGGTTGATGGTAATGACCTTCCTATTGTGAGGAATCATCATCATATGAAATATTGATGAAGAGATGACTTCCATAGCATACATATAGCTAAATCCAATGAGTATATTGTAGTCTAAGGGTGCATCTATGACCTCAATATTTATTAAGACCATTCTTCTTGCTAGCTCTATGGGGATGTTTTGATAAATACTTGGGTTGAGATGGGTGGACATGATAAGCTCAAAGGGTTAATGGTGGATGGGGTAAGCTCAGGGGAGACCAACTTCTTCCACACATATTTGGACATGCAAGTGAGGTATTTTGAAAGCTACCAATGAGGGGAGTCAAGGCTCTATATTATCCAAATTAAATGTAATGATTTGGGAACTTTAAGGGTTGACTTCCCCAAACTCTAATAGTAATCATTCCTTTATGAAGGATGGGTCTGTAAAACCTCCAGTGTTGACATAGCTACATGGGATTAGGCTAGATCATCAAGGATTCTAGAATTATGAGCTACCCTTGCATGAGGGTTGTATCATGGTATGCCTTAAAGGCTCCTTTGGTATGCAATGTGTAGGGTTGATACAAAGGTGTGGAATCATTAAGGGAACACTCATTGGAAGTTGGATGGCTTCCAATTTGGTCGAAAGTAAGCCAAGAAGCATATTGTACTAGTATTGTCAAGTTTGGAGATGAATATTTATTGAAATCAAGAATTTTGTTTTTATAATTTGGATCTCTAGGTTGAGCTTGACCTAGGATGTGAGAGAGGACTTGAGAGGAGGGGAGAGAGGATTTGAGAAAGAGGAGGAGAGAGAGGGTGCCCCTTTCCAAGTCAGTCTAACCCACCAACTCGTCGCACGGGCACCCTAGTTTCCCAGCACGCAATACCCCCATGGATGTCGAGCACCCTAGTGTGCCCAGCACATGACACCCCCATAGGGGTAAGATACCCTGGTGTGCCCAACATGTGATGCCTACATTGACGCATGGTCTCTCCCAACCCCCCTTCATGTGGGCGCACCTAGGGCACAAATGTTTTCCCTATTGTGCAAATTAGTGAACACAAATCATTAGCTCATCAATGACAAAAAAATATCATAATTTTTTATTTCCATGTTGCATGATCAATCAATTATAAACCAACTTTTAACACCTAAACATTAATTTAGTTAATTTTCTAAAAATCATTATGAGACCCCCTTGTGGGAACTTTTTTCATGGGAAGTCATGGGCTAACATTACTTTTTTTTTTTAGGTCACCCCTTACAAAGTTGAGTTGACCCACCAACTCATCAAAATGGCGCCCTGGCATGCCTAGTATATGACACCCCCATGGGAAATGGGTGCCATGGCATTCCTAGCATGTGATGCCCCCATGGACGCCAGATGCCCTAGCGTTCCCAATGCACGACTCCCCCATGGGCACCCCACCTTCGTGCAGGCAAGCGTTTTCCCTACTATGAAAATTAGTGAACACAAATCATTAGCTCGTCAATGACAAAAAAAAAATGTTATCATTTTTTGTTTGCATGTTGCATGATCAATCAATTATAAATTGAATTTTAACACCAAAACATTAATTTAGTTAGTTAAAAAGCATTATGAGACCCCCTTGTGGGAACTCTATTCATGGGCATTCATGGGCCAACATTGCTTCTTTTTTGCAGGCACCCCTTGCTAGGTTGAGTTGACCCACCAACTCATCGCACAGGCGCCCCTTGCCAGGTCGAGTTGACCCACCAACTCATTGCACAGGTGCCCCTTAAACCCCTAACCACTAAGACCCTAACCTATAAACCCTTAAACAATAACCCCTTATCCCGAAGCCCATAAATTAATTAAACCCTAACTTGACCTAACCCCTTAAACAACCCTGACGAAAATAATCAAATAATATTTTTATTCCACATCAAGATGATAACATAGTTCAAACACCTCCCAAAAGAATATTATAAAATACATTTGCAATATAAAGATAATACAATTTACAATACAAATACATACAATATAAAATACGATATACATATAAACATTTGCAAAAATAATATACAATACAAATACATATAATAAACAACTTACAAATGGATGATATTCATGTTCGTCTTCAGTATTTCCATAGACTCTATAATGCTTTTTAGTTGATTTTATTAAAATTCTCCTTGGCCTCAATCCCTTTCAATTTCTACAGGGGAAATAACATTTTCCATCCTCAGAAGCCCTTTGTTGCATTTAATTATGCAAGGATCTATTTCTTTGTGATCTCATGCCCGATTGAGATCACTAGACCACAAAAGGAAAGACCAATATAGATATAATAGTGTCCCAACCCAAATGATCAAACATGCATCAGGCATTTGGTTCTATATACTACAAGGAAATATGTGTGCACCTAGCCTCCTCATAGGTTGGGGAAGGAGTTTTGGTCTGATGCATATTCTCGCATTCCACTAGAGCGATCTACCTCTTCCACACCTAATCTTGATCCCTACACACAACTACAAACAAATGGAGACAACAAGTGACCTTCCTCGGAAGATCGTTAGATCAAAATATCATAGAAACAACTATAAAGCATGTTGAATACAAATAGATACAGGGAAGGAACATATGTTTCTATTAATCATATAAGTGAAAGTACATCAATATACCTTCAACAAATAAGATCCTCTCCTCCAACTTGTAGTATGGTCTCCTCTCCCAATACAGCAGAGCTCTTGTGCTATAGTTTGGATACTTCCTCTTCTTCCCCCTTTCCTCTTGGTGAGATTATATAGGCTCATTCTATCCTCTAGGATAATGTATCTAGACACCTAGGGGCTTGAGAAGTTAGGAAAATTCTATAATAATGGACCCCTAGCCAACTCATACGCAAGTGGGTCAAGCTGATCTCCTTGGGAATTTAAAATTTAGAAACCTTTTTCACAATTATGAGATTTTTCTCAATTATCTCAATTATGAAATAATTATTATCTCATAATTATAATATTTTGAAAAATTAATTATGAGAAATTGCTCAATTATGTAATTTCATCCTTTTATCATGGGATAAATCTCACATAAGTAAAAGATAAGGTGCAAAGGGATGCATTATAGCCAAAAAACTTAGGTAAGTTGACATTGGGTTTCTCTTACTATAATGGAGTGGAAAATAAGGTTGTAACACCTTCGATGTCGATTCCACGTATCCTTGGTCTCCTTGAGGAATGCTATGTGACATTTTTTGTCACCAAACTTTCAATGATGATTTCGTTCAAAAATTAACCTCAAAATAAGCCTATAACCTTTCAACGCTCATCGGTTATTCGATGCCAAGAGGGATTAGAGGAAAATGTCAGATAGTCAATGGTATAGGGAATTATGGGTGAATATTCAACCTTTAAATAAATCTCACCAGATATTCAGCGGTCGTCGAGATTTTATAAAAAATAAAAATAAAAAAAAAAATCATTTAACTTCCGACGCTTTTCTGATTTTATCCATTTCGTCGGATTCCACCATCGGAAATTTTGCATAAATGTAGTAGTGAACATCTGCATCTACTTGACCTTCGAATATAGGGATATCAAAGTTTACTTGTACCTTGAAGTGGATGACGCCTCCAAAGTGACTGTTGGATGAAGATGTGCCGTCAATGGGCATCCGTCAAAGGATCTGAGCAAAGTTGTTCATCATTTCATTCCTTTGTCACTCGAGGGATTCTTTGACCAATATTTTTAAAGGATCTCCTACTCCATTTTCTTTCTTTTCTTTCACCATGGGAGGTCGTCAAGGTCGGTGAGGTCGTCCTTGCAAAAGTTCAACTTGTTTGAACCCTAACTCCTTATACCCCGACCTCATTGGGGACATGCATAAAAAAGTAGGGAAAGAGGAGATCACTCTGATACCACTGATCGAAATTTATGAAGGAATTAAATGAAATGCAGATATGAACATAAACATAGAGATACAACGAAAACAGAACTTCAATTCATTAATTACAAAGTATTGAAAATGGTTTACATGCAGAATGGAAATAAACTATCTAGGACGATGGTAGCTTATCTCTAAGAAGAGATGCGGTGCTACATGCCTTATGAACTGTGTTACAATGAGGGTTGAAGGCCTATTTATTATTGAGAAACAATGGAAAACCCTAAACACCAGAAAATCTAACCCTAGCAGATGAAGCGCCAAAATTTTGTGGGCCCTATTGGGGTAAATTGTTACATCAACTTTCATGGTGTAACTTTGGAAGATGATCTTTGTTTTACACGTACAATACCTCATTAGAAATATATATTTGAGTACTACAACTTTCGATTGAAATCCCCTACCTCAATTTTCTAAGTTGCTCGTTTTCCAAAAAAACATCAATTAGGGCCTCAAAACGGCTCCAAAAGTTCACGACCCGAAAAACTGCCAAAAATAATAAATTGTGCTACAATTAAGGAAAATGAAAAAACAAAAATTGGTGGGGGTCCAAGTGGAATAGGTGGGTGGCCACTAATATCCACCTCGATTATTTCTCCCCACTTAGGAAGCAATGTTCCCCATTGCATTGAGTTCCTCTATGAGATGGGGAAACTTCCACTGAACTTGGTCCCTAGTGAGCCACTTGCCTTGGTGCAGGAGTCGTCTAGCTTTGACAACCTGATACAATTGGATCTTGTTCTGGCAAGTGTTCTTGATCCAAGTTTCCATGATCTTAGTTGTGTCTTATTCCATGCAATCTGGTTTTAGCTCTGTTGGTGTGAGTTTTTTTACAATGTTTGATGTGTCCAGTAATGGTGGAAAGTATGGCCAAAGTTGATCCACATTGAAAACTAGGTGCGGGCCAAGGAATGGGGGAATGTTGAGCTCAAAAGAATTGTCTCCCATAGCCTTGTTGATGGTTTAAGGCCCATATCAGAGTGGTTTGAGCTTTCAATGGGCTCTAGTAAGGCGTTCTTTCTGCAAAAGCAACCAGACTTTTTTGCTCACCTGAAACTTGTGCGATGTTGATTCATTGCTTGTACTTGGCATTGGACTTCTCCAAGATGTAGTGAACCTGTTGGTGGATGTGCTGGATGCATTCAACAAACCTAGTTTCTTTATTAGCCTCAGAATGTACATGTGTGGATTCT
Organism: Pinus tabuliformis; assembly: GCA_031772625.1. NCBI lineage: Eukaryota > Viridiplantae > Streptophyta > Pinopsida > Pinales > Pinaceae > Pinus > Pinus tabuliformis. The sequence continues at coordinate 691,656,110 of CM062814.1, read as the reverse complement.
ATCTGTGTAGTCATGTGAGGTATCGCGACATCAATTTGACACAGTGGTTGAAATCCCAAACCCACTTGAAAGGGATTGTGACCAGTCAATCTATGGAGAAATTTGTTATAGTTTTGCTACACATAGGGAAGGATCTCATCCCAGGTTCATGGATTCTTCGAGTTGTACATGCAGAGTATGTGCACTATCATCTAGTTGATGACCTTTGTCTAGCCATCATTCTAGGGATGGAATGTAGTCAAATTGGTGATCTTGGTGCCCAATAGTGTCCAGAGGATCGACCAAAATGCACTTAGGAACTTCCCATATTGATCTAATATAATGGTCTACGGGATCCCAAAATGAACCCACACTCGTTCAAAGAAGAGTTTGATAGTGTCCTCTATTGTGATACTCTTCTTGCAAGTTTCCAATATAGCCATCTTAGAAAATCTATCCATGACCACAAATACACAGTCATTACCATGCTTGGTAGAAGGGAGGCCAAACAGATAGTCCAGGCAGATGGATTCTTAGGGCTGGCTGGGAGTAGGCAATGAACTGTACAGACCTTACTTCTTGATGGTTGGCTTGGCGATGGCACAGACAGTGCAGGATTTGATATATTTTCCAACATCATGTCAGAGTTTTGGCTAATAAAAGTATTTTTGTATTACCACCACAGTTTTCCCCACACCAAAGTGTCCTGCGACCCGACTATAATGTGCCTCCCAAATTAGCTTGGCACGCTCGTTTGAAGGAACACAAAGGTAGCCCGAGTAGCATAATAATGCATCTTGGAGGTGGAAATTGGGAACTTGATTGCCATCCACTAGCATCTGGTATGTAGTGGAAAATTCTGGATCATTTTTATACAATTGTGACCATCTAGAGGTCTCATGGCCACAAGAGTTGAGAACAGTAGTCAGTGTTGCAACTGGGGGCTGGCTAAGGCAATCTACAACATGATTGGTGATTCCCTTTTTGTATTTGATGTTCAAGTGGAATTTTTGTAGATATTTATACCACTTCTTATAGTGATCATTATGCAAGTTCCCCTATTTTGTATAAAATGAAGAGGTCAGTGATCGGTGTGGATGATCGTCTCCTTCCCCAGAATTTAATGTTTCCATTGTCGGAAAGCCTGCATGATAGAATACATCTCTTTATCATAGGTGGGGTGCTTCCGAACTGCATTGGAAAGTGTCTCACTATGATAGGTCACATGATGCTATTGCTAGGTGAGGACTTCGCCAATGGCATAGTCGGAGGCATCCATCTTAATTTCAAATGGGTGTTGCAAGTCTGGAAAAGTGAGTACAAGTGTAGAGCAAAGGCGGTGCTTAAAATAAAAAAACACCTTTTGTTGGGACTTGGACCAGGAAAACTTTGTGTTCTCTCTGCCCTTGGTTATCTGACTTAAAGGCCAATGATATGGGAGAATCCCAATACGAACCACCAATAAAAATTTGTGAGGCCCAAAAATATGTGAATCTCTGTTAGAGTGGTCAGGGCTTGACAATCCCAAACGACTTGGATCATAATTGGATCCACATGCACGCCTCAATCATCTATGATGTAAGCCTGATATTGGACCTGGCTCATGCCAAATATGTATCTCTCCAAGTTGGCACATAGTTTGGGTTTTTGCAGGGTTTGAAGGACCTATCGAATGTGTTGCAAGTTCTCTTCCCAACACTTTTTGAAGATGAGTATGTCATCTATATAAACAACCACGAATGAGTTGGTGAAGGGCTGCAAGATGTCATCCATCAGCCTCATAAAAGTAGCAGGGAAATTTTTCAACTTGAAGGGCATGACTAACCATTCAAAAAGGATTTCCTTGGATCTGAAGATGGGCTTCCATACATCCGTGGGATCAATTGGCCAGACTTCATATCGATCTTGCTGAAATAATTGGCCCCATTTAGCTAGTCCAGAAGGTCATCAATCCATGGGATTGGATGCATGTTCCTGACATTGATTTTTTTTAGTGCTTGATAATCAATGCAGAGCCTCTAGGTCTCATCCTTATTATGTACACGTACAATCGGGCTCCCATGGCATGAGGAATTTGGTTGAATATGCCCTTTTTGTAGTAACTCCAGTATCTTCCACTTGATCTTTTCATTTTCCAAAATGGAGTGGTGGCATATCATGCCATTGGGAAGGGGTGCTCTAGGAGTCAGATCGATTGATTGCTTGACCTAACAATGCAAGTGTACCCCTATGGGTGAGTAGAAGATGTCCCTATATTCTTCCACAACCTTATGCAACCGCTTCTACTGTGTGGAGGAGCCCTTCCCGGGGGCCACATACACGCCTCACTCATCTATGATGTAAGCCTGATATTGGACGTGGGTCATGCCAAAGATGCATTTCTCCAAGTTGGAACACAGTTTGTGCTGCCGCAGGGTTTGAAGGACCTATTGAATGTGTTGCAAGTTCTCTTCCCAACATTTTTTGATGATGAGGATGTCGTCTATATAAACAACCACGAATGGTGAAGGGCCACAAGATGCCATCCATCAACCTCATAAAATTAGTAGGGGAATTTTTCAACTTGAAGGGCATGACTAACCATTCAAAAAGTATTTCCTTGGATTTGAAGTAGTCTTCCATACATCTGTGGGATCTATTGCAACCTGGTGATATCCAGACTTCAAATTGATCTTGCTAAAATACTTTGCCCCATTGATATGGTCTAGAAGATCATCAATCCATGGGATTAGATACATGTTCCTGATAGTGTTTTTAGTGCTTTATCATCAATGTAGAGCCTCTAGGTCCCATCCTTCTTCTATACACGTATAATCGGGATACCACGGGGTGAGGAATTTGGTCGAACGTGCACTTTTTGCAGAAACTCCAATATCTATCACTTGATCTTTTCATTTTCCAAAATGGAGTGGCGGTATATGATCCCATTGGGAAAGGGTGCTCCAGGAATCAGATCAATCGATTGCTTGACCTAACAATGCAAGTGTACCCCTATGGGTGAGTAGAATATGTCCCTATATTCTTCCTCAAACTTATGCACCTGCTTCTACTGCGTGGAGGAGCCCTTCCCGAGGGCCATGGATGTGGCCATGATCTTCCCCTTACTTTAAGATCGAATAAGAAAGAAAAAAAAAAACTTGGTCTGGGATATGATCTTACTACATTTCTTAGCAAAGATTAAAGAGATGGTAGTAGGTGGGGCTACCTTCGGTATCCTATATAACTTATTTCCCAAAGTAATAATAATAGTGTGAGGCCTAGACTCATACATAGCATGATGATTCCACAAGTATTGTTGGCCTAATAATACATAACAAACTTCGAGAGGAGAAACATCACACAGTACCTCATCCATGAAGGGCTTGATGTTGTAAGGAAGACAACACAGCTGGATGATGCGGAGGTCTCGACTTTGATGAAGCCACCCGATGGTGTATGACTATGGGTGTGGTGTGGTCGGTAAGCCCAATTTCTTCACGACCTCTACTGAAATGAGGTTCTTTTGGCTCCCGCTATCGAAAATGAATTGCAACAAAGAACCCTTCACCCACATCTGTGAGTGGAAGAGACGCTCCCCCTCCTATGGATCTTAGGGTTCAATATTTTGAATCTTGGAGGCGGCAATGGTGGTGCTAGGATATACATCAATAATCTGCTTCCATTTTTCATTCCCTTTGTCGAGTTCTGACTCAGAGTCAGAACATGCATATGAATCTGAAGCATTCATTTTGGCCACCATTCGCTGCTTCACTCGACACTCACTTGTATTGTGAGTGGGGCTCTTATGGAACTCACGTCACTTTCATGTGTCCTTCTTTGTCTTTGTGGTGTTCTTATTTTCTTGTGGCTTTGGTGGGTTATGTTGGGTCACCCCGCTTTGGATTTTTCCTTTTTTTTCTACGGTTTAGGGGTGCTCTTGCCCTACTTCTAATTCACATATCCAAAGTCACGCTTCTTTTGTTTAACTTTTTGTTTAAAATTGGCAGCGTATCGGTATATTGTACCAAGCGAGGAGATGTCCAAGAACTCCATTTCTTCCTTAATGTATTTGTGTAAACAGTCACGGTACTTGAGCACCAGATGTCGCTCAGAGTCTTTGATACCCAACTTTGTTCGTAGAGTATGAAAAATATTTGTGAGTTCATGCACATCTTGGTCCCTTTGTTGTCATAGTGTGTTCCAATGTATGTACTTGTCCTCATAGCTCCCCACGGGGTAATATTGTTCCTTGACATCATCTCAGAAAGAGTTCCAAGAGGGGGCTTCTATAAATAGAGAGGGTTCCCCGACCCTTTTATCATAGTAAGTTTCCCACAAGTCCTTGACAAGGGGAGCAACCTTAAGCAGTGAAAAAGTAATCTTCTTCCTATCAGAGAAACTTGTGAGCACCAGTATTGCAGCAAGAATGCTGCAACTCCTAGGCTACCAACTTTACTTTTATCAACCCGGTAGTTCGTAACAAACTTGGAAGCGTCAATGCTATATGCACAAGTACTAGTTCTCACTGCAGGTTGTCACTTGGTCAGCCAGCACAAGATCACTAGGAGTTCAAGCCAACTTCTATAGAATTTAGAAGAAGTTATATGTATGATGAAAGAAAAGAAAGATTACTCTACAGATGTTATTCTAATTTCAAAAAAAAGGAGAAAGACTTGAATGTGAAGCAAAACCTAGTAAAACCTAACTGTTACAGGGAAAACTAGTGTCTATTCAGAATTGCTAGTCCCACTAAGACTGGTAGCTATCTTAGAAACAAACAAACTAAAGTCACTTGTGCTTTCCTTTACGAGAGATAGATGAGAAAGAAGCAGAGAGTACCAACCTTAGTCTTTCGCTTGGCTCCTTGGCTGTTTCCTTTCCCCTTCGACAGAATCTCACCACTACTTCCTTACTTGTCCCGCTTCAAAGAGCACATGTAGAATCACAGCAGCATAATGCCATCAAAGCATAGAGATATATCACTGTAAACAATATAGGATCAGATATATATTCGACCATACAAATGCATATATCAACACAATATTTGGAGATACACAAGAATATGGAGGAAAACTCAAATAGCTTTATTGATAAAAGTAGTAGAAGAGAGGATTAGAACCACTTGGTTTGACCCAGTGCCATCCTCCCAGCTTGAAAGCCCTCTTCACCTCATACAAAGCAAGATCACCCAACAATGTCTTCAAAGAGAAACCAACAACACTTCTTTGCAAATTACCAAATTCCAACCTCTGGATCTCTGGGATGAGGGATCCATATATAGATATTTGCAGGGGGGTGAGTCAGCTTTTGGGATTTTGATTAGTATCATCTCTCTGATAGTTCTTGGTTCCACTTGGAGATTTCATGATCTCTTACTCATCCTTGGGCGAATTCAGGGAGGCAAGTGTCAAATGAGCAGCTTCTAGAAGATTCACAGGGTTTCCACCTATCAAACTGCTTCTGCCATTTGTCTGCTCTCACTCATCGCACCCTATAGAAGGGCTTTCCAGTATGCATCAAAATTTTTTCATGTGGCAGGTGAGATGCATCGCACCCTTAGCACTGGGCAATCTGTATGGTCCTGCTTTAACTAGTTTTGAGTGGTTTTTCATGGAGAACTTCTGGGAGATGATGTAATCAGCTGACCTTGCTCCTTTAGGGTATGAAACAACACTTTTAGGGACTTAGAAGCCCTTGGTTTATTGACATATGTGATTGGGGTTGCAGTGCCCAAATATGTCTATAACAGTTTCCCCCTAAAGCATGAGGTCGTAAATCTTTTAATGTCGGGTGAAATGATTTATAATGAGGATCCGAGGTTTTTCGAACTGGAAGATGACCTGTAATAAGATACAATACAATACATTATATTCATAATGTTTTCATGATCTAGCTGAGGCGGGCATTCCCATGCTCAGCTTGATAAATTCATTTTCATGTACATAGGACAGACAACCGTCTATGTGTAGACTGATGATTCTGGTAGAGCCATCATCCCTTAGTTTGGATGATTATCTGTGCAGCAATGATGTATGTTTGATGTCTTTATTTTCCTGAATGTATCGCAGCCCGGATGGATGAAACTAGATCCGGGGTCTTCAAAACTTGTTCAATCTTCGCCTGAAAGTACAAGTCGATCCATGTGAAAATATGTTCTGATGTCGAACATGGAAGGACATCGCCTGATTACTAGCCGATGATGTAAGTTGTTAACAGGCGCGAGAGGAATCACTGATGATGATGATGACCCTCAAGGTACTGCAGTACAATTCACGTGGTGTGAATACATGAGTCGATGTCGAACACCACGCAAAATATTTCAGTCGAAGGCCATTAATGTAGACCTGTCGCCAGAAGTGAGAAACTTACCATTGAGGCATGCAAGCTTCAAAGTACTGAAAAGGTTGTCCCTAGGTCGGCTTCTTGGATAATGAGCTGATGTCGACAAGAAGTGACCCGTCATAGGAGGGCATTGATGGATCCCACATCTGTGACACGGAACAGAACAAATTATTTTGTAGAGTTGAAAACAATCTGATGATACAAGGTTCAAGGTGGCAGTCATGAAAGAATGAAGCATGAAGGTATTGCAGCGGATGAGACATAAGCTAGGTAGGTGAATTCTCTGAGCAACTTCTCTTGAACATATCGGCGACACTGAAATGGATTGGTAGCGTTAACCCCAAAAGTGGATGGTACTTTGGACCAATGGTGATATGACCAGTGAACGGAATAACCCAACCCGACTCAATCATGGTGATGGAGTGAAAGTGTCATGTTCAAGAGCGACCTGCTACCAATAAAGTTTCTTCAAGTTTTCTTCCCAATTTTTGCCAGTCATTTCTAACCAGTACCTCTTTATTTTTGTCAAGCTTGAGGAGGATAACATATGCTTGTTCTATAATTTGCCCTTCGGGCAAACCCGTCGCTATGTTTTAACGACCCTAGCAAACATTGAAACTCGCTCTTGTCTAAATGGACAAGTTTGTCGCTATTTTTTTAACGAGTTTAATGACAAGGATAACTCGGTCCTTTTCAATTTTAGAGAGTCTGAAAAGAGGCAGAAAGGAAACTCCAATATTCTTTTTTCGTAGCATAATCCCTTAATTCTGAAAAAAGTATAAAACAATGCGAAAGGGATGACTTTTCGATAGTTTTAACGAGATGAACAAGACAAATGCTCAATCTTTTTGTGTAATAATCCCTTAGGTCCAAAAAGATTAAAATCTAGAGGAGGGATGGCACTTCCAATCACTTTAACGAGTTGGAGAGGCCAATTTCTCGGCAATCTTTTCATATTTTACGAGTCAGATGAAAAGAGCTTAAAGGAGACTCGTTTTTGAGGAACGAGTGATATTTTGGGTAGCAGTTGGTTCCAGGTGAGGGTTGGAACTTTCCAATCATGAAAATGTTAAGAAGATGGCTAACAGAATCACTCATCGTAGCTGTTCCTCAAATGGGGTAAACAATCAAATGGAGGCGTATGATCGACTAAAACAGAGTGGAGGTGATAGTAAGAACACAACCAAGGCTCAAAAGCTAATGATAATGCATTCGCAATGGTTATTTACCGGAGGTGGGTTCATTTTTTAATGAGCTTAAACTCTGGTGGAACATATGCTCATTGCTAGGTTTAATTTTTAACGAGCTTGAAGTTTGCATAAAACTGCTCGTGATAATGGTCATTGATATTCAATTCACCATTAACACTCTGTTCTTTTGAAGGTCATACTACCTGTTCAATTGCTCCATCAAACTAATTAGAAATGAGGACATATGCTTGAAAAATGAGTTAAAAAACTAATACCCTACTTAAATTATGTGAAAGGTAACTTAAAAATAGGTTTTTACCCCTCATTTTACCATTTCATTTGGAGTTGTGACTATTAGAGCTTTGGAGGTGTTTTCCCCCTTGACTTTCATCAGTTGATTTCGGGAGATTCTGTGGATGATTTTCGATGCCGTCTAGACCAGGTAGGAGCTAAACCTGAGCTCTTCAATTGCATTCTTTCCTTTTTGAATTCTGAGCATGTTTTCCTGCTTTTCTGGGCCCCTGGGGTTTGAACATTTCGTTCTGCCCCCATCGCACCTAGTATACATCGAAAGGTGCGATGCATCCTAGGCTAGCCACTGGCTAGTTAGGATGCATCTCACCTAGTACATAGCTAGGGTGCGATGGGCGCAAGGAGGAAAACTTTGCACTGATTTTTCATGGAAATTTTGCCTGTTTTTTGCCAAATCAAGATCCTAATTCTTCTCTTGTTTGCTTTTCAGAGATTCATCGGAGCAAAAATGGTTGTTACATGGCGTGAACGTGAGCATGAAGAAGAGGACATGGTTGCCCTACATGATCTAGGTATGGTAACTGCATTGCGGAACTGTGGCTTGCTCAAGTTCTTCCGCATGTCTAGCATGAGGCAACAAATCAACTTGTTGCAATATTTCCTCGATGCATGGGATCCTACCAACCAAGTGTTCCAGATAAGAGGAAAATCCATCCCCATGACTATTGAGGACATCTATTTCTTGATTGGTTTATCGAGGCGTGGTGCCCCTCTCTCATTATCAGGTTCTGCCTGCGGGGATGAATCTGTGAGGGATTATATTCACTGATACTGTAGAGAAGGATCTCAGCCAAGCAGGGACAGCAAGATCAGTATCTGAGATGTCATAGACCGGTCCTTGAGGACTATTTTATTCACCTTTGCTAGATTGGTTGGTAGTGCGGCCCTTCACTTGGCCAACAGGTCCTATATGCAGTATGCCTTGGAATGCCTCGAACCCAAGGTATTCAACTGATGTGATGCAGTATTTCTAGTGATCAAAGACCAGCTTACCAAGGTGAAAAACAGAAGATCTAAGAACTTTGGCTATGGTTCTATTCTGACCAATTTCGCCTTGGAGAGGATCCCACTGATGCAGCCCCAGTACATCTCACTTGACCAGGGAAAATTTTAAGAACCCCCCCTAAATTTATAAATATAATAAATGGGCGAATCTCCATGGTATATAGGAAAAATAGAAGGCGATTTTATCAATAATATAATATGTATATATAATTTTTTTGGCGAATCTCTCACCAGGCATGGCGAATATTTTACTCAATTATAAAATCTTGTAAGATCTTGGCGAGTCTTTCACTAAATAATAAAACTTTGTAAAGTCCTAGTGAATCTTAGCATAGGCTACATGCTGGTTTAATTCCCCCATTTAAATAGGCTACATTCCAGGTGAATACCATGTGCCATTTTGGTGAATACCATGTGCCATTTTTATTTTTATTAATTCTAATATTAGGGTTAATAATGGTTTTTTGCATGGCATTAATAACAGTCTAGTCCATGGTATTTGTCCCATAGTATTTTGGCCATAGGTTTCACCTAAATATAACCCATTTTTTGAGTGTTCGTAAATATAAGGTGACTTATGGAGTAAATATAAAAAAAATGTTTTATTTGTTTACCATACCTCTCGTTTATTTATATTTTTATTAATAAAACCTCTTTCTTGAGCCTTCATAAATAGAACGAGGATTATGGACTAAATATAAAAAGAGGTTTTATTTATTTACGATACGTCTAGTTTATTTATATTTTTATTTATTTACCATACCTTTTGAGTAAGTATAAAAAGACGTTTTATTTATTTACCATACCTCCACTTTACTTATATTTTTATTTGTTTACACCCTTACATGTATATAAGGTGACTTATGGAGTAAATATAAAAAATGTTTTATTTATTTACCATACCTCTCATTTATTTATATTTTTATTAATTTACCATACCTCTTTTATAAATATGGTATTTGGCCCATAGGATTCACTTAAATAAAACCTATTCTTGAAAATGGGCGAATGGATTCACTTAAATAAAACCTATTCTTGAAAATGGGCGAATGGAAGGTTGTAAGTCCTAATTTCAAGGGCTAAATTTACCTTTTTTACCCCCTCCCTTAAAATAAGGTGGGCTATTTGAGGTGATTTGTAAAAATGTACTATGATACAAAATATTCGCCCACTAAAAATTTAAAACCCCTTAATTTCGCCAAAGGGCGAACATTCGCCCCTAAAATTATCCTTGCACTTGACCTACCACCACCGACTGAGACATGGATGCAGAGATGGGTTGACCTTATGGCCAGACATGCTGGTCAATCACAGGTTTCATTCTCCAATGCTTTCTTCGAGTGGTTCAACCATCAATAGATGGCTTATGCCGAGTATCCATATGCTGGGATGGATTTCCGGGGTGACCCAGATTTGGTGCTGCCGGCTGGCAAGCAGTGGGGTGTCATAGGTAAAAATCTCTGACCATATCTCTGTTTATTGTTTTTATAGTGTTCTTGTGTTTTTCAAATGTTCATCAAGACTAATCAAAACTCATGTGCTTATGCAGATATCGGGCCAGTGCGACCAACAGTGCGTCCGAGAGTAGCAGTTGTCGTTCCAGCAGGAGAGGCTGTAGGGAGGGCCATTCTTCATGACCTAGATGTATCTGAGACCCTTGTAGTGTTGCAGGATCAGATCGAGGGTCTCACCCTTGGTATTGCAGACGTGAGGACTGATGAGCTGCCTTTGAGATTACAGCGCCATACAACTGGTGTGCCGAGCCGATGGACTAGGCTCTTGCGCATGATTGCACAAGCGGTGACTAGTTATCACCAACACCATTAGATTAGGGTGACGCCTTGCATTTTGAGTTTTTGGGTCATATGACCGATTTTCTCCTGGTCACATAACACTATGTACAAACTATAAACAGTTATATATATATATTTGATTTTCGGAGCTTTATTTTGGTTAAGTTATATGATCCTGATGCAGTTATTGATAAAATGCTTTTCTTTTACAAATGTTGCAAATGTCTATCTAACACATAATTTTCTAATGAATCGGTTAATGTATTTAAGTTTCTGGAAATATGTTGATATTGAATAGAATCGATCTGCCTTTCCAAAATCTTGACCCTTAGGAACATGCGATAGATAGCTGGATTCCAAATGGAATAGATGCCCGTAAGCTGTAGAATGATGAGCTATGAGTCTAGCCTGACGACAAGTCGGCGTATGCCATGCACAATGGCATCAGAGAGGAGTTCTATCAATGCGCTATATTCAATGATGCTGTTCGTTGATTGACCAATACACACCCCTCTGAAACTCACTAACTCACCGCTTGGATCAAAGATGGCCCAAGTTGCAGAAGATAGGTTCTGCGTACTACGACTCGCCCCATCGGCGTATCCAACAGATGATTCCAATGGGTTCGAAATTTGAAAAAAAAATGCAAAAGTGGATTACCTAACCAAAATTATCACTCTTAACGAAAACAAAAATTTAACAAAAGCATATGAAGAGGTTACCATGCCTAGTCAAGCATAGTAACGCTTAAGGTACAACCCGTTTCGGGGTTGTGACAGTGGAATCCCGTCATAATCTACTAGCTTGTAGGCTCCTTTTGCTAATGCATGCTTAACAATGTAGGGACCCATCCACAAAGACTGGAACTTACTTGCTCCCAATTTATCGGATTCCTAATCGTAAAGCAAGACTAGGGCACCTTCTGAGAAAACGCGAGGTTTGACATTCTTGTCAAATTGTGCTTTGACCCGTTTCTTATGTGCTTCATTAGCCAAGGAGGCGTCACGACGGGTTTCATCCAGTTGGATTAACTCTAAGAAATGAGCCTCTTCGTCTTAATTTCTGGGGAGGAGGTCAACTGCGAGCTTGAGAGACGAAATTTCGCACTGAACCGGTAAGATCGCTTCCAGGACACACACCAGCTGAAAGGGTGTAAACCCGGTTGCATTTCTTACCGATGTCCGATACGCCCACAAGGCTGAGTATAGGATTAGGTGCCAACTCCGTTTATGGACTCCAATCATCCTTTGCAGCATGCGTTTCAGGACTTTGTTGATCGCCTCAACCTACCTGTTAGCTTGCGGATAATACAGAGTAGAGCTGTCGTGGGACAGTCCAAATTTGGTGGCCAATTCAACCATCATGTGATTGCAGAAATGCGATCCATGATCTATGACTATAGCTTGTGGAACGCCAAACCTGGAGACTACATGATTGAAAAAGAAAAGAGCGGTCGTTTCGCCATTGTTGTTTAATGTAGGCATCGCCTCGGCCCATTTCGTAAAATAGTCAACTGTGACTATGATATACCCATGCCCCCGACCGAGGTGGGGTTACATTGCATGAAATCTATGCCCCATTTTGCAAATGGCCCAACAGCAACTACTGGCTGCAAAGGTGCGGGTGGAATTCTAGTTTTGTGGTCAAAGATTTGACAAGCATGGCAACTTCTGACTGTGGTTATGCAATCTTTGAACATTGTTGGCCAGAAGTATCCTGCTCGTAAAATATTTTGTGTCGTAGCATAACCAGATTGATGCCCCCCACATGCGCCTGAATGAAAATCATTCAGGACTTTTTCGGCCTCCTCATGGGTGAGGCACCTTCGCAGAACTATATCGACATTACGATGGTAAAGTGTATCACCGACGATCATGTAGTCTTTTGCTTGGTATTGAGTATGTCGTTGTTATGAGCAAGAGGTATTAGACCTATATGTTTGGGTTTGGAGATAAATGATTATATCTCCATACCACGGATCGCTTGAAGATATCAGAAACAAAAATTCATCCACAATTGTTGCTTTAGATGTTGAATCGTTGGACGACGATGGGAAATCACATAGCAACTCCGCAAAAACTAGATCTTTCTTTGATTTGGATTTTACGAATTCTAGATCAAACTATTTCAAAATTGCTATCCACTTTGAATATTTTCCCCCAAGCAACTGTCGCGACAAGATGTAAGTCATGGGGTTGCAATCTGACAAAACGGTAGTTTTTCAAAAGAGAACATAGTGTCTAAATATATGTATTGCTTGAACAGCCACGAAAGCCAGCTTTTCAACATAGGAGTACTTGCTTTCTGTATCATTTAAGTTTCGACTCAAATAATAAACAGGATGTTCAATTCCATTGTCTTCTTGAACTAAAACCATTGCGATGGTCGTATCTACTGCAGGCAGATATAGGTTGAAGTCTCTTTGATAATCAGGAGTGTAAATTAATGATGCTTTTATTAGGGATTCCTTTAGAGCATCAAAGGAAGCTTGCTTGACCTGATCCCATTTGAAGGGTACTTCTTTTTTCAAAAGACGCATATAACCTTTAGCAAGTTTGGCATAATTGGAATGAACCCCCTCAGAAAGTTTGCTTTCCCTTGGAGTTTCTGAATCTGAAGCAAATTTGAAGGTGGGAGAAAATCGATAATTGCCTGAACCTTGCACGGGTCGAGACGAATTCTATCCTTTGAAACTACAAAGCCAAGTAAATGACCAGAATCGACGCAAAACACACACTTGTGCGGATTGAGTCTTATTTTGTAGTGTCGGCAACGTAGAAATATTGCTCTCAAATGCTGCGAATGATCGGTCCGCTTTCGCGAGTGAGGTGGAAGATCGTCGAGGTATGCTTGAACGATGTTCTTGATGTCATGGAAGGCATAATTCATTGCCCTCTAAAAAGTTTCCCTTGCATTCTTTAAACCAAAAGGTAGCTTACGGTACGCGAATGTGCCCCATGGACAGATAAATGCAGTCTTTGACTGGTCTTGTGGGCGGATATTTATTTGATTATACCCGGAAAATCCATCCATAAATGAAAAGATTTCGCATCCGGCGCATTCATCAATTATCTGATCGATGAAAGGTGTAGGGTAGTTTTCCTTTGGACAAGATTGATTTACATCCCTGTAATCGACGCACACTCTAATTTTTCCTTGCTTTTTCATCATAGGAACAATGTTCGATACCTAATCAATTAGAGGAACCAGGTAAATGAAACTAGCATGGAGAAGTTTTTCAACTTCTGCCTTGATTGTAGCGGCTTTCTTTGGGTGCACCTGCCGAAGCCGTTGTCTTACTGGTTTGACATCTGGATACATCTTAATTTCGTGTTCAACTATGCTTGAGTCAATGCCTAGCATTTCTTCATATGACCATGCAAAGACATCTCTGAACTCGCGAAAGAGAGCGTAATATACTTCCAGTTCTGAAGAAGAACAAGATTTGCTGACATGAATATTTTCTACAACATTTGGTTTGGTCGAGATATTTATGGTGATAGTTTCTTCAATATTGGACAAATTTTGCTCAAAATCCACCGTATTTATAGTATTTGATAGAAAATCAAAGACTGATGGATGATTAAGGTCGTCGGAGTAATCTTCGTTGTAATCCGGAAGATGGGAACGATGGTGGTAATCTTCCCATGGTGCCCCCTCTATGTTCATTGACTGAACAATTCCTTCGTCTATAGAATGTACATGCGACCAAGGATCTGAAGAGGTACCATACTCTTTAGACCTATCTACCCAAACGCTTGACAAGCGTTCATTTGGGTTTGCCTCCCATGCCGAGAACATTGATTGCTACAATACTTCTATTGGGCTTGGAGGCAATACCTGGTGATGATCCATGCTAATATCGTGTTCGAACATCTTCTGAATGGAAGATACCATATTGCAGGTTCCCACCGTGGCCACTTCCGCCAGGTTGTTTGGAGGCGGTAGGGCAAAAGTACCCATCAATGTAGGGTCTTTTAGCAAGCCTACTCTGATATTTTGAAGCAACTGAGAGCTTCCGTGGATCATCGGGATGCTTCCCGTAACTTGTGAACTATTTGGGAGAAAGGTTTGTTGGTCAAAAATTGTAATTCCTCCTTGAAAAGGAAATGAAATCTTTCTGAAGTATGTTGACACAACAGCGGAAAACTAGTGTCTATTCAGAACTGCTAGTCCCACTAAGAGGGGTAGCTATCTTAGAAACAAACAAACTAAAGTCACATGTGCTTTCCTTACGAGAGTTAGATGAGAAAGAAGAAGAGAGTACCAACCTCAGTCTTTTGCTTGGCTCCTTGCTTGTTTCCTTTCCCCTTTGACGGAATCTCGCCACTGCTTCCTTACTTGTCCCACTTCAAAGAGCACCTGTAGAATCACAACAGCATAATACCATCAAAGCATAGAGATCTATCACTGTAAACAATATAGGATCAGATATATATTGACCATACAAATGCATATATCAACACAATATTCGGAGATACACAAGAATATGGAGGAAATCTCAAATAGATTTATTGATAAAAGTAGTAGAAGAGAGGATTACAACCACTTGGTCTAACCCAGCGCCATCCTCCCATCTTGAAAGCCCTCTTCACCTCATACAAAGCAATATCACCCAACAATGTCTTCAAAGGGAAACCAACAACACTTCTTTGCAAATTACCAAATTCCAACCTCTGGATCTCTGGGATGAGGGATCCATATATAGATATTTGCAGGGGGGTGAGTCAGCCTCTGGGATTTTGATTAGTATCATCTCTCTGATAGTTCTTGGTTCCACTTGGAGATTTCATTATCTCTTACTCATCCTTGGGCGAATTCAGGGAGGCAAGTGTCAAATGAGCAGCTTCTAGAAGATTATCAGGGTTTCCACCTAGAAAACTGCTTGTGACATTTGTCTGCTCTCTCTCCATTTTTTTCTCTCTCATCGCACCCTACAGAAGGGCTTTCCAGTATGCATCGCACTTTTTGCATGTGGCAGGTGAGATGCATTGCACCCTTAGCAATGCGCAGTCTGTATGGTCCTGCTTTGACCAGTTCTGAGTGGTTTTTCAAGGAGAACTTCTGGGAGATGATGTAATCAGCCGGCCTTGCTCCTTTAGGGTATGAAACAACACTTTTAGGGACTTAGAAGCCCTTGGTTTATGGACATATGTGATTGGGGTTGCAGTGCCCAAATATGTCTATAACACTAACTAACAAGCTAATTCTAATTTCGCCAAAACCACTATGAAAACCATGAAAGAAATGTCATTACCTACTCAAGAAAGTAAACAACATCTAACCATGCTATTTCTAGAAGTAAATAAGCAAAAAACATATTTTTGGATTTTTATGTGTTTTTATGTGAATTTGACATGCATCTAATTTATTGTGTGTAGTGTGGTAGTGAACAGGTGGCGTTGGAGGGTGGTTTTGGAGCTTGGGAGGATGGAAGATGGTGTGGATGGGTCCTAGGAGGTCTTAGGTGGCCTTTTGGAGGCTTTTCCCACACTCGGCCTTCAGAAGAAAGCATACAAGGAAAAACTATAGGAGGACATGGGGAAACTACAGGAGGAAAATAGGGAAACTACAGGATGCCTACAGGAGGAGGCTGAGAGAAATTTCTGTTGTTCTGAGGGTGTGAGAGTGGGTGGAAAAGGTGGATAAAGGTTAGAATGAGGTTTTAGGGTGCCTAAGGTCTACCATGAATCACCAGGAGAGAGAAAGATGATTGGGTTTGCTCAAAGAGAGAGGAAGAAGCTCTATGAAAAAAATGAAGGAAACTAGGGCAAAATTGAGGTGAGGCTTGGGAGACCTATAGGGCATGGATCAGATGGAGGATATGATTTCTGATAAGCTAGCCTACTGCTGGAAGAGATATGCTGCATAGAACCTAAGAAAATCAAGCAATTATTGAAATGAATGCTTTCTAGGAAAAACATAGTTTTGCATTAAAATGGTCTAAACTATGATCTATGAAAGGAAATGCTGAGAAATGCTGCAAGAAAGGAAAGCATGAAAGAGGAATATTTCAAATCAGGAATTGAACATGATAAGGAAGATCTGAAGCAAAGCAAAACTGGACTATTAACCTACTAAAAAGCTGCAAACACTAGAAGTCCTATGAATGAGGAAAATCTGTGTTTTTGGGGCAGCAAGAGAGTCTTTGCCTCAAATCATGGTCCCAGAGGGAGGAAGAGAGGCCAAGGCACTATTGCTAGCCTTTTGAATCTTCTCTTGATCACTGCTTAACCTGCTACAGAAAGCACAAATGGAAGCAAACTACTAAATCATCAAAAGCAACCTATTCTTAACCATAAAAGAAATACATCTAACTACAAATTAATCTACAAACTAAAGTAAACATACAAATAAAAGTAAAGAGGAGCTTGGCTGCTTGGATTGGGCCCTAACCCAAGAGCTTCATCCCTCTAAGGTAACTCAGTGCTAGCTCAAAAAGGATTCCAACTTCATTATCAAAACAATAGCAAGATTACATAAAACTGTCACAAAATAATAAGCTCGAAATTTGAGCAAAGTTTACATAAGCAAAAATCTGACGCTAGTGAGGCCCTAGGCCTCTCTACTTATACATATGAAGCTACCAACGGATTCCTTAAAATTAAGGAGGCTTGGCTCCCAAAACTCGAGATAATTATCAACCATCCTCCACTTGCTCGGTTGCCTGCTAGTGCATGATTTGCTGCTTGTACTCTGAGTTGAATGAAGGGGAATTCGAAGTGAGGAGTAATAAATGAGGGGTATTCCCTCCTATAAATTCTCTCCCTTTTCCACTTCGAGTTATCACTGCCATTTGACCACTGGATCCTTGACTCTAATCTCGAAATCCATCAATAATCTACATTAAATACATGTTAGACTACATGGCATCATAACTAACTCAAATCACTCTATAAGCATAAATATAATTAGAAAATCATACAATAAGCTAAGAGAATGGTTGATTTGACTAAGTTAGGAGGTAAAATTATCCCATATAATTACCCATTTATGAGGCTCATCATCACCCCCCTACTGAAGGTGTTGCTCATCCTCTGAGAAACCTAGTCAATCTCCTCATCCTTTATGGCCCTGGTGGCCTCCCTAGCATCCCAGGCTTTTGATGTGGTCTGCTTATGTTTGCCATAAAATCCTGCCTTTCTATCTATGTCCTTCCACTTCTCCTCCTCTTCTTCTTCTCTTCTACCTTCCAGCATGCCTAATAGGAGTGGAGGACTGTGTTTGAGGCCAATCCAGTTGACCTTCAGCCTTTGAATGGAGCGCTTGTACATTGGCACTCTTTTCAATGCCTCCTTCAGCCTCATGGGGGAATGATATTCCCTGATCTGCAAACTGTGAGGTAGGGTGTTCCATCTTCTCATGCATGCATGCACACAGTCATCCCCAAGTAGCCTTTGCATATCTTTAAAGTGTGCAATGGCTTGTGCCTGCTTGGCTAGATATCTAGGGGCAATTTGAGGGTCATTGGCAATTAGGTTGTGTGTACTGATGGGTGCCATAGGATCTGATGGCTCAGCTCTTATCATTAATGGTTCATTATGCTCTTTTATCATCAATCTTTTCATTTCTGTTGTCGTCAATTCTGCATGGTTCATCCATGAGGCCATGGCCATTAATTACAGGTCCCCTAGCATTGGGGTCAGACACTTTCATGTCTGTGAGGGCCATGTTGTGTAGGTAGAACTCTGCCATCTTTGCCTTATCCTCTGAGGTGCTTTGGTCACACAACTCCATGAACTACCTGTAGTCTTGGAAAGGCATTGTGCCTCTTTGTGCCAAAGTCTTTATTTGGAATTGAAGCCATTGATCCTTCAGAAAGAGGCCATAGGATTGTAGCTCTTGTCCTTCCTCCTTCACTTGTGGTTGTCCTTCTATCTCTTTTTCAAGCTTTTGGGTCTCCCGTAGTTTGGACTGTGTCTCCTGTAGGATTGTCTGGGCCTCCTATAGATCTGGTTTTGGATCCTGTAGTACTGCCTTTCCATTCCATGTAGAAGATCTGGGAGTCCCTCTTTCATATGTTATAGGTGTCTTAGAGGGGGATTCTTGCACCTTGGCAGATGGTGAATCTTCAATGGCAATAGGAACTTTTGAAGAGGGCTGACGTTTGCCTGTTTTAATTCTTGTGCTCTTCCTTGCCTTGAAATACATGGATGTCTATATTTTTCTCTTCTGCTTTGGTTTGATTGGTGTACTGAGGGCAGTGAGGGCAGTTGTTGCTTCTCTTTCTAAAGTCTCAGGGGACTCTTCCTCTTGCTCTACCTTCTATGCCTCCTTTTCTCCTTCTTCTGTCTCTTTTTCTATCTCTTCAAATTTTCCCTCTTCTGTTTCTTTTCCTTCCTCCTTCCTTTCTTGCTCTGTTCTGTCACCACTGGCTTCATCTTCTCCTCCTTACTATTCTTCCTCCTTGTTGAAGCCCCGAAAATCGGGTCTAAACAAGGGGGATACCCACCCGGTCTGGACCTTGATTAGCAGCTCCTTTTCCGTTTGGTATAGTGGGTCCGACTGGGGATATGGGACCAGTTTCCCAATTTATATGTGTGTGCGTGAAGGACTGATATTTCTCTTTCTAACAGTTTCTAAATGGAATACTTTTACTCCAACTCTAATCTAATAATATAGAAATTGTATTCTAATAAGCAGAAATATCTAAGTCTACTCTAACCCGGGGTGTAATCTTTCCGTTATGCAATCTAAAATGATTTCAAATAACAACTGGTAATAAATATCATTCAAATGTTATGAGAAAAGAATTCAATAAGGATGAACCACTTCGTATAAAAAGTTAGACGAAACAGTTGTTAAAAACATATCACATAATAAGCTACTCATACATTAAGCATAAATAAATAGCTATCATCATACAAAAGTGCCAAATGATAACTCAAGCATTCACGCATCAATATATAAACAGTTAAACATGAATATCACTTTAACACAAAGGCATAAATAGTTAAGAGATAGAAGTACCATTTATAACTAGTCCTCCTCATGAGCTTCAAGCGATAATGATTTATCTCTTCTTGATCTAAAATCCACTAAGAGTAAAAAAGTGCAACATCAGTAGCAGATATCAAATGCAAATATCAATAAATCTTGTTCCATTCATTCATCAAAACCTCCTCAGAGGATACAAAAGTGCATGTCCTGGGGATAAGTTTTTGACAAATTTCAGGACCCTTCTCTAAATGCATGAGAAGGGTTTAAATACTACTAAATAAATCTAAAAATAACTTATTACAAAAATGTAGGATGCGGTTTAAATGACCGTCCTCATTTCAGGCAAAATAAAACAAAATTAAAACTAAAATTGAATCTAAAATTAAAACTACTTATGTATCTGCTCCTTGAAATCGCACGCATTCAGTGTCTGTTTGAGAAGAGTCGACGAGCCAACTTCTGACTTTAGTTGAGCTGAGAAAACAGAATCGGCGAGAGCTGGCACCATCTTCTCGGCAGAATTGATGATACACTTAAGAGTCATCCACTGGCTGTGTGGTTTTACCAAGTGTGCCCAGTAATAATCCCAATTCAACTTGGTTAACCCTTGGATTGATTCTGCCTTTTCTTGAGCTTTATGTTTCCAGTCTGTTTGTATTGTTGCTTTCTTGCAATTTTCGGGGCTTGCAGGTGACTAAGCAATTAGAAGCTTTCCTTTTCGAGAAGTTTTTCTCAGCGATTCGCGCCTCAGAAACTGCATCCGTTTCTTGATCCGGGCTTCTTTGATGCGTTTTTCGCCTTTTGAACTTTTCTTTTAGCGGATATAAAGCTCAAAATTTGTAAAAATAATGATTCCGTAAGCTCTTGACTCTGAGTCTTAAACTGTCTGTTTTTGATATCAACGTTGTTCAGTATCCATTTAACCATGTCCATGTATGGGATAATTTTGGGCCTTGCTGCTATATGGTGTAAGAATGAACAAGCTATTTCTGTGATAGATGCCTCAGAAGAACTATGTGAGCCCGTAGTAGCAGTAACTTCCATTACTCTGGGATTCTCCTCCTCAAGTAGATTATACATGCCTTCCCACGTAGCAATACCAGCGTCTCTGTTATAGGCTGTGTCTGTATACAATGGCGCCATTTCTTTCTCTTCAGAACTCGGAGCTTTGCTTTTCTTTCCCATAATATCCTGCGTACTGCTTTGTATTGTTCTCTGTTCTTCGTTCCTACAATTTACAAGTGAAGTGAGAATAATGGTAAGGAAGGTGATGTGAAAGTTTTAAATGCCGAAGACATATAAAATATATCACCTTACGTGAAATGACTTTTCGATAAGCACGAAACCATATTCCATTAATAACTGGCAACTAACTCATTAATTAGCATTAAAGCGCATAACCAGGTGTCGGTTTATGGAAAATTGTTTTTTGAACCACGAGCCCAAAAGATCTGCGATGAAGCAATTTTGTGATTTGCTTCACAATATCGCAAATCGCAACATCGCAGAATCACGACATTGCTTTCTTGCTATATCGCGAACTTTCAATATCGCATTATCGCATAATCGTGGTATCGCATTGTCGCTTTATCGCAAAACTGCAATATTGCAATATCGCAATATCGTGTTATCGCAGGAACGTAATATATAACAATCTTCGTTAACCTGTTTTCTATGAAATGCGATTTGCGATATGCGTCATCGCATATCGGCAAATTAAAGTATTTCAACGTAAGTTGTCTTTGATGTATGCGATGCGATATTTGTTTATTATCGCGTATCGCGATCTCGCAATGTTAGAATTCAGCTTGTAAGGAGGTATCCTGTTATCCTTTTGCGATGCGATATTTCCTAAGGAAAGATTTTGTCTTACCTTATCATAGAACTTAGATTTTTTAGATTTTCCAAGGGAATTTCCTAAGCTTATGATGGTAAGTTTTATTCGAAAAGGAAATTCAAGCCCTAATTGATTTTTGAATTTTTAACTAAGGGTCCCCACTTATTTAGTATTAGGAATAACACTAAATAAGAAGGGGGGTTGTTGCTGGCCACAACAATTGGCGATTCACTTGGAAGAACCAGTTATCTCTGCTGTTCTTTTGAATTTTCAAAACCTCCAAAACAGAAAATTTTCCAGAAAATTAAACTTTATTATAGAAAGATTAAGTACATTATGCTTTTACCTATCAATGATATTTTGTTTCTTCTATTTTCAACTTTGATTATTTACTCCCTCAAGCTAGTCCTTGTATCTACATCAGTCATTACTTGGTTTATAAAGATAAAAACAAAGCCTTCTCTATAAATCAGTTTTAAATATGCTCATTTGTCGTAGGTAGAGCCTCTGCTGCCAGCAAGCGTTTATAGCTTCGACAGGGTTACCTGTTACCCAGCAATGCTCCTGTATCCCACTTAGAGAAATTTACAATTTTCAAAGAGGAATCCATTTCCACACTTATTGCTTTCATTTTCTTTTTTATCCTTAAAGAACAATGTCTTGGTTTGGTAGCCAATTCATGACACAACCATTCACTGATTTATAACTTTGTTGAACAAGCTGGCTCGTGATGAGACCCCTTGTCTTATGATTGCAACAATCTTGAGTCATTGCCCTATTGTGGTATGCAGTATTGGCAAAGTCAGCAAGCTATAATATCTATGATCATGATAAGTCGGCTCGTGATGAGACCTCTTACTCTTTAAGTTAAAGTGTATCTTTGGATCATTCTCCGAATGTTGTAGTTTCCTAGGTGGGGAGGAAGTCATTGTTTCCTTAAGATAGCTCTGGACGACAATGATAGAGTTTTTGAAAAGAGATTTTCTACAGAGAATCTTTATTTTATTATTGATACCTTTCATTGGACTGATATAAAACAATTTCTAACTAAAGGTGGCTTTTCATCAAAATTTACAAAGTCGAAACTAATATCATTTCTAGGCCTAGAGTCTTTAACTGTATCTTTCAATAGTAATGATCAATTTTTCAGAAAGAATTCTATTTATACAAGTGAAAAAACAAAATCTAGAAGAGAATTTGTGTCTTTTTTGTGAATCTCAAATGTAACTATTTACAACTGGTTTTATTATGACAAGAAAAAACAACTAGTCTACAAAATAGAAGAATGATCTTCTATGGAAAATAAATTTTGAGTATCTAACCATTAACAGGTAAAGAATCTCTTTTCCTTGTTAAATCCTGTAACATGAAAGTGGACGGACCTATGACTTCTAAAATTTGAAAAGGACCTAGCCACATTCTTTGAAACTTTGTATGTTTCCCTTTTTCCTCATGAGCCTTGTCCCATTTTAAAACTAGGTCTCCTATCTGAAAATCTTTTCTGGATATCATATTGGAATCAAAAGAGGCTTTCAATAATGCTTGATGATGAGTGTGAGTTATCTTAGCCCGTTCTCGTTGTTCTTCTAACTTAATTAATTCCAGCTGCCTTAGTTGTAAGGAAGAAGTTGGTGCTTCATCAATATATTGAACCAAGGCTAAAGAGGGAATTGCCAGATGTGTTGGAAGAACCACTTCTTTCCCATAAACTAAATTAAAGGGAGAAGTGCCAATGGAGGCTTTCTGCGTTATTCGATCTGCCCATAAAGCATATATTAAAGACTTATGCCAATTTTTATGATTTTGGTCAATGGTTCGCTTAATGATTTTGATTAAATTCTTATTTGTAGATTCAGCTAACCCATTCCCTTGTGGGTAATAATTGGCAGAGTATTTAAGCTTGAAACCCCTTTTGAGTGAAAATTCAGTCATTGCATTACCAGAAAAATATGATGCATTATCAAACATTAAAGCGGAAGGCAACCCAAACCTGGTGATTATGAACTGATCTATGAACTCAGTGATATTTTCAGCATTAGCTGTCTTGAGTGGAAGTGCTTCTACCCATTTAGTGAAGTAATCTGTTGCTATAAGGATGTATCTATGCTATTTAAAAGAGTGAGGAATGATCTCACCTATTATGTCCAATCCCCACTGATCGAAAGGTTGTTCAATGTTAACTGGTTGCAGTGGTAAGGATGGTTTCTTTTGTCTTCCAGTAGTGGTTTGACAGACTTGACATTTCCTTACATAGTTATGTGCATCTTTGAATAATGTGGGCCAGTAATAGCCTACGCGCAAAATTTTGTGAGCAGTTGCATCTCCAGCATAGTGTCCGCCTGCTGGCCCATCGTGGAGTTCCTGCAAGACTTTTTTAGCTTCAAATTTCTCAAGACATCTAAGGAGAACAGAGTCATAATTTATTCTAAAAAGAACATCATTCACGAGTTGATATTGTTTGGCTTTTAACCTTAGAGCTCTTTTCTTGGTATGACCGAGGTTTGAAGGAGCGTATCCATTCTTTAGATAATAAATAATATTAGCGTATAATGACTCAACATCGTTTAGGCTTACCTCGTACACTTGTACCTCTGCGGATGGATTTTCGGACATTAGCGATGCTCCGGCTAGCATTTTGCAAAAGCCTTGACCTTTTACAATACTTGCTGGTTTAATTTCTACGTCATATTCCTGTAAGGCAGTAACCCAATTGGCCCTTTTCTCACCCACATCCTTCTGTACTAGAAGATTTTTTACCGCTCGAAACAGTACCATGATTTTGGTACGTGTTTTGAGTAAAAAAGGTCTGAAATATTTAATTTCTTTGAAAATAGCATAAGCTTGTTTCTCCACATCTGAATAATTCAACTCAACTCCTTGTAAATTAGAACTGAAAAAAGAAATTGGGGCTTTCGCCTTTTCTTGATTTGCCTGAGTGAGTATCATAGCATATGATCTATCAAAGGCAAATGTATCCAGAATAAAAGGATCGAAAAAATTTGGAGTTGCTAAAGATGGAGCATTAATAATTGCTTGTTTGATCAGATTGAATGCCTCATGTTCATCTTGGCCCCATTTAAAGTTTGTGTTCTTTTTAATCATGGCTTGTAAAGGAGACACGATTCTTGAAAAATTTGGAACGAACCTCTTTACAAAGTTAATCTAGCCAAGAAAATATTGCATGGATTTCTTGTTGTGAGGTAGGGGTACTTCGGAAATATCCTTGATTCTGTCAGGATCAATGTGAATCCCAGATTTTGACACTATGAATCTGAGAAGTTTTCCTTCACTTAATGCGAAAAAAGATTTTTTCGGGTTAAGTGAAATTCCATACCTTAAACAATGTTGGAAGATTTGTTTTAAATCTCTGAGATGGTTGTTTCGTTTCTTGGAATACACAGCTATATCATCCAAATAGATTACCACTGATTTATTAACTAACCCCTTGAATGTGATGTCCATGGCTCTATGAAATGTGGCACCTGTGTTAATCAAACCAAATGGCATCTTTTGATATGTGTATGTGCCCCATTTAGTTCTGAATGTGGTTTTTAATTGATCATTTGGATGTACCAACACTTGATTGTATCCTGAAAATCCATCCAAGAATGACATTAATTCTGAGCCTGCAACTGCCTGCAGTATTTGTTCCATGGGGGGCAAAGGAAAATTATCCTTTTGGCAGGCTTTGTTAAGATTTCGAAAGTCAATGCAGATTCTAATATCTCCGTTTTTCTTTCTAACAGGGACCATATTGGAGACCCATTTAGAATGTCTAACGGGAAAAATTATTTTGGCTTTCAATAACTTATTGAGTTCAGTTTTGATCTGGTTTTCTAAATTGGGATGGATCTTTCTCAACTTTTGTTGGACAGGTTTTTCATTATCGATCATTGGAATAGTATGTTGGATGATGGAAGTGTCGTATGTTTTGAGTTCATCGTAATTCCAAGCAAAGACATTTTTGTATTGTCTCAAGAGACGAATATACGCTAATTTTTCTTCAGGGGCTAGGCCAAGGCCTAGGTTGATATTTTGTGGTTTGGCATCAGCTCCTAGATTTCCTAATTCAGAATTCAAAGTTGAGCTTTAAAGTTTTGAATTGGTAGATCTTTTGAATCGGTCTTTCAAATCATAAAGGTCTTCTAACTTGACTACTAATTTAGGTATAGCATTGTTAGTACTATCCTGTTGCAATTGTTGGTCATGTTGGTCTTCATCAATTATTTGATTGGTGTAGGATCCTTCAGATGTGAGGAAACTCACAATATCAGGATCGTCATTGAAAATCCTCCAATTGGTAATGTTATCAGGAATAGATGGTCTAAAAATTAACTCAATTGAAAATCAATCAGGGCTAAAATCTTCTGAAGGAATGAGCTTGGAAGCTACGTTGGCTAAGAGGTCTACGCTAGCATTCTGGAGTTGGGAACTGATGAAATATTAAATGCTATAAAGTGTTCAGTTAGATCTTGAACTAAAGATTGGTAATGTTTTAAATGACCTGATAAACAGTGTATAGTATTATGTACTTGTCTGATTACAACTTCAGAATCTCTGAAAACTTGAAGATATTTGACGTCTAATTCGATTGCTTTGTATAATCCTTGGATTAAAGCCTCGTATTCTGCAGTATTGTTGGTCCAATCAAATTTGAGTCTACAAGTTAGCATATTTTTATCTCCCTCTGGGCTTATTAACACGCATCCTTCTCCTGCTCCTTCGTTAGACTTAGAACCATCAAAAAATAACTTCCAAAACAAATATTTATTTACAGGACTATCTATAAAATTAATACATTTAGAACTATATGTTTGAGAGAAATTTTCTACTTGAGATAAAACATAATGTTATAAGTAAGGTGAAGTATGAGCATTAAAATTTCCTAGGAACAAATCTACTGAATAGTTTCCAATGATGTTAGAATTATATGCTACTGGTTCATTTTCCCCCTCGAGTTCTGTTACTATGTATTTCTGATGTCGTTCACGCTCAACTTTTATCTGATTTGGTTTACCATTTTAAGGGAGCCACATGTGCAACCAATCAGTTGCAAAGTATCCATGAAGTTTTTATGACCAATCTTTGCTAAGGATTAAGCCATAAAATTCTGGAATATCAACAACTAAAATGTCGATAACTTGACATACTTTTGGGTTGGATGACAGCCTTATGGTAACCTAATTTAATTCACCAATCACTTCAACTTGTGATCAATCTAATTGGACTATGCGCACAACGGATTTTTGTGGTTGAACGTTCAATTTTGCACATATTGAATTTGGTAAGATATTCGATGAAGCTCCAAAATCCACTAAGCAATTATGCAAATTTTTATTGAAAATTTCATAAGTAAGGAGAAATGGGGGAGTATGAGATCTCGATCTTCCTCCAATTAATGTGATATCATTTGGATCAACTTTATTAATTGCATTAGTTGGAGGTCTTCCCATGTCATGGGAAGCTTGAGAGATTATAGCGGCAGGCAAAGGTGCAACTGGTACAGCGTGTAATTCTTTCAAAAGTATTTTTTGTTGGTGTTTTAACTTGCTCAATTCAAAAAAAGTAATATTGGCCCTACTCTTTTTCATATCTTATATGATATTATACTCCATTTCATCCAAAACGATCAGCGTTTTAGATGGAGTTGATGGGTCTGTTTGGACTGGGCTAGTTTGAGTCGCTTTAGGTGATGTTTTCTTGGCTGCGACTTTGTCCTTAGTCATTGAGCTTGCGCTCTTTGGCTTAGGTGTAGATTGAGGAGGATCAAGTTGATTTCTGCTGTGAGTACTAACTGGGAATGCCTCTTGATCCTCTTCATCTGGGAGGATGAAATCCCACATACCTTGTAACTCTACAACTTCTTCTTCATCGATATGTTCTTCAGTAGCGATTTCCTCTTCTTCTTCTTCTGATTCAGCATTTGTAATTGCGTTAGGGGGTTTGGAATTGGTTGAAGGATTTCTTTTAAAAGGCCTATATGGCTTTTTAGAAGAAGTTTCTGCCACTTGTTTCTTAATGTTGACCATCTCGTTAGACATGGTCTTCAAAACTTTTTGTAATCCTTCTAAATCAAATGGATCTTTCGATTGTTTTTTCTTGGGATCTTCTTTGAAAGAAACCTTCTTAGATTTTCGTTCTTCTATCACATTTTTCTTTTCTAGGGCCATAATACGTTTCTCTACTGCTATTGCTTCTTTCATATTTTCAACTAAGGTTGTTTTGTTAGCCCTATCAATAAAGATTTCTAAGTTTGATGGTAAAGCAGTAATGTACCATTCACTTCGCACTTCTTCGCTAGGCTAGGAAGCAGTAGGAATTTTGTTTAAGATTTTATTGAAACGTAAATTGAAATCTTTGATAGGTTATCTTGACTCAGCCTTACGGTTAGACAAGTCATTGATCAGTGTCGTCGTAGACCTGTCATCACCTAACTTGGTCAGGAATTGTTCTTGGAAGATGTCCCAACTAGTAATAGATCTAGATGGTAATGAGAAATACCATGATCCGGCTGTTCCTTACAGAGTATAAGGGAAAATTCGAACAACAGCGTCTTCGTTGGTAACTCCATTGAGATTTATGGATAGCATAAAGTTATTTATATGTTCTTCCGCTAGCATGCATGCCTTAGGATTAAACTTAAGCAGCCATTTTTCAGGATGGGCTGGTAGATGACTCAAGGGTGCAGGCATTAAGACTACCCCTGGGTTATTCCATGGATATTGGGCCATCGCTGAACTACTAACAGAGGAAAGTGCAGAAGATGATCCCTGTGGTTGATAAGATGAGGATATTACGACTCCAGATGGTTGAGAAGGAGTTGTGGAAGTTCCAGTAGGCTGATGGATAATGATCTGAAGTGGAGGAGTGGATGGTTGACTTCGCAGTGAATAGGTTGAGATGGATGATGATGATGAAAGAGTCTCGGTATCAGACCCTTTAGGAGACTTCCTTGCTCTCTTCCTTGTAGGTAAAGGTAATTCGGTTGGTTGAACACCAAACTTTTCGCTCTTTAACATGGTAAGAGGATGCGTATGATTATATTGCGAAGTCACGCTGCCTTGAGATTTATCAGATTTTTGAGGAGATATAGAAAATCACTGAATTTTTTGAATCAAAGATTCAACTTCAGGAGGTTCAATAGTAGATTGTTCTGAAATGTCAGGGTTTGTAGCAGCGACTGTTGCTCCAACGACTTTTGACTCTGGATTTAAATGCAACGGAGAAGTCAGGGGAGATGGTGAGGGCGATTTACTCTCAGAATGGTATTTAGATTTAGATTTTCTTGCCATTCACAGTTCGGGGCCCTCCTTCTAGCACCAAATATGTTGAAGCCCCAAAAATCGGGTCTACAACAAGGGGGATACCCACCCGGTCCGAACCTTGATTAGCAGCTCCTTTTCCATTTGGTATAGTGGGTCCGACTGGGGATATGGGACCAGTTTCCCAATTTATGTGTGTGTGCGTGAAGGATTGATATTTCTCTTTCTAACAGTTTCTAAATGGAATACTTTTACTCCAACTCTAATCTAATAATATAGAAATTGTATTCTAATAAGCAAAAATATCTAATTCTACACTAATCCGAGGTGTAATATTTCCGTTATGCGATCTAAATGATTTCAACTAACAACTAGTAATAAAGATCATTCAACTGTTATGAGAAAAGAATTCAATAAGGATGAACCACTTCGTATAAAAAGTTAGACGAAACAGTTGTGAAAAACATATCGCATAATAAGCTACTCATATATTAAGCATAAATAAATAGCTATCATCGTACAAAAGTGCCAAATGATAACTCAAGCTTTCACGCATCAATATAAACAGCTAAACATGAATATCACTTTAACACAAAGGAAGAAATAGTTAAGAGATAGAAGTACCATTTATAACTAGTCCTACTCATGAGCTTCAAGCAATAATGATTTATCTCTTCTTAATCTAACATCCACTAAGAGTACAAAAGTGCAACATCAGTAGTAGATATCAAATTTGGTGCTAGAAGGAGGGCCCCATTCATTCATCAAAACCTCCTCAGAGGGTACAAAAGTGCATGTTCTGGGGATAAGTTTTTGACAAATTTCAGGACCCTTCTCTAAATGCATGAGAAGGGTTTAAATACTACTAACTAACTCTAAAAATAACTTATTACAAAAATGTAGGACGCGGTTTAAATGACCGTCCTCATTTCAGGCAAAATAAAACAAAATTAAAACTAAAATTGAATCTAAAATTAAAACTACTTCTGTATCTACTCCTTGAAATCGCACGCATTCGGCATCTGTTTGAGAAGAGTCGGTTGGCCGATTTCCGACTTTAGTCGAGCTGAGAAAATAGAATCGGCGAGATCTTGCGCCATCTTCTCAGCAGAATTGATTATACACTTTAGAGTCATCCACTGGATGTGTGGTTTTACCAAGTGTGCCCAGTAATAATCCCAATTCAACTTGGCTAACCCTTGGATTGATTCCGCCTTTTCTTGAGCTTTCTGTTTCCAGTTTGTTTGTAGTGTTGCTTTCTTGCAATTTTCGAGGCTTGCAGGTGACTGAGAAATTAGAAGCTTTCCTTTTCGAGAAGTTTTTCTCAGCGATGCGCGATTACGAAAACTACCTCCGTTTCTTGATCTGGGCTTCTTTGATGCATTTTTCGCCTTTTGCACTTTTTTTCTTTTAGCGGATATAAAGCTCAAAATTTGTAAAAATAATGATTCCGTAAGCTCTTGACTCTGAGTCTTAAACTGTCTGTTTCTGATATCAACGCTGTTCAGTATCCATTTAACCATGTCCGTGTATGGGAGAATTTTGGGCCTTGCTGCTATCCGGTGTAAGAATGAACAAGCTATTTCTGTGATAGATGCCTCAGAAGAACTATGTGAGCCCGTAGTAGCAGTAACTTCCATTACTCTGGGATTCTCCTCCTCAAGTAGATTATACATGCCTTCCCACGTAGCAATACCAGCGTCTCTGTTACAGGTTGTGTCTGTATACAATGGCACCATTTCTTTCTCTTTAGAACTCGGAGCTTTGCTTTTCTTTCCCATAATATCCTGCGTACTTCTTTGTATCGTTCTTTGTTCTTCGTTCCTGAAATTTACAAGTGAAGTGAGAATAATGATAAGGAAGGTGATGGGAAAGTTTTATTAATAACTGGAAACTAACTCATTAATTAGCATTAAAGCGCATAACCAGGTGTCAATTTATGGAAAATAATTTTTTGAACCACGAGCCTGAAAGATCTGCGATGAAGTGATTTTGCGATTTGCTTCGCAATATCACAGATCGAAACATCGCAGAATCACGACATTGCTTGCTTGCTATATCGCAAACTTTTAATATCGCATTATCGCATAATCGTGGTATCACATTGCCGCTTTATCGCAAAACTGCAATATCGCAATATCGCAGGAACGTAATATATAACAATCTTCGTTAACCTGTTTTCTGCGAAATGCGATTTGCGATATGCGTCATCGCATATCGGCAAATTAAAGTATTTCAACGTAAGTTGTCTTTGATGTATGCGATGCGATATTTGTTTATTATCGCGTATCGCGATCTCACAATGTTAGAATTCGGCTTGTAAGGAGGTATCTTGTTATCCTTTTGCGATGCGATATTTCATAAGGAAATATTTTGTCTTACCTTATCATAGAACTTGTTAGCTACCTATACCAATAGGTTTCATTTTTCATGATTGGCAAGGGAAGTGCCAATATGATCTACTTTGGTGATGCAAATATCTCATATTTGGGTGGAAAACACCTATCTGCAGTTGGTTGATGCTGTCCTACTTTTGAATGGGTGATCCAACAGTCTAAACTGGGTCATGCCATGTTTCAATTTATTGTTGTAGACTAGAGAAAGAGATCTGTCCAAACTGTTCAATCTTGGCAAATAAGTAGCTAGGTAGAGAATGAAGGTTCCCAATTGTTTAATCTGAGGCCTTGGAAGTGATAAGGCTAGCCTTAGATAGAAAATCAAAAGAGAGAGCCCTCTCTGATTACAGGTTGGCTAGAACTTGTGATCCAAAGCTTGGTTAGTGGTTACCCCGGCCGTATTCCCTTAGGAGTCAAAGGGAACAACTTGGGTGTTAACATAATTGGCGACTCCACTGGGGACCTGAATGAACTTTGTAACCCCCTGTCTGATTCTTAATATTGTAGGTAGAGCCTGAGTGACAGCTAGATAGCCATAGAAACTGCCTCTGCTTTGCATTTGCAGGAGTATATAAAAGCTGCCTCAGTTGATCTCTATTCAGTCTTAAGTTCCATACAGTTGTGCTATACCTAATCAGTCCTTGTCAAATATCACCACCTTCTTAGAAAGTTCTCCTAAAGGTAAACACAGAAACTGGCTCCTAAGAAGAAAACACGCTATACAAGATCTAACCCAGATCCTGATCCATCACCTGAGTTCCAAAATCCAAACTTGATTTCAAGAATCCTTAAGAGACACAAATCAGAAGGGACTCTATCAGATTCAAGTTCTGAAGCAGGTTTTCAAACTGACATTCCAACCCCTGCTAAGGTTTCTCTACATCCTCACACCACTGTGCCACAACCTCCTAATTCTTCATCCACTCCACAAGGTATCCCTTCAACCACTCCATCCACTACACATACCCCTCTCATCCCCTTTCCTCCACTTGTCCCATTTGTTCCTATTTTACCTATTGTTCCACCAAACATGGCCAATAGATATGCTCCACTGCAGTTACCTGCCAATCAAGGGCATATGCCTCAAGATTACCAAAGCAAGATTTCATATTTTGATGGTACTGGCTCTTATCCAGCCCTTCAACATACTAAGAAAATGCAGGACTACTTTGAAAATTATGAGATAGATGATGATGGGGTTAGGATGAAAATTTTTGTACAAAGCCTGACAGGAGATGTAAGAACATGGTTTAGGTCCCTCCCAGCAAACTCCATAGCTGACCCGAAAGCCCTGTATCAAACCTTTATCAACAGATGGGAGAAGAAAAGGGATCCACTTCACATTTTATCTGAATACAATACTATCAAAAGAGGTCCCCAAGAAACTGTCTTGGACTATTGTGCTCGGTTTAACAATGTCTACAATGCTATTCCCCAAAATCTCAGACCCCCACCTGACCTAGCTCTATACACCTTTCCTGATGGGTTTGATTCAGATATGGCATACCAATTAAGAGAAAGAGCTCCCCGAACTCTAGCTGAAATGCAAGACATAGCAGTGAGTGTAGAAGCCAACCTGATAGCTAGGAGAAATAGGACCAGAACTGAAAGAAAGACTACCTTCAAAGAAGAGCCTTCAGGCTGGGATCAGAAATTGGATGCTATAATCACTGGCATGCATAGGTTAGGTGACAGAGTAGAATCAGTTGAGAGGAAGTCATCATGGGAAGCACCACAGAATAATCCTATCAGGAAT
This sequence comes from Pinus tabuliformis, assembly GCA_031772625.1. Taxonomy (NCBI): domain Eukaryota; kingdom Viridiplantae; phylum Streptophyta; class Pinopsida; order Pinales; family Pinaceae; genus Pinus; species Pinus tabuliformis. The sequence goes on along the minus strand of CM062814.1, from coordinate 691,623,319 downwards.
CCCAATTTTAGAAGAAACCAAAATCCTAATGTTGGCAAGGCAAGCCCTGAACCAGAAATTAGACCTCCATTCCAAGAAAACTATGCTGAAACATCCACTTCTAATGAGCAGATAGATGACACCCACATCAATTTGATGGGCCTCAACAATGATCAGCAAGTCTTTCTGAGTCAAGAGGATCATGAAGATGAAGACATCAAGCAGTTCCAAACCAAGTCAGGTGAGTCATTTGACTTTAAACAAGGCTATGACACAACTGTTTATGAAGTTCATAAGCAATACAAGCTAAGGAGCAGAACTATAAATGTGACACAGCCTGAGAAAACAAAGGATAGCCTGCAGCCTAAGAAAGCTATTGTCACTGAGCCTATTAACAAGACTGATTCAATTGCAAATGAAGTAACAGTTGAAGAGGTAACCGAACCATTTCCCTTGAGTAAACAACCAATGGTTACACCTCCTTCACAGCATAATCCAAGCAACACTTTTCAAAAGGTAAACAAAAAGGACAAGCCTCAAGATCAGAGTGAGAGTCAAGAAGAAAACTTAATTAACAAAGAAAAGGTTGTTAAACAGGATACTAAGATCCAATCTGAAAAACCTTTTGACTTAGAAGCTGAAATTGGAAAATTGAAGATAGCCATTCCTCTTTCAGAGCTAGCCAAGCATAACATTTACAAACAACAAATCAAGAAGTCCCTTCAACTCAATCATAATAAAGATGATGTCAATGTATTGGATGACACCCCAAAACTACTTTTTGGTCCAGAGGTTGATGGAAAGACAGCAGTTACTGGAATACTACCTTTTTATGTCAGCTTGCATGTTCATGATAAGATATTATACAATGCAATGTTTGATTCAGGCGCCTCCCATAACCTCATGCCTAAGGCAGTAATGGAAAGATTGAATCTAGGCATCACAAGACCATATAAGGACCTATTTTCTTTTGACTCCAGCCAAGTCAAGTGTTTAGGCTTGATAAAAGATCTATGTGTATCCCTTGTCCAGTACCCAAATAAAACAATTTTAATGGATGTGGTAGTTGCTGATATCCCACCCAAGTATGGAATGCTGTTATCAAGATCATGGGGAGCCAAACTCCAAGGTTCCCTGCAATTGGATATGTCATATGCCACTATCTCTGTTTTTGGGCAGCCAAAGAGGCTATACAGAGAGTCACTCATGAAATACATGGTGAGCAGTGAAGAAAAGCCTCAAAATTTCCCTATTTATGCAGTCCATTCTGATATGGATTCCTTCATTCTGTTCAATGATGATATTAGTCCAGTGAGTAATAACAAAATGGTCACACTTGAACAAGATATGCATGTGAGTGAGCAATCAAGTTCCCAAGAAATCAAAATTGAGAAATCAATTGATGAGCCAATGCTAGAAGACAAACCAGATAATAGACAAGAGCTCCAACTAATAATCCCAAATCATAGAGAAGGTGTTTAAAATTCTCTAAATCAAGAGATCCTATGGTTTCTTGAGTTTGATGGATCAGTCAACAAATTAGGGGCAGGAGCTGGAGTTTGGATTCATAACAAACAAAGCAATCATGCAGAAGGTCGAGCCTATAGGCTTAATTTCAGATGTACTAACAATATGGCAGAGTATGAGGCTCTTCTGCTAGGCCTAAAACTGGTAAAATCCTTACAAGCCACAAAAGTTTCAATCATGGGAGATTCAAATCTTATTATTCAACAAGTAAAAGGCAATTTTGTTACCAATGACAAAAGATTAAGATCATACAGGTCTGCTACTATTGAAATAATCAAAGCTTTCACTGAATGTCAAATGACCAAAATACCTAGGACCCACAACCTTCATGCACATAGTTTAGCTACATTTGCCAGTACATGCAAATTGCCTTTTGAACCCAACCATTGTTTTACAGCTGAGATAAAACACAGACCCTCTGTCCCAAACAATGTCAAAGATTGGCAAGTATTTGAGGATGATACACAGATAAACAATTTCTTAACCTTATAGCATGAATTTTCAAGCTTGAACATTGATGTTGATTCTGTGAAAGACACATAGCCATTGAGTGAACAGGACCTAACAGCAATATCACCCAAAACAGCAAATCAAATACTTTGTCCAACAAACTGATGAGCCCCAATTTTTGGTATAATTTGGGCTCATTTGGCCTACTTGCTTTGCTCAAACCATTCATCTTTTATTGCTTATGCATGCATTTATTAGTTTATTCGTGTTGTTTGTAGGAAGAAGGGTAGACATTTTATCTACGTGACTAATGCATGATGATTTTAGGTTTTGGCATTAAAAGGGAGCAAAGACCACGAAAAAGGAGACAAGGAGACAATGAGGTGGCACTGCTGGTTTTTAGGAGAGGATGTCCACGGTCTTGGGGACCTTCCTCGTAATTCCCACCATAGCTCGGAGCTCCAATCCATCTCCCCCACCGAGCTTAGAGGCAGCCAACTGTTCTACAGGAACAGCAGTTATAACTGTTCTACAGGATCAGCAGTTTAACCTTCAGTTGGACAGCCGAGCTCCACAAATCAAGGACACCTGTTGGATGATCATTTTGCATAAATACTGAGGCCGTAGCCTTGGATAGGAGCTTTTTTGAACTTTTGTATTGCTCTTGTAATTTGGAAGTACAAGCTACAGCTCGGTGTTTGTTCCTTTTGTAAGCCAGTTTTGGCATGACATCAGATTTTCGTTTATGAATAAAGGCAGGCAGATTTTGATCTCATTCTGAGTTTCTAAGGGAGCTATAGCTCTCAGGTTAGGGCCCAACCTGAGAGCAATAGATCTCCTCGGTGTTGTAATGTTGTTTGCATTTCGTTCCAGCACTTTGAGTTTTTACTTTAACATGCAATTCGAATTTACAGTCTGTTAATTTAGTCTTTTTCATGAGATCGAATAGGATTAGTTTATGGTGAATTTGTTTCCAGTTGCTTAGGTTAGAAGAGGATAGATATAATTCATTGGAGCTCCAGAAAAAGGTTGTTAAGGCTCACTGCCATCTCTGTTAGGGATTGGGGTGCAGTCCATAACCAACCACCAAAAAGAAACGCAGTTCTTCTCACTTCCATGCAAGCTGCAACATAGTCATTTTCGTTGAAGATCCATCCATGCACTTTTGATATTGAACCATACTTCTACATTCCACTTCCATGCACGAGTTTCTTTTCTTGGTTTTCCATTGCTGTTCATAGGTTTCATGGCACAGTTATCATAGGTTAATGAATTCTCGTTTTGGTGCATAAGTCATTTGTTTCATTTACGCTGCTCCATATCATTCCACTTCCTTCTTCTTCTTCTTGATCTCTCCTCAAGTCACCCACTCAGCCTCTGTCCAGCTCGTTTACCCTCCAGTTCATCCATTGCCACGTAGCTTCATTTACTTAACCTTTCGTTGATCCCATCCTTCCAGCCATCAACCCACTGCATGCACTCTTCCTCCATCTGACTTCTCTGCTCCTGAGCCATCACCAGCTCCATCTCCATCTCACCTATCCTCCCACACCACTCCAACACTTCACCATCTCCCAAAACCTCCACGGCCAAACATCCTGTAGAATTGCACAGACTTCCTGTAGAAATTCCTGAGTTTCCTGTAGGATCCCCTGCAGACTTCCTGTAGAAGCCTGCAAACTCGGTTGTTGAGCATCCGAACGTGGTAGACTTCTGTGGACTGATGCTGGAGACCCTCTGGGACCTCCCTTAGCCATCCTGACCTTGCCCATGCTTTCCTTCCATTCCAACCGCTCCTGCACAACCAAACCCTAATCAAAAGCATCATCACAATAAATCCAACCACCTAATGAAAAAATACAAAAACATGTCTTTTCAGATGCAAGTAGCTTAGATGCATGTATTTTAGTTCACTGCAAGTAATGGCATTAGTGGTAATAGTTTCATTCACAGTTTTGCATTGTAAGGGTCTAGCTAGTCAAATTAGGGTTTACTAGGGTTTTCATGCTTTATGGGCTTTCAGTTTCTTTCTGTAGTTAGACTAGTCTCCTTTGAGTTAGCTTTCGTCCATCATTCATAAAGCTTCTTCTGTGAGCATATAGAAGTTGGCTTGAGCCCTAGCGGACTTGTGCCAGCTGACCAAGTGACAGCTGCGACAAGAGCTAGTACTTGTGCATACAACACCGTCGCTTCCAAGTTTGTACGAACTACCGGGTTGATAAAATTAGAGATAGGAAGCTCCAGGAGTTGTAGCATTATTGCTACAATACTGGAGCCCACCATCTTTTTGGCGCCGTTGCCGGGGAAGCGTCAGAGTATTAGTAATTGTTGCTTTTCTTCTACTTTCTTACTCTTGCCTTCTGCTAAGTAGTTTACTTCATTTCCATTCTGCAAAAGTAGCATAGATATTTCCTACTTTCATAGATTAGCATTTCCTGCTTTCATAGATTAGCATTTCCTGCTTTCATAAAATAGCATTTCCTTTCTGCAAGCGTAGATTAGCATTTCCATTCTTGCAATTTCATTTGAGCAAAGTAGATTAGTTCTTTCCTGCTTTCAGTTTAATTCTGCATCTTTCATAGTTAGTTGTAGATCAATCTGTCTCAGTTTTGCAGGTACCAAAAGAAAATCAAAGCAAAAACAATCAAAAGAAAAAGAAAGTCTTTTCCATTTCATGCCTCGTAGGAACCGAGATAGATCAGGCAAATTCCTACCAAACACCCCCACCACATCACTGAGTCACCCTTCTCTCTTCTTTGGTGACAGTGACCCAGAGGAACCTATAGGTGAACATCCTGAGATATCCAAAGACCCTATAGTAGAAGAAGAGTTAGAGACCACTCCATCTGAAGCTATGGCTGACAATAGGAGAGAAGATGAGAGAATAGAAGGTGCCTTCCCCATCCGAGAAACCAATGGAGAGATGAAAATGAAGAACATTAGCCCCTCCGCCTTACCTCACTTCCATGGGCTGACTACTGAAGATCCGGATACCTTCCTGTTTGAGTTTGCTGTCCTTTGTAGAACCTATGACTATACTGAAGATGAGCAAAAGTTGAAACTTTTCCCTTCCACTCTTAAGGATGCAGCACTACGCTAGTTCATGGGCTTACCTGGGAATAGTATCACCACTTGGGCTCAGATGCAGCAAGCTTTCAACACCAAGTATCGGGATTACTGTAGGTCCAAGGAAACAAAGGGGGAAATCTTTCGGATGTCCATGGGAAATGATGAGTCCTTAGAGGATTATGAGGAGAGGTTCCAACTAAGCTATAAGCGGGCCAGGTGCACACTTGACCCTGAATCCCTCAAGTTGGTCCTGCTCCGAGGAGTCCCTGAAGACCTCTTAGATACCCTTCACATGTTAGCTGGGGGGGACATTTACCAACTGCCTTATGAGGACATCAAGACTGTGTTTAGAAACCACTCCAGGGCAGCTCGGAAACGAGGTAGAGGAAAGCACCTCTCAACTAGTGTCCCTTTCTCCAAACATGAGCTTGCAAATCAATTAGAAGATCTTAAGAGTGAGGTGAGACAGACCATTGCCATGCAGCTTGACACATTCAGGATTCAGCAAAAGAAAGAAGAAGCTGAAAGAGCCTTGGCTGTTTTCTGCCCTAGGTGCACAAGGAGACACCCTAAGAACGAATGTCCATTGCATTCGGTTGAAGTGTGTTTCGTTTGTGAGGAGGACCATCCCACAAATCAGTGTCCAACCTTACCTGGGTTTAAAGCCATGTACCAAGGGACAGAAGCTCCCACAAAGCCTCTCTATTACCTCAACCAAAGGAGGCCACAGGGATCTAGACCTTATCAGCAGGGGATGCAAGGGGCATCTCAAGCTTATTACAGCCCCAACCAATTGACTCCTATGCCTTCCTGGGGTCCCCCTATTCATCCTTCATGGTCCATGCCTCCTCCATGGTCTTATCCACCTCAGTACCCCACTCAACCTACTTCTCATTCATATCACTCACATGCCCAGCCACAGCCTCAATGGAATGCACCTCAACCAGGGTGGAGGCCCCAATACAACACTCCTCCTGCCATCTTGCCTCCACCACCAGTTCAACCTTAGCCATTACCTCCTGCTCCTCCAAGGCAACCTCAAATGCCTGCTCAACCGAACCCGAACCCCAACAATAGACAGGCCCAGCAGGTATACACTGGGGAAACCTCATGCCCTACCTATGCTGTGGAGATCCAAGAGATCAATCTTCGATCTGGAAAGACTCTACCAGATCGCCAACCTCCTCCCCCAGAGGATGAGGAAGATAGACAGGAAAGTGAACCGAAGGTTATTCCACCCTTTCCTAAGAGACTAACAGCCACCACACAACCCAACCCAGAGGAGGATGAGCTTCTGGGTGAGCTCAAGCAGTTGTGTGTAAAAATACCACTTCTCCAAGCCATCAAGGATGTGCCAATATACAACAAACTGGTTAAGGAGAAGTGTTTCAAACACCCAGGCAGACGGAAGAAAGATGCCTCAACTATCAATGTCATAGGACAACTGTCTGACCTTATGTTAGGACAAGTCATGTGCCCAAAGCACCTAGATCTTGGAAGTCCTGTAGTAGATGTTCACATCAATGGCACCATTATACCTCACACCTTGATTGATCTGGGGGCCGCCATTAATGTGATGACCAGGGATACCATGCTTAAGCTTAATCTTCAGGGTTCCTTGAGAAAGACCTCGACAGTACTGCAATTAGCAGATCGCTCCACCGTGACTCCCGAAGGGATTGTGGAGGATGTCTTGGTCTCTATTTACTCTTGGGAATACCTTGCAGACTTCCTAGTTCTGCAACCAAAGGCCAAGCTTACTGGATATCCTCTCATTTTGGGAAGGCCTTGGTTAGCTACTGCAGATGCTTACATAAGTTGTCGTGCAAGAAACATGACCATCAAAAATGGTCCCATGTCCAAGCAACTAGTCCTATACCCTCCTGCCCAACCCTCCTTAGAGCATGACTTACCACTCTGGTTGGAAGAAGGAGAGGAAGACGAGGTGTACTCAGCACCTCTGTGCACCTTAGATACCACTAGAAGAGACCCCCCAACCGAGGATGACTTGATCGAGACCTTGATCCAGAATCCACCTTCCAGTGCACTACCCTTAGAGAAATTGGTGGAGGATGCCCAAGCTAGCAACTTAGTGGATCTTTGTACAACCAACCCTGTTACTCCCAGAGTCAAGAATGTGGAGTTCGGCCCTAAGAAAGCGTTGAAGATCAGCTCCTCCCTATCTCCTTCCCAGGAAAAGGAGCTGTGTAGTCTGTTGGCCAATCACTTAGATGCTTTTGCTTGGAGCTATAAGGAAATGAAAGGAGTCCATCCTTCGGTCTGTACCCATCATATATACATCAAAGAGGATTGTAAACCGGTTAGGCAACCTCAGAGGAGAATGAATCCAGCCCTTAAGGACATTGTCAAGGAAGAATTGCAAAAACTGTTGGATGCCGGATTCATCTACCCCATCTCAGATAGTGAATGGGTGTCCCCTCTAGTGTTGGTTCCCAAGAAAAATGGGAAATGGAGAATCTGTGTGGACTACCGAGAGTTGAACAAAGCTACCAAGAAGGACCATTTCCCTCTACCTTTCATAGATCAAGTGTTGGATGGATTGGCAGGAAAGAAGTTTTTCTCTTTCCTGGATGGGTTTAGCGGGTACAACCAAATCCAAATCAGCCCGGAAGACCAAGATAAGACCACCTTCACTTGTCCTTGGGGTACCTTTGCCTATCAAGTCCTTCCCTTTGGGCTGTGCAATGCTCCTGCTACCTTTCAGAGAGCTGTTTTGAGCATCTTCTCGGAGCTGGTCCATGATGCAGTAGAAATCTATATGGATGACTTTACTCCTTATGGGGCCAACTTCCAGGAAGCATTGTCCAACCTGGGAAAAGTCCATAACCAACCACCAAAAAGAAACGCAGTTCTTCTCACTTCCATGCAAGCTGCAACATAGTCATTTTCGTTGAAGACCCATCCATGCACTTTTGATATTGAACCATACTTCTACATTCCACTTCCATGCACGAGTTTCTTTTCTTGGTTTTCCATTGCTGTTCATAGGTTTCATGGCACAGTTATCATAGGCTAATGAATTCTCGTTTTGGTGCATAAGTCATTTGTTTCATTTACACTGCTCCATATCATTCCACTTCCTTCTTCTTCTTCTTGATCTCTCCTCAAATCACCCACTCGGCCTCTGTCCAGCTCGTTTACCCTCCAGTTCATCCATTGCCACGTAGCTTCATTCACTTAACCTTTCGTTGATCCCATCCTTCCAGCCATCAACCCACTGCATGCACTCTTCCTCCATCTGACTTCTCCGCTCCTAAGCCATCACCAGCTCCATCTCCATCTCACCTATCCTCCCACACCACTCCAACACTTCACCATCTCCCAAAACCTCCACGGCCAAACATCCTGTAGAATTGCACAGACTTCTTGTAGAAATTCCTGAGTTTCCTGTAGGATCCCCTGCAGACTTCCTGTAGAAGCCTGCAAACTCGGTTGCTGAGCATCCGAACGTGGTAGACTTCTGTGGACTGATGCTGGAGACCCTCTGGGACCTCCCTTAACCATCCTGACCTTGCCCATGCTTTCCTTCCCTTCCAACCGCTCCTGCACAACCAAACCCTAATCAAAAGCATCATCACAATAAATCCAACCACTTAATGAAAAAATACAAAAACATGTCTTTTCAGATGCAAGTAGCTTAGATGCATGTATTTCAGTTCACTGCAAGTAATGGCATTAGTGGTAGTAGTTTCATTCACAGTTTTGCATTGTAAGGGTCTAGCTAGTCAAATTAGGGTTTACTAGGGTTTTCATGCTTTATTGGCTTTCAGTTTCTTTCTGCAATTAGACTAGTCTCCTTTGAGTTAGCTTTCATCCATCATTCATAAATCTTCTTCTGTGAGCATATAGAAGTTGGCTTGAGCCCTAGCGGACTTGTGCCAGCTGACCAAGTGACAGCTGCGACAAGAGCTAGTACTTGTGCATACAGCACCGTCGCTTCCAAGTTTGTACGAACTACCGGGTTGATAAAATTAGAGATAGGGAGCTCCAGGAGTTGTAGCATTATTGCTACAATACTGGAGCCCACCACAAACTTTGACAAAGAAAAAATACAAGAACTTGAACAATTGCATTTTGATGAACTAGCTAGTACAGAGGCTGAAATCATAGAGCTAAAAGACAACTTTCTACCAACAGGCCTAACCCCATTAGAGGACATTTTTTATTCAAATGATGTTCCTCGAAAACCAAAAATGCAACCCCTTAATGCTGCCATTGAAGAATGCAACATTGGAACTATTGAAAAACCCAAGATAATAAAATTGTCTGCCTCTTTACCTCCTGACCAGAAGCCTAAATACATTGACCTCTTTAAAGAGTTCCAAGATGTGTTTGCATGGAGTTATGAGGATTTGAAATCCTATGACACCTCTGTTATTCAACACACTATCCCTCTCAAGCCCAATCAAAAGCCATTCAAGCAAAAATTGAGAAGAATCAATCCTATGCTTCTCCCTTCAATTGAGAAAGAGGTACAAAAAATGTTTAAAGCTGGTATCATAGCACCAATCAGGTTTTCAGATTGGATTTCAAACTTGGTCCCCACAAGAAAGAAAACTGGGGAGATTAGGCTTTGTGTAGATCTAAGGAATTTGAATCAGGTATCCCTTAAAGACAATTATCCCTTACCAAAAATGGATCATATTTTTCAAAGAGTGGTGGGGGCTTCAAGAATCTCATTACTTGATGGATTTTCAGGTTAGATCCTAGTTCACCCTGAGGATCAAGATAAAACAGCTTTCATGACCCCATGGGGAACTTTCAAGTATGTCAAAATGCCTTTTGGGTTGAAAAATGCAGGAGCTACATTTCAGAGAGCAATGGATATTGCATTTGCTAAAGATATCTGTGACTTCCTTGTCATCTACCTAGATGATCTCACACCTTTCTCAAAATCTGACCAAGAACATCTAAAACATTTAAGACAAATATTCATAACATGTAGGAAATATGGAATTTCCTTAAATCCTAAGAAGTCTCTATTTGGTTTGGAAGAAGGTAAGCTGTTGGGTCATATTATTTCAAAAGATGGCATGAGAATTGACCCAGATAGAATAAAGGCCATCTTGCAAATGCCCCATCCAAGAAATATCAAAGAATTACAAGCCTTCTTGGGAAAGATCAACTTTCTAAGGAGATTTATCCCAAACTTAGCAGAACTGATCAGATTACTAAACAACATGCTAAAGAAGGATTCAAAAGTAAAGTGGACAGTAGAAGCAAATCAAGCTTTTGAAGGTATTAAATTGGCCCTTACTCAAACCCCAGTCTTAACAAATCCTCAATTTGACAGAGAATTTATCATTTTCTCTTTTGCCTCCCAGCATACTATTGCTGCTGTCTTATTGCAGAAAGATGATCAAGGGAATGAAAAACCCATTGCTTTCTTTAGTAGAGCCCTTAGAGATGCACCTCTGAAATATCAGATCATGGAAAAACAAGCTTATGCTTTGGTCAAAGCCATCAAAGACTTTAGGATCTACATCCTATATTCCCATGTTATTGCCTATGTACCAAGTCCCATTGTGAAAGACATACTGACTCAAGAAAACTTAGAGGGCAGAAGAGGAAAATGGATTGCTAACATTTTGGAATTTGACATTGAGATAAGACCTACAAAACTGATAAAAGGGCAAGGTTTGGCTAAATTGATGACAGAAGCAAACTTCCAAGCCTTGGACATTAACCAACTGGACAATGAACCGGAGCTGGCGACTCCAAAGATCAATGTAGCCTTTGAACAATCCCTGTGGTATTCTGATATCTGTTATATATTGCAAAACCTGTGTGCTCCCCCAGGATTGTCCAGAACCAAATCTAGATTTTTAAAAATGAAAGCTTCAAAATTTTGTGTTATAGATGGTAATTTACTATGGAGAAATCATGAAGGTATATTGTTGAATTGTCTAACTATGGATGAAACAAGCAATGTTATGAAAGAATTTCATGCAGGTGATTGTGGTGGACATTTGTACTGGAAGTCCACTGTGGATAAGATATTGAGGGCAGGTTACTATTGGCCCACTGTCTTCTCTGATGTTAAAAAATTTACCACTTCATGTCACAAGTGTCAAGTGTTTGAGGGAAAAAGAAAGCTGCTACCACTTCCTTAAAGCCTATTGCAACAGAAAGGCCCTTTCAGCAATGGGGATTGGACTTCATTGGGGAAATTCATCCTTCATCCTCAAGCCAACATAGATGGATTCTAACAGCCACAGATTACTTTACTAAATGGATTGAGGCTGTTCCATGCAGACAAGCAAATGATTCTACTATCATTCAGTTCCTTGAGACTAATATCCTTTCTAGATTTGGTTGTCCTGACAAGATTATAACAGAAAATGCTGCTACTTTCAGATCCAAGAAAATGGTGAGCTTTTGCCACAAATTCCACATTACTTTGGGACATTCTACTGCATACTATCCTCAAGGCAATGGGTTAGCTGAATCATCTAACAAAAGTCTTATCAACATCATTAAGAAGATACTAGAAGACAATAAGAAAAATTGGCAAAGAAGCTTGTTAATGCCTTGTGGGCAGACAGGCTAACAACCAAGAGATCTATTGGGGTCAGCCCATATGAGTTGGTTTATGGAATGGAAGCCAAATTCCCTTCATCCTTAGGGGTACCTGTCATGAAGCTACTTCAAGAAAGTCAAGCTAAACCAAATGACATGCAAAGAAGAGTCAATCAGATTATATGTTTACAGCAAACTAGAGATCAAGTGTACAACAGAGTTCAGGTCCTACAAGAGAAACTGAAGAAGGCCTTTGATAGAAGAACCAAGGCTGAAGATTTCTTCATTAGGGATAAAGTGCTTAAATGGGATTCAAGGAGAGAAGACAAGGGAAAGCATGGCAAATTTGACTCCCTTTGGAGGGGGCCTTTTGTTATTCAAGCAGTACAAGGAAATAATACTTATTTCTTGAAGAATTTGGATGGTACTGAAGCTGAAGAGGGCCCTGTAAATGGCCGGATGTTAAAGCACTACTTTGATTACTTTCCATGTATATAGAATGGCTTTTCCCTTGTACATAATCAGTTGTATATACTATTTTCTTTCAGCCTATAAATAGTTCAGTTTAAGGAGCTTTGTAAATAAGTAGAAAAAGGCTTTTATTTCAGCAAGTTCTACAATAGTCACAAATTCCAGTTTTGAAGTCCAAAGAGGAAGTTTTCAAGTTTTGAGAAGAAGTCAAAAGCCAAGGCATCCTGACCTGTTGTTCTTGGTCTTTCAAGTAGAAAAACCATCCCCAATTGGAGCCACTGTTAGCTACCTATACCAATAGGTTTCATTTTTCATGATTGGCAGGGGAAGTGCCAATATGATCTACTTTGATGATGCAAAGATCTCATATTTGGGTGGAAAACACCTATCTGCAGTTGGTTGATGCTGTCCTACTTTTGAATGGGTGATCCAACAGTCTAAACTGGGTCATGCCATGTTTCAATTTATTGTTGTAGACTAGAGAAAGAGATATGTCCAAACTGTTCAATCTTGGCAGATAAGTAGCTAGGTAGAGAATGAAGGTTCCCAACTGTTTAATCTGGGGCCTTGGAAGTGATAAGGCTAGCCTTAGATAGAAAATCAAAAGAGAGAGCCCTCTCTGATTACAGGTTGGCTAGAACCTATGATCCAAAGCTTGGTTAGTGGTTACCCCGGCCGTATTCCCTTAGGAGTCAAAGGAAACAACTTGGGTGTTAACAGAACTTAGATTTTTTAGATTTTCCAAGGGAATTTCCTAAGCTTATGATGGTAAGTTTTATTCGAAAAGGAAATTCAAGCCCTAATTGATTTTTGAATTTTTAACTAAGGCTCCCCACTTATTTAGTATTAGGAATAACACTAAATAAGAAGGGGGGTTGTTGCTGGCCACAACACTGCTCACTGCCAGTAGGACTGACAGCATAGGTTAATTCTTTTATGTCATTTTGAGCTGTCATATTTCGGAAAACTTCCCATGCTATAGGGAGTGTAAAGGTATGGAGGGATTCCTCTATTAGGATTTTGATTAAGCCATGGTGAGCCAACTGCCTTGAATTCCCTGCTTGTACTTTGGTGTTGGAGTCAATGAGGGACTAAAGGAGAAAGTAAGGGACACTGAGCTTTTGAGGTGCTGGGGTATCCATGCCATACCTCAAGTCATCTAGGATTCTGAAATGATAACCATAGACAATGTTGTGCCTCCCCTCACAAGAAATGTATTTGATGATTTGGTAGCTAACCTCATCCCAGGGATATGGTATACTGGCGCTTCTGATTCCATTTTTATCTTCAACAGGGGTTTCATTATTTTGGAAAAATTTCTTCTTGGAAACCTGGGCAATTGGTTTTTCATCTTTACTCCAAGGTAGCCCAAGAGGAAGGGTAGTGGCCCTACTGATGAATTTTGGGGTTATTTCGATGGAGAGGCCTCTAATGGTTACAATGGCATGTGTTCTTGTGTGAGGGACCAGAGAAAGAGAGAAAACTCTTGGGCAATCTCCTCATCAAACCTTCGGAATTTCTCAAAGAAATTCATCCAGTTTGCCCTTGTGAATATGCCCACTACTTGAGGATGTGCATGGACCCTAGTGGAGTTAGTGGGCTCCTTTCTCACAAACCCTCCTTTCATACTGCCTGTATTTTTTTAAGACCCAAATATGGAGGTGGAGATAAAGAGTTTTGAGAAAACTAAAAAAAAACAGAGGAGACTATGTTTTTTTCTTTTAAAATAAACAGAATATTTTTATGTATTTTTTTCCCTCCTAAAGACTTATTTCACCCTCAAATTTAGACCACTTATTTCATATATTGATATTCAACAGGGGGCATGCATGAACCCTACCTCTTCAGACTGAATTTCGTGTCAAAAACCATGTTTTCTCCCTTCAAAATGGCTCACTGCCCCTCCTGTAGAAGCCCACTGTCCCTCCTGTAGATTTCCTGTAGGTGCTCCTGTAGTTTTCCTGTAGGTGCTCCTGTAGAAAATGCTGAGAGCAAAGATAGGGAGGAAATCGATGGAGGATGGTGGTTACGAGGTTGTGGGGGCACAAGAAGGTTGTTGTAGCTGAGTTACGAGGAGAAAATGAAGAAAAGGTGGTGATAATACGCGGGGAGGAGCGCTCATTACCCTTTATGGATATTTTTGGTTATGAGTGCTGAGCTGGCAAGGTGTACATTGGCCATATTTGGACCGTTGGTCCCCACTTGCTTGGTCATCATGGCCCCTCCTCGTAATCATCCCTCATTATTGCATCGAAGTTCACACTTCCTCCCACTACTTGTCCTTGGCATCTTGTGTTTGAGTTGACTGTGCGCACGTGTGGGTGACATCTCGGATGAGTGGAGTCAACTAAATGAAGGTGGCCAAGTTAACTGGCCACCTTTCCCTCATTCAATCTCAACCATCTCGTTGCCTTCATATGACTCCTAATTACACAAATGCAAATAGAGAAGTGACTTAGTTACTTAGCTGTGATCCTAGTGTATTTGCTGGGAAGTGTTGTGGATTTCTCTGTTGCATGCTTTCATTTACCTTTTTTGCATGTTGTCTCTGCTCGTTGATGTGTGGTTGTGTGCTTGTGCAGGTTCTTCTCTTGCTGGAGTTGAGCTTCATGCACCTTTTCAACCTTCATGTGTGCACTCTTTTGCTGCTGGTGCTGGACTTCTATGGGATCCGCTACTACAGGAATTCCTACAAGAGCTCCTGTAGCTGCTTCTCCCCTTCAAACTTCAGCTTTCTTCTGTGCTTGGAGTTTGAGAATAATTCTAGAGGGGTCATGAATGATGGAGGGATAATAGGTAAGCTTTAGGTAAGGTTATTGGTGCCTTTTCCTTTTCTTTTTTTCAATATTGGAAAACTGTTTTTTTCTATGTTTTTTCTTGGATAGGGAAAAAAATGATGCTTAGGGTGTGATGCAGGCTTTGAAATGATGGCAAGAAGGCTTGAAGGTGGTAAGATGGATGATAAGTTCCTCATGAAGCTCTCCTGGTCCCTCAAACTTCCTTCTGTAGACACTTTTGGCTCTCTGTAATTCCTACAGGAGCCTCCTGTAGAAAACACAAAGGCTCCTGTAGAAAACATAGTTTTGGAAAAAAAGGGTACAATGGGGTGGAAGAGATGCCAAAAATGATGGAGGAAGGTGTGGAGAAGATCAGATGGGTGCTGGTATGAATTTCAGGGTTCCCTTGGCACCTTCTCCTGCTCCCTGTAGTCCTCCTGCAAACCTACAATGAAATAATTTTTTTTTTTTGAAAACAACTAGGGCGCCCCAGAGAGGTTTTCACCCTAATTTCTTTCCCTGGGCGCCTCCAAGGGAGGTTTTCACCCAGGGATCTTATTGTTTTTTCTCCCTCTTTTTTTTGACATCACTGGGCCACCTCAGAATAGGTTTTCAACCCAATGATGGGACTCAAGCGGCTCATGGAGGTTTTCACTTGAGCCCTTATTTTTTTATTTTTTTTCCTTTCTTCAGTGAGTGGGTGAAGTGGAAGCTAAGACATGCTCCACTACCATCACTGTTTTATTCAAAACTTCAATAAACTCTCGCTTGGAGAGGGGTTTCTTATAGACTTTCAACCGATGTCCATTGACAAGCATGGGGATGGCTTCATCATCAATGGTTCTGATCAGAACTGAACCATTGTCATTTCATTTCTCCACAGTGTAGGGCCCCAGCCATCTTGTCCTCAGCTTGCCTTTGAAATCTTTGTATCTTGAATCATAAAGTAGTGACCAATCTCCCTCTTGGAATTTCTTCTCCTTCATGTTTTTGTCATGCCATATCTTTCTCTGAAGCTTAACTACCTATGTATGGAGAAGGGCTTGCAATCTGCATTCATCCAATCCATTGAGTTGAAGTAATCTCTCTTTCTGTGCATGGCTAAGGTCTAGGTCCAGCTGAGCTGCCATCCTTAGGGTATTGAATTCAAATTCTATTGACAGCAAAGCCTTCTTCCCATAGACCAGTTCATAGGGTGTGAACCCTATGGTGGTCTTCCATGTTGTGTTGTAGGCCCAAGTGGCCTCAAATAATCTGTTCGCCCAGTCTTTTCTGCTGCTACTCACTACCTTGGTTAGGATCCCTTCCAATGCTCTGTTAGTGACCTCCACTTGCCCATTGGCTTGTGGATGGTAAGGGGTGGAAGTCCTGTGCTTGATATTATGTTGTGTGAGCAGTTCTTCAATCAGGCTAGAAGTTAACTGACTGCCTTGGTCTGTGACCAACTCTCTCGGATACCCGAATTTGTAGAATATGTTTTCTCTCAAAAACTCAACTACATTTTCTTCTGTTTTTGCTTTGATTTCTTTTGTCTCTGCCCACTTGATCAGGTAGTCGATGCACACAATGATGTACTACTTTTGCTTTGAAGGGGGGTTGATAAGCCCCACAAAGTCCATGCCCCACTTCTCAAATGGCTCAAAGGTCACTTGAGGTTGAATGGGAATTTCATCCTTTGGATTGGGTTTCCCCATCCTCTGACAATGATCACACTGGCTCATGTATCTCCTCACATCCTGATGAAGAGTGGGCCAGTAGTAGCCTGCTTGCAATATCTTGAAGGTAGTTCTTTTTGCTGCAAAATGACCTCCACAAGGCTCGTCATGACAGGTCAGGAGGATTTCAAATACTTCCTCCTCCCTGACACATCTTGTCAAGATCTGATTTGGGCCAAGATTGAAGAGATTGCCTCCAATCTAGGTGAAAGGGGCACTTTTCCTTACTATCTTGCTTTTCTCTTTTGATAACAGGCGTGGTGGGAACTATGATGAAACAAAGTAGTTTGCTATATCAGCAAACCATGGAGAGAGTACTGATATAGCAAATAGATGTTCATCCGGCATTTGGTCATCCACCATTCCTTCTGCACCTGCGGCAAATTTACACGAGACAAAAAGTCAACAACAACATTCTCTTTACCAGGCATATCAATAATGGTCAAATCAAACTACTGCAGTAAAAGCAACCATTTAATAATGTGAGCATTTACATCTGGTTTGTTCATTAAATATCTAATTGCAGCATGATCAGTGTGCACAAAGGTTTGATAGCTTGTGATATAATGTCTGAATTTGTTTAAGGAATGCACGATAGCTAGGAGTTCCTTCTCAATCATTGTATAATTTAAATCTGCCTTTGATAAGTTTTTGCTTATAAAGTATATGGCATAAGGTAACTTTTCATAAATTTGTCCTAAGGTTGCTCCTATTGCTTTGTTCGAGGCATATGTGTGAAGGTGAAAGGGTAGGGCCCATTTTGGGCCTCTGAGAATTGGGGCAGTCACTAGCTTGCTCTTCAAGGTATCTAGGGCTTCTTGACAGTTTTCCGACCATATGAACTCAACATCTTTGCCTAAGAGGCCAAACAAAGGAGAGGCTATCTTGCTGAAGTCTTTAATGAATCTCCTGTAATATCCAGCTAAGCCTAGGAAACTTCTGACATCTCTCACCTTTTGAGGATGTGGGACCCTTTGGATGATGGCAATTTTGTTGGGGTCCACCTGCAGTCCTTGTTGCGACATTGCATGACCTAGCACGGTCCCTTCAGTCATCAAGAATTCACATTTTTCCAAACTGAGGGACAGGTTCATCTCAATACACTTATCCAGAACTTTTCTTGGGTTAGATAAAGCTTCCTGAAAGTCAAAGCCATAAGGAGTAAAATCATCCATGTATATTTCTACTGCATCATGAACCAGTTTAGAAAATATACTAAATACCGCTCTTTGGAAAGTAGCTAGAGTGTTGCAAAAACCAAAAGGAAGGACCCGATATGCAAAGGTACCCCAAGGACAAGTGAAAGTGGTCTTATCTTGGTCTGCTGATTTGAATCTGATTGTACCCGCTAAACCCATCTAGGAAAGAGAAAAACTTTTTCCCTGCCAGACCATCTAGCGCTTGGTCTATGAAAGGTAAAGGGAAATGGTCCTTTTTAGTGGCTTTGTTCAACTCCCAATAGTCGACACAGATTCTCCACTTACCATTTTTCTTTGGGATTAGCACCAAAGGAGAGATCCATTCATTGTCAGAAATGGGATAGATGAATCCTGCATCAAGCAATTTCTGCAGTTCTTCCTTAACAATATCTTTAAGTCTTACATTCATCCTCCTTAGAGGCTGCCTGACTGGTTTGCAATCTTCCTTGATGTATATATGATGAGAGCATACTAAAGGGTGCACTCCCTTCATCTCCTTATAATTCTAGGCGAAGGCATCTAGATGTTTTCTCAGCAAGCTGCATAGCTCCTTCTCCTGGGAGTAGATAGGGATGGATGATTTTCAATGTTCTTTTTGGGTTGAACTCTATATTTTTGACACAGAGAGAAGTAGGGTTGGCCACACAGAGATCAGTTGATGGGTTGTTTTAGGTTTCTCTTATTATTTCTTCTAATGGTGATACACTAGGAGGTGGATTCCGAATCAAATTTTCAATCAAATCATCCTAATCTTGCAGTTTTCCTCCCATGGCGATTTCCAATGCACAAAGCAGTGCAAAATAAACTTCATCCTCATCCTCCTCCTCCAACCAGAGAGGTAAATCATGTTCTAGTAGGGGTTGGGCAGGAGGATACAGGGTTAACTGTTTGGACATGTACCCATTCTTTACGGTCATGTTCCCAGCTCGGTAGCTGATGTAGGCATCAGCTGTAGCCAACCAGGGCCTTCCCAAAATGAGAGGATACCCAATGAGCTTTGCCTTTGGCTAGAGAACCAAGAAGTCCGCGGGGTACTCCCAAGAATCAATGGAGACCATCACATCCTCCACAATCTGCTCAAGGGTCATAGTGGAGCGGTCTGCTAGCTGCAGCACTATCGTGGTCTTCCACGGAGGTTAATTTTGAGCATGATGTCCTTCGTCATCACATTAATGGCAGCTCCTAGATCAATCAAGGTATGTGGGACCATTGTGCCATTGATGTGGACATCAACTACTGGGCTTCCAGGGTCTATATATTTTGGACATATTATCTACCCCAACATCAAGTCGGACAGTTGTCCTATGACATTGATGGTTGGGGCATCCCTCTTGCGCCTTCCTGGATGCCTAAAGCACTTCTCTTTGATCAACCTATTGTAGATAGGCACATCTTTAATGGCTTGGAGAAGCGGTATCTTCACACATGAATGTTTCAATTCTCCCAGGAGTTCAGTCTCATCTGGGGTAGGCTGGGTTGTCATGGATAGTCTCTCAGGAAAGGGTTGATTTGCTTTAGGTTCGCTTTCCTCTTTATATTCCTCAACCTCCCTAGGTGGAGGCTGGCTATCTAGGAGAACTTTCCCAGATTGCAAGTTAATTTCTTGAATCTCCACAGCATAAGTTGGGCATGATGGTTCCCCACTATACACTTGTTGAGCATGTCTATTGTTCAGGTTCGGATTTGGCTAGGCAGGCATTTAGGGTTGCCTTGGTGGAGCATAAGGTAATGGTTCTGGTTGGGCGGGTGGTGGAGGCAAAAGAGCAGGAAGAGAGTTGTATTGGGACCTCCACCCCTAATGAGGTGCATTCCACTGAGGTTGCAGCTGAGCATAAGATTGAAATGAATGGGTGGCTAGTTGGGCATGATATTGAGATGCGAAGGACAAAGGAGGAGTTGTGGACCAGGAAGGATGAGCAGGGGGCCCCAAGAAGGTATGGAAGTGACTTGGTTGGGGTTGTAGTATGCCTAAGATGTCCCTTGCATCCCCTGCTGGTATGGTCTAGGTCCATGCGGCCTCCTTTGGTTTATGTAATAGATCTATTCAGTGACTCCTTCGGCCCCTTGGTATATAGCTTTAAGTCTGGGCAAGGAAGGGCACTTATCTGTAGAATGATTTTCTTCACTGACTGAACAAACTTCTATAGAGTTCACTGGGCATTCATTCCTATGATGCCTCCTGGTGCATCTACGGCAAAAAATGGCCAAAGCCCTCTCCACTTCCTCTTGTTTTCTTTTGATATGTAAGGTATCCATTTGCATGGCAAGAGTCTGCAGCATCTCACTCTTGAAGTCTTCCAGCATGGTTCCAATTTCCCCTTTAATGGATGAATTGGAAGAAGAGGCACTGGCTATGGGCTGACTCGCCCTACCTTTCTTTTTGGATGCTCTAGAATGGTTTCTAAAAACAGTCTTGATGTCCTCATAGGATAGTTGGTAGATGTCTCCCCCGACTAGAACATGGAGGGTGTCTAAAAGGTCTTCCTGAATTCCCCTGAGCAGGACCAACTTCAGAGACTCAGGGTCAAGTGTACACCCGACCCTTTTGTAACTGAGCTGGAACCTCTCTTCATAATATTCTAGGGACTCATCACTTCCCATGGTCATTCAGAAGATTTCTTCTTTAGTATCTTTTGAACTACAATAGTCTTGATACTTGTCGTTAAAGGCCTGCTGCATCTGAGCCCAAGTTGTGATGCTATTTCCAGGTAATCCCATGAACCAGCGCAGTGCTGCATCCTTGAGAGTAGAAGGGAACAATTTCAACTTTTGCTCGTCTTCTGCATAGTCATAAGTTTGACAGATGATAGCAAACTCGAACAATAAGGTGTACAGATCTTTTGTAGTCAGACCATGGAAGTGAGGTAGGGCTGAAGAACTTATATTCTTAATTTTGGTGTCCCCATTGGTCTCCCGAATGGGAAAGGTACCCTCTATTCTTTCTCCACTTCCCCTAGCATTTCTGTTTTTAGCCATTGGCTCAAGAGGAACATTTTCTTCTTCTTCTTCCCCTATAGGTTCTTCAAATATTTATGGTTGTTCACCTAAGGGTTCTTCTTGAGTGCATCCATAGAAGAAGAGAGAAGGTTGGTTTTGTGAGGCAGTGAAGGCGTTGGGCAAAAATTTTCCTAAGCTATCTCTATTCCTACGAGGCATGAAAGGAAATCTTTTTGGTTGGTTTTTGTTTCTTTTTACCCACACTGAAAGTACCTGCAGAAACTGAAATTGTGATTGAACAAAACAAACTGCAACTAACTGAAATAAACTTGCTGAATGGAAATTTGCAGGATTGAAAAGGAAAGCAAGGAAGTGCAGAACTTGAAAGAAAAGAAATGACTAGTCTACTTTTGCTTAAATAAAATATTAGCAGAATGTTGCAAGAAGAAATAGAAGAAAGCAATAATCACATAATATGTTGACGCTTCCCCAACAACGGCGCCAAAAAGTGGTGAGCGCCAGTATTGCAACAAGAATCCTGCAACTCTTGGGCGGTCAAATTTACTTTTATCAACCTGGTAGTTCGTAACAAACTTGGAAGCGTCGGTGCTATATGCACAACTACTAGTTCTCACTACAAGTTGTCACTTTGTCAACCGGCGCAAGATCACTATGAGCTCAAGCCAACTTCTATAGAAGTTAGAAGAAGCTTTATGTATGATGAAAGAAAAGAAATGTTACTCTACAGATGCTATTCTAATTGGAAAAAAAGGAGAAAGACTGGAATGTGAAGCAAAACCCAGTAAACCCTAATTAACAAGCTAATTCTACTTTTGCCAAAACCACTATGAAAACCATGAAAGAAATGCCATTACCTACTCAAGAAAGTAAACAACATCTAACCATGCTTTTTCTAGAAGTAAATAAGCAAAAAACATATTTTTGGATTTTTATGTGTTTTTATGTGAATTTGACATGCATCTAATTTATTGTGTGTGAGCATGGTAGTGAACAGGTGGCGTTGGAGGGTGGTTTTGGAGCTTGGGAGGATGGAAGGTGGTGTGGATGGGTCCTAGGAGGTCTTAGGTGGCCTTCTTGAGGCTTTTCCCACACTCGGCCTTCAAAAGAAGCCTACAAGAAAAACTACAGGAGGATAAAGGGAAACTACAGGAGGAAAACAGGGAAACTACAGGAGGCCTACAGGAGGAGGCCGAGAGCAATTTCCGTTGTTTTGAAGGTGTGAGAGTGGGTGGAAAAGGTGGATGAAGGTTGGAAGGAGGTTTTAGGGCGCTTAAGGTCTACCATGAGTCACCAGGAGAGAGAAATACGATTGGGTTTTCTCAAAGAGAGAGGAAGAAGTTCTATGAAAAAAATGAAGGAAACTAGGGCAGAATTTAGGTGAGGCTTGGGAAACCTATAGGGCATGGATCAGATGGAGGATATGATTGCTGATAAGCTGTCCTACTGCTGGAAGAGATCTGCTACATAGAACCCAAGAAAATCAAGCAACTATTGAAATGAATGCATTCTAGGAAAAACACAGTTTTGCATTAAAAAGGTCTAAACTATGATCTATGAAAGGAAATGCTAAGAAATGCAGCAAGAAAGGAAAGCATGAAAGAGGACTATTGCAAATCAGGAAGTGAACATGATAAGGAAGATCTGAAGCAAAGCAAAACTAGACTATTAACCTACTAAAAAGCTGCAAACACTAGAAGTCCTATGAATGAGGAAAATCTGTGTTTTTGGGGCAGCAAGGGAGTCTTTGTCTCAAATCATGCTCCCATAGGAAGGAAGAGAGGCCAAGGCACTATTTCTAGCCTTTTGAATCTTCTCTTGATCACTGCTTAACCTGCTACAGAAGGCACAAATGGAAGCAAACTACTAAATCATCAAAATCAACCTATTCTTAACCATAAAAGAAATACATCTAACAGCAAATTAATCTACAAACTAAAGTAAACATACAAATACAAGTAAAGAGGAGCTTGGCTGCTTGGATTGGGTCCTAACCCAAGAGCTTCAGCCCTCTAAGGTAACTCAATGCTAGCTCAAAAAGGATTCCAACTTCATTATCAAAACAATAGCAAGATTACATAAAACTGTCACAAAATAATAAGCTCGAAATTTGAGCAGAGTTTACATAAGCAAAAATCCAATGCTAGTGAGGCCCTAGGCATCTCTACTTATAAATATGAAGCTACCAACAACTTCCTTAAAATCACGGAGGCTTGTCTCCCAAAACTCGATATAACTATCAGTCATCCTCCACTTGCTCGGCTGCCTTCTAGTGCATGATTTGGCTGCTTGTACTCCGAGCTGAATGAAGGGGAATTCGAAGTGAGGAGTAATAAATGAGGGGGATTCCCTCCTATAATTCCTCTCCCTTGTCCACTTCGAGTTATTTCTGCCATTTGACCACTGGATCCTTGACTTTGACCTTGAAATCCATCAATAATCTACATTAAATACATGTTAGACCACATGGCATCATAACTAACTCAACTCACTCTATAAGCATAAATATAATCAAAAAATCATACAATAAGCTAAGAGAATGGTTGATTTGACTAAGTTAGGAGGTAAAATGAGCCCATATAATTACCCATTTATGAGGCTCATCAGAAACCATGAACTAAAAACTAACCTTCCAACAGATTCAACCATTTATCTACAACGTCTACATCTATTTGACGTTTGAATATAGGGATATCAAAATTTACTTGCACCTTGAAGGGTACGACACCTCTGAAGTGACTGTTGGATGAAGATGTGCCATCGGTGGACATCTGCCGAAGGATCTAGGCAAAGTTGTCCATCATTGCATTCCTTTGTCGCTCGAGGGATTCTTCAAGAAAATTTTTGAAAGGAACTCCTACTCCCTCCTATTTCTTTTCTTCCTCCATGGGAGGTCGTCTGGGTCGGTAAGGTCAGCCTTGCAAAGGTTCAACCAATTCGAGCCCTAACTCCTTATACCCTGACCTCATTGGGGACATGCAAAGAAAAACAGAGAAAGAGAAAACTGCTCTAATACTAATGATCCAGATTTATGAAGGAACAAAATTAAATATAGATATGAATAGAAACACAAATATATAGTGAAAACAGAACTTCAATTCATTAATAACAAAGTATTGAAAATTGTTTACATGCATAATGGAAATAAACTAGCTCTAGGAATGGTAGCTTATCTTTGATAAGATATGTGGCGACTACATGCCTTCTAAACTATGTTACAATGAGGCTCAAATGCCTATTTGTTACTGAGAAACAATGGAAAACCATAATCATCCAAAAACCTAACTTTAGGATATGAAGCTCCAAGAGTTTGTGGGCCCTGTTGGCATAAATTGGTACATCGACTTCCCAGGGTCATAACTTTCACATACGATCTTCGTTTGATTTGCCCATTTTCCAAAAAAAATGTCGTTTAGGGCCTCAAAATGACTTCGAAAGTTCGAGACCTGAAAAACTACCAAAAATAGTAAAATGTGCTACAATTAAGGAAAATGAAAAAAAAAAACGGTGGGGGTCCAAGTGGAATAGATGCGTGGCCACCAATATCCACCTAGATCATGGGCAAAATGTCTAATGGGTACTAGGTAGTCTAGGTCAAGTTCTTGCTTCAAGCTTGGAGGTTTGGTATTTTCATCATGTTAATTATGATTTTAGAAAATTACAGGTTTGTTCTGGGCAGTGGTCTGGAGGCTAGCCTGGAAAAGTGGCTCAGATCTCATAACCGTTGGCATTGAACTGGAGGATTTAGGTCATAACCGCATGGAAGTAGGCTTGTGTGTGTGGTTGGGACCCCATAACCATACTCTTTCCTTGTTATGTGTGTGGTTGGGGGTTAGGCTTGTGAAAAGGCAATTCCAGCTCAGGATCTAGTCATCAGAGGTTGTGGACTCACTTCTAGGTGATCTAGTGCTCCTTCCAAGTGATCTAGTGCTCCTAAGGGGTATTAATAATTGTTTGTATTGTAGGCCCCATTTCCATAACTGGAACTTAGGGGTCGGGTCATGTCATAGTAACACTCGGTGTCACATTTACCCTGGGAGCTTGTAAAAGTGAGTAAATGTTGAGAGCAGTTCTTGCATACTCACTCCAAGCCATTACTTGTATGAACTTTGCAGGCCACCACCTGCTAGAATCCACCACTCCCATGACATTTGTAGGCCACCACCTATTGGATGCCCTAATGCCCAAGTCTTTCTAGCCACCACTCCCAAGTTCTTAATCCTCTACCTAAAGGATCTTGCTACACCCTGTCACAACAAGCCACTACCTGCCTCACTAAAGGCCTCAACCTTCAAGCTCTCTTGTGGACCACATTTCACAATGTTTCACATTAGATCCGCTACTCTCTGCAATCAAAGAGTTGTGAGCAACATTTCATCCATTTTCATATTGGACTCACTACATCTCTTTCACTTAATCAACAATACAATCCGCATAAAAAATTCTGCAACACAATCAATATCTGCAATATAGATCTATGCAATAAATCAGCTCACACTAACAATCTACTTCTCAAACTCAATAAACCAGTGGCAACATACAATAGAAAAATAAACATCATACTCAACCATCACTATCATACCCTAGTAACCATACAAAACACATACAATGATGCTACAACAATATACTCTTCAATGAAACCCCTGCAACAATACTCAAATCAACAACACACTCTATCATAAACATCAGTAATAATTGGAAACAATATAATTTTTAACACAAACATGTTAAACATATATATACACAACAGCTCCATCATCCCCTGACATATGCTCCAAATATGATGTCTAATTTGCACTCTATCTTTGCATTATTGTAGCTTACTCTCTGATACTATCTAACCCCTTCTATTGCACACTCTGGCATTTTATAGATGATGAAAGATGCAATCAATTCAAAGCATTCATCCTCTTTATCTTTGACTTGATCACCTTCTATAATGTGGACCAACTCAAGTCAAATCTAAACCATCAAAAACCTTGGGAAAATACCCCGAAATATGTTCATGGTAAACTATGTGCACGCACAGTTCAAAAAAAGCTCCTACAAATATCCTTGTTGGGACTAAACTGGCTCCTAGAGAGGATCCTCACAAGGACATTATGGGCCACCCAACGAGGTTATTGATATCTTTGCTCTATGAATAATGATGTCCCGCTGATGATTCCCTAACTCATGAAGTTTTCATCCTTCTTTCACCAAAATTGCAACTCAACTTAAAGACATTAACATGTAAACTCAGACATTGTTACAACCATAAAAGATCATACATGAAACCCAATACAAATCATATAAGAGATCATCACAAGGAAAACAATGCTAAGTTCTTGTTGGCATCAATGCCAACAATACAATGCCAACTGAAAAAGAGAGAGAGAAATAAAATACTTTTCAAAGAGGAAAGGCGACATATAAATAGGGAAGAAATGACAAGAAGGCATAACATAATGTCAGGTTAGTTGTTAGAGAGAGTGTTTTTTACAATAAATCATGTTGTAGGTTTTGACATCAACTTATAGGTTTTTTGTCCTCTAGCATAGGTATATTTCCTAAAAAGTGTTCTCCATTCACAAGATACATATTATAGTTATGGTACAGTCCAAGGAATATGTAGCTGACTTGGCTTCAAAATATCAATAAGGGATAAATAATATTTGACTAGGAATACCTTTGTTAATCAAATCGAAATGAATTTGGGCTATTAAGTACCCGAAATGAAGCATATAAAGTAACTATTGCCTACATAAGGGGTTTGGAGCATGAAATATGTCCCATAGAATAAGTAATTGTCCCAAGGGGTATAACATAACCAAATTGATGACCAAAGACTAAGTGAGGGAGGAGGAAGTTGGAAGTTTAGTCTATTTAAGCACTAGAGATCCCTAAAAGAACACATATCTATGATAATTAAGGTAAAAGGAATTTAAGGAAGATGATCCAACACAAAAGGGTAATATATAAGTATTAGTGCCATTATTAGGTGGGTCACACATGGGTATACAAAAGTAGATGACACCACGTGACCTCTAATGAGTATGAATATGTGAGTACTAAAGTGCAAAATATACATGCCAAATCACTTGGCACAATATTGCATTCTATATGTATCATCTCATGGTCTCGTGGCTAATATTTTTTCACTACTTATATTTATCATGTGATTCATGTTTTCAAATCCTTACTGATATTTTTATGTGTGTGAATTAGGCATGCATTGTAAAAACTATTACAGTTCTATAGCGATTAGTCTGCCACTTGGGAAACATGTCCAATAGCATAGACATAATACCATTTTCAAAATTATCATACCAAATGACATATATGTTTTGATAACTTGTTGAGTTTGAGCTTATCTAATAAACTAGTAGATGAAATATAACAAAAACTAGAAGCAGTTATATCATGCATGGTTAATCTCCAAAAACTCAAAAAATAATAGAATATGAACCATCATTTCAACAGTGGTGGAGTCCACGTGGGTGGGTGTTGGATCACATTCCTCCTCATAATTGTTGTGGAAGTATATATTAGCAAGTTTATTGGCCAATATAGAGACTTTGTTATCTAGCTCGGTAATCAACATATGTAGGACATCTAAGGAAAATATCTTGTTAAACCTCGTTATCCTCTACTAGAAATTTTCCCATTATTGTTTTAATCTGCTTGTAAATATCCATTGTTTTCATATATTGAGTATGTTAGGGGCCGATATTTCTATTGTTGGAAGACACTACCAAACATTCTATTATACTTCAATATCTGGCAGGACACGATGCTTAATACAAGCTTCCTATTATAACATGTCCATCTCCTTTTTGATTGCTCAAGAGGTATGTTCCCACTAACGAGATATCTAGGCTTCCATATTGGATTAGGAATATGTCGTAGGAAGCACACAAGATTCCTCTACCTCCCCGATGAGATTTAGAGAAGCCATAATGAGGCATGTCAAAAATTAAGATGGAAACAATAATGAAGATGAAAGAACTAACCAGTGTAGCAAAGAACAAACAACTCCAACCAGCAAACATTTTCTAGATGGGAAACATTTGATAGAAGATGAATGCAACCAATCCCTATAATCGAGTAGTTTAATGAATTCCAGAAGGTCGATATATGGAAAGAGATAGGGTGAACTCAGGAATAGAGGGTTAGGGGTTTTCATGGGCGTGTGAAATAGCATGAAAATGCTACTAAGCTTAAGGAAACTACAAAAAAGCGATAAGAAATTAGGGTAACTTACCTAGAAGAAGCATATAGTAGGGAGAAATTCCCAAATCATAGAGCTTTTAAAATCATTGAACCATAATTTTAAGTTCCCGCAATCCTAGTTGTGGAGCATTTTTGAGCTAGGTCATAGTAATGCTCAAGTGTAAGGGAAATCATAAGATGATACAAGAGGTATTTGAGATGATTGTTCTCATGTGATCTTAATAACCATCTAACATGTCTGGCTATTAACTTCTCCATTTATCCCAACCTGACAAGCGACGAAGTTGATGACTACATGAAGATAGGGATCCTCGATTGGGGTGTCTGCATTATTCACCT
Organism: Pinus tabuliformis; assembly: GCA_031772625.1. Taxonomy (NCBI): domain Eukaryota; kingdom Viridiplantae; phylum Streptophyta; class Pinopsida; order Pinales; family Pinaceae; genus Pinus; species Pinus tabuliformis. The sequence goes on along the minus strand of CM062814.1, from coordinate 691,595,086 downwards.
GTCGTGAGGAGCAATCCTTATTCATTTTACTTGAAATGCTTCATTGCAATTATGTTGTAAATTCACATTTTCAATGTTTTAATGTTAAAATATATTATAAGTTAGCATTTGAATTTGAATAGTTTTTTTTCAAGAAAATGCAATCATATTACCTCTATAATTTTTTGCAACACAATTATTCATTGTTATAAATGCACCATCTTGGTTTTTATATGATCCAGGTGATATCGGTGGCTACCTACCTCTTCCACTAACTCAACGGTTCTTTATCGTCTTGGCATTTTTACGAGTCCCAAACTTCCAAGGTTCTTTTGAGATCCTAAATGATGTTTTTTGGCCATTCAAGGGGCCAAAGGTTTCCATGGCATTCCTTGGCCCCAGTTGAAAGTTATAATCTTATAGAGTTCTTTCCAACAAGTTGTTGTGTACCCAAAATGGAGATTATATGCAAAATTTGTTCCCCTGAGAAGTTGATGTGCCAGCTAGCCACCTTGGGGCTCACAAATCTTTTAGTGCTCCATCTTCTAGGGTTAGGATATTATACCTATATGTTTCTATATTTATGTTAAGAGGCCATTCTTTCAGCCTCTTTTAATACTTTTGTGAATGCATGTAGCCAACGCCTCTCTCCCTTTAGAGGTACCTATACCATTCTATCTAATTTGTGTTCTACAATATTTTGTTATTTTTTATTGATAGAAGTTCAGTTTCCACTATATTATTGTGCTCTCTATTATATTTCTATGTGTGTGGGTGTTTGATTTCCTTTCCTACCTTTCATTTATTTCCTTGTACAAACCACATTGGTTGTATTAGAGCAATATGCTTCTTGTTGTGTCTTGGTGTATGTCCTTCACGAGGTCAAGGTACAAAGAGTTGAGTCTAGAGTTAGTTCACTTGGGTGATCTCTCTTGCCAGCCCAAGATACCTCTTATGGAAGAAGAAAAAAGAGATGAAAAAGAAAGAGATGGTATTAGTTGTTGCTCAAGGAAGCACTTACATGACAAAGGAATTAGATGATGGACAATTTCACCCAAATCCTTCCATCACTTCCAACAACAGTTGAGGCACCTTTAAGAAGCAGCAACTTCAAAGGTGTGACACCCTTCAAGGTACAAGTTAAATTTGATATCCATTTATTTGAATTCCAAATATATATATATATATATATATATATATATATATATATATATATATATATATATATATATATATATATATATATATATATATATATATATATATATATATGCTTTGGAGAAATTGTTAAATCTCTTAGAGGGTTATTACTCAATCCAAAAATTTTATGGCAATGGACACCTTTGCGCCCCTAAAATCCCTTCCCCATGTCAATATTTGGTGGGAAGGTTATTGGGAGGAACACAGTAAAGATGAGTCTACAATATTCAAAGTGGTAGACACTTGGAAATATTTTTCTGATTCCCTCAAGGTGGAATTATACAATGTAGGAAACTATCATGACCATACACGAGATGGACAACTTTGCAATAGGAGAGACACTAGACAACGATGGAGTACACCAATATTTTCCATACCTTGTGCTCGAACCTAGGCATTAGAGACTCAGAGAAATACATAATTTACAAGTTCCATAGTTTTCTACACAGGTACATCCAAATAGATATGGATTTCTTAAACATTTCCTCCTTGGGAGCCACTTATTAATGTGTTGTCAAAATTGAGCAAAACTTGTAGTAGAGGAATAAGAAGGGGTTTGGATCTACAAATCCACCACAAAATAAGTTTGGAAAAGGTGAACCAAACTCATAGAATAAGGGACATAGAAAGGAGAGCTAACCTCAAGACAACCAACCCAATTCATAGGTAAATGTTGGAAATAATACTGAGAGGGGGGGTGAATTAGTATTATCACATCAATAAAACTTTTTCATTTCCATATTCAGATTCATATATGCTACTTCCACAACTTCTTATGATTCAGTTAGTTGATCCTTAATGAGTGCATTAGAACATTATCAACCATATTAACAGTAAACAGGTGTAGTAAAATAGAACAAATCATCACACATAAGCCACACACATGAACACCATGATATAAGGTGGAAACCCAATGTGGGAGAAAACCACCCGCTGCAAGTCATCTCAATCTTCTTCTTAATAAGAAAATCCTTTTACAATATTTCTGTACTGGTGCAGTCTTATACCAGTACGTAGGCTTCTACCTGCAGAGAGCTACAACCCCCATAGTTCTTGTACTAGCCGATCCATTTACTAGTACGCAGGCTGCTACCTGCTACAATGCTCCAAAGTTTTCAACTGCTACTGGAAGGGAGCTACCACCCCCGTAGCTCTTGTACTAGCTAAGATACTAGTACGTAGGCACCGGCCTACAATCTTCTCTCCTCCGGGTACCACGTTTCATACATTTTTAGACTAGATACACCTGAAGCACAACACATAATCTAAAAGGCCACGTTTCATCCAATTTTCATACTGTACCCATAAATATCATTGAAGCACATAATCAATCAATCTTCTGAATCACCCAATCACCAGATCAATACATATACAAGGATAATATGAGGGTTAGCAACCCGATCTAGTCCATTAGATCCATTACTAGATCTCATCCATCAACACAATCAATCAAACTAAATATGTAGAATACTGACACCATTAAACAGTCATCAAAACACATCAACAACCTGAACCACCTGTAACTTTAAACATCATAGCTCAAATGGTATATGCTACTACAATGAACCAAACCTGCGTACATACGTGCTTTCACCAAAGCCAACCCGTATACAGATCTGCAAATATTTCCTTATAACTTTGCAGTATACCCAGATCATAACATGTGTACAATAAAACATGCATCAATAATTCAGATCTATAAATTCATTCTTTCAAATATTTAGTTAACCCAAACTATTAGATTTATAGATCAAGCGTGTGCCACATATCACAGATCAAAATCATATAGAGATACCACTATTCCAGCCTTAAGATTTTGACCCATCAATAGAACTTATCCTTCTCCTTACGCTCAGGTTCCTTCTTCATTCAGATCCAGATCTGCACCATAACCCAATCACAATATTCCAGATCTAGCACTTTATCAGATATTCAATAATTCAGAAGATGCTTTGCCAAATGATCTCCTTCCTCTTTTATAGTCTTAGGCCTTTCACAATACCACGGTCCAAAACCATAATAACACAATACCACGGACCCAATACTTGGGATCAACAATTTTGGATGCAATACCACAGACCAAAACCATAGGATCAAAAACTGTCGGACTAATACCATGAACCAACCATGAAAGTGCGTGAACTTTTCTCTTGCATGAAGGGAACTTTTCTCTGCATGAAAGTGCGTGAACATTTCTCTACATGAAATAAACTCTTCTCTGCATAAAAGTGCGTGAACTTTTCTCTACATGAAATAAACTTTTCTCTGCATAAAAGTGCATGAACTTTTCTCTACATGGAATAAACTTTTCTCTGCATAAAAGTGCGTGAACTTTTCTCTACATGGAATAAACTTTTCTCTGCATAAAAGTGCGTGAACTTTTCTCTACATGGAATAAACTTTTCTCTGCATAAAAGTGCGTGAACTTTTCTCTACATGGAATAAACTTTTCTCTGCATAAAAGTGCGTGAACTTTTCTCTACATGAAGGAAACTTTGTTGCACTATAATTTATCATTTGAGATGAGTGGGTTGCCATCAAGTACAACATATGTCTCATAATGCCAACAATCTCCCCCTTTGGACTTGTCATACTGAGAATTGTCATCTGATATATCTTCCGTAGATTCATCTAGATATATATAAGTGAGTTGATCTTCTATGAGTTGTTTGCCATCAAGTACAACACATGCATCATAATGCCAACAGTAAAGAGGGATAATGGGAAGTTGAAAAAGGACGCTAGAAATTAGTGTGATTTCCACAAAAGCCCCTGCCACAAAATTGATGAATACCACTCAAAAAAATCATGGTTAGATATTATTAAATAAAAAGAAACATATTATGGATTTGATTCTAATTCATAATAGGATAATGGAATTAAAATCATTGAAGCATAACCTAGTGATACCATTGCAACTGTAAAGATCTAACCAGAAAAGTTAGAGGAGCTTGAGGAGGGGGGATGCCCACTACATTTCATTGTTAACAGTAGGAGATAGAAGAAACTAATTTTGGTTGAGGTCATCAAGATATTAAAGCTACCGACAATGCCACAACCCCAACAATACACCATTGGTTGGTCAAGCAATGGCCAAGACATCTACGTCAACTAGTAATATCACTTGTCCTACATCATCAAGCCCTTAAAAGAAAAGGTATTATATGATGTTTCCCCACTCAAAATTTGTGATTTAATTTTAGGACAACCTTATATGTGGAAATGTCATGTTTTTTATGAGTCTCATCCATGTAATGTCATTGTTACTTTAAGAGAATAGCTCTACATAGTACCAAAGATAGTTCCAACTAATACACTTTCATTGATCTCAACAAAACAATGTCGGAAGGTAATCCATCAAACTACAAATTTTCCCTCTTCATGGTTTGGTTAGAAGCTAAAAGGAAGGTCACTATGGCCACTGAAATCTCAACATAAGGCCCTTTACATAACAGAAGTAGGTGGAAAATATTATAGAGACATGCATAGGTATATTTCCTCCACCTGTAGGGTTTCCTCTGCATGGTCAAGTCAAACACTTGATTGATTTGATACTCAGTGCTCCTTTATGTAATGGTCCAATATACAAACACTCTCTCTTAGATAATGAGGAAATAAAACGTTATATTCATGAGATTGTCCAAAAGGGCCATAATCAACTTAACTCCTCACCTTTTGGGAGCCCAATTGTGTTGGTGTAGAAGAAGCATTGGATATGGAAACTCTATATTGATTACAGATCCCTGAACAAAATCATTTTCAGTAACAAATACTCAATCCCCTAGATTGATGATATTCATTATTAGTTTAAGGGTGCCAAATTCTTTAGCAAGATAGATTTGAAGTCATGTTTCCACCAAGATCTAATTGAAAAAATAAATGTATGGAAGCCAACCTTCAAATATAAAGAAGGCCTCTTTGATTGGTTAGTCATGCCTTTTGGCATGACTAATGATCTAGCAATGTTCATGAGGATGACAGATGATATGTTGTGGTCGTTCACAAATTCTTTTGTTGTATATTTAGATGACATCATCATCTTCCACAAAACCTAGGCATAACATTTGTAGTACATTCAACGTATCCTAAGCACCCTACAACAATAAAAGTTGTATGCCAATATACATAAATGCTCATATGGCATGTGTAGATAGTTTAGTATTTGGGATAAAACATGGATGAAAATGGGGTGCATATGGACCTAGCTAAGATCCAATTCATTTGATATTGAATAGCCCAGAAAAATCTAATAATTCATCACAGCTTCTTGGAACTTGTTAACTTCCATTGAAGGTTTGTGTTGAGGTTCTCTCATATTTCTTGGCCCTTAAGACAAGTGATCAAGGGTGGAGCTAAAGCAAATTTTTCCAAGTCCAAGTCACAATAGAAAGCATTCAAGGATTTGAAATGTGACCTTTGCTCCAAACCAATCCTCACCCTATCAGACCTACAACAACCATTGAGGTTGAGATAGATGCCTCTGACTATGTTGTTGATGTAGTCTTTACTCAGTAAGAAAATCTAGTAGTCTATCATAGTGAAACACTCTCTAATATTATTTGAAGATACCTCACCTATGACAAGGATATGTACTCCATTGTGCAGGCGTGATGAAAATGGAAACATTACGTTATAGTGAAGGAGATTTTCATCCACACTAATCTCTATCCTTTGCAACTCATGCATACACAAGGAAAGTGACAAAATGTGTACCATCATAAATGATTTAGATACTTGCAACAATTCCACTTTAGAATCAACTGCAAGAAGGGAAACACCAATCATGTTGTAGATTTCCTCATTCACCCCAAATTGTGGGGCTAACCATAGTTCTTAACTCTTATTGACAAAAGATATCCAAGTGGAAAAAATTATATAACAACAACCCTAAGTTCACTGCTAAATACTAGATGTTGATCATATGCAAACAAGTTCCTAACTTCCACCTCCAAAATTGCTCATGTGTTACTTATGCCACTTTTGTGTTCCCTCAAGTGAGCATGCCAAGTTTCTTTGGGAGACACATTATAGTTAGGTGATAGGGCACTTCGACATTGAGAAAATAGTAGCATTAATTTAGAAGTATTTCTATTGTCCAAAGCTTCAACTATACATCCACCAGTATATCAAATTGTGCATTACATGTACCATTGCAAAACTACCCATAAATAAGTCGGGGATGTACACTTCTCTACCTACTTGAGATAATCCCTGGGAGTCAGTATCCATGTATTGCATGTTAGTTTTTCCCTCCACCAATTATGGTAACTAATATGTGTTTGTGGTTGTCGATTAGTTCTCTAAGATGGCCATTTTAGCACCATGCAAGAAGAGTATCATAGTCAAATCCATTGCTAAACTCTTATTTGAGTGTTTTGGATCATTTTGGGATACCTTAGACCACTGTTTAAAATTGGGAGGTAAGGATAGCAAGTTCCTCAGTACCTTTTGGTACAATCTATGCATTTTGATGGATCTGAAGTTGACCAAATAAGCTGCCTTTCATCCCCAACGAGATGGAAAAACAAAAGTTGTTGATAGGACCATTGTGCATGACTTGTGCATGTATAACTTTAAGCATCCATGTAAATAGGAAAAAATCCTTCCATATGTTCAGCATAGTTACAATAGAAGCCTCCACAACTCTATCAGCCATATTCCTTTTCAAGTGTGCTTCGGGTTCAACCCATTGGCCCCCATAGAACTCCATCTTTATTGCATTGAAAAGCATACATTGGATTATATCATGGACACCAAGATGAAGGATACCTACAAGAAGCACTTACAACTCTATTGGGTTTTCAAAGAAGGGTAGATTCTTCGCCAATACAAGTGGCTCACTAGGAACCAAATTCAGTAGAATTTCCCCATATGATGAGGCAACTTGACACAATAGATTGCATTGATTCCTAAAGGGGGAGGACTAACCTAGGTGGATATTGGTGGCCACCCACCTCTTCCACTAACTCAACAATTCTGTATCTTCTTAGTATTTTTTCTATGTTTTTTTAATCCTAAACTTCTAAGGCCGTTTTGAAGCCCTAAAAGATGTTTTTTGGCCATTTTGGGGACTAGGGATTGCTATAGCATTCCCTGGATCTAATCAAAAGTTGTAATCCTTGGATATTTATTTCCATTGAGTTATTGTGCACCCCAAATGGAGATAATATGCAAAATTTTCACCCCCAGTAAGTTGACATAGCAAGTAACCACCTCAAGGCCCGTAAATATTTTGACACTTCATCTTCTGGCGTTAAGGTTTTGAACCCATAAGATTCTTTCTTTATGTTAAAAGGCCATTATTTTTTACTCTTGTAATAGATTTTTGTGAATGCGTGTAACTACAATCTATCTCCCTTCAGAGATATAGTAACACCATTCCAACAAATTTTTGTTCTACAATATTATGTTATTTTATTTATTGATAGAAGTTGGGTTTTAACTATATTACTATGCTCTCCATTATATTTATCTATGTTTGTGTTTGTTTCCTTTCCCGTGTTTCATTTCATTCTTTGTACAATGTGAATCATTATAAGTCATTGTTGCAAAATTTTTAATGTTGCTAAGTTTGGCACTCACACAAAAGCCTTGCAGGGTGACTCTTTCTAGCACTTGAAAATAGGATGTATGGATCTATAATTGAAAATACAAAAGGATTTTCAAGGGAAGGAAGACACGAAGTGTAGTGTAGTCCACACAAAAAATGGTTATAAATGTTATATTTTTATTATACATGTGTTTGTATAGCTATTTTTTTATCATATATCAATGTCTCTATTCACTACATGGTAATTTTGTGCATGTTTTGATATGTGCACTCAAGTGTAAAGGTTGTCATTGACAAAAAAAAATGTATAAATAAATAGACTTATAAGTAGATATTCTAAAAGCCCATAGTTGTTAACATTCCAACGACAATTTTACATTCTTCCTAATTAGGATGGGCAAATAGATATTTATTTGAGTAGTGGTATTATGAATTTACTACATGGTATGTCATCTCTTCTTGTTTAGGACATGGAAAGGGTCATGTAGATCTTAAGGATTTTGTAACTCATATGGTGAGAATTATTTTTTAAGGTAGTAAGGTTATTAAATCATTTTATACTTATTGATTGGACAAATATTTTGAATGTGTTTATTTTATCATTTTGATTTTAGGAATTTTGCCAATTTTAATAGCCATAACATTTTGGGAACTTTGCCTAGTAATGTAATAATTCTCATTGGGATGAGTAATTTTTTAGAAAAAATTATTTTATCATTTAGCTATTTACTTAATTTTTTAGAAGAAATACGCTTCCGTTATTGATGTATAAAGTTAAATAAATGAATCATATTTTTTTAATGTAAAAATACATTATTTTATTATTGATGTATTTATGTAGATGAAAGAGTGATATGGAAAAAGTAAAGGTGGAATTGATTGCCTTTGTAATGACAAATGAGTAAAGGTTGCTTATGGATATCACTCATTTATATATATATATATATATATATATATATATATCTTTTCTTTTTCTTTTTTAAATTGGGTGAAGCTAGTATTAACAACTGGCAAGATAATATTAGCAAGAAATTGTGACTTGGAAAGGGTTGAGACATCTAGATGCACTCCCATCAATGATTATTTGAATCCCCCACATAGATATATTGATCTGAATTGGATCACTATATAATTTATCATCGATTTCAATGCTTTCAAAGTGAAAAATTGAAGGAATTGGATTACAAGAGCAATTTTAGAGGTAGGACCTGGTTTGGAGAATTGGGGTATGAAACCTGCTCAAAGTAGTTGGAAGCCTTAAATGATGTTTTTTAAGGGGGGAAATGTTTCCACTTAAGTGCAACACCCTATCAACTATTCTACACTCAAATACTTTTCCAACAATGCAATAATGATGTCAACTAGACCTCACATGAAAAAGTTATGCCTCCCAATAGTTAACCTATTGAGATTGACCACCGTAATTCGAGAGGATGCCATGTCAACCAATGTTACTCGTGACAAAGGGGCTAACCATATGGGGACTATGAAGAAGACTCTAGAAGGGTCAAGTTGCAATTCATGGTGAGGATTGAATGGGTCAAATTTAACCCCTAGTTGGCTATTATGTTGTGCTATAACCAAGCCACTAGGAGGAAAATGGGTTCCATTCTATTCAATTGCATTTTGTTCCATAGTAGAGAAAATTAGTTGAGAGTGGATAGAGAGAGGGAAAAAAGGAGGGGTTTTGAGTTTTGTAGTGACCCATGGGTCATAGGTCTCAGGTAACTCGATAGAGAGTGCATTCTCCTTTGTATTTGCACAATTTCCATTCAGACAAAAGATACCAAATCAACCTCACCTTCTCCTTTTTCTCTTTGTTCTCTTTTTTTTTCATTTATCTACTGCATGCACAAGCATACAAATAATAATTAATAAATCCATAAATCCAAGGAAAAGTATCCCTCATAGTATAGATTTCATAATTTAGTCTATTTTTATTAGATCTATTATAACTGTGAAAATTTCTAAAAAGAAATTCTATTACTGCAACAACTGATTTATTTCACCTACTTATTATTCCCAATAAATTATTTACGAAATCTCTTCAGTAAATATTAAAATAAATTATACTATAGATATCACATCATTATACAAAAATAAACATATGCATAAGAATCAATCACATCAACACAATTATTTTTGGACAATTGTCCCCGGAAAAACTCAATGCGGAAAAACCGGTGCAACAAAGGAGGGATTTTATTGATCTTCAGCAGTAATCGCTTTTACAAAAAAAATTACATAGACACTGGGAGAAAACACCTGAGACTTTTCTCCGAGACTTTCTGACACCCTGGACAATTTCCTTTCTCTACTGTGTCACTCTGATTGGCTATGCGCAGCTTTGGTCCCTCTCTGCGTCATCCCTACATATCACTGATCTGCGTCCCCCTCTGCATTGTCTCTCAAAGTCCTTGCATCACTCTTTTGAGCTCCCCAGATTGCTGCTAATTCCCATCTTCCTCCACCCTGCAACTCTCCCTATGAAATCGATATCCTCTTTGAGAATTGATTTTCCTTGAGATACTGAGTATTTGTTGGTGTATCTCCAAATGACCCTCAAGTATTTTCTTATACTTTTCCTATTGATGAATCAGTGGCCAAGATTAAGTCCCTAATCAATAGCTAAGATTAAAACAGACTTGATCCTCGTCTCTTAGAGGCTTCTCATCCTTATCTTTATTAATACCCATTAATATTTTTATTTTCCTAAGTTTAGACTTAGGAACCCATTAAAAATATTAATTATTTTAATAACTCTTCATCCGGATGGAATTTCTCAAAATGATTTCTAGGTCTTCGAGATATCATGTGCTTTAGCCTCTCCACCAATTTTCATGGCTAGAGCACATCCAATTCTACCACAAATCAACACTCCCTCTTAGCGAGGAATGTGCTCTTGTAATGTTCCAACACTGAACATCACACAGATCCTTTCGCACCGATGCATGTGTTGATGCTTGGCTTACTGCCCAACATCGACTACATTGTTTCTTCCTGTACTATTGCCCATGGCTTTGCGACTGCCACTGCTACTTCTGTAGTGTAACTCCCTCTCAACATGCTGGCCATGCTACCCATATCACTACCACTGCTAATTTTTGCACTGCAACTTCTGATACTTATCCATTTCTATTATTGAAATGGATTATTTACCATCCCCATCTTCTCCCTGAAATAAACGAACTTTGTTCTTCCTAGGGCCTTGGTGAGAATGTCTGCCACCTGTTCTCCTGTAGGAGTGTAGCTCAACTATACAGCTCCTCTTTGGACACAGTCTCTGACAAAGTGAAACATGATGTCATTGTGCTTTGAGCGATCATGAAACGCTGGATTCTCAGATAGCTTGATGCAACTCTGATTATCACACATGATCCTGGTCACATCCATCCTTCTATTGAATAGGTTCACAAGCAAATTTCTGAGCCATGTGGCTTAGCACGAAGTTGTGCTCATGGCCATAGATTCTGCTTCAGCTGAGCTCAGAACTATGGATTTCTGTTTCCTACAGTTGGGTTGTGTTATATTCTTTCCATGACTAGCCCACGTAGTTAACCGGGGGGTTAGAGGGGGGGTGGAGCCCCACTTCGTTGCGCCGATTGCATAGCGGGGGGGGTCACAGGGGGTTTGAGGGGTGCAGGTAACCCCACTCTATGGGGTCCGTTTTGGTTTTGGATCGTATGTTAGGTTGGGCGGACCCACCTATGGTTTTGTGCATGGTGTTGGACGCGATGGTTTTCAGTCCATGGTTTTGGACGCGATGGTGTTCAGTCCATGGTTTTGGACACAATGGTTTTTAGTCCATGGTATTGGATGCTTTAGCATGTATAAATATGTATTCTAACATTGAAAGGAACATAATGAAAAATCAAGCTGGTAGTCCTGGTTTTTGGATCCAGGGGAAAATCTCTGTGTATATGTGTTTTATGTGTTATGCTCTCACATTGTTTATTTTCTGTGTTTTAGAATTCGTATGCAGGTAATTTCTGTATGGGGTTAAAACCTACATTTGGTATCAGAGATGTTTTGGCTTCAAGGGGACACCTTTGTTGCTGAGGGGTTTCGCTCGGGCCTGTGGTAGACCCTGTTCAATGGGAGATCTGCGAGATTGATTCTAGTGGTGAAAGAAGATGGCGAGTAGTGGAAATATTGAGATCGATAAATTTAATGGTCAGAGTTTTGAGTTGTGGAAACTCAAGATGGAGGATCTGTTGGTGGATAAAGATCATTCGATCGTGGTAGATCCAGGTATTAAACTAACGAGAGTGTCTAATGAAGAATGGAAGAAGTTGGATCGGAAGGCAAAGAGCACAATAAGATTGTGTGTCTCAAATTCAATATTGTTGAATGTATCATGGGAAGTTACGGCGAAGGCTTTGTGGGACAAGTTAGGGACTTTGTACCAATCTAAGTCTCTGGTGAATAAACTGTTCCTGTGGAAAAAGTTGTATAACCTGAGGATGAAAGATGGAGACTCGGTGACAGAGCATCTGAACGCATTTAATAATATGGTAAGTCAGTTAGCATCTGTTGATATTAAAATTCCAGATGAATATAAGTCCATTCGTTTGTTGTGTTCTCTACCAGATTCATGGGATAGTCTGGTTATTGCAATAGGTAGCAATGCAACTGCCTTGCAATTTGATAAAATAATCTCATCCTTGTTGATGGAGGAGATGAGACGGAAAAATATGGAGAACCAGAATGGTGATGCCTTGTTTATACGAGGACAGTCCCAAAACAGAAAAAAGAAAAAAAAGAAAAAAGATGGGAGATCTAAATCTAGAGAGAGATCTAAATCTCCAGGTAAACCTATAAAGGTGGTGTGCTGGAAATTCTGAAAGGAAGGGCACTACAAAAGGGACTGTAAATCTAAAGCTCCTGGTAAAGGAAAGGGATCTAATGATGCTCCTTCTGCAAAGGCGAAAACCACCTCAAATGAAGGTGGGGATGTGTACTTGGCTTCTTCAAGTACACATGTAGATCATGAGGCATGGTTGATTGACTTAGGACCTTAGGTGCATCCTTTCACTTCACTCCCCATAGAGAGTGGTTCTGCGAGTATGAGAAATATGATGGTGGTGATGTCTTCTTGGGGGATGATAGGAAGGCTAGAATCATTGGTCGCAAAAAAGTAAAGTTGAAGTTGCAAGGTAAAAGGTTAGAACACTTCCGGGTGTTCTGCATATTCCTGCATTGGCCAGAAATCTGATTTCTATAAGCACGCTGGATGATGCAAGTGTAAAAACATTGTTCGAGAAGGATACCTGCAAGATGGTTCAGGGAGCACTGGTATTGATGCGGGGAGTTCAGATTGGAACTCTGTACAAGCTGCAAGGTAGCACGGTTGTTTATGGGTGCAACAGTTCTGTGGTTCCTAAAAGTGGAGCAGAAAATCTAGTGGTCTCTGGAGAGAAGACCATGATGTGGCATCAAAGGCTTGGAAATATTGGAGAGAAGGGCCTTCAAATACTTCATGGTAAAGGTACGGTAGAAGGTATGAGTAACAGCTCTCTGGATTTTGATTTCTATGAAAATTGTGTATATGGGAAGCAGAATCGGGTGAGTTTCCCCTCTGGTGGTAAGAGGGCAAAACAAATATTAGAGCTTGTGCACAGTGACGTGTTTGGACCTGTGAAGGTTCCATCACTGGGTAAGTCTGTGTACTATGTAACATTTATAGATGACTTCTCAAGGAATACATGGATATATTTCCTTAAGAAGAAATCTGAAGTCTTTAACAAGTTTAAAGAATTTAAGGCACTAGTGGAAAACCAAACAGAGAAGAAGATAAAGGTGTTGAGGACAGATAACGGTGGAGAGTTTTGTAGTAAGGAATTTGAAGAATTCTGTAAGAAGTGTGGTATAGCACGACAGAAGACTACTCCATATACACCTCAGCAAAATGGAGTTGTAGAAAGAATGAAAACGACGTTAATGGAAAGGGAAAGAAGCATGCCCAGTGGTGCTGGGTTAGGACAGGAATTCTGGGCAGAGGCGGTGGAGACTGCATGTTACTTGGTCAACAGGTCACCTTCATCGGAATTGGAGGAGAAGACTCCACAAGAGGTATGGACTAGTAAGAAACCCTCTCTTTCACATCTGAGGGTATTTGGATGTGATGCATATGTACATGTTCCAAATGAGAAAAGAACAAAGTTGGATAGTAAATCTGAAAAGTGCATCTTTATTTGGTATAAGGATGGTTTAAAGGGTTATAAGCTTTGGAACCCAGTAACAAGGAAAGTTGTGTACAGTCGAGATGTGTTGTTCAGAGAGGTGAAAGATGTTATTAAACATGGAGTCCAACCAAAGGAACCTGAGAAGATAGAGTTTGAGCTAAAGGAGGAAGAATCAGACTCTACAGTAGAGGAGGAATTAGAAGATGAAGAGCCACAAACTCTGGGTGTGAGAAGATCAGTTCAAGAAAGAAGGCAGCCAGAAAGGTATAGTCCATCTTTTTTCTATTCCAATTTTGATTTATCTATTACTGATTATGATCCCAGAACTATGAAGGCAGTAGCAGATTAAAAGGATGGAAAACTTTGGAAAGATGCCATGGTTGATGAAATGGCATCTTTGCACAAAAATGAGGCTTGGGATCTGGTGGAGTTTCCGGTTGAAAGGAAACCCATTAGCAGCAAATGGGTGTTCAAGAAGAAGACAAATGCAGAAGGAAAGGTGGAGAAATACAAAGCTCGGTTAGTAGCAAAAGGTTATTCCCAGGTGTCGGGAATTGATTTTGGTGATATTTTTTCCCCTATTACCAAGGTAACTTCTACTAGATTACTATTATATGTTGTTGCTGCTTTTGATTTTGAGGTAGAACAGATGGATGTGAACACAACAGTTCTTCATGGGGATCTGGAAGAGGAGATCTACATGAAGCAACCTTAAGGTTTTGCGGTGAAGGGTAATAAAGAACTGGTATGCAAGTTAAAGAAGTCTCTATATGGGTTAAAACAGTCACCAAGGATGTGGTATTAGAAATTTGATACATTTATTCGGGGACTTGGCTTCACCAGAAGCAAAGAAAATCATTGTGTATATTTTAAATTAATTGGTGACAATGTTATTTATCTGGTCTTGTATGTTGATGATATGTTGCTGGTTGGAAATGACAAAGAAATTATCCAAGATTTGAAGACCCATTTGTCCTCCAAATTTGACATGAAAGATCTTGGTGCTGCAAACTATATTTTGGGCATGGAAATTAAAAGAGACAGGGAAAATAGGAAGCTCTGGTTAAACCATAGGAAGTATGTCGAGACAATACTGCAAAGGTTTAATATGCAGGATAGTAAACCAGTGAAGGTTCCTATTTTTGTAGGTGTAAAGTTATCTGCTAAACAGTGTCCCAAGACACAAGAAGAGGAAGAGGACATGCCCTATGTTCCATATGCAAGTGCAGTCGGTAGCCTGATGTATGCAATGGTCTATACTAGACCAGACATTGCACATGCAGTGGGAGTATTGAGCAGGTTTATGTGAAAACCAGGAAAGGAGCATTGGACAGCAGTGAAGCAAGTTTTCAGGTATTTGCGCGGCACTAGTGATTATGGTTTCTGCTACCAAGGAAGACCAGGATTGGACAGAGTGTTGGATATTCATGGCTTTGTTGATGCAGACTGGGCTGGAGATCTCGATCGGAGAAGATATACAAGTGGGTATGTGTTTAACCTATTTGGAGGTGCAGTCAATTGCATGAGTAAGAAACAATATGTAGTGGCACTATCAACTTGTTGTGGTCACCAACAACCCCCCTTCTTCACTTGACATTTGCAATAACGTCAAGCAAAGAGGGGACCCTGAACAAAAATCCCAAAAAATATTTTTCTAAAGTTTTTGTATTTTTCTCCCTAAGGCTTAATTCGCATCGCAAAGAAAGGCCGAAGCATTGCTCGAGCGCGAAAAGCAAGACTGCGAAGGAGCGATGCGAAGTTCATCGCGTCGCATACATCACACGCGCCCCTTTAAAAGAAGACCTTCGAGAAATGCCGATCGCCGATATGCAATATCGCAAATCGCAAGCATCGCGCTATACGGCATAACCATTAAACAAAATTTGCGATATCTGCGATTTGCGATCTGCGATGGCAGCGATTTGCAATTTGCGATGGCAGCGATTTGCGATCTGCGATCTGAAAAGACTTATCACACGATAAACCCAGGATTAAGTGCGCGCCTTGAAGAAATTGAATGACCACATGCTTGAGTATCTAGGAATGATTGCATTACATTTATCGAAGAGTCAAGTCATGATGAATGTCAGGGTTATGCATTCATTAGAGATTAATACTTTCACGTCAAATCTTTTCATTTCCCTTCTTCTTTGCGTAGACTGCAAGACACGCAACTAATATAAGTTTATATGCAGGAAACATTTGAGGGAAAGAGGAAAGCGCCAATCAGATAGTAAAGAGAGAATGCCTCCGCAAACGGATGCCGCATGCAGCAGAACCACGGATTCCAGACTATCAGCCAACCGGCACTGATGAAATTAGACTATTCAAGACTCAGAGTCAAAGGCGCACAAAAGCAGCGTGTTCAGAAAAGATCCTGAAGCTCAGACTTGGTAAAGCAGAGAAAGAAGCGCATGAGAAGGAAGACGCTTCAGGAAAACCTGGAACAAAGAACGGAAACAATTCTTAAAACAGGGGGATGTCCATACAGCATGACTCCTAACCCACTTAGTCATTCGCACGACCGGAAACCGAAAACAGCAACAGCAAAATCAGTTCAAGAAGAACCTGGGTTATGCTAAGTATACACGTGGCGAATACACCCAGCTAGAGAAAGGTTTTCGAAAATATCTTCTGGTCTGCCGGAAGGAAGTGCCAGCTCCTGTTATTTCCACTTTTATCTCCAGAGCGAAAGAAGAAAGCGGCCAGCCGACTCTTCCTAGGAAAACATTGCACTGTTGACAGCACTAAAGAGAATATACAGAAACGGTCAGAAATTAGATTTTAAATTTAGAAATAAAGTTGCTTTTAGTAAAAGGGCGGTCATTTGAAGCCGATTCCCTAATTTCATGTAATTAAGATTGATTAGTTAGTAGTATTTAACCCTTCTCATGGTTTTTAGAGAAGGGTCCGGAAATCTGTCAAAAAACTTATCCTCAGAACATGCACTTCTGCACCCTCAGAGGAGGTTTTTGATGAATAGATGGATCAAGATTTATTTATGTTTGCATTTTAATATCTGTTACTGATGTTGCACTTCTGTACTCTTAGCAGATGTTAGAACAAGTAGAAATAAATCATTATTACTTGAAGTTTATTGGTGAAGTTAGTCATAAATGGTACTTTTATCTCTTGACTAGATTCTGCTAGTATCCCTAAAGTGATATGTAGCTGAGTTCTTTATATGTTATTGTATGAATGTCTGCATTGCCATTTGGCACTTCTGTACGGTGGGATCATTTAATCATGCTTAACATATAGAAGACTGATTATGCGATATGTTGTTCACAACTATTCTGCCTAACTTCTTATGTAGAATGGTTTATCTTTATTGGTTTATATTCTGATATCAGTTGAATGATCTTTATTACCAACTGCTGTTAGAAATCTTTCTAGATCGCATAAACAAAAGAAAAACACCCCGGGTTAGCATAGATCAAATGTATTTCTCTTCATTAGATTACATTAGCATAGAGTTAGTTTAGCAGTTAGAATCGAGACTAGTTTAGAAAAACCTCTAGATTAATATCATCAGACTCTACGCACACACACACACCCATCACATTGGGAAACTGGTCCCATTACCCCCAGTTGGACCCGCTACTCCAAACGGGCAAGGAGCCGCCAACCAGGTTCCGAACCGGGTGGGTATCCCCCTTGTTGTTGACCCGACTTCGGGCCCCTCAACATTTCTGGCGCTAGAAGGAGGGCCTGAGCTATGAATGGCGCATAATTCAAAATTCAAATACCATTCTAAGAGCAAATCACCCTCACCAACTTCCCCGACTTCCCCGGTACGACTAAACTCGGAACTGGAAGTCGCTCGGACATCCACCGCTGCTATACATCCTGATACATCAGAACAACTTATTGTCGATCCCCCTGAAGTTCAAACCTTGATCCGTAAACTCCAGGGATTCTCTATTTTTAACCAGAAATCTGATAAATCTAAAGGCAGCTTGACTTCGCAATACAACCCTGCTCATCCCCTGACCCGATTGAAGAGTGAGAAGTTCGGCATTCAGCCAACTGAAATCCCTCTCCCCACTAGGAAAAGAGCAAGGAAAGCACTTCAAGAGTCTGACAGAGAGACTCTTTCATCCACCTCGTCCATTTCAACTCCCTCTCCGCGAATTCAACCACCCACATCTCCACCTCAAATCACTCATCCATCTTCCGCAACCCTTCCTCCACAATCGTCAAAAATCGTAACATCTCTATCTTCTCAACCTCGAAGATCATCTTCTGCACTTTTATTAACCAGCAACTCAGCGATGGCACAATCTCCATGGAACAACCCTGGGGCGGTTTTAATGCCTCCACCCCTGAGTCCAATACCTGCCCATCCTGAGAAGTGGTTACCAAAGTTCAATCCAGAAACTGGAATGCTAGCTGAAGAACATATCAATAATTTCATGCTTTCTGTTAATCTCAACGGGGTCACCAACGAAGATGTCGTGGTCCGACTCTTCCCCTATACGATGCAAGGGACAGCCGGGTCATGGTACTTTTCGCTACCCTCCGGATCTATCACCAGCTGGGATATTTTTCAAAATCAATTTCTCACCAAATTCGGCGATGATAGATCGACAGCGATACTGATCAACGATCTGTCCAATCTTAAAGCTGAGGCTAGGGAACCCATTAAAGATTTTAACTTACGGTTCAACAAGATCCTCAATAAAATCCCCGCTGCTTCCCAGCCCAGCGAGGAAGTAAGATGCGAATGGTACATCACGGCCTTACCTTCAAACTTGGCTATCTTCGTAGATAGGGCAAGCAAGACAACCTTAGTTGAAAACTTGGCTGAGGCATTGGCAGTCGAAAGACGCGTAGTAGCCCTAGAAAAAAGATCTACAATCGAAGAGCGTAAATCTAAGAAAATCTCTTTCAAAGAAGAAACCAAGAAGAAGCAAACGGAGGATCCTTTCGACATGGAAGGATTACAAAAAGTCTTGAAAGCCATGTCTAATGAGATGATTGACATAAGAAAGCAAGTAGCAGAATCGTCCCCAAGAAAGCCTTTTAGGAATTTCAAAAGAAATCCCCCTATGGAGACGAAGCCACCCAACGTGGTCTCAAATGTGGAATCTGAAGAAGAAGAAGAAGAGAGCACCATCGAAACACAGACCGACGACGAAGAAGTGGTGGAACTGCAAGGAATGTGGGATTTCATCCTCCCACAAGAGGAAGATCAAGAAGCACTTCCGGTTAGCACACGAAGCAGAAATCAACTTGATCCTCCCCAGACTACCCCAAAACAGAAGGGCGCAAGCCCTCCAGCGAAAGAAAAGGTCGCAACAAAGAAGACAACCCCTAAAGCGACCTCATTTAGTCCAGTCCAATCAGAGCAATCGCCTCCATCAAAGACACTAATAGTGTCGGATGAAATGGAGTATAACATCATCGACGACATGAAGAAGACTAGGGCTAATATCACCCTGTACGAGTTGAGCAAATTGAAACACCAACAGAAGATCATGATGAAAGAGTTACACGCCGTACCTACTGCACCTCTACCTACAGCTATAGCTTCCCATAATATAGGAAGACCCCCAATCAACGCGATCAATAAAATCGATCCAAATGACATCGCTTTGATTGGAGGGAGGTCTAGATCTCACACTCCTCCTTTCCTCCTTACTTATGAGATCTTTAACAGAAACGTGCATAATTGCTTGGTTGATTCTGGTGCTTCAACCAATATTCTACCCAAGTCAATATGTGCCAAACTTAATGTTCAACCGCAAAAATCCGCAGTGCGCATAGTTCAACTTGATCGATCACAAGTCGAAGTGATAGGCGAACTTAATCAAGTGAACATAAGACTGTCGTCCAACCCCAAGGTATGCCAGGTCATCGATATTCTAGTTGCTGACATCCCTGAATTTTATGGTCTAATTCTTAGCAGGGATTGGTCCGAGAAGCTCCACGGATACTTTTCGACTGACTGGTCACACATGTGGTTACCCTTCAACGGGAAGCCAAATCAAATAAAGGTTGAACGATAACTGCACCAAAAGTACATAGTGACGGATTTGGAGGGAGAGAACGAAGCCATAGCATACAAAAGCAGCATCATAGGCAACTACTCGGTAGACTCTTTCCTTGGAAATTTCAATGCTCACATATCACCATATTTAGAAAATTCAGTCGTGTCCCAAGTAGAAAACTTTTCCCAGACTGATGATTCAAAATGTGTTAGTTTCTTAGATAACCCTGTAAATACTTCTTTATTTTGGAAATTATATTTTGATGGCTCTAAGTCCAATGAGGGAGCGGGAGCAGGATGCGTCTTGATTAGCCCGGACGGAAATAAGACCATGCTCACATGCAGGCTGGAGTTCGATTGCACGAACAACACAGCGGAATACGAAGCCTTGGTGCAAGGCCTATACAAAGCAATCGGCTGCAACGTCAAATATCTTCAAGTCTTTGGAGATTCCGAGATCGTCGTCAAACAGGTACGTAACACCATACACTGCCTGTCTAGTCATTTAAAGCACTATCAATCTTTAGTGCAAGATCTCACTGTGCATTTTACAACATTCAATATTTCATCAATCCCAAGACTTCACAATGCAAGCGCAGACCTGCTAGCAAACGTAGCCTCCAGACTCATCCCCTCCGAAGACTTTAGTCCAGATAGGTTTTCCATAGAATTAATTTTTAAACCATCTATCCCTGACAACATCACCAACTGGAGAGTATTCAACGACGACCCAGACATCGTAAGTTTCCTTACCTCTGAAGGATCCTACTCAAACCAGATAATCGACGAGGACTGTCATGACCACCAAATACAACAAAATGGCACTGATAATGCTATACCCAAATCAATGGTCAAATTAGAAGATTTGTATGACTTAAAAAGTCGGTTCAAAAGGTCAGCTAACGCCAAACTTTACAGTTCAACTCTGAACTACGAATCAGTGAACTTAGGAACCGAAGAGAAACCCCAAAACGTCAATCTAGGCCAAGGCCTGGCTCCTGAAGAAAAGTCAGCATACATCCGTCTTCTACGACAGTACAAAAACGTCTTTGCCTGGAACTACGATGAGCTGAAAACTTATAACACTTCTATCATTCAGCACACTATCCCTATGATTGACAACGAGAAACCCGTCCAACAGAAGCTCAGGAAAATCCACCCCAACCTGGAAAATCAGATAAAAACTGAGCTGAATAAGTTGTTGAGAGCCAGAATAATTTTCCCGGTCAGACATTCCAAATGGGTATCCAATATGGTACCTGTTAGGAAGAAAAACGGAGATATTAGAATCTGCATCGACTTCCGGAATCTCAACAAAGCCTGTCAGAAAGACAATTTTCCCCTCCCACCTATGGAGCAAATATTACAGGCTGTAGCAGGCTCAGAATTGATGTCTTTCCTAGATGGATTTTCAGGATATAATCAAGTGCTGGTACACCCAGACGATCAGCTAAAAACCACCTTCCGAACTAAATGGGGTACCTACGCGTATCGGAAGATGCCGTTCGGTCTGATCAACGCCGGCGCTACTTTTCAAAGAGCTATGGACATTGCGTTCAAAGGGTTAGTCAATAAATCAGTAGTGATTTATCTGGATGATATAACTGTGTACTCCAAGAACCGAAGCGACCATCTCAAAGATTTGAAGCAAATCTTTCAAAGATGTTTAAGGTATGGAATCTCGCTTAACCCGAAGAAATCTTTTTTCGCGTTGAGTGAAGGAAAATTGCTAGGATTCATAGTGTCCAAATCGGGCATTCACATTGAACTTGACAGAATCAAAGAAATTTCCGAGATATCCATGCCCCATAACAAAAAGACCATGCAATCTTTCCTAGGACAGATCAATTTTGTGAAAAGATTTGTCCCATATTTTTCACGTATTATTTCTCCTTTACAAAAAATGATAAAAAAGAATTCAAACTTTAGATGGGGTCTAGACGAGCACGAAGCGTTTAACTTAATCAAACAAGCCATCATCAACGCTCCATCCCTAGCAACCCCAAATTTTTCAGAACCATTCATCTTATACACTTTTGCCTCAGAAAATTCTTACGCTGCGATCTTGACCCAGACAAACCAAGAAAAGGCAGAAGCCCCAATCGCATTCTTTAGCTCAAACTTACAAGGTGCTAAGCTGAAATATTCGGACGTAGAGAAACAGGCGTATGCCGTTTTCAAAGCGGTCAAATATTTCAGACCCTTCTTGCTAAAGGCCCATACCAAGGTCATAGTACCATTCCCAGCGGTAAGAAACCTCCTGATTCAGAAAGACGTGGGTGAAAAGAGAGCGAATTGGATCACCGCCTTGCAAGAATACGACCTGGAAATCAAGCCGGCACACATCGTAAGAGGCCAAGGCTTCTGCAAGATGTTAGCCGGAGCATCGCAAATCCCAGAAGAATCGCCTGAAGAGGTACACACGTATGAGGTAAGCCTAAATGACGCAGAATCATTTTATGCTGACATCATTTATTTCCTGAAAAACGGATATGCTCCATTTCACTTGGATCACATCAAAAAGAGAGCCCTGAGGTTGAAAGCTAAACAATATCAGCTCGTAGATGATGTCTTGTTTAAAAGAAACTATGATTCTGTGCTTCTTAGATGTCTTGAGAAAACTGAAGCCGAAAAGGTTTTGCAGGAACTCCACGATGGACCAGCAGGTGGACACTATGCTGGAGAAGCCACTGCACACAAAATCTTACGTGCAGGATACTACTGGCCCACACTGTTCAAAGACTCGTACAATCACGTAAGAAAATGCCAAGTCTGCCAAATGGCTGCAGGGAAACAAAAGAAGTCATCCATGCCACTGCAGCCGGTTAACATCGAACAGCCGTTCAGCCAATGGGGCCTGGACATAATAGGTGAGATCGTTCCTCACTCCTCTAAACAGCATAGGTATATCCTCACTGCAACTGACTATTTTACTAAATGGGTAGAGGCAGTTCCTCTCAAGACAGCTAATTCTGAAAACATTGTTGAATTCATAGATCAGTTCATCATTACTAGGTTTGGATTGCCAACGGCCTTAATATTTGATAACGCTTCATATTTTTCTGGAAATACCATGACTGAGTTCGCACTCAAAAGAGGGTTCAAACTAAAGTATTCCGCCAACTACTATCCGCAAGGTAATGGGTTGGCTGAATCAACGAACAAGAACCTAATCAGGATCATCAAAAAGACAGTCGACCAAAACCAAAAGAATTGGCACAAAGCGCTGGTAAACGCCTTATGGGCAGACAGAATTACCAAGAAAGCCTCTATCGGGACTTCTCCCTTTAATTTGGTTTATGGGAGGGAAGCAGTTCTTCCTACTCACTTACTCATTCCCTCCTTGACCTTAGTACAATACATTGATGAAGTACTTACTTCTCCCTTACAACTAAGGCAAATGGAAATAATCAAGTTAGAAGAACGACGAGAGCAGGCCAAGAAAACCCATGCTCACCACCAAGCGCTGATAAAATCCTCTTTTGATTCGAACATAATGACCAGAAAAAACTTTCAGATGGGTGATTTAGTTTTGAAGTGGGATAAGGCTCACGAAGAAAAGGGCAAACATACGAAATTCCAGAAGCTATGGCTTGGTCCTTTTCAAATCGTAGAAGTCATAGGCCCATCGACTTTTGTGTTGCAGGACTTGACAGGCAGGAGAGATTCTCTGCCTGTAAACGGACAAATCCTCAAAATGTATTTCCCATAGAAGGTCATCCTTCTGTTTTTGTAGGATAATTTTAATTTTAATTTTTTTTTTTTTTTTTTTACGTTAGTTTTCCATTTTTTTCTTCATAAATAGGGTTGGTTGTGAACGATCATAAATAGTATTCATGAAGAAACATACCATTTCTCTATCAAATTTTGATTTCACTTGTATAAATAACAAAAACTTTTCGAAAAATCTGACTTTTATTATTGACAGGTAGAGTTAACTTTAGCCTAAATATGATGTTAGTTTCAACTTTACAAAGAAATCTGGGATGAAAGTAACTTTTGGCAAAAATTGTTTTATGCCAATGCAATGAAAAGTATCATCGATAGAAAAATAAGTATTCTCTGCAAAACTGCTGTTCTTAAACTCTATTATTGTCGTCCAGAGCTTTCTTAAGGAAAAACAATGACTTCCTCCCTGCTAAGGAGAATCGCAGCATCCAGAGAAACAATCCAAGAAAACACTATATCTCAAAGAATAAGAGGTCTCATCGCGAGCCGGCTTATCATGATCACAGATATTATAACTTGCTGACTTTGCCACTACTGTCTATCAAAACAGGGCAACGACTCAAGATTGTTGCAATCAAAAGACAAGGGGTCTCATCACGAGCCAGCTTGTTCAGCAAAAGTGTAAATCAAGTGGATGACTGTGTCATAATTTGGCCACCAAACCAAGACATTGTTCTTTAGAGAATAAAAAATAAATAAATAAATAAAAAAGAAAGAAAAAGTGTCAAAAGGGTTTTTCTCTGGAAATGTTGTAAATAACCTCAAGCAGGAAAAAGGATCATTGCTGGATAACATGGTAACCCTGTCGAGGCTATGGACGCTTGCGGGCAGCAGAGGCTCTACCTACGACAAAGGAGCATACTTTACAAAGCCAGTATGCAGAGAAGACCTTATTTTGTCTTTGAAAAGACTGAGTAATGACTAGGTATGAATACAAGAAATAACCCAGAGGAAACAAACAATCAGAATGAAATAAGAAGTTGTGACGAAGCATCATTGACAGGATAAAAGGTAATACTCTATCTATCCATAACAAAATTTAGGCATAAGAAAACTTTTCTGTTTTGGAAGTGAAAATGCAATAGAACAAGCAGAGATAACTGGTTCTTCACAGTGAATCGCCATTGTTGTGGTCACCAACAACCCCCCTTCTTCACTTGACATTTTCAATAACGTCAAGAAAAGAGGGGACCCTGAACAAAAATCCCAAAAAATATTTTTCTAAAGTTTTTGTATTTTTCTCCCTAAGGCTTAAATCGCATCGCAAAGAAAGGCCGAAGCATTGCTCGAGCGCGAAAAGCAAGACTGCGAAGGAGCGATGCGAAGTTCATCGCGTCGCATACATCACACGCGCCCCTTTAAAAGAAGACCTTCGAGAAATGCCGATCGCCGATATGCGATATCGCAAATCGCAAGCATCGCGCTATACGGCATAACCATTAAACAAAATTTGCGATATCTGCGATTTGCGATCTGCGATGACAGCGATTTGCGATCTGCGATGGCAGCGATTTGCGATCTACGATCTGAAAAGACTTATCACACGATAAACCCAGGATTAAGTGCGCGCCTTGAAGAAATTTAATGACCACATGCTTGAGTATCTAGGAATGATTGCATTACATTTATCGAAGAGTCAAGTCATGATGAATGTCAGGGTTATGCATTCATTAGAGATTAATACTTTCACGTCAAATCTTTTCATTTCCCTTCTTCTTTGCGTAGACTGCAAGACACGCAACTAATATAAGTTTATATGCAGGAAACATTTGAGGGAAAGAGGAAAGCGCCAATCAGATAGTAAAGAGAGAATGCCTCCGCAAACGGATGCCGCATGCAGCAGAACCGCGGATTCCAGACTATCAGCCAACCAGCACTGATGAAATTAGACTATTCAAGACTCAGAGTCAAAGGCGCACAAAAACAGCGTGTTCAGAAAATATCCTGAAGCTCAGACTTGGTAAAGCAGAGAAAGAAGCGCATGAGAAGGAAGACGCTTCAGGAAAACCTGGAACAAAGAACGGAAACAATTCTTAAAACAGGGGGATGTCCATACAACACGACTCCTAACCCACTCAGTCATTCGCACGACCGAAAACTGAAAACAGCAACAGCAAAATCAGTTCGAGAAGAACCTGGGTTATGCTAAGTATACACGTGGCGAATACACCCAGCTAGAGAAAGGTTTTCGAAAATATCTTCTGGTCTGCCGGAAGGAAGTGCCAGCTCCTGTTATTTCCACTTTTATCTCCATAGCGAAAGAAGAAAGCGGCCAGCCGACTCTTCCCAGGAAAACGTTGCACTGTTGACAGCACTTAAGAGAATATACAGAAATGGTCAGAAATTAGATTTTAAATTTAGAAATAAAGTTGCTTTTAGTAAAAGGGCGGTCATTTGAAGCCGATTCCCTAATTTCATGTAATTAAGATTGATTAGTTAGTAGTATTTAACCCTTCTCATGGTTTTTAGAGAAGGGTCCGTAAATCTGTCAAAAAACTTATCCTCAGAACATGCACTTCTGCACCCTCAGAGGAGGTTTTTGATGAATAGATGGATCAAGATTTATTTATGTTTGCATTTTAATATCTGTTACTGATGTTGCACTTCTGTACTCTTAGCAGATGTTAGAACAAGTAGAAATAAATCATTATTACTTGAAGTTTATTGGTGAAGTTAGTCATAAATGGTACTTTTATCTCTTGACTAGATTCTGCTAGTATCCCTAAAGTGATATGTAGCTGAGTTCTTTATATGTTATTGTATGAATGTCTGCATTACCATTTGGCACTTCTGTACGGTGGGATCATTTAATCATGCTTAACATATAGAAGACTGATTATGCGATATGTTGTTCACAACTATTCTGCCTAACTTCTTATGCAGAATGGTTTATCTTTATTGGTTTATATTCTGATATCAGTTGAATGATCTTTATTACCAGCTGCTGTTAGAAATCTTTCTAGATCGCATAAACAAAAGAAAAACACCCCGGGTTAGCATAGATCAGATGTATTTCTCTTCATTAGATTACATTAGCATAGAGTTAGTTTAGCAGTTAGAATCGAGACTAGTTTAGAAAAACCTCTAGATTAATATCATCAGACTCTACGCACACACACACACCCATCACATTGGGAAACTGGTCCCATTACCCCCAGTCGGACCCGCTACTCCAAACGGGCAAGGAGCCGCCAACCAGGTTCCGGAGCGGGTGGGTATCCCCCTTGTTGTTGACCCGACTTCGGGCCCCTCAACACAACTACAGAGGCAGAATACATGGCAGCCATTGATGCAAGCAAGGAAGCAGTTTGGTTGCAGAGATTTTTGTTCAATTATGGGGTTAGTACAGGGAGCCATAAGGATAGACTGTGACAGCCAAAGTGCAATTTTCTTGGCAAAGAACCTTGCATATCATTCAAAGACAAAGCACATTGATGTTCAATATCACTTTGTGAGGGATATGATAGAAGACAAAAAGGTGTTGCTGGTCAAGGTAGAAACTTTGAAGAATACTGCAGATGCATTGACAAAATCTGTGAGCACTGAGAAGTTCTCTTGGTGTAGAGAAACAATGGACATTGCAGGGCTGGATAAATGACTAAGCTCTCTTGCGGCCCCCTGTGGAAAGAAAACAACAATTGGGATAATGTTGGGTTGTGTCATATTCTTTCCATGACTAGCCCATGTAGTTAACCGGGGGGTTAGAGGGGAGGCGGAGCCCCCCCTTCGTTGCGTCGATTACGTAGCGGAGGGGGTCACAAGGGGTTTGAGGGGTGCGGTAACCCCACTCTATGGGGTCCGGGGCAGCGCCCTGGAAAATTTTGGTTTTGGACCCTATGTTAGGTTGGGCAGACCCACCTATGGTTTTATGCATGATTTTGGCACATGGTTTTCGACGCGATGGTTTTTGGTCCAAGGTTTTTGACACGATGGTTTTCGGTCCATGGTATTGGATGCTTAATCATGTATAAATATGTATTGTAGCATTGAAAGGAACATAATGAAAAATCAAGCTGGTAGTCCTAGTTTTGGGATCTAGGGAAAATCTCTGTGTATATGTGTTTTATGTGTTATGCTCTCGCATTGTTTATTTTCTGTGTTTTAGAATTCGTATGCAGGTAATTTTTGTACGGGGTTAAAACCTACACCTACTGCACTAGGAAGTCATCCCTGATCCAATGTTGAAACAATAGCCAGTGGTACTTTTCTGATCTACTAAACTTCCATCCCAATCTGTGTCATTGAACCCACTCAACCTGATGTCATTGCCTCTGGTGTACAATAGTCCATGCTCGACTATTCCTTGTATATACCTGAGAACATGTTTGGTTGTTTCCCAATGTGACCTCCTAGGTTCTACCATGAACTAACTGAGGGTGTTGACAATGTAACAAATGTTTGGCCTAGTATTGACCAGATACATCAGGGATCCTAGAGCTGCCTATACAAGGTGGGATCAACATCTTTGTCTTATGATGCATCAATATTCTTCTAGTTGGTGATCACTGGAGTAGCCATAGGCTTATAGTCATACATCCTGAATATCTTCAGGATTTCTGTAGCATATCTCCCTTATCCAAGGAATAACTTACCCTTCTGCTGCCAAACTTCCAACCCCAGGAAATAGTGCATCTGTCCCAAATCCTTCATGTTGAATTTTGTGGTTAGGTTCTTCTTGAAGTCCTTTATGAGCCTGGATGATCCTATCAGGAAGAGATCATCTACATATAATACTAAGACTAGAGGCTCATTCTCTACAACCAGATAGTAGAGATTTGGATCTGCATCACTCTTGATGAATCCCATCTTCTACAAGTAGCCATCAATTCCACCATACCAAGCTCTAGGTGCATGTTTGAACCCATACAAGGCTTTGTTCAATCTACATACATGAGATTTCTTCTCATGTGTCTCAAAGCTTAAGGTTGTTCAATTCATACTTCCTCTTCTATTACCACGTTCAAGAATTTCGTCTTGACATCCATCTGATGAATCTCCCACCCCATCTGCACTGCAAGGGATATCACAGTTCTAATAGATGTATACCTAGCTACTGGGGTGAAGGTCTCTTCGTAGTATATTCCTTCCTTCTAAACATACCCCTTAGCCACAAACCTGGATTTGTATTTCTCCACACTGTTGTCTGAAACATATTTGATCTTGTAGATCCATCTTGAACCCACCACTAATCTGTCCTGAGATCTGGGCACCACTTCCCAGACACCATTCACCATTATAGAGTTATATTCCTCCACCATTGCATCCACCCATACTTTATGCTAAACGGCCTGCTGAAAAATGGAGGGTTCCCCAACTGAGCTACTAAGGCCTGGTATATGTCTGGTTGTTTTCACTCCCTTTTACTGTTCCTAGGTGCACTAATGAATTCCTCTACATCCTATAGAATCCATCAGATTTCCCGACTCATTCTTCCTCTGGTAGTAGGCTCATCTATCACCTCTTCCTCTTCCTTTGTTTCCTCCTATTCTGAAGGATAATATTTGGTACTACTTTCCGCTTGTTGAAGTGGTTTGACCAACGACTCACCTTTTGACTACTCTTCAAAATGCATTTCTTGATATTTTCTAAAAGCTCTATCCTCCATGAACTTTACATCTTGTCGAACTACTAACTTCCTGCTCCCCGAAAGATAGAGTCAATATGCCTTAGCATTCTCGCTATATCCCACAAGATATCCTTTCTCTGCAGTTTCATCTAACTTCTTCCTCTTCTCCTCGAGATACGACAATATGCTAAACTCCCAAATATCTTGAAATGACTGACTTCAAATGTCTTCCCAGTGAAGACCTTCTCTAGCGTAATCTTGCCCAATGCCCTATGAGGAGTGCTATTCTGGACATAAATTGTCGTGTTGCATGCTTCTGCCCACAGGAATTTTGGCATATCCTGATCATACATCATTGCCCTAGTTGCTTCCACAATAGTCTTGTTCTTCCTTTCTGCTATTCCATTCTACTCTAGATTGTAGGGGGATGTCCAATCTCTTCTGATGCCTTCCCTAGTGCAAAAATTAGTGAAGTCCTTGTCAACATACTCTCCACCATTATCTGAGCGCAACACTTTTATCTTCTTTCTTGCCAGATTCTCCACTAGAGCCTTGAACTCTTTGAATTAGTTGAAAACCTCACCTTTGGTTTTCAGAAAGTAGATCCACATCTTCTTGGAATGGTCATAGATGAAGGTGACAAAGTATTCGGCACCACTAAGAGCCTTTGTGGACATCATTCTGTAGATGTCTGAGTGTATCAATCCTAGTACACTCTTGGCCCTATTTTTACTTCTTGAACACGTTGCTTTGCCATACTTGCTCGGAGCACACCCTCTCCATACATCATCTTGTTCAGTACTAAGATATGGAACTCCTGTTACAGTTTTTTTGAGAATATTAGAGCCCCATGGTGCACTTTTCCAATCCTTCTGTGCCATAGTTCATTCGAATCCTTATCTCTATTACTGCCTATCAGTGCCATTGGTGATTCTAGCTGCAACCTGTACAACCTGTTACTTTTGATTTTGATCTAGACCTTCTTTTTCCAACTTGGTTATTTGACGTATATTTTCTCCTTGATGAATAAAATGTCATAGCCCTTGCTTTGAAGTTGAGATATGGAAAGTAAGTTCATCCCCAGTCCTGGCACATGCAGCACATTGGTGGCTCGGAATCACTCTCCTGTTTATGTTTGAAAAACTATAGTGCCTTTCCCTATTGGAGTACACTTTGCCTTATTCCCCATGGTGATTTGCAAATTCATTCTTTCTTCCTAATAATCTAAAAAACATTCTTGGATTCCTGTCATATGCCAAGAAGCTCCACTATCTATATACCAAACCCCCGAGGAGGCAGAGCTTGCTACGCAAGCAACTTCTTCTTCCAATCTGGAAGCCAACATAGAATAATCGTAATTTATGTCTCTTATGCATTCTTTTGAAAATATACATGAGTCTCCTTGAGTGGATGCCTATGCATCATGCTTCTTACCCATAATCGATTTTCCCTTCCTATCATCGAATCTTTGCTCTGATACCATGTGAAAAAATCTAAACAAAAATTTTATTACTGCAGCAACTGATTTATTTCACCTACTTATTATTCCCAATAAGTTATTTATGAAAGCTCTTCAGTAAATATTAAAATAAATTCTACTATAGATCACATAATTATACAGAAATAAACATATGCATAAGAATCAATCACATCGGTACAATTATTTTGGACAATTGTCCCCGAAAAAACCCAATGCGGGAAAACCGGTGCAGTAGAGAAGGGATTTTATTGATCTTCAGCAACAATCGCTTTTACAGAAAAATTTGCATAGACACTGGGAGAAAACACCTGATACTTTTCTCCGATACTTTATGACACCCTAGAGATTTTCGTTTTTCTATTGCGTCAGCCCTACATCACTCTGATTGGATCTTTGCAGCTCTGGTCCCTCTCTGTGTCATCCCTGCATCTCACTAATCTACGTCTCCCTCTGTATTGTATCTCAGAGTCCCTACATCACTCTTTTGAGCTCCCCAAACTGCTTCTAATCCCCCCCTTCCTCGACCTTGCAACTCTCCCTCTGAAATCAATCTCCTTCTCTTTGAGAATCGAGTTTCCTTGAGATATTGAGTATCTACTCGTGTATCTCCAAATGACCCTCAAATCTTCTCTTATACTTTTGAATCAACGGCTGAGATTAAGTCCCTAATCAACAGCTAAGATGAAAATAAACTTGATCCTCGTCTCTTAGAGGCTTCTCATCCTTATCTTTATTAATACCCATTAATATTTTTATTTTCCTAAGTTTAGACTTAGGAACCCATTAAAAATATTAATTATTTTAATAACTCCTCATCCAGATGGAATTTCTCAAAACGATTTCTGGGACTTGTAGATCTCGTGTGCTTTAGCCTCTCCACCAATTTTCATAGTTAAATCACATCTGATGCTACCACAAATCAACAATAATTAACTATCCAATGGAATACCCATGATAGTTTTCAAATCATTTATAAAAATAAAGTAGTAAAGGTGAAATTGATTTACTTGTAATGACATATGAATGAAGGTATCCTATGGTCATTGATTTAGTGAATGAAAGATACCTACTTTATTTAACTTGAGTACCAATAAACTTTTTTTTCTAATTGATTTACTTATTGATTTGTAAATTGTCATGGATATTCCACTAGATAGTTCGTCACAACATATCTAATAAAATTATACCTAACAATATGTAATCTACATTATGAGGGTTTATTTCTCTTTAGATTTTTGGATCTGTAAATTAATGTTTATTGCATATGTATGCAAATTATAATTATGCAAAAAAATAGGGAACTTACAAACCATTATTGACATAAGATATATCCTGGGAAACCCTTTCAGGGGAAAACCCAATTGGAAGGTGAGGTTGATTTGCTCTCTTTCTCTAAATAGAAAATGACTACAAGTACAAAGAATTAAATCATGTGTCTTGTGGCTATTATAGTGCACAAATACTTTATGTGTGTTCTCTCCCTGTCCGTCTCAACTAATTTGCTTGTTTGTGGACCAGAGTGCCTCCAAAATAATGGAACCCCTTTTTCTCCTAGTGGCCCAGTTATAACACAACCCGATAGCCTACTAGTGGTTAGGTTTGACTCCTTCACCCCTTAACTAGAGTTACAAGATTGGTTCTTCTAGAATCCTCTTCATTGTGATCATGTGGCTAGATCATTTTCCAAGAGCAATGGAGGTGTGGCATCCTCTCGAATTATTGTAATGACCCATCTTGAGTTACTAATGGAATATGATTCTTAGCATGCATATGCTAGCTACATACGCATCCATCAGATGCATTGCACTAGTATACATACCAGTTTTATTGTATAAAATGTGTAAGTGTATGGGAAATAAGTTAATTACTAAATGCATTAATTAATACCCTAATTATCGAATTAATAAAAAATAAAAAATTATTATTCAAATTATTATAATTGATACTCTTAAAAGATATGTCAATGAATGAAAAAAGGAGAAATCGAAGACAATTCTAGCGAAAGCATAGAACTTTGATAAATATTTCAATTAGAGATTAATATCGTCCGAGGATCGACATCAACTAGGAGAAACTAGGTATCAGGGAATGTTTATTTAGCATATCTTCAATTAAAATTCATGTGAAAATCTTCTTTTGTATGGTAGACATTAACAAGAAAACTAGTCCCTACACATGGTATATCTAGAAATGAACATAGAATTTTACTTAATTATGAAACATATTGCATGATTTAAAGGAAAGTATAGTACAGGTCTTACAATTATGGTGGTCAAAACAGGAAGGTCAACTTTTGAGCGGCATAAATTTTGCATACAGACTTCGATTGAGGCAATTATTGTGTCGTTGGAAAGGTTTCTATGTGTGAAATAGGAAAAAGAGGTACTACGCTAAAGCATCAAATTTTACCCCCAAAAATTCCATTTGATGCCTCCAAATTCTCCCCAAATGTTTTATACTGCAAATCTTTACCCCACAAAAATGTCGTTTCATGCCTCAAAGTGCTCCTGACAGGTTTTAGACCCCAATCTGCCAAACGAGGTCCCTTTAGTAAAAATGGTATTATGAGTTGATTCCTCCATATTTTCCACTCTAAAAGCACTGAGATGGATGAAAAATAATTTAATGATCCAATCTGGATCACTTATCTTACTATTAAATTAAATTTTATAAATACCTATCTCAAACAAACATTAACATGATCCTCACATATTATCATATTCTAAATTTTAAAAGTTGCCAACTAAGTAAAGAGTTGACTCCGCCAATCAATTGTATGCTTTGCAGCTTCCACCTTCTTTACAATCCCTTCAAGATCTAATAGGAACAAGAGCAAAGGGATTGGCTGATGTAGGAGCATTCAACCCAAGGAAAATCATTGTATTTTAGTAGACATAGGGGGTCATGTCTTTTAGGGAAGTTGGTTTCCTAAGTGTTAAGTTAATGTAATATTTAAGCTTTTGAGTGAGTAGTATAGGAATTAATTAGATGTTGTGAGGATGCTTGTAAATGCTCTCGAATGAAAGAGAACATGAGTGGCTAATAATGACGAGAGAGTTAAAATTCAATTGTAACTCTTAAGGTAGTTTCATGATTTGAGGAACTAGAGAGGACATTTAGGAGTCAGTTCAGTAGATTAAGGATCTAAACCAGAATTAGTTCAACATAACCTTTCTAGTATAAATGTAAGCCTAAAAGGCATAAACGGGGGAGATGGTTAAATAGTAGATAGGTTGATTGTAAGCCTACAAGCAAGAGGGAGGAGGCCACTAATATTGAAGATTAGGCCCGAGAGAGACAGAGATCTCATTTTGTAATCCGTTGTTTGTATTTATATAATACAGAGGTTTATCCTGAAACTGTATAAATGTGTGTGTGTTTGAGTATTGAATGATGTTTTATGAGTGAATCGGAATCCTGTATAATATATGTGTGCAAGCAGAGTTCTATAGAATACACAGAGGAGGAGAATGATTCAAAGGAATCATAAGTGGGTCTTTGAATCCAATTGAAAGATCAGAATGAAGCTCTGGAGAAACTGCGATGTGAGAATTCGCAGAGGTCAAGCTTAGGAGTGAGTTGAGCAGTGGAGGCGGAAGGTTGAAACCATGAAGAAAACCTGAAACCACAAGAAAACCACTGAAGAAACGAAGTAAATTCAAATCAAAGAGACGAGTTGTCGATGCACAGGAACAGTTGGATCTCGGAGATCAACGGACGAGTTTGTCAGATGATAAGCAGCCAAGATCCAATCATGTAGATTGGAATCAAAGAATGAACAGTGGTGATTAACTGGAAGCGTTGGCAGAGGAGGAATCCGGAGGAGCCGTCGCAGTTGTCGATGGTAGAAGATCTACGGTCATTGGGCGCTAATATGCTTGGATGTTAATCAGCAAAGAGCGGGTTTTAAATAGTGAAAGTGGTATTTCAGGTGGCCTCAAAACCATAAGCGATATTGAACGGTGAGCACCCGATTCCACTCATCAAGCAACAAGTGGCAGTGAGGAGGAGAGAGGAAACCACTTTATCGAGCAGTTAATCCTCATTCTTGTTGTCTACCCGAAATCTATGACAATTGTCGGATCCATTGAGTGCAGATCAACGATGGAGGATCAATGGACTATTTTGATTTTCGGAGCGAATATTGACCATTGGATTGGCGAATGAGATGGATGGCGGAGGACTTTCAAGTAAGTTTGAACAATTGGGAAAAGGCATCAGCCGTTGATCTGATGGAGGGAAATCTACGGTGGAGAATGAGTTGATAAGGTAAACCTCGGTAAATGTGCAAGGGCCGTGGATTGGCAGAAAAGGTGAGTCTACGTGTATTTATGTATATTCCTATTATACGAAGGTTATAATAGAAATAATGCGCGGTTGTAGGTTATGGGTTAAGTCTGCATTAACCTAAGTTAAGAGCGGCTTAAGGTTTAAACTAAGGTTTGTGAGGGCAAATGAGTCTCGATAGGAAGGAAAGGATGGATTAAGGGTTAGACTTGGTTACTCTATAAATTATTCTGCAGAGATTAAGAA
Organism: Pinus tabuliformis; assembly: GCA_031772625.1. Taxonomy (NCBI): domain Eukaryota; kingdom Viridiplantae; phylum Streptophyta; class Pinopsida; order Pinales; family Pinaceae; genus Pinus; species Pinus tabuliformis. The sequence goes on along the minus strand of CM062814.1, from coordinate 691,559,872 downwards.
AAGGGCCTTAACCATATTCTAAATGAAGATTTGACTCATTTGTGAGTTAAATTCCTGGGACAAATGTGCTTATGCATTTGACATGCATACTGTGGGTGTAAGCGGGGGTAACCCTACGTCATTGGCTTCCCCACATATTCCACCTTAGCTACAGTGTGTGTTATTAGACAATTTCTTGTAGTTTTTACATGTGCTAAATGAAAGAACTAATATGACAAGTAAAAATCAATATTGGCACAATCAACAAAAAATAAAATACCAATAATAATGTGTTGCATCAATAATTCATTATTACTATTAAAAAAATCATTGAAATATTTGGGCATTTGAGTTTATATGGGGAATATAATTCATCCTAAGCTCTAACTTGTAAGTGAGAATAAAAGTGTTAACACCTAGCTAACACCACACTAATATCCACAAATAACAACTTGTTCACATGTACATTTCCTACCTCCTCTGAATTTAAACTTACAACCTTTAAAGGAAAAACACATATTCTTAACTAATAGGTCGAAGTCTCAAGTTATTCCTTACTACCCGACATAAAAATATTATTGATCTTTTTTACAAATATTAGAACACTTTATCTCTCACTTCATCTATATTTATTTACTCATTATTAAGTTAAAAATACTTTAAACAACACTAGTGTTTGTTGCTTGTTTTTATAATGTTCATTAAAAGCAATTTTGAAAGAACCATATTACTTATATAATCAACCACAATAATATATTTATGCAGATAGATGTGGTCTATTTTGGAATATGGATTCCAAAATTTCCATTCTCTAAAAAATAAAAATTTATTGATGGTTTAGATTTAATGATTAGATAATATTCTTCATCATATACATGATCCAACGGATGAAATCAAGCGTTTCCAAATAGTTTTCCATTCTAACCTCCATTCCTATGTTGATGCTACAAATTCTTAGGGTTACAAATGGCACGTAAGTATTTAATGGTTATCGGCATTTATGAGCCATTTACTTTATATGGTTGTTCTAGTTATTATTCAGTTTATAAAAGAATGATACACAGCTACATCTAGAGTTCAAATAAGTCACCCTCGACCATAGTTAAAATCAATATAAAATCACATAAAAAAGAAGTTAAAATTTTGATACCTTTATCCTCCATGTTATTGGATATAACTAGTTCATAATATTATACAAATGTACCACAATACTCTAGAAACGCAATTGTTTGCATGGTGCTATCGCATGGTGTGCAAGTTTCACCCAAAAAAATTGTTTATAATATCTCACAGGGCCTAGTTACACACCACATGCAATTTAGCAATAAGATTCACAATTGCAATTAATAAGGCATGTGTAGTCCCATTTCATGAGTGTCAAACCCCTAGGCATGTGGTCACGACCACATATCAACTAAGCCTCGACATCACATTACTACACTGAGACAAGACGAGTTAGTGTGATGATTGGTCATGACCACATCCCAACTAAGTGCCTCAACATCACATTATTACACTAAGACAAGACAAGTTAGTGTGGCGATTGGTGCACATGCCCAAATGAGACAAGATGCCTTGGCGATGAGTGTGCACGCCTAACATAGATGAGGCAAGTGGTGTGTGGGAAAAATAAGGGGCACAAAAGACCAATTGAGCAGTCGATCCATTGTACCAAGGCACTTGATGATGAGTTATATAGTGGTGGAATGGGTCAGCTTGAAGATGAAGGGACACAACGTTTGGAAAAATTCCAAAGTTCACACCCCTTGTTATTCTACTTGAATTTTACGAGTGTGGCGGGGGGGTGCAAAGGATAACCAAATGGAGGAGGACAATAATGACAAATCACAAGACATTGCAGTGAGACTAGGAGTAGCACGCTGCAGTGAGAAGAAAGGGAAACAAGAAATTTTGGGTTTCTATTTTTGGTGATATGTGGTCACTCTCCCAATCAATCCAATTGGAGAGTATACTGAAGGCCTATTATGAATAGTCTAAGTTGTGGTTGGAGCGCACAACCCGTGTTGTGGTGTAATGGGTGGCAGAAACTTGTGGGATTGTGTTACATTATATTTTAAAGTGATCAAACAAGTGACTCAGTTGGAGACCCAAAGCGAGTATTGTTGTAAATCTATTGCGATATAATTATATATATATATATATATATATATATATATATATATATATATATATAGTAAGGCCACAGGCCGCCCCCACCATAGCCAGATTTTTTTTTACAGTGCGTCTACAATATACAAATGAATTGGTGCTTTACTATCCATATCAACACCAGTGTCAAATAGAACATGGTTCATCGGGGTAGATTTATTTATAAAAAAAAAAAAAGTGCGCTAAATAAAAATAGCACCGGTGCGTATACTACTCAATAGCACTAGAAAAGGGTTAAATTTACAAAAATGTTAATCGTAAAATTCATTTTGCCCAGTCCCATGTTATATTATGACAACGATTCGTTGCTAAACCAGTATTATAATGACCCAATGTGTGCACAGTATTCCATGCACTAGTGCTTGAATAATCAATAACACCGGAAAAAAAGGTTAAATTTTAAAATTTTCCGGTGTTATATACACCTGCAACATGAGTGCCCTTCTTGTAGTAAAATGCCCCAATGCATACTTAGAAAGAGCACTACTATAGTTTTTAATTTTCAAAAAAATGTGGTGCTATATTCTAGCAAAGCACTGGTTTTGTTCATGTATTAAAACACCCCAGTGCATCTTCTAAAGAGCATTGCTAGGCAGTTTTTAATTTGTTTTAAATGTGGTGTTATAGTTCCATAAAGCACTGGTGCGGTACATGTATTTGAACAGCCCAATGTGTCTTAACAAAAGCACTGCTATAGGTTTTTTAAATAAAAAAAACGGTGCTCTTAGATATCTAACGCACCGAAAGAGGGTAAAAAAAAACTCAGCCGTAAAATTCATTTTTACCATCTACAATGTTGTAAAGCCCTAAAGCACCAGTGCCACTCTTTCCTCATGCAAGCACCTTGACGTCAGTGCTTCTTTTGCTCACCATCCTTGCATACTGTGCTTAGTGCGTGGCTTTCCAATTTTCTCAAACGATGGTGAATTTTGTTTTCCTCAATTACGTGTCAAAAATTCCTCCCCAACAAGCAAATGTCCAGGCAATATCTATGTTTGTCCCTAATTTAATTTTTAGCGGATTAGAATTGCAAAATAACTCAGAAAATCCATTGTTTTTGAAAACAAAAACAAAAAAAACTTGCGCAATGCGCTCGATGACTTCAGCTCCCACCGATAGTAGTGCACCCTGTAAATTTACAGGGTGCACCGTCATTTGGTGCATGAACCTAACGCATCGTTATTTTCGCAGTGTGTTTCGTAAAAGAAAGCACACCAGGAAAATCTATAAATTTTATGTATATGCATAAACTTTTAGGTTACACTTGGTGCATTTATATTTACCAAATGCACTACAAAAATAATTATATTAAAAAATATAGCTTGGTGCGTTCGATTACCTAAACGTTCCATATCGATGCAAAAAGGTTATATGTGTGCACTAGTGCCTATGTTTAAGACGCACCACGCTGAAAATTATAACATATGAACCAAAAGTGATGTGTCATATGTTTGTACGCATTGTATCTAGTGCGGTTGTGTTTGATAGCACACCGGAGCCAATGCATTACTATTTTTTGCGCACACTGGTAAGGCTTTTTTTTTAATTAAAAGTTATGTTTCCATATTTATAAATTCATTTTTCATTTATTAAAAAAAATATGTTTTATGTATAAGGTTGATGTATTTTATATGTCAATCATGTAGCAGAGACGTCAACAGAGGGAGCAGTAGCAGGAGTGGGAGAAAATGTTGGACCAATAAAATGTGGTCTGACCATGGGAAGCCTAAGAGAGGGAGAGGGATTTATATCCTCGCCCTATTAGCGCAGTGACTCGAATGCTCTTGAGGAATGTAGGCCTATTCAAGTACTATGAAGAGGATATATCCATGAAGACACACCCTATCTTGTTGGCACATCTTATCTACTTGTGGACGTTCCAGGAGTAGGGTTTCCATGTCATTCCTAGGGTATGGTATAGGCCCTCTAAGGAGGACATATATTTTATCACTGGCATATCCAGGAGAAGGGAGGATTTTCCCCAATTCCCTGTTGTCCCCCATGGGGTTGCAATAGAGATTCGACTTGTCAACTCTCATAGATATGTTGGTCCTCATGTAGTCTGTCCAGCAGATGTTCAGGTGCGTGGTGGACAACTATGGATTTATTCTTTTGTTGCACAAGAGGTTAGGTGCCTCTCATTATTAGTGACCACCATTACACACTTTACTAGTGATGGGTAGCGCATTAGTTGTCCTCTTTTGTATGATGTTGATTCTTGGATTCAAGCACCACGATGTATCAGATGGTTTTCCATTTTTTTGAGGCAGTTTTGTATGGCTTTAGATATATTTCATGTGATGATACATGGGAGGAAGAGCTTCCCTTTCGATTTAGAGATTTTTTGTTTAATATTTGAGAGGTTTCCAAAGACAAGGCCTACATTTGACCATCGCCCTCCTAGGTCAATGACTGAGGTGCGAATGTGCATGTGGGGCCAGATGATGCCCAAGAGGGGTCTGCTAGAGTATCCACCCAGGAAATGGCACTACTTGACAATGAGGATGACCACGTGTTTATCTTGTTGTTGTTTCCATACATGGGTATTGATTGGAGACAATGTCCCAACATCGTCTTCACTCCGAATGAGCATGCAGATGGTAGAGGTAATATTAGTGTTTTATTTAAATTAATCTAGTTTTATTTTATTATCTTAATTAATTAGAATAAAATTTATTCTAACACGTTCTTTAACTTATTATATTAAAAAATTTAATGAAATTGTCTAATTATTTTTGTGTACTATATATTTTGTAAACATCGTCACTTTCCTTGGGGACGCACCTCCTCCCCCACTAGAGGGAGCAGTTGAGGAGATAGGTTAGGCCCAAGAGGGTGAGGCACATCCTCAAGGGGGAATGGGTATACAGGCCCATAGGGCTGGTCTGAGATTTCAGATGGACTACTGCGATAGATTATCTAGAGTTTTGGTTGAGGAGGGAGTCTGCCCTACGAGCCTCGAGACAACGGCGTAGATCCTAGGTTCATGGATCTCTTCAGGTACTATCCACGTGAGATGATGACTCATATGCATTATATTATTGGAGCTAGTAGATTGATGGCAGTGAGGAGGGATGTAGGGCATGCACCGCTAGATACGTTAGATGATCCTTCATGTAGTGCTACCCCATCAAATCATGATGATGAGGGTTGTGATCATGCTTCTAGTAGTACTACACCATTGGATCATGGTCAGGGTGTTGGTGATCCTTCGGGTAGTACACATCCTCGTCATTCACCCGATGATCAGATGCTAGAGCTAGAGGATGTGCCTTATGTTTCTCCTGAGAGAGAAAATCAGCGACCTCCTCTTCCACCTCAGAGTTCGACAGACGTTGAGGCAACAATTGACCATCCATTGTATTTTATTGTAGACCAGCCACCTCTACCTCCACTTCAATGTTCGATAGACGTAGAGGCAGTAGTTGACCATCCATCATCTTCTGCTACATACCAGCCACCTCCTCCTCCACCTCAAAGTTCGACAGACATTGAGGCAATATTTGACCATCCATTGTCTTCTGCGGCAAACCAAGATGCCACTACTACGTTTGTTGTATATATATATATATATATGGTGCATTTTTTTGTTCATGTTTATGTACTTAATTTATATGTTGGTGTTGAAGTGTATATTGTTAGGCCATGCTAGATATTTCATTTAATGTGCTTGTAGATAGATGTGTATGTGATAGCAATTTTTTCACATGATATGCATATTAATTTAAGGATATGTGTGGTGATGATGTTAGATTATAATGTTTGTGTTTTGTTAGATGTGATCAAGATGATGATGTCTTGTTAGATTATTAGATTTGTGTGTTAGCTAATGACATTTATATGTGCTAGAGGTGTATATAATTAGATGATGGTAGTGAATTTGAATGTGTATCTTAGATGATGTTTATGTTTGTTATATGGTTATCATCATGATGTTTATTTTTATGAAATAATATTTATTATAGATCATGTATTAGTGAGCTTATATCAAAATTTTATATATGAAATTGCATGCAAACAACTTACTTAAAAACAAAATGTAAAGATATTTTTATAAATTACAAAGTTTAGTATGGTTGAAACTATGATTGTAAAATTACGATAAATATTTTTCTATTGCTTATATAGTTCATTCATATTCATTCCAACTTAATTAGTAAAATATTTCAAAACTCGCAATGAAAAAAAAAGGTAAAATAATTTACTATTAATTCTTAATAAGACGAAAATGTGTAACTCATTCAATTTTTAATATGAAATATTAACAATAATAAATTATTCAAAAATACAATTTAACCAATGAAAAATTACACTATGGTTGATCTATATATAGAGATAGAAAACCAATACTATAGATTTGTAACAATCCCGAGTTAAAAGTTCATGTAATAAAAGTTAATAAAGGTAAAATAAGACCACATGCAAGGGACACTTATTCCAAGTTGAATATTGGGAAAAATATCCTAGTGGGCATCACTTGTTGTCTTTTATGGCTAAGGGAAAATGGGAAAAGGAAATGGCTAAGGCTTTGGAAAGGCAAAAAGGAATTTTTGGCACATTATATAAGAAAATAATGGAAATTAGGAGAAAAGGAAGGTGAAAGGTCACATATTTCATGTGAGGAGGAAAATGAAGGAAAATAATGGAAGACTAAAGAAATTGGAGGCCTCATCAATAAAAATACCTCAGAGCATCAGTTGGTAGATTTTGTCATCCTTTTGTCAGTTTAGTGTTAGAATTGTCTCAAAGAGGAGAAAGAAAGTAAGCAAACAAGGAAAGGGAAGGAAAGGAAAAGTGAAGAAGGACAAGGAAAGAAAAGGAAGGAAAGGATCAAGTAGCTTCAGCAGGAATACTTGCAGGTAACAGATTCCTTATGTGATTTTCTAGTTGGTTTTGACATTCAGGGTATATGCATGTTGGTATATGGTTCTTTTGATGTCATTGGCATGGATTTTGTTGGGATTCAACGGTGGATTTTAGCCTAGCCTTGCCATTTTCGAATATCCATGGTGTCATGAGATTGTTCTCAATTTGATCTTTGGATTGCCAAATGGTTTTGGAATCTAGGGTGAGGTGGTCTTAGTAAAATTCCCAAAGGCCTAGGAATCCCTTGACTGGTAATAGAGGGATACACGGGAAAGGCTGAGGGTGGAGACAGGAAAATTCCTCAAGGATGGTGAAGAAATTTTGAGGCCTATAGGGGTCTCCCAATATATACTCGATGCTACGTGGGAGCACAAGTCCGTACTGGCACTTATCGTCTCAAAGTGGAGGAATCACCCAACCATCAATGAGGACAACAGTTACCAGGCTTTACGACGCCAGAATACGTCTCTAGCCTAGACCTCTAAATGTTGTGCGTTAAGTTCCAAAGCGTTGTTAGGTTCATTGAATTTATTTTAAGTTGATCTTTCTTATGAAGTTTGCCTTTTGGGTTCACCACGAGATGCAGATGTAATTCCTAAAATGCAATCTAAAGATGATAAACAAACTTTTATCTCTTTTCAGCAATGAAAATCCTAGCTACTAGGGGAAAAGAAAGACACAATCTTTTCTCAAAGAGCAAAGAGCACACTGTAAATGCACTTTCCTAAATCAAGCCAAACAGACTGTCAATATGCAAATGCACATGCATGTATTTGTTTTTCACTTTCTTAATATTGATGCTAAAAAGAAAGTTGATGTACAAATCTGAATTTGCTTTCAAGCAACAAACACAAACAAGCTTCTTTTCGAAATCAAAAGGTAGAGATGATTACGACACTTTATGATTTTGAAATAAATACTCGTTTCGACACTAGAAAGTCACAAATTCAAACCAAAGGCAAAAGTAAAAGCATAATCGACCATCAACAGCAAATAAACTTTATCCTATGATCAAAATCGACACTTGCGACAGATCTAAATCAAAGGACGACAGTACAACTATTATACTTTTGCAATGGAAAACTGTAAACGACTCAACAAACACATAAAAACATCTACAGTTCTTTTGTACAAATGAGGCAGAATATTAGTAAGGAAAAGGGGTTTGAAATAGTCATATACTGATCACAGGCTGCAAAAATCAGAGACAAAACTGGAAAGAATGAAGCAAAGAACCTCAGCTGCACAGGGCTAGGCTGATCAGCGCACCTGTTACACAGAGAAACTGCATTGCAGCGCAGGTTTCCCTCTCGGGAAGTGCGTTGAAATGCAGAACCTCTTCACAGTGCCTGCGCTGGGGCAGAAACGAGAATTCTATCCGGGTTCTGGGTCACAGTTTGCAGTTTAATCTTTGGTTTTTGGCCGAGTAAAAGCAATCAGTAATGCACAATCAGAGGTAGATCTAAGGGGGGTCTAAGAGCTATCACAAGGGCAATCAGATAGTCTATGAACCAGTTGTTCAAATCATAAATAGATCCAGTGAATGGATTGAAGCAGCAGATGTCTACTTTGCATTTGTGATGGCAAATGCAGTTCGATCGCTACTTATAAGTTTATGAAATAAACAACAAGAGAAACACAAACAAACTAATTAGACACGGTCCCCAGCGGAGTCGCCATTTTGTTGACGGGAAAAGTGTCTATTTAGAACTGCTCTATCCCACTAAGGTGTGACAGCTACCTTAGAAACATACAGAGAAAACTACTTTTGTATCTTCTTTATGAACTATAAACAAAGAGGAATAGGAAGAACCAACCTGTGTCTTGCGCTAGTCCTTTGATACAATCTCTCTCCTCTTTGACAGCTTCCAGCTACCTGCTCCCTTACTTGCCCAGCTTCACCAAGTACCTGTAAGATCACAGAAGAAGGAAACTATACAAAGACATGGATTTATATTCATAAATAACTTAGGATCAGATTTAAGTTAACCATACAAATGTAACAAGCATCAATGATACAAAAGCATGGAGAAGAAACTCAAATAGTTTTTATTGATATACAAGAAGATCTAGGAGGAGTTACAACCGATGATTCCTGACCCAGCATCAACCTCCCAGCGAAGAAGTCCCTTCTTCAACCCCAACAAAGCATAGATCACCCAATTCTCTGATATGTATCTCAAAACCAACAGCGATTCCTTACAATGTGCAAAATTCCAGCCTCTGGATCTCTGGGATGAGGGATCCATATATAGATGTATGCAAGGAGGATGAGTCAGCTTATGATTTGATTAGTAGCTTCTCTCTGTCAGTTCTTGCTTCCACTTGGAGACTGAAAGCCTCTTACTCATCCTTGGTCGAATTCAGTGAGGCAAGTGTCATAGGAGAAGATTCTGGAAGCTTCCATTGTCTCTCCACCTCGCGGAATGACAATGCCATTTGTCATTTCCCGCTCAACGCACCCTGGTAGTGCATTTAGGTGTGTTGCAACGCACCTAGCTAGTGGACTTAGGTGCTATGCAACGCACTTGGCTAGTGGAGCAGCTGAAATCATCCTGTTTTGACTTATTCTGAGCAGTTTCTGGTGGAGAACTTCTGGGAGAAGCTGTAATTTGTTGACCTTGTTCCTTTAGGGGTTGGAACAACACTTTTAGGGACTTAGGAGCCCTTGGTTTATGGAAATTTCATGCTTAGAGCTGTAAGGCACAAAAATGTCTATAACAGTTGCCCCCTAAAGTATGAGGCCGTTTATCGGGTGAAATGCTTTATTAGGAGGATTCGAAGTTCTTTCAATGCTGGGAGGAGACCTATAATAAGATACAATACAATACATTATCTTCATACTGTTTTCATGATCTAGCTGAGGCGGGCATTCCCATGCTCAGCTTTATAAATTCATTTTCATGTACATAGGACAGACAATTGTCTGATGGTAGACTGATGATTCTGATAGAGCCATCATCCTTTTGGTAGGATGATTATCTGTGCTGCAATGTTGTACATTTCAATGTCTTTATTTTCCTGAATATATATCGCAGCTCGGATGGATGAAACTAGATCCGGTGTCTTCAATCTCGTCCAATCTTCACTCGAAGTACAAGTCGATCCATGTGAGAAATGTTTTGAAGTCGAACATGGAAAGACATCGCTTGATTACCAGTCAATGATGTAAACTGTTAACAAGCGCGAGAGGAATCACCGATAATGATAATGACCCTCAAGGTACTGCAGTACAATTCGCGTGGTGTGAATAAAGGACTTGGCGTCGAACACCAAGCAAAATCTTTCGGTCGAAGGTCATTGATGTAAACCTGTCGCCGGAAGTGAGAAACTTGCCATTGAGGCATGCAAGCTTCAAAGTACTGAATGGGGTGTTCCTAGATCAACTTCTTGGATAATGAGCTGATGTCGACAAGAAGTGATCCGTCATAGGAGGGCCTTAATGAATCCCACATCAATGACACGAAATGGAGCAAATGATTTTGATGGAGGTGAAAACGATCTGATGATATATGGTTCAGGGTGGCGGTCATGAAAGAATGGAGTATAATGTATGGTAGTGGGCGGGACACAGGTGGCCTTTCTGGATGACTTCTCTTGAACATGTCGGCGACACTTATGTGATGGATTGGTAGCATTAACCCCAAATGTGGATGGTATGGCGAGACCATGGCGATGTGACCGGTGAATGAAACAACCCAACCCGACTCGGGCACGGAGTGGAAGTGTCATGTTCAAGAGCGACTTGCTACCAATAAAGATTCTTTGAGTTTTCTTCCCAATTTTTCCCCAGTCATTGCTGACCAGTACCTCTTTATTTTCGTCAAGCTTGAGGAGGATAACATATGCTTGTTCTATAATTTTCCCTTCGGGCAAACCCATCGCTATGTTTTGACGAGCCTAGCGAGATAGTGAAACTCGTTCTCGTCTAAAGACAAGTTTGTCACTATTAATCTTTTTAACGAGTCTAACGACAAGGATGACTTGGTCCTTTTCATTTTTAGAGAGTCCGAAAAGGTACGTAAAGGTAACTCCAAAATTCCTTTTTCGTCATCTAATCCCTTAAATCCGAAAAAGTATAAAACAATATAGAAGGGATGAATTTTCGATTAGCTTTAACGAGCCGAACAAAACAAGCGCTCGATCTTTTTGTGCAATAATCCCTCAGGTCCAAAAAGATTAAAATTTAGAGGAGGGATAGCACTTCCTGTCGCTTTAACAAGCTGGAAGGCCAGAACTCGGCAATCTTTTCATATTTTACGAGTCAGTTGAAAAGAGCTTAAAGAAGACTCGTCTTTTGAGGAACGAGTGATAAAATGGGTAGCAGTGGATTCCAGGTAAGGTTTGGAATTTTCCAATCACGGCAGTGTCACAAGGATGGCTATTGAAATCACTCTTCGCAGTTGTTCCTCAAAATGGGTAAATAATCAAATGGAGGTGAATGATCGGCCAATGAAAAAGTGGAGGTGACGGTGCAAACACGACCAAGGCTTTAATGGCTGAAGTACTACATTCACGGTGGTTATTTACCAGGGAATAGTTCATTTTTTAACGAGCTTAAACGCGGGTGGAAACATTTGCTCGGTGCGGGTTTATTTTTTAACGAGCTTGAACCTTGTGGTAACACTGCTCGATTAATCCAGTCATATGATAAGAATGTCTCATATAAAAATGGCAACTTTTAGATTTTTGCCCCAGATCCTTTCTTTATGCAAGTTAGGTGACGACCAATCCAAAAAACAGATAAATGATCGCTCTCTGGTTGCACTCCAAAAGGTTTGCATGCCCCCAGGTATAAAACAGAGTTTCAAGGTCACCCTCTATTCGAGCTGACAAAACATTTGTTTTATCAGGAAGGGTACCTCTTACAGGTTACCCAAAGATTGTTCTATTCGCGGCGCAAACAAAACACTTCTTTGGCAATATCTACCGAAATAAACAAAGGTGAGTGGCGGCGCTCGCCAACTCACATAACTTTGACAAGAGAATCCTGTACTAGAATAACCCCCTCTTCCAATCACGGATGGGGGTACAGAATAGGCATATTCTCCCACGGAAACCTACTCTATACTCAAAGTTTTCCTGCCGAAGCAGACCAGGATGCATGCCCCCTGGGTTTCAGTCATATCCCTCCGAATTACTCTCGCTCATCGGGAGGATGGACTGGAGATTGAGACATTTCTTGCGTGAAAAGACCATTTAGGGATGGTATATGACTATTTGCTATGCGTGATCCGGGAAATGAAAGCAGGTCCACGAGCTTGACCACTCTTCCTTCGTGCGGAAAACACATTACTCTAAAGAGTGGGGAGACAATCACTCCCATGCAATAAATATAGTCTCGTCCAAGGAGTAGGTTATAATCCAAGGGTCCTTGAACTACCATTACGTTCATGCGAACTGTCTTCCTTCTCAATGTTATGGGCACATCGGGAAGGATCCCTAAAGGTCGACTGGTTCCTTTATCAAAGCCTGTCAGATTTCTCATCTCAAGCAAAAGCGATGGCGAACCAAGCGCTTTCCAAGTAGTTGAGGAAAGGATACTCACAGAAGCCCCCTCATCTATGATGGTACGAGCCATAACCATTCTATATATTTGAACGATAATTCAGAATGGTACGCTTGCTGGTAAACGGGGTCTGCCTAGTTGATTCCAGTCGAAGGAGACAACTAGGTTGCTTGAGGTGGGACTGAATAGACGGCCGAGTATTGCTCTAACGAACTTCCTTCCTGCGGTAAAGGAACGAGTAAATTGCCCCCATGTTCATCGGAGTCTGTGTTTATGAAGAGAATTTGGACGGTGTCATCTTTGTTCTCTTCAGTGATTGTATCATCTGAAGATGAAACCTCTGAAGGCAAGACCGGGTCAACTGCCGCCTCGACCTTTTGACTTATGTCTGGTATGGATCCAGATGGTTTATCTTCAATGATAGGTGCTTCAGCCGACCACCTGAGCGGACCAGCTAGATTCTCAACTAGTGACGGACTTGGCAAGAGTTTTTTATATCCAGGAGGAAGTCGTAACGGTGAAACCGGACGATCATCCAAAACTCTTTTAGCTTCGTCTAAGAAGGGACAATGGTGGATGGCATGATTGCCTTCGCACAGTTTACAAGGAAATCTAGCTTTCCCTTTTTGTCCTGGGGCTTCACTTTCACTAGTTGACGATGTGCTTTCAACATGATCATCAGAGGTTGACGACACCGGGTTGTGCAAACGAGGAGACCAGTCCCTTAGTATCCGGGGGATGCAAGGACAATCTCTGTGAAAGTGGTCTCCTTTGCAAATGACACATGGCGATTTAGGCCTGGTCGGTGCAGTGTGTGGATTTTTGTTAGACGACACTCGTTTTCCCCCATTCACCTTTGGCTCCTTTTTCTTCTTCTCTTTCTTCTTCTTTTCCTTCTTCTCCTTAGGAACTTGGCTTTTAGCTTTACCAACTCCATCAAGCGAAGAGGAAGGAGGAGAGGAAGAATTAGAGGAAGTAGAAGGCTGGTGGGCAACTCTAGACTCGTCTAATTGTTGATTCGATTGTTCAGGAATGGTGGTGTTCTGAACGACAGAGGTTGAGAAGAGCCATACAGGCAAACCAATTGTCAGTCCTAGAAGCGACAATGTGGCCATATGGGGCGCACCAACGTCTCCCCAAGAGGAGAAGGGACTAGGATTTCCACCAAGGGGAATTCCTTGGTTGGTAGGCTCCATTTTCTCAACCCAAGATCAACATAGGAAAGGGGTATGAATATTCCGTTTAAAATAAATTTTAACACGCTTTGACACAACTTGTTTTTTCAGTTTTTAAGAGTCGAGAAAAAACAAAAGATGACTCTAGTCTCCTTCGATTTTTAATGAGCCTGAAGTGACAAGTGCTCAGATGGACCTTTTCCATTAAGGAGTCTGAAAGGAACGAAAGGGATTGCTCTGGAGGTCTAGGTAGAGGGAGTACCAAACCAATCGCAAAACTGCAGAATACTTTTTACGGTACGGCAGTCAATCTTCCCGAATGTTGTGTTCGGTGCATTGTGATCAGTAGGGCGGCCGACACGGCTTCCTATGGATAAAGGATTTAAGCCTATAGGGGTCTCCCAATATATACTCAACGGTACGTGGGAGCACAAGTCCGTACTGGCACTTATCATCTCAAAGTGGAGGAATCACCCAACCATCAATGAGGACAACAGTTACCAGGCTTTACGACACCGGAATACGTCTCTAGCCTAGACCTCTAAATGTTGTGTGTTAAGTTCCAAAGCGTTGTTAGGTTCATTGAATTTATTTTAAGTTGATCTTTCTTATGAAGTTTGCCTTTTGGGTTCACCACGAGATGTAGATGTAATTCCTAAAATGCAATCTAAAGATGATAAACAAACTTTTATCTCTTTTCAGCAATGAAAATCCTAGCTACTAGGGGAAAAGAAAGACACAATCTTTTCGCAAAGAGCAAAGAGCACACTGTAAATGCACTTTCCTAAATCAAGCCAAACAGACTGTCAATATGCAAATGCACATGCATGTATTTGTTTTTCACTTTCTTAATATTGATGCTAAAAAGAAAGTTGATGTACAAATCTGAATTTGCTTTCAAGCGACAAACACAAACAAGCTTCTTTTCGAAATCAAAAGGTAGAGATGATTACGACACTTTATGATTTTGAAATAAATACTCGTTTCAACACTAGAAAGTCACAAATTCAAACCAAAGGCAAAATTAAAAGCATAATCGACCATCAACAGCAAACAAACTTTATCCTATGATCAAAATCGACACTTGCGACAGATCTAAATCAAAGGACGACAGTACGACTATTATACTTTTGCAATGGAAAATTGTAAACGACTCAACAAACACATAAAAACATCTACAGTTCTTTTGTACAAATGAGGCGGAATATCAGTAAGGAAAAGGGGTTTGAAACAGTCATATACTGATCACAGGCTGCAAAAATCAGAGACAAAACTGGAAAGAATGAAGCAAAGAACCTCAGCTGCACAGGGCTAGGCTGATCAGCGCACCTGTTACACAGAGAAACTGCATTGCAGCACAGGTTGCCCTCTCGGGAAGTGCGTTGAAATGCAGAACCTCTTCACAGTGCCTGCGCTGGGGCAGAAACGAGAATTCTATCCGGGTTCTGGGTCACAGTTTGCAGTTTAATCTTTGGTTTTTGGCCGAGTAAAAGCAATCAGTAATGCACAATCAGAGGTAGATCTAAGGGGGGTCTAAGAGCTATCACAAGGGCAATCAGATAGTCTATGAATCAGCTGTTCAAATCATAAACAGATCCAGTGAATGGATTGAAGCAGCAGATGTCTACTTTGCATTTGTGATGGCAAATGCAGTTCGATCGCTACTTATAAGTTTATGAAATAAACAACAAGAGAAACACAAACAAACTAATTAGACACGGTCCCCAGCGGAGTCGCCATTTTGTTGAAGGGAAAAGTGTCTATTTAGAACTGCTCTATCCCACTAAGGTGTGACAGCTACCTTAGAAACAAACAGAGAAAACTACTTTTGTATCTTCTTTATGAACTATAAACAAAGAGGAATAGGAAGAACCAACCTGTGTCTTGCGCTAGTCCTTTGATCCAATCTCTCTCCTCTTTGACAGCTTCCAGCTACCTGCTACCTTACTTGCCCAGCTTCACCAAGTACATGTAAGATCACAGAAGAAGGAAACTATACAAAGACATGGATTTATATTCATAAATAACTTAGGATCAGATTTAAGTTAACCATACAAATGTAACAAGCATCAATGATACAAAAGCATGGAGAAGAAACTCAAATAGTTTTTATTGATATACAAAAAGATCCAGGAGGAGTTACAACCGATGATTCCTGACCCAGCATCAACCTCCCAGCGAAGAAGTCCCTTCTTCAACCCCAACAAAGCATAGATCACCCAATTCTCTGATATGTATCTCAAAACCAACAGCAATTCCTTACAATGTGCAAAATTCCAGCCTCTGGATCTCTGGGATGAGGGATCCATATATAGATGTATGCAAGGAGGATGAGTCAGCGTATGATTTGATTAGTGGCTTCTCTCTATCAGTTCTTGCTTCCACTTGGAGACTGAAAGCCTCTTACTCATCCTTGGTCGAATTGAGTGAGGCAAGTGTCATAGGAGAAGATTCTGGAAGTTTCCATTGTCTCTCCACTTCGCGGAATGACACTGCCATTTGTCATTTCCCACTCAACGCACCCTGGTAGTGCATTTAGGTGCGTTGCAACGCACCTAGCTAGTGGACTTAGGTGCTATGCAACGCACTTGGCTAGTGGAGCAGCTGAAATGATCCTGTTTTGACTTATTCTCAGCAGTTTCTGGTGGAGAACTTCTGGGAGAAGCTATAATTTGTTGACCTTGTTCCTTTAGGGGTTGGAACAACACTTTTAGGGACTTAGGAGCCCTTGGTTTATGGACATTTCATGCTTAGAGCTGTAAGGCACAAAAATGTCTATAATAGTTGCCCCCTAAAGTATGAGGCCGTTTATCGGGTGAAATGCTTTATTAGAAGGATCCGAAGTTCTTTCAATGCTGGGAGGAGACCTGTAATAAGATACAACACAATACATTATCTTCATACTGTTTTCATGATCTAGCTGAGGCAGGCATTCCCATGCTCAGCTTTATAAATTCATTTTCATGTACATAGGATAGACAATCGTCTAATGGTAGACTGATGATTCTGATAGAGCCATCATCCTTTTGGTAGGATGATTATCTGTGCTGCAATGCTGTACATTTCAATGTCTTTATTTTCCTGAATATATATCGCAGCCCGGATGGATGAAACTAGATCCGGGGTCTTCAATCTCGTCCGATCTTCACTCGAAGTACAAGTCGATCCATGTGAGAAATGTTTTGAAGTCGAACATGGAAAGACATCGCTTGATTACCAGTCAATGATGTAAACTGTTAACAAGCGCGAGAGGAATCACCGATAATGATAATGACCCTCAAGGTACTGCAGTACAATTCGCGTGGTGTGAATAAAGGACTTGGTGTCGAACACCACGCAAAATCTTTCGGTCGAAGGTCATTGATGTAAACCTGTCGCCGGAAGTGAGAAACTTGCCATTGAGGCATGCAAGCTTCAAAGTACTGAATGGGGTGTTCCTAGATCAACTTCTTGGATAATGAGCTGATGTTGACAACAAGTGATCCATCATAGGAGGGCCTTAATGAATCCCACATCAATGACACGGAATGGAGCAAATGATTTTGATGGAGGTGAAAACGATCTGATGATATATGGTTCAGGGTGGCGGTCATGAAAGAATGGAGTATAATGTATGGTAGTGGGCGGGACACAGGTGGCCTTTCTGGATGACTTCTCTTGAACATGTCGGCGACACTTATGTGATGGATTGGTAGCATTAACCCCAAATGTGGATGGTATGGCGAGACCATGGCGATGTGACCGGTGAATGAAACAACCCAACCCGACTCGGGCACGGAGTGGAAGTGTCATGTTCAAGAGCGACTTGCTACCAATAAAGATTCTTTGAGTTTTCTTCCCAATTTATCCCCAGTCATTGCTGACCAGTCTCTCTTTTTTTTTGTCAAGCTTGAGGAGGATAACATATGCTTGTTCTATAATTTTCCCTTCGGGCAAACCCATCGCTATGTTTTAACGAGCCTAGCGATAATGAAACTCGTTCTCGTCTAAAGACAAGTTTGTCGCTATTAATCTTTTTAACGAGTCTAACGACAAGGATGACTCGGTCCTTTTCATTTTTAGAGAGTCCGAAAAGGTACGTAAAGGTAACTCCAAAATTCCTTTTTCGTCATCTAATCCCTTAAATCCGAAAAAGTATAAAACAATACAGAAGGGATAAATTTTCGATTAGCTTTAACGAGCCGAACAAAACAAGCGCTCGATCTTTTTGTGCAATAATCCCTCAGGTCCAAAAAGATTAAAATCTAGAGGAGGGATAGCACTTCCTGTCGCTTTAACGAGTTGGAAGGCCAAAACTCGGCAATATTTTCATATTTTATGAGTCAATTGAAAAGAGCTTAAAGAAGACTCATCTTTTGAGGAACGAGTGATAAAATGGGTAGCAGCTGATTCTAGGTAAGGTTTGGAATTTTCCAATCACGGTAGTGTCACAAGGATGGCTAGTGAAATCACTCTTCGCAGCTGTTCCTCAAAATGGGTAAACAATCAAATGGAGGTGAATGATCGGCCAATGAAAAAGTGGAGGTGACGGTGCAAACACGACCAAGGCTTTAATGGCTGAAGTACTACATTCACGGTGGTTATTTACCAGGGAATAGTTCATTTTTTAACGAGCTTGAACGCGGGTGGAAACATTTGCTCAGTGCAGGTTTATTTTTTAACGAGCTTGAACCTTGCGGTAACACTGCTCGATTAATCCAGTCATATGATAAGAATGTCTCATATAAAAATGGCAACTTTTAGATTTTTGCCCCACATCCTTTCTTTATGCAAGTTAGGTGACGACCAATCCAAAAAATAGATAAATGATCGCTCTTTGCTTGCACTCCAAAAGGTTTGCATGCCCCCAGGTATAAAACAGAGTTTCGAGGTCACCCTCTATTCGAGCTGACAAAACATTCGTTTTATCAGGAAGGGTACCTCTTACAGGTTACCCAAAGATTGTTCTATTCGCGGCGCAAACAAAACACTTCTTTGGCAATATCTACTGAAATAAACAAAGGTGAGTGGCGGCGCTCGCCAACTCACATAACTTTGACAAGAGAATCCTGTACTAGAATAACCCCCTCTTCCAATCACAGACGGGGGTACAGACTAGGCATATTCTCCCACGGAAACCTACTCTATACTCGAAGTTTTCCTGCCGAAGCAGACCAGGATGCATGCCCCCTGGGTTTCAGTCATATCCCTCTGAATTACTCGCGCTCATCGGGAGGACGGACTGGAGATTGAGACATTTCTTGCGTGAAAAGACCATTTAGGGACGATATATGACTATTTTCTATGCGTGATCCGGGAAATGAAAGCTGGTCCACGAGCTTGACCACTCTTCCTTCGTGCGGAAAACACATTACTCTAAAGAGTGGGGAGACAATCGCTCCCATGCAATAAATATAGTCTCGTCCAAGGAGTAGGTTATAATCCAAGGGTCCTTGAACTACCATTACGTTCATGCGAACTGTCTTCCTTCTCAATGTTATGGGCACATCGGGAAGGATCCCTAAAGGTCGACTGGTTCCTTTATCAAAGCCTGTCAGATTTCTCATCTCAGGCAAAAGCGATGGCGAACCAAGCGCTTTCCAAGTAGTTGAGGAAAGGATACTCACAGAAGCCCCCTCATCTATGATGGTACCAGCCATAACCATTCTATATATTTGAACGATAATTCGGAATGGTACGCTTGCTGGTAAACGGGGTCTGCCTAGTTGATTCCAGTCGAAGGAGACAACTAGGTTGCTTGGAGGTGGGACCGAATAGACGGCCGGGTATGGCTCTAACGAACTTCCTTCCTGTGGTAAAGGAACGGGTAAATTGCCCCCATGTTCGTCGGAGTCTATGTTTATGAAGAGAATTTGGACGGTGTCATCCTTGTTCTCTTCAGTGACTGTATCATCTGAAGATGAAACCTCTGAAGGCAAGACCGGGTCAACTGCCGCCTCGACCTTTTGAATTTCGTCTAGTATGGATCCAGATGGTTTATCTTCAATGATAGGTGCTTCAGCCGACCACCTAAGCGGGCCAGCTGGATTCTCAACTAGTGACGGACTTGGCAAGGGTTTTTTATATCCAGGAGGAAGTCATAACGGTGAAACCGGACGATCATCCAAAACTCTTTTAGCTTCGTCTAAGAAGGGACAACGGTGGACGACATGATTGCCTTCGCACAGTTTACAAGGAAATCTAGCTTTCCCTTTTTGTCCTGGGGCTTCACTTTCACTAGTTGACGGTGTGCTTTCAACATGATCATCAGAGGTTGACGACACTGGGTTGTGCAAACGAGGAGACCAGTCCCTTAGTATCCGGGGGATGCAAGGACAATCTCTGTGAAAGTGGTCTCCTTTGCAAATGACACATGGCGATTTAGGCCTGGTCGGTGCAGTGTGTGGATTTTCGTTAGACGACACTCGTTTTCCCCCATTCGCCTTTGGCTCCTTTTTCTTCTTCTCTTTCTTCTTCTTTTCCTTCTTCTCCTTAGGAACTTGGCTTTTAGCTTTACCAGCTCCATCAAGCGAAGAGGAAGGAGGAGAGGAAGAATTAGAGGAAGTAGAAGGCTGGTGGGCAACTCTGGACTCGTCCAATTGCTTATTCGATTGTTCAGGAATGGTGGTGTTCTGAACAACAGAGGTTGAGAAGAGCCATACAGGCAAACCAATTGTCAGTCCTAGAAGCGACAATGTGGCCATATGGGGCGCACCAACATCTCCCCAAGAGGAGAAGGGACTAGGATTTCCACCAAGGGGAATTCCTTGGTTGGTAGGCTCCATTTTCTCAACCCAAGATCAACTTAGGAAAGGGGTATGAATATTCCGTTTAAAATAAATTTTAACACACTTTGACACAACTTGTTTTTTCAGTTTTTAAGAGTCGAGAAAAAACAAAAGATGACTCTAGTCTCCTTCAATTTTTAATGAGCCTGAAGTGACAAGTGCTCAGATGGACCTTTTCCATTAAGGAGTCTGAAAAGGAACGAAAGGGATTGCTCTGGAGGTCTAGGTAGAGGGAGTACCAAACCAATCGCAAAACTGCAGAATACTTTTTACGGTACGGCAGTCAATCTTCCCGAATGCTGTGTTCGGTGCATTGCGATCAGTAGGGCGGCCGACACGGCTTCCTATGGATAAAGGATTTAAGCCTATAGGGGTCTCCCAATATATACTCGACGGTACGTGGGAGCACAAGTCCGTACTGGCACTTATCGTCTCAAAGTGGAGGAATCACCCAACCATCAATGAGGACAACAGTTACCAGGCTTTACGACGCCAGAATACGTCTCTAGCCTAGACCTCTAAATGTTGTGTGTTAAGTTCCAAAGCGTTGTTAGGTTCATTGAATTTATTTTAAGTTGATCTTTCTTATGAAGTTTGCCTTTTGGGTTCACCACGAGATGCAGATGTAATTCCTAAAATGCAATCTAAAGATGATAAACAAACTTTTATCTCTTTTCAGCAATGAAAATCCTAGCTACTAGGGGAAAAGAAAGACATAATCTTTTCGCAAAGAGCAAAGAGCACACTGTAAATGCACTTTCCTAAATCAAGCCAAACAGACTGTCAATATGCAAATGCACATGCATGTATTTGTTTTTCACTTTCTTAATATTGATGCTAAAAAGAAAGTTGATGTACAAATCTGAATTTTCTTTCAAGCGACAAACACAAACAAGCTTCTTTTCGAAATCAAAAGGTAGAGATGATTACGACACTTTATGGTTTTGAAATAAGTACTCGTTTCGACACTAGAAAGTCACAAATTCAAACCAAAGGCAAAAGTAAAAGCATAATCGACCATCAACAGCAAATAAACTTTATCCTATGATCAAAATCGACACTTGCGACAGATCTAAATCAAAGGACGACAGTACAACTATTATACTTTTGCAATGGAAAACTATAAACGACTCAACAAACACATAAAAACATCTACAGTTCTTTTGTACAAATGAGGCGGAATATTAGTAAGGAAAAGGGGTTTGAAACAGTCATATACTGATCACAGGCTGCAAAAATCAGAGACAAACTGGAAAGAATGAAGCAAAGAACCTCAGCTGCACAGGGCTAGGCTGATCAGCGCACCTGTTACACAGAGAAACTGCATTGCAGCGCAGGTTTCCCTCTCGGGAAGTGCGTTGAAATGCAGAACCTCTTCACAGTGCCTGCGCTGGGGCAGAAACGAGAATTCTATCTGGGTTCTGGGTCACAGTTTGCAGTTTAATCTTTGGTTTTTGGCCGAGTAAAAGCAATCAGTAATGCACAATCAGAGGTAGATCTAAGCGGGGTCTAAGAGCTATCACAAAGGCAATCAGATAGTCTATGAACCAGCTGTTCAAATCATAAACAGATCCAGTGAATGGATTGAAGCAACAGATGTCTACTTTGCATTTGTGATGGCAAATGCAGTTCGATCGCTACTTATAAGTTTATGAAATAAACAACAAGAGAAACACAAACAAACTAATTAGACACGGTCCCCAGCGGAGTCGCCATTTTGTTGACGGGAAAAGTGTCTATTTAGAACTGCTCTATCCCACTAAGGTGTGACAGCTACCTTAAAAACAAACAGAGAAAACTACTTTTGTATCTTCTTTATGAACTATAAACAAAGAGGAATAGGAAGAACCAACCTGTGTCTTGCGCTAGTCCTTTGATCTAATCTCTCTCCTCTTTGACAGCTTCCAGCTACCTTCTCCCTTACTTGCCCAGCTTCACCAAGTACCTGTAAGATCACAAAAGAAGGAAACTATACAAAGACATGGATTTATATTCATAAATAACTTAGGATCAGATTTAAGTTAACCATACAAATGTAACAAGCATCAATGATACAAAAGCATGGAGAAGAAACTCAAATAGTTTTTATTGATATACAAGAAGATCCAGGAGGAGTTACAACCGATGATTCGTGACCTAGCATCAACCTCCCAGCGAAGAAGTCCCTTCTTCAACCCCAACAAAGCATAGATCGCCCAATTCTCTGATATGTATCTCAAAACCAACAGCAATTCCTTACAATGTGCAAAATTCCAGCCTTTGGATCTCTGGGATGAGGGATCCATATATAGATGTATGCAAGGAGGATGAATCAGCTTATGATTTGATTAGTGGCTTCTCTCTGTCAGTTCTTGCTTCCACTTGGAGACTGAAAGCCTCTTACTCATCCTTGGTCGAATTCAGTGAGGCAAGTGTCATAGGAGAAGATTCTGGAAGCTTCCATTGTCTCTCCACCTCGCGGAATGACACTGCGATTTGTCATTTCCCGCTCAACGCACCCGGGTAGTGCATTTAGGTGCGTTGCAACGCACCTAGCTAGTTGACTTAGGTGCTATGCAACGCACTTGGCTAGTGGAGCAGCTGAAATGATCCTGTTTTGACTTATTCTGAGCAGTTTCTGGTGGAGAACTTCTGGGAGAAGCTGTAATTTGTTGACCTTGTTCCTTTAGGGGTTGGAACAACACTTTTAGGGACTTAGGAGCCCTTGGTTTATGGACATTTCATGCTTAGAGCTGTAAGGCACAAAAATGTCTATAACACCAGCCCTAGAAAGTAGCCTTAATTCTCACATTTGTTAGCACGACACTAGCAAAAAAGGCCACAGTCACACTAATGCAGGCCTATGGGAGCAACTAGGAACTCTTAGTGGCATGGAGGCCTTGGTAAGGGAGTGACTAGAGCTTTAGGTTAGGGAAAAGGTGAGTTATCTTAGGGGTTGGACACTTGGAGGGGTTGGATTACTTCTGGAGGTCCTGTGGCACCTACGGGAAGTCAGTAAAGTATTGTTGTGTTGACTCCATTTCCTTAAGGTCATCTAGGAGGGTAAGCCGGTGAGATGTAAGAGGAGGTGACATTACAGGGTGGTATCAAAGAGGGTTGCGCTCTCTTTGGGTCATATATGATACCACAGGGTGGTATTAGAACATGGTTTTAGTCTCTTTGGATAAGTCTGATGTTGTCAAGGTTATGTTTGTCATGCATGGGATCAGGGTATATTTTTGGTATGATCATGCATGATGTTGTTGTGATGTTATGTTGTTACATGGATATGGTTATGATTATACATGTACATGCTAATGTGGATTGATCTTGCAGATGAGATAAGCAGGCCATGAACATCACTAAAGTATGGACTTGATTTTGGTATCTATTTGGTTTATCTGACATGGTATACTTGCAGGAAGAAGAGAATTCAAGATGATCAAAAAAATGGTAGACTACAATTCCCATGACTCTCCCTACAGATCAATTGGGCAGCAAGGAGAAGAGTATTATCTTGGTATAGAAGATACATTAAGGAGCTTGAGGGCAGAGATCAGAAGTTTCAAAGTGGACAATGACAGGTTGGTTGAGGCTCAAGAACGACTTCCAATGGCTCAAGAGAAAAAGTAAGAGGTTAATGCAGAAATCCTTCAGAGCTTGTCAGGGTTACAAAGATAGGGAGAGCTGAGGATCAGTTAAGAGAAGGAATATAAAACTAATGGAGCCTATGGTAGTAGATCTCTGTCTGGATACAAGTTGGATAGAGGGGACATAGTTAGAGGTGGCAGATCACTGGATACACCAGATAGGAGGACTGGTATGTATTGGAATCATTCTAGTTCCTCGTCCAGGAGACATCATCACAGTCATCATCGTCATCATCCTTATTGGAGGGGTGAGTATTTGCCTGAGGAGTTCAATAAAGTTAAGCCTCCTACATTTGATGGAGAGGTGAAGAAGCCAGAAGATGTAGAGGCATGGTTTCTTAGAATGAAGAAATTATTCATATTGCATAGCTATTCAGAGAACATGAAAGCTAAGATAGTGTTATATACCTAGGGGGGATAATATGGGGTACCAAGGGAGGTACCCAAGGTAATAATGTAATAATGGGATGGGCCATAGTAATAAATAAGGTGGTTAACCCATGTCATGTAAGGGACCACAAGTAGTTAATAATAATGTAATGGGCCCATGGTATTAGTTGATGGTATGAGGGAACCATGGTAATGACCCATGGTATTATATGTATGAGGCCTATATAGAGGCTAGAGACTCCACATGGGAGATAGTGAAGGATTATTGTATGAACAAGCATATGGCTTCTGGAGTGTTCTCCTTCCTTAAGGAGTGAATGTATGGTGTTGCCCTACCATAAGGGTCTTGATATCAATAAAGAATCATTTCATATTATTTCTGGGTTTATTTGTATTCTCTTATATTATCATATCAGATCTATAATATTCTTGGATCAGATCTACAACAATTGGTATCGGAGCACTTTCTTGGGCACAAAAGTGGAGAATTTTTTTTATTTTTTGCAGGGATTTTTGGGTGGCGAATTTGCAGATCAGATCTGTACGTTTTGGTGTAAGATCTACAAAATCTAATTGCAGATCTAGATTCTTTGTGAAAAAATAGCCGATTTCAAAAAAAAAATTGGTTGAATCGGAGTCCGGATGAAGGAGATATCATTGATCTAAAAATCAGTGGGGTTGTAGACAATTTTCAGGGCAGCGATTTTGCGGCACAGATATAGACGTCTTGGTACAAGATCTGAAAAATCTAATTGCGGATCTGGATTCTTTGGGAAAAAATACCCAATTTCAAAAAAAAAATCAGTCGAATCGGAGTCCGGATGAGGGAGATATCGCTGATTTAAAATCAGCTCTTTTTTGCAGAAATTTTGGTGACGGCGGGAGAGTTGCAGCGCAGATCGGAAATTCCAAGTGCCTGGATCAGGATTTCTATCACATGGGTAGATGCAGAATGGGTGTTCCATTTCCAAAAATAGGTTATAATAGAGATTCTGAGCAATATTGACGAAACTGTGACAATTACAAATTTTCGCCAAGTAAGTGAATTTTTCTCAAACCCTCTTCATGGAGGTTCTATTATTTGCAGGAAAAGATAATGGTCCTACTATTGAAGAATACATAAAACAACAAAAGTCAGCATGGGAAAAAAATTGGAGGGATTCATGGTGGTTGGGTTTCAAAGATGAGGCTTACAAATGGTATCTCTCACTTGATAACAAACAGTTGACCAAACTCTCAGATGCAGAATTTGAAAAAGTCCTTTTAGACAAATGGTCTCGTGCTAGAAAAAAGGAGAATGAGCCACGTAAGGGGTTATTTTCTACTGATGTTTTCTTATTGCAGGTTCATGGATTGATTCAGAAGGAGAAAATCGTTGTGACTATAAATCCTAGTTGTAAGAAAAATCTTATAAGTGTTAATTTGGCAAAAAGATTGCAAGTTCCAGCAAAACACATTGAAACTGCACAAGTTGATAATGAGGATGTTCAAGTGTACAAGGATTTGAAGATTTCTATGGATAAATATGTGTTGCATGGTGATTTTTATGCTTCAGAGTTGGATAATATGGATGTTGTTTTGGGATATCCTTGGATGGAATCCGTGGGTACTATCAACATTAATGTGCAGAAGAAATTCCTGAAGCTCTGGTATAAAAGGA
This sequence comes from Pinus tabuliformis, assembly GCA_031772625.1. Lineage (NCBI taxonomy): Eukaryota > Viridiplantae > Streptophyta > Pinopsida > Pinales > Pinaceae > Pinus > Pinus tabuliformis. The sequence continues at coordinate 691,533,728 of CM062814.1, read as the reverse complement.
AGAAAATTACATTACAGGATATTTCCATCAATAAGCAGGTAGAGCACATGGAGACTGAAGCGGAAGATGTTCCAGCGACTGACATATCAGATGATGAGCCTTTGATGATCAACAATCAAACACAAACAGAGGCTGAAGAAGAAAAGGTTACAGGTGATGATACATCAGAAGAGGGCTCAGTGGTTGAAGTCATATTGAAAAAGAAGACACCACAACGGGCACCACAGTAGGGTGAAGTAAAGAAAAAGCCATCGTGGGTTAAAACTTCAACATATCATCACCCACATCACCCCGCAAGACAACCATCAAGATGGCAACCAATTAGCCACATGGACAACAACCCCCGCATGACAGATCGAGAGGAACGAAGATCCACCTACTACACATCCACACAGAAGAGCTACCACAGTCGACTTCCATCTCAAGCGAGCGAGGCACCAGCGATATCGAGGGTTCACCTTTCTCTTGGATGGTTAGATGCACGTGCATGGTACCAATGGACTACTCTTTTGAGTAGATCTTATTATTTATGTTCTTCCCATGTTTCGGGGACGAAACATGCTTAGGGGGGTGGAATGTTATATACCTAGGGGGGATAATATGGGGTACAAAGGGAGGTACCCAAGATAATAATGTAATAATGGGATGGGCCATAGTAATAAATAAGGTGGTTAACCCATGTCATGTAAGGGACCACAAGTAGTTAATAATAATGTAATGGGCCCATGATACTAGTTGATGGTATGAGGGAACCATGGTAATGACCCATGGTATTATATGTATGAGGCCTATATAGACGCTAGAGAATCCACATGGGAGATAGTGAAGGATTATTGTATGAACAGGCATATGGCTTGTGGAGTGTTCTCCTTCCTTAAGGAGTGAATGTATGGTGTTGCCCTACCATAAGGGTCTTGATATCAATAAAGAATCATTTCATATTATTTCTGGGTTTATTTGTATTCTCTTATATTATCATATCAGATCTATAATATTCTTGGATCAAATCTACAACAATAAAGCTAAGATAGCCACTTTCAGTCTTAAAGGGAAGACAGATATCCGGTGGGAGTATGTAAAGAATGTCAAAGGTATTTGGGAAGAAGACTTGATTTGGGATGACTTCGAGAGGCTCTTAAAGAAGAAGTACTTGTCAGAGAGGTACTATGATGGTAGAACTAAGGATTTTTATGAGCTACATATGGGTTCTATAACAGATGATGATACATAGATTCATCAATGGATTTACAGCAGCATATAGAGACTGAATTGAGTTTGATGAGCCTAGATCATTAGTGGAATACATCAGAAAATTGAAGCATTGTTATGAGTAGTCAAAGTGAAAAGCTGAGCCTAAACTTGACTTGAAGGAAAATGAGAAAGTAAAATGAAAATGGCCACCGAAGCGGGGAAGACCTTAGGATGCAGGTGAAAAAGAAAATGTTACTCCTTACAAGAAGTTCAATGCAGTTGAGAAGGGACATGTGTCGCAGCATGGAGAGCAGCATACTAGAGGCGATAGTAGAGCATTGTTGCAGTGTTGGATATGTGGCAAATATCATAGTATTCCTCATATTTATTCGGTTGTGGAAAATAAGCAAGTGGATCACCAGGCATCTATCATTAAGATGGACGGTAAGCTCTGTGATCAAGTTATTCCTATTTTGATTGATCCTAGATCTAAATATAGTTATGTTAACCCTGACCTGGTCGATAAGTGTGGCTTGAGAAAGGAAGTGCATGCAGAGTCTTGGTTGGTGCAGTTGGCTATAGGTATGAAGAAGAGAGTACATCATTAGGTAAGATCTTGTGCATTTGTGTTGACTAGTATGCCTACAACAACACAATTGTATGTACTTCCATTGGGATCATATAGTATGCTTTTGGGTATGGATTGGTTGTACCTTCACAGGACCAAAGTAGATTGTTATGACAAGGCTATTGAGTGTCTGGATGCTAATGGAGATAAGAGAATCTTACAGGGGAAGAAGAATCCTACATCAATGAGGATGGTCACAGCTATGTAGGCTAAGTGTAGTTGTAGAAAAGGGTGTTTGATGTTTGTAGTCCATCTTTCCAGTGACAAGGGTAAAGATGTTGGGGATACAAATATATTCAATAGGTTGCAGTAGTTTCAAGATGTGTTTCCAGCAGAGATTCCACAATTGCCTCCACACAGGGAAGTAGAATTTTCTATTGAGTTAGTACTAGAGGAAGCACCAACATTCAAGGCACCTTATAGGATGAGCACTCCAGAGTTAGTAAGAGTTGAAGTTGCAGTTGAAGTAAATGCTTGATAAGGGATACATTAGACCAAATGTATCGTCTTGGGGTGCACCAGTATTGTTCATGAAGAAGAAGGATGGTACTCTTAGATTGTGCATTGATTATAGGTAGTTGAAAAAGGTGACGATCAAGAACAAGTATCCATTGTCGATGATTGACGACTTGTTTGATCAGTTGAAGAGAGTAGCAATGTTCTCAAAGATAGATCTATGATCATGATACCATCATTTATGCATCAAAGAAGAGGACATCTACAAGACTACCTTTAGGACCAGGTATGGGCATTATAAGTTTGTTGTAGTTCCATTCATATTGACTAATGTTCCATCTACTTTTACGTGTTTGATGCATAGTGTGTTGTACCCTTATCTGGAAAAGTTTGCTATTGTATTCATTGATGACATCTTGATACACTCTAAGAATGACGAAGAGCATGCCAAACATTTAGCAACACTGTTGAGATTTCTAGGAGAGCATCAGTTGTATGCAAAGCTTAGCAGTGTAGTTTCTTTCAAACAGAAGTACACTACTTGGGACACATTGTTTCCAAGAATGGAAGAGCAGTAGACCCGAAAAAGATAAAGGCTATCATGGAGTAGGCATCTTCTAGAAATGTGGAGGGAGTTCGATCATTCATGGACTTAGCAAGTTACTACAGGAGGTTCATCGGGAACTTCTCATGCATTGCATATCCTATTACATCATTACAGAGGAAAGGTAAGAAGTTTGAATGGAAAAAGGAGTGTGCAACCAGTTTTGAGCAGTTGAAGCTGTTATTTCCAAATGCTTCAGTGTTAAAGATTGCAGATCCAGATAAAGAGTTTATAGTATGTACAGATGCTTACAAGAGAGGGCTTGGTGGAGTCCTTATGCAGGAAGTACAAGTAATCTGTTATGAGTCCAGAAAATTGAATGAGCATGAGAAGAACCATGTCACTCATGATCTTGAGTTGGCAGTTATTATTCATGCCTTGATGATGTGGATACATTGTCTTCTTGGCAAGAGTTTTGTGTTGATGAGCGACCACATTGGACTAAGATATATGTTTGACCAACAAAATTGAACGTTAGGCAAGCTAGATGGTTGGCTACACTTAATGAGTTTGACTTTGAGATTAGGTACATTAAGGGAAAGTAGAAAAGGATTATGGATGCGACAGCAGGAAAGTGCAGTTGAACGATGTTGCAGCAGTGATCTAATATGGGACAGATTTACAAGATCGGATCCTATAGGCAGGATAGCAGGATGATAGGTACAAAGAGCTTATGATTAGGTTACAGCAGGGTACAGGTGATCAGGATGTGGATTATCATTTTACAATAGATGGCTTAGTGAGATTTAGGGGTAGGATCTATGTGTCAAGTGAAAGTGAACTCAAGAAGCTTATCTTGAGGGAGTTTCATGTAAATACATATTCGGGTCACCTGGGATATCAGAAGACATTGACAATAGTGAAGAAGTTCTACTACTAGCCGAATCTGAAGAAGGAAGTGGTAGAGTTCGTGGTGATATGTTTGGACCGTCAGCAGGTCAAAGCAGAGTGTAACTATCTAGGTGGGTTACTTCAGCCAATCCTGATTCCATAGTGGAAATGGGATGTCATTTCCACGGATTTCATTACAGGTCTTCCCATGACATCAAGGCAACATGATTTTATCATGTTTGTGGTAGATAGGTTGAGAAAGGTAGCTCGCTTCATTCCAATGAATACTACCTATTCAACTAGTGAGGTAGAAAAGGTCTTCATCAGAGAGATCATGAGATTGCATGGTGTTCCGAAAAAAAATTGTGTCAGACAGGGATGCCAAGTTCACTTCCAAGTTTTTGAAGGAGTTGTTTGCAAGATTGGGGACAGAGTTGGCCTTCAACATAGCTTATCATCCACAGACAGATGGAAAAACATAAAGGGTCAACAGGATACTAGAGGAAATGTTGAGTATGTATTTCATGCATCAACAAAGGAGATGGGAGGAGAAACTTCCATTCGTCGTGTTTTCTTACAACAACAGTTATCAGGGGTCACTTAGGATGAGTCCTTTTGAGGCATTGTATGGGCAGAGTTGTAAGACTCCCATCAGGGGTGATCCAGTGAACATGGTACTTATTGGACCAGACATGTTGGCATACATGGAACAAGAAATGCAGGTTATAAAGAAGAATCTAAAAGCAGCACAACACAGGTAGAAAAGATATGTAGACCAGCACAAGGAATTTAAGGAGTTTAATGTTGGGGAGCATGTGTACTTGCGCATCAAGCCCAAGAAGAGCTCCTTGAGGATTGGATTATGTGCTAAGTTTGCACCACGGTATTGCAGGCCTTTTGAGATCCTTGAGAGGATTGGACCAGTGGCCTACAAACTTGCACTGCCTCCGACAATGAAAGTCCATGATGCTTTTCATGTTTCATTGTGTAAAAGATATGTAAATGATATTGATCATGTTATTGATTAGTCTATATTTCAAGTGGAGAAAGAAGGATAATTCCAACCGGAACCCCAATGCATATTGCAGCAGAAACATCTCGATCTCTGGAACATAACACTCGAGCAGGTTAAAGTGCAGTGGAAGAAATTTGGGCCTGATGAAGCTACATGGGAGATGGTTGATCATATGCGAGCTATGTATCCTTCATTGTTTATCGATGAAGGCAAATGATTCTTGGTATTGGTACATACTTATGTATGGTTGATATTGTAAATACCGCAATCAACTAAGTTATAAAGCTCCAATAAGCGATATGGTTGTCATGTTTGTCATGATGGTTTTGCTTTGAGCAGGATGTTATTGTAAATACTACAACGAGGTGGGTTATAAAGCTCCATAGGCAATATGTTTTTTCTATTCAACGGTTTTATTGGGTCTAGGTGTGGTTTAACACTGAGGATAGTGTTCCCCTAAGGGGGAGGGGTCTGTAAAAACCCCAAGTTAAAAGTTCATGAAATAAAAGTTAATAAAGGTAAAATAAGACCATGGGAAAGGGGCACTTATTCATAGCTGAATGTTTGAAAAAATATCCTAGTGGGCATCACTTGTTGTGTTTTATGGATAAGGATAAATTGGCAAAGGCAATGACTAAAGCTTTGGAAAGGCAAAAAGGTATTTTTGGCAGGTTATTTATGAAAATAATGGAAATTAGGAGAAAAGGACAGTGAAAGGTCACAGGTTGCATGTGAGGAGAAAAATGAAGGAAAATAATGGAAAATTGAAGAAATTAGAGGCCTCATTAATAAAAATACCTCATAGCATCAGTTGGTAACTTTTTGTTAGCCTTTTGTCAATTTAATGTTAAAATTGTCTTAGGGAGGAGAAAAGCACCAAGAGGAGAAAGAAAGTAAACAAGCAAGGAAAGAAAAGGAAGGAAAGGATCAAGCAGCTTCAGTATGAATACTTACAGATAACATATTGCATGTGTGATTTCCTAGCTGGTTTTGACATGCATGGTATGTGCATGTTGGTATATATTTTTTGTTGTTGTCATTGGCATGGATTTTGTTAGGATTTGAAAGTGCATTTTAGCCCAGCCTTTTCATTTCTGAATAGCTATGGTGTGATGGGATTGTTCTCGACTTGAGCTTTGGATTGCCAGATGGTTTTGGAATTTGGGGTGAGGTGGTCTCACGAAAATTCCCAAAGGCCTATGAATCCCTTCACCAGTATTGGAGGGATACATGGTAAATCCTGAGGGTGGAGATAGGAAAATTACTCAAGAATGGTGAAGACATTCTGAGGCATCCAAGCTTGGTTTAGTTTTGTGATCTCGACACCAGTTTAGGTGTGGTCACTGTATGGAGAGGGTGGAGGTGGTTTAACCTCTGGGTTCCCTTGGTTGTCTTTGCATTAATTTATCCCATGACATCCCACATTCATGCTTAGAATATGGCACGGGGGTGACTGTCTGAAAGAAATATATGGTTCAACCAATCTATGATCGGGTGGAAGGTGGAAGTCATGAACCCGGTTGCTAATTGCCTATGGTTAATAAAAGCTAAGTTTCTCTTGATTTTAGTAAGGAAATGTACTTGTTATTATGTGGATTTAATGGTTGTTCTCTTATGGTATTTATCTGGTTATATGATGGTTATAAGCATGGTTTTATGACAGATCTTAGTCATGGATCTATTCATGTTTTCACTCATAACTAAATAAATAATGAATGTGGGACCTAATTGATGTTATGACAACTAATGTGAGAAGGTAGAGACCCTTCTCATTAAACCTCTGTTAAATTTTTAGTCCCTTATGTTCAGACTTGCATTCATTACCCGTAGGTTGTATATCTACCAAGTGTTTGACATAATGTCAGTCCCAGTTGGGGATGGTCGGGTCAAGTCCTGGTTCTAGTTTTGGTTTACAAGGCTTGTCTTCATGTCTTTTATGAGTTCTATAAGTTTCGTGGATTTCTTGACAGAGGATTATCCCCAGCCTTAGAAAGTAGGCTTAATTATCGTAGTTGCTGACACATAATTGGTAGAAAAAGGCAATAATCACACTGATCCAATCCTATGGGAGAGACTCGAAACCCTTAGTCACATGGAGACCTTGGCAAGGGAGCAACTTGGGCTCTAGGTCCGGGAAAAGGTGAGTTGTCTCAAGGGTTGGACTCCTGGATGGGTTGGATTTCTCTTGGAAGTCCTGTGGCACCTGAGGGAAGTTAGTAAAGTCTTATTATGTCGACTCCATTTCCTTAAGGTCATCTAGGAGGTTAAGTCATATCATAGTAACCCCTCATCCCATGTTTACCCTAGGTAAGCTAGTGAAAGTGGTTAGATGTGAGAGGAGGCGAAGTTGCAATATCTATTTTAATCACATACTTATCAATCACTAAAAGGGATTAAATCTTTTGACATGTATATCGTTTCCAAGTTTCACATTCTAAAAAGGGATTTTCATATAATGAGAATTGATCCCTCTCGGCTCTTGGTAGATTTTTTGTTAAGATGGATCTATATTGTTTTATAAAATTCAATTTATTGTTAAATTTAAAAAACTAACGTCATAATTTTTTATAATTAATTTAGATCTAATATAACTTTAAAATATATATTTTTATAATATTTAATTTATCACTAAAGTTGTGAGATTTTCAAGCAATTTAAATTTAATGTTTATAGCAACTCTTATCCATTTAAATTATAAACTTCTCTCTCTAAATATGAGGATCAAGATGTTAGAAATAAATTTACGAAGCACTTAAATACACAAAATATTTTGGAAACACAAATACAAAAATGCATCAAACAAGAGAGACACAGATATATGTGGTTCACCCAATTTGGGCTATGTCCACGGAGAAATAGCCAGTCCTTCCTTTTATATTATCCAGCAAAATGAAGAGATACAACCTACAGAAAATTCATTGTAAGTTCTTCTTCGCTCTCACATAGTCTCCTCTCTCTCTATCGCTCAGAATAATAATCCACAATCACAATACAATTCCATCATATAAACTGAGGGGGTTCCTTCTAGGGAAACAATCCTAAATTAACATAACTTCTACCATCAAATCATCCACCTAATGAACGGCCTAGATTGACTATGAAATTACAATATTTTGCAGGGCAATTTTTCATCTATTTTTAGCTTCATGGCACTGCTCCCAAACCCCCACTAGGGGGGGGCTCATAAAATTCGTTGTCACCCCCCTTGGAACCCCCCCCCAACGAAAATGAAATAGGCAGCATTGTCGCCCCATTAGGAACAGGGATCCAACACAACTAAAACAAAAACCTTTGAACAATCAAGAAGATAATCAAGCTCCACACCCAACAATCTCCCACTTGGATACTGATTATAGCAACTCCACCGTTGCTTCACTTGCTAGATAATGCTTCACCTTGGACCTGGTTGTTTCTCATATTCATCATCATACACGAAGACCAATTGAAACTAAAAACGATCTGAGTTTCTCCTTGGTTACAAATTTTGTTAACATGTTTGTAGGATTCTAGCTAGTGTGCATCTTTTCCAACTTCAATTGTCCATCTTCCAACGTTAACCATAGGAAATGGTACTTGAACTATATATGTTTAGCCTTGGAATGAAATTTTTTCTTTGCAAGATGAATGGCACTCTGGATGTCATTGTATAACCTACCCTTCTCCTGCTTCTTGCCCAACTCATCCATAAACCTTTGCAACAAAATCATTTCTTTACTAGCCTCTGCAGTAGCAACATACTTTTCTTTCGTTGTTGAAAGTGCAACAATGTTTTGCAACTTTTAAACCCAACTAACAGTTGTTCCACCTACAATAAACACATACCCTATGGTGCTCCTCTTATTATCTATTTCACCTACCATATTTGCATCAACATATCCATGTAGAACAATGTTTTAACCACCAAATCATAATGATTGATTTGTGGTACCTCTCAAATACCTGAGAATACACTTCACTACCATCCAATGCTCTTTTCCTAGATTGTTCATATACTTGCTTACAACTCCCACTGCATGTGCAATATCAGGCCTTGTGCAGATCATTGAACACATTAATATTCCAACTGCTGATGCATATGGAACTTTACACATATAATCCATCTCTTCCTAAGTCTTGTGACACATATCCTTACTTATTTTGAAATGTCTAGCCAAAGGTGTACTAACTGTTTTTGCATTATGCATATTAAATCTTTCCAACACCATTTCTACGCACTCACTCTGAGACAATGTTAATTTGTGATTTTCCCTATCTCTAGTTATTCCCATACCAAGGATTTATTTTGTAGGACCCAAATCCTTCATTGCAAATGAATTTGCCAATTTTCCTTTGAACACATTTATTTCTTGCATATTAGACCCTGCAACAAGCATGTCATCTACATACAATAACAATATAATATAGATACCATCATTTTGTTTATTAAGATAAACATAGTGGTCAGAACGACATCTAGTAAACCTTGTTCAGACATAAACCTATCAAATTTTAGATACCATTGCTTTGGAGAATGCTTTAGACCGTACAAGCTCTTCTTCAACTTGCACTCTAATTTATCCTTCCTTTGATCTCATACCCTTGTGGCTGCTACATATATATTTCTTCCTCCAAATCCCCATGGAGAAAGGTTGTCTTTACATCTAACTGCTCAAGATGCAAATATTTTGCTGCCACTAGACTTAAAATAGTTCTGATTGAAGTCATTTTAACAATAGGAGAAAAAAATTCATCAAATTCTATACCTTTCTTTTGTGCAAACCCCTTCACCACAATTCTAGCCTTATACCTGTGTTTACCTCCATCTTCTTCCTTCAACCTGTAAACCCATTTATTCTGCAATGTTGTTTTACCTATAAGAAACTTGACTAAGTCCCAATTCTGGTTATGCATCAAGGAGTCCATCTCTTCTTCCATGGCTTTCTCCCACTTCTTCTTGGTTTCTACCTGCATTACTTCTTCATATCTTTCTGGTTCACCAGAATCAGTCAACAACACATAATATAATGAAGGAGAGTATCGTTCAGGGGGTCTACTTATCCTGGTAGATCTTCTAACACCACTTTCAAGTGTTTGAGGTGCATGTTGTTATTGTGGTTGTTTTTGTTGTTGTGGTTGTTGATCATTATGATTTTCCAGCAACATTGGTTTTTTTTTTATCTCATCGAGCACTTTGTATTCTTTTTTTTTTCTTTCCCTGCATCTGATCCTTCTACAAGGAATTTTCATTTAATAGAACATCTCTGCTCCTAATGATTTTGTGATTTTCATAATCATATAAGCGATAACCAAAATCATTAACACCATATCTAATAAGGGTACATTTCTTTGATTTTTCCTCAAGCTTTGTTATATTTTCTTTATTAATGTTGACAAAGGCTTCACTACCAAAAGTCTTTAAAAAAGAGTAGTTTACCTTTTTACCTGTCCATGTCTCCTCTGTAATAACACCATCCAAGGAACTTGAAGGCCCTCTATTTATTAGATAAACACCAGTATCTACAACATCTTCCCAAAATTGTAAGGGAAATCCCACATGCAATCTCATGCACCTTTCACTCTCCATGATTGTCATGTTCATCCTTTCTGACACACCATTTTCTTGTGGTGTTCTTGAATTGTCTTCTCTCTACTAATTCCATGCCTTGAACAATATTTATCGAACTCTTTGTTGCAGTATTCACCTCCATTATCTAATTTGAGACGCTTCAATTTCTTTCCTATCTTATTCTCAACCAAAGCTTTCCATTTCTTGAAAGTATCAAATACATCAGATTTATTATGAGTACAATAAATCCAATTTTTTATAGTTGTATCATCAATAAAAGTAACATAATAGCGAGAGACACCGAGAGATGATACCTAAGCAGGTCCCCATACATATGTATGCACAAGCTCTAATTATTTTCTCTTCTTTTCCTTCCCAAATCTAATAAATATGACTCTCTTTTGTTTTCTATCAACACAATTTTCACATAAATCCGAATCAACATGCTTCAAACCTAACAACAAATTTCTTGAGTGAAGAATCTGCATACCCTTCTCACTCATGTGCCCCAGCCTATGATGCTAGAGTGTCATATCTACTCCTATGGAGGTTAAATAATTAACATAATTAAAAATACTATTACATAAATACAATGTACCAACATTTTCTCCTTTTTCTATTATCAGGGCTCCTTTAGTGACCTTCCAAATTTTTTCTGTAAAAGTAGTTACATAGCCTTCACTTCCTAATTGCCCTGTTGAAATTAGATTTTTATTCAGAATTGAAACATGCTTTACCTCCTTTAATAGCCATTGGTTTCCATTATGTTTCTTTGTAAAAACCTTACCCATTCCAACAATTTTACAGGGACTATCATCACCCAAAAGAACCTGTCCAAATTCTCCTTAAAAATAGTCATAAAAATGCTTCTTATCAGGTGTGGCATGGAATGAGGCCCCTGAATCTACCACCCAGACATCAATAATATTCTCTAATGAAAGAATCAAAGCATCTTGCAACACATCACCTGTCACATTCGCGTTATGATTGTTCTCTTGTTGTCCATCTCCTTCTTTTCCCTTCCGAGATTTATAGTCTTTCTTCAAGTGTCCTTTTTTCGCACATTTCCAGCACACAATCCCTAATATGGATTTGGATCTACCTTCTCTTGACTTACAGTGTGATCCAGATCTTGGGAGGAGGCCCCCAAGATCTAAAAGATTGAAATGGATCTTGGGGGGAGAAACCCCCAAGATCTGAAAACTTGAATTTCCAGAAGAAGAAAAGAGGAGAATGCCCAATAAACAAAACCACAAAGAAACTTTTATTTAAAATAGTAATGAAAATAAACCAGCTAGGCTGATGGTAGCTTATCTCTGAGGAGAGATGTGTGGCTACATGCCTCTGAACTGTAAAGGCTACATTGTGGAGGACAATCTCTCCTTTTACAAAATGTGACTTGTTACTTATAGTATTTTTCAGTTACAATACCACGGGTCAATTCCATGGGTGAATGAATACCATGGGTGGATTTTACAATACCACGGGCGGATGCCATTTACAATACCATGGGTAAATTCCATGGGTCGATGAATAATATGGGTGGATGAGTACCATGGGTGGATTTTACAATACCACGGGCAGATGTCATTTACAATACCATGGGTAAATTCCATGGGTCGATGAATAATATGGGTGGATGAGTACCATGGGTTGATTCCATTTTCCATTCGGATCATTCCTCCCTCCTTAAGAAGCAATGGTCCCCATTGCGTAAAGTTCCCTCCTGCGAAGCCTTTGTGGAATATGAAGAGCCACTGAAGATAAGGGTTTTATGTGGTTAACCCAAAACCCTGATAAACGAAGATCCGAGGATAGAGATACCCTGTAATGCTTGTGACCAACTGTGATTCTGACAGTGTGCGGCCTAGCAAATGGACTTCGATGACAAGTATTTTATGCGGTTGACCCATAACCATGATGATGGTTGTTGATGAAATAGCAGCTGGCTACATAGCCTGTGGTGGGAGGGCACGTCTCTAAATAACCCAAGCCGAAGGCTGCTATGTTGAAACTGATGAATGTGAAGCAGGTGCCTACTAAAGTGGGGTGGGAGGGCACGTCTCCAATGGGAACCCACTCCGAATGCTGCTCCAGATTAAAATGGACATAAATCGGTCAATATAACTCAGAATATTTATTATAACCTGTTTTTAGAAGCATAAGGATCATTTTGCATCTTCTCGTGAGTTGGAAATCCCTATCTGGACACTCTAAGATCTCAGATTCGCGCTGCAACAGTTCCGCCGTCACAAAAATTCTGATAAAATAACTGATTTTAAATCAGCGATATCTCCCACATCCAAACTCCGATTCGACCCATTTTTTTTTTGAAATTGGGTGATTTTTCGAGAAGAATCCAGATCTGGTATTTGTTTTTGTAAATTTTGTACCAAATGTTTCAGATCTGATCTGCAAAGTCGCTGCCCAAAAAAAAAATTCCTGCAAAAAAATGAGAAAAGAAAAATTCTTCCTGCTTGACCCAAGAAAGTGCTCTGTGGAGGTTGTAGCACATGCCTGAAGTTTTTTGAATAATGCTGCAAAATTTGAAACTGAAATATGCATCAAACCCTCGTTCCCATGGAATCATAATCTGCTCTGATACCACTGATCCAGATCTTGGGAGGAGGCCCCCAAGATCTAAAAGATTGAAATGGATCTTGGGGGGAGAAACCCCCAAGATCTGAAAACTTGAATTTCCAGAAGAAGAAAAGAGGAGAATGCCCAATAAACAAAACCACAAAGAAACTTTTATTTAAAATAGTAATGAAAATAAACCAGCTAGGCTGATGGTAGCTTATCTCTGAGGAGAGATGTGTGGCTACATGCCTCTGAACTGTAAAGGCTACATTGTGGAGGACAATCTCTCCTTTTACAAAATGTGACTTGTTACTTATAGTATTTTTCAGTTACAATACCACGGGTCAATTCCATGGGTGAATGAATACCATGGGTGGATTTTACAATACCATGGGCGGATGCCATTTACAATACCATGGGTAAATTCCATGGGTCGATGAATAATATGGGTGGATGAGTACCATGGGTGGATTTTACAATACCACGGGCAGATGCCATTTACAATACCATGGGTAAATTCCATGGGTCGATGAATAATATGGGTGGATGAGTACCATGGGTTGATTCCATTTTCCATTCGGATCACAGTGATTCTTGGGCTCCTTCCTCTTTCCATTTTTCTTCCCTAGTCTCTGCAATCAAAGCATTACCTAATGTCTTACCAATGTTTTTTTGTCATATTTTCTCGCTAAGGATGCATGGCACCAAAAACATCATCAAACTTTAAAGTACTAGATCCAGAGTGTTAGTGTCAGTCTTTCCAGCCTTCCTCCAGTGATTAAACATGCTCTTACAAAGTGATTTTAAGGTGTCAAGCTCAAATTTTATCATTTCAGTGAGTCTTCAAGTAAAATTTGGTCACTAGGCATTAGGTCTGGGGTTTGCTTTCACTCCTTTCAAAGTTGTCCAAATGTCGGTCTATGTCACTATTCAGCTGATTCTACCATCATTCAAAGGGTTTTCATCATCATGCCAGGTTCCAATGGGTCATTTACACATTGTTCATGCTTCAGTTGCGCCTAGGTAAGGTCATTTCCCTCTCCTAGGGTTTTGAAGGCAATTTCTCTTGTACGGTCAAATCATCAGCAAAAATTGTATCCTGATGTTCATCCACCTTCCCCTATCCTTAATGTACCTTATTAAACACTTCCCATCACTGAGATCCCCCGAATTCCTCATTTTTGCACAAACCCTAGTTTCTTGCTACAACTTGGCAATTTTCTAGGTTAGGCCTGTGTTTCGCCCTTTTGGACCCCTTCCCCTCACTCAATTTCTGAGATTCCACTTTCCCCTACTTCTTAAGATCCCTCCCTACTTCCAAAAATTTCCTCAAGAATTTAGATGCTCCCTATCCCCTTCATTTCGCCTCATTTCGACAAATCTCTTGTTCCACACATTGGGGTAGGTTTCACTCAAATGATGTTTCTGAGCAAGAAAAACTGAATTTAGGAAAACTGAGAGAGGCTTTTGTCCACAACAGGAAAAGGAAGAAAAAACTCCTTCACTTTTTACACAGGTGTCATGGTTTTGGAGAAATGTCAAAAATACAGTCACCTCGGGAGAATTAATGCACCTCTGAAGTGACCTTGGGAAAATCAAGCTTTCTCCTAGCTTGGTTGGTCAAATTAATTGATTGATGAGTAAAATGATAACTAGACACAAAGATATTTCTAATGAGCTATCATGAGCTCAATTTGGAGTTGAGGAAGGCATTCAAAAGTTGACGGTAACAGCACTCTGCCTTTAGGTAGCCTCATTTGGCACATTTTGACCAGTCTTGGGAGATTTGATTTTTGACATGGAAAATGAACTCCAAATTGAAAAATTCCAATTGTTTTCGAAATTAGACTCAAAGACCTTTCCAAAAAGCTATCATGTGCCCAATTTGGACACCGGGAAGGCCTCCAAAAGGCTCCTGCAAAAAGGCGCAACGTACTGGGGAGGCGCGGCGCAATGGGAGAAATTTTCCAGTGTAAATTTACACTAGCGTGGCGCACTGGGGATGCGCGGCGCATTGGGCTAAAAAGCTTGAAATTCATTGAAATCTTCCTCCAAATTGAAAATTATTCATTCCACAAGTAGGTGCAGCCTCCATTTTTGTGTTTCCTCCAAGTTTGTGCTAGGGTATGGTGGTTGATGGATGGTGAATGCCAAAACAAAATCTCAAACCCTACCATGTTAAAATATTCATGTGAAAAGTGTTGTTTAGGGTTTCAAAACTTGTTTGCCACCAAGCTTACTCTTTTCCATCACTTTATTTTCTCCTTGATTCCATTTTTTCCCTTGATGTCATTGTTCCCTATCCCCTAAAATTACTAAACCTCTATCACAATTCCCTTTCCCAAATTTCTAAATGTAAAACTCCAAACCCTAACCCTATACAAAATTCCCATAACATCCCATACTTCCCTAACTAATTCTATCCCAAACAATCCCTTAATTCTCCACTATATTTCCCTCACCTTAAACCCATAATCCTTATTAAATCCCCTGTTCCTCTACATCCCAAATCACTTATTTCTAAAGTCCTATTTTCCTATCCCTAAACCCTACCATACCCTATTACTCTCTCATTCCCATAACATTTGCAAAACTCCTAAATCCCCAAACCTCACACTCCTAAAACACAATCAAGTGATTGTCCTCACATTGCAGACTTCACTTGATTGAACCATAGCCTTACCCTCACTCCATTATACCTACTGTTCCATATTCCTCACAGCCCCTCATTTCCCTTTGGCATATTTGGCACTTGGAGACAAAGACATCAAGCCTTCATTTCTCATTTTCAACAAATCAAACATACACTTGACATACACCTTGCAGCACCATGGAGATGGACACTGACACATCATATGACCAAGACAATGACTCTACAACTGAAACTGCATACACCAGGAGGGTACTGAGGAGGCGCAAAACACATGATCGGCTCCAAGTCTTGACCAAAGCTTCTTTGGTTGAGCATGGCACTTGATGGGGGACCTACAACCCAAATTTCAAGAAATTTGGAGCATTTTTGACATATTGAAATTTTTTGCACTAAAAAACAGGGTTTTTCTCCCTGTGCGTCGCGCCACCTGGCGCACGCTTTTGATAGGGAGCTCCAAAATAAAAAAATTTTATATTTTTGGATTTGGAATGAAAAATCATGACTACTGGTGCATGGCCAAGAATTTTGGGCAAGCTTTGAGTTCTCAGGAGGTCAAAAACACTCAAAAAATGACCTCACTGCCCCTATTTTGACACACGGGAAGTAGTCTTGGGAGATTGAAGTTTTAGAGGGGCAAATGGGCACCAAATTCAGAAATTCCACTTGGGTTGGAAAGTAGACAGGTATGGCTTTCCAAAAAGTACACTTGGGCTCAATTTGGACTTTTGGAAGTGCCTCAAACTCAGCCTCAAATTGGCACGGTGCACAGAGGATTTTTGCTCAGTTTTTCACCTTCCAGCTCAGAAATTCGGCCAGTTTGACTAGTTTTGCTTTGTGATGTAATTTTTTATCTATCTTGATGTAATTAGATAAACATGATGTAATTTTGGAAATTATTTACTTGTTCTAGAGGATTCATTCACTAAAAAGTGAAAATTTAATGAATGAATCAGTTTCCTACCTTATAGAGGCAAGTTGTTTTGACTACCTAGTTTTCAGTTCCTTGTTTATAATTGGTTCAAACAACTCCTAGAATGATGAGCTCGACCCTTAGAGGCAAGGGAATAGGTTTTCCTTGTCTATATTATGTAATTTCTAAGTCATTCTTAGGGTTGGACACCTGGGATTGCTTTGGCATATCATTGTACATTCTATCCTGCATTTTTGGCTAAGGAAAGACCAGGGTTTTGCAGCACTGATTGGGATCCATGTGGCTTTATGTTTTGATGGTGTGCTTCTCTAAGTAATTGTAAGTTCACTAGTGTTATGTGTATCATTTTCCTCTCTTCTTCTGAATTTGAACAAATGAGTGATTAAGGTGGAATCCATTAATTGTTATGCTCTGCCTTTGAATTTGTTTAAATTTCCATGTTTTCATCTGTTTAAGGAGAATTCTTGAGACTCTCTTACTCTCCTTAGCTCCTCACCAGTCTGTTCTATCCATTTCACTCAATTTAAAGCATCAAAATGATTGCCTTCCTTGCCCCAATCAGAACTCTGCAGAAATTGTGCCTCATCCCCGAGCCCAATTTGCCTTTCCCTGTTTCCAGCACAAAATCCCCAAAAAACTCAAATCAAACCCTTGTACTTAATACCTAGCCTAAAATTAGCTTTTATTACAGTCATCTCGAGCCCCATCGATTATCTTTTGCCGAGATTGACTCAGAGAGAGCCCTCTCCTATCCTCGTAGGGCTAGCTACGAGGATGAGCGTGGTTTGATGTTGGCCCTAGAACCTTGCCTTTTCAGCCTGAGGCAAATCTAGGCTCTAACATAGTGGCGACCATACTGGGGAAGAAAATGGTTTTCTTGTTGATTTCATTTGTTTTATAAGCTACAGACGGAGCCTGAAGTTATGCTAGGTAGCCTTTGAAACGCTATTGCTTTGCATTAGCGCAAGTAGATAAACGTTGCTTCAGTCAATCTCCGGTCTAGCTTGTAATTGTGACACTTGGCTTGTAAATTTCCCCAGTACATGTATCAAGTTCAGATCTGATTGTTGATGGTGGACAATGATCAGACACTGGCAAGGCTAAAATCATTCACCTGGTGACTCTAAATTAGTTTTGAGATCAGATCTAAAGACTCCACTAGAGGATGATCCTGACCAACAGAAACATGAAAGGACAATATGGACAGATCAGATATTCAAGTTGGAAGTTCATCCAAAACATTTTGTTCTTTGTTCTAAATTATTTCTTCTCTTTTCCCGAGAACATTAACAAGGCTTTGCAAAGTATACTATGCTTGAGAAAAGATCCCAGGCCTGCATTTGATTCCTTCCCTTTGAAGATGGTAAATGCCAAATATTTGCATGCCTTTGAGCTTGATCAAGACCCTTCTTCTGAATCTTGTGATAACCCTCTTCAGAGTTATGAACCTAAAGAAAACAAAACTGATCCTGTAGCTCTTCTATATACTCCTACACCTTATATAGTCCTGGATAGGTATAAACCTCTTGTTTTACCTTCTGTTCTTCATGCTTTTCCCAAAAACTATGATCTATACATGCCGAGGTTTGACGGTGAATGTAAGAATGTCAACTCTGAGCAACATGTGCAGAATGTTGAGAATTTTCTAGATCTTTTTGAAGTTGATGAAGAAGATGTCAGTATAAGGCTTTTTGCTCTTTCTTTGCAAGGCAAAGTGAAGAGTTGATTCAAAACCCTACATGATGCGAGCATCTCAGCTTTCCAGCAGTTCGTCAAAGTTTTTCTCGACAGGTGGATGATCGGACAGAACCTTTTCCTTATTATAGAAGAGTATAACCAGCTGAAAAGAATTCCAGGGGAGATAGTACAACAGTTTTCAGCCAGATTTAATCAAGTCTATTTTTCGATGCCAGCTGATATAAGACCTCCTCCTAGATCCGCTCTCTTGCACTACCCGGGTGCCTTTGATCCAGAAATGGAGTTTCAGCTGAGAGAAAGGAACCTTGCAACACTTCACGAGATGCAGAACAGTGCAGTAAATGTAGAGGCTCACTTTCTGATCCAAAGGGAAAGGTTGAAGGAAGAAGAAATGAAAAATATAGATCCGGAGGAATCGACATCTCTAGAAGTAAAGCTTGACATTTTAGTCAGTGCAGTGGAAGAGATGATGCAAAGGATCATCACAAGGAATGAGAATAATGTTCAAGCCCATGGCTCGCTGATTGAAGAAGAACAAGTTGCTGCTCCAAAACATTTTCTTTCTGATCCCAGTTGTCATAGATCTGATAATGATTGTCTTATAGATCATCTTGGAGAAGAGAGATCTGTTAATATGACATGCATGCTTGATGATGTCTTTTATAGTGATGATTTGCCTCAGTTTGATCAGTATGATGATGATTATGTTCTCCAAGCAGAAGCTAATCTTGCAGAAAAATCAGTAGCTAGTTTGTGGGAGGAGGAAGTTCACTTACAGCAACTCGAGTACAGTGATCAACCGATGCATATCAGCTATGACAATGACGAGGAAAGTGCAGTAAATTTTGAAGTAAGTGAAGGATCTTTGCCTTTTTGTTTTGCTTCGTTTCAGTTCATCAGAGACAACATTCATGCAATCAGAAATCAGCTGTCAACAAGTCTTGATTTGGACCCTCATGAGGGCGATGAACACTTTGTTCCAGACTTCTCATATTCATCTTTGTAGTCCCCAAATGCCATTGATTTTCCAGTTGCACATGAAGACTTGGAAGCTGGAACATATGCTCAGATGATGCAAGATGATTCCATACCATTTTGTTTCGAATCATTTCAGTTTTTGAAGGGAAAATTGCAGAGTACATCTTCAGTAAAAAATGAGCAGCATGTAGGCAATCATGTAATCACATTGGACCCAATAGACAATGGGTTGCAGCATTTTTTTCAAGTTTTACATGATCCACTAGCTGATATTTTGGATGAGGTTTGCAGTCAAAGTCCTTCTCCATGTGAGCCTGAAACGTGTACTGATATAAACTTGACCCGGCAGCTGGTTTTTTTGTCATTTTCAGCAGGAGTCTCGTTACAAAGCTCAGATCAAAGTTTGCATTCATGGTATGAAGAGAAGAGAATTAATCCATTGGATGAGCTAAGTCCCAGTGTGCATGAATTTCAAGATCCTTATGCAGTGTTTTTGGAGGCGGATATAGAATCCATAGCATTCAACGGATATGTTTCCAAGTTGTCATGGGAGTTGCCTTTCATTAGTTCTCTCTTGTTGTTCATAAGTGAGCACTTGCGGAGAATTCAAACAGCAGACGGAATACTTACTTGGTTGCATTGGTTGTTTCATTTCACTTGATCAGGTGATGAAAGAAACTGTTAGAGTAGGTTTTGATGAATAAGCTCCACTTTGAGCATCATTTCCAGTTTGTCGGTTGTGTTTAAGTATCAGGTCAATTTTTAGTTGAGTCATGAATCATTTGTGAGTCAGTTTTCAGTCTTGTTATTAAGTTAGTTTGTGTCAGTTTTCAATCATGCATTTTAGCTTGAGTTTTGATTCCATTGCCCAATGGATGAAGGCATTGTCTGCTCTCCCAAAGATCTGTCATTCTTGGCACCTCCAAGGAGCTACCATCCCCATTGGAGCCAATGTTAGTGTCAGTCTTTCCAGCCTTCCTCCAGTGATCAAACATGCTCTTACAAAGTGATTTTAAGGTGTCAAGGTCAAATTTTATCATTTCAGTGAGTCTTCAAGTAAAATTTGGTCACTAGGCATTAGGTCTAGGGTTTGCTTTCACTCCTTTCAAAGTTGTCCAAATGTCGGTCTATGTCACTATTCAGCTGAGTCTACCATCATTCAGAGGGTTTTCATCATCATTTCAGGTTCCAATGGGTCATTTTACACCTTGTTCATGCTTCAGTTGCGCCTAGGTAAGGTCATTTCCCTCTCCTAGGGTTTTGAAGGCAATTTCTCTTGGACGGTCAAATCATCAGCAAAACTTGTATCCTGATGTTCATCCACCTTCCCCTATCCTTAATGTACCTTATTAAACACTTCCCATCACTGAGATCCCCCGAATTCCTCATTTTTGCACAAACCCTAGTTTCTTGCTACAACTTGGCAATTTTCTAGGTTAGGCCTGTGTTTCACCCTTTTGGACCCCTTCCCCTCACTCAATTTCTAAGATTCCACTTTCCCCTACATCTTAATATCCCTCCCTACTTCCAAAAATTTCCTCAAGAATTTAGAAGCTCCCTATCCCCTTCATTTCGCCTCATTTCAACAAATCTCTTGTTCCACACATTGGGGTAGGTTTCACTCAAATGATGTTTCTGAGGAAGAAAAAATGAATTTAGGAAACCTGAGAGAGGCATTTGTCCACAACAGGCCAAGGAAGAAAAACCTCCTTCACTTTTTACACAGGTGTCACGGTTTTGGAGAAATGTCAAAAATACAGTTGCCTCGGGAGAATTGATGCACTTCTGAAGTGACCTTGGGAAAATCAAGTTTTCTCCTAGCTTGGTTGGCCAAATGACTTGATTGATGAGTAAAATGATAACTAGACACAAATATATTTCAAATGAGCTATCATGAGCTCAATTTGGAGTTGAGGAAGGCATTCAAAAGTTGACTGTAACAGCACTCTGCCTTTAGGAAGCCTCATTTGGCACATTTTGACCAGTCTTGGGAGATTTGATTTTTGACAAGGAAAATGAACTCCAAATTAAAAAATTCCAATTTTTTGGAAATTAGACTCAAATACCTTTCCAACAAGCTATCCTACGCCCAATTTGGACACTGGGAAGGCCTCGAAAAGGCTCCTGCAAAAAGGCACGGCGCACTGGGAGAAATTTTCCAGTGTAAATTTACACTGGCGTGGCGCACTGGGGATGCGCAGCGCATTGGGCTAAAAAGCCTGAAATTCATTGAAATCTTCCTCCAAATTCAAAATTATTCATTCCACAAGTAGGTACAGCCTCCATTTTTGTGTTTCCTCCAAGTTTGTGCTAGGGTATGGTGGTTGATGGATGGTGAATGCCAAAACAAAATCTCAAACCCTACCATGTAAAAATATTCATGTGAAAAGTGTTGTTTAGGGTTTCAAAAATTGTTTGCCACCAAGCTTACTCTTTTCCATCACTTTCTTTTCTCTTTGATTCTATTTTTTCCCTTGATGTCATTGTTCCCTATCCCCTAAAATTACTAAACCTCTATCCCAAATTCCCTTTCCCAAATTTCTAAATGTAAAACTCCAAACCCTAACCCTATACAAAATTCCCATAACATCCCATACTTCCCTAACTAAGTCTATCCCAAACAATCCCTTAATTCTCCACTATCTTTCCCTCACCTTAAACCCATCATCCTTATTAAATCCCCTGTTCCTCTACATCCCAAATCACTTATTTCTAAAGTCCTATTTTCCTATCCCTAAACCCTACCATACCCTATTACTCTCTCTTTCCCATACCATTTGCAAAATTCCTAAATCCCCAAACCTCACACTCCTAAAACACAATCAAGTGATTGTCCTCACATTGCAGACTTCACTTGATTGAACCATATCCTTACCCTCACTCCATTATACCTATTGTTCCATATTCCTCACAGCCCCTCATTTCCCTTTGGCATATTTGGCACTTGGAGACAAAGACATCAAGCCTTCATTTCTCATTTTCAACAAATCAAACATACACCTTGCAGCACCATGGAGATGGACACCGACACATCATATGACCAAGACAACGACTCTACAACTGAAACTGCATACACCAGGAGGGTACTGAGGAGGCGCAAAACACATGATCGGCTCCAAGTCTTGACCAAAGCTTCTTTGGCTGAGCATGGCACTTGATGGGGGACCTACAACCCAAATTTCAAGAAATTTGGAGCATTTTTGACATTTTGAAATTTTTTGCACTAAAAAACAGGGTTTTTCTCCCTGTGCGTCGCGCCACCTGGCACGCGCTTTTGCTAGGGAGCTCCAAACTACAAAAAGTTTATATTTTTGGATTTGGCATGAAAAATCATGACTGCTGGTGCATGGACAAGAAGTTTGGGCAAGTTTTGAGTTCTCAGGAGGTCAAAAACACTCAAAAAATGACCTCACTGCCCCTATTTTGACACACAGGAAGCAGTCTTGGGAGATTGAAGTTTTGGAGGGGAAAATGGGCACCAAATTCAGAAATTCCACTTGGGTTGGAAATTTGACAGGCAAGGCTTTCCAACAAGCACACTTGGACTCAATTTTGACTTCAGGAAGTGCCTCAAACTCAGCTTCAAATTGGTGCGGCACACAGAGGATTTTTGCTCAGTTTTTCACCTTCCAGCTCAGAAATTCGACCAATTTGACTAGTTTTGCTTTGTGATGTAATATTTTATCTATCTTGATGTAATTGGATAAACATGATGTAATTTTGGCACTTATTTACTTTTTCTAGAGGATTCATTCACTAAAAAGTGAAAATTTAATGAATGAATCAGTTTCCTACCTTACAGAGGCAAGTTGTTTTGACTACCTAGTTTTCAGTTCCTTGTTTAGAATTGGTTCAAAAAACTCATAGAATGATGAGCTCGACCCCTAGAGGCAAGGGAATAGGTTTGGCTTGTCTATATTATGTAATTTCTAAGTCATTCTCAGGGTTGGACACCTGGGATTGCTTTGGCATATCATTGTACATTCTATCTCTGCATTTTTGGCTAAGGAAAGACCAGGGTTTTGCAACACTGTTTGGGATCCATGTGGCTTTATGTTTTGATGGTGTGCTTCTCTAAGTAATTGTAAGTTCACTAGTGTTATGTGTATCATTTTCCTCTCTTTTCTTATGAATTTGAACAAATGAATGATTAAGGTGGAATCCATTAACTGCTATGCTCTGCCTTTGAATTTGTTTAGATTTCCATGTTTTCATCTGTTTAAGGAGAATTCTTGAGACTCTCTTGCTCTCCTTAGCTCCTCACCAGTCTGATCTATCCATTTCACTCAATTTAAAGCATCAAAACGATTGCCTTCCTTGCCCCAATCAGAACTCTGCAGAAACTGTGCCTCATCCCCGAGCCCAATTTTCCTTTCCCTGTTTCCAGCACAAAACCCCCAAAAAACTCAAATCAAACCCTTGTACTTAATACCTAGCCTAAAATTATCTTTTATTACAGTCATCTCAAGCCCCATCGATTATATTTTGCCGAGATTGACCCGGAGAGAGCCCTCTCCTGTCCTCGTAGGGCTAGCTACGAGGTTGAGCGTGGTTTGATGTTGGCCCTAGAACCTTGCCTTTTCAGCCTGAGGCAAATCTAGGCTCTAACACAGAGTAACAGTTACTAATAGCCATAACCAATCCATTCCAACTTTCTAACAATGAGCACAAAAATAACAAAGCCCTAACTTCATCATCAAAATTTACGCCTACAGAACTTAACTCACTAGTAACCGTATCATATTCATTTAAATGATTAGCAGTAGATCCACTTTCTGACATATTCAATTAAATAGAAGCTTCATAAGAAATACCTTATTTAAGGCCAATAGTTTTTTCATACAGTTTGGCCAATGTCGTCATTAAACCTTCTATTGTCATTTCCTTTGAAATGTTGAATGCCACTGACACTGCCAGACACAGTCGTATTGTTCATAGTTCCTTTCTGTCGAGCATATCCCATTTTTCGTCTGTCATACTCCTCAGCTTCTTTTATTTTCTGCTCAATGGTAGGTACAGATCTTTCTGATACAGATAATCTTCCATCTCCATCTTCCACAGCTGGTAGTTTTGGCCATTAAATTTCTCGACCCTGAACCTACCATCTTCCGCCATTGCTCCCACTCGAACCAGGAACCCTTCTCTCCTACGAGTTTATCAGCCAAATAAACCTTCGGCTTCGATACCCATTGTTAGAAATTAATTTACAGAGAAATGAAATACACAAATATTACGAAACACAAATACAGAAACGCATTAAATAAGAGAGACATAAATATACGTGGTTCACCCAATTTGGACTACGTCCACGGAGAAACAACTAGTTCTTCCTTTTATATTATCCAGCAAAATGAAGAGATGCAACCTACAACAAATTCGTTGTAATTTTTTCTTCGCTCTCACACAATATCCTCTCTTTATCTCACTCAGAATAATAATCCACAACTGCAATACAATTCCTTCATATAAACTAAGGGGGTGCCTTCTAGGGCAAAAAACCCTAAATTAACATAACTTCTACCATCAGATCATCTGCCTAATGAACAACTTAAATTGACTATGAAATTACAATATTTTATAAGGCAAATTTTCATCTATTTTTAGCTTTGGCGGAGCTACTCCCGAACTTCGGCCACAGGGGGGATCATAAAATTCGTCGTCACCCCACTTGGACCCCCCTGACAGCGATTAAACAGACAATGTTGCTGCCCCAATAGGAACAGGAATCCAATGCAACTGAAACAAAAACTTTGAACAATTAGGAAGATAATCGGGCTTCACACCCAACACAAGAAATGTAAAATAAGGCTTATGAAGTTACTTGTAGTTTGGGATTTGCTCTATTGGAATTTCTCCCTTAAAGAGGCAAGTGAACTTTTTTCTAGTAATAAAGATATAACATTTTGGTGTTATTTTGGTTCTTTATTTTCTATTGTACTGGTTTAAATTTAACTCTTTTTAATAATAAATATGAGTTAAATAATACAAAAATCATACTATATTAGATTTAAACTTTTGACAAATAATATATTTGATTATTTCTTAATGAAAAACTCAAGAAATATTATTTTTTCCACATACTTATCATGAGATAGTCACTAAAATTCATGTTTTCACATTTCTCCTAGCTAATATTACATCATGTTCACAATGATAAATACATGTCTACTTTAAATAATTTACTTATAAATACATAAAAATATATATTTATTTTACATAATCTAAATAGGAAAGAAAAATGCATCACCAAGTGTATTAGAAAGTCAAACAAATGCCTCTTAATCACATCACATTATTTATCATTTAATTCTTAGCCATAAAATATTTATTAATTCAACTTTTATTTATAATTACTATTGAAAAGAAAAGTCAAAACTATTCCATTATCCATGAAGAAAAAATTAAAACCTCTCATGCATCCATGTAAGCCGATTTGTTTCTCTTATGGTCCATAAAAAATGTAATCAAAATTTTATACATGCATAAGACCTCCTTTTAGTTTACATAATGTTGCAAGAACTGTAATTTAAATATAGTAAACATGACTTTACCTCTCATGTCAAGAATTTAATCTTACATATTAATACACAAATTTTTCATTGTTAAAGTCTTCATAGAGTTATCACTACATGATTTATATTGATTTTGAACTAAATAAAAAGAAAAAACATGTGAATTGATTAATAAACTAATAAGTATCTAAATTGAGAATAAATCTTCAATGTTGTTTCTAAATTCACTATTTTCTCATTTTGGTTATATTATTCTCATTTTCCTATTCGAGAAGGATTGTGACCTTTAATCCTTATTATCATAGATATTATACACAATTGGAAATACTTAGTTTTAAGTATAAAGATGTTTCCGCTACAAAAAAAAGTGTAAAAACATTTGTGAATCTTACCAATTATATAAATTGCCAACAAGACAAATAAAAAAGCAATGTAACTAGCGAAATAAAGAAAACAAAACATACAACAATAGTATAAATGATGAAATAACACAAGTACATATCACTTTTCATTGTCAACACCCTGATTATATTCCTCTCTTGGCATAACATTGTTGTTATAAAAAATATGAATTTATCTAGGGTTGTGTCTTAATATAAACCACCAATCCTTATCCAACACATATGGGTAAAAAAAACACTTGGTTGCAGTGTTTTGGGAAAACGTAAGGCTCCCTAGCTTCATGCCACATCTTCCTTTACATTATTCTAATCAAAGGTATCCCACCACTTGCACCTAAAAATAACACATTGGAATGAAGAGAAGTCCACTTGAATGATCTTTTGTATCTTTCCAACGTAACCTAACGTCCCCTGCATTAGGTTTTGATCATGGTGGCTAGCACGACTAGATTGGTTGAACTCAACTTCCACTTCACAGTCTTGTGTCATGCATCCATCATCGACATCCTCCGTGCAAAAATGATGTCCATATGCCCACATAGATGGGAACAAATGCACCTATAAAAAAGTGAAAAAATCACAATGTCATGTGTCTAATAACCCAAACATAATTAAAAATAAAATATATGTGTGTGTGTGTGTGTTACAATTCAAAGGTGCAATATGAAGTTAAAAATGTGCAGAAAGATATTATAATCACCAAGTTTTTACAACCAATCCCAATGTTTAACACATCCTCTTCAGCATGCAGGTAACAACTAGATGCACTGAATTTATCTTTGACTTGATCAGCAACCCAACAGTTAGGGCATGCCATTGGCATATTTTATTTTCATTGAACAGGATAAGGCATGCTTCTACCATTCAATCGTTTGAATTAATTCTTGTCACTGTCCCATTTCCTCCTCTTTTTCTCGTACAATGCGACCCACGGTTGTGTCGCTTCCATATTGTAAGGAATGAATTTTTTTATGGCTTCAATTTTTGAATTCGTTGATAAAATCAAACCAACATATATAGTACGTATGAGATCAAAATATGCATTAATATGAAGTTAATTCTAAATAGTTATTTTGTAGAAATTTGACAAGCAATATGCCACTTACTCTTTATCATGTGCCTTTTTTCCATTCATTTCGAGAAGCTCCCCTTCTCTTTTGTCTTCATCCCTTTTGTCTTCCTAAATCGCCACACCTGGCATGTTGTTGATATGCTTGATGTACTCATTGGCATAATAGACAGAATCATAGGATATATACCCATCTTCCATAGACCCCTTAGGCTTTTCCCTTTGTCGAACAAAACCTTTCAATTTCTTCATGTACCTCTCTAAGAAGAACATCCAACGATAAGAAACCACCCCAACTAATTCAACCTCATCTACTAGGTGGATTTGAAGATGAACCTGCAAGTCCATGAAACTTTTCGGCAATTCCTTCTCAAACATACAAATAATCTCAGTTATATCTTGACACCATCATGGAATGCTAGCCATATGAATCTCCTTTGATGTGATCCAATGTATAAATGGAGATAATTTAGATATGGCACATCGTAGGTATTGGGAAAATTCATGGTTCACACATCTACGCACGAGCAAAGGATAATGACACTACATAGTAAATAGTACATTATACAAAAATTAACTATAAAATATCCCATTGCATAAAAATAAAAATAAAAATTGTGTTTTTGACATATCTACTCTTAGAAGGTTCAAATAGTCATGCAATTTCAACCCCGATAAACGGTCTTCCACAATGAAGTAGCGTCTTAGTGAAGACCCATATAAATAAGGCACCCTCACACTCATTATAACTTCCTTTGACAAAAAAATATCATATTTCCTTAAAATCCATGGGACATCACCTTCTTTAAAAGACCAACAGGGACTACTCTCTCATCTAGTTTCTTGTTTTGGGCAATGTTTCTTTTTATTTTTTGAAGAATTAATATCTCTCCTAACAACTAGTTTGTCATTTTCTTTCAATGATATGTGCCTCCATAAAAAATATGGGACATTTTTAAATATATGCATGGGATCTAGTAAGTGGGAAACCTTAAGATGCTCCCAATATGGGAGCTCATAAAACACATATTTCATTTTCATCCCAATGGGAAATTTCTCAACATAGGTGTCAAATAATTCTGGATCATCTAACAAAGGCTCCCCTTTTGAATCAAACATTTCCGCAAACTCCTTCTCCTTCTCTCTCTCATATGCTCTAAGCCATTTGGCTAGTGTCATTATGGCAGGCCTTTGGGTTCTCTCTAGTTTACCATTGAAAGCAGATGTTTCTCTTCTGTAAGGGTGTTATTATGGGAGGAATACCATGAACCAGTCATACACTGGATTTTGTAGGTGGTCGGACCACCTAGTCTTCAGAGAAGGTCCACAACATTTACATCCATGATACCCTTTTGTTACAAGAACTGTGAAATTATTGTATACAGGCTAACACGTCATGAATATCAGAACAATTGTAGCTAATTAAATTAATATGTGAAACAATATTGTTACGTATATAAACAAATCAATAAAAATGTAATTTATCAGAGAAAACTCCTAAACCTAGATAATCATGTATGGTGTAAGCACATATTCCATACAACGTGAAATTCCTCTCTATTGCGATGGGTCTTGAAAAATCGTACACATGTATCCCTTCTATATATAAACAAATCAATAAAAATGTAATTTATCAGAGAAAACTCCTAAACCTGGATAATCATGTATGTTGTAAGCACATATGCCATACAATGTAAAATTCCTCTCTATTGCGATGGGTCTTGAAAAATCGTACACATGTATCCCTTCCCATAATTCCTTCAATTCATCTACCAATCGTTGTAAGTAGACATCCATATTGTTCACTTGTCTTCTACTAGGGACTATGAGAGCCAACATAAGATGTTCATTCTTCATGGAAAACCATGGGGGGGGTATTATTGTTGATCACTACCACATGCCAAACAGAATAGTAGGTGTTTTGGAGGGAATATGGGTTTACACCATATATGGCTATCTTGAGTCATAGACTTCTTACTTCATCCTTGAATTTTTCAGGCCATGTACCCTCTATATGCTTCATGGCTATTGAATCTGTTGGGATTCACATAACTCATTACTCACTTCTATGTGAAGCATGTCATCCTTGCAACATAGCTAATTCTTTGCAATCAAAGAGCCTTAAAATCCTTGGGATTATAGGCATATGCCTCAATATCTTATGAGGTTACCATGTGATTTAACCATTTTTTTTAAATTACGGTGCTTGTAATGCCCACATTTCAGACATATCTCTTTGTCTGCATATTCTCCTCTATATAGAATAGAATCATTCGGTCATTCATGATATGATATGTACTCAACACCTAACATTTAGAACATTTGCTTTGCCTCTTTGCAGCTAGCCAGCAAGACATTATTACTCTAAATAACCTTATCTTTGAAGAACCTGCAGTTGGTGGGGAATATAATTGTACAATGTCAACATTTAACATTTGTAAAATCAACCATTTTTAACGTTGATTATGTGACAATATTTCTTAAAATATAAGAGACTTGATCGATCATGCAAGTTAATTACCTCAATGTTTTCGAGAAACATGCATTTGACATGCCAAACTTTTCTCTCAAGTTGTACAGCAACATCGTTGTCCCCAACTGAGTAGACTTTGACTTGCTGCCAGGTCCAATGAGAGGGGTGGTGGAAGCATATTTTAGGCTTTCGAATAAGGTATCAGTGATATGAGCATCATCTCTTAGTTCATCGTTCTAGAATGCATCTAACAACATTTCCCGCATGGCAGTCGTATCCAATAAGTAATCATCCATACCAACCTCTATTTGATTATCTCCATTTCCAATTTGTGATGAAGAACTACTATTGTTCAAGTCATTCATAATCGGTGAATCTGTATGTAGTGGGAATTGAATAGACGGTTGATTCAATGATTCTTTGTATGCTTTCTCTTCGAGTCTTGCTCTTAATGCAACCTTTTCTCGAGTTGATGTTGTAGTGGGGTACACCGGAAGATGGTAGGTGGCTTTCTCATCAACACTATAATCCTAATTTCAAAAAATATTGAACATCATTAGTACAATATAAATGACATTAGTAAGCACGTAAATGCAATTGGTTTGTTAAAATTATATTATATTAAACAATTATTACCATCGTTGATCCAGGATTGCAGTTGGAAGATGTCATGTTACAATTTGCGGGGTGAATAGGTTCTCCATTTTCATCTACCTGTTGGGTTGTGTTATATTCTTTCCTCAACTAGCCTACGTAGTTAACCAGGGGGTTAGAGGGGGGCGGAGCCCCCCCTTTGTTGCGGTGATTGCGTAGCAGGGGGGTCACAGGGGGGGCAGCAACCCCCCCTGTCCGGGGGTTTGAGGGGGGCAGGTAGCCCCCCTCTACGGGGTCCAAGGCAGCGCCCTAGGGAAAAAAGATTTGGACCCTATATTAGGTTGGGCGGACCTACCTATGGTTTTCTGCATGGTTTTCTCACATGGTTTTGGAAGCGATGGTTTTCAGTCCATTGTTTTGGACACAATGGTTTTCGGTCCATGGTTTTGGACAGGATGGTTTTCGGTCCATGGTATTGGATGCCTCATCATGTATAAAAATGTTTTGTAAAATTGAAAGGAAAATAATGAAAAATCAATCTGGTAGTCCCGGTTTTGGGATCTAGGGGAAAATCTTTCTGTATGTGTTTTATGTGTTATGCTCTTGCATTGTTTATTTTCTATGTTTTAGAATTCATATGCAGGTAATTTTTGTACGAGGTTAAAACCTACACTATCACCTGCTTGCGATATGTTGTTCCTGATAAGAGCTTCCAATGTTTTTGAAACTGAGGAATATTTTATGCATCTAAACTCGATTCTAAATCAAGATCCTACAAATTTGGATATTTTTTTATTCAACTTGACATGGATTAAAAAAAAATCAATTAGATAATCGAAATATAAATAAAATTTGAAATTACTAGAGATGGAAAGGAAGAACTCTACAAAGGAATTGATCAACAATATGGAAGGAGCTAGAATTTGAAAAAATGTCCTTTTGATATTATTGAGATTTTTCCCTGCATTTGAGAAAAATCAATAATGAAATTTTGTGTGCATATCTAAAATTAATTTCAAGAACCATATAACCACAATCTGAATTTCAATATAGTTTTCAAACCATTTTTCAAGAATAAGGTGGCTTTGAGCGGAAAATGTATACTATGAAATACTATAATTCATATAGATGCATCCTTAGACATAATTTGAGATTAATGTCATTTTATGTGAAAATAAAATTTCAGATAACTCTTAAACCCTATCGATGCACTTATCAAAACAAATCTCACCGATGCGTTTAAATCATAACAACATTGGGGCGTTCAAATAATACTTGTTCCGGTTTCTGACATTTCAAAAAATATAAAACAGGTTATCATATCGGTGCTTTTGTAGAAAACCACATCGATGCATTTAAATAAAGATAGCACCGGTACGCACCTGTTTGTGGGATTTTGAAAATAAAAATAAATTCTACCATCTTGGTGTTGTACCAATGCATTTAAATACAAACCATATTGTTGCGTTAAAATATTAATTGCACCATTTCGGAATTTTGAATATATATATATATATATTGGTGCGTTGAAAAAAATTGGCACCCCAAGAATGTCAGTGCGCTTTTCTTGTAAATGCAATGCATCGGTGCTCTATAGTATCGAACACGCCGATGTTCGAAAAAAATAATAATTAAAATAAAATAAAAATGTAATTTTTTTTCTTTCTTTTTTTAAATTCAAAAATGAGCGACAATTGATTTTTCAAAATCTAATTTCATAAAGTCTTTTAAATAGTAAAAATTTATTCACTATTTCATTATTTTTCCCAAAATTTCAAGGGAATAATTTGCAAGAGAAACATACCAGGAGCATTGTGCAGCAGCAAAATACCTTGGAGCAGCAAAACTATTCAAAATATCAGAAACTGAAAGGTATGGTGATTCACTCAAAAACCTGCATAGTAAAAATTTAAAATTTTATTGTTGATTTCACTGATAAAAAATTTTACAATTTATGTTATGGTTTAATTAAAAGAGAGATCATTTACAAGAGAGACATACTGAGAGCACTATGGAGCAAAAAAGTATTTTAGAACCGCAGAAAGATCAGAATTTGAAAGGTATGGTGATTCACTTAAAACCTTGTATAACAAAAACTTTAAATTTTACTGTTAAAAAATTTTATAATTTTTGTTAGATTTATAAACAATTCAATAAATAAATAACAAAAAAATCATTAAAAACCTTATAATAAAAAATTTACTGTTGATTTTACTAGTAATTTTTTTTATGATCTTTGCTCCTATTTAAACTAAAAAAAAAAAAATCAATATTTACCTTAAACCTTTGCTTCTTATTTATGTGACTGCAAAATTTTACCTTAAGGTTTAACTCCCTCTGCCACTTCACAATTAGAGTTTTTCATTTTAGGCACTTTAGATTTAATGGGTTTGTGTACATGTTATATAAAGGGTGTTTGACATGTAAGGTAAGGGGATCACTTATTGAATTATATTAAAACCTTGTCAGCCCTGTCCATTTTTTTTAAACGGTGTATGTTCCGTGATGCGCTAATGTAATATTACGCACCAGTGTGCCCTGTATAATACAATTCACGGGTCTATTATAACATTGTCAGTTTTGTCCAGCTTGTTCATTAGTGCTCCCGGTGTAATATAACGCATTGGCGTGCCTCTGCTAAATAGCATTGTTAAGTCATTGCGGTGTGTTTATCATTACAAATTGCAACAAAATAATTTAAAATTATTTTAAAAAATTAATTTTCATTGATGATGTCGAACAATTAAACGTCCACGCACCACCTACCAGAGTTATTTTTGGCTGAAAATTATTTGATTGATGTATAAAATATATTTAATGGCTTCTCTATTGAATGTTACAGGTTGTATATTGATAAAAAAAATGTCTAAGAAGGTGTCAAGTAACAAAAATATTGGTCCCGGCGGCTAAACACCTACAAGCAGGCACAAAAGTCAGCAAGGCCACCAAACATTGGAGGCTGGCCAAAGCCACGGAGAGCATAGCGGAGCTCATAGCAGGGATGAGAGGCATAGTCTTCCAGACCGTAAGGAGAAAGGCGAATGGGTTGGCTGATTTTTTGGCAAACTATGGTGCTGACAACCCGAACAAAATTATGGACAGCTGTTGGCAGGAGGTCGCTTGCCCAATCATCAAGGTGACATGTGCACAGTTGGCAGAAACAGATTTACTCCAGGCCGGCCCATCCTAGTTGGTGAAGGCATCAGGCAACGGCACCGGAATGTTGATGAAACCGGTGAAAGGTGTAAGGACAAACCAGGCAACGGAATGATAGGACGTCTCTGGCGGAGGAGTTCCTGGCGGCGGCAGGCTGCTCAGAAAAGCGATTATCACAGATCAAGAAACAGAATTTACAGCATCAGCAAGATCACGAACAAAACACTTGGAGGGGATCCGTATAGCAAGGCTTCAATGACTTTTATGGCAATTTTGAATGAGGAGAGGTGGATCGAGGCTCCAAGTAGGAAGGTCGGGCATGCAGGTAATCAGGGCATATCAAACACCACTATCCACCATAGCTACCGGTCGAACGTACAAAACACATGGCACTATGTCAGTTGGAGTGGCTGCAGCCACTTTCATTCCAATTCGACCTGCATCGGCTCTGTTTGTGCGATCCTCAATCATACTTATTGTCATAGTACTCCCACCTCCAACGACATTAATACCATCCTCATGAGGATTCACAAGAGAAGACGCTATATAGCAGCGGGCAGTCACCCTGTTTTCGCCACAGTCTATTATGTTAGTGTCGAGCACGAGACCGTGAATGGTAATTGCTTAAGCTGGGAGGAGAACGAAGTGTTAGTTATGGATGCGGGAGGATGTCGTTGTGCTGCTGCAAACCGGGACCTTCAGGAGGCGAAGGGAGGCTATGAAACCCGAACAGCCACCAAGAACAAACGGAGAATTGCTGAACTGGAAGCAAAATCCAAGCAGGAGGAAGAAGGGCGAACGGAGGAGGAGATTGCAGAGGAGGTGGATTGGCTGAAAGACCCGGGAACCCCCTCGAAAAGGGCAACTCAGTTTGTCAGGACAAAGGCGGAGAGTTGGCGGACCAAGACTCTCATCGCCAAAGCTCTGGAGTCGATTGAAAAGGAGAAGCAGCACATTGTGACTGAGGTGAACCTCACGGAGGCTCAAATGGCTAAAATTATTGACTATAACAGCTCGCTGGATGGCCGTATCTCCACTGTGCATGAGGTTGTTCAGACAGTCAATAGGAAGCTGACTCTGCTCATTAGGCTTCTGAGAGACACTGTAAATTCAGCTCCCCTGACTCCGCAGCCGGCCACCACTGAGGTGCAGGAGACCGAATCCATTGCAGCCATGCAAGCGAAGGTGGACCGTCATGTTCGGGAGATAGGGCTGGATACCATCAGCCAAATGGGCAAATATATCTAGGGTAGTACCTTTGTTGTTCACTTCGGCTTTCTCTCTGTTTCGGCTTTAGTCTTACTGTGTTGCTGTCATATACTGTAATGTCTTGGTAGTATCGGTTTTAAGGGACTTGCTCAGATCGGGCCACCCTGCGCGGTGTGCTTTTGGTAGTTTCTTTTTGTTGAACTCTTGAGCAGGTGATTAGCTATGGATTATTGTATATCCATGCCTTCGATCTGCCTCTGCAGATTTTTTGTACTATACACTGTTTTATAATATAAACTTCTGACTTACACAAAAAAAACAAAAATATTGGTCCACACAATGATACCACATCGAAAAAAAGCAGAGAAGGCAAGTTCTTTGTAAATTATTTACAAAATTAATATGCTTGAACTATATGTGAGTTTAACTAATATGTATTGGTCAGTGTGTGTAATGCAGAGCCACAAAATAAAGAAGGTCGATAATTATTTCTAATCTAAGTGCAGAACAGAGTAAAATCTTAATAGAAAATTTGTAGAATGATGGATCAGGTAAATGAAAAAATACCATTCGATACGAGGTTTTTTTTTGAATTTTCATTAATAATATACTTATGAATCTTAGATAACATGTTTCAAACAATCTATTAATTCATATATTTTTAATATTTTACAGGGAGAAACAACGAAGTAAAAGATCAATGTCGTTCTAAGAAAAGAAAAATTATAGAACATGTAAATAACGATGAATTTGTCCTTAGCTCATCTGGAGTGATGTTGGATCTTAATGAGGGGGGGGGTTTACAAAACTATGAGGGATCTAATGGAACAAACGTAGAGATGTACTTTCCACTTACAATACAAAAATCAATCCAATTATTCCAAGAACCAAATTATATCTAAACTACAGGAAGTGTTTCCAGAGCAATGGTCAATGAAACATGTTATACTTGCAATAGAAAAAACATACAACAACAAAAAAGAATCATTCAAAAGGTAATATTCCTAATTAAAATGATTTTCTAGAATTATATGTATATATTACTACAAGCCATTCATTTATTAATATCAATTTTGTTATATTTAGTTTTCAGGAAGATTATGAAAATCTCAAATGATCAACAAGTTGATATGTGAAACATGCCAGTAGGAATATCCAAAAAAGTGTACAATGAGATGGTCAAAGAAATGGACATAATTGCATCATAGGAGGAGTCATCTCAACAACAACGTGCTTCAAATGTGTGTTATTATGATTGACTTTGTACATATAAAAAGAATAATTTAACACTAAATATTAATTTTCAAGTATTTTCTTACAAAAAAGAAAACAAAATGGAACTCATTCAATACATAAAACAGGACGACAAGGAAGAAAATGGTTGATATCAAAGTTTGTGAGTAATTGTTAATATTTCCTTATAACAACTCAAGGTTTCATTTTTGTATATTTTAAGTTGTTTTATAGCAACCATCCTTGAATTTCTTCAAATAGGTGTTAACATACAAAGAAGAGTTATCGGAAGAATTTATTGACATTGGGTTAGATATGGGTTGTGAGATGTTGGCATATCATAAATTAATTGCGGAATTTGCAAGTATATATGTTGTTTTACTTCTCTAAGTTTATAATTAATAGAACAAAAAAATCCTTTATATTAAATCTATGATTTATAATGGGATTTAAAACATGCAAGAAACAAAGTATGGAACTACACCAGCAAAAGACTTATTGCAACAAGGCATGAGACTTGGTTTTGAAACCATGTGTACATTTTATGGGTCACTTCTTGCTATGGTACATTTCTATTCGATTTACATTGATATATATTATTTACCTCAATTGTCATTATTCTCATCAATGTAGATACACTCATTACACTTTATTTTAATGCTTGCAGATGGAACAACATCAAGAAGACGAAAACAATCTATGCAATCAACAAAACATTCGTCCAAATAACCCAAGTCATGGAAGTAGCTTGAGCACTGACAACAGTTCCAGCGAAGAATGATGATCTATTTGGATATCAATGCAACATGTTGTATTTTTTGAAATAATTGTCAGTGAAAATCAGATATTTTATTTAATGTAATAGACAGTGTCCCAATTGAAAAACAAGGGGTTACCAATAACAACCACATTTTCTATGACAAAGAGCCTATTATTGATATATAATAAAATACAATTTAATTTATCCTAATGTGTTATCCAATGACATTGTGAAATCTTACCCCGCTAGTTAAATATATGGATGATTAAATATTATAATGAAGAGATGCAAAATTTGATAATATAACAAATTAATCCAATCATCATATACAAATGCATTAATCAAATTTTAATTTATATGAATATTGTTGTAAGATATATGTCTATTTTTTGATGAATAACGGATTTAAAAAATTACAACAATTGCACTGTTACAGGTCGATGTTTCCAAAAAGAGAAAATCTCATACAAAAAACTAGTGCGTTCATAACATAAACACACATCGATGCATTATGTTATATAAAATCACCTTGATGGCATCTTTGTTGCATGACCGGTGTATTTTCAGAAAACAATGGCACTGACGTGTTTATTTCTTCAAGCTCTTGTATTGATTGCAATTAACGCCCTGGTGCATTTTAATTCTTAACACACTAGTGCTTTCATAGAACTAATGCCTCGATCCTACAAAATATTATATCCAACCTTGGTGCATTATTAAAATTAACAGCATCGGTCCTTTTATATCCTTAGCGCATTGGTGCATTTATACAAACAATACACATCAACACTGCAAATTTAAATAAAAGCATTGAGTCTGCAATATTTTTTTGTGTGCCCTAGTGTCGTTCCTTAAAAGAACGCCCCAGGGTGTTTTTTGATATATATGCACCGAGGAAGTATACATTTCAGGCACCGGTGTTCTTTGCATTCAACGCCTCTGTGATTTTAGTTATGTATCCAACCCAGGTGCTTTTGATATATGCAACGCATCAATGCTACTTGTTCCGTGAAGCGCATTGCAAAAAAAAAACATTCGCTAAAACATTCGGTCGCCTATATTTTTTCAATTGTGATAAAGTTCCATTTTAATCTCTACTAAAACATCAGTTATATTAAACGAATGTTTTAGCAAATGTTTCTTTGATAATTTTTGCCAATTTTATAACACTAAAACCCTCCGCTAGAAGGCATTTTCCTTGTAGTGCACATACATTTTGTGTACATGTTATATATATTACATATTGTGATGTGATACGTGTTATAATTTACTTGTGATTGTGAATGTTGTTGATGGAACAAAGATACACTTTGTTTTAGATTAAATTTGATATTTTTCTATATAACTTAATTAAGACATATCATGCATGTGTTGATTTGTAAGGCATAGTACGAGCGTATGATTTCCGAAGTGGTTGGACCATCGATGAGAAACACGCTGGTGTCACACAACCACAGATCATGGGGCACCTAAAACTATGCAAAATATCTAGGGATGTGATAGGTGGTATCAGAGCATTTTTCAAATATGTTCAAAGCAAAAATGAATATATCCAAGCATGGATGTATGTCATTTCCTTGTTGCTTATGTTCACATGGTGATTTTCAAATGATAATTGGTATCTTCGGTAAGGAATGGGATAGCCAAAGGCACATATTGTGCTTTGTGGACATATTTATCAGTAGGAAGATGATATAGGAATGTGTGAATATGGGTGTATCACACTCCTTCGTGAAGGAAAAATTGGCAAGGGAACTTGGGTTGCAAGTAACCACCAACATGTTAATGGTGTAGGTGGTGAACTCTAAGGCTAGGGATGCCAAAGGTTTTGCTTCAAGTGTGCCAATTCAGATTGATAGGTGGAGTGGTTCAATTGACTTCATGGTGATGTCGATGGATGATTTTTATGTGATATTAAGGCATGACTTTCTCATGGGAAACAGGGAGATACTGATGTAGTGGTTGGATTGGATTGTTGTGATGGGTGACTATGAGACATGGGTTTTGTGCACAACCACATGGAAATTAGGAGGAAATGTGTAGCTTGTCTCTCCATGCAGCATGAAGAGGGAATCACAATGACCAAATGCCCAGTTGTATGTCATGGTGATAAAGGAAGTAAAAAATGAGGGAATGGGGATGCATATTTGATGCAGAAGCATCCGGACTTAGCCAGTAGTGTGATTGTATGTTCACATTTTGTGGCTTACAAGAGATGAATTTCATTGACCTGAGTGGTCAAAATCTGTTTTAGTAGAGAGGGTTGGATCTCTCGAATTAATCTTTATCTCAATTATTGTAATAAATAGAATATTGTATTATTTTTAGACTAAGAGATAAGTTGTTAGTATATGTGTGTCTCAGAGCTTGGAAATAGGGATTTGGTTGTTAGATTGATAAAAATAGGGATCAAGTTGTCATTACAGTTAGGATAGGATTTGATTCATAAAAGAAAAAAGAATGTAATGACAAAGGTATCACATGATTGAGAATAGAGTGTGTAAGCGAGAGTTTGAGTGACAAAGATAGGGTTTGAGATTGAACAGAGGTCAGACAAACTGTTGTAATCGAGCCGAGAGGGCCAAGACTCTGTAATTTACATTTTGTTGAATAAATGATTAAGTGTGGTGTTGCGTGTTAATCCTAGTGCAGAAGTTCATTCGTATCTGTGTATCAACATTATGGACTTAATCAGGTATTTTTCTCTGTTAAAACACTTTATTCATAAATCACATTCAATTAGTTTTAAGGGTTAATATTTAGCTTAAGCGCTAAAAATATTTCCTTAAACGCTTTTCCTTAAAGTATGAATTAAAGCATGTGGGTTGTATTTGATAAGTGGGAAGCGGTACCTCGCACACCCAAAAGGTTTAAATGGTATTGGGAAACTTCACGTGATTACCTTTGGCGGTCGAAACGTAGCATGAGAAAACCACTTTTCTCACATGCTCTTGACCTGGTATCGTTCATGCAAGAATCCGTGCAAGATTGCGTGATAGTCGTTGGATTAGATAGATCATATTAACGATGGAGATCGTCCAGGTAAGTTGGTGAGTGGACGACGCGATAATAGTTGGATCTGGAGGAGAGAAATCAACGGCACGGATTGAAGCGCTTGATAAAAGGAGAAGTCAACGAGGGACTGACAGTGATTGGTCAGATAAGCGGGACCCTCAGGGGGAAATACACGTACAGAACCTATTTGCACGCAGTTGATTGGCTCTAAAGCTAAACAGTAGTCGAATTATAGACTACCACCTCATTTTCATCAACCTCTTGTGTCATTTTGGTATCAGAGCACAGAGATTAAGTTTTGCTACAGTAAACATGCCACTGAGGAGAGGAGTTAGCATAGGTCGGGGGAGACCTGTAGCAAATGTAGTTCTGCTGGATGAGATCCAAAGTCTACGTACAAGGATGGAGACAATGGAGACTGCTCAGAGGAGAGAAACTAATGAAGGAGATGCCAGTGCTATAGAAGAATATTCTGAGGAAGAAGAAGAGGATGAAAGTGAAGCTGCCAAAGTTCTCAAGATATTGGGCAAAGCAAGTGGAAGACCAAAGATGGAAATACCTTTGTATGATGGGAATCTCAATGTAGAAGAGTTGATGGACTAGATCAGTTCATTGGATAAGTATTTTGACTATGAGGAGGAGGTTGATGACAAAAAGAAGGTGAAATTTGCAGTTACCAGATTGAAGGGTCATGCAGCTATCTAGTGGGATGATATACAAACATACAGAACAAAAGAAAGGAAGTCTAAGATCAAACAATGGGATAAAATGGTAAGTAGATTAAAAGCCAAATTTATGCCAAAAGATTATCAGTTAAATCTTTTCAGACAATTAAAAAATTTGAGACAAAATGGTAGGACTGTTAAAGAATACACATAAGAATTTTATAAGTTGAACATTAGAGTAGGACATGCAGAGGATGGTGTAGAAAAGGTAGCTAGGTACATCAATGGCTTGAGGTATGACATACAGGATGAAATTAGCTTGCTGAGTCTGAAGACAATTGAAGATGCCTATCAAGCAGCTTTGAACGTAGAAGAGAAGATGTTGAGGAAACAAAATCAAAGGAACAGGGGGAAAAGTTCAATAAGAGGTAGAGGAACTACCAAATCAATATTTCAGCATCGAGGGTGAAGTAGGAAGTTTAAGTAGTAGACCACAACAGAGAGGAGAATTTAGTAGAGGAAGATTTGCACCTAGAGGAAGAGGTCGAGGAAGAGAAATTCAGTGTTACACATGTGGAGAATGGGGACATGGATCATGGGACTGTCCTCATAATAAAGCAACAAATCAAAGAAATGTGAATGTCGCTGAGGCAAGGGAAGAAAAACCTAAAATTGCAAACAAGGAAGAATCACTTGAAGTAGGAGAATCCTTGTTGTTGAAAAGGGTATTGCTTAAGGCAGAGAAAGAGACAGGGGAACCAGCTCAGAGAAAGAGTTTATTTAGAACTACATGCACGTCCAAAGGAAATTGTTGTAAAGTGATAATTGATAGTGGGAGCATTGATAACCTTGTTTCTACAGAAATGGTGGATAAGATAGGATTAGTGAAAATAGTACACCGTACTCCTTACAAAGTATCATGGCTGCAAAAAGGACCAGCTTACTGTGGCAGAACAATGCAAGGTAGAGATCTAGATTGGTACTTATAAGGATGTGGTATTGTGTGATGTAATGCTAATGGATGTATGCCACATATTGTTGGGAAGACCTTGGCAATTTGATCGAAAAGCTATTCATGATGGGAGAAGAAATACTTGCACTCTGGAGAAGGATGGAAATAAACACACACTGTTGCCATTAAAGGATGAAGCGGGCAAAGAAGCACCTGGAAACAGTGTTATGCTTATGAGTGGGAAAGAATTGCTGCAAGAAGTCAAGAAGGATGAACAGGTACATTTTGTTGTCATAAGGATACCTAAGGTAATTTTAACTTCCACAAACTTAGATGATTTATCTAAAGAAATAAAAACTTTGTTGAATGACTTTGTTGATATTATTGTGGATGAGTTGTCAAATGCATTAGCACCAATCAGGAGTATTAGTCATCATATTGATCTGATACCTGGAGCAAGTTTGCCAAACAAAGAAGCATACATATTAACTCCTCAAGGGAATGCAGAAGTTGGAAGACAAGTACAAGAACTGATGGATAAGGGATTAATCAGAGAGAGCCTTAGTCCATGTGTTGTGCCAATAGTACTCGGTCCAAAGAAAGGTGGTGAATGGTGTATGTGTACAAATTCCAGAGCCATAAACAAGATTACTATGAGGTATAGATTTCATTTACCATGCATGGATGATTTGATGGATTGTTTAAGTGGGTCAAAGTATTTTTCTAAAATAGATCTAAAGAGTGGATATCATCAAATAAGGATTAGAGAAGGATATGAATGGAAGACTGCATTTAAAACAAATAGTGGTTTGTATGAATGGTTATTGATGCCTTTTGGACTCACTAATGCACCTAGCACATTCATGAGATTGATGAATGAAGTCTTGAAGGAATATGCAGGCAAGTTTGTCATTGTTTATCTTGATGATATTCTAGTTTTCAGTAGAAGTAAAGAAGAACATCTGGAGCATCTTAAGTTGGTTTTAAGAACTCTGTAGAAAGACAAACTGTTGATAAATCTGAAGAAATGTAGTTTCATGAAAGAAGAATTAGTCTATTTTGGATTTGTAGTTTCTAAAGAAGGTTTGAAAATGGATCCATAGAAAGTCCAAGCAATTTGGAACTGGTCTACTCCAAGAAACATATTTTAGGTAAGAAGCTTTCATGGTCTTGCAAGTTTTTATTGAAAATTTATCAGAA
This sequence comes from Pinus tabuliformis, assembly GCA_031772625.1. Classification (NCBI taxonomy): domain Eukaryota; kingdom Viridiplantae; phylum Streptophyta; class Pinopsida; order Pinales; family Pinaceae; genus Pinus; species Pinus tabuliformis. The sequence continues at coordinate 691,491,379 of CM062814.1, read as the reverse complement.
GTTTTAGTCAGATTTGTACACCAATTATTCAAACAATCAAAGAGACTAATCAACCATTCAAGTGGACAGAAGCAGCAGACCGAAATTTTAAGTTGCTGAAGAATAAAATTACAGAGAAACCAGTTTTAGCTTTACCTGATTTTGGGAAAGTTTTCCAAGTTGAAACTGATGCTAGTGGAGTTGCAATTGGAGCATTTTTGAGTTAGGAATAAAGACCAATAACCTCCTTTAGTGAGAAAATAAATGAATCTAAGAAGAAGTATTCTTCTTATGATAAATAATTTAATGCTATTGTGCAAGCTTTGAAAAAATGGATACATATTTGCTACCAAAGGAGTTTGTCTTGTATTCTGACAATCATGCATTACAGTTTGTAAAAAACCAACCAAAATTGAACCAGAAACATGCCAAGTGGGTAGAGTTTTTACAGAGTTTTACTTTTGTGATAAAACAAACAAGTGGTAAGTTGAACAAAGTTGTTGATGCTTTGAGCAGGGTAAATTTCATTGTGCAAGAATTAAAAGTCGGTGTTGTAGGATTTGAAGAAATGGTTGATATGTATAAAGATGATGCAGAATTCAAAGATATTTATGCAGTTGTACAAAATCTAGTAGTTCTTAATAGAAGCCAATGGTTGGATTATCTTATCCCAAGAGGTTTACTATTTAATAGGTAATAAATTGTGTATTCCCAAATGTTCTATGAGGGAAAACATAATCAAGGAGAAACACGGTGGAGGATTATCTGGTCACTTTAGACAAGACAAAACCTTTGCTCAGGTAAATTCTTTTTACTATTGGCCAAATATGCAAACTGATGTTAAGATATTTGTTGAGAAGTGCAGGATATGTCAGCATGCTAAAGGGAGAAGCCAAAATACAGGATTGTACCAACCATTGCCAATACCAGACCGACCATGGGATGCAGTTAGTATGGATTTTGTTTTAGGGTTACCTAGAACTCAAAGAGGGAATGATTCCATTTATGTTGTGGTAGATAGATTTTCCAAAATGGCACATTTCATTGCATGTAAAAAGACTAGTGATGCAACACATATTGCTAATCTGTTTTTTTCAGAAGTTGTAAGGTTACATGGATTTCCTGTAAGTATTGTGTCTGATATGGATACAAAGTTTGTTGGGCATTTCTGGAGAACTCTTTAGAAGAAACTAGGTGCCAACCTTAGTTTCAGTTCAACATATCACCCTCAAATAGATGGACAGACCGAAGTGGTAAACAGAAGCTTGGGAAACATATTGAGAAGTTTAGTGTATAACAATTCTAAGCAGTGGGATTTAGAACTTGCTCAAGCTGAGTTTGCTTATAATGACACTCCAAACTGAAGTACTGGGATGAGTCCATTTCATATTGTTTTTGGAATGAATCCAAGAGGTGTGTATGAACTCAGAAATTTGGGTAAACAGGAGACAAGAAGTGCAAAAGCTGAAGAGTTTGCAGAGAAGATGCAAAGACTACAAGAAGATGTCAAAGACAGAATGCAGGAAAGCAGTGGAAAATACAAACAGAGAGCTTATATGAAGAGGAGATAAAAGGAATTCCAAGTGGGAGACCTAGTGATGGTATACTTTAGAAAAGAAAGATTTCTTGTTGGGACTTACAATAACCCAAAGATGAAAAAGATAGGACCATGCAGAATTGTGAGGAAGTTTTCAACCAATTCTTATGAAATTGAATTGCCAAAAGGGATTGGAATATCACCTATCTTCAATGTTGCAGATTTGTATCCTTACAAGGAGACAGAGTAAGAGCTACAGAAGGAACCTGCAGGAGATGAAGTTCAAACTTTAAACTGGGAAGAACAAATGCCAAAGATAGTCAAGAAAGAGGTGAAAGTTGTTTTGGAGAAGAGAGTATCCAAAAGAACCAGAGGACATGTTAGGTCCCTATACTACTACTGTAACCCCTTATTGTTATTAGTACAACCCCCTTATTATATTGTTGTGCCCATGTAGTCCCCATATTGTTATTATTGTACCCCATAGAAACCCAGTATTGTTATTATTGTGCCCTTACATTATTATTGTTATGTTGGCTTTGATTATATTATGATCCCTTAGACTCCTATATATAGAAAGGAGGTCATTTCATTTGCATCATCCAAGAATTTTTCATTTGTGTAATGTAAAGGAGGTTTCCCCTTGAAGAGGCTTATTTCTAAGGCGTTTATATATCTTTTCTATCTTTTTGTGAGCTAGTTTCATAACAGGACAGGTTTATTTTCAGTATCTAGTCAAATGGAAGGGACAACCAATGGAGGATGTTAGTTGGATAAAAACAGCAGAATTACAGAAGTATGGAGTCATTCCTGAAAGTTTGATGAAGGATTATTTTCTTCCCCGGGAGTTTGATGCAGGAGCATCCGGACTTAGCCAGCAATGTGATTGTATGTTCACATGTTATGGCTTACAAGAGATGAATTTCATTGACCTGAGTGGTCAAAATTAGTTTTAGTAGAGAAGGTTGGATCTCTCGAATTAATCTTTATCTCAATTATTGTAACAATTAGAATATTGTATTATTTTTATACTAAGAGATAAGTTGTTAGTATAGGTGTGTCTCAGAGCTTGGAAATAGGGATTTGATTGTTAGACTGATAAAAATAGGGATCGATTTGTCAAAGAAAAAAGAAAAAAGAATGTAATGACAGAGGTATTAGATGATTGAGAATAGAGTGTGTAAGCGAGAGTTTGAGTGACAGAGATAGGGTTTGAGATTGAACAGAGGTCAGACAAATTGTTGTAATCGAGCCGAGAGGGCCAAGACTCTGTAATTTACATTTTGTTGAATAAATGATTAAGTGTGGTGTTGCGTGTTAATCCTGGTGCAGAAGTTCATTCGTATCTGTGTATCGGCGTTTTAGACTTAATTGGGTATTTTTCTCTGTTTAAACACTTTATTCATAAATCACAATCAATTAGTGTTAAGCTTTAATATTGAGCTTAAGTGCTAAAAACCTTTCCTTAAGCGTTTTTCCTTAAAGTATGAATTAAAGCACGTGGGTTGTATTTGATAAGTGGGAAGCAGTATCTCGCATGCCCAAAAGGTTGTAAATGGTATTGGGAAATTTCACGCGATTACCTTTAGCGGTCGACACGTAGCACGAGAAAACCACTTTTATCACATGCTCTCGACCTGATATCGTTTGTGCAAGAATCCGCCCGAGATTGCGTGACAGTTGTTCAATTGGATAGATCATATCGACGGTGGAGATCGTCCAGGTAAGTTGGTGAGCGGACGACACAATAACCTTTGGATCTTGAGGAGAGAAATCAACGGCGTGGATTGAAGTGCTTGATAAAAGGAGAAGTCAACAAGGGACTGACAGTGATTGGTCAAATAAGCAAGACCCTTAGGGGGAAAATACATGTACAAAACCTATTTGCGCGCAGCTAATTGGCTCTAAAGCTAAACGGTAGTCGAATTATAGACTACCACCTCATTTTTGTCAACCTCTTGCATCACTATTCCACTATATATTTTTAATTTTTTTGAAGCGTATGTGAATTGGATGCAAAATGAGTTTCCAATGGTGCTCCCACCTAGATTAGTAGTTAACCATCACATTGAGCTTGATCCAAGACTGCATCCACCAACATGAACTCCTTGCAAGTTATCAAGTGCCAAGTTGGATGAATTGAGATGTCAATTAATAGAGTTTACTAATGCATGTTTCATTGGTCCTTCTCGATCCCCATATGGTTCTTTAGTTCTATTTAAGAAGAAGGGTACCAATGAGATGAAGATGTGTTTGTACCATAGAGCATTGAACAAGCAAATGGTAAAGAACACATACCAACTTCCACTTGCACCAAACTGCTTCGACAAGTTGGCTAAGGCCAAAGTTCTCATGAAGATTAATTTGAGATGGTTATTATCATGTGAAAATAATAGAGGATGATGAGGCAAAGACAACCATAATGAGGAGGTATGGAGTTTTGAGTTCCTAGTAATTCCTTTTGGCCTATGTAATGCCCCAACTATTTTCTCTACTTTGATGAATGATGTTATTTATCCCTTCTTAGACAAGTTTTTCATGGTATATTTTGATGATATCATGGTATTCAATGAGAACATGGACTAGCATATGAAGCACCTGGAACATATTTTTGAGGCCCTAAGACAGAATCAATTGTACTTGAAGAATTCAAAGTGTATGTTCACTCAAAGTGAGATACTATTTCTAGGCCATTGGGTTGGACAAGGATGTATTTGCATGGATCCCATGAAGGTTAAGGCAATAGAGGATTGGGAGGAGCCTCGTAATGTCAGTGATGTGAGGGTATTCATAAGGATGACTAATTACTACAAGAAGTTTGTTTAGGGCTATTCTAGGATCATTGCACCACTAGTAGATTTGTTGAAGAAGGATAGACCTTAGAGGTGGACAGAAAAGAGCAGGAATGCATTTGAAGTTATCAAACATAAGATTGTGATAAATTGTGTATTGAAGCTTCCAGACTATGAGAAATCATTTGATCATATTTCACCATTGGATAAGTTTTGATGCATGATGGCCACCCCATAGCTTTTGAGCGCAAGAAGTTAAAGGATGAGGAGAGGAGTTATCGTGTGCATGAGAAGGATATGACTACAGTCATGCATTATCTATAAGTATGGAGAAATTATCTTATGGGAAATCCATTTGTGGTCAAGACAGATAACATTGTGATGAGTTACTTTGAGACTCAACCGAGATTTTCGCCAAAGCAGGCACAATGGAAGGACTTTTGGTTGAGTTTGATATGACCATGGAGTATAGGCCGGGAAAAAATAATATGGTTGTACATGACTTGAGTAGGAAGGCACAATTAGCAGCACTTGAGGAGGAAGACCTACCTATGCAAGGCAAGAGTTGGGTTTGGTTTGTTGATGAGTCGTAGAGGAGGATTTGAGAGGGTTTGTAGATTGATACTACAATGAAGAGCATTACAAAACAGGTGAAGGAATGCAAGCTGAGGAATTTCTTGATGTGAGATAATATATTGTCCTTTGGTTCATGCATCTAGGTTCCTGAGACAAGTGGTCCCAAGAGGGAACTCTTGAAGGGGTGTCATGACTCGCCTTGGACTAGCCACCCAGAACAATTAGGATACTGGCATTATTGGAGAGAGCTTACTTCTAAGAGCATGTGAGGTGACATGTAGAGGATTATGTCCAGGCTTGTATTGTGTACCAACAAGACAAGTTGGACACTAGAGTCTAGGTAGTATTGTTACAACCTTTGTTGATTCTAAACAAACCATGGACAACTATCTCAATGCATTTCATATCACAAATTCCTATGGTACAGGGGCATAATTGGATTATGGTTCTTGCCAGCCATTTTTCCAACTATGCCATCTTCATCCCATTAAAGGTGCCATGTAAGGCAGAATAAATGGTAGAGAATTTCTTCAAACATGTAGTGAAGTATTGGGGTCTTTGGTTGAGCATTGTATGATATAGAGATATGAGGTTTATAGGGAAGTTTTGCACTACACTATCCAAACTTGTGGGGACACAATTGTTACATAGCTTCAATTTTCATCCGTCGATAGATGGGTATATGAATTGTATAAAATATTTGTTGGAGGACTATTTAAGACATTTTGTGAGAAACAATTAGGAGAATTGGCTAGATTGTTGGATGTGCCAAAATATAGCTATAATTTGTAGAAGAATGCATCGATAGGTTACAGTCCATTCGAGATAACCAATGGGAAGATTCCCATGAAGCCACATATAATCATGCAAGGTTATTACGAGAGTAGTCCCTTAGCCTTGGGATTCATGAAAAGACGGCATGAGAGGTTAGAAATGGATTAGGTGAATTTGATAGAAGCAGCAAATAGGATGAAGAAGTGGTAAGACTGAGATTGGTCCATAGATGCATAGTTTTGTGTGGGTTGTTTTGTCTTTGTTAGGATGACCAAGGAGAAGTTCCCACCACTTATTGGGATGTCTAGATTGTTGGTATAGAGGTTTGAGGGACTATTTAGAGTTATCAAAAGGGTTGGTGATATTGCTTATAGATTGGAGTTTCCTTTCCATATGCAAGCTTTCCATATATTCTTTCTTATAATTCGGTTAAAACCATGTCAAGTTGAGATGGATGATCTATGAAAAATGGAACCACCACATGCATTGGACTTGATTGTCAATAATATGTATTTGGAGCTTGAGGAGATATTAGATTAGAATAAATTGGCTATTAGAAACAATTGGAAGAGAGAGTATTTCATTTAGTGGAAGGATGCCTTAAAATAACAGAATGGATGGGAGACTCATGAGTCATTGTGGAGATGGGAGAAGGAACTCCATGAATTTGACAATAACTAGTTGGTGATTCAAGGATTACCAAGAATGGCAATGACTCATAGTGGGGGAGGATATTAGGCCCCTAGGCATGTAGGTCTGCCCACATACCAATCGAGAACCTCGGGCATTTATACATCACATTACTAGATCGAGACAAGACGGGTTGGCATGTGGGCGCAACACTAGGCACGCACACCCAAAGGAGACAAGACAACTTTCCGTGTGGGTGCAAAATAGGGGCACACACCTAACTGAGAAAATGTGAGAATATGATATATACAAGCATCTAGGAAAACTTTAAGACGTGGCCAAAAAAATACTTGGATTTGGATGCCAACATGATGGTCCATGTGGAGGATTACTGGAATCCATGTGTAAGGGTTGCTAATGTGGCTTTGTTGAAGTGGAAACTAACTTGTTAGACTAACGTAAGGATAGATGTTGATGGTCTGGCTTGCCAATGTGGCATACTAGCATGGCACATAAGGACCAGAAAGATGATGTGGAAACTGATGTGGAGCCCCCATGGCAACATTCATGTGGAGATTGGGAGATTGACATCTAAAACTGTGCAAAATTGGTGTTTTTATGTTCTTCCGGATCCATATGTCCCCATGGTGAGATTTCCTAGTGTGTTGGTTATTTAGGACTCTCGGTGCTTGGTTAATAAGTGGTAGTTGACAAGAATTGGGGAAGTCCTAGTAGTTGATGATCCATTAATAGATCCAGACTGATTCAGGAAAAGGGGGTGTTATGCATCCCAATTTCCATTTGACAAGTACATGCCATATGACAAGAAAGTGAGGTGTCTATAATTAATGGATCCATTCATTGGACCAAGATTGAAGAACATGGAAGGAAAAATGTTAATAAAAGGTGTTTTGCCTAGTGGTCGGTTGACAGTTATGATCACTAGCAAATTGGGTAGGTCAACATGTTCAACTATGAATGTGGCATTTTATGATGGGAGACAAGTGGGAAAAGGTTGCCACATGTCAAATTTATGGGTGTTTACATAACATTAGTAGAAAATATTTTGAGGGAAATAAATTTGTACCCAAAACTCAGAAAAATGTAAAATTTATATCATTAGAAAGCTTTGGATAAGTAAAATATGATGATGACTTCAAAAAAACAGGTTCATGATGATTACGGAAAGTGGAAAAATTTCATACATAAAGTCACCTTAGGGGTTAGGCATGTTACAAAATGATATGAAAGTTGTGGTTAAAACTCTAGGCCTAAATGGGTCAAAGATGCACCATAGAAAATAAAAGTGGAGCAAGATAAAGCTTTATTTATGTGTCACAGCAGTAGCACTTCTAGATCAAACCTTGGGAAGAAGGTTGTGTTGTATAATAAGGATCAACTATGAGAAAGAATACTTCCTTGAGAAGGAAATGCATCACCTGGAAGTTGTGCCTTGATGAAGGTTGTTTAATGAGGGAGTAACTCATGTGTTTGGTGTGATAATGAAATCAGCTAGAAAGAATAAAATATGAAAGGTGCGGTGATTTTACATGCATACATGATAAACACATATGAATATGTGTGCATGCATGAATTTTGATATCATGGGAAACAATGTTGAAAGAACATTGCCAGAAGGTAGGGTTCCATAACTTAAAGCAACGATTAAGGCAATCATGAAGTGCATTGCTGAGATGTGGTTTTGTATGAGTAGATCCAATTTGGGGAATTCATATGAGCTTAGTTGGAAGAAAAAATAATTATGACTTGTAGGAAATCTTGGACAATGGGAATATTTCCTAACAACCTTATTGTAAGGTTATGAATTCCTTTGAAGGGTTAAGGAATAGCTCTTTATGAGAGGGTAGTGTGGTAGTGGTCATACTTGAATATTCTAGGAAATTTATACTCTTGGGAGGGTTAGGAGGTAGTTCCTTATGAGAAGATGGTATGGCATTGGCCATACCTAGACTTCCTTGGAAGATTTTGTCCTTGGAAAGATGTTGTGACCATGATCAATATTTCCTTGTGAATGGGAAGTTGATCAATGATGTTAGAGCCTAAAAGGTTGAAGCTAGTATGCTAATCTAAGTGATTTTCTTGCATTGGGTGTGCATAATGGAAAGGCCCAAGTTACAAGGCCTTGGTTCTATTTCCAAGGTAGATGAAATAGACAGTAAAGCATGGCTCCTTGAAGAGGAAGAATAAGGGATGTTGAAGCATGGAACATGAAGGAAAATTTAATAACAAGGAATGTGTTTATTATGATTTTTGAATGTGTGAGGATAGATTTGAGTATTATCTAAATTAAGAAGCAAACATAAGACTTGTCAAGGAAAAATTAAAGAAGGAGCCAATTAGTCTCCTTGAGAAAATTCAGAGCTAAGCATAAAGGTCGATGGAAACCATGTAAGTATAGGAATAAGATCTACTACAATGGTCAATACATTGAAAGAATTGGGAAATAATTCCTTCAAGTTAAGTTATAATTTTGTTGACTTGTTTTTACTAGTATCATGTGTTGTATGGATACCCAAGAGGGGTATGGTTGAGGCACAAAGCTGCCAGTCCATGGGAAATGAGTTGGATCTTAAAAATATTTGCACAAGAAAGCTAACATGATGGATAATAGTAAATCTATGTGTGTAAGAGTTGTCATGATGAACCACAGCCAAATCTATGCATTGAGAGTTGTCATGATGGACAACAATTGGGTAAGTGAGTAATATGCACACAAGTTGAAGGAATTTTTCATTGTAAATGCATTGACGAACTCAAGGTTTATTTGAAAAAGGAAGAAAATGCAAGTTTGTATTATGCACATAAGGCCATGAGAATTAGCTAAAGGCTTCTAAAACCGAAACAACTCGATTGGTATTATGCATGTATGTAAAAATGTTATGATAGTGTTCATGTAAATGGTTGAAATGGTGAATTGGTCATTAACTCATGTGTATGAGTAGAGTGCAAGGAATATTTCTCAAGTGCAATAGGTGTTTGCAGGTTAAGGTAGTCAATATAAAAAATACTACATTGAAACTTTGTTAAGGGTGAAAATATCTAAATTGAGATGCCTAGAAGCAAGAAATATTTGAAAAAGCAATTAATGAAACCAGAACCTATGTTTACCATGAATTGCTACGTAATGATTACCAATGGATGTTTAGTAAGGATTTTGTGCTCTCCTAACATAAGAACATATTTGAAAACGTGGTGAACCCCAGTATTTCAACAAGAACGCTACAACTCCCAAGGCTACCAACTTTAATTATCAATATGGAGTTCCTACAAACATAAGAGGTGTCAATAATATATGCACAACATGCAAGGTTCTACTTAAGCTAATATGAAGCAATGAAGTGAATCAAGATAAACATATACCACTTTGGAAGATTCAGTAAATGGAAAACAACTTATCTTAACTTTGAAAGAAAACAAATGACTGAAATATAACCTATTCTACTGTAGAGAATTAAATGACATGAAAGAAACCCTAATCTGATTTCAGAAAGTAAATGACAAAAGAGTGACCCTTAATCTAGTTTGTAGGAAATAAACCTATTCTATTGCAGGAAAAGGAATGACTAAAGTAAATCTATTATGCTTGCAATAATACAATCAAATGCTCAAGAGTGTTGAAGGTAAATCACTTTCATTATAACACATAACATAAGCAATATAACCTAGTTGCATAATTGAAGCTACAACTATGAAACCAAAGTATCTAAGGGGTATATGGTGCTCTCAAGTTAATCTTCAAGGCTTAAATGACATTATGGAATGACGAGAAATGAAATACAGGCTTTCGCTGCAATTTTATAAATGATTTGAAGAAATTTGTGTGTTGCTACAAGATCGCTACAGGATGCCATGTTTCGCTACAAGAAAGCATCTGAGAGAAATGTTATGGGGTCTAGTAGTGGTTTTAACATGGAGGAAGGTGGTGAAAGGTTATGGAAGGGTGTAGGAGACCTCAACAAGCCTGGACCTGCTCAGTGAACCAACTTGTGCAAGGAAGAATCAAGACTAGAAATATTTGTAGCTTGGTGAGGCAGTTTCCAACACATAGATAGTTTGCAGAAATGATGAGTAGTGGAAGGAAAGGTGTTGAAGGAGGTGATGTTCATGCATGAAAAATTATGTTAATCTAATTTTATGAACCCATGTATTCCATCTGCACACAAATTACATGTTCCGTTGATGAAGGCAAGATTATTAAGTAACTACTAAACCACTAATTCTAGAAAACAAAATTACAGTGAAGGGATGAGTTTAATTTAGAACATAATATATTTATTACATAAAATAAAACTATTTTTGGTGCTTATCAACATAGGGTGCACAACCAAGCTTCAATAAATAGCTCACTTATCAACCTGCAGAGACAATGCTTTTCTCATAAACTAGATTTGCATAAAATCATAGCTAGACTAAATGCATGGAAAAGAAATGTACAAAGGAAGGGGCTTGAGCACTTGGGTTGGGCCCTAACCCAAGGAGACTCAGGTCCCTTGAAGCAAACTTAGGATGAGAACAAAATAATGCTTTTCATTAACCTCAAAAGTGTTCAAACATGTAACATAACAATGGAAATAACAAGTATAAGTCTCCTTCTCTGATAATCACTATCTTGCCTATGGAATTTGAATCCATACTAAGTTGTAAGGCTCTCTTATTTATACAAAAAGTGGGTAAGGGACAACCTTGTTGAAGGGAGGACTACTTCCCTCCAAAACTCCTAAAAAGGTGGATTTTGTCTCTTAGTGTACTCGCAGCCACTGAGAGGTAGTAACTGCTTAGGATCCATTCGAGTTGTTGATGAACTTGTAGCAAGGAACAAGCCTCCTTGATTCTCTCATGCTAGTCTCCAACATGTTTTGCACAACAAATCATCAATATCTTGCACATTTAATGCATTAGGCCACATGGTATAGCAAATATATCCTAACCTTCCTAAGAAAACATTATAACTTCAAAAAGATGTTATCAAGTGAAGAAGGATAGGTTAAAATATGCCAAAGGATAGTTAGATGGGCCTTGAATTATACCTATTTGGGAGGCCCATCAAAATGATCAATTGTTTAAAGCATTGCTATGTAGAAAAATAGATGCTCAAGCTAGAGAGCAAGAATAGCAAGGGAGAGGAAACTCCAAAACATCTTAGCAAATGTTGGACGGCACAAAGGATTGTGCAAAGAAGGGGATGCATGAACTAAGAAGGTGAATATGACTCATAAAAGGAACCTGAAGGGGGTGTAAACAAAAAAACTTATGAGGTGGTTAATAAAGCTCAAAAACAACCATGCAAATAAGAACAACTAAAGACAAAAAGTTGAAATGGCATGAAATTATGTGCTTGAAAAGAGAACATGATTCAAGGTTTGAGTGTTTGGCTTAAGAATGTCGATACAAATAACAACAATTAAAGACTAAAGGCATGAAAAGAATGCATTGATGTACTTGGGAAGAGAATAAAGTTCGAGGATTGAGCATTATCATTATACATATGTAAATTATGCACTAAGGTCATTGCATAAATAAAGGGGGGAGGAATGTAACATCCCTAAGGTGATCCCTTTCATATAAATCAATATCTTACTATTATGCTAGTGATGGATTGTGTGGGGATTACATGCTCATGCATATTTAACTACATACTCAATTTAGGGCATGCATGCCTAAGGTTATTTGTTTTAAGGCCACATGCCTAATGTTGTAAAATTTAATCACATATATGATAATAAAAATACATCATGGTTGCACGACACTCAATAGAAAGAGTATGGGGGGGGTGAGAATTCCACAGGAGAGGAAGCTGAGAAGGTAGAACCCTGACATGGATCTTAAGCCTAGTAAATGGAAAAAACCTCTATAAAGCCACTTTATGAATGAAACCCATAGCCACGATAGGATATCAAATCCAAGTCTAAATTTAGGGGAGTGAGTTCCCAATGTTCCACTTGGAAAAGAAAGCACATGCACATATAAGTCAGGTTTTACCACTATGTTAGGAAGTCCCTGTACCATTTATGCAGGCAATATGACCTAGGTACCATATTCTTTTGTGGGTTTTATGTGGGTACCCAATCATTTTACCCTATCAGTTACCAGACCCTTAGGGAAAAACACATTGAATCATATTGGATTGCATTGCCAATAGATGTCTTCGACAGTTGCTAACCTTCGTATTCCTTATGGTATACTGACATTTAGAATTAGTGGGGGGGATTCATCAATATTGAACCCTAAGACCTAAGTCAGTCTTAATTTGTGATCTGAATTAGCCATTGACTTTAAATCTAGGATATCCATTTAACTAGTTTCTACAAAATTATTGGGAATTCCACAGTGGAAGCGAATGACCAATTCACCTTGCTTTTCTTTTGGAAGGCTAGAGTTTAGAGGGGGAATTGGTTGGCCAAATTTTCCTAGCTCATCGTGTGTGAGGCTCGATTTGGCAGGGGAAATTGGTTGGAAAAATTTCCCTTGCTTGTCATAGGTGAGGCTATAACTGAGAGGGGAAATTGGTCTGGGCTTCCCATTTAGTTATATGGACAAGTTCTCCCCGCTTACCTTGGGGAAGGTTGGATATTATAGGGACAAGTGATCAAAGTGGTACACAAAAGTGAGGCCTTGTACCATAATGGTACTAGACTGTGTGTCCATTGGATTCTGTATCCAAAGTTAGCTCGAGGAGAGCCTTTTTATCCCTTGTGGAGTTATGTCCTTGGCTCCAGGATGGCCCATTGGTGAGAGATAATGCCCAACATGGTCTATGGTTGTGAGGAACGTCGGAGGTTTGTAGCTAGTTAGTGGAAACTTTAAGGAGATAAGTGTTCCAACCTTGTTTTTAAATGTTCATTGTATGTATAATTTATACTTTTATGTTTGGATGTTCTCTATGACTGATAAAGATTAATGGTATATATATTTTGATGTATATATTTTTTGATGTATTATGTGTGCTATATATGCATGTGAGGCCTTCCTAAGCATATTAATTAATGCATGATTGGGTAGAATACATGGGAGTTAGGTTAGCTTCAAATAGGCAAAGGATGCCTTAATATACTAATTATGAATAGAGGGATCCACTAATCAAGTGGACCCTAAGGTCAAAGCATGCACTTGAACTTAGAGTGAAGAGTTAAAGGAAAGAGTCTTCAAAGAACATCTGACTTTAAAGGTAAAAGAGGCTCTAGTTAACTTAAAGCAAATTGTTATAATGTGTAGGAAGGCCTAATAAAGCATATACAACCTCTCTAATGAATAGGAACAATAGGAAGCTATATGGGTACAGCTTGGGAAGAAACATGTGTTACATGTTTTGTTAGGGTTGAAGGAATTGGAAGTTTTCCTTGGATGGAAACCTCATTTAGGCTATAATAAATGCTTAATATGGTGCAGATTTGGAATTGTACCTAAAGATGTTGGGACAACCTGCAAAAGCTTGGTCTATCATAAATGTATGATCTATAGCCTTAGTGTAATAGGAATGAATATTGAGTTGATAAGAGTCCTATGATGACATTATTTCTTCAAGGAATTCAACCTCAATTCTTAGTCGTACAATTGTAATGGAAAGGTATTGAAGCTTATATTATATGATTAAGAATGAGGGAAATGTACCATTCAAATGGGAAAAATGAATAAGTGGCTTATGACCTCTTTTGTTCCCTAGAAGGTTGCTAGATTAATGGCTTGTTTGCATAAGTAGTGGGTGCCTTTATAGATTAAGGAGGATCTATGCTCCTCTAAGGAAATTGGTAATTTATGTCTACCAAAGTAAAAAATAATCGTGGAGGAGTAAGCATGAAAATTTCTTATTGAGATTTTGTTTTAGAAAAAATATTTTTAGTTATGAGAGTCCTTAGCCTTAGCCTTGGCCCTTGGTCACTTGAGCCAGTAAGGAGGTTGAGACCGTGATCTTAGCCACAGAGGGTTTTAAGTACGGAGGACTGAATCAATAGAAACTTATAAGTTAGCATTTTAGATTGCTTAGTGGCTCATTGCCTAGTTAACCAAACACGGTGCCCAGTTAAGAAAAATTGCAAGCGACAGGAATGGGTCTTGTTGGTTGATGGATATGTCCACCAAACCACACCAAGTCCACAGGTTATTGCATGATGTATTATGGTGGTCGATGGCCCAATTAGTAGGAACACAATCTGGGATTTTTTCCTTCCAAAATGGGACACTTAAAGATTTTTCCTAGATCCAAATGTTGGAGGTTTAGCCCAATCTCTAGTCACATGGGGGAGCAGAGCTATAACCAAGAGCTTAGCAGTAAGGGGATAAGGGTAGAGATTCAACTTTCTCATTTGAGTGGATATCTAGATATTGAGGCATCTAGGAATTTGTTGTAAAGTCACATGACGAAAAGTTTGGATGCCAAATGTCTAGATGGGTGGAACCATGCATGATGGAATCTGATGTGGAGCGACCTTAATGGCAAGGTTACACATCTGGGCATTTAAAAAGACTTAGAAGCATTTGATATCTAGTACCTTGTGAATTGCATGAAGGGAGGGATGTTTTAAATATCCAGATATTTGGACATCTGGGAGAAAAATATAAATAACACTCAATGAAATCCTAGATCTAGATGCTAGTTTACTAGGAAAGTGGCCAATTTACGTAGAAGCTAGCATGAAAAACTCTTGTTAGACTTAGGTGATGTGGCAAGTTGATCTAGCATCGCCTATGTGTCATGATGTTGTGGCAAAATGGGTTAGAGTCAAGTGACATGCATGTTGATGTGGCATCACCTACATGGCATGATGTTAGGGCGGAAATAAGGTGGTAGTTATGTTGGTGCATGATGTGGAATCTGAGTATATTTGGTTGCCATGACATCTCGATGTAATCACAAGTGAAGATATATAGGATCCTTGACATCCAGGGTAAAACAATGGTGCACATTAGCAATTGCTTGGATATTAATACATTGAGGATATGAGATGTTCGAGCATCCGAGAAAACTATAAGTCACAACCAAACAAAAAACCTCGATTTAGATGCCAACAAGATGGTCCACGTGGAAGGGCCATTGGTGTGGCTTTGTTGAAGTGGTGACCAATATGTCATGGATGATGTGGTATGAAGGACAAATGTTGATGATGTCGCATGCCAATGTGGTGCGTCAATGTGGCACAAAAGTACTAGGAAGATTACATGGCATTTGATGTGGAGTCATTGTGACAAAGGTGACATAGAGAACAATATTCAAAACTTTGGAAAAATGGTGTTTTTATGTTTTTTTAGTTTCAAAATTTTCCATTGATGAGATCTCTTGGTGTGTTGGTTACTCAGGATTTTCGATGCCTAGTTAACAGAACTGATCATTAACGAGAACGGGGGAAGTCTTGATAGTTAATGGTTCATCAACCTATCAAATTGAGTCAAAAAAAGGGTGTGTTATGCATCCTAGTGGCTTGTTGTCTTATTCACTGACAGATATGTAAAACGACAAGAAAGTGGGGTACCAGTAATTGATGGATCCATCCATGGGACCAGGATTGAACAATGCAGAAGGTAAGAAGTTAATCAATGGTGTTTTTACTTGGTGGTTGGTTGACAATTATGATTGTTAGTGGACTAGGTAGGCACTAATGTGTTTAGCTATGAACATGGCATTGTACAAGGGGACACATGGGCGAAGGCTGCCACATGTCAATCATATGGGTGTTGACATGGGATAAGAGACAAATCTTCCAAGGGTCATAACTTTGTGCCCAAAGCTTGGAATAAGGTAAAATCTATATCATCGAAAAGCTCTTGACAAACAAAAGACAATGGTGACTTCAGAAAAAAGAGATCCAAGATGATTGTGGCAAGTGAATGATTTTCATACTCCACCTCCATAAAGTCACCTTCGAGGTTGGGTATGTTACAATCCTCTTATGAAAACATTTGCCTCACTGTCATACTTGACTAAATTTATATGCCATGTTCTTTAGCACATAAGCATGCCTTGCCATCATGCAAGAGTACCTGAGTCATGTTCATCCAAACTTGTAACTTACCGTCACAATTTATAATCATCTCAACAGATGGGTAGGAACACCCATTGCCAACCAGGGAAAAAAAAAAAAAAAAGTCTCGACGCTATGAAACGTAGCAACATAATATATCTACATATGATAACCATAATAAATAATAATAACCTAATTTTAAACTCACAACCAAGTTAGATAAAACCTTCACACAACAATTTGACTACTAAAGTCTACAAAGGTATACTTACTCTACCACACTTTAAATTTGAATCTATAACTTTTTATAAAACCAACACATACGTTTAACTATTAAATCCCACTCAAATTATATCTTAAATAATATTTATTGCACAAACAATCCTATAAAAACTTATCTACCCATAATGATTTGTAAATAGATGGCCCACCTCTCTCATGCCCATCCATATACACCAAGGTTATGCACAACATGATCCATGTACGATGCATGGATGCACCCGACCCATGTTAAAAAGTTGCATTCAATAATCTTTGTCCTCTCCAAAATATACATATGGCTGCCATTATCACGTAAAAAAGGAATGGTAGAACTTATCTCCACGTGATACCTCACTCTCCAAAATATACATGATGGCTACCATTATCTGGTTAAAAATGAATGGTAGAACTTATATCCACGTGATACGTCACTAAAGAAATGATTACTCTTGTCCTCTTAATGTCTCGCTTTATTTAGAACCCACGGCCTCTTTCACATATCTATGTCCAACAAAACGCACGACATTTGAACCCCCCACACAACACGGGCCTTGGAGTTTTTAACGAATGGATGTTGAAATTGCCATGCTGGCACAATATTGTTCCTGTTCTTCGATTTGCATAGCGTTACACGCACTAAGGCATTTGAACAATGACCAAGACGTAAGAACCAAAAAAATTGCACCACGTGGCGATCTGCGGTGATATTTTGATTGGTGGGCCAAACTTGAAGAAAATGATGTCCTTCCGAAGCAACTCGTTCTCGATAATCGTTATCGAGAGCATGTAATTTGATAGTATTTTTTAAATAACTTGTATCAAAAAAAATTAACTATTACACTAACGATTTCATCATCTAGACTTTAAATAAAAAATCATCTCACCGACCACCGATTTTTTAAACAAAAACTGAATTTTTAAAATTGATGTGATTCCTTTTATCAATGCAATCGTCATTTTTGTTTTGTTCAGAGATCTTTTACTTTTGTTAGGCGTGGAGACCTGTGGGAACTATATTATAATATAATATTTCGTATTTAAAACAGTTTTTGTCACATTATGTCGTAGTTAATGAAATTATCATTTTTGGACATGTCCATTAGTAAAATGTAAAAATATTTTACCAAAATCAATTTTTTATTAGCATAAGTAAATGGTTATCAAAAATATTTTAAAAATTTTATTGTTAAATGATAATTGCTTGAGTGGTAGATCACGAAGTTTTGGATTGACGGTGAATGGATGCACTGTTAAGACACTTCTTGAAATAGGTTACTGGTTGAAAATCTTCATAAATAATTTTTTAAAAATTGAAAAATCAAAAAAATTAATATTTTAATATTAAAGTAAATAACAATAAGAGTTGTTATTTGATTCTAGTTTTTAATCAAAATAATCCTCCAAAATTATTAATTCACCACTAATCATTAAAAAACATATTTTAAAAAATTATTAATCGAATAAAATATGGAGTTGTTATTTGATTGTTAATCTTCCAAAATTATTAACCCACTATCATTGGAAAAAATATTTTAAAAAATTATTAATTAAATAAAATATATAATTAAAATATAAGAGAGAAAAGAAGTTTTCGTGGCAATATTGTTTATAAAAAATTTGACAATGATCTCATTGCAATGTTAGTGTTTTAAAAAAACAAAAAATGAAACTTATATTAAAGATATATAGGAAGAAAAAATAATGGTTTATGGGAGTAATGTTTATGAGAACATGATCATGATTTTTATGTTATTTTTTAATTAGAAAATAGTGGTTAGATTTAATTCAAATAGAATGTTTATTTATAATTTTTGTTTAGGAAAGAATGTAAAATTGAATAAAAAATATAGTTTATTTTAGTGTGTTAAATTTTTATTAATAATTGATAATAAAAAAATAAAATTTGGTTTTAGTTAAGTTTTTAATGGAATTATTGGTTTTGTCAAATATTGTATAAAATTAATATAAGTGAAGGTTTTCTTAATCATATCGTGATGTAATATGGACGTTGTGTATGGTCAGTAACAATATTTGGATCATAAAAATACATTATTTTGATATCAGAGTTGTCAATAAACATTGTATTTAAAGGATTCCTATGAAACAAATGTAGTCATTTAGGGAAAACTTGCAAGCATCAAGATGAAAAGATGACAAGCAAAATAAAAGAAACTCCCAAAAATAGATACACCAACTAAGATTCCCAACCCTCTCTTTAAGGGTTATGATGTCAATGTGGTCTCAATGTCCCTTCATTTTGTAGGTAGTTACTATTGCAAACCCCTTGATTAAGGTGAAGAGGAGTTATGAATAAGAGAACTTGAACCCAAAAAGGGAATTAATGCCTTTTATCTAATACAAAAGATGTAAGTTTTCTAGAAAGAACAAAACCTCTATCAATGACAAGCTTACTGGTTGAATAAAAATAAATTAACAAGAGAAAGGGGAGAAATATAACTTTACTTTTTCTTTAAGGTCGTGATCAAAATATTTAGAAGCACAATGTATATATCATGTAAATTAACAAAATTGGAAATTGATATTTATTGAATAAAGTGTATCGCTGTAAATTAAATTATTTATACATACTTATTTTGGGAGCATGGCTTATTGATGTCCTCTAGACACTTTGTAGCTATAAGAGATTGTAGATTCAATCCACCTGCCTGCTTCACTTGCTACTTCAATCTTGTGGGTGGTGATTTGTAAGGAGTCTTAGATTTGCTCAGTGATTACCTAGCTCTACTAGTCCTTGCCAATGGGTAATTTATGACAAGGCCAAGAGACTGGATCACTAGAACAATTGTGAAGGTTGAAACTCTTACAAAGGGAAAAACAAGAAAAAAAATATGTGTTTTTAAACCTTGGTTTTAAATTAATGAAGATCAAAATACCTCATGGTAAGATATGCATTTTAATCGCATCGATATATCTAGGGAAAATTTTAGGGGCTAATATTCGCAAGTGAGCTAATTTTGTATGCTTTTTCCAAAAAAAAGATTCTCCAATTTCCTTTTTCTCTAAAAATGACTTGCCCAAATTTTATAGTACAAAATTATTTTACCTTAAAATTTGCCAAAATTTTATAGCGACTAGTATATAAAAGCATTGGAAAATTGAATATTTTTACAAAAAAATTACCAAACATTTATACTTTGTATATCAAGGGATGTAAGATTCGCCAATATTTCTAAACTTTAAGATAAATTTCCATCCTTAAAGTTTTCCCATTATATACATTCTACAATATGGGGTTAGAAGTGTCATGAGTAAATGTAACACTAATCTCCTACCATTTTTTCATTAAAAAGAGTGATATACTCTAATAAAAATAGCAATAATAATAATAACAAAAACAATAATGTAGATCCATCATCCTAGGGGGGCAGTTGAATTGGTGATCGAAGTGAAGTGAAATTGTGCAACCAAGAGATCTAAGGTTCAATCCCTCAGTCGTGGCCCAACCTATGAAGAGCAGGACAGGTCGTAGACACCCAAAGGTATAGTGGTAGCAACCAAAATCGACCCTGTGTCATGCGAGTACAAGGCTGACCAAATTGTTGATTCCTCTGGGTTACAAAAAAATAATAATATAAATAACATAGATCCATCCTTACCTTGGATTTATTAAGCTATAAGACGGATCAAATTCCTTAAGGTGCAAACCTTTCCTTAAGCAATTGTGCCTAAAAAAGCTTGCATGTCCTAATATTTGGACCTTCTCTACTCTTGTTTAGTATTATTATTTCATGATATTAAGTTGATCTTTGAGTTTAATAATGTGATTTATTTTTCTTAATTATATGCGCTAAGGTATGCTAACTTGGATAAGAATAACAATCTAATTTTTAAGGCCATGGCCTAGCCACACCAAATTTGATGTTGAAAATACCCTTTTTCATGGGTCCATAAGGGATCCCATTCATGTACCAATTTGTCTGCTTAGTCTATGGATATTTATACACCTTACGCCCCCTCCAAATTTGAATATATGACCTCCAAGGAGGAAACACATGTTCTTCACTATTAGACACACATAAAATATACAAAACAATGTTGCACATCTATCATGTACTAGACTATGAAATAAGCCTCTAAACACAAAGATAGTATATTTTTACATCATAAGGTGTTTTCCTCTTGTGAATCTTATGTTTGATGCATACATGTAGAATCATCACTCACCATCCAAATCCATTAGATGATGATTAGTTCACTTGGATTGTTCCAATGTCCTCTCTCCCTAGCCATCCACCTCCCTTGATTCACACAACACATTATAGTTATCCACTTCCTCTCTTTGAAGGTTCTTTGTTCCACCCTAGTTAATTATCTCATCAACACATGTAATGGGGAAAATTTTCCTACCCACTAACACACCGAACTCATAGCTTTGCATCTTTTCAAATTTGGCCTGTCTAGTGTCTATGTTGGACACCTCCACTTCCTTTAAATTGCAATCATTATTGAGTTGTTAAGGATACATGGACTTTATTTTCACATGTTATCTTTTTGCAACTACAATCAATTGTCCCTAGCATAATGTAATGCCCCTTTCCAAAGCATAATAGCGAAAGGGAGAGAATTATTATCTTATTCCAATTCTCATAGGCTATAGTCAGAGAAAAAGGGGATCAACTAGTTTAATTGCTTGACGACATTATAATTGAAAGGTGGAATTTTAATAATATTAAATCATTAAATAGGAGGATGGTAAAAATAATGTGACCCATGGCATTTCTAGCCACTCATATTATTCTGAGAGGGGTAAATGATTACAAAAAGAAAGAAGGGAACTCAAGGAAAATAGGGGTTGATGATTTGAGAATTGAACTTGGAGCTCGAGTAGCTTACTTTGTGAATGGAAAACCTTGTGTAGAGCCTAGTTTTGGTGGTGGAACTATCCACCCTAGCTGGTGGCAATTAATTTCAGTAGTGAAACATCCACCCTAGCTAGTTTGAAAAGGGGATCATTTAAGGTTCTCCATTAGCACTTAACAAAGGTAGGAGGATCAAATCATAGCAATTTCAGAGAAATAAATTTGCAACAAATCACATCACCAGGAAGGGCCAAATTGCATCTTTGATGAGGGTTGAATATCTTCTAAAGGGAGGTCGAATTTCTAGCCTCGTTGGGAGGCCAAAGTACCACTAAAATAAGGTTGAATTGTTGTAGCATCTAGAGGGATAAATTATCTTGAATAGAGGCTAAATTGTTTTGGGTCTGAGGAAGTTGAAATAGTCAAAGGAGCACAAGAATCACAAAGACCAAAATTGCACCCAAAAATTCAGGCATTGATCTAACAAAACTTATTCGGACCAAGTCATTAGGGTTTCAAGCCAGAAAATATTCCAAGAGTGGGCCAAATTATTTCCAATGGCCAATCTATTAGGTTTTTCCAAATAAATTAATGTAAATATTCCTTAGTATTTTAATAAATATTTGTTGGGTTTTTGGCTTTGGCATTTTCTACAAAATTTTGTAAACTCATGGTTTCCCATTTATTGCCTGATATATATATATATATATATATATATATATATTAATAAATAGTTGTTAGGTTTTTGGCTTTGGCATTTTCTACAAAATTTTGTAAACTCATGGTTTCCCATTTATTACCTGATATATGTATATATATAGATAGATAGATATATCAGGCAATAAATGGGAAACCATGAATTTACAAAATTTTGTAGAAAATGCCAAAGCCAAAAACCCAACAACTATTTATTAAAATACTAAGGAATATATATATAATACTAAGGTATATATATATATATATATATATATATTTGGAAAACAATATTTCTGGTATTTTCTGACAAAATTTTTGGTAGGAAAATTATAAATTAATAAAAGGGATATTTTAGTGGTATTAGAGTTGGTGTTTTCTCCAACCTGAGGGTTTGTATCAATCAATGAAACTAAAAGACAAGGAGTTTATGACATACAAGAAAAAGAAGAAAGGAAAAGAATTTTCGAATACAGAATTGGAGGAAGAAGAAGTAAGAACAGAGGGTCAAGAAGATCAACTATGGTGAAGCATCATGCATGCCTTTAGCGATTTAGCCAAGGGACAATAGGAGTTGTTGCAAATGATGGCCAAAGGGAAACAATGTATAGTGCATGTTCTCACTCATCTAGTAGCAGCATCTAAGAAAACCAATCCAACTCAAATGGCAGTGATGCAGGAGGCTCACATAGATAGCCAGGAGAGTCAAGAATTCAAGAAGGACATCATGCAAAGATTAGAAATAATTCCAATTTTGTCCCTCCACCATCAAGCAAATTCATGCCTAGACTTTCTTTACTGATTTTTTTGGAGAATCAAGAAGATAATTAAGGTCAACAAAGGCGGGATGAGTATTTTTCTAGCTATCTGAGGGAATATCATACGTTGGGGGAATATTTCCACGCAATTATGTCTCTTCATGACTATTTCATTATGGAGTATCAGAACAAGCTCTGTGATTACAATCAAGGAATGTGTAATTATGAGTTTCATAAAAAGGTGAGGAAAATAATTATTCCTTCCTTTGATGGCACATCTAGTTTCATAACTCAGGCTTGGGTCCAAAAGTTGGATACCTATTTCCAACTTAACCCTGTGGAAGAATCAAAGGTTATATAATATGCTACCTTACATTTGGAGGGAGAGGCACACGATTTGTGGTACCATGGATTGACTACTTTGAGTCACTCCAATATCACTTCCTACCTATTATTTACAGAGAGGTTGATCAAGTTCTTTGATAAGAAAAATATCAAACTTCATTTTAGGCATATGGAATAATTGTGGAAAACAAGTATCCTAGACACCTATATTTCAAAATTTTAGAATTTGGCAGTAATGGTTACAAATATATACAAAAGGAGGTTGGTAATGTTATTCTTGGAAGGCTTGTTAGATCCATTACGAGTTTGGGTCAAAAAATTCAACCCAAACATTTTGCAGGTTGTGATAGCACGAACTAGAGACGTGGAGAATGTGGTTCTAAAAAGGGCCCCAATAAAATTCACTCCTCCCTATAAAGACAAAGAAAAGAAATTGTGGTAGGGTAAGGGAAAAGTGGAGGACACTAGGGAAGAATTGAGGAGGAAAAATATTTGCTTCAGTTGTAAGGAACCATGGGTACCAGGACATAAATGCATGGGGAAAATTAAGGTCCACTATATAGAGGTGTTATCTAATAGTGAAGAAGAGAGGGAACCAGAGACCATGTCGGACAGTGGGCACAACATAATGACAAGGAACCACCACATAGGCTAACAAAGGGAGATACTATAGCTCAACTTTATTGTGTTCCCAAGTATAACACTTTCAAAATTGGAGGGGGTGTGGAGGGCCAATGAGTCACCATCCTAATCAATGGGGGTTCCACCCACAATTTCATAAATGCATCCTAGGTAGAAAAAAGGCATCAGACTATAAAAGGGTTAAAGGGAATTGATGTTGAAGTGGTAGATGGTCGTCTCCTGGTGTGTAGAGGGAGGATACCACAAATGGATCTCAAGATTGGGAATTATTCCCTTACTAACAATTTCTATGTGGTTGATTTATCTGACACCAATCTAGTGTTGGGGGTATAGTGGCTTATTTCCATAGGAATATATTGGAAGGCCTATCAGACCATGGAGATGGAGTTCATCACACCTAATGGACAGAGAGTATTATTGCGGGGGATGACCAATGGTGCCCTGAGGGTTGTCTCAGCCAACAAGATGGAGGTTGTTTTTTGACATGGAGACATATCATGGGAAACAGAATGCATGGTGACAATACAAAAAATCCAAATGGAAATAGGAGTTACCCATAGGATATCTAAGCATTACTGAGTAAGAATGAGAAGGTATTTTGAGAGATTCTACTAGAAGGACCTTTTGACAGGGATTTGAGTACACTTTAGAACTAAAGGAAGGGGAGAAGCTAGTTATAACAACTCCTTATAAGCATCCAGAGAGATTTGAGAAAGAGATTGAGAAGACTATCGAGGAGATATTGGATATGGGAAACATAAGGCCTAACTCAAGCCCATTCGCCTATTCAATCGTGTCAATCAAAAACAAGGATGGGTCCCTAAGGATGTGTATCAACTACAAGGCCTTGAACATGAGGAAAATCAATAACATGAACCCAATACCCCAGATCGATGAGCTACTATATGAACTACACAAGGCCATTTATTTCTCCAAGATTGATTTACGATTGGGATATCACTAGATCAAGGTACATGAGCAGGATGTGCACAAGACCACTTTTAGATGTCGTTATGGGAATTACGAATTCTTGATCATGTCATTTAACTTATTCAATGCACCTGCAACCTTCTAGCCATGCATGAACCATATTTTCAGGAAGCGACTGCAGAAATTTCTATTAGTATTTTTTGATGATCTCCTCATATATAGTAGGACTTGGGAGGATCACCTTGGACACTTGGATGAAGTGTTGAGCATACTAGAGGAATAGTCCCTTTTTGATAAGGAGTCTAAATGTGAGTTTGGGATGAAGGAAATTTTTTATTTAGGACATTATCAATGCGCAAGGAGTACAAGTCCACTAGGAAAACATTTAGGATATACTTGATTGGCCAAAGCTTAGGACCCTCACAAAGTTATGGGGATTTATGGGTATATGCAACTACTATAGAATATTTTTCAGAGGATATTCACAAATGGTGGAAACCCTAATAAATTTAACCAAAAAGGGAGATTTTAGATGGACTAAAGAGGTGCATCAAACTTTTGAGAGGTGCAAGAAGGTGATGAGCACTAGCCTAGTTTTAACATTTCTTGACTTCTCTCACCCCTTTATACTAGAATGTGATGCATCAAGGGAACGCATAGGGGTTGCGTTAATGCAGAATAAACACCCAATAGCTTTCGACAAGCATAACCTAAGGGATCCAAAGATAATTTATTCCATTTATGATAAGGAAATGATTGCCATCATGCACACATTGCCAAAATTCAATAAATATTTGGTGGGTGGAAGTTCATGGTAAAAAACAAGTGCAATAGTTTGAGGTAATTCTTGGAGAAAAAATATTTGAATGACAGGAAACAAAAATGGGTTAGTGAGATACAAGCATATGATTTTGATATTAAATATTTCAATAGGAAAAATAATGTGGTAGCAAATTCCCTCTCGAGGAAACCAATAACTTGTTCACACATGGATATCGTTACCAATTGGAAGGAATTATTGCTAGTAGAGTACTCCAAAAATAAATTTGCATGTGATTTGATGGATGGAATGATCCAGGATTATAGGTATATTGTAGTAGATGACATCATTCTCTACAAAGACAGGATTTATTTACTCCTCGAGTCGAGGATCAAACAAAAAACCATGAAGGTTGCACATGATTCACATTTAGTAGGTCACCGGGGATTTTCAAAACATATCGGAAAGTTAGGGAAAGGTTCTCTTGGAAGCACCTCAAAAAATAATGTATGGAGACATGTGGAAAAGTATACTACCTTCCAGTAGAAAAAGGCAAAACATTCTCATCCTACAGGGTTGTTATAGCCATTTCTCATCCCAAATAAAAAATGAGAGTATTTCCATGGATTCATTATAGGGCTTCTAAGGTTACAAGGCAAAGATTGCATCCTAGTGGTAGTTGACAGACTGATTAATTTTGTGAACTTCATGGCCATCCCATTAAACTACATAGTGGGGCAAGTAGCATAATAATTTTTCAGGTATATTTTTTGGCTACATGGAGTACCCGTACATATTATTAGTGGTAGGGATAACCGATTTCTTAGCACCTTCTGATAAGAATTATTTATAATGGGAGGCATAGAGTTGACCCCAAGCACTAGTTATCATCCACAGACCAATGAAAAGACAAAAATTGTAAACAAATGGATGGAAGGTTATTTGCGAAACTATGTGGTAGGGAAGAAAAATACATGGATATAGTGGTTTCACTTGGGAGAATATTACTACAACACTACTCACCATATGTTTATCGGTATGACACCATTCCATGCATTATATGGGTATGACGTGCCTTCATTCATTGAGATGGATTTCAGGGATAACGAGGCACCGAAGGCTAAGGATTCGCTGCAAGAGAGCCATCACATTCTCAAAGTCCTTAAATAAAACTTACATAATTCATAGAATCAATAGAAGATGTATGTATACTACAACAGGATCAAGTGTAGTTTCCAGGAGGGTGATTTTGTTTACATGTGCTTGCAGCCATACAAGCAATACTCTCTTAAGAAGAGAGAAGAAAAAAAGTTGAAGCCTCACATTTATGAACCCTATATAGTCATACAAATGATTAGAGAGGTGGCTTATGAGATAGAAGTACGTAAGGTGAGAAGGATCCACAATGTGTTTCATGCATCATGCCTCGAGAAGTTATTGCAGGAGTAGGCAACAGGCTTCACAGAATTACCTCCATTGGAAGAGCAAGGGAAATTGATATTAACTCCTAAGGAAATCTTAGATACTAGGGAAAAGAGAGTAAGGAGCAAAATCATCAAGAAGTACCTTGTGTGTTGGAAAGGCTTACCAATAGAAGATGTCACATGGGAGGATAATAGTTTTGCAACATCCTAGCTTGCAGTTGCTTGAGGACAATAAATTTCAAGAATGGAGGACTTTAATGTCCCTTTCAAACCATAATAGTAGAAGGGAGTGACTTAGTAGCCTATTATGATTCTCGTAGGCTAGAGTCAAAGAAAAAGAGGATCAACTGGTTTAATTACTTGATGACATTATAATTAAAAGGTAGAATTTTAATAATATTAAATAATTAAATAGGAGGATGGTAAAAATAAAGTGACCCATGGTATTTCTAACCACCCATGGTATTCTAAGAGGAGGAAATGATTACAAAAAGAAAGAAGGGAGCTCAAGGAAAATATGAGTTGATGATTTGAGAATTGAACTTGGAGCTCGAGTATCTTACGTTGTGAGGGGAAACCCTTGTGTAGAGCCTAGTTTCAGTTGTGGAAATATCCACCCTACCTAGTGGCAATTAGTTTCAGTGGTGAAACATCCAACCTAGTTAGTCTGAAGGGGGAATCATTTTACCTATTCTTGATGAACTCTGTTAGAATCGGTCTAGTAGCCCTCTACCAGAGATCAAAGCTCTTTGCATTTCATGATTAGGTGTCCCATCAGTGTGATCATGTTGCATTCCGTTAGGCATGCCATAATCCCGGTGGATGGAGTTTGTATCTTTTATTCCCCTCTTGTTTGGCACTGCTGGTTCAGGTTTGTTTAAGTAAATAAAATCTTCAAAGGGTCATTCATCTTGCTTTAAGTTTCGAGGTCTTAGGTCTAGGGTTGAGTCCATTTTTGTCTTGAGAAGTCATAAAGGACCATCAGGCCAGAGGGATGTTCTTCATAAAGCATCATTTCAACAATTCTCACTATTGTTCAGCTAAATTTTCACCTTGTTTTCAAAACTCTGTTTTTGAAAAACAAAGGTCATTATCTCATTTCTTGTAAAAATTATCAAAATTTCAAACTCTCCAAATGTCAAAGTGTAGCCTTGGTCTCCTTTGCCAAAGCACCTTAGAAGCTATCCCTGCAAAAATTTTCAGAAGAAATCATCATTTCAACCAATTTTTCAAAGAAAAGAAACCAAAAGTCAGAGCCAATTAATTCAAAAAGTGTCAACACTCAAAACATTATAAAGTGGGTTTTGGGCAAGTAAAAATCTAAAGGAAGCCTATAAAAGCACATCACTCTTCATTAGCAACTCATTTGCCTCTCACAAGCTAAGTGAATCCTTGCAAAGGCGATTTTAGGAGTTCTTGAGCAAGTTGAGCAGTTTCAGAGGCGCGCTACGCGTCAGGGAGGGCGCGCTACGCGTCAGGGGCGCGCTACGCGTCAGGGAGCCTTTCTCAGTGTTATTTTGCACGTGCGCTACGCGTCAGAGGGGCGCTACGCGTTGGGCAAGGCGCGCTACGCGTTGGGGTTTCAGCTCAACAAACTGCCAGCAAGCCATCAAATCGATTTTTCTCTCAGGCAAATTGCAGGTAGGCCTCTCCTCCATGGCTAGATTTGGTTTTGCAAGATGAAAGAGAAATTTAATATGTTCAAATGCTATGAAAATGATAAATCAAAACCCTACATTCTTGTGGAAAATTTAAAGTCTCAATGGTGCTAGGGTTTCAAATTTCTCTTGCTGTCCAAGGTTGCCCATTTGTAATCCTTTTTTCCCTCATTTTCATCACCTTTCTCCTTCAAATTTTCCCATGAAATTTCATAATTCTCCTCTCTAAAATTCCTAAAACATACTTAATTCCCAAACCCTACTTCACTTTAAAATCCCATAATTTTGTGATTTCCCATGCTTGCCTTCCCTAAATTCCTTCTTTATGTTTATTGTCCCTAATTCCCTCATGTTCCCCTATCCCTAACAATTCCCTTGTATTTATGTCCCCTTGGTGACAGCATTTGAAAAAGTCAAACAGCAGTTAATTGGGTGCCAAGTCAGCAATACATTTCAGCCATCTTGCCTTCAAAACCATGTCAGAAACCGAATCAGATTATGAGCAGAGTTATGACAGTGATTCAACACCGGAGGTAGAAGTGCCAAGGAGGCATCACAAGGGTGGTAAGGGTGGTCGGCATGTCAGGGAAGAGCCCACTTCTTTGGCTCATTTGCAAGCTTGTCCACTTGCAATGTCATGTTTTCAGTATCAATCATGCTTTGGATATTGTGAGAGGATCTCACAAATTCAACACCATAGAGAACTGGTCCGCTTGTTTGTCCTACATTTGCACAATGGCCATGTGAACCTTGCAGGAGTGGATTTCACCCTATCACCTGAAATGGTTGCTCAAGCCACCGGGATACCAAATGTTGGGAAAGAGTGGACCAAGCGCAAGCTGCTAGACAAATTTCATTATCAACCATATATCAAAACCAGATGCATGAGGCACCTAACTGATGTTTTTCCTTTCAGATTCCTAAGGGATGAGTATGCACCCTTGATGAGGCTCATTATGCGCTATTTCACTTGTGAGGGCAGGTTTTCACGTTTATATTCATACCATATCCGTTTGTTGATGCATTTCACCCAGGTACGAATGATGAACATTCCATTTTTCATGTGCCGAAATATAGAGAAGATGGTGCCCGTAGTGCAAAGGAAGAACCCTGCACAGCAACTCAAAAGTATATATTATTATGCACTGATCGAGATCATAGTGATGCATCAGTTAGCACAGCAGGGTATTGCTTGGGAGGATTTCATTTCTCGCGACTTCTTCATGGTGCCACAGCCACCTCCCGAGATTGTCCATGATGAGGGAGGGCCTTCACATCAATTTGACATTCCTGAGCCAGAGCATGTCAGCGCTCCTCCATATGTTACATATCAGAGAGGCCACAGGGTCTTATTTTCATCAGCACAGCGAGTGTTATCTCCACATCAGGTGGAAGGGGCCTCGCTTTCGACAGCAGCACAGGTACAAGAGAGAGGCAAGCAGCCCAAGATTGATGAGGGGCCATCAGGTGATCCAGACATAGATATTGTTGACCTTGATATCAGTTCTCCTAGCTTAGAGCTTAAGGAGATCATTCAACAACAAAAGGCTGAAAATGACTTGTTGCAGCAAAAGTTGGAAATGGAAAATTGGACAATCACATACTTAGAACAGTGCAACAAGCAGTTGGAGGATGAACACACTCTTGATGAGTTGTGGAGGATCCGAGAAGACCGGAACTTGGCTCGCAAGAGACCCGGTGATTTGACACCTATTGAGCAAGGATCTATGCTCATTCGGGTGAACACTCATGTAGAGAAGTTGCTAGCCAAGGCAAGCAGGGACAAAGACATGCTCCGCCACATGAAGAATCACTATTGGGCTCGCATGCATGTGTGCAAAGCAAAAATGAAGGTACTCAAAGCACGCTTGGCCAAGGCACTAAAACGGAGGAAAAGGCACGATTCGCTTCAGATTTTGGCTGAAGCCACCTTGAGGGAGCATGGTGCTCAATGATACACCTCCAGCTCAAAATTTAGGAAATTTGGAGCAATTTTGGTCAATTTTGAATTTTTCGTGCAAAAAACAGGTTTTTGCCCTCAACGCGTAGCGCGCCGCGCGCTACCCTTAAGTTGGGGGGGTCCATTTCACAAAAACTCAGCATTTTTGGATTTGTCATGACAAATTACACTTTCTCAGCCACTACCAAGACATTTCATGGAGATTTGAGCCCCCAAAAGGTCAAAAAAAAAGCAAAAAATGATCTTCTGCCACTTTTTGGACACACAGGAAGCAGTCTTGGGAGATTGCAATTTTGGAGGGTAAAATGGGCACCAAATTGAGAACTTCCACTTGGGTTGGAGAGTAGACATCCAGACCTTTCCAACAAGCCCACTTGTGCCTCATTTGGATGCCGGGAAGTGCCCCAAAAGTGGGCTGAAAGGCGCGCTACGCGTTGGGAAAATTTGCCAGTTTTGCACCTTCAGCTCAGGAAAACGCAGCATTTGACCAGTTTTGACTTTTTGGTGGGATTTTTCATCTTCCTTGATGTAATTGATGTAATTTCATGTTGACATGACACTTTTTACCTATTCTAGAAGATTCATTCATAAAATGGCAAAAAAAAAAAATAATAATAATGAATGAATTGGTTTCCTAGTTTATAGAGGCAAGTTGTTTTGATTGCCTAGATTGTAGTGCTCAGTTTAGAATTGGTTGAAACAGCTCCTAGGATGATGAGCTCGACCCCTAGAGGCAAGGGAATGTGTTAGCTTGCCTATATTATGTATTTTCTTAGTCATTTTCATGGTTGGACTCTGGAGGGATAAGCTTAGACTGTTTTACACTTTGTATCTCTGCAATTTTGGCAAAGGAAAGACCAGGGTTTTGCAGCACTATTTGGGATTCCTGTGGTTATTTGTGTTGATGGTGTGTTTCTCTCATGTACTTGTAAGTTTGTTATGTGTATCATTTTCTTACTATTCTCTTCTGCAAATTAAGTAAATGAAGTGTTAAGGTAGAATTCATGGTTTCTATGCTCTGCCTTTAAGTTTGCTTAATATCAATGTTTTCATCTGTTTAAGGAGAACTCTCGATGGTTTCTTGCTCTCCTTAGCTCCTCACCGGTCATATCCATCCATTCACTTATTTCAAAGGCATCAAGACAATCTCCTACCTTGCCCCAAAAAGACCTCTGCAAAAACTGTGTCTCATCCCCGCACCCAAAATTGCCGTGCTCAGTTTTCCAACAAAACCCTAAAAATTTAAAATCAAACTTTCCCCATCAGTTTACTAGCCTAAAATCAGTGTTCTTTATTGGTCATCTCAGCCCTTTGAAAACCTTTTGCCGAGATAGACCCGGAGAGAGCCCTCTCATGTCCCCGTAGGGCTAGCTACGAGGCTAAGTGGTTTGATGTTGCCTTGGATTTTGTCTTTTTCAGCCTGAGGCCAAATTCAAGCGCTAACAAACTCCTTTTGGTTGTTGTTGAAAGAGAGAGGTTGTTAGGTCCCTATAATACTAGTTTATTCCCCTTATTGTTATTGTTAGTATAGCCTCTATTATTATTGTGCCCAT
Source organism: Pinus tabuliformis (assembly GCA_031772625.1). Classification (NCBI taxonomy): domain Eukaryota; kingdom Viridiplantae; phylum Streptophyta; class Pinopsida; order Pinales; family Pinaceae; genus Pinus; species Pinus tabuliformis. Next base: position 691,459,313 of record CM062814.1, on the reverse strand, counting down.
ATATCCCTATAACAAACCCAAGTTAAAATTTCATGTAATAAAATTAATAAAGGAAAAATAAGACCACAATTAAGGGACACTTCTTCCAAGCTAGATGTTGGGAAAAATATCCCAGTGGGCATCACTTGATGTGTTTATGGCTAAGGGGAAATTGGCAAAGTAAATGGAAAAGGCTTTGGAAAGGCAAAGTGGTATTTATTGGCATTTATTTATGAAAATAATGGAGATTAGGAGAAAAGGGAGGTGAAAGGTCACAGGTTGCATGCAAGGAGGAAAATGAAGGAAAATAATGGAAAATGAACTAAATTAGAGGCACAATTAATAAAAGGACATCAGAGCATCAATTGTTAGACTTTTGTCAGTTCAGTTTTGGAATTATTCTCAGAGAGGATAAGAGCACCAAGAGGAGAAGGAAAGCAAGCAAGCAAAGGAAGGATGGGGAAAGCAAAGATCAAGCAAGGAAAATTTGGATCAAGCGGCTTCAACAACAATACTTGTAGGTAACATGTTGCATATATGATTTCCTAGTAGGTTTTCACATGCATGGTATGTGCATGTTGGTATTTGGTTCTTTTGTTGTCATTGGCATGGATTTTTTCGGGTTTCGACAATGGATTTAGCCTAGCTTTGTCATTTCCGGATTTCCATGGTGTGATGGGACTTTTATCGAGTTGAGATTCAGATTGTCGAAAGATTTTGGATACAGGTGAGGTGGTCTCAGAAATTTTTCCAAAGGCCTATGAATCCCTTGATCAATAATGGCATGATACACGGTAAAGCTTGAGGGTGGAGATAGGAAAAATCCTCAATGTATTGGAGAATAATTCTAAGGCATCCAAGCTTGGTTTGGTTTTGTGATCTCAGCAGCAGTTTAGGTGAGGTCACGATATGGTGAGGGTAGAGGTGGTTTAACATCTGGATTCCCTTACTTGTTTATGGATTGGTTTATCCCATGAGATCCCACATTCATGCTTGGAAGTACGGGGGTGATTGGATGAAAGAAAGATCTGGTTCATCCAATCTATAGTCAAGTGGTATGTTGAAGTCCCGAACCTGGTTGGCTTTTGCTTATGTGTAATAAGAGTTAATTTTCCCTTGATTTTAATGAGTAAATGTACTTGTTATTATTTGTCTTTAATGGTTGTTCTCTCATTGTTATTTATCTGGTTATATGTTGGTTATAAGCATGGTTATATCACAGTTTTCAGTTTTTATTTGAAATTGAATTAATAATGAATGCAAGACCTAATTGATGTTATAACAGCTAATGTGAGAAGGAAATGACCCTTCTTGTTAAACCTCAAATAAGTTTTTAGTCCCTTTGTTCAAACTTGCATTCATGACCTGTAGGTTGTATATTTACCAAGTGTTTGATGAAATGACAATTATGATTGGACCAGGGTAGGTCAAGTCTTTGACCAAGTTTGTTATCAAAAGCAATGTCTTCATATATGTTGTTAGTTTTGAAAGTTTCATAGAGTTTTGGGCAAAGGTTAAGCCCCACCAATGGAAAATGGCTTTAAATTTCATTGTCGTTGGCATAGCACTAGCAAAAAAAGGCTACATTCACACTCAAGCGGGCTCATGCGAGGAAGTGGGGAAGATTATTCACTTGGAGGGCTTGGCAAGGGAACTATTGGGGCTCCAATTCAGAAAAAAGGTGAGATGTCTCAAGGACAGAGTTCCGGGAAGGGTGGCTCAGCCCTTGGAGGCCATATGGCATCAAGAAGAGGTCAGTAAGGTCTAGTTGTTTCGACTCCATTTCCTTAAGGTCATCTAGGACGTTGATTCTTATCATAGTAGCCCCTCAGCTCATGTTTACCTCGAGAAATCTGGTGAAAGTGGGTAGATATGAGAGGAGGCGTGTTACAAGGTGGTACCAGAGAGGGTTGCACTCTCTTTGGGTAAATTTTGATGTTGTCAAGGTTATGGTTGTCATGCATGGGGTTAATGGTATAAATTTGGTATGGTCATGCATTATGTTGTTATGTTGAAGTGTTTATATGATTATATGGATATGCTTATGATTAGACATGCACATGCTAATGTGGACTAATCTTGCATATGAGATAAGCCTACCCTGAACATCACTAAGGTATGGATTTAATTTTGGTATCTATTTGGTTTATCTGACATGGTACACTTGCAGGAAGAAGAGAATCAGATCCCATGACTCTCCCTACATATCAATTGGGCAGCAAGGAGAAGAATATTCTCCTAGTATAGCAGATACATTGAGGAGCTTTAGGGAAATATCAGAAGTTGCAAAGTAGACAATGACAAGTTGGTTGAGGCTCAGGAAAGACTTGCAAGGGCTGAGGAGAAGCAGGTAGAGGATAATTCAATGATTCTTTAGAGCTTTTCAGAGTTACAAAGATAGGGACAGTTGAGGATCAGTCAAGAGCATGAAGAGAAATCTAATGGAGCTTATGGTATCAGGTCTTGGTCCGGATATAGGTTGGATAGAGGGGACACAGCTAGAGGTGACAGATCATTGGATACACCTGTCAGGAGGACTAGTATATATGGGCTTCATTCTAGTTCCTCATCTAGGAGACTTCATCACAGTCATCACCGTCATCATCCATATAGGAGGGTGAGTACTTACCTGAGCAATTCAAGAAAGTCAAGCCTCCTACATTTGATGGAGAGATGAAGAAGGTAGAAGATTGTAATATTCCTAGTGAAAATATACAATGATAAACAAATCAAACAAAGCAAACACAGCAAAAACACATATAAAATTTACACACAAATAAGACACCATATATTGAGCCAAAAACTACATTTTTCCGAGATATTTTACTATAAGATCATGGATGTACAATTTTATGTTTGGAAAGTGTGCACCTGGGCTTGCTAAAGGCAAACTACTACAGCCTAAATGATCAAGACAAGTCCCCCAAATGTTGTTGGTTGATCTCTCTATGGCTTTGCATTGATCTCTCTAGAAAACAAGACTGCTAGTTGCAAGAAATGGTTGCTAGGGCCTCCTTCGTTGCTCAGAAATTTCTGGTAAACTAGCCCTGGGCTCTCCTCTAATAACCCACAAAAACCCACGAAGGAATTGGCCAAATGTTGACCTTGGAATTTAGGCCCAATTTCTCATAGCTCCTCCCACTGCTAGGTATTTCAACCCACCTGTTAATTTTGTTGTTGAGTGTCCCCAAAATAAGACAAAATTGGAAAAATTTACATTTCCTCTTAGAAATATTGCTAAGTGGGAATAGCACAGTCCTCCCCGCCAAAATGTTGCTTGTCCTTAAGAAACTACAATGAAGGATGTTGAAGTATCTACTCCCCCTCCCAAATGGCATCCTCATCAGGTAGATTCCTCCATCTGATCAACAATTCCTTGATGACCCTATTCCGCAAGTGTCTCTCACGGGTGTCCATAATAGCCTCCGACTCCATAACAAAATGCCCCTCACATCCATGGGTGGTAACTCTGTAGTTGATGTCATCTACTGACCCAATACCTTTTTCAGGCAAGACACATGGAAAATGTTGTGAACTCAGCTCCCTCGTGGTAACTCCATCTCATACGCCACCTCCCCAACTCTCCTAGTGACTCTGTACAACCCATAAAAGTGGGGCTTGAGCTTCTCATCCCCCTTTTGTTTGAGTGTTGACCGTTTGTATGGCTAAAGTCTCAGGAAGACCTTATCCCCAACCTCAAACTGCATTTCTACTAGGCCCCTATCTCCATAGATTTTATGTTAGTTTTGTGCAGTCTGTAAGTTATCTTTGAGAGCCCGTAAAATATCTTGGCTCTCTTAAATTCAATCCTTGGCCCTAGGGGTCTTGCTGTCTCCAAAAATCACATCAGCGAAAGATAATGCATCATAACCATACAAAGATCTGAATGGGGACATACCTATGGACATGTGGTACATTGTGTTGTAGTGGTACTCGCCCAAATGCAACCACCATATCCATGCACGTTAATGGCTCGTCACATAGTTGTGTAAGTATCCCTCCAGCCATTTGTTTACAATTTTCATTTTCCCATCAGTCTGGGGGTGGTAACTAGTACTCAGGGTGAGCTCCATGTCCACCAGTTGAAACAACTCCTGCCAAAATCCCCCCATGAACTTGTTGTCCCGATCACTGACAATGGTCTTCGGAAGACCATGAAGTCAAAACACCTCCCTAAAAAATAGTCCATCCACTTGAGAGGCTGAGGACCGGACTAAAATAGAGAAGAAGTGGGAAAATTTCATCAATCTGTCTAACACCACGCATATGCATTCCTTTCCGTGGACTGTAAGCAACCCGGTAATAAAATCCACCGATATTCTCTCCCATTTCCCCTCAGTGATAGGAAGAGGTTGTAGCAACCCAGCAAGGTGTTTCTGCTCACCCTTGTTCCTTTGGCACATATCACACTCCTTGACATGCCTCAAAACAACATCCTTAAGGCCCCTCCATGCAAAGCGCTCCCTGATAGCCTTGTATGTCTTGTTAAACCCCTAATGCCCTACTAACGGTGATTCATGGGCAGTCTGCATGATCTTCACCCTCAAATGGGAGTTGGGCACTAAATAAATTCAGTCTCGAAAGTAAATCATCATTCATCACCCTATACCAGTCATCTGACACTGCATCATCAAGGAACTCACATGAAAATTGGTCCTTGGAATACTCCACTAGCAAATGCACCCTCTAATATAGCGTAATGCTCATCAATAAGATGGTGGTCAGCCTCCTAGGCAATGCATAAACCACCACATTGTGTTTACCCTTGACATACTCAATGTAAAATTCGTATTCCTGAAGCTTTCTCACCCACTTCTATTGCCTCTCCTGCAGTTACTTCTGCTCCAAGAAGAATCTGAGGCTATTGTGGTCTGTCTTCACCCTGAACTTGTTCCCCACCAAGTGCTTCTTGAACTTCGCTAGTGCATGCATTATGGCTAGCATCTCTTTGTTGTAAATGGAGTACAACCTCTCGTGAGGTAGTAGCTTCTGACTCTCGAAACCTATCAAGTTCCTCCCCTGCATCAGGACTTCTCCTACGCCCTCCCCTAATGCATCGCACTCAAGTACAAAGGGTTGTGCGAAATCTAGAAGTGCAAACACCAGGAAGTTGATCATAACCCGTTTAAGGTGATTAAAAGCCTCTTGTGCTCCATTTGTCCACTTAAATTCTCCTTTCTTTGTCAAACCGGTGAGGGGAGCTACTAATTGAGAGAAGCCCTTCACGAAGTTCTTTTACTAGGTATAGATACCCACGAAACCCCTTTGTCACGTTCTGGAGCACTAGCCAGTCCCAGATAGCCCTGGTTGTCTCCTCATTCACTCTCACGCCATCCTCCCAAATGGTATGCCCCAAAAAAACAGAGCGTCTTCGTCAATTCGAACTCAAACTTGGACAACTTGGCGTAAAATTGTTGCTCCTCCAAAATATGCAACACTATCTTCAAGTGCTACTACAGGTCCTACTATAGATCAAAATATCATTGAAGAACACCAACACGAATTTCCACAACTGCCCACAGAACACGTGGTTCATGCAAGACTGAAAAGTGGCAGGTGCATTGGTTAGCCCGAAGGGCATAACCAAGAACTCGAATTACCCATAGCGACACCTATAAGTTGCCTTAGGGAAGCCCTGATCCCTCACTCTAATCTGGTGGTACCCCGAACTCAAGTCGATCTTAGAGAATAGCTTAGCCCCTCTCAACTCATCCGCCAACTCATCTAAGCATGGGATGGGGTAGTGGTTCTTTAGGGTCTTCTTGTTAAGGGTCTGGTAATCTATGCACATGCATAATGTCCCGTCCTTCTTCTTGACCAGGACAACTAATGAAGCAAAAGGGATGGAGCTAGGCCTAATATGCCCAAGTGCTAGTAGCTCATGAATGGCCCTCTCAATCTCATCCACATAAGCCTTGGGATGTATGTACAAGGTAGTAATCACAACCTGTATCCCCATCTCTAACTCAATCGTGTGCTCAAATCCCCGGTCAGGTTGTTGCCCTAGTGGTATGCCTCCAAACACCACCGGGTACCTATCTAAGATGGCCTGTACGTCAGGGTGTGGTGGCCTGAGCTGACCCCCAGCATCAGAAATCCTCAACTCCACTGCCCACTCAATGTCACCATGCCTCAGGCCAGCCTCCATCATGTGTGCTGAAACAGCCTGTGGTGGGTAAGAGTGCATGGCCCTAAGGACAACCAAGTTTCCATCTGGCCCTATAAACTCAATCTCCAACTTCCTCCAATCAGTAGTGACCTGACCAAGAGAATAGAGCCACTGTACACCCATCACCACATTGGTTTCTGGTACATCCACCATGAAGAAATGATTCATGACTGAATAGTTCCCCATGGTCACTGTCAGAGCGGGAACATAGTGTGTACACTGCATGATCTTGTTCCTCAGCATAAGGACTGAGAACCTCTCAAACTCCTCAGTCGTGATCCCTCTCCTCTGCACCATCTATGCATCAATGAATTTGTGGGAGGCCCCACCATCCACAAAAACTGAGACATGTTTCCCTTGCATTGTGCCTCTAATCCTCAACGTCAAAAACTTAGGTACCCCACGTAAGGATGCAATGACCCCTCTTGCTCGTGCGAAAGGGGCTCCCTCGGGTGGTGGTGGTGGTGGTTGTCCCCTCTCCACATGTACCACACTATCATCTCCACCTGCCTCCAACTCTACATCATCCTCCTGGTCATTGTTAGGGTATACCTCAATGTAGTGGGCCTTGCCCGATGTGCATCTATGGCCTGGTGCCCACGGTTCCTGACAAGTGAAGCATAGCTTCCTCCTTCGGAGATCTCTTCAGGTCTCCCCATCCAACTGTCCTCGCCCCTAGTTGGCTCTCGATGGTGGAGCCCTAGTATCTCTCCCCCTCTGCTGGAACCCAAGTCTGGGTGGTACTGGCGCTCTGGTCTAGGGTAGAGCATCCTCCAAGTCTCATGCTCTCCAACTACATCTTGCAAGGTCGTATTCCTATTGGACTTCACCAATCCCCTATGTGGATTTGCTAGTGATCCGAATTGAATCATTATATTGTTTGACATCCATCTTGATGCATTTGAAGTGGAAAAAGTGGAGGAATCAACTCACGGGATTGTTTTTGCCGGAAAGATCGAGTTTGGCAAAATGGGGTCTGAAACCTTCCATGAGCGTTTTGAGGCATCAAACGATGTTTTTTGGGGGTAAAAATTTACTACTTTACCATTCATCCTTTTCATGCTATTCTACACACATAGACCTTTCCAGTGGCACAAGAAGCGTGTCAATTGGAGTCCGTATACAAAAGTTATGCCACTCAAAAGTTGACCTCCCTGTTTTCACACCTATAGTTCGGGAGGATGTCGCGTCAACCCTCATTATTCATTGAAAAGGGGCTAGCCACGTGTTTTTGATATAAAAGACTCTAGAAAACTTTATTTTGTAACTATATTTAAGAGTTGATGTAGTCAAACTTAACCACTAGTAAGTTATCAGGTTGTGTTATAACCGGGCCACTAGGAGGGAGAGGCATTCCATTATTTCAAGAGAATTTTGTTCCATAATTGAGAAAAGATAGCCAAGAGAGGTAGGAGGTAGAGAACACAGAGAGGATTTGTGCACTGTAGCAGCCCACAAGTCACAGGCATTACTTCTTTGTACCTGCAGCCATATTTCCAGACATAAAAAGAGAGCGAAACGACCTCACCTTCCAGTTGGGTTTTCTCCCGAAAGGGTTTCCCGGAGAGCATATCTTGTGTCTTGTGTGTGTGTGTGTGTTTATCTATTTTTCTGCATATTTTCCATTCACGTGCATGCACTAATTACAGTTAAATCCATATATCTTAAAGTTTAATAAACTGTAATAGTGTAGAATTTTGAGATTTTTAATATAATATTATTAGATTCGTTGTGATGGACTCTCGAGTAGAATATCCACAGAAGTTTACATATCATTTGGTATCAGATCAGGTTTATTTGGGTATTTGAGGATATTTGCACGGGATTTAGTTCGACGGGGTCGAAAATCATAAAACCATAATCATGGCCGACGAATCTGTAAATGAACCTTATGATCCCGCAGAGGTGAGGTTTTCACAGCTTGAACAACAAGTCGCAGATATAAACCGCAATGTAAACCTCCTCATGGCTGCCCTAAGCAATAAGCTGGGGATATTTGGAGAAGATGGGGGTTCAAATGCATAGGACAAATCAGAAGGGGGATGGGGAAGACACGAAGAACCAATCGAAGAAGAACTCGGAAAAGATTAACCTAGTTCAAGTCTCGTGAATCCATCTCTATTCAAAATGGAAGCAAAGGTGGATAACAAGGCATACCACGGGAGATCGACACTTTGAAGCTAAACCACTAGTTGCAGTAACTGAAATTTTATTTCAGCGTCCATCATATCGAGGAAGGGCAAAAGTTCTCATTCGCACAACTGAACTTAGAGGGTCATGCACTGACTTGGTGGGAGAACCACACGGAAACCCTTAGGATGGAAGGAGAACCTCTAGCAACTAAGTGGGAGGATTTCAAAACCCTCATTAAGTCATAGTTTTATCATGTTGGGTACGTGGAGGACTAGTGGATCCAGTGGCATTACTTCAAGCAAAAGTTGGGGCAAAGTGTGCAGGAGTACACCACAGAATTCAGGAAGATGGCTATAATGTTGGATATCTCTCCAATGAACCCATATGTACTCGTCAAATATTTGGGGGCTCTGCACCGCCATCTTCCTGAGCAAGTGATGTTATTCAAGCCCAAAACGATGGATGAGACTTATGTATATGCACAATACCTGGGGCAAAAAAACAAAAAACAAAAACAAAAACAAAAAACAAAAAACAAAACAAACAAAACAAACAAAACAAAACAAACAAAACAAACAAAAAACAAAACAAACAAAATAAAACAAAACAAACAAACAAACAAACAAACAAAAACAAAAAACAAACAAAAACAAAAAACCAAAAAACAAAAACAAAAAACCAAAAAACCAAAAAAACGAAAAACAAAAACAAAAAACAACAAAAACAAAACAAACAAAAACAAACAAACAAACAAAAAAGCAAAGAACAAAACAAAACAAAAACAACAAAAACAAAACAAACAAAAGCAAACAAACAAAAACAAAACAAAACAAAACAAAAAAGCCCTGAAAAGAGCATAATCAAGTGGATCGAAGGAGGAGGAGCAACATGAAGCTTCTAAGGAGGGGAAGAAGAATCAAAAAAGGGGAAAAGGTAAAAAGACGACGACCACAACACACCAATGAAAAGATACTAGCAACCACTGCAACCACTGCAGCATTGATGGCCATACAGAGGAGAAGTGATGGAAGTTCCATCCAAAGCTAAACCCAAAGAACAAGAAGAAAGATAATAATAAGAAGAATATCATGGCCATTGATTCGAGCAACCAAGTTGAAAGTATCTCGAACATGGATGAGAATATCGTTTGTACATCAGTGTAGAAGGAGGTGAATCTGAGTAGCCTTTAGCAACAGGAAGAGAAAGAAATGACCAAACTCTTCCATATAAAGATACGGGTCAAGAAGGCAAAGATTGATGCTTTGTTTGACTCAAGATTGCAAGCGAATCTCATTGCAGAAGAGCTGGTCAAGAATTTGGGGGTGGAAGTTCGTGATCATCCAAACCCATATCCATTGGGATGGGTAAATAAGGATGTAGAGATGCAGGTAACAAAATAGTGCAAAATTAGATTTGTTATCAGTGTTGACTTTATGAAGTAGATATGGATGTGGTTCCCCTTGATGTATGTGGATTCGTATTTAGAAGTCCATACATGTACATACATGATGCAATATTCATGAGAAAAGATAACCAGTACCGACTCATCAAGGATGGAAAATCGTTCATCATCAACGCGCACAAAGGCAAGTCAAAAATTTCACTGGTAAGTGCCAACCAAGCCAAGAAATTGATCAGTTCCAGAAAGAAGTATGTTTTATTATTTTTAAGAGAAATTTAGTCTGAAGAGGAGTCAATAAGAGGCAATACATCCCTGGAGGGGTGTACTAAGAAACAAAAATAACAATTGGAGTCGTTGTAGGCATACAAGGATGTGTTACAAGAGCCTAAAGGGTTACCACCTAAGAGAGAAGTGGAGCACAAGATATAGCTATTTCCAAACTCCCCATTGCCAAATATTGGGTTGTAGCAGTCTATTATAGAAGCAAGTGAGGTGAAGAAACAGTTGCAGCAACTGCTGGAATAGGGTGTCATTCGACCAAGTACATCACCATGTGGGGCACCATCATCATTGTGCCAGAGAAGGATGGGACTTGGAAAATGTGTATAGATTACAGTGTGTTAAACAAAATCATGCTCAAGAACATGCTAGATCAGTTGCGAAAAGAAAAGGATTTCACCAAGATGGACTTGAAGTATGGATATCAACAAGCTCAATTCAAAGAAGAAGATATATGGAAGACCGCCTTCAAAACCAAGCAAGGTTTGTATGAGTGGTTAGTTATGCCATTTGGCCTATGTAATGCACCAACTACTTTTATGAGATTAATGAATGATGTGTTGTGCCCTTTTATAGATTTATTTATTATTGTTTATCTGGATGATATACTAGTATATAGTGCTACCTAGGAGGAGCATATTTCACATTTCACGCAGGTACTGGAAACATTGAAGAAGCACTAGCTACTAGCAAATCTTAAGAAATGTGAGTTTGCGCAGTAGTCCTTGGTGTGTCTGGGGTATGTGATCGATGGAGGAGAGTTGAATATAGATCCTTCCATGATGGAGGCCATCATGAAATGGTCGGTGCCTACTAATGTTTCTGAGGTCAAGATTTTCATTGGGGCAACACAGTACCTGAGGAAATTCGTAGCCTCATTTTTCAGCGGTAGCAGCACCGCTCCACGCCATAACAACAAGTGGCAAGAGTTTCTAGTGGGGAAAATGCCAGTAGAAGGCTTTCGAGGAGATAAAGAAGAAGATCAGTTAAGCACCAGTTCTGCTATTACCAAACTTGAAGCGGCTCTTTGAATTAGAGATAGATGCGAGTGGGTATGCTATGGGAGTTTTCTTGATGCAAGGAGGAAGGCCCATTTGCTACCATTATGAAGTATTTCATGGGGTATTTCTTAACTACCCTACCTATGACAAAGTGATTTATTCCATGGTGAAAGATGTGAAGAAGTCGAAGCACTATTTGATGGGAAAGGAGACAGTAATCCACACAGATCACTAGTTGTTACAGTACTTGCAGGCCCAGGGTAAGCTACAGCAGACCAGGCATTACAAGTGGATGGGGTTTTGCAACAGTTTCATTGGGTGATTAAGTATAAGAAGGGTCGAACAAACAAGTTGGTCGATATGATTTCAAGGCCACCCATATCAAAGATTACAGCTTTGGGGACTCTTATGCACATGGAGCCATTCACCCATGACGCATACAGAGAGGCATATTCAGAAGATGAGGACTTCAAGGAGGTGTATCAGCAATTGCAGAGTCAAATTCATGTGCACGATGGAGAAAACACCATTGACTACCATCTCTAGGATGGGTTACTCTACAGGATCGATAAACTATGTGTTCCTAAAGGTGAGTGTTTTCAACTGATTAGAGAGGCTCACACCTTCAAGGCTGCAGGGAACTTTGGTGTAGGGAAGAGGATGCATGCCCAAGATGCAAGATCAGGTAGATAGGTTCATAAGAGGATGCATGATTTTTTGTACTAGCCTAGAAATAGGAAACAGGGTCTATATCATCCCTTCCCTGTACCTACTCATCCTTGGGCAATAATTTCCATGGACTTTGTGGGAGTTTTAATGACAACCAAAAAGGGACATGACTACCTATTCGCGATAGTGAATAGGTTCAGCAAGATGTGTGTTCTGATGCCATGTAAAAATACCATCAACGGACAAGAAGCAACAAACTTGTTCTTTGGACTGGTATGGGTGCACTTTGGGATACCAAGGAGAATCATTTCAGAGAGGGACACAATATTTCTTAATGTATTCTAGACTACATTGTGGGAGAATATGGACACAAAGTTAAAGAGATCTACAGCATTCCATCCTAGATAGATGGGCAGACAAAAGTAGTCAATAGGACTTTGGTGCAGCTTCTGAGGGGATACAACTAGAAGCATCCGAAGATCTAGGATCAAAATATGGTATATATACAACATTATTATAATATATCAATCCAAACTTTTATAGGAAAGTCCCCATTTGAGACTTGTTTTAGATATTTTCCACCTTCACCTTTGGATATTGGATATGGGCAGGAAGAAGGAGTGAGGGAAGATCTTATAGAAGATGCTTTGAGGGATGAAAAATTTATAGAGAAGAAGCAGATCCGTATACAAGTATAGGAAACACTGTAGAAGTCACAGGAGAAGTATAAGGCCCGGCATGATCAGCACAGAACAGAGAAATCATTCAAGGCAGGAGACAGAGTGTGGCTACAGTTCAAAAAGGAGAGGTTGCAGGGGCCTGGTAAGAAAATCAAGGCTCTAAGGTATGGTCCCTTTGAGATACTAGAAAAGGTTGGTGATAATTCCTATTGACTCGATTTACCACCATATATGTGCATTTACTCAGTTTTCAATGTAGATAATTTGAAACTCTATGAGCCTTCCATGCTAGTTTGGGAAGAGGAACAAGTCCTACCTTCTATGGAGGATTTGGCACCAGATGCTTAGGCAGAGTTGATAGAAGATACAGTTTTGTAGAAGAGGTCCAGAACTACAAGACAAGGGCAACATGACCTTTGTAAGATTGGGTTGAAGGGAAAACTTCCAGACAAAGATAAATGTTACACCAGAGAGAAGGTGGAGGAAAATTTTCCTCACCTCATTTCGTAAAAGGTTTTTGGGACCAAAATCCTTCCAAAATGGGGAGATGAGATCTGAATTGGATCATTATATTGTTTTTCATCCATCTCAATGCATTTGGAGTGGAAAAATGGAGGAATCAACTCACGCGACCGTTTTTACCGGCAGGACCCAGTTTGGCAAAACGAGGTCTAAAAATTTCCAGGAGCGTTTTGAGGCATCAAATGACGTTTTTTGGGGGTAAAACTTAGCCACGCTAGCATGCACATTTTCATGCTATTCTACACACATTTACCTTTCCAACGACGCAAGAAGCACGTCAATTGGAGTCCGTATGCAAAAGTTATGCCACTCAGTTGTTGACCTTCATGTTTTCACACCTATAATTCAAGAGGGTGTCGCGTCAACCCCCATTATTTATGGAAAAGGGGATAGCCATTGTTTGTGATGTAGATACTCTAGAATATTCTATCTTGTAACTCTAGTTAAGAGTTGATATAGTCAAACTTAACCACTAGTTGGCTATCGAGTTGTGTTATAACCAGGCCACTAGGAGGGAGAGGCATTCCATTCTTTCAAGAGAATTTTGTTCCATGGCTGAGAAAAGATAGCCATGAGAGATAGGAGGTAGATCACATAGAGAGGATATGTGCACTATAGCAACCCACTAGCCACAAGAATTACTTATTTGTATCTGCATCCATATTTCCAGACAGAGAAAGAGAGTGAAGCAGCCTCACCTTCCAGCTAGGTTTTCCCCCAAAAGGGTTTCCCAAATAGCATATCTTGTGTCATGTGTGTGTGTGTGTGTGTTTGTATGTGTGTGTGTGTGCTTATTTTTTTGTTTGTCTATTTTTCTGCATATTCCATCCACATGCATGCACTAATTAAATTTAAATTCACAAATCTTAAAGTTTAGTAAACTGTAATAGTGTAGAATTTTCAGAGTTTTAATATAATATTATTAGATGTGTTGTGACTAACTGTCGAGCGGAATATCCACAGAAGTTTATGGATCATTTAGCCCCTCTACAAACATGAAAACCCTCTTACCCTCTGATAGGTCAGGCACCATCACTGACAACCTCGGAAACTTGAAGATGTAGGTCTCATCACTCCCTGTCTCCTTGATCCTTGTAAACTCCCCAAAATGCTCCTTCGTATCTCTCCTCTCAAAACGCTCGAACACCCTCCTAGTGAAATCCACATAGGTTGTAACCCTTGCATGCCCCATCATGATTAGCCCATGGAACCACCATTCGTGGGCTTCTCCCTCCAAATTCAACATGGAAATCTTAGTTTCCTCCCCCTCTATCATCTGGTTGAGTTGGAAGTAGACAATTAACTTCTCAACCCATGCTTCGCTAAGCTCTTGAACGAACCATCAAAATTCAAGAAGAAAAATCTCCCCATGGTGCACTACAAATTGGTACCATGCATGTAGCTTCCTCTGCCTTGCCCTCTTCCCATATTTTTACCCTTCAACTGACAAAATTCCCTGAAGGTAATGGCCTCCCTAAAGTTCGTCCCATAGGACTGATACTCCACAAAATAGTTCCTCGTGGGTATCTCCTCTTTCCCTTGCGGACCTCCAACACCAGATGCTAGAAATGTGGGAATAGTGGACTTAGGTGTTGTACTGGGAATGAAAGGTGCATTGGGGCCATGAACCTCGTGGTGATGCGAAGTGTTGGAGCCCTCTCCAGATTGGAATTCCCCTTGAATCGATTTTACCTTGTTGTTGTTGCAAGTTTACTGCCTCGGCTCCTCAATACCCTTAGGCAAATCCTGAACGACATTGAGAAGGTGTTGGAAAAACACATCCTCTTTACTCCTTTTGTCTCCCTCATTATCTCCCATGTTTGACCTTTCAACCTTCAGTTCAACTATCACTAGATCTAGGGTAATTTTTAACTGCCTCTCTCTGCTCGTGTACCTCTGCCTCTAGTAAGTCACGTTCAGTTGGTCTTCTAGTGTCATAGACCGATGTTGCTCCCACATGCTACGCCAAGACTATGAGCTCTGATAGCACCGTAATATTCCTAACGAAAATATACAATGATAAACAAAGCAAACATAGCAAAAATGCATATAAAGTTTACACACAAATCAAACACCATATCTTGAGCCAAAAAATGTGTTGTTCTAAGCCATTTTATTATAAAATCATGGAGTTATAATCTCGTGTTTTAAAGTGTGCTCTTATGCTTGCTCAAGGCAAGCTAGCAAATCCCAAGTGATGAAGACAAGTACCCCAAATGCTAGTGGTTGATCTCTCTATAGATCTGCACTAATCTCCCCAGAAAACTAAATTGTTAGTTGCAATAAATGGTTGTTAGGGCCTCCTCTTACGCTTAGAAAATTCCGAGAAATTAACCTCTGGCTCTCCTCCAATAACCCACAAAAACCCACAAAGGAATTGGCCAAATTTCAACCTCAGAATTTCGATCCAATTTCCCCTAGCTCCTCCAACTGTTGGGTATTTCGACCCTATAAATTTTGCTGCTGAGTGTCCCCAAAATGGTTGAAATCTTCAACAAGGCTCCTTCCCGAACTTCCCCACAAATATCAGCCCAAAATTCCCTCTCTACTTGAATCCCACATGTGGCATGAAAAAGAGTTGTGCAGGCCCTACGTAGTCATGGCTGCAACTCCTCCACACTCCCACTACAATGCTCCCAGATCGATATAAAAATGATGGAATTCCCTCCTAGAGATGGCACTCAAAGTACACCGAAGGAAGGGGTGAGATTATCGCCTGAAAATCTCTTTTGCTCAACAGCACATCCAAACTTGGCCTCTAGCTCAAGCATGCTAGTCAAGGTGAATGCTCAAATGATCAAGAATTCCCAAAATGAGTGCCTCCTCTTCTTTTTGTCATTGTGCCTCCCAATTGCCCATGTGGGGCCCAACCATCGAACTCCCTATTGTTTTCCCTCCAAGGAGTGTGTATTTCCAGGGGGGTTGTATTTCTCCATGAGTGGTCCCCACCTTCCACCAACATTTCGATTTTCTTCCTTTTCTCCTAAGTTGGGCCTTCCCTTA
This sequence comes from Pinus tabuliformis, assembly GCA_031772625.1. Classification (NCBI taxonomy): domain Eukaryota; kingdom Viridiplantae; phylum Streptophyta; class Pinopsida; order Pinales; family Pinaceae; genus Pinus; species Pinus tabuliformis. The sequence goes on along the minus strand of CM062814.1, from coordinate 691,443,476 downwards.
GCTCCAAAACTCAAGTGGGGCCCCATAACCCACTTTTCCTAAGTGTAAATGCAAAATAAGACAAAATTGGAAAAATTGATATTTCCCCTTAGCAATATTGCTAAGTGGGAATATCACAGAGATGCAAAGGCATAGTTACTTGGGATGAAGAAATTCTTCAGATTGCATAGTTACCCAAAGGACATGAAAGCCAAGATAAACACCTTTAGTATTAAAGAGAAAGTAGATATTTGGTAGGAAGATGTGAAGAATGTCAAGGGAATTTGGGAAGACGAGTTGATTTAGGAGGAGTTTTAGAGACTCTTCAAGAAGAAGTACCTGTTGGATAGGTACTATGATGACGGAGCTGAGGAATTTTATAAGTTGCAGATGGGTTCTATGACAGATGATGAGTATACTAGCAGGTTCTTAGAGCTATTGAGGTATGTGCCTTATCTCAAGGATGAAAAGGCTAAGATTTAGAGGTTTAACATTGGGTTTCCAAAAACATATAGAGACCAGATTCATTTTGATTAGCCTAGATCGCTAAAGGAAGCCATTTGAAAATTGAAACATTGTTATGAACAGTCAAAGTACAAAGCTGAGCCTAAACGTGACTCGAAGGGAAATGATAAATTTAGAGGGAAGTGTCCACCAAAGTAGCGAAGACCTCAAGATGCAGGTGAGAAAGAAAATGTAGTTCCTTACAAGAAGTTCAATACAATTGAGAAGGGGCATGGGTTGCAGCCTGAAGAGCAATAGACTAAAGGTGATGGTAGAGGACCATTGCAGTGTTGGATATGTGACAAATATCATCGTAAGAAGCATTGTCCATTATACCATGGAGGTAGGCCTCAGATATATAGTTCTTAGGAGGCACAGACAGTTGGGTATGTTGGTAATAGTATTCCTCAAATCAATGCAGTTGTGGACAACAAGTAGGCAGTTCACCACACATCCATTATTGAGATGGAAGGTAAGCTTGTGGTCGATTTATTTCTATTTTAATTGATCCTAGATCTAATTATAGTTATGCTAATCCTAACCTGGTGGAGAAGTGTGGCTTTAGGAAAGAAGTGCATGCATAGTCTTGGTTGGTGTAGTTGGCTACAAGTACTAAGAAGAGATTTCATCACTCGGTAAGAGCTTGTGCATTAGAGTTGAATGGTATGCCTACAATAGCACATTTGCATGTACTGTCGTTGGGATCATATAGTATGATTTTGGGTGTGGATTGGTTGTATCTTCAAAACACCAAAGTAGATTATTATGACAAGGCTATCGAGTGTCTGTGTGATAATGGGTAAAAGAAAATCTTGTAGGGAAAGAAGAAGCTTATAACAGTGAGGATGGTCACAACTATGCAAGCTAAGCACAATTACATAATAGGGTGTGTAATGTTTGTAGTTCATATTTCTAGTGACAAGGGTAAGGATGTAGAGGATGCATAAATCTACAAGAGGTACCATGTACTACAACAGTTCATGATGTGTTTCCAGTAGAGATTAAGTTGGTACTAGGGGCAACACAAACATCAAAAGCACCTTATAGGATGAGCACTCCAGAGTTAGTAGAGTTGAAGTTGCAGTTGAAGGAAATGCTTGATAAGGGATACATTAGGCCAAGTGTAGCGCCTTGGTGTGCATAGTATTGTTCGTGAAGAAGAAGGATGGTACCCTTAGGTTGTGCATTGATTACAGGCAATTGAACAAGGTGACGATCAAGAACAAGAGTTCATTTTTGAGGATTGATGACTTGTTCGATCAGTTGAAGGGAGAAAAAATGTTCTCAAAGATTGACTTGAGATCAAGATACCATCAGGTACGCATCAAAGAAGAGGACATCTACAAGACTACCTTCAGGACCAGGTATGGGAATTATGAGTTCATTGTAGTTACATTCGATTTGACTAATGCTACAGCCACTTTTATGTGCTTGATGGATAGTGTGTTGCGTCCTTATCTGGAAAATTTTGTTATTGTATTCAATGATGACATTCTGATATATTCCAAGAATGAGGAAGAGCATGCCAAGCATTAAGCAATGGTGTTGGGGTTGCTAAGAGAACATCAGTTGTATGCCAAGCTTAGCAAGTGCAGTTTCTTCCAGACAAAGGTGCATTACTTAGGACATGTTGTCTCCAAGGAAGGCATAGCAGTAAATCCATAAAAGATAAGAGCTATCATGGAATGAGTAACTCCTAGCAATGTGGATGAATTCATATCATTCATGGGGTTAGTAGGTTACGATCAAAGTTTCATCAGTAATTTCTCACGCATTTTCCTACCATATTACATCATTGCATAGGAAAGGTAAGAATTTCGAATGGACAGAGGTGTGTGAAGCCAATTTTGAACAGTTAAAGCAGTTGTTGGTGAATGCTCCAGTGTCAAATATTGCGGATCTGAATAAAGAGTTTGTAGTATGCATGAATGCTTGCAAGAGAGGAGTCATTATGCAGGAGGGACAAGTGATATGCTATGAATCCAGGAAATTGAATGAGCACGAAAAAAATTATCTAACTCGTGATCTTGCACATCAAGCCCAAGAAGAGCTCCTTAAGGATTGGATCATGTGCCAACTTGTCACCACGATATTGCGGTCATTTTGAGATCCTTGAGAGGATTAGATTAGTGGCCTACAAACTTGCACTGCCTCTGACCGTGAAATTCCATGATGTTTTTCATTTCCATTGCTTAAAATATATGTAAAGGATGTTGATCACGATATTTATTAGTCTTTATTGTAGGTGGAGCAAGAAGGAGAATTCCAACAAGAACCTCAGTTCATATTGCAACAGAAACATTTCATGCTCTAGAATAGAGAAATCAAGGAAGTTAAAGTAAATTGGAGCTAGGTTAGCCGAAAGATGGTTATCGGTTCAAGGACGCAAGGTTACCCTTTTCAGGGTAAGAAGGGGTAGAGAAAAAAAAGAGCGTCCATCATCTAATGGATAGGACAGAGGTCTTCTAAACCTTCGGTATAGGTTCAAATCCTATTGGACGTAATACTCTTCAATTGTTATAAATTGTTGTGCAATGTATTGGATTGGAATGGAATGAAGAATAAAAATTTTGAGCATCGATATTCGCCATGAAAAAAACCAAGCTATAAAAAAAAGCTATACGACCCAACTTTAGCAAGAGATTGGATAATCTTTTGATAAACACTTTGAGGACAAATCCGATTCTATTTTTGTTTGTTCTCTTTCAATAAAAGAAAGATCCGGGTAGAGGTTAAGCCCCAGCCCTCAAAAATAGCCTTAAATCTCGCAGTTTCTTCAGGCAAGCTCATGCGACTGACTAGGGAATATTTGTCACTTGGAGGGCTTAGCAAGGGAGTGACTGGGGCTCTAGTTCAACAAAAAGGTGAGTTGTCTTAAGGACAGAGGTCTAGGAAGGGTGGGTCAGCCCTTGGGGGCCCTGTGGCATTAGGAAGAGGTCAATAAGGTCTAGGTGTGTCGACTCCATTTCCTTAAGGTCATCTAGGAGGTTGAGTCTTATCATAGTAACCCCTTAGCTCATGTTTATGTTTAATTTTATAAGTCTATCCGTTAGAAAATTAATCTGTATTCTGTTGGTTATTTCTTCTACTCGTTTAAAATTGAACAAGTTATTTAATATAATAAATACCGAAATAAACACAATACAGTCACAACATTTACAGATCATCAACTCAAAGAAAAAAAGCACACAAGTGACACTGTTGCTTCTAGACCAATGTCCGCGGAAAAACCCAATGCGGGAAAACCGGTGCAGCTATTCAAAGGGTTATATTATTATGTAGTCTATCTAAGTACAACTGGGTGCCTAACTGGCTCACTCGACAGAGAAAAATACACGTCAGCAATACCTATATATTCGGAAACAGGTATTCGAAAAACCTGTCCCACGAAACCCTCTCTGGCACAACTGAAGCTCAGCGTTGGCCCTTCTGGCCACTGCGTCAGCCCAATACCCTCTACGCAGCCTTTGGGAGCCTCTGCATCACTCCCTCTGCCCTCTGCGTGGATGACGCAGTCTCTCTAGGCTTTGTGTTGCCTCTACTGGGCTCTACATAGCCTGGACTGACTGTTGCTCTCGCTCTCTCTGCTTCTGTGTTGGTCTCCTAGTATTGTCCCTACCTCTCTGCCTCGTACTCACTACCCCTCACTGTTGATCACTGATTCAACTTTGCTTAGCAACCCTGCTCTACCAAAATGAATGACTGATCACTCTAGTGTGTCTTCCAACTGACCCTCAAGCCTCCTCTTATATTTTTCTCGTTGGTCCTTCAACCCAAGATTAAATCTCTAATATCAATGGCTAAGATTATATTTGGCTTGATCCATGACTTTTGGAACCTTCTAACCTAGTTTTATATTAATACCCATTAATATTTTATTTTTCTTAAGTTTAGACTTAGGAACTCCATTAAAAATATTAATTATTTTAATATCTCCCAAACTGGGTACAATCTATCCAAACCATTTTTGGGTCTTGGATATATCATGTGCTTTAGCCTCTCCACAAATTTTCATGCCTAGATCACATCCAATGCTACCCCAAATCAACACTCCCTCCTAGCGAGGATTGTTCTCTACTAATACTCCTCACTAAGCATCACTCTGATTATCCATCACCGGTACATGTGTTGATGCTAGGCCTCCTAGCCCAACTTCCTCTGCACTGCTGCATCTTGTACTGCTGCCCATGGCCCTGCCACTGCCACTGCTGCATCCGTATGACAACTCCCTCTGCATTGGTGTTGTTGCTGGTCCATCCTCCCAGCACTACAGCCTCTCTCATCATGTTGCATCGTGCTACTGCATATTTCTACTGCACTGCAACTCAGTTACTAAGAAGTAAGTAACTAATCCACCCAACTAATGACATCCCTATCAGGCTAGAAACACTCCCGATGTTGAATCTCTCTCTGCTGCTAACAAGTGATCCCTCTATTGACCTTTGTGTTGCTACAACAACTCCATGCATCTTGCACCATTGCACACCTCTTTGTTCCATCTTGCACTGGTTCAACACTCTCGTGCCTCTCGTATTGTTGCAGCCTACTAGCCTCGTGCTACCCGGGGACTCCTGCACTATATCACTCTCTGTCACTTCATCTGCATCTGTCTCTACCGACATCCATCAGTCCTGCTACACCTCTTCGAGGCTCCCGTAGCAAGGTATAATCCAAGAGGTTGGATACCTCGAGGATCCTGCCCCTCATCACCTATAGTTGTCCTGACTACAGCTCGATGTCTCCCTACTTCTTCTCAAGTGGCACATGAGCACTCATGGCACAATCGTCATCCTCCTCGACTTCTTTCTCCACCTTCGCACGCACTACCTTCGAGTCTAAAGCCTCTCCCTTACTCTTCTTCCTAGGAAACTGGTTCGCAAAATGACCCAGTTCCCCACAATGGAAGCACTTGACCTTGGAGAGGTACTTCTTCTTCCTCTTCTCCTGCTTTCCCGCAGATGCTAGAGTTGCATCCTCTTCTCCCTCCTTAATTCTGACCCCTTTGCCTCTACTCCCCGCCTTGGTCAGCCGTCTAATTTCTTCTTGACGAAGAGCCGCCCACAGTTCTTCCCAATCTGGAAGACTCGTCTTGTCCAGTATGCTCTAGACAAATACCTCACAATCCTCGGAAACTGCGTTCAATGCGGTCCTCACCATTAATTCCTCATATGGCGTGGCCCCTATGAAAGTTAGTTGGTCACAAATCTCCTTCAACTGACCGAAGAAGACATCTATCTTCTCTCCCTTTTGCATCTTGTATACCCTTAGCTGATTCTCCAAGAGCATCTTCCTCTGCACGAAAGTATGTTAGTACAATGTCTTCAAGGCATCCCACATCTACTTTTCTGTTTCCTTCTCAGCAATATGTGGTACCACATGATCCTTGACCCCATCAAGGATGATGCACTTTGCCTTAGCCATTGCCTCCTCGTACCTTTCATTAACTACCGAGTCAACTGAGATATCTATCACTCTCGAGACAAAGCCCTTGATGAGATGTATGTTTAGAATGGACAATATCCTAGCCTTCCAGACCACAAAATTGGATGCTCTGTCCAGCCTATCCTGATCTCTCAGCCCATTCACGGCCATTTCGTTGCTCTTCTATCGACTCCTCCAAGTCTCTCTACTTCCCTCCTGGAAGTCCTCTGTTTGACTCCTGCTAAGTCTCTCTACTTCCCATCTGGAAGTCCTTTGTTCGACTCCTGCTGAGTCTCTCTACTTCCTGTCTAGAAGTTCCACGGAAGTTCTCTTTTGGACTCCCTCTAAGTCCTGATTTCCCTCCTGGAAATCCTTCTGCCAACTTCAAGTTGCCCCTCTCCAATCGTCTGTGCAACTGCAACACTGATCCGGATTCCTTGGCTAGAAATCTGCCTCAGCAACAACTACCTCTACCTTGGTCTTGCCCTGTTAGGTATTGTTTTGATCACAGTACCCCACCAGCTTCACTCCACAAACTACCCACGGCCTCTTATGCCCCAGCAACTGAAGGATTGAGCCACTTGGCTCTGCGCAATCCCGGCACCGGCAAATCAACTCCCTCAGCCAACTGAGTCAGCCAACCTAGCCTCTGCATGAGCCTGATTCTGCCTCCCTTAGCCTTTGCGTTGGCCTCTCTCTGGTCCAGACCGATGACATAGTCCCTCTGCGTGAATTCTTCCTCTATCGCCTTTTGCAAGGATCATCTTTGTCACTCGAGACAACTGAATTTGCTGCAAATGCTCTGCTCGACTGATGCCTTTAGTTTTCCTATGATCTGCAACTATGGTCTGATACCATGTTGAATTTTCTAAGTCTGTCTATTAGAAAATTAATATATATTATGTTGGTTTATTTCTTCTACTTGTTTAAAATCAAACAAGTTATTTAATACATTAAATACCGAAATAAACACAATACAGTCACAACATCTACGTATCATCAACTGAAAGAAAACAAGCACACAAGTGACACCGTTGTTTTTGGACCAATGTCCCCGGAAAAACCCAATGCGGGAAAATCGGTGCAGCTATTCAGAGGGCTATCTTATTATGCAGTCTATCTGAGTACAACTGGGTGCCTAACCAGCTCACCTGACAGAGAAAAATACACGGCAGCAATACCTCTATATTCGGAAACAGGTATTCAGAAAACCTGTCCCACGAAACCCTCTCCGGCATAACTGAAGCTCAGCGCTGTCCCTTATGGCCACTGCGTCAGCCTCCTGCTGACTTTTGACAGCCCTAGGACCTTTTTCGTTAGCCCTCTAAGGCACTATGCATCCTCTTTGAGCCTCTGCGTCACTCCCTCTACCCTCTGCATGGATGACACAGTCTCTCTGGGCTCCGCGCTGCCTCTGTTGGGCTCTACATAGCCTAGACTGACTGCTGCTCTCGCTCTCTCTACTTCTGTGCTGGTCTCCCAGTATTGTCCCTGCCTCTTTGCCTCGTACTCACTGCCCCTCGTTGTTGATCACTGATTCAACTTTTCTTAGCAACCCCGCTCTAGTAAAATGAATGATTGACCACTTTGGTGTGTCTTCCAACTAACCCTCAAGCTTCCTCTTATACTTTTCTCGTTGGTCCTTCAACAACCGATATTAAATCTCTAATCAATGGCTAAGATTATATTTGGCTTGATCCATGACTTTTGGAACCTTCTAACCCAGTTTTATACTAATACCCATTAATATTTTATTTTTCTTAAGTTTAGACTTAGGAACTCCCTTAAAAATATTAATTATTTTAATATCTCCCAAACCGGGTACAATCTGTCCAAACCATTTTTGGGTCGTGGAGATATCATGTGATTTATCCTCTCCACCAATTTTCATGGCTAGAGCACATCTGATGCTACCCCAAATCAATAGTTTACCCTGTGCAATCCGATGAAAGTGGGTAGATATGAGAGGATGTGTGTTACAATCCCCCATGTTATTATTGTTGTGCCCCATAGAAGCCCATTATTGTTGTTGTCACGCCCTTACATTATTATCGTTATGTATGCTCTGATTATATTATGACTCAGATTCCTATATATACCAATGAGGTCTTATCATTTGTATCATCCAAGAATTGTACATTTATGTGATGTAAAGTAGGTTGCCCCCTCGAAGAGGCTATTTCTCAAGTCGTTCATCTATATTTTCTTCTATTTTTTTAGGTGGTAGCATAACATTTGGTATGAAAGCTTTGGATTCTAGGGTTTCACTTCTTCAAACATATCATCTTAGCGTTTTCAATGTAAGTTTTTTTTTCTAGAAGGCTTTAGAAGCTAAAATTACAAACACATGGAGCCTAAATATTGGTAAACTTTGTTTATGAATTTCAAATCTTGGTTCGCTATATTTTTATAGATATGATCCAAGGAAGTTAGGGTTTTTGCAGGCTCCAGAATTCAATCTCAAATAGGTAACCTAGGGAAAATCATCATAACTTTATCTCCCAACATTGGATTTGAATTTCATCAAAATTTATTTAAAATGCACGGACTGTAGTTTTTTGTGTATCATTTTCAAGGTTGAAGGTCAAAACAGTGACACGTGGCACACCATACGAGTTCACTCTACTGAACTAGTCTATAATCAGGTCATCGTGGGAGATTGGGCATAACTCTCTCTGGAAGAATCCAATCTCAGTCTGAATTGGGGGGTTGGAAAGAAGACTTAGAGGGATAATAAAAAACAAAATTTAAGACCTTGGAGATCCGAATTTACAGATATACAACAGTTTCAATATTGAGCTCCAAAAAAGAAATAAAAAGGTGTGTATTTATTTCAAATTTGCATAACTTTTGTTTGAAAAAATCAATTTGAAGTGATTCGAAGGGCATCGTAAAGTATAGATATCATTGCTTGGTTCTCAAATTCCTCGAAACAAACAAATGGATGTGCCTAGTAAGAAACCAGAAAGCTCTTCTATGACACATCAAGAAGAGAAAGAAATGCAACATGATATATCAAAATTACGTGACAAAGTGCAACAAATTTTGCTCTCAAAAAGAGTAACCAAAAATGAAATGGAAGCTAAGATGCATGGTTTAAAGAATGGTTTAAAAGCAGACATGGAAGGTTCGAAGGATGGATTAAAAGCATACATGGAAGGTTTGACAAAGTTCCTACAAAAAAATATTCCTAATGGCAAAATGTTATGCCATGAAATTCGTGATGAGGGACAAAGGAATATAAATTATGATTTTAGAGACTCCAATGTTGGTTTTAAGAACCACCACATTCCAAATATTGATATGACGAAGTTTAATGGCAAGGATCTGGTAACATGGGTACTAAAAATGGCACAACATTTTGATCTCCATGATGTGCAACACACATAAAAGGTACACATTGAATCTTTATGTTTAGAACCCAATCAATTTGTATGGTATCGATGCCTTTGTTCTCATAACACACTTGTCACTTGGTCAATTTTTACAGAGGATATGATAACACATTATGAGGATACAAAGAGCAACACCTTCTTTAGCCAATTGATAAATCTCAAACAAAAGGGTCCAATGGTGGAGCCAATTGAGGACTTCCAAAAATTGAATATCATGGTAACTGATATTCCATAGGAGCATATGATTGATGTTTTCATTGGAACTTTAAAGGATAACATCCAAAATGAGGTTCGCCTTTGGGAACCTGATTCATTAGAGAAGGCATTCAAGGTGGCAATAAAATTTGAAAGCAAAATTATGGCAATAATGAAGTCGACCACTCACAATCATAAAGATGGAAGTGTTGTTGCTCCTGGCCTTACACAACCTACAAGGTTGAAACCACAACAATTGGAGGAAAAAAGAGAAAAAAGGCTTTGTTGCAGTTGTGATAGAAACTACACTAAAGGTCATAAGTGTGCTGAGAATAAATTATTATACATAGATTGTGAAGAGGATGAATAAAAGGAACAAGAAACATAAAAATAGGAGGATATACATGAGGAACCAACCCTAGAGAAAGAAGAAATGAATCTAACCATATATTTTAATGCATTAGCAGGAATTACCAGTCCTCAATCTCTCAAGATAGAAGGATATATTAAGAAGAAAAAGATAATAATGTTGATTCATTTGGGTAGTACCCAAAATTTTATTTATTGTAACATAGCCAATAAATTGAATTGCTTCCTATATCCAGCACCAGAGTGTCAAGTGATGGTTACAAATGGAGGAACTATAAATTGCTCTAGAAAGTGTCATAATATCAAGCTAACCATGGGGGAATATGTATTGAATAGTCCAATGCTTTCCATTCCAATGGGTGGTGTTGATGTTGTACTAGGAGTCCAATGGTTATAATCTTTGGGAAGGAAAGAAAGTTGAATTAAGGGGTGTCACAGGGAAACCAGGAAAGATAATCAACTCTAATGGCATGAAAAAATTTATGAAGAAAGAACAAGAGGGCGTAATTGCACAATTATGCTCACTGGAGGTTCAAACATCAAAATCATTTATTTCATCATATCTCCAAAAAGTCTTGGACAATCATTTCGAAGTATTTGAGACTCCCAAAGGCCTCCCACCTATTCGTGATGATGATCATGCTATTCATTTGATTCTAGGAAGTGTTCCTCCAAACATCAGACCTTATAGATATCCCTATGCCCAAAAGAGTGAAATTGAACGTATAGTTGTAGAAATGTTAGAGGCTAGTATAATTCAACCTAGTCAAAGTTATTTCTCTGCTCCAGTAGTATTGGTGCACAAGAAGGATGAATCATGGCGTATGTGTCTGGATTATAGGGAGCTAAAAAAACTCACTATTAAAGATAAATTTCCCATTCCTGTCATTGATGAATTGTTGGATGAATTACATCGAGCAATTTACTTGACCAAGCTGGATCTTTGTTCAGGATATCATCAAATTATAATGAAGACTGAAGACATTCTAAAAACAACATTCAAAACTCATGAGGGTCATTATGAATATTTTGTCATGCCTTTTGGCCTTAATAATGCACCTTCCACATTTCAAGGTTTCATGAAATTCATTTTCGAACCGTTCCTTAGAAAATTTGTGTTAGTAATTTTTGATGATATATTAATCTACAACAAGTCTTTGAATGATCATGTTCAACATGTTGACAAGGTGCTCAAACTATTGGAGGAGAAACAATTATATGCAAAAACCTCCAAATGTTTCTTTGGATTACATGAGGTGGAATATTTGGGTCATATTGTATCTCATTAGGGTTTTAAGGTAGACCCTAAAAAAATTAAATCCATTAAGAAATGGAAAATCCCCACAACCATAAAGCATCTTCGAGGATTTCTTGGGTTGACAAGGTATTATCACAAGTTTGTTAAGAAATATGGGAGAATAGCAACACCTCTAGCAACATTACTAAAGAAAGATGCATATTCTTGGACTCTAGAAGCAACTAAGGCCATTGAACATCTTAAAGAGGCAATGTGCCAAGCATCGGTCTTAGCTACGCGAGACTTCACAAAAATCTTTATAGTGGAATGTAATGCCTTCGGAAATGGAATTGGTGTTGTTTTAATGCAAGAAGGAAGACCCATTGCTTTTTAAAGTCATCCAATCAAAGGAAAGTATTTACACAAACCTATCTATGAGAAGGAAATGGTGGAAATACTACATACACTAAATCAATGGCAACCTTACATAATGGGAAGATGATTCAAGGTAAAATCTGGATCATGATAGGCTTAAATACTTTTTATAGAAAATATTATCTTCAGAAGAGCAACAAAAATGGGTCACAAAGATGTTCGGTTATGACTTCAAAATCATCTAAAAAAAAGGGAAGCAAAATGTTGTTGCAAATTCACTCTCAAGAAAGGATGAGGATGTGGAAACATTGCTTTGTGCCATTTCTATTATGTAACCTGATTGGATAACCGAAGCAAGGGATGAATGGAAGAATGACGAAGAGGTGTGAACACTCATTCAAAAGTTGCAACAAGATCCTAGTACATCTGATACATTTAGCTGGAAAAATGATTCATTATGGTACAATGATCGCTTATATCTTTGTAAAAATTCCCAACTCAAGAAAAATATTCTTTTGGAATTGAACACCTCCCCCTTGGGAGGGAATTCGGGATTTTAAAAAACTTACCACAGGGTCAAGAAGGAATTTATTTTGGGATGGCCTAAAATATGATATTCATAAGTTTGTGGAATAATGTTTGGTTTGCCAAAAAAATAAAGTTGAGACAATTAAGACCCTAGGTTTGTTACAACCTTTAGCCATTCCAAGTCAGCATTGGGATGAGGTCTCAATGGATTTTATCACAGGTTTACCCAAGTCTGAAGGAAAGAGTATCATTATGGTGGTAATTGATAGACTCACCAAGTATGCACATTTTTGTGCATTATCTCATCCTTTTAAATCCAATACAGTTGCTACTGCATTTATGGAAATAATTCAAAAGCTACATGGAAAACTAAAGATAATTATAAGTGACAGAGATCCCATTTTCACTAGAAATTTTTGGACAAAATTATTTTCTTGTCTTGGTACTCAATTAGCTCATAGCTCATGTTTAAATCATCCTCAATATGATGGGCAAACAGAGATAGTGAACAAATGTTTGAAAGGATATCTTCATTGATTTTTATCTGGTAAACAAACACAATGGGTCAAGTGGTTACCTCTAGCTGAATAGTGTTATAACACTTCCTTCCATACTGCAACAAAAATGACCCAATTTATGGCACTTTATGGATATCATCTACCATCCATCACACCATCTTTAAGAGAAAATTCTAAGTTTCAAACAGTGGAAGATCACATCGAGCATCAACAAAAAGTTCTTTGACTCTTGAAGGATAACCTCACTTTGGCGCAGAATCAAATGAAACAACAAGAAAATCAGCATCATAGCGAAAGAAGTTTTGATGTAGGCGACAAGGTGTTTTTACAGCTACAACCATACAAACAAATGTCGATCAAGCAAGCTAAGAAGGATAATAAATTATCACCCAAGTATTATGGTCCTTACAAGGTGTTTCAAAAGATCGGTACTATGACATACAGATTGGAGTTCCCTGCATCTTCCCAAGTACACCTAGTTTTCCACGCTTCATGCTTAAAGAAGGTTATCGATGACAATCTCCCAATTCAAACAGTGTTGCCAGAACTTGACAAAGAAAGAAAAGTCATATTTGAGCCTGAAGAAGTCACAGAAACAAGAACCCGACAACTACTAAATTGATTAATTTCAGAGTATCTCATTAAGTGGAAGAACTTACTCGCTGAAGATTCCACATGGGAGGATGAGAATTTTATACAGAAGCATCCGAAAATACTCAAGTGTTGAGGACAACACTTTTTTAAGGAGAGGGGCATGTTAGGTGCCTATATTCCCCTTATTGTTATTGTTATTGTATCCCCTTTTGTTATTTTTGTGCCCATGTTTCCCCCATGTTGTTATTGTTGTGCCCCATAGAAGCCTAGTATTATTGTTGTTGTGCCTTTACATTATTATTGTTATGTAGGCTCTAATTATTTTTAGACTTCTTAGACTCCTGTATATACCAATGAGGTCTTATCATTTGTATCATCTAGGAATTGTTCATTTATGTGATGTAAAGGAGGTTGCCCGCTCGAAGAGGTTATTTCTCAAGTCGTTCATCTATCTTTTCTTCTATTTTGTGATTTGGTTGGATAACAGAGGCTATGAGGAGATAGGTCATTCACGCCTCCTATTAGTGACACCCACAAATTGATGGCATGGCAAGTTGGAAGAAGGTTGCATAACATTTCTTTTGCTAGTTGTCATTTAATAGGGAGGTCGCACCAAATATTCATGGTGACACTAAACTTTCAAGGTGATTAGAAGTCTCCTTATACTACTAAATTGTTAATAATCTCATGATTTTCCATGTATTATTATTGATTGTATCCACATCATCATTTTATGTCGTAAAATAACTATCTTATCTTGTGTTCTTCCATTCAACTCCAATATGTTTTTACATGTAATAAAGTCTAGTACATTATATTACAAAAAGAACGTAACTTTCCGCTAATATACCATATTTGGAATCACATTAATAATTATAGAAATGATTCTTAATAGAATCTCCAATAAATAAAATATTGCTTCCTCTAATTTAATATGCTTGCAATTAAGAAATGTGTCATCCTAAAAACAACCACAAGGTAAAGCAACTATGAAAGCAAGTAAATATCGAAATATAAAGATATTTCTCGTGGAAATATGACATTACAAGGAGGCAAACATACCTATAAAGCATACAAGGATATACAACAACTAGAAGGCAAAAAAACCCATAAAGTACACAACTATGGCTAAGCTATGCTAGTATTAATTTGGAAGATGTTCAATGCAAAGTGTTCCTTTAGTTATTAGCATTTAAAAAATTTCCTTTGCTTTTAATTTAGTTATTATATTTTATATTTTTTTTGGATTCCCCTACTTGAACCTTGAATTGTAATGTATATGTACATATGACACTTAGGTTGGTGAGTTTATACATGCTAATTAGGTTGATGAGTTAGGCTTTTTGAGGGCCTGCATACCTGTGTGTATAGGTGAGTTGGGCTCGTAGGCTTGTGTACAATTGTGTTTAGATGTCAAAGTGTTTGCGTGGTTTAGGCCAGATAGCCTATGAAATACAAGGCCAACGAGCCTAGCAAAGTTAGCATGTAAACAATTAAATGTTAATAAATAACACCATGGTTTCATAATAGAGGACGGAAAGAGTATGGGGAGCGAAACCAAGACATGTTTCCTAAGCCAAATAACTATTGCTATTATAATATACCTAAATTAACTTCATGGGATAAGATTAATATATTATTTATCCTAAGCTCTAGATAAAAGTTAAAGGGGGAATGACAATGTAGCATTCCATTTTATCAAATGCTACCAACATGCCTATGGCGATTGTTCTAAGGATAGTTAGAGGGTAATTGGCCATTGTTACTTTGAGGATATTAGGGAACCTTGTAAGCCACAAGGCTTTGAGATATCCCTGGTGGGTCGTAGTTGGGAACCCTAGAAGGGAAATTGCATAGCCCAATGGATTGCAAGTGTAGAGAAGGGAGTACACTACTTTGGTTTGTGTGGACTTATGGGGAATGAAAGACTATTAGTTAGAGTTTGTAGGGGTTTGGTACCTTGGCCCTGATTATGTTCGGTACTAGTTATGTACCATAACTAGCTCAGGCAAGCCTTTGTCCTTATGGAGTCATGGCCCCAACTCGAGTGTGACCCACTACTGAGAGAGATGGAGCAACGGAACCTATGATTGGGAGGAACATTTGAGGTCTACAACGAATCGATGCTTCTTGCCAGATAAATGTTTTTATCCTATGTTTAGTTGCTTCTCGTTTTGCACATAATTATACATGTGGTAGTGCATATGTGTTCATATTTATAGTATTGTCACATCATGTAAATGTTACATATCATATAATATCAAAGTGTTTGAATAATTTGATATTAAATATGTAGTGTTATCACCCCAAGAAACTCTCCTATGTTGTATATCAGAGATGCTCGAGAACATTACAAACTCAACAAAAAGTTGGAAAATTGGTGGATGAATGAAATAAATGCTACATATCCAAGCCAGATAACCACTTCTACTATGTTTAACCCCAGACATGGGTGAACACCCCCAGACTACAAGGCTTTAGACCACCAATTACTCACAGTTTAAGGAAAATGTGATGATGGAGAAGACTGACCACACCAGCAGATGCACAGGACCATGTGATGGCCAGCTGCAACCAGTTAAAAGGTCTGTAAATCTATTCTCTAATGCACAGACAGGATGACAGATCTCTGGCATTAAAATAACAGAAACCTGCATACAAATTCAATGATACGTGCTAGATTTAAACACAGAGGTGGGATGACAACCTCTCTAATGCTAAACATCAACAGCACATGAATAAATACATAACAGGCATAGCCTAGAACAAAGAAGAAGAAGTGGAAAGTGAGTAATCAACAACAAAAGAAACTTGTATTACCTGGAAATGAAGACCAGAAGCTGTAGGTGTCACAATAGTTGCAGTCTCCAGAAGTTGAAGTTTACATCAAGATAACATTCATCAACCTGATTACATCTTGCTTTTTGGTATATATAGAGTTTGTTCACAAAAAATCTCTGCTAACCTATGCGTGGAGGGGTCATAACTGACCACCAACCGCATTTACAATTAGATATGGGTTTCTGCTGCAAGCTGAGTGTTTAAATGAACAAAATCGGCCTTTTTGGTACTTTGATGTCCTTCCTGAACAGGTGAAGTATTATTTGAATGAATTTCAATAACTGCTGCAGTCATTGAACTGTTCGAGGATCGTCCTTCTCATCCTTGGCCGTGCTGCTCTTTGAATGAAGTTGCTGAGGATTTAATGCACTGAGTACCGGATCATCTCTTCCTTCTTCGCGCGCACAAAACAGGCTGAAAACACTGAAAAATACATTGAAAATGGACGATGGACTGGGCATGAATATTAACCGTTGGATGACAAAATGGACGGCGGAGATTGGATCTGAGAGGGCTATCGGGAGTAAATGGGAATGGATGAACGATGGTCGTTGGATCAGAGCGGGAATGATCCAATGAATGACGGGAGCCAAAGGTGCGCACAGGTTAACGAGCGGGGGGTCATACCGGAAGGGCGGTAAGCGGTTTCCCTCGCACCGCTCTACGGGAATGGTCGGTTTACGTACTGCAGGGCGCGATGCAGTAATATGACGACGCGTGGATGATGGGATGGCGGGAATACCGCTTTGCCCGTTGACTAATGGACGTACAGTTCACAGGGGCGGGGGCTGTGAACACCGTCAGATCGCAAGGCAAAAGATCGGACGGCTCAGGATTAACGCACATATTTGTTGGATGATGTGACAGGTGAGGGCCCGACGAGTTATAATTTTTTATTATATGCGCGGCATTATAAAGGATTAAGACTTTAGTGCCGGTGACTAAACAAATAATGGGTTTATACGGGGTTTAAACGGGTTATCGGGGTTTAATAGAATTATAAACAAAAAGTGCCCAGAAGCCGTGAAAAAGGTTTATGCGGGGTTATGGGAGGAAAACAAGGACAAAGGGGTTTAAAGGGGAATGAGGAGAATTTAAGGGGAAGGAGGAAACAGAGGTGTGGGGAGTTATAAGGGAATAAGGCAAATGAAAGGGAAGGATGAAATAAGCTGCTGCAAACCCTTTGCAACCCAAACCAGCACTGCCTGACCTGATTTTACCCATCAAATGTTGCAAACTGTAGCAGAGCTAACACTGGCTCCTTCTGGGGATGAGATCCTCCCTGTGAAGTCTCAAGAACCTGTAGATCAATGCCTTGAGGATAGTATGGGGTGGAATGAACAAGTTTAATACCCATTGAATCACACATTTCCACCAATTCTTTTGCCCTGAAGGTTGCTGCATTATCTGTTATTAATTTATGTGGACAACCAAATTTGCTGAAGATATTCTCTGTCAAAAACTTCATGACCACATTGTGATCAGCCTTCCTGGTAGGGATTGCTTCAATCCACTTAGTGAAATAATCACTGGCTACTAATATGCATTTGTGCTGGCCACTGGAATGTCAATTGATTTCTCCAATGAAATCCAAGCCCCACTGTTGAAAAGGTCCTTTTGCCTGAATTGGTTTTAGGGGCATTGATTTCAACTACTGTTTTCCTTCAAATCTTTGGCACCTATCACAAGATTTAACAAAAACATTTCCATTTGCTAGCCTCTCCATCAAGGCTCTGGACAAAAACTCTCATCCACACATCATTTTCACTTATATCTAAATTATCAGCATAACTGTAAAAAGCTTCAAAGTGTTATTCTGTTGTTACTCCCTTTGTACCAGTGAATTTAGGCATATATTTCTGATATTCCCCCACAGGCATAAGATTTAAAGGGACAAGCAAAACGAGAGGTCCATATCTAGCAGCAACAATTCTTTCTATCTTCGTAGGTGCTTGTTGTCCTGCCATGATTGGGATATGTGGAGGAACACTAGCAGATTGAATGGTAGGAAGTAATGTGATGGATGGCAGAGATAAAGGGATGTTTTGGACTAAATGGGAACCTTTCTTTGGACTGAGATTCAAAGGGGAACTAACTGAATAAGGGGCTGAATTAATCTCTGAAAGAATTTCCTGATTAACAATGTTGGGCTCTAAATCTTCAAACTGTATGTCTTCAGCAATAACTTTATCTTTCAGAGATGAATGAGATTTCTTAGGCTTACCTGATCCTGATGCCCCTTTCTGTGATGCTTTCTTCGATTTGACAGTCTTCTCAGGTTCAGGCACTGATTCAGCAGGTGATTTCTAAGGATTTCTTCGAGTATTTCTCACAAACTGAGCCAGAACTTCAATGTGGAGTCACCAAAGGATGGTCTTCCTCCAGTGGAGTCGCCAGATAGATGATTACAACCAGAAACTGTGTTCAAACCTTGTCTATCATCAAAGCTTGAAGCTGTGTCATTCTCCCAGGGAAGCTGAGCTTCAATTCTCCTCTCCCCGACAACGACGCCAATTAATGTTATCACCCCAAGAAACTCTCCTAGGTTGTATATCAGAGATGCTCGGGAACATTACAAACTCAACAAAAATGTTGGAAAATGGTGGATGAATGAAAGAAATGCTGCATATTCAAGCCAGATAACCACTTCTACTATGCTTAACCCCAGACATGGGTGAACACCCCCAGACTACAAGGCTTTAGACCACCAATTACTCACAGTTTAAGTAAAATGTGATGATGGAGAATACTAATCACACCAGCAGATGCACAGGACCTTGTGATGGCCAGCTGCAACCAGTAAAGAGGTCTGTAAATCTGTTTCCTAATACACAGACAGGATGACAGCTCTCTGGCATTAAAATAACAGACACCTGCATACAAGTTCAATGATACATGCTAGATCCAAACATAGATGTGGGATGACAGCCCCTCTGATGCTAAACATCAACAGCACATGAATAAATGCATAACAGGCATAGCCTGGAACAAAGGAGAAGAAGTGGAAAGTCAGCAATTAACAGCAAAAGAAGCTTGCATTAGCTGAAAATGAAGACCAGAAGCTGCAGGTGTCACAATAGTTACAGTCTCCAAAAGTTGAAGCTTACAACAAAATGACATTCATCAACTTGATTACATCTTGCTTTTGGATATATATAGAAGTCGATTACAAAAACACTCTGTTGTTTTATACGAGGAAGGATCATAATGTTCAACAACCATATTAATTCTCTGGAACGGGCTTCTGACATGATCTGTTGCTTTAATGGACAAATCGACCTTTCTCTCGTGTTCTACAATCCTTCTCTGAGCAAATGGAGTGAACAAAGGATGAAATTCCATGCCTAATAAATGCCTTCAACTGCTCGAGGCAGTACTTTTTTGTCCTTCGTCCATTCTGTCATTTAAATGCATTGGTTGCAACTTGAATGTTTTGGGTACAGGTAATTGATGGTTGATGTCCTTCGCGAGCTCGAGACAGTCAAAAGGAGTTGAGATTTAATGGCGGAAGCATGAGCAGGCGGGGGACAAATACTGGCCGTCGAATCAAGCAAATGAATGGCGGAGATCGTTGGCGGGAGGAATCGAGAGGCAGACAGGCAAAGACAACTGTCAGCCATTGGATCGCAGTCGGGCAGATCCGACGGCGATCACGCACGAAAGGTGTGTGAGGTTTAAACGGCGGGGAAGGCGGTTTTGCGTGGCGGGCGATTTCCGTATGCAACAGTGGGATCAAGTAATAAAGCGTCGCGTGGCAGATTAAAACCGCCACCCCCGCGGGTTAACACGCGCGCAAGTCGCGCAATCGGGGGAAGCGTCCATCGTTAGATCTAGCGATGGACGCGATCAACAGCGGAGAAACGAACGATGTTTAACACGCGGAAATCCAACGGAGACCATTAGATCGGGACAATGAACGACTGCGATTGCAAAAGCGACAAAGGGTTATTTTGGCGTGGATTCATGTGTTAAGCACCCGAGCTGAATAAACATGAGTTTACGCAGGTTTTTGGGAATAAAACCGAAACAACGGGGTTATGAAGGATTAAGACCTTAGCGCAGGGGTTATAAGATCACAGTTTGATGTATTAACCTTGCACCTGGGACCGAAGGGAAAAGGGGTTAAATAGGGTTTATAGGGTTTATAGAAGACAACAGTAATAATGGAGTTAGGAGAATAAGGAGAATGAAAGGAAAGAAGGAAATGGAGGTAGCAGGACTATAAAGGCATAATGCAAATGAAGGAGAAGGAATACAATGCACTGCTGCGAGCTCCTTTCTCGGCACAAACCAACACCAGTCCTGTCTTTGACCCTCAACTGTTCAAAATTGTAGCAGAGATAACATTGGCTCCTTCTGGGGATGAGATCCTCTCTGTGAGGTCTCAAGAACCTACAGACCAATGCCTTCATGCAAAACCAGCTTAAAAACATTTGCCTAGTATCCATTGGGCATGGAGTCAAACTAGGTCTACACTAAAACCTGTAAAAGAAAATGCTTACAATAAACACAATTACTCAAAAATTGGCCAACTGATAGGCCCTCAAAATTGTTTCTCCTGCTCTCAGCCCCTTCATCATAGAGCTGCAAAACAGGATTTATTTGATCCTCTACCTCAAAGAGTTTAGGAGATTTGACCTTGATGGGTAGATAGGGATCAAATTTCATTCCCCTTCTGTGTGCTCTCCTCCTTGGATGTTCTTCATGGGAGCCTTTGTACACCTACTGGATAACCATGAATGTTGTGTATTTATCTGTGTCATCTACGGTCTACATAACTAATATGAATGATGAACCATCAATTTCTTGTGTAGGGGACACAGAGACATAATCTACTCCTTCATTTTTGTTGAAACAGTCCACATCCAAGTAGGAGTTCCAAGACTAAGCATCCTCTTCCTCTGTTATCTGATAAGCTGCCCTTTCATTCTGTGTGGAGGCCATCTGAGCAGGTTTCAGAAAATCAAAACTGAGGTGATCAGTCTCAGCCTTGAGAATAGAGTTATTTCCTACCTCAGTGTTCAAGGGGCAACTTTGAGGGATTGTTATTTGAGTAGACAGAGAAACAGGAGATGATGGGGAGCTTTCTTCTCCCTTATTGATCACCGGGCAGGGGATGATAGCAGGCTAGCTAATTTGCAGATCTGCATAGCCATGTGAAGATAAGCTGGCTTCGGGCACAAATTCTTGGAGGCTGGTAAGACCAGCTGCTGACTGTTGCTAATGATTAGCTTGTTGTTCTGCAGGCACAACAAATTGACAAGCAGTGCCTCCGGATATTGCTTTCTCATAAGCAGCCCTAGTTAGGAAAGGAGCACCTTCCAAACCATAGACCTCCTCCTCTTCTTCAGGCTGCTCTTCTTCCATGACTATATTTTGACAAAGGGTCTTCACCCTTTGATCTTCATTTGTAATTTTATTTCTTTACAGAATCTGCAAATGCTCATTTGCTCCTCTATAAGGATTTGGAGTTGGAAGAGAAAAAGAACAATGAGCTTCAGCTTCTTCAAAATACTGCTCAGTTTTTAATTTGGAAACTTCAAAGGCCAAAAATTCAATCATCCTAGCCAATTCATCCATTTCAGAATCATAGGATGATGAGGATTCACCTCCCTGCCTTCTCTTTTCATCATCGCCTTCAAGTCTTTCTGCAGCAATAATGTTTGCTTCTACCTCAAAGGCTGCATTTTCCATATCAACCAAAGAAGTACATCTTCTTTCTCTTAACAGCAGGCAGAATTGAGAATCAAAGGCATTAGCATAAATAAGCATGAAAGAAGCAGGGGTGGGTCTTATTTCAGTTGGCATTCTGCTGTACATATGGTTGAATCTGATGTTAAATTTAGACAGCAGCTCACCATCTTCTCTCAGCAAGTTCCAAAATTCAGTATGATAAAAGAGCAAATCTTTATTATTCCCCCAGTGCTTTAAAAACACATCATCTAAGGCCTCAATGTCTGCAATGGACCTAGGGGGTAAATTTCTAAACGATTTCCTAGCCTTTCCGTCAAGGCTCTGGACAAAAACTCTCATCCACACATCATTTTCACTTATATCTAAATTATCAGCATAACTGTAAAAAGCTTCAAGGTGTTCTTCTGCTGTTACTCCCTCTGCGCCAATAAATTAGGCATATATTTTTTATATTCCCCCATAGGCATAGGATTTAAAGGGACAGGCAAAATGAGAGGTCCATATCTAGCAGCAACAATTCTTTCTATCTTCGTAGGTGCTCGCTGTCCTCCCATGACTGGGATATGTGGAGGAACACTAGCAGATTGAATGGTAGGAAGTAATGTGATGGATGGCAGAGATAAAGGGATGTTTTGGACTAAATGGGAACCTTTCTTTGGACTAATATTCAAAGGGGAACTAACTGAATAAGGGGCTGAATTAATCTCTGAAATAATTTCCTAATTAACAATGTTGGGCTCTAAATCTTCAAACTGTATGTCTTCAGCAATAACTTTATCTTTCAGAGATGAATGAGATTTCTTAGGCTTACTTGATCCTGATGCCCCTTTCTGTGATGCTTTCTTCGCTTTGACAGTCTTCTCAGGTTCAGGCATCGATTCAACAGGTGATTTCTAAGGATTTCTTCGAGTATTTCTCACAAACTGAGCCAGAACTTCAATGTGGAGTCACCAAAGGATGGTCTTCCTCCAGTGGAGTCGCCAGATAGATGATTACAACCAGAAAATGTGTTCAAACCTTGTCTATCATCAAAGCTTGAAGCTGTGTCATTCTCCCAGGGAAGCTGAGCTTCAATTCTCCTCTCCCCGGCAATGACGCCAATTAATGTTATCACCCCAAGAAACTCTCCTAGGTTGTATATCAGAGATGCTCGAGAACATTACAAACTCAACAAAAATGTTGGAAATTGGTGGATGAATGAAAGAAATGCTGCATCTTCAAGCCAGATAACCACTTCTAGTATGCTTAACCCCAGACATGGGTGAACACCCCTAGACTACAAGGCTTTATACCACCAATTACTCACAGTTTAAGTAAAATGTGATGATGGAGAATACTAATCACACCAGCAGATGCACAGGACCCTGTGATGGCCAGCTGCAACTAGTAAAGAGGTCTGTAAATATGTTTCCTAATACACAGATAGGATGACAGCTCTCTGGCATTAAAATAATAGACACCTGCATAAAAATTCAATGATACATGCTAGATCCAAACACAGAGGTGGGATGACAGCCCCTCTAATGCTAAACATCAACAGCACATTAATAAATGCATAACAGGGACAACCTAGAACAAAGAAGAAGAAGTGGAAAGTGAGAAATTAACAGCAAAAGAAGCTTGCATTAGCTAAAAATGAAGACCAGAAGCTACAGGTGTCACAATAGTTACAGTCTCCAGAAGTTGAAGCTTACAACAAAATGACATTCATCAACCTGATTACATCTTTCTTTTGCATATATATAGAAGTCGATTACAAAAACACTCTACTGTGTTATACGAGGAAGGATCATAATGATCAACAACCATATTAATTCTCTGGAATGGGCTTCTGACATGATCTGCTGCTTTAATGGACAAATCGACCTTTCTCTCGTGTTCTGCAGTCCTTCTCTGAGCAGATGGAGTGAACAAAGGATGAAATTCCATGCCTGATAAATGCCTTCAACTTCTCGAGGCAGTCCTTTTTTGTCCTTCGGTCATTCTGTCATTTAAATGCGGTGGTTGCAGCTTGAATGTTCCGGGTATAGGTAATTGATGGTTGATGTCCTTCGCGAGCTCGAAACAGTCAAAAGGAGTTCAGATTTCATGGTGGAAGCATGAGCAAGCCGGGGACAAATACTGGCCGTCGGATCAAGCAAATGAACGACGGAGATCGTTGGCGGGAGGAATCGGGAGGCGGACAGGTGAAGACAACTGTCAGCCGTCGAATCGCAGTCGGGCAGATCCGATGTCGATCGGGCACGAAAGGTGTGCGAGGTTTAAATGGCGAGGAAGGCGATTTTGCGTGGCGGGCGGTTTCCCCGCACCACCCATCGGAGGCGGGCAGTTTCTGTATGCAACAGTGCGATCAAGTAATAAAGCGCTGCGTGGCAGATTAAAACTGTTGCCCCCGCGGGTTAACACGCGCGCAAGTCGCGCGATCGGGGGAAGCATCCACCGTCAGATCTAGCGATGGACGCGATCAACAGCAGAGAAACGAACGATGTTTAACGCGCGGAAGTCAAACGGAGACCGTTAGATCGGGGTAATGAACGGCTACGATTGCAAAAGCGACAGAGGGTTATTTTGGCGCGGATTCATGCGTTAAGCACCCGGGCTGAATAAACATGAGTTTACGTGGGTTTTTGGGAATAAAACCAAAACAACGGGGTTATGAAGGATTAAGACCTTAGCGCAGGGGTTATAAGATCACAGTTTGATGTATTAACCTTACACCCGGGACCGAAGGGAAAAGGGGTTAAACTGGGTTTATAGAAGACAACAGTAATAATGGAGTTAGGAGAATAAGGAGAATGAAAGGAAAGAAGGAAATGGAGGTAGCGGGATTATAAAGGCATAATGCAAATGAAGGAGAAGGAATACAATGCACTGCTGTGAGCTCCTTTCTCAGCACAAACCAACCACCAGTCCTGTCTTTGACCCTCAACTGTTCAAAATTGTAGCAGAGCTAACATATAGTACCACAGTTGATTATAGTATCAAAGGTTAAAAATGTTCTAATGTAATATCACAGAAAAATTCAAATGATTTAACTCACTTAAGTAGTAGAAGAATATAACAATTTCCTAACATTTAATATTTTCTTTTACTTTTTACTTTAAATTTTTTTTTTTATTATTATATTCTATATTTTAACTTAATATATTTTATAATTATAAAAAAATGTAAAACACTTTACCAAATTGGGGATAATTGGGGATAGTATAATGTGTAAACCCACCAATGCAAATTACACTAGTTGATTTACTAAAACATTTAATGTTGTTTGAATCTTTTGGATATGAGTTGTATAGCAGGGGATGAAAATAGTAATAGTTTCCCTGTCCGACACTTTGGGTGGACGCTCCACCCACCATCAAGGACTAGAAAGAAAATAGATAGTAAGCATGAGATCTTATCTAACATATAAGCAGTAATAGGAAAAAGACTGAAATAATGGTCATAAGGAAAAAAAATTATAATAAAAGCATAAACAATCAAAAAGCAAAGAAAAAAATTATATAATTAGAAGAAATTGATTAAAATATATAGTCAAAAAAATTAAAATATAAGAATGAAAAAATTAATTAATTAATTAATTAAATTAAATTAAGAGTATGAACACTTAAAAGGAGAAGATTTTTTTTTTTTTAAATAATATTGAATAGAGATAATATTATTACTAGCATTTGCACCAAATGTTGCAAAGGAAACGCCGTAAGGCATAAATTGAGGAGCAATGGCAACATAGGAATAGGAAAATCTAAATAAAATGCAGAAATGTGCATAAATTGAGGAGCAATAGTGACATAGGAATATGCAAATCTAAATAAGATGCAGAAATGTGCATAAATTGAAGAGCAATGGCGACATAGGGATAGACAAATCTAAAAAAGATGCAGAAATGTAACAATCAACATCTGGGGACATTTGTCCCCACGTCGCACCTCCTTTAATAAAAGCTCTGTCACGATGGTGCACATGCAAGCCTATACAACTTGTACCAAATTTCAGTTCAAGATTGCGTTGACAACAAAGAGCCACCTAGAAAAATTCTTTGTTTCTGTTTGAGTTAAAACTGTTTTCATGGCGTACACCCAGTTTGGATACCAGCTGTCCAGAAGAGCACGTTTCATTGTATTTTCCTTCATTTCCGGTATAACCAGAATCACCACTGGAATTCACATGGAAAAACAATTCAGTCTCCATGAACGCCATTAAATGCAATACACATATTAGATATAGGTGCAGAGTCTCTATCATCTCATGTTGGCAGAAGCAGTAAAAATGATTTCAATTATTGAGAAGTAAATCAGTCATCTAATCCAATCTAGCACAAAATTAACACTCATGGCATCCATCAACATCATGGATTGGTTAAATTTGCAGGTATGGATCCTCCCATATTTTTCTATTTCAATCATCTAATCCAATCTAGCACAAAATTAACACTCATGGCATCCATCAACATCATGGATTGGTTAAATTTGCAGGTATGGATCCTCCCATATTTTGTTATTTCTTGCTATTTCATGACCCTTCACAGTTGAAAAAATTGATATTTTATGGACGTTGTAATATTAGCAGCCAATCAAATTTGAAATGAATTAATACAATCAAACAGAATATGTAGCCCACATTCTGTCCAAATACGATTTGCAGGTTCTGGATTCATAAACCAAAGAAATTTGCAGGTCCAAAGGAGGCTCTTTGAAAATGCTTCGATTGACTTTGTAAGAATGTTGATATTCATTTGTTATTGTATTAAAAATGGCTTATTCGAGCATGTGAATCCTCACTTTGGGGGTCATCATGTCTCTTACATATGCAAATGGTAACTGATCCCGAGGATCGAAGATTTCTAATTCATTGAATAACATGCAAGAAAATAGCTTTATTGGAAGGGTGTGCTTTCTCAATATCAGTGCAGTATCAGCCACATCTGTAATGCGAACAACAACACACAAAATCAAAAAATCAGTTACACAGAGAACCAACCTCAAAACAAATCTCAGATGCTATCACACTAAAACTTCACCATAATTGAGCAAAGTTGAGTTCTCATACCACTGCTGTAGGAAGCTTTTCAGAGCTCCAAGGTTGCAAGCCATTGGCACAGTAATTGTCCATTTGATATCTCACAGCTACTTTGCTCCTCCACTTTCTCCATCTGACTATAAAAATGGCTTCCTCCATGGTATGAGTATCACAGGGAAACGATAAAGAATACCAAATATAAACAATTACCTGGGAAAAGCAATAAAGGCCTTGTGTGTTGGGGGAACTGAAGGAGAATTTTCAATATGTCAGCTACAAAATATATCCATCCCATGTTATTAATTTATATTTGCACACAAATTAGAAACTAATTAGAAGCATATGTTAACAATAACATAGACAAACTTTAATGTACATTTTGCTGAATTTAACAATAGTATTGGCTTATTAGATTCTGTTTGGAACAACTTAGCAAATGAAACTGAAAATTTTGGGAGTTTTATATGCCATTTATGCTTTTTATTTACCTTTGTTCTGCTTGTGCATTGCAAGTATTAGATCAAACTCTTTAAAGTTTGTAGGTGATATAGAAGTTATCTCTATTCCACGTTTCTTGGCTGCATTCTTCATCTTGGGATCTGCAGGATCGCCCTTCAAATAATTTCAACATATTAATACGTGATACCTATTTATTGCAGTATAATACAAAAAAATTTAAAATACCAATTCAATTAGCCTTGACCCATGATAAGCTGGAACCTACTTCATTGTAGTCAATAGTTGCAGCAGAGTCAATTTTGAATGCTGATGTCAATCCCCTTTTCTGCATAGCATCACGAAATACAGCCTCTGCAGTGAGACTCCGACAAATGTTGCCTTCCAAGAACAAGAATAAAAAGAGATTATTTTCCTGGAGAGATTAGCAAATATTTTTTCAACTACTTAAGATATCTAAACTTGCAATGCTTTTATCATCCCCAATTGCAACAATAGGAGCCGATAACAAATCATTATCCTTGACAAATCAGATAATAATTTTTCCACAGCTAATAATCATTATCCTTCTTGACATTGATATGCATCACGGCCCTGAAAAAGCAATCATGAGCATTGAGATATCAACGGTAACTGGTTACTAGAATTTCTGCTTTGTAAAGGAATGAAGTAATGCATCTAGAATTTCTGCTTTTAAAGGACTGAAGTAATGCATAACTCTACATGAAATATTTAGTTACCATGAATTGGTAATTATTCTACAAAGTTTTTATGAAGAAGTTTATAGTGGATACTATCTCATGTGATTGTTCTTTTTGTTCCATTTTCTACTGGTAAGTTGAACTCATGATTAAATATTAAAAAATGTGCATCATTATAAACTCAACAACTTATGTAAACATGAAGCAGGCTCACGTATTTAAATAAAACTGAAATGCATCACTCAGCACTAAAAACAAAAAGATGGAAACCAAATCCTTGGCCCTGGATTCCACTAAAATGTTTCAGCTAGATTTAATGACTAGAGACACAAACATTGAGTGCAGAGAGCATAATGAGCCACACTCCTTGGTGACCAGCTCTGTTTTGACATGAAACTGACAACCAGAAACACACAAAAATAATCTAGAAAATACATACTATGGAGAGACCTTATGGAAGCAGTAAATTGACCATTGAACTTAGAAAGTTCAGGCAATTGGAAGTAGCAAACAAAGTGATCATGTCAAGAGTCGGACCCTTGTTTCAATGGCCCTCCGCACATGACAACCTTTGATTTGATTTCTTCCTTAGAAGCAGAAGGCTTATTTGATAAAGGATAAGCCCTAGTCCATTAAGATTGATCATCAAAGCATCTACTTTCAGGGGTTGTATGATGGGGAAAATAGTTGAGACAAAGCCAAGGCCTTTCTGAGGTGAGATTTCCCTTCCCCTCTCTTCCACATCCAAGGTTAGGCCTTGATGTAATGCTCCAAGTTACCAGAAATAACTAGAAAAATACTAAATACATCAAATATAGAAAGGCAGTGTGGCTCAAAAGTATAATAATGATGAGACACATCTACATCTCTTTAGAAATAGGAAAATATCTCTTAATAACCAAAATATTGAAAAATCATACACAACTGTGTGAGAATGGCTATAATAATCTCTTGTATATAGTAATTAGGCCCTCCTTATTCATGAGGACCTAGTTCCCCGTTAATGTACCATTTCTTTATCTTGTGTCATCATGGCAAAGTTGTACCCTAACTAACAACCTCAGCTGCCCCGCAGCTTCCACCCAATAAAGAGTTGGCATTTAGCCCCTAGACTCCATGTTAATTTCTCTAGCAATTTTACTCAGATCAGATCTGGTTTTATCGTAAAAAATGCCAGGATTTTGTCAACAGTTGGTCCTTAAACAGCAATGAAAATATTTAATAGTATTTCTGTGCTCGATATAAATATTTAAGGCTGTTAAAAATATATTATCATAGAGTTATTGTCGGTATGACTATTACTTACCTTGATGGGACTTTGAGAATCTGAAAACGTGTAGAGAACCGCAAACTGAAAGCTCTTGGATAAACCAAAAATATGTCATAGATGGAATGGCAATGGGCATGATAAGCAGCGTGCCTATTGTGGCAATCAAAGCTATTCTACCTATGAGTTCCAAAATAAATCTAAGCATTGTTGTTTGATAAAGCTAACACCACTAATAGTCCCTGGGCAGCTCAATCGGTGGTGGATTTCCTATAAAGTCTTATGTAAAGTTTGTGGTCCAAAATACTTAATTAACTTTGTGGACAGTGTGTGGGAGCGTGCATATATTCACCTAAAAGTTATAGTGGTAGTAGTCACAATTGACTCCATGTCATGCGAATTCAAACCTGTACTCGGCTTAGTTGTTGATTCCTTTATATATATATAAGCAGCTGCTAAAACACTCTGATGATGTATCAAGGATCTAACAATGATAGGACAAGGGATAGCCATGCGGGTCTCTGCGTTGCAGAAGAACTTCAATAGAATTTAGACAACGAGGCACATAAGAATAATGCACAGCCTTTAGTGTCTATGTCTTTTTGTATTTTTGACAGTTGGTTGTCGGTAACTAGCTTAACGGGTTGTAAAGTTGTTCAGTGATATCCACTAATTCTGTAAGCTTCACAATAGCAAGGTAAGGATGACAAAATCCCCTTACGGGCACCTTAAGCTAGTTTGAAACTCGTCAGAGAGATGGTTGTCCAATTATGGACAAACGATGATAAATATGTAGCCTATCGTAGTAATATCATTTTGTACAAAAGTAGCCAAATGAGCTATCTTAATTTTATTGCGGTTCCACAACGTTGGTTGTTACCCTGCATTAGACCAGTTTAGCCTAATTGGTGGATTACATATATTTCTGTAGTAACCGTGTACTAAATCTCATCGGATGTTCAGGAAAACTGAACATCCTAAGTTTTAATAATCCTTAAATTAGAGGTATATATTGCAGTCATTTTTTTCATGTTTGAGCTGCACGGCTTTCAGCTCAAACTTAACTCTTTGATTATCAGGCACCCACCCTGCCTTGAGAGGTCACACCCATAGCATTAATAGCCTAAGGGGATATTGATTCACTAGTGAGGTTGGCGAAGTGTTAAGCTGTCCCCCAAGCTTTCTCACTGTTGGCTACCCGATCCATATGGCACCAAGGAATGAGGCTAGGTGCAGATCTCAAAGGATTTTAACAGAATAGTTATCCCTTAGACCCGGCACCTCAGTCGGAGGATGCAGCCCCTCACATCATGTTTCTTCTTGAAACGCTCAAAAGGGTAGAAGAAAATTTCTATGTCCTAACCGGACGTTCGCTAGTATTCAGGCATTACTAAAATTTGCTCTCTGCAATCATTGGGTGCATTGTATGACTGTAAAAATCTCCAGTGCCAGTTTATTATGATTTGTTCTAATAGAAACATAGATGAGAAATTGGGTCTGGGTTTTTAATAATATAGAAGCTACAAAGAACCTAGCTCCTTTAGTTGAATTGAATAGAACTACAAAAATTTAGTTAGCTCAAGTCAGGCATGATACAGAGAATTATGCTTGGCTTCAGGCTTTGGATCTTTAGTGTACAATATACTATAAGCTTCTACAATTGGATGGCTGACAATAATGGTAGACGTTATGGAATCATCATTTCGAACAATGACCGATACCGAACTCACTCGTTGAATCATTGGATGGATGGTACTCACCAAGGCAAACAAAGAGAACTCCAAAAGGCTTGAAGGTTGCAGATGAATCAGACGCCATGGACCTCAATGCTTCTCTTCGTCCTCCTCATGCTCCTCTTCATCCTCCTGGTCTCCTGCAAGTTCGGATTAAACCTCCAAACTTTTGGCCTGAAATGAGATGATAAGTTGTGCTAAAAATGGGTGAATGTCATACATTTGTTTTATAACTATAAATTCTGCTTCATCATTACAGAACCCACCCTTCAAATATTGGCATTTGCTTGTTGGAATATAGAGACATTCATGGAGTCGCAAGAGCAGAGCCAAAAGCCTCATGTCGCAATCTTCCCTGGGTTTGGGTCGGGCCATCACATCCCACTGCTCGAGCTTGCAAAGCGGCTGACTGTGTACCATGGCTTTTCTGTCACCTTCTTCACCGCCATATGGATGGACGACTCTCCTCACCACACCCTACCATCTTCGTCAAGGGACATGATCCGCTTCATAGAGCTCCCTGATGTTCAGATCGAAGGGGATCATGCCGAGATGAACATTTTTGTACGCATGTCGTTACTATTGGAGAAAGCTAAAATATTAGTGCAAGATGCTCTCACATACTTTTCAAGAAGAAACATGATGTGAGGGGCTGCATCCTCCGACTGAGGTGCCAGGTCTAAGGGATAACTATTCTGTTAAAATCCTTTGAGATCTGCACCTAGCCTCATTCCTTGGTGCCATATGGATCGGGTAGCCAACAGTGAGAAAGCTTGGGGGACAGCTTAACACTTCGCCAACCTCACTAGTGAATCAATATCCCCTTAGGCTATTAATGCTATGGGTGTGACCTCTCAAGGCAGGGTGGGTGCCTGATAGTCAAGGCAGGGTGGGTGCCTGATAATCATGTGTTTGCTGGCTACCACAATGCAAATCGAACCCTGGCAATTATGACATTCAGTAATTTAATATGTTGATCACCTCTTAGACTTTTAAGCGGAGGAAAATTTTAGTGGCTGGGTTATGGACATAACACTTTAGTACTGAGTAGACCGAATCTCAGTTGTTGGAAAATGGTTAGCAATTAATGTCGGAAACTAACGAATGACTTCTGCAATTACTCGTATCAATTTCATGGAGTTGGGAAGTCAAACTTTACCATATGTTATGTCCACGTGAATGAGGGGATTAATATATATTATGGTTATATATTATGGTTTTGGTTATAACAATATTCCTTTTCAAATAACCATACGATTACCTTGCCACGTATTTGTGATACGTTGGTTTTTGTTTTATATGGTATATATGTATATTAAAGTTTGTGATATACCATATTGTATGGTTTATTTCGTTTGGTATATATTTTGATATATATATTTTGGTTATATATATATTTTTTTATTATTTATATAACTTTATAAACTTATATATATTTCGGTTATAACTTTGGTTGTAACTTTGGTTATATATATTTGGTTATAACTTTGGTTATATGTATTTTGGTTACATAACTTTAGATGATTTTATAAATATATATTTAAAGTAAATGGAAAGGTCATTATATGACTTGATTCATTCAAGAATATTCATGACATAAAGGCTCTTACCAAAGTTTCGGGTATGAACGTGAAATGGTTGTGAAGTCTATTCTTTTTAATATGAGTCATGTTAAAGGAAATAGTTCATGCATTCTTAAATATTTCAATATTTCAATATTTGAAATAATTTAGTCTTTGAATATTTCAAATTTGCAGTTTTGTTTGCAAATTGTTTAGAGCCCATTTTGTAATTGATTTAAGAATTAGTCTTAAATAAATTATGGGACAGTGAGACTAAGGAATGTAAATTTGATTTTAATCTCATTTATCTAATGGTTTTTATTGCAAAACAAAGTCACATATGATTCAATGCATGTTCACACTGGCACTAAAAGATGATGATTAATAACACTTCTTCATTAATGATTGATAACACTTCTTCATGAATAACACATGTTCATTGATTCCCCTCTAGTCATGGTGAGCAATTGGTTTGCAAGCTCAAGAAGTCATTGTATGGTTTAAAACAAGCATCCCGCTAATGGTATTTGAAATTCCATAGTGTAATTCCTTCTTTTGGTTTTGTAGAAAACATTATGGATCAATGTATATACCTGAAGGTTAGTGGGAGTAAAATTTGTTTTCTTGTTTTATATGTGGATGACCTTTTGCTAGCAACCAATGATAAGGGTTTGCTACATGAGGTGAGACAATTCCTCTCTAAAAGTTTTGATATGAAGGATATAGGTGAGGCATCTTATGTCATTGGCATTAAGATCCATAGAGACAGATTTCGAGGCATCTTGGGTCTGTCCCAGGAAACCTATATTAATAAAATTTTAGAGAGATTTCAGATGAAGGATTGTTCACCAAGTATAGCTCCCATTGTGAAGGGTGATAGGTTCAATTTGAACCAATGCCCGAAGAACGACTCAGAAAGGAAACAAATGAAGAACATTCCATATGCTTCTGCTGTCGGAAGCCTAATGTAGGAATGTTGGGACGATGTCAGAGTGATTCAGGTTTAGACCACTGGAGAGCTGCAAAGAAAGTAATGAGGTACCTACATGCTTATGTATAGACGGACGGACAACTTGGAAGTAACTGGCTACTCAGATTCTGACTTTGCTGAATGTGTTGATTCACGCAAATCAACATCAGGATACATTTGCCAAGCAGACCTTGATTGCCACTTCCACTATGGAAGTCGAGTTCGTCTCCTGTTTTGAGGCTGCTTTACATGGTGTATGGCTTAAGAATTTCATTTCTGGGCTTAGAATTATGGATTCTATCTCTAAGCCATTGAGAATATATTGTGATAATTCAGCTGCTGGTTTTATGGCTAAAATAGTGGGAGTCGAAATAAACACATCGACATTAAGTTTTAGCTATAAGGGAACGTGTTAAAGAAAATAAAGTGGTCATTGAGCACGTCAGCACTGAGTTAATGATCACTGATCCTTTGACTAAGGGCATGCCACCGTTTAATTCAAGGATCATGTATTGAATATGGGACTTGGTTCCATTATGCAGTTTTTTACATTGTATGGACAATGTTAATGAAATTCTTAATTATTGTGATGTTTTTTCTCATATTATGTGCACCTTAAGTTGATTTGAGAAAATTCATTTAAGAAGGACCAAGAATAAACATAGGGTTTATTCATTAAGAAATTGTTGCCACATAAATTATAATAAGAATAAATGCATAGTAATACATGGAAGGTAATACTCGTCATTAGAGGACTTATCGCCATGATTCATGTATCTATTACTTAATACAGATTATCAATGGTTTTTAAGTTGAGACATTAAGTTTGGAAGTATGGACCAAGTGGGAGAATTTTAAGCTCCATTAATTTAACACAAAAGCTACCTTGATTTATGGAGTTGCAGCTTTTCTTAACTTATGGAAACCAACTGCAGTAGTTTCCTTAAGTTAAGAAAATCAACTGCAATTACTAAATTAATAATTGGGAGCTACTAAAGTGGTCCATTACTTTGATCTCATCTCTACCTTGATTTGTGGTTTTTCTAACACATAGCATTTAGAAGCTTGATGGAAGCTTAGCTATATGTTTTTCTGTTTGGTCCCCAAGCTCATATCTAAAAACCCCCTTCAGTTCTACACCATCTAGATGAGATAGCAGAGCTCGGAAGTGCCTTCAGAATTTTGTGTTCTTTTGCTTGGACAGAAGCTGGAGTGCTGAAGGAGAAGCTTGTGGACTGTGGCCTGCATCAATACATCACCAATGGCTGGAGGTAACTCGTATCCCTGGGCAATAAGGTTTAATGATTCTTTGAGTTTATTCCGCATGCAGAATCATTGTTAAAATTATCAACTCAACTCGTATCCCTTAACTCTTTGATTATCAGGCACCCACCCTGCCTTGAGAGGTCAAACCCATAGCATTAATAGCCTAAGGGGATATTGATTCACTAGTGAGGTTGGCGAAGTGTTAAGCTGTCCCCCAAGCTTTCTCACTATTGGCTACCCGATCCATATGGCACCAAGGAATGAGGCTAGGTGCAGATCTCAAAGGATTTTAACAGAATAGTTATCCCTTAGACCCGGCACCTCAGAATAGTTGTTAAATACTTGGTATCAGAGCAGTTTTACCTCTACCTTGCTGTGTGTTGGCCAAGAATCTATGTCATGCATGCGTTATTGTTTACATTTCCATTTGTTTGACTGGCATGCTTTCCACTCCATCTTATCCAAGTCTTTGCGGGATTTAAGTTAATGGGTTTTTGTAAAGACTGTAATCGAGCTTCTCAAATTCCCATATAAGCTGTTCATGATTTGTTTTTTTTCGTTCATGCGATCATGGTATTCTCTCGCCTGCAACATGGCAGTTGTCTCTTAACATGTGCGTTTCCCACCTGATCATGAAATCATCAGGCTGTACTCGATTAAGAAACCCTTTTGACTAAAAGCCGGAACATGACAATGTTTCAGTCATTCCGTTCTGGGCGAAAAGGGGTCGATATCGATCATCATACCTTGCATAACCTACATGCGACTCTTGCTGGATCATCGAATTATTCAACAGAATCTCATGAGTCGAATTGACCAGCGTTCGTACTACTCTCTAACCGTCGTTTGGCCGGCACAAAACCCTGGTCAAGTCATGACCATTTCTTCCCCAGCATACGTATTCATTTGCTATTTCATTTTCATGTGGAGGTAATTTGAAGAGTGTCTTGGATCACCTGAGTTGCTACAAGGGGGATTCATAAGCAGATAGATCATGATAATCACGATAGATCATGAATTGCTAGAAGGGTTCATCGTATGGAGTGATTTATGATTTCTATTGTCTCATTCAGGTTTAGAATTCCTTGCGAATCCGGAGAATAGTTGTGCACGTAAGTAACGATAGTTTCATATAGTTATCCCTGTAAACACCACTGTTTCTTATTGTTTTGTCCATCAGAAATGCCAAAATCAGAACCTGTCTGCGAATTATTGAATATTCATGAAGAACATTCCATATGCTTCTGCTGTCGGAAGCCTAATGTAGGAATGTTGGGATGATGTCAGAGTGATCCAGGTTTAGACCACTGGAGAGCTGCAAAGAAAGTAATGAGGTACCTTCAAGGGACCAAAGACTACATGCTTATGTATATCCTGTTCGAGGCTGCTTTACATGGTGTATGGCTTAAGAATTTCATTTCTGGGCTTAGAATTATGGATTCTATCTCTAAGCCATTGAGAATATATTGTGATAATTCAGCTGCTGGTTTTATGGCTAAAAAAGTGGGAGTCGAAATAAACACATCGACATTAAGTTTTTAGCTATAAGGGAACGTGTTAAAGAAAATAAAGTGGTCATTGAGCACGTCAGCACTGAGTTAATGATCAATGATACTTTGACTAAGGGCATGCCACAGTTAATTTCAAGGATCATGTATTGAATATGGGACTTGGTTCCATTATGCAGTTTTTTCATTGTATGGACAATGTTAATGAAATTCTTAATTATTGTGATGTTTTTTCTCATATTATGTGCACCTTAAGTTGATTTGAGAAAATTCATTTAAGAAGGACCAAGAATAAACATAGGGTTTATTCATTAAGAAATTATTGCCACATAAATTATAATAAGAATAAATGCATAGTAATACATGGAAGGTAATACTCGTCATTAGAGGACTTATCGCCATGATTCATGTATCTATTACTTAATACAGATTATCAATGGTTTTTAAGTTGAGACATTAAGTTTGGAAGTATGGACCAAGTGGGAGAATTTTAAGCTCCATTAATTTAACACAAAAGCTACCTTGATTTATGGAGTTGCAGCTTTTCTTAACTTATGGAAACCAACTGCAGTAGTTTCCTTAAGTTAAGAAAATCAACTGCAATTACTAAATTAATAATTAGGAGCTACTAAAGTGGTCCATTACTTTGATCTCATCTCTACCTTGATTTGTGGTTTTTCTAACACATAGCATTTAGAAGCTTGATGGAAGCTTAGCTATATGTTTATCTGTTGGTCCCCAAGCTCATATCTCAACCCCCTTCAGTTCTACAACATCTAGCTGAGATAGCAGAGCTCGGAAGTGCCTTCAGAATTTTGTGTTCTTTTGCTTGGACAGAAGCTGGAGTGCTGAAGGAGAAGCTTGTGGACTGTGGCCTGCATCAATACATCACCAATGGCTGGAGGTAACTCGTATCCCTGGGCAATAAGGTTTAATGATTCTTTGAGTTTATTCCGCATGCAGAATCATTGTTAAAATTATCAACTCAACTCGTATCCCTTAACTCTTTGATTATCAGGCACCCACCCTGCCTTGAGAGGTCACACCCATAGCATTAATAGCCTAAGGGGATATTGATTCACTAGTGAGGTTGGTGAAGTGTTAAGTTGTCCCCCAAGCTTTCTCACTGTTGGCTACCCGATCCATATGGCACCAAGGAATGAGGCTAGGTGCAGATCTCAAAGGATTTTAACAGAATAGTTATCCCTTAGACCCGGCACCTCAGTCGGAGGATGCAGCCCCTCACATCATGTTTCTTCTTGAAACGCTCAAAAGGGTAGAAGAAAATTTCTATGTCCTAACCGGACGTTCGCTAGTATTCAGGCATTACTAAAATTTGCTCTCTGCAATCATTGGGTGCATTGTATGACTGTAAAAATCTCCAGTGCCAGTTTATTATGATTTGTTCTAATAGAAACATAGATGAGAAATTGGGTCTGGGTTTTTAATAATATAGAAGCTACAAAGAACCTAGCTCCTTTAGTTGAATTGAATAGAACTACAAAAATTTAGTTAGCTCAAGTCAGGCATGATACAGAGAATTATGCTTGGCTTCAGGCTTTGGATCTTTAGTGTACAATATACTATAAGCTTCTACAATTGGATGGCTGACAATAATGGTAGACGTTATGGAATCATCATTTCGAACAATGACCGATACCGAACTCACTCGTTGAATCATTGGATGGATGGTACTCACCAAGGCAAACAAAGAGAACTCCAAAAGGCTTGAAGGTTGCAGATGAATCAGACGCCATGGACCTCAATGCTTCTCTTCGTCCTCCTCATGCTCCTCTTCATCCTCCTGGTCTCCTGCAAGTTCGGATTAAACCTCCAAACTTTTGGCCTGAAATGAGATGATAAGTTGTGCTAAAAATGGGTGAATGTCATACATTTGTTTTATAACTATAAATTCTGCTTCATCATTACAGAACCCACCCTTCAAATATTGGCATTTGCTTGTTGGAATATAGAGACATTCATGGAGTCGCAAGAGCAGAGCCAAAAGCCTCATGTCGCAATCTTCCCTGGGTTTGGGTCGGGCCATCACATCCCACTGCTCGAGCTTGCAAAGCGGCTGACTGTGTACCATGGCTTTTCTGTCACCTTCTTCACCGCCATATGGATGGACGGCTCTCCTCACCACACCCTACCATCTTCGTCAAGGGACATGATCCGCTTCATAGAGCTCCCTGATGTTCAGATCGAAGGGGATCATGCCGAGATGAACATTTTTGTACGCATGCCGTTACTATTGGAGAAAGCTAAAATATTAGTGCAAGATGCTCTCACATACTTTTCGTTTACTGTCTGCGCTTTCATAATCGATTTTTACGGTACACCCATGTTGGATTTCGCCTCAAATGAACATGGAGAAAACTCAGGTGAACAACATGCCGAATTGAGTGGTAAGTGGAAGCGACTTGGCTGTAGATAATCTCTCTGTTGCAATTCGGAATGGCTATAATTGGCTACAAACTGCCATTGCATTACCTCCACGCTTTTTCTCTGCTTTTGTCAAACACTAATAATTGTAACCCTTGCACTATCAGAGTTTTATAGAGTTTAACAGTTGCAATTGCAAAAGAGGTGAAAAAGGACAACAACTCTGAAATAAGACATACAGAGAAAAAAATGTCTATTTCTGGAGATACAGGTAAAGAATTCACGGAGGAAAAATTAACTGTTTCTGGAGATACAGGTAAAGAATTCCCGGAGGATTTGTTGAGTGAAATTTTTTCACGCTTACCTTTTCTGAGCATAAATAGGTTAAGGATTGTTTGTAAACGCTGGAATTATCTGCTCTCCAACCAAAACCAGGTATTCCGTGCCCCTGTTTTTTTAATAAAACGTGAATGCTACAATGGTGGGAGGGCTGCAGAGCTGTGGTGTGCGGAAAGATATTCAGTTT
Organism: Pinus tabuliformis; assembly: GCA_031772625.1. Taxonomy (NCBI): domain Eukaryota; kingdom Viridiplantae; phylum Streptophyta; class Pinopsida; order Pinales; family Pinaceae; genus Pinus; species Pinus tabuliformis. The sequence goes on along the minus strand of CM062814.1, from coordinate 691,404,433 downwards.
TGTTCAAACGTACAAACGCTGGAATTATCTGCTCTCCAACCAAAACCAGGTATTCCGTGCCCCTGTTTTTTTAATAAAACGTGAATGCTACAATGGTGGGAGGGCTGCAGAGCTGTGGTGTGCGGAAAGAAATTCAGTTTTGTTCAAACTTCCGATGGAGTTTCGACCATTTCTTTTCAAGAACTTTAATCTTTTCCCTGAGATTCCTTCCAGTGATAATATCTTGGGTATGGTTGTTAAATCTGGGGTTTGTTGTGTTTGTGTCAGTGAAATCTTATGATGTTACCATAATTGCATGGAGCATAATCTCTATATATGTAATCTTGCTATTGGGAATATGAAAAAACTTCCAAGGCCTTCACCTTGGATCTCTCACCTCAGATTGCTGTCCTCTCTCATCCATCCACAGACGGTTTCTTTTTTCATTGCGGTTGGAATTCAATGATCGAAAGCATCTTACATGGAGTGTCGATGATCGCTTGGCCTCTCTTTGCTGAACAGAGAATGAATGGCTTCCTTCTAGTGAAGGAGATGAAGGTGGGCATTGAAGCGTAGAAGGGCGCAGATGCATTGGTGAAGAGAGAGGAAGCGGAAAGAGCGGCGAGGGAATTAATGGAAGAAGAGGGGGAATGGAAATGAAGAAGGGATGGCAGAATTGATGGGAAGGCCCATCATTGAGTGACAATTGTCATTGACGACATTCCAATAAACTGAACGGTTTACACCATTTTTCACCGATGATCTCATGGCTGGAGTTTATTCCATCGTCTAACAATCGATCTAAGGGCTCATAACGAGACACCGCGGCATGGAGGAGAGTTCCTTTCAGAGGGAACGCCTTATGGCGTAATTAAATAAACATATAAATTGACTTAAAAAATGATTCACCATTTTATAATATTACACATAGAAATAAGATAGATGCTTAAAGTTTTATGCTTTCTTTATTAATTGGAATTGCGCTCATTGAAATGTTAAATATAGGTGAGTCAAAGATACTCTATATGCTTTACCAATAAATATTACAACTCAAACCTTATTTAAACATGCAAATCTGATTAACTGAGTTGACAGTGCACATTTGAACATGAAACTGAAGTGAAAGTGTCACAGGAATGCAAATCTGAATATGAAAACTGACTTGGGAGTGTCACATTGTCTAAGAAAGAAAACCGGAGTATGAAAATGAAGAGAAGTGTAAAAATATATACCCTATTAAGTTTCATTGTGACAAAGCTTGAAGAAATTGGGTAGATGAACCAGCTTTTTTTGTATTTCATGTTTGTATAACCAGATGGGTCGAAAAAATTGGCCATGGAAAAAGAAGCAGGAGGAAAGGGAAGAAGAGAAGCCTAATGTTACCTGCTCGTCTGGTCAGACTCATGAGGTGGGGCATTAATTTCTTATATATCAGAACTCATTTTATATAGATTTAATGCTTTGAAATGATTTTTTATGTTCTATATTATTGGTGTAGCAGGAAGTGCACTTGGAGGTAGAATTGGCAACAGAAAGCAAAGAAGATATGGTGAAGCAGCGTGAAAAACTTTTGGAAGAGGCAGTTTCAGGTAACAATCTTCTACCCATTTAGACTATAGAGAAAACCTTATATAACAGATGAAGTATATTTATCACTACCAACATTACGAGCATTATCTAATGCATATAAAAATATACAGGTAAACCGAACCTATTTCTCTAAAACCCCTTTGCAACACATGAATAAATAATAATTAAGAATTTGTGGGTTTCAATTGCTTATTTCCACATAACCTTCAATTACTTCACATGGCACTAAGTTCCAATTATCCTGTGGTGTATTTTATGAGCCCCAGATTGTTTGAGCATACTCAATTTCATGCATCCAGTGGCGTTCTATTGTAGATTACCCCACCCAGTGAAAAAACAATCCTTGAAATTTGATAATACATTCTTTTCTTTTTGTTTTCGAGGTAGGATGGGAAACTGCTCAAGCTGAAGCGGCAACTTCAAACCGTGAGCTGGAGGTCGCAATTGCAGAGAAGGTTGAACTGAAAAGATCCTTGAATGAATGCCAGATAGAACTTCAATTGGGCAGGGAAGAGATCGATAAGGTGAAATCCGAAAAGAATCTTCTCTTCACATCATACCAAGACGTCCTCCACTCCAAAAGGAGATCCCAAGATGAATTACGCACCATGGAGATGAAACTGGAGATTGCAGAAAAGGAAAAGTCTCGTTTGAAGTATGAACTTCACTTGCTTAACAAGGAAATTGAAATCCGGAGCGAAGAGAGGGAGCACTCCATGAAAGCTGCAGAGGTTTCCCACATGCAATACCTGGAGAATGTCAGAAAGATTGCTCAGCTCCAATCAGAATGCCAGAGGCTGAGAGGATTAGTGGGCAAGAAGGGCAAGAATATATCCCAGCCAAGCAGATCATCATTAACCAAGCCGTGTCCAGCCTCACCTGATTCAAGCAAAAACTTGTTGGACCATGACCTCCTCCAGCTCTCTGCATCAAAATTACCCACCCTGAAATCTCCCCGCCGTTCCCATTCTCGCCATTCAGTAGATAATGCCAGCAGCGTGGCATCTACTGTACATATGGATGAGAATAACGAAGATGAAATGAGCTGTGCTGAATCGTGGGCATCTGCCCTCTTGGCAGAGCTCGATGACTTCAAGAAGGCCGGAAAAAATGAGCAGAGCTCTGCCAATTTTGCCATCCTTGGCAAGATAGTTCAAATCATCCATCCTGGAGCTTCCAGTTTGAACCTTGAAATGGGAAAACTTGTTCAGGCCAAAGAGGAAATCACCCAGCATCGATTTCAGGACAATGCCACTGCTAACATATCTGAATATATTATAAATTGAAAAACAAATTCATATCTTCACCTCCATTCACAATGGGCTACACAGAATTTATCTCTAACGACTCTTCTGCCCTCCATACAGCCACAAAATACAAAATAAAATCGCAAGGGCAAAACAAGCATGCAGGTTTATCTCTATTGCTGCAGGTTTATCTTGATGCCGCTTATGTTTGCTAACCCCTGGTACAGGAGTTGAATGGATGTCTTCCTATAATTTTCCTTGCATATTCCGATACAGAGTGAGCCAGAGAGACGAAACATCGTGGAATGTTGAACGACCCAGTAACAAGCGTCACGGCTGGCATGGTTCAATTCAGATCAACGGTTAACGATTACTTAATCGTCTAACAACAAAATCGAATGGCGCATATTTTTACACGTAAGCAGCTTGGGTAGTTCATTTCATAAGGGAACGCCTTACGGTGTAATTATCCCATAGTTAATATTATTATCCGATAGACCAAAGTTTGGTATCAATAGACGTTAACCACCATCATCATCATCAATAATTTTAAATTAATTTTAAATTTTTTAAATTTATATAATTAGAATTTATATTATAAATATTAAATTATATAAATACAATTTATATTATTAAATGGTTAATAGGTGAGAGCATAAATAGTCAAAAGGAGAGGAGAAATTATATAATGAGAAGAAATTGATTAGATTATATAGACAAAGAAATAAGTAGAGAAAAATATTAAAATGAATAGAAATACTATAAATAAATAAATAAAATAAGAGTATCAACTCTTTAAAAAAAAAAAAATCAATTATATAATATTGATAAAATGGTAAATGGGTATGAGTTTTACATTTTGAGAAATTAGTTAATTTATACTATTTTTTTTTTTTTTTTTTTTCCGAAGGTGGCAAAACCTATCAAACTCAGGTGTCAAACCAACAGTGAGGACAACCATCTCTGGCTGCTATCCGCGAATGTCGGTTTGACTCATCACTGTTATCAAGGAAAACCACGCCACCTGTAATAACCCGCTGGTGGTCCGTAAGGGAGCAGGCTTTCACTCCTGCCAGATGCCTCTGGGTCTTGGGCCGTTAACCTGTTTCCTTACGTCCGAGGAAGACGAGCTCTTAGCCAAGCAGAAGCAGTTTTACGGCATACTCCAGGCCGAGTTAATTTATACTATTATATTTAATTGTTAATTTATAAAAATAAGAAGTATTTTTATTTATTATTGATTGATTGATTAATAGTTTAGAATTTTGTTTTATTATTTATAATTAAAATTTAATATATATATATATATAACTCAAGCTTTTGTGATCCATAATGAGTTAAGTAAGATTTTTTTTGGTAAAATTCACATAGGAAATTATTTTGTCGATGCTTTTCGAACCATCCAGTGTAGATCATCATCAAAACAAGATGAAGAGGCTAGTTTATAAATAATATATTTTTATAATTTCTATAATAAATGGCTTATATATATATATATATATATATATATATATAATCAAACTAATCTAGAATAGGTTAAATATATATAAAAAGAAAACAAACTTTCAAAGTCAAACTTCAAACAAAGAGCGAAGTCAAAAATAACAAAAGGAATCAAAGCCTTATTAAAAAATAATTGAGTCAAGACTATATTAACAAAAATAAAAATATAACTTATGAGAAACAAATTATTATTATTATTATTTAAAATTCTAGAAAACAAAGGGAGAAAAGGCATTTTATACTAGAAGATGTATTATTTTATATTTAATGTAGATAAATTTATTTATTTATTTATGCGATTGATATGATATGGTTTATATCATAAATTAATTTGGTCTATTGTTTTAATATATAATATTAAAATAGTTTATTGAGAAAAAAGAGGGAGTTGTCTATAATGCGACTTTTTGGAGATTCCGGTGACGGAATCCGGCGGAAGAAATTGAGGTTAAATCTTGATTTGTTGCAGTTAAAATGGTTTTTTAACTGCATATTTGGATTCAGCACCCTGAAAAACCCCTGGGACGCTTTGATTGTGCAGAAACTAGCTATCAAACTTGCGATTCCAATAAATTGCTGCCGGATTTTGACCAAAAAAACCCACCGGAAAGGCTTCCAAAAAGTCTCATTATAGACAACTGCAAAAAAGAGATATATATATATATATATATATATATATATATATATATATATATGTATGTATGTACATTCAAGGAAACATTTGCAAATGGGAACTAAAAAATTGACCTAAAAACTCTTACATAGAGTTCTAACATATTATTATGTATTATTGCACAAAGAGGTGCTCTCCAGCCCAGTATGGTACAGATGTTGTGGAAAATGGGCTTCCTAAGGAATATTATAAAATAATAGTGGAAATAGGGAGAGGTTGGAGCAAGAGGGATAATCGTTAGACCCGACAGAGAAATATGAACAACATTCCCCTGGGACTGGGAATATCCATAAACAACTAGGCGAAAGAATATGTGTTGTGGCAAGGATTAAGGTTGGCGCTAGCTGAAGGAATAACACATAATAATTTTTGGAGACTCCCAGATCACCATCCAAAAGTGCATGAACTGGCTCAAAACCAAGAACTTAGATCCAAATCCAACAATTCAAAGAATAACATTATTGATGGATAAATTTGATTCCTTAGAGCTATACCACATTAAAAGAGAAAATAATGGTTTAGCAGATACGCAAGAGAATCATGTTGCTTTGTTAGCACAAGGTGAACTAAGGGTTAATGAAGGCGCACCCACCATTTTTCATATCCCATGAATTCATATGAAAGGAAGGCCTCGAATATGAGGAAGAACCTTGAGAGAAGAGCTTCATCTGATAGGGGAATTAAGTACCATAATTATGCCATGGTACAGTTGTTAAGCAAGGGAAGTATAGGGAATAAGTTGGCGCCATTAACACACAGCTAGACAATATTAAATACTATTGGCATGACAATATTAAATACTAGTGGCAGGATGAAGGACATGTGGGCTCATGCAGGAAGAAACTTAAGGCAGAAAGGATGTATTGAAAGGGTGACCTCCAAGCTCGAGGAGGATCGACTTAGTTCCATCGTGTAGCCTTACAACTCAAGGCAAGCAGTTATGAATTCTGGCATGGTTACAGGGAAGAAATTATCACAACGCATTAATAATGGGAAATCCTCTTGCGTTGTCAAATTGGAATTGCTCATAGCTATAAGAATATGGCTCTGGAAAGTCTATGCATTATGGTTAGAGGCACATTCCCGTCGGGCCGAAGTGATGGCTTCATCATCAGGAAATGGTCTTGGAGATGCATCCGGGAATTCCTTTGAAGCTTTCAGGCAAGAGGTTAAGGATATGGTCTCAAAGATAGGAGGCCAAATTATCTCAGAGGCCAAGTCTCATTTCACCATTATTGTGAACCAATTGGAGAGTTTGCAAAAGGATGTAGAGAGCGTCCACGCTTCTGCGGAGGTCATTATTACGAGGCTACGAAATTTGGACAGAAAGTTCAAGAACCTCAATGAGAGGGTGGAGATTGTTGTGGTGTCTGTCCTCAAAGAAGTCTTCGAACTTGAGGAGGGTGGCACCAATGATCACAGTGAAATGGGAGTTCCCTCTCCGGAGCTCACCATGCAAATGGAGATGCAACAAGATGTGGAGCAACAGGAACCTGAGGTCGCAAGTCAGCCGCAAGACATAGAAGAGGAAGAAATGGAAGATGAAGTGCAACAACCCACCGAGGGAGCTAAATAGATGCAGTTCAATAGTGGTTTTATGTGTGTGTGTGTGTGTTGCAAGTATGTTGAAGTGAATGGCATTTTTTTGGAGAATGTACAAGAAAAACCATGTTGATTATCTGGAAAGGAAGCATGTGAAAGCTCTATGTTTGTGGTCAGAGCAGTTTTGGAAAAATGAAGAACTGACATCATTGAAAATTGTAATGGCTTTGGCTAGATTTCAATTTTATTAATATAAATATAATCGTTTATTTAAAATAATAATAATATTAATAGTGGAAATAATAAAATAGGATTAGATTACATCATCAAATTTTATAGGGGAAAAAAAAGAAAAAACTTCCTTTTCAACTTGTATTTTAAACTTATATCCCTACGGTTTTACTCAAATTTCGATTGGGAACACTTGTTGGATGCATAATTTAATTCCTCATCTAAGGAGTACCCATGTTGCATACTTACGATGGACCCTATTACACAAAAAATGAGAAATACATGGAAAAATGTGATTGCAATCACATTTTTCCATTTATTTCTCATTTTTCGTGTAGCAGGGTCCATCATAAGTATGCAACATGGGTACTCCTTGGATGAGAAATTAGTCATGTTTTTCATGTATTTATCATTTTTCCTGTAGCAGGGTCCATCGTAAGTAATGCAACATGGGTACTCCTTGGATGAGGAACTAAATTCTACATCCAACCTCTCGATCAAAATTTGAGTAAAACCGTAGGGAAATAAGTTGAAAAATAGTTTTTCTTTAACCTTTTTAATTTTTTACTCCAAAAATGGTGAATCATCCCCCATGGCTGACATCATCATCTTGAATCCTATTAGTTCTTATAATCTTGATTTTGGTTGTATATTTTTGTTTTGACCCATTTTAGACCACAAAATTTCTCTAATATGGTAATGTCCTCTTTAACATTTTGACTCGGTCAAATTACATAAAAAAAATAATAATAATAATAATAATAACAAATAAAATAAAAAATTATAATTATAATTATCAATAAAATAATTTTACTTGATCAAATTACATCAAACTAATATATATATATATATATAGATATAGATATAATAATTAATCTAGTCTATATCCATCTTAACAATCTACCAAGCATTGAGAGGGATAAAATATCTCAAGATGGAACCTCTTTTTGCGTGTAAAGGGATTTGATGCTCTTAAATTCGAAGTTAAGATGGACCTAGGCTAGTAGATAAATTGTTATTTACACATAATTTTGTATATGAAAATTGTAATTACCAAACTATATTTATTGTTGTTGGAGATTTCCGGAATAGAACTCTGTAGTATAACATTTATATTTATATTTATAATTAATGATTAAACCAACCTAGATCTATCTTAACTCAGATTTACTGAGGGTCGGAGGATCAAATCTCTTGAGATGCAAACCTCTTTTAGAGTGAAAATATATTTGATCTCTCTACGCATTTAAATCTAGAGTTAAGATGAATCTAGACCGTATAAATTGTTATTTACACATAATTTTATATATGTAAATTGCAATTACAAGAAAAAAGAATACAATATGATAATTTCTCGTGTTTAACTTCTACATCATGTCATCAATTCAATGTTGGGTCCCTATAATACTACTGATTACCCCATTAATTTTGTAGTTGTACCCCTTATTAATATTGTTGTGCCCCTATTGTCCCCATATTGTTATTACTGTGCCCCATAGAATCCCTCTATTGTTATTTTTGTGGCTTTATATTATTATTTTTAGGTCGGTTGGGTTATATTGTGACTCCTTAGACTCCTATATATAGAAAGGAGGTTTTTTCATTTAAATCATCCAAGAATCATTCATTTATGTAATGAAAAGGAGGTTGCCCCCTTGAAGAGGCTGAATTTTAAGGCGTTGATCTATATTTTCTATCTTTTTCTTGAGCTGGTTTCATAACATTTGGTATCAGAGCTTTGGATTCTAGGGTTTCGCTGCTCCAAACAGGTCATCGTGGCATATTCACTATAACATTTTTTCTGCGACGTTTCAGAAGCGAAAAAAAAAAAACCATTTGAGACGAAATCGCACTGAACCTTAGGTCTGAATTTCAGAGCTTTTCGCGCTATATGTGCAGAGATATGATCTGAGGAAGTTGGTCTTTTTGCAGACTCCTAAATTACATTCCAAACAGGTTACCTGGGAAAAATCATCATAACTTTCTCTCCGAGCATCGGATTGAAATTCTGTAAGAAGGTACAGAAAGAGGACGGACTGTAGTTTCTTGTATATATTTTTCAGAGCCAAAGGTCGAAACAGGGACACGTGGCACGTCGTACAAGTTGCTCTACTGAATTAGTCTATAATCAGGTCACTGTGGGAGATTTGGCATAACTCTTCATTGGAGAATCCAATTGGGGTCAGATTGGTGGCATTGGAAAGAGGACACAGAGACTACCGCAGGTCGCAATTTCAAAACTGGATGATCCAAAATTACAGAGATACATCAAAGGCAATATCGAGCTCCTAAAAAGTGAAAAAAGGTGTGTAGATTTTTTAAATTTTTGCTTAAGCTTGGTTTGAAAATTTATTTTGAAGGAATTCAAAGGGCATAGTAGAGCATTAGTATCGGTAACTGATGCCCCAAGGAAAGAAAATGCAAACACCTAGTAAGAAATTTGAAAGCTCTAACATGACTCATGAAGAAGAGGAAGAAATGCTACATGATATATCAAAATTACAAGACCAAGTGCAACAAATTTCACTCTCACAAAAGTTAACAGAAGCTAAGATAAATGGCGTGGAATCTAAGATAAAGGGCGTGGAAGCCAAGATTGACGATTTGAAGTTAGATTTGAAGGAAAATTTGACAAATTTTCTACAAGAAATACTTACTAATGGTGAAAGGGGGGAGTAAAGAAAACTCATGATGCGAACAAAGGAAATGTTAATCATGATTTCATAGACTCTAATGTTGGATCGAAGACGCACCATATTCCAAAAATCGATATGAGGAATTTTGATGGCAAGGATCCCGCAACATGAATATTACAGATGGAGCAATTTTTCAATCTCAATAATGTGAAAAACACACAAAAGGTACGTATTGCAACTTTATATTTGGAACCAAATCAGTTTGTATGGTATCAATGGCTTTGCTCTCGTAAACAATTTATCACTTGGGCAATTTTTACGGAAGAATTGATAGCACATTATGAGGATACAAAAAGCAACAATTTTTTTAGCCAATTGATAAGTCTCAAACAAAAGGGTTCAATAATGGAGCACATTGAGGAGTTCCAAACATTGAACATAAGGGTAAAAAAATATTCCAGAGGAGCATAGGATTGATGTGTTCATAGGGTCTTTAAAGGATAATATCCAACATGATGTTCGCCTTTGGGAACCTGATTCATTAGAGAAGGCATTTAGGTTAGCAAGAAAAATGGAAAGCAAAATTATGGCAACCAGGAAGCATACCACTCACAACTATAAAGACGGAAGTGTTGTTGCCACTAGTCTTCCACAACCTATAAGGTTGACACCACAACAATTGGAAGAAAAAAGAGCAAAAGGGCTTTGTTATAGTTGTGATAGAAAATACACTAAAGGTCATAAGTGTGCCGAGAAGAAATTATTCTACATAGATTGTGAAGAGGAAGAAGAAAAGGAGCAAGAAAGGTCAAAAGAATAGGATATACTCCAGGAACAAAGCCTAGATGAAGAACAAATGAATCCGACCATATCTTGTAATGCATTGGCAGGAATTACCACTCCTCAAACCATCAAGATAGAAGGACAAATCAAGAAGAAAAAGGTAATAGTGTTGATTGATTCAGGAAGTACCCACAATTTTATTCATCGTAAGGTAGCAAAAGAATTGAATTGCTTCTTATATCCAGCACCAGAGTGTCAAGTGATGGTTGCAAATGGAGGAACAATAAATTGCTCTGGAAAGTGCCATAATATCAAGCTATCCATGGGAAAATATGTATTGACTAGCCCAATGCTTTCCATTCCAATGGGAGGTGCTAATGTTGTATTAGGAGTCCAATGGCTACAATCCTTGGGTACAATAGATTTTAATTTTCAAGAACTTTTCATGAAATTTTCTGTGGAAGGAAAGGAAGTTGAATTAAGGGGTATTGCAGGGAAACTGGGAAAGATAATCAGCTCTAACGGTATGACAAAGCTTCTAAAAAAGGAACAAAAAGGTGTAATTGCACAATTATGTTCGCTAGATGTTTCCACATTGGAATCATCTATTTCTCCAAATCTCCAAAAAGTCTTGGACAATCATTCCAAGGTATTTGAGACTCCTAAAGGTCTCCCACCTATTCGTGATCATGATCATGCTATTCATCTGATTCCAGGAAGTGTTCCTCCAAACATCAGGCCGTACATATATCCCTATGCCCAAAAGAGTAAAATTGAATGTATGGTTGCAGAAATGCTAGAGGCTGGTATAATTCAACCGAGTCAAAGTTCTTTCTCTGCTCCAGTAGTATTGGTGCACAAGAAGGATGGATCATGGTGCATGTGTCCGGATTATAGGGAGCTCAACAAGCTCACTATTAAAGATAAGTTTCCTATTCCTGTCATTGATGAATTACTGGATGAATTGCATGGATCAATTTACTTCACCATGTTGGATCTTCATTCAAGATATCGTCAAATCAGAATGAAGACTAAAGACATTCCGAAAACAACATTTAGAACTCATGAGGGTCATTATGAATTTTTGGTCATGCCTTTTGGCCTTACCAATGCACCTTTAACATTTCAAGGTTTGATGAATTCAATTTTCAAACCATTCCTTAGAAAATTTGTGTTAGTATTTTTTGATGATATACTAATCTACAACAAGTCTTGGAAGGATCATGTTCAACATGTTAACAGGGTGCTACAACTATTGGAGGAGAAACAATTATATGCAAAAAGATCCAAATGTTTCTTTGGAGTACAAGAGGTGGAATATCTGGGTCATATTGTATCTCATGAAGGAGTTAAGGTAGACCCTAGCAAAATTAAAGCCATTAAGGAATGGAAAATCCCCACATCCATAAAGCATCTGCAAGGATTTCTCAGGTTGACAGGGTATTATCGCAAGTTTGTTAAGAATTATGGGATAATAGCAGCACCTCTAACAACACTATTGAAGAAAGATGCATTTTCATGGACTCCAGAAGAAACAAAGGCCTTCGAACATCTTAAAGAGGCAATGTGCCAAGCACCTGTCTTAGCTACACCGGACTTCACAAAAACCTTTATTGTGGAATGTGATGCTTCAGGAAATGGAATTGGTGTTGTTTTAATGCAAGATGAAGACCCATTGCTTTTGAAAGTTGTCCAATCAAGGGAAAGTTTTTACACAAAGCTATTATGAGAAGAAAATGTTGGCAATACTCCATGCACTTAAGAAATGGCAACCCTACCTAATGGGAAGACACTTCAAGGTAAAAACGGATCATGATAGCCTTAAATACATTTTAGAACAAAGATTATCCTCTGAAGAGCAACAAAAGTGGGTCACAAAGATGTTGGGCTATGACTTTGAAATCATCTACAAAAAAGGGAAGCAAAATGTGGTGGCAGATGCACTCTCAAGAAAATATGAGGATGTGGAAGCATTGTTGTGCGCCATTTCTATTATCGAACCAGATTGAATAAACGAAGCAAGGGAGGAATGGAAGAGTGACAAAGAAGTGTGGGCACTTATTCGAAAGTTACAACAAGATTCCAGTACGTCAGATACATTTAGCTGGAAAAATGATTCGTTATGGTACAAAGATCGCTTATACCTCTGTAAGAATTCCCAGCTAAAACAAAAGATTCTTATGGAATTGCACACTTCTCCCTTAGGAGGGCACTCGGGATTTTTAAAAACTTACCACAGGGTTAAGAAGGAATTTTTTTGGGATGGCTTTAAATCAGATATTCAAAAGTTTGTGGCGGAATGTTTGGTTTTCCAACAAAATAAAGTTGAAACAGTTAAGACACCAGGTCTATTACAACCTTTATCCATTCCAAGCCAACGTTGGGAGGAGGTTTCAATGGATTTTATCACAGGCTTACCCAAGTCTGAGGGAAAGAGTGTCATCATGGTGGTAGTTGACAAACTTACCAAGTATGCACACTTTTGTGCATTATCACATCCATTTAAATCCAGTACAGTTTCTACTGCATTTATGGAAACAATTCAAAAGCTACATAGAGACCGAAAGATTATTGTAAGTGACAGAGATCCCATTTTCACTGGAAATATTTGGACAGAATTATTTTCTTGTCTTGGTACTCAGTTAGCTCATAGCTCATCTTATCATCCTCAATCTGATGGGCAAACTGAGATAGTAAACAAATGTTTGGAAGGATATCTTCATTGCTTTGTATCTGATAAACAGACACAATGGGTCAAATGGTTGCCTCTGGCTGAATGGTGGTATAACACTTCTTTCCATACAGCAACAAAAATGACCCCATTTATGGCACTTTATGGGTATCAGACACCATCCATCACATCATATTTAAGAGAAAATTCTAAGGTTCAAGTAGTGGAACATCACATTGAACATCAACAAGTCCTCCAACTCTTAAAGGATAACCTCGTGTTGGTACAGAATAGAATGAAACAATAGGCAGATCAAGATTGCAGCGAAAGAAGTTTTGATGTAGGTGATTGGGTATTCCTACGGCGACAACCATATAAGCAAATGTCCCTCAAGCAAGCTAAGAAGGATAATAAATTATCACCAAAGTATTATGGTCCGTACAAGTTGTTGCAAAAGATTGGTACTATGGCATACAAATTGGAGCTTCCTGCAGCTTCTCGATTGCACCCAGTTTTCCATGTTTCATGTTTAAAGAAGGTTATAGGCGAAAAGCTCCCAGTTCAAACAATATTGCCAGAACTTGACGAGGAAGGAAAAATTATATTGGAACCAGAAGCAGTTACAGAAACAAGAACTCGACAGCTACGAAATCGATCAATTTCAGAGTACCTTATCAAGTGGAAGAACTTATCCGCTGAAGATTCCACATGGGAGGATGAGAATTTTATACATAAGCATCCAGAACTACTCAAGTGTTGAGGACAACACTTTTTTGAAGGAGAGGGACATGTTGGGTCCCTATAATACTAGTGAGCACTCCATTACTATTGTAGTTGTACCCCTATTATCCCCATATTGTTATTACTGTGCCCCATAGAATTCCTCTATTGTTATTTTTGTGGCTTTATATTATTATTGTTAGGTCGGCTGGGTTATATTATGACTCCTTAGAATCCTATATATAGAAAGGAGGTTTTGTCATTTAAATCATCCAAGAATCATTCATTTATGTAATGAAAAGGAGGTTGCCCCCTCGAAGAGGCTGAATTTTAAGGCGTTGATCTATCTTTTCTATCTTTTTCTTGAGCTAGTTTCATAAGAATCAATTACAAACTCTAATATTTAATTCAATTTTTTATTATCAATGGTTTTTTTTTAACAAAAATGAGTACTCATTTTGCATTAAATATGCGCTCGGTCGTAGCAAAAACCCGTGAGAATTACATTGACATGCTCCATTACGATATATGGGATGTTGAATTGAAACTATCTACCCTTACCCAAATTACATAAAAAAATCCCATACCCAGTCAATACCCTTATTTGTCAGATCATGTACATTGGACAAAATTGAAACAAAAACCATTTACATTTATAACCAGATATGGCAGAATAGGTTAATATGAAGGATCTGCTAGATGGTTGAGATCAATACTTCAAGACTGGATCTATGTCGGGTTGTGTGGTTGGTCTCTCTGAAGCTTGAGGTCCATGATGATTGAATGAAGCACATTAACCTCATCTTCTAACTTTGAAATTAATTGCAACAAAGCTAATATCAGGTCAAAAGAGTTACTGTCTGAGGTCCTCTATTGATGAAGTCTGACATTTAAGTCATAAAGCTCGGAAATGATTGGCTCATGTTCTGTAATCACCCCTCCCATATCTACCCAGTTTCACCGACCTGCCAGGGTAAACATTAGACGGAGAGCTACTATGACATGACCTAACCTCCTAGGTCCCATTAAGGAAGTGGGACCAACAAATGACAACAAACTGACCTTCCACAACATCCCACGAGTTCCATAGGACATTTAGGGGCTAAAAAACCATCCCAAGTGGCCAAACCTTGTGTTGGACACCATTTTCTCTAACTTGCGTCCCCAACCACTCCCACAACAAGTCATCCATGCGATTGGAAGCCTCCAACTGCATGCACAAGCCAACATCCATGTGGTTGTAACCTAAAATGTCCAGTTTAGAGCATGCGGTCCCGGATTCTGAGCCTAAATTCCAGGTCATCCTCCAAACCATTGCCCATAACTCAGTGAGACTTTCTAGAATCAATAATGACATCAAGACAAATCCATCCATACAAAACTCGATCAAGGAATTAACCTAACCATGCTTTACCATGACAGTCATTTCATCAAACATATTGAGAACATGTAATCTACAGGTCATGAATGCATATTTGAACATAGGGGTCTGATACTTGTCTAAGAATCATCAAGAAAGTCTAATGCCCTCTCATAATAGCTATAGTCACATTTGTTATCTCATGCATTCATTAACCATTCATCAATAAATCAAACATGTCAAGAGTCATAACTAGAACTTGTTATGAAATCATGCTTATAACCAACAAATAACCAAAATAATAACCATGATAGAAAAAACATCAAATCCACATAATAACAAGTACAAATACTAATAAAACACAAGAGGAATAGAGCTCTTATTAACATATGCACAAGGCAACCAAGTAAGGGACTTCCACGTACAACACAACCATAGATTGAGCTAAAACAAATATTTCTTTTAGCCAATCACCCCTATGCCATATTCCAGGCATGAATGTGGGACTCAAGAAAAAAATAACCAGGGCTTCTCGTAGATTAAACCACCTCCACCCTCAAGATTTACTGTAATCCCGCCAAAACCGATCAAGGGATTCCTAGGTCCAAAGCAAGTACCTAAACAACCAGGCTTTACCACAATCTCGCCAAAACAGGTCAAGGGATCACTAGGCTCAAACAATAACATAAACCAATAGGCTTTACCGCAATCCCGCCAAAATCAATAAAGGCATCACTAGGCCCTAAACAAGCTTGGATACCACAAATTTTTTTCACCAATACCATGCGAAATTGTCTTGTCTCCACCCTCAGGATTTACTGCAATCTCGCCAAAACCGATCAAGGGATTCCTAAGCTCTTGGGAATTTTCCTGAGACCACCTCACCCAGTTCCAAAATCATATGGCAATCCAAAGCTCAACCGAATGAAAGAACCCCATCATATCATGGCTATCTAGAAATGGCAAGGCGAGGTTAAAACCACTATCACACCTAGTAAAACCCATGCCAATGATAGCAAGAGAACCAAATACACACATGCATATTTCATGCATTCACAAACCAGCTAGGAAATCACACATGCAACCTGTTACCTACAATTATACCTGTTGAAGCTGCTTTATCCAATTGTTCCTTGCTTGTCCCTTGATTTCCTTGTCCTTCCTTTGCTTTCTTTCCTCAACGCTAAAGTGCTCCAAGAATGCTCTAAGTGTGAAATAGTATGAGAGAATAGAGAGAGCTCTAAGCTAAAACTGGCAAAAGGTTAACGAACAAAAGTTGTGAACTAAACCTCAGAAGCCTTTTTATTATTAAGGCCTCTATTTTCTTCAATTTCTTCTAATTTCCCTTTAATTTCCTCATGCAAATTTGTGACCTTTCACCTTCCTTTTCTCGTATTTTCCTTTATTTTGATAAATAAAATACCAATTAATGTCTATTTTTCTTTTCGAAGCCTTTTCCAAATCCTTTGCCAAATTCCTTAGCCATAATAAACCAAAATGAACACCCACTAGGATGTTTTTCCCAACATTCAACTTGGAATACATGTTCCATAACCTTGGTCTTATTTTGTCTTTATTAACTTTATTACATGAACTTTTAACCTCACACCGTTACATGTTCTTTCTTTTTCAATGAGTACAAATAGATGAAGTGGATCAAATTGAAGGACCCAGTTCTGAGTTTTCAGCCTATATTCAACAAATTCATGGTGAGAGAGACACAACAACCACGCAAAAGGGGATTTTCTTATAGCAAAAGAGCGGGGGTTGAAAGGGTGGGAATAATTGATCCAGGGGTCTCACCATTGTTTCTCGAATGTGTCCAAGGAAGGGGAATTATATTCAAATCAAAAGGAAAGGGAATTAAAAGTTACAATTTTGGTCGAGAGAGAGATTGATTTGAAAATGGCATTATTTCTGGAAAGCCAAATTTGCCATCAGAGGTATTTTGAGAGAGTTATCTAGATCGCCTTAAGGAAAGAATTGGTTTGAGGGGAGCTCGTATAAGATTTTTTCCAAGATGAGAAAAGAACTTGGATGTCAAAAGGTGTGACAACCCCACCCATGGCCCTCTCATAAAACACGTTGTAAATATTTTGCTATATGTGAAATTTGAAAAAAGGGGGGGGGGGGGGGGGTGTGAGTCAAAGGGACATGGATTCCAAAGCTAGGGAGGAGGATTGCTTGCTTGGGATGTTGTGGTTCCTTGTGCAGGAAACCTGAATTGCAAGACAACCATTAAAAATTGGTTGGTGCATAAATTTAAGACACTGGTTCTTGAATTAAATGGGATGCAATAGAAAGTACACAAGCCCATGTTGCTTGAGAAACATCAACAAGAAAATAGGACAAATAGTCCAGTTGACGGATTGTGCATCGCAGGTCAGTAAGGACGCAACAACAAATGCAAAACAAGGAAAATACAATAGGAGGGTTCATTCAATGGTAAGGCTAGAAGCATTCTAAAGCATGCAAGAGGTAGACAGAGAAGGCAATGGAATTCGAGCATCCAGTGAGAGAAAATAAGCATGAAACTCTTAAGAGAAGAGAAGAGAAGGGGATTAGTGCTCCAGTTCCCTAGAGGTTGTGGGTTGAGCTTCTAGCCTTTGGAGCCCTATAACAGCTTGGGGTTCCTGGAGGTTGTGGGCTGAGATAGGATCCCTGGAGCCCTGTAACAACTTGGGTCCCTGGAGTCCTGTAACAACTTGGGTTCTTCGAGGCTTTGGGTTGAGACAGAGGTATCTAGAGACCTGTAATAGCATGGGTTCCTAGAGGTTGTGGGTTGGGATGGAATCTCTGGAGCCCTGTAACATCTTGGGTCTTGTTGTCACTCATTGTTTTATCAGTCTTCAATTTCCTCAAGTGCATAAAAGTAGTTACGTTTGATGCCAAACTTTTAGCCACATAAGCTATTAAAGCTTAATCGGTCCCTCTCCATTGTGTAGTTCTCAGAAATAACTTTCCAATGATATATGGAAGTCCAAAAATGGATTTCTGGAGCAAAAGTTAAGGCATTTTGAAGTCTACCTTGGAAAAGCCCAGCAAACCAAGAAAATGACTAAGTGTGGAGGCAAATCGCAATCAGAGGTCTGAAGGGCCGATCGCAATTGCAAATAGGCTATCGGAGGAGATCAGCTGGCAAGGAACACTAGCAAAATGAAAAGCAGTGATCCGTCGATAGTCGATATCGCATATCAGCAGTCAGCAGGTCTGGGTGGAGCATTTATCGCAATCGTCCATCCGCAAGATCCTTGGGGCACATAGCTAAGGTGATCAGCACGTCGCAGTCCTGAACATCGATATCGCATCCTACAAATCTAGCAGTCCCAGAGTCACAGCATACTCCAAAGCATGTAGGGGCCAATTTGCGATATATTGGTACACCGTTGGGGAAGGGCCAGAAAGAGGTAATACAAAGGAAATGATTTACAAAACAAGGGTCAGGTTCTCCCTTTCTCTCTCCTCCAAGTGGCATCAGCGATCGAAAAGGGTCGCAGCTCCAGAACAATGAAAAACCATCGATTTGAGATGCTTATGTTAAAGTCCTAGGGAGAGATGATTTTTAAATACAAAAGAATTCCTTACAAAACCAAGGCTCGACCGACATTTTTCTCTCTCCTCTAGGGGGGCACGTGGCGGCCTCTGATTGCTCCACCGAACTGACATGGCACGTACGTATGATGACATGGCGGGTGGACACGTGTCACTCTTTTTGGCATTTTCTGGGGTCCTATGGGGTTGTTTCTAGGTGCCACATGTCACCACTCACAAGGTGACACGTGGCAGTGATGACATCAACAAGTTTATCGGCGATCGACGGTTCTTGGTTTCAGGCTTATCGGCGATTGTGATTGCAATAAGGAAAGGCCCTGGATGTGATATATAATGAGCTGGGATTTATAAAGATTTCGGGTCTAGGAAATTAGCCGATGTGGGACTTCTGCGATATAAAGAAAAAGAAAAAGGCCCCCCGCGTAGTTATTGAGAGCTTTAGCGCCAAACACATGGGCCTTTGGTTCCAGCCCCCAGTCGTATAAGGAAATTCATAAAAGGGGCTATAAATAAAGGGGGCCTAAGAGTTAATTGAAAATGCCCGCTTGTTCGTCTGTTTTAAATAATTTAAAGGCCCGTGGCACGGTACACCGATAGCACTGTACAAAGATTTAAATGGGCGGATGGGTCGACAATGGTGATATTAAATAAGACATGGCACAATTGCAGATTGGTATGGGGAGGATTCAGGAAGTTTTAATGGCACGACATGGTGCTCTACTTCATCACGCAACAAAGGACCACTCGGGCACACGCCTTTCCCACTCCACTCCCTACTCCACTAAACAAGTCACTTAGGCATTTAAAGGAGAATTGATAGAAGTCGACCAAGACAACAGTGAACCGCCTCAAACAGCCGAAAAGAGCCTGATGACAGCAGGGAGGTGGCTCAATTCAAGGCCTCCACTGAAGCAGCAAGGGGACACCTCCTATTTCCTCTCTCAATTTTCTTTCTCTGTGCATTTATTTTTGTATTTTTCCAAGAAATGGATTCAATCCCTGTTGTAATCTTTAGGTAGGTGGTAGTAGAGGCTAACACAACTAGTCTAGTATGGCAGCTGGAGCCCTGTACTCTGAGATATTTTGATTGTAACTCTTGCTCTCCCCCTCTTCCTATAAATAGGGGGAAGCAATCTATAACAGAGGCTCCAAAATTTCTCACCCGGGAGGGCTGAACTCCGTGATGCCATTTTGGTTCTAATTTTCTTGTTCATGGGGGTTTCACTGATATCATTGCTGAGTGTATGGACTGGTTATTGGACCCTTGGAGTTAAATGGTATTTTCTTGTTGATTCCTAACATGATTAATGTGCAGTAAGTTTTCCCTTCTGTAACCTCATTTCACATGTATTTCTTCTCTGAAATAGTATTAAGATAGTTGTTATGTTTCTTTCTAACTAATGGATTTGTCTTCACTGCTAAATAGAAGAGAGTACCTGTGCAAGACCACATAATTAATTAATATGCATGTAGTACCTGTAATCCTTCAGATTTACTTATGTTTGTGAGTAGCTTATAGTACCTGTGGTGGCTCAGACTTACCTCAACTGTTGAACAGAGATTGATACCCATTACTATGCATGCCTGAAACTATAAAATCAGCTCCCTCTATTTCTATCATTTCATCGGAAAACCATGGTTTAGGATTCTATGTTGCTTACAGCCCTATCCATCGAATTCCACTTTCTGCTGGAAATTAGTGGCTGAAGATTATGTTGTCACAACCCTCTGCACCTAATTTCCTCCTTCTCCTCCCCCTCTCCTTCACCACTTCAACTTTAGTTCAAGCTGTCTCATTTCCATGTGTAGGCCACCAGAAGAAGAAACCATTTCTCTTTGAGATTGCTCCATATACCCCTAGCATTTGGATCCATGAATTGGCTTGAATCTACCTCTTTGAAAGCTAATTGAACCAAGCCCCCTCCTATTACTTTTTACGTGACAATTGGAGTGTTGCAACCCCCTCACATATAACCTTACAAGCACTCCTCTATTCAAGATGTCTTAGGCATTGGGCTACAATCAACCTAGAGGCTACCTCTAGGGAGCTTTCTTGTCTCATGTTGCACTTGTACTGCATGGTGCAAGATTTAGCGACAACAGGTCCCTTGGAGGCTGTTGGTTGAGATAGTCGACTCTAAATCCTTGTAACAACTTGGGAAGAGGCCATCCTGAAGCAACATCAAAGGAAGACTTGGTTGAAGACTTTTGGTCACTACATTATTGTTACAGTGGATTATGGACACCCTGGGAGGAGGTGAATCACTGTGTGTATAGTTGGGGGTGATGTAGAGTACCTCTGGACTCCCTGTATTGACAAAAAATGTGGCAGTTAGCTGGTGGGATTGAGGAAGGAGGTCCTCTGGAGTCCCTCTTTCAATTGGCAATGGGTATTGAGATCCCTTAAGCAAGAATCCCCCTCGGACTCTGGAACCTAGCTCGGGGGTTACAACTACAAGTAAGTGTGGTTGCAGTTGTCTATGGTTGGGTGGAGAGTCCTTGTCCCAGACTCAGTTGCCCTGCCAGTTTAAAGATAAGTATCTTCTTATACTTATTTATCTGTTGATGAACCATGATGCATTCTTGATTGTGATAGTTCTCGATCCTGGAACTATATTTGTGTTGTTTATGTATGAATATGTGGATGCATTTTTATGTAGATATGATATTGATGGACATGTTGAATATGTGTGTGTGTGTGGAACGAATGATACCATTAAATAACCTAAGTAAGCATGAGCTTTTGAACTATATATTAAATGTTGTGCGAATAACTTGCTAGTGTTGATCACAGAACATTAGATGCACAAAATGTGTAATAAAGCATATGATAATAAAAACAAAACATTAACATTGAACTAAACCTTAACCTGAATGAAATGCCTAACTGTAATGTAGAACAACACATAAATGAATAATAGCGGAACATAAGGCCATGTTGTAGGCCGCAACAAAAGTCATAAGAGCTTGGAATAGAAATTGAAACAATGGACTCATATACCATTTATTAATATGAAAAAGTTACATAAATATTGTCTTCTCAACAAGGTCTGCATTCGCTTACATCCATTTATTTGCTTAAATTACGGGTTGTTTTGCTAAGACAGGCATTAAATGAGTATTGAGGGTTGTTTCCCTTGGGGCCAGATTATCCCATCAACTTTACCTAAATAACCTTCAACCTTGCACTATGAGTAGGCTAGATGTCTTTCGTTAGTGTGCTAGTGCCGCCAATGAGGCATTGAAAGGTTTTGTATAGCGCCATGGAGCTGCTTATAGGCTCAACATGGATTTTGGCACTATTGGCGTGTAGCGGGTGAGGTGGAGACCTCTTAGGAGCTCACACTAAGCTTGTGGTAGGTAATGGACACCAGAGCACCTACTCCACCATGCGTGGGATTCCCTATCCAAGAATAGGGAATGTAGGCAGCCCAAGAACTCCTTGGAGTTGAATTCACCCAAGCTCATGAGGGTTAGCATCGTGGAACACCTTAATAAACCATTGGCATTGGAATTGATCCAAAGGTCTGTCAGACCTCTAAAACAGGGCCATGGTTGAGCAGACTGGCTCGAGGAAGTCTACGCAACAGAAAAGTTTGTCTTTGGGGTGATCGCAGAGATCTCCACTTGAGATGTCGCATGAGGCAGGATTGAAGTCCCTTAGCGAAGCCATGGCAGAGAATGAGAAGGAAAAACTTGTCGCAACGCAAAGGGATCAAGCCCTGAACTTATAAGAAAGGATCAGGTAACCTTTTTCCTTTCGCTGATCAAAAACCTAGTTGCAGAGGCTTCCCATTGGCGCAACTCGATTCTCCTCTAATATGATTGGTCTCTAAAGTGTTGATGTGGCCCAGAAGGAATACCCTAGAAGATTATTAAGAGAGGCAAAATGGAATAACCGGGATAGCGATAACCGGGACACGTTGGTTACCACATAACCCCGACTATTATGTTATTGGTCGGGGATGGACCTACCTGATGGGTCATCCCGTTAGGTTCACCCAGAGCACTCATATAAGACCGTGTAGGAAGAAGGGAGTGGGATGAGGTGGTGGTGCCACTATATGTCCCAATCGGGAGCAAGGGTCGTGCAGGGGTGCGGCCCACCAAATTGACGTGGCCCAGAGATAAAAGCTAGAGGCCTTACCCCTTAACATTTCTAAGGGCACGAGCAAAGAAAAGTCAAGTGAAAAGAAGCGAGATGATGTGCCACTATGACGTGCACTTGACAGGATTGTTATTGGTTGGAATGGGATGCCCATAGCCACATAGGCCCGGATGGCCTAGCCTAGAAGCATGAAGAGAAGGCACAAAGTGAAAATGCCGAGTAAAGCCTAGCAGGATGACGTAAGGATTTTATGTGGTTGAGATCGCATTGTTGCCATAGTGCAATTGGTGGGAGATAGGCCCACTCACTGAGTCAGCCTGACTAAGTTCACGCCGAAAGATTTAAGCGGGAGTCAATTGTAAAGCATCGAGATGGAGGCAAGCGGGATGACATGGGAGTGATCATGGTGGCATTAGGGAGTTGGTTGTAGTGTACCAATAGGGAAAAGGCCGTACAACCCGACCATCCACATAAGCATGGTAAGTGAAACTTGACAGGAAGAAAAAGGGTCGGTTTTAGTAGTGCGCTGGAAGGGACCGAACATGGTGACATGGGTCGACTGTGTGGCCATACATGCAAGCCAGATAGAGCTCTCATTTGCAGAGGGAGGACCCACAACCAGGTCATCTCGATGTTGTGTTCCCGACGGAAATAAGTGTCATCATAAGATATGAGGTGTCGAGATAATTGCAAGCATCATGAGAGGTTGAGCGGGGTGACTTGTTCAATAGGACCCACCCGAAAAACGTTGGCTAATGTGGAGAGTGGAAGCCATTGGTTTTGGTGGGCATAGAGAATACATACATACATACACATATATGGAACCATTAACACATAGTTAATAAAACAAAATACAATTACCCCATTGCTCTAATGGTAACCTGAGGGGTCGAGTGACGTTACAAAAGGCCCTCGTGTTTGGAGAAGAGAGGATCCAAAGCAATGTTCCAAGTGACCGTGGTATACGAACATGAAATGAAGAGATGAAAGATGGACTCCTCCAACTTCTCGCAGAGGGGCCATCGAGAGGGGCCAACAATGTCTCTTTTTCTGAGATTGTCAGCAGTAAGAATTTTTTTATGTAATAACAACTAGAAAAAGGAATTAACCTTTGGAATTGCATTGGCTCACCATAGCTTGTTCTAGATTGAAGACTTTGTTGAAACCTGAGATTGAAATAGACGAGTATTATAGCCTTCTTTGATTGAACAAGAAGAGGTCTTCCAACCCAGTCTGTCCAAAGTTGATTGGTGGAGAGCCATTAAGTTTACTTATCATAATTTCCCCAACACGTTTCAAAATGTTTGAAATAATTTCCATCTTCCAACCTTTCCAGAGACTAGTCGTGCCCCAAATTGAGAATTAAGAAAGGGAGCCAATTCCTATCTAACTTAAGTGCTCCTGCAAGGGATGGATGAAGTCATCTTGTCCCAAAGGAGGACACCCCAATATTGAATCTTCCCATTGCCTAATGTTGCTCCCATTGCTTAGAATCCAACATAGATGATCAAGGATTAGATGGAAAGAAGAGATAATCAACTTCCAAATCGGGGATCCTTGAATTGACGGTTGATCAATTGAACGTATATTATTTGATTGCGTGTATTTAGCCTGCAAAACTTGCACCCACCATAGGTCGGGTTGAGTTTTGAACTTCCAATATAACTTAGCTCCCATTGCAATATTTACTAAAGAGGGGTCTCGAATGTCAAGCCCACCATGCAACTTTGGAGCTCTGATGATGTTCCAATTCACAAAGTGATACTTCTTGGTTTTCATCTTGCCTCCTTCCCAAAGTAACTTCCTGAGATAGACGCCTATTTGATGCAACACACATTTGGGCACCAAAAGAGCAAAGAATTGAAATATGGGAATTGTCGAGAGGACTGCCTTTACCGAGACTGTTCGACCTGCCACATTGAGCTAGGAGGCCCCCCATTTCTCTAATTTCAATTTTATCTTGTCCATAATATTCTACCAAGTTTTAAGAGTCGTTTTTCTGAGATAAATTGGAACCCCTAGGTATTTGAACTCCTTCCAACCCCTAAGTACTTTGTATACCAAAACGTCGTTAATTCTTTGTGCCTTGTGGGCTGGTGTGTTCCAGGTAAAGATCTGACTTTTGATATCATTGACGATCCCCCCAGAGTTAGAGAAAAATTTGTCCAACATTTCTTTGAATCTCTTTGCTAAAAGATGTGAAGTCCCTCCCAACAAAATAGTATCATCCGCAAACTAGCCATTATTGATGCTCTTTATCGCAGCTGAGAACTTGATGTGAAGGAGATTAGAGGAAAGTATTTCAAATTCTAAATGTCTACTAAGAAAATCTACCAGAATGATGAATAACAAAGGCGAGAGTGGACAACCTTTCCGCGGTCCCCGAGAGGCTTTGAAAAATTTTGCCACTCTTCCATTTACTAAAGGGGAAGAAATGCACAACACCACCCATTGAATGGATTTTGCATCAAACCCCATTTTCCTCATAACTTGGAAGAGAAATTCATGATGGACTCAATCAAAGGCATCAACCATGTCAAGCTTTATGAGCATCCCCTGATCGCCTCTTCTCCAACTCGAATCCACTGCTTCTTGAATCAAAATTATGTTGTCAAATATTTTTCTACCACAAATGAAACCTCCTTAGTTAGTCGAAATTAGGAGTGGGAGAACTTTTTTAAGATGGGAGGCCAAGATTTTTGAAAGGATCTTATAGGAAACATTGCAAAGAGAGATCAGGCGGCAGCGAGAGAAGGAAGAGGGATTTGAACCTTTGGGGATTAAATCTAAAAAGAAAGAGTTTAGTCCACCACTAATACAAAGACACTTGATAGAATATCTAATCATTCACATAGATTCTTACTGATAATGTCCCAAAATTTTTGATAAATGTTGGTCGAGAAGCCATCCATCTCGAGGGCCTTGTTCAGATGAAAGAAGAATACTACATTCTTGATTTCTTCTATTGATCGAGCACTAGTAAGTTGTAAGTTCATATCTTCAGTGATTAGCATAGGCACATGCTCTAGCATAAAATCTTCATCTGATGGGTTGCCTTGACCAATGTCTTGATACATGTTACTGTAGTGGGTAATGGCAACATCTTTTATGGCTTGAAAATTTGTGATTCTCTGCCCTTGGAATTGAATCTCCGAAATGTGATTCTTTCTCTCTCTGAATTTTGATTGCTTCTCGAAGAACATAGTGTTTCGATCACCTGTTTGGAGTCAAACACTTCGGGATTTGAGCCTCCAATATTCCTCCTCCTGTTATAGAAGTGAATGATAGGTCTTGAATATTTCAACTTATTTTTGCAAGTCTTCTTAGGTCACTAACATTAATCCCAGTTTTTCTTGGATAGTGGTCATTTGTTGTTCTACCTCCACTATTGTTTGTTGTTTTGAAGACTTGCCTTCCTTTAGCCATTTTTTGATACAAAGCCTCGACTGTTTGATCTTTTTTCCCAGATTACAATGGGACTTCCGTCCAGCCATTCAGACCAAGATGAGTCAAAAAAATATTTGAATTCACGAGTGAGGGTCCAAAGAGGAGAAAAGTGAAAAGGAATGGGATCATAGTTCATAAGGGGCGAAACAGAGAGACGAATAGGGCGGTGATCAAATTCGTTCCAGGTAAGAATAAAAGAGTGAAGAGAAATATATAAGGAAAGAAAATTGTATGAGGCAAGGAATCTATCCAATAGGACCAGAACGTTTGTTATTCTAGGTATAGCGAAAATGGAGGGGTTTAATATCAAAGAGGTTGGTAGACTTAATGAGATCTTCCATTGTTTCTTGGAAGGGGTCCCTGACCAGGGATCCTCTGCACTTTTCTTTATGATTCATAGTAGTGTTAAAATCCCCTCCTATAATTCAATTTTGGCCATATTCAGTGTTCTTTAGGTCCATGAGAGATTTCCAACATCCCTGCTTTTCACGGAAATGTATTGACATATATAAATTTATCACTGTACATACCTGTTGAAGTTTCAATACGTTGAAGGAGGTCGCGATCTAGTGCGTTGTTTTCCTAGAATGAAGTAGTTGCGTTTGAGATGGATCCCATAGAGTGAAAAGACCTCCAATTGCTCCGCGCGAGCTGACTATAGCCATATTGCTTTTGTTCCATATCCAGTTATGTTTAGGTGAGATTTCATTCTCATCCATTTTTGTCTCCTGGAATAGGGCTATCGAGGGTTTCTCTTTAAGAATCAAGGGCTTTGCTTTATATATATATATATATATATAGATAATTATTATTATTATTATTATTAATTATTTTATTTTCCAGATCCAAGGCCCCTGCAATTCCAAGAGATGATGTTCATCATTTACCCTTAGAGGAGGGAGCCCCCTTAATAGGGGTAGATGATGCTCCTTTTTCCCACCTTTGTTTCCATGATCTGTTAATAGATGAGGGATAGTACGTTGATAACTAAGTTCCTTGTCTTTTTTTGTTTGCTCCATTCTAATCTCTTTGTTGGATTTACGACCTAATCTACTTCTTATGACTTCTTTTTCTTTCTCCACTTCTGACTTTTCATCTGCAAAGCTTGCATTTATAGCGGTTCTCTTTGTTGGATTTATGACCTGATCTACTTCTTATGACTTCTTTTTCTTTCTCCACTTCTGACTTTTCATCTACGAAGTTTGCATTTATAGCAGGCCCCGTAACTTCCCGGGATGAGAGAAAAACATCCTCCTCTGCTTCAGGTTTCTTGTTTGAATTGCTACTCGATTCGTCCATAGAGGGTGGGGTTTTGGGTGGGATATGTCCTCGGTTTTAAGAGGACTCAAGCCCCTGCTGATGGGGGGGCCTCGGGAGGGGTTGGCGGGAGGGTTCCCCTTCTCCCTATTGGCCAGAAAGAGTAGTAAAATGATTTCCTCCATTGCCTGAACTACCCTCACGACTAAGACCCTCTGGAACATGGTTGGAAGTGTTCAAGCCTTTTCCTTGGTTGGGGACAACTGGGACTGTTATTTATTTGTTCTTTTTCTCATTTATCCTGTTGCCATTGTTCATTCAACTCCCCTTGCTACTCCTATACAGTTTAGGTCTTTGGGCATCCTCTTACAAAGTGCCCATATTCATGACAAACATTGCATTTGAAAAGTAGTATCCTAACTTGACGACATTAATCTCAACTTCGGAAATTTCACCTAGTTTTTTTTTAGGCACAGGGTGAATTGGTAACTGCGAGACCTAATTTAAGGAAGACCCAAGATCAATTCTCGTAGTTGCCACTATAACACCAAGAGTACATCCAATACCCTACAAGCAGATATATTAATTTCTTATGATTTTGGCAAGAACCAAGACTCAAGGATAAGGGGAGTCTACTCCTTGAGTCGCACACCATAGCACGATAATATACTCAGTGTGATTTGACCCCTAACCTCGGGTTTTACCCAACGAACTCAGCCGCCAAGGCCCTGACCTCTGAAACTTAGGGCTAGATACAACCAACGAATCGAATGTCGTGATCTCCTTTGCCACGGCTGAATCTTGAGCCGACTTAGCCATGGTTGGCTGCCCGGCCAGGGAAGAGCGGAAACCAGATCCACACAAAACACCTGTAGAAAGAAAAAACGATCGAAGGGGGGAAAAAATTGCACGCGAAGCTCCTTACAAGTAGATTGGGAAAGGTCAAGCCCGCAAGCTCGAGTTGCATATGGAAATCGAATATTGTAGTGCCTGACAAAGCAATATTACATCGTTATTACCAATAGTTGTTATATATGCATATGCTTTAAAATTAGGAAAAAGCACTATAATATTGCTTTTTTGTTTTCCAAGAAAATTGTGTTATCATGGGAAATCATTTAAAAACTTAATGTTATCTTATGTCAACGTGGTCAGACTTCGGTCGATATTTTATATGAAACAAATAATAATTAGACGTCACAGTATAAGTACGCTTCATAAAGTGGTTGATATTATCGATTTTAAATTATGGTGTGATAAAATCGATTGCGCAAATGATATATCGATACTACCATTTTACTTTCCCTGGGCGTTTGGTATCCCCAAGTTAAAAAGGCAATTTTTTTGATGCATCAATGTGATATGATATGATTTATAACAAGTTATCTGTGATTTGAAGTCTCATCTTCGAAGATGGTTGGTTTGATCATCATGGGAACAAGGTATAGTGAGAGGACAACACATAATTAAATAAACGTTCATACCAATATTATAAGCAGATGTTTACCTTTGCATTTGAAGTAACACAACACACCTACATATCTAACATTAAATGTGAATATTGTCACACCTTAGGTTTGCTTTCCATATAAATATAGTTTAATATATATATATATATATATATATTTTTGGGTTAAATACGTACTGAAGTGAACTGTCCAATAAAACAGTACGATGATTCTTTTTAAATATTAGATTTCAAAAATTTATTATTATATATATATATATAATTAATTTATGAATAATATATTTTTAAATGAATTGGTTTAATATAAATATAGATTAATTTTAACTAAGTAAAAAAAAAATAGATCTTTCCAGATGGAAGTTTTTTTTGTATAAAATTTAAGAAAAGGTTTGTACTTTATAGATTTGGTTCCTTTTAATACTTGGTAAATTCAAAATTAAAATGATATACGTCAGTTTTAATAATGTTAGTTATATTTATCTCGCTTTAAAAGTGTTTTTGTTTGGCTAAGAGTTGGTTTTCTTTGGACATAAGGGAACAGGTTAATGGCCCAAGACCCAGAGATATCTGGCAAGAGTGAAAGTTTGCCCCTTTACGGACCACCAGCGGGTTATTCTAGGTGGCGTACCTTTCCTTGATTAACGGTGATGAGTCAGCCTGCATTTGTGGTTAACAGTCAGAGATGGTTGTCCTCGCTGCTTGTTTGACAACTAAGTTATGCTAGGTTTTCCCACCTGTGAAAAAATTAGTTATATTTATCTAAATTTTAGATCTTTATATATTAAAATATTCCTTATTATTATTATTATGAAAATCCGATAATACATATAATTACATATATGTGCCACATTTTTCTTTAACGTGTTTTATAATTAGTTTTTTTTAATGTGATATGCATAACATTGATAGTATAGATAGATAGATATATAACTTAAAAAACAAGGTTATTATAATTATTAAATTTTTATATATTTATTAATTAATTATAAATATAAAATTACGAAAGATAATGGTTATACACACACACACATATATATATACACACACTAACTTATAAATGAAATGACATTTTCACGAGAATATAGGAGGATACAATATCTAGCAAGATTGTGATTTTTTGTTGTTTAAATATATTTTTGAATGCATAAATGGATTCAACACCCTGAAAACCTAGTGGTACTAGAATTCTACAGATTAAACAACTTGGATTAAACCTTTGTCCTGAGGATGAACCACATTAGTTGGTTCGAAACATCATTTTTTCTTAATGATGTGATTAATGTGAAAGACATTCTTGTTTACAATATGGATCACAAAAGCATAAGATCTAAAACTTAAACTCGAGTTTTAAAAATCTCCCGGAGTTTGAATAAAACTAACCATGAAAATACTTTGAAAAAAGGTCATTTCGTTTATAAATTAGACTATGTTATATATATATATATATATATATCATTTGTTTATTAATTAAATTTGTTAATTTTTATAGGCGTTGTCTACAATTTTGCCCAGAAAGTTATTTTTTCTCGTAATCCGACTTTTTTCCCCAAGGATTCCCCTCAAAAAACTGACCATATGAGTGTTTGAATTGTTTTTTTATGGTGGAAATGGATTCAACACCATAAAAACCCCTGGGGCACCCAAAATCCCGAAGCTTGACAACTTAACCTAGATTTCCCAAAAAAAATCTTGGGTTTTGGCCAAAATCATGCAGAAATTTCCACTATTTTTGGGGCAAAATTGTGGCCTTGTTAGACTACTCTATTTTTATATTATATGTTGTGAAATATGAATCATTATTATTTAAATTTATGTTAATGTGATATGTGTATAATTTTATTATAAAAACAAAATAACAAATTTATAAAATTGAATCGAATCAATTTATTATTTTTATTATTTTTTAATTGAGGTAATGTTATGTTTTATTATTATTATCTTTTTATTTAAGGATTTATTTTGCGAACACTACAACATCTCTCCTATATTGAGCCAACATTTAAATGTTTACACTCATTTACAACCACAACAACATATCACCCATGTTGGGTTGTAGAGTGCCTCTTGATCCAATAAATATAATTTTATAACACATTACAATATTCATATTTGAAAAGAGATTATATTCATTAAGAACTTTTTAATTGCTATTGGTTTTGGATGAGTAATTGATTAATGCTTTCTTTTTTCTTAGTGTTGGTTTCCATTGCATTGTATATTTTTCTTTTAACATCACGTGATCAAACTCAAATGATCTCGCATAAACAATAAGAGGATAAGCCAATAATTGAAGAACACAAACCACATATTTCTTATTTTTTTACATCTTTATAATTCTTCCTTGCAACATGCACACTTTCCCTCCATTTATTTAAACCTTTGGCTATCGTTTTCCATGAAAACTCCAAAGTGCATTTGCTTATTTTTTAGAGATTCTATCTGTATATTTGAAATTTCTATTTCTCTGTGAATTTCCTTGAGCCTTCATTGAATATCTTCTCTCCCAACTTTCCTCCATCCATTCCATATTAGAACATAGAGCGATAAATAATTATGGATTTCACCCATATGCATCTCACATGTCCTTGTTCCTCTACACAAGTCAAATTTCTTTCAAATTGCACACTACTCAAAGTGTCCATGAGTGTTAGCCATTACTTCTATCCCAAGCCAAACCTTCCAGCCAGCTTCTAATGATGTCACATGGGATAGGCTCTAATTTAAAAATCAAGCCAAGGTGTTGCATCTCTAAGGTTGTCCCATTCTTAGAGTTAGGATGACCATGAAAAGAAAAAAGCTCGATTACTAGCGACTTTTATGCCAATCGACTCATAATATCACATGAATTCG
This sequence comes from Pinus tabuliformis, assembly GCA_031772625.1. Taxonomy (NCBI): domain Eukaryota; kingdom Viridiplantae; phylum Streptophyta; class Pinopsida; order Pinales; family Pinaceae; genus Pinus; species Pinus tabuliformis. The sequence continues at coordinate 691,372,816 of CM062814.1, read as the reverse complement.
GTCATTCCATCCTCACATTATTGATAGATGAGACCTTCTACAATGAAATTTGTGGAAGTACATGTTGATGAGAGAATTTAACACCCATTTAATTATTGGGGTCTTTTGTTACACCAAAACTCATAGGTATTAGTAAGCTTCCAAACCCTTACCATTACTTGGAGTGGGCGGTTAGTTTCATGCTACCAGGGTGGCAATTATTCCATGCAATTAATTCCCAATGAGGTGAGTGTGACAATTACTCCAACACCCCCTTCAAATGCAACTCAAGGAATTGAACTTGGGCCAAGGATCTGATACCATATTGAGGTTTTTCATTACACTAAAACTCGCTGCCATTAGTAAACTTCTAAACCCTTACCATTACCTAGAGAGATTAGTTAGCCACATATTCCCAGGGTGGCAGTTAGTCCATGTAATTGATTCCTAATGAGGTGAGCGTGATAATTATTCCAACTGTTGGAGGAATTGTCACGCTCGCCTCATTGGGAATCAATTATGTAGACTAACTGCCATCTAGGGAACATGGGATTAATTTCCCACTCAAGGTAATGGTAAGGGTTTGAAAGTTTATTAAAGTCTATGGGTTTTGGTGTAATTGAAAACCTCAATATGGTATCAGAGCCTTGGCCTAAGTTCAATTCCCCAAGTTTCATTCGAGCGGGGGGGTGGGGGGTGTGTTGGAGTACTTGTCACATCCACCTTATTCAGAATCTCAAGGATTAATTTCCCTAAGAATAAGTGATTAGTTTCCCACTCAAGGTAATGGTAAGCATTTGGCAGTTTACTAAAACCCGTGAGTTTTGGTGTAATGGAAAAAATCACAGACTTTAATGCCCATTTACTTACCTCCTTTTATAAGCACCACTTATCCCTTGAATGCAAGTGCATCATCCTTAATATTGAGCTTAACTAGTGTGTCATGGGAGGTGGGTCTGGAATGTATCCCTCTCATTTATCCTTGACATCCCATTTTGCTGTTAACCACTTTGTTTGCTTGCATATCCATTAGTGAGCAATCAAGTCTTAAAACCTAATAATAGTCTTAGATTCAAAGCTTTCCATCACTCTTTGAACTCTATTATCTAGGTTATTCAACTGAATGTCTCGTGGAGTCATTTGATAATGCATATGGAAAATTATCATTGTATAGTACTTGACTACTGTGAATTACTTAATAATAGATAACCTTGTAACACCTTCCTCCCACATTTACCCAAGGTAACCAGCCCACCGAGAGAAAAATGTGGTGAAGAGTTACTATTATGTGATTCAGCTCCCCAAGTACATTTAAGGAAGTGGAACCAACAAGAAAAGACCAATCTAATTTTCCTAGGGAGCTATAGAACCTTCACGAGACAACCAACCCTTCCAGATGCCCAGACCCTGAGACAACTTGATGTTTTGTTGATCTAGACCCCCAGTCGCTCCCATGACAAGCCATGCATGAGACTCAAACCCTCCAGTCACTGCCACAACAAGGCATGCATGCGACTATGGCATTTTTCAGGCAGTTTTGTGCCAACGACCCTAGATTATGTGCCACTTTTTCAGGGCCAGGACTCAGGACACTGCCCATAACTTCATGAAAGTTCTGGAAAGGATAATTAAATTGAAACAAGGCTAATAATGGAAAAAATTGGGCAAGGACTTGACATGACCCCTACCATCCATGATAGGAATTTCATCAAACATATCATAAACATGAAATCTACAGGTCATAACAACATATCTGAGCATAGGGGTGTTATACTTATATGAGAATCATCAAGGAGGATTGATATATCCTCTCAATAGCTGCATTTTTATCTATTAGGTCATTCATTCATTATTATTTCATCTACTAACCAAAACATGTTGAGATCCATACGTCAAGATTATCATAACACATGCTCATAACCAGCAACTAACAAGAGATATATCAATCATGAAACAATCATTAAAGCCACAAATGACAAGCGCATTTACTCATGAAATACCAAAGGAAAAGAGCTCTTATTAACATATGCAAATCCGAGCAAGTCAAGGACTTCCATGTACCACCCAACCATAGATTGAACTGAACCAAATCTCTCTTTCAGCCAATAACCCCCGCACCATATTACAAGCATGAATGTGGGATCTCATTAAACAACTCAAACAAAACCAAACTAGGTCTTCCAGAGGCCAAACCACCTCAACCCTCAACCAGTGATTCCACCTCACAGTCAGACATCACTAACCATCACCAGATCGGTCTCTACTCAAGTCATCCAGGGCTCCAAAGCATTTTTTCCAACCAAGGCTTCGAAGATTAGTAAATCAACCCACAACTATTTTCGGGCTCCAGAGCATTTGTCCAACCAGGGCTTCCAGGACTAGTAACTCAACCCACCAAGGGATCTAGAACTTTTGTCCAACTAAGGATTCCAGGACTAGTAACTCAACCCAAGCTATTACAGGGCTCCCAGATCGTTTGTCCAACCAAGGCTCCAGGAAATAGTAACTCAACCCACAACCATAAGGAACATGAGAACCAACTTGAAAACAAAAGGAAAGAAATCCACAACTCCATGACTATCTAGGAAATGGCAAGGCTAGGCAAAACCACTGCCAATTCAGGAAATCTTCCATGCCAATGACAGATCATAACCAAGAAACCACATGCATGCCAAAACTAGCAAGGAAACCATACATGCAACTCAGTACCTGCAAGAAAAACCCATTGTAGTTGTTGATCCCGATGTCCTCTTGTTTCCTGCTCTTATTTTTCCTTCTTGCTCCAAATCCCAAGTATGCCACACTCCTCCAAAAGTGTTCCAAGAAAACTCTAAGTCTCCAAGAGTATGAGAAAGATAGAATAGAAGAGAGAGCTCCAAGATAAAACTGAAAAAAGGCTGTGTACTAATCTTGATAAGCCTTTTTATTATTGAGGCCTCTATTTTCTTCGTTTTCCATTATTTTGCTTCAATTTCCTCCTCACATGCAACCTGTGACCTTTCACCTTCCTTTTCTCATATTTTCCATCATTTTCATAAATAAAATGCCAATTAATGTCTCGTGCCCTTCCAAATCCTTTTCCGTTGCCTTTGCCAATTTCCATAGCCATTAATTAATCACAAGTGATCCCCATCACTGTGTTTTTGCCCAACATTCAGCTTGGAATACATTTCCCATGACCTTGGTTATTATTTTTCCTTTATTAACTATATTACATGGATTTTTGACCAGGGTTGTTACAGAACCCTCCCCCTTAGGGGGACACCATCCTCGGTATTCAGTGACACCTACAACCAACAAGATGTTGAAAAGCAAAACATATTGCCCATGGAGCTTTATAACTTAGCTCGTTGCAGTGTTTACAATGGTTAACTTGCTGAAAAGAAAACCAACATGACAAACATAACGACATGACAACCATACTACTTATTGGAGTTTTATAACACAACTCGTGGTCGTATTTACATCCACACACACACACACACGCACACACACACACATATATACATATACCAAAACACCACACCAAAACATATACCAAAAGATATCTGCTCAACCAACAAATAGAGAAGGATACATAGCCCGCATCTAATCAACCAACTCTGATGTAGCTTCATCAGGCCCAAAGTGCTTCCATTGCACTTTAACTTGCTCGGTTTCAGAGCATGAGCATCTTTCTCTGCAAAATGCACTGACGTTCCGGTTGGAATTCTCTTTTTGGATCCACCTATAATACATACCATTCAATCACATCTCTAACATACTTCTTAAACAATGACACATGGAAAGCATCATGGACTTTCACTGTCGGAGGAAGTGCAAGTCGATAGGCTACTAGTCCAATCCTCTAAAGAATCTTTAAAGGCCAAGAAACCGAGGTTCCAACTTGGCACATGATCCAATCCTCAAGGATCTCTTCTTGGGCTTGATGTGCAAGTACACCTATTCCCCAACCTGAAACTCCTTAAACATCTTGTTCTGATCTGCATAATTCTTTTGTCTATCTTGTGTTACCTTCATATTCTTCTTGATTACATGCATTTCCTGTTTCATTTCTACCAACATGTTCGGTCTTATCAACACCCTGTTCACAAGATCACTCCAATTGATGGGAGTATTACAACTCCGCCATAGAGTTCCTCAAACATACTCATCCTTAGAGACTCCTGATACCCGTTGTTGTAAGTGAACTCAACCAGTGGAAGACACCCTTCTCACTTTCATTGTTGATGCATGATGTACATTCTCAACGTTTCCTCCAAAATCTTGTTGACCCTCTCAATTTGTCCATCTATCGGTGGATGATAAGTTGTACTCAAATCTGCAGATAACTCTTTCCAGAAGTTATAATTGAATTTGACATCGATGCCTGACACAATCTTATTCGAAACACCATGCAATCTCACTACATCTATGATGAAGACCTGTGCTACATCATTAGCTGAATTCACTGGAATGAAGTGTGCTACCTTTGGCAACCTGTCTACCACAACCATGAAAGAATCATGTTGTCTAGATGTCCTAGGTAAACCTGTAATGAAATCCATGGAAATGACATCCCATTTCCACTCTGGAATCAGAATCGACTGTAGTAATCCACCTAGATGCTTACATTATGCTTTTACCTGTTGACAATCTAAGCATCTAGCCACAAACTCAGCCACTTCTTTCTTCAAATTCAGCCAATAGTAGAACTTATTCACTATTGTCAATGTCTTTTGATACCCTAGGTGGCCCGAATATGGCTTAGGATGAAATACCCTCAAGATAAGATTCTTGAGCTCACTGTCATCTCGTACATATATCTTGTCCCTAAATCTGACCAAACCTTCTGTTGTGAGGCAATAGTCCACATCCTAATCACCTGTACCCTGTTGTAACCTATGCATAAGCTCCATATACTTGTCATCCTGTTGTCCTGCCTACAAGATCCAATCCTGTAAATTTGTCCCATATGAACTCATAACTGCTATGTGATTTATTTGTACTCTCTTGCTAAGAGCATCTGCAACCCTGTTCTCTTTACCTTTAATGTACATGATCTCAAAATCAAACTCATTGATCATGGCCAACCATCTAGCTTGTTTGGAATTCAAGTTCGATTGGTCAAATAGATACCTCAATCCACTATGATTGCTCATCAATACAAACCTCCTGCCAAGAAGATAGTGCCTCCACATCTTCAATGCATGGATGATTGCTGCCAACTCAAGATCACGTGTCACATAATTCTACTCGTGCTCATCCAATTTCCTTGATTCATAGCACACTACCTATCCTTCCTGCATCAGGACTCCACCAAGTCCTCTCTTGCAAGCATCTATACATGATGAACCTCCTATGATAACCTACTAACCCCGTGAATGATATTACCTCATCCACATTTCTAGGAGTTGCCCATTCCATGATAGCTCTTATATTTTCTAGATAAATTGCTATGCCTTCTTGGAAAGCACATGTCATAAGTAATGTACCTCTGTCTAAAAGAAACTGCATTTGCTAATCTCGGCATACAATGAATGGTCTCTTAGCAATCTAAATATTGTTGCTAAATGTTCGGCATGCTCTTCCACATTCTTATAATTTACCAATATATCATTAATAAATACAATAACAAAATTTTCTAGATAAGGACGCAACACACTATTCTTAAAGCACATAAAAGTATTTGGAGCATTAGGCAGACCAAGTGGAACTACAACAAACTCATAATGCCCATGCCTGGTACAGAAAACAGTCTTGTAGATGTCCTCTTCTTTATTGTGTACATGATGATATCCTGATCTCAAATCAATATTTGAGAACATTGTTGCTCCCTTCAACTAGTTAAACAAATCATCAATCCTCGACAATGAATACTTGTTATTGATGGTCATTTTTTTCAACTTCCTATAATCATTTCATATCCTAAGAGTACCATCATTCTTCTTCACAAACAACACTGGTTCATCCCAAGGTGATACACTTGGCCTAATGTATCCCTTGTCAATCATTTCCTTCAACTGCAACTTCAACTCTAATAACTCTGGTGTGCTCATCATGTATGGTGCCTTTGACGTTGGTGCTTCCCCTGGTACCAACTCAATAGAAAATTCCACTTCCATGTAAAGCAAAGACTCTGAAATATATACGGGGAACACATCCTATAACTGTTGTAAAACTAAGTACCTACACAAGACATTCGTGTCCTCAACTTCCTTACCTTTGTCACTAGAAATATGAATTGCAAATAACACACACCCTTTTCTGTGACTGCGCTTGGCCTGCATATCTATCATCATTCGAACTAATGTTGTCTTCTTCTTACCCTGCAAAATTCTTTGTTCTCCATTGTCATCCAATTACTCAATTGCCTTTTCATAACAATCCACTTTGGTCCTCTGAAGATACAACCAGTCCATACCTAACAACATACTATATGATCCCAACAGAAGCACATTCAAATGCGTTGATGTAGACATACCATTCAAATCAAATGCATAAGCTCTTATCCAATGATGATCTCTCTTATTATTACCTATAGCCAGTTGCACTAACCAAGACTCTAGATGCACTTCTTTATTCAAACCACACTTATCCACTAGGTCAATCAAAATAGAAACAACTTGATCACAGAGCCTACCATCCATCTCAATAATAGACACCTGGTTATCTTCCTATCTTTTATCCAGTGCTGCATAAATCCAAGGAATACTCTGTCCAACATCCCCCACTATTTGTGCCTCCTGGGAACTGTAGATATGCAGTCTACCACCCTGATGATATGGACAATCTCTTTTGCAATGCTCTCCTCCACAAGTCCAACATTGCAAGGACTTCCTTTCATCACCCTTGTTTTGCTCCTCAGACCGAAATCCCTGTCCTCTATCAGATGCATTGAACTTCTTAAGTGGTGCTCCATTTTCTTTATTACCTGTTTCTTGAAGTCTTCTTTGCTTCTTATCCCATTTTCCTTTATTCTTCTCATTACCTTTCCAAACTTGCTTAGTCTCAGATCTGCGCTTTGATTGGTCATAACAATGCTTTATTTTCCTAATGGCTTCCTACAATGGTTAGGCTCATCAAACTCAATCTTGTCCTTGAATGCTACCGACAACCCACTGATGAATATCTGAATCTTCGCTTTCTCATCCTTAAGATAAGGCACATACCTCAATAACTCCAAGAACCTACTAGTGTACTCCTCATCAGCCATAGTTCCCATCTTCATCTCATAGAATTATTTTTCCCTATCATCATAGTATCTCTTTGATAGATACTTCTTCCTGAAAAGTATCTCGAACTCACTCCAAATCAACTCCTCTTCATGAATACCTCTGACATTCTTTACATCTTCCCACTAGATATATGCTTTAGCTTTAAGACCAAATGTAGCTACTATGGCCTTCATGTTCTCTGAGTAATCGTGTAATTTGAAGAGCTTTTTCATCCCAAGCAACCACACTTCTGCATCCTATGAATTCTTCATTTCCCCACCAAATGTAGGTGGCTTTGCTTTCTTGAACTCATTCGGAAAATATCCCCTATCACTCCTCCTATAAGGAAGATAGCGGTGATGACCTTGATACCTGTCTAAACCATAACTAGAGTAAATCCCATGTCCACTTCCTCGTCTATCAGGTGCATCCAAGAATCTGCCATCTCTGACCATGTCATCTCTATCTGACCTGTGCCCACCATGAGAACTACTACCATATGCCCCGTTAGTCTTATCCTCTTATCCATGACTAATTCTAAGTGGTCCTTATCTTTGCAATTCTGACAAGCTCTGAAGAATCACCGCATTAACCTCTGCTTATTTCTCCTGTGCCCTAGCAAGTCTCTCTTGTGATTAAATGATTCAGTCATTGTCTTCTTTGCAACTCCTTATTTCTGCCTTCAAACTTCTCAAAGTATCTACATTGTCAGGAGAATATCCCTCACCATGTTGCTCATCTGATCTATAGGGAGAATCTCATGAGTTGTAGTCTACCATCTTGTTAGTCATCTTTGATCTTCTCTTCCTGCAAGGTATATCATGTCAGCTAAACCAAATTATAAACAAACTAACGTACCTTAGTGTAGTTCGGGGAGGATATCTCGTTTGCAAGGTCAACCAGATTAGCACAATACATGTATAATCATAATCATCACAGTATCTAGACATCATCTTAATCGTCATCCCAGGCCTTTGGGAATGAACCTTGAGACCAACTCCACCCCAGATTCCAAAATCCATTCAGCAAACCAAAGCTCAAAAACCGAGATAAACATCCCAACATACCATGGAATCCGGAAAAATGCAAGGCTAGGCTAAAAACCACTATCATAACCTGACAAAACCATACCACCGACAATAAGAGAACCATACACCAACATGCAAAGCCATGCATGTCAAAAGTAGTGAGGAAATCACACATGAAATATCTTATCTGCAAGTATTCCTTCTGAAGCTGCCTAATCCTACTCTTCCTTCCTTGATCCTTGCTTGCTTTTCCTTCATTGATCCAAAGCTAGAGTGCTCCAAGAAAACTCTAAGTAACTAAGAGTGAGAGAGAGAGAGAGAGAATAATGAGAGAGCTACAAAACTTGAATTGACAAAAGGTTACCAACTGGTCCTCGAAAGCCTTTTTATTAATGAGGCCTCTAATTTCTTCATTTTCGATTATTTTCCTTCAATTTCCTCCTCACATGCAACCTATGACCTTTCACCTTACTTTTCTCCTAATTTCCTTTATTTTCATAAATAAATGTGTCAAAAGTGCCTTTTTTCCTTTTAATTCCTTTTCCTTAGCCTTTGCCAATTTCCTTAGCCAAAAACACATCTAGTAATGCCCACTAGGACATATTTTCCCAACATTTAGCTTGGAATAAGTGTCCCTTAACTGTGGTCTTATTTTTCCTCTATTAATTTTTATCACATGAAATTTTCACCAAGGTTGTTACAGAACCCTCCCCATTGGGGAACACCGTCCTCGGTGTTAAACCACACCAAGACCTCAACAAAACTGCTAAAAAGAAACACACTGCCCATGGAGCTTTATAACTTAGCTCGTTGCAGTATCTACACTAAAAGACATGCTCAAAAGCATAACATCATGACAACATGACAAGGTAACAACCATAACTCTTATTGGATCTTTATAACTTATCTCGTGGCAGTATTTACATCCACATATATACATATACCAAAACATATACCAAACATCTAACCAAAATTGCTTTTCTCAACTGGAAAACAATGAAGGATACAGGGCCCACATTTGATCTGCCATCTCCCATGTAGCTTCTTCATGCCCAAAGTGCTTCCTCTACACTTTAACTTGCTCTATGGCTCTGTTCCTCAGCATGAGATGCTTTCGTTGCAATATGCACTTAGGCTCCGGCTGGAACTCTCCTCCTTGCTCCACCTGCAATATAGACCAATAAATAATGATCGACATCCTTTATATACCTCTTAAGCAATGAAATGTGGAAAGCATCATGGAATTTCACTATTGGAGGCATTTCAAATCAATAGACCACTAGTCCAATCCTCTCAAGGATCTCAAAAGGGCCGCAATACCATGATGCCAACTTGGCACATGATCCAATCCTCAAAGAGCTCTTCTTGGGCTCGATGCGCAAATATACATGCTCTCCAACTTGAAACTTCTTGAACACCCTGTGTTGATCATCATAACTCTTTTATCTATCCTTTGTTGCCTTTATATTCTTCTTTATAACCTGCATTTCCTGTTCCATATCTGCCAACATATCTGGTCCAACAAGTACCATGTTCACTAGATCACTCCAGCTAATGGGAGTATTACAACTCCGCCCATACAATGCCTCGAAAGGACTCATCCTCAATGATTCCTGATAACCATTGTTGTATGCGAACTCAACCAATGGAAGATACTCATCCCATCTCCCTTGCTGGTGCATCAAATACATCCTCAACATACCCTCCAAGATCCTTTCGACCCTCTTTGTCTGTCCATTTGTCTGTGGATGATAAGTTGTACTGAAGGCCAACTATATACCCAAAACTGCAAATAGCTCCTTCTAGAACATGGAAGTGAAATTTGCATCCCTTTCCGACACAATCTTCTTCGGAACACCATGTAATCTCACTATCTCTAATGAAAACCTGTGCTACCTCACTGGCTGAATATGTAGTCTTCATTGGAATGAAGTGAGCTACCTTGCTCAACCTGTTGACCACGACCATAATAGAATCATGTTGTCTCACTATCCTCGGAATACTTGTAATGAAATCCATGGAAATGACCTCCCATTTCCATTCTGGAATCGCAATAGGCTGTAGTAGACCACTTGGATGCTTACATTCTGCCTTTACCTGCTGACAATCTAAACATCTAGCCACAAACTCTGCCACTTCCTTCTTCAAATTCGGCCAATAGTAGAACTTCTTCACCGTCATCAATGTCTTATGATATCCTAGGTGACCCGAATATGGCTTGACATGAAACTCCCTCAAAATAAGCTTCTTGAGCTCACTGCAATTCGGTACATAGATATTGTCCCTGAACCTCACCAAACCATTTGCCGTGAGACAATAGTCTGCATCATGATCACCTGTAACTATACCTGCACCTGTGCCTACATGTGTACCTGTACTTGTACCTGCACCTACACCCACACTTGTGCCTATACCTATACCTGCACCTATACATGTACTCTGTTGTAACCTATGCATGATCTCCATGTACTTGTCATCTCGTTGTCCTGCCTACAAGATCCTATCTTATAACTCTATCCCATAAGAGCTCATAGCTACTATATGATTTACTTGTACCTTCCTGTGAAGAGCATCTACAACCTGATTCTCCTTCCCTTTGATGTATCTAATCTCGAAGTCAAACTCACTGAGGGTGGCCAACCATCTAGCTTGCCTGGCATTTAGATTCGACTGGTCAAACAAATACCTCAACCCACTATGGTCACTCATCAGTACAAACCTCCTGCCAAGAAGATAGTGCCTCCACATCTTCAATGCATGTATGATCATTGCTAGCTCAATATCATGCATCAGATAGTTATGCTCATGCTCATTCAGTTTTCGTGACTCATAACACACTACCTGTCCTTGCACGAGAAATCCACCAATTCCTCTCTTGAAATAATTTGTACACACTGCAAACTCCTTGTCCAAATCTGTTATCTTTAACAGTGGTGCATGTGTTAACAATTGCTTGAGCTTCTCAAAACTAGCTGCACATTCTTCTGTCCATTCAAACTTCTTACCTTTCCTCTGCAATTATGTGATAGGATATGCAATGCATGAGAAGTTCTTAATGAACCTCCTGTAGTAGCCTGCCAATCCCATAAATGATCTCACCTCATCCACATTCTTAGGAGTTACCCACTCCATGATGGCCCTTATCTTTTCTAGATCTGCTGCTATGCCTTCCTTGGAAACAACATGCCCCAAGTAATGTACCTCAGTCTGAAAGAAGCTGCACTTGCTAAACTTAGCATAACACTGATGCTCTCTTAGAAATCTCAACAATGCTGCTAAATGCTCTGCATGTTCTTCCTCATTTTTAGAATATACCAGTATGTCATCAATGAATACAATCATAAACTTGTCCAGATAAGGACGCAACACACTATTCATCAAACACATAAATGTAGCTGGAGCATTAGTCAAACCAAATGGAACTACAATAGACTCATAATGCCCATACCTATTCCTGAACGTCCTCTTGAATATATCCTCTTCCTTGATGCGTACTTGATGGTTTCCCGATCTAAAGCCGATCCCTTCAACTGATCAAACAGATCATCAATTCTCGACAATGGGTACCTGTTCTTAATCGTTACCTTGTTCAACTGCCTGTAGTCAATGCACAATCTAAGAGCACCATCTTTCTTCTTTACGAACAACATTGGTGCACCCTAAGGCGATACACTTCGCATAATGTATCCCTTGTCAAGCATCTCCTTTAGCTGCAACTTTAACTCTTCTAACTCAGGTGTGCTCATCAAGTAAGCTGCCTTTGATGCCGAAGTTGCCCCTAGAACCAACTCAATAGAAAAGTCTACCTCCCTGTGAGGTGGCAACTCTGAATGTCCTCATCCTAAAACTATTGTAGAATTGCGTATCTTCTCAAAACATATGCATCCCTAACTTCCTTACCTTTGTCACTAGAAATGTGCATTGCAAACATCACACAACCTTTTCTGCAACTATGCTTAACCTGCACAGCGGTAACCATCCTCACTGATGTAAGCTTCTTCTTCCCCTGCAAAGTTCTCTTTTCCCCACTATCATCCACACACACAATGGCCTTATCGAAGCAATCCACTTTAGTCTTGTGAAGGTACAACCAATCCATAGCCAAAGCATACTATATGATCCCAATGGAAATGAATTCAAATGTGTTGCGGTAGGCATACCATTTAACTCAAATGCACAATTTCTTACGCAATGGTGAATTCTCTTCTTTGTACCTGTAGAAAACTATACCAACCAAGATTCTGCATACACTTCTTTTCTCAATCCACACTTATCCACCATGTCGGGATTAATATAATTATAATTAGATCTAGGATCAATCAAAATAGAAACAACTTCATCATAAAGCTTACCCTCCATCTCAATGATAGATGCCTAATGATTCACCTACCTGTTGTCCACAATTGCATAGATACAAGTAACGCTATGACTAACATCACCAACTGAATGCGCCTCTTAAGCACCGTAGAACTGGGATCTACCACCACCCTGATACTGCAGACAATCCCTCTTACGATGGTCCTTACCACATATCCAACATTGCAATGGTTCCCTACCATCGCCTCTAGCCTACTTCTTTGCATATCCCTTCTTAGTTGTAGTGATCTTCTTGTAAGGGACTACATTTTCTCTTTCACTTGCATCCCGAGGTCTTCCTTGCAGGTGGCCATTTTCCTTTAGTTTCCTCATTTCTTTTCAAGTCATGCTTAGGCTCAACTTTGTGCTTCGACTTCTCATAACAATGTTTCAACTTTCGAATGAGCTCCTCCAATGATCTAGACTCATCGAACTCAATCCGGTCTCTGTATGCTACTGGAAACCCATTGATGAACCTCTGAACCTTGGCCTTGTCCTCCTTGAGGTAAGGCGCATATCTCAACAACTCCAAGAACCTACTAGTATACTCATCATCTGTCATGGAACCCATCACAACTCATAAAACTCCTTAGCTCTGTCATCAAAGTATCTTTCTGACAAATACTTCTTCTTGAAGAGCCTCTAAAACTCATGCCAAGTCAGATCATCCTCATGTATACCTTTAACATTCTTCACATCTTCCCACCAAATATTTGCTTTACCTTTAAGACTGAAAGTGGTTATCTTTGCTTTCATGTTTTCTGAATAGTCATGCAATATGAAGAACTTCCTCATACCAAGCAACCATGCCTTTGCATCATGTGATTTCTTCATATCTCCATCAAATGTAGGTGGCTTTTCTTTCTTAAACTCATCCAGAAAGTATCCTCTATCACTCCTCCTGTAAGGATGATAATGATGACGATCAGGATGCCTGTCTGAACCAGAACTAGAATAATACCTGTGTCCATCACCTCTCCTATACGGAGTGTCCAACAACCTGTCATCTCTAACAGTGTCATCTCCATCTGACATGTGACCACCAAGGGACCTGCTACCGTATGCCCCATTAGTTATGTCCTCCTACTCATGGCTGATCTGAAGTGGTCCCTGTTGCTGCAATTCTGACAAACTTTGAAGTAGTATTGCATTAACCTCTGCTTGTTTCTCTTCTACCTGCATGATTTTGTCATTGTCCGCCTTACAACTCCATATTTCTTCCTTCCATATTCTCAATGTATCTTCCCAACACCACATTTCTGCAGTGCCCCATTAGTTATGTCCTCCTACTCATGGCTGATCTGAAGTGGTCCCTGTTGCTGCAATTCTGACAAACTTTGAAGTAGTATTGCATTAACCTCTGCTTGTTTCTCTTCTACCTGCATGATTTTGTCATTGTCCGCCTTACAACTCCATATTTCTTCCTTCCATATTCTCAATGTATGAGCCCAACACCACATTGCTCATTCGATTCATAGGGAGAGTCTTTGTAGTCTACCATCTTGCGAGTCATTTGATCTCTTTCCTGCAAGGCATACTATGTTAGCATAGTTCGGGGAGGATATCTCTTCTGCAAGATCATCAAATCAACGTGATACATGTATAACATAATCACAACAACAGATAGACATATGATACATAAGAATATAACCATGTAACCATCAATCTAGCTAGAGTCTAGTCATTAATGCATGACCATATCAACTACACACATACCGTGACTACATGCACGACAACAAAAACAACCATAACACCACTGTATACTTGACCACATGCAAACATTAACATGCATAAGCAATGTGTAATCCACACACACACGTATGAACACATATGATCAAGCATGAAAAACGATACTTGTAACCAAACCTACAAGAATGATACATGTCACCAAGCATGCAAGAATGTAACCAAACATACGAGAATGTAACCAAGCATACAAAATGACACATGTAAGAGACATATACCAACATGTAACCAATTATACACTCATGACAACATGCTTCACACAACGACATTCTTATCCCCATGGCGACATCACTACGATCGTGACCAACACCATGCATATGCAACAAGCATTCAAGGATGATTAACATATGCACAATTGACATGAATGCATGACAAACACATTCACCCAAGGAGACCGCAACCACCCTCCTCCCACATCTAGCTAAGTAACCTTCCAACCGGGGTAAACATGTAACGAAGAGGCTACTACAGTATGATTCAACCTCCTTAGTGACCTTAAGGAAATGGAATTGATAGAAACACATCAACCACACCTTCCTCATCAACAACAACACTCCCAGGTGACATCTCAGCCACTCAAACATCTTGCCCCTGGGTCCCACTAATCATTTAGACCTCTTGACCTCTCGAAGCTCTCATGCTATAGGCATGTCAGCTTCCAAGGACCTCTGGACGCTCTCATAGGTCTACAAGCCAACGTCCAGGGACTTTTCCCAACAGACTTGTGCCAGCGTCCGGAGAATTCAAGGCACTTTTCTAGCCCAGAATTATGGCCACTACCTAGAACTTGTTATAACTCTTAGAATCCATCGAAGACACGATGACAAGACTACTAAACCAAAAATCAACCTCAGGACTAGGCCTAACCATCCCTAATCGGGACTGAAATTTCGTTAAACACTTGGCATCAATGCAACTTACAGGTCTAGGATACAAGAAAAAGCAAGAATGACTAAAAACTCTTATGAAACATGACAAGAAGGATCACCACCTTCTCCGTTAAACTATTATAACATCAATTAGGTCTTGCATCCATCAATTTAACAATTACAAGTAAATACAAGAGATAACCATGACATGAAACGGTCAATTAACCAACATAAAACCATGTAAATAACATAGATATAACAACCATTAAATCCACATATAAACAAGTGCAAAAGCAAGAGAACTTAGCTTTCATTATTCATCGACAAATTCGACCAGGTTCGAGACTTCCACCCAACCTTAGACATGGATGAACCAAATCTTTCTTTCAGCGAGTCACACCCGTGCCATATTCCAAGCTGGAATGTGTGATCTCATGGATAAACCAATCTAAAAACAACCAAGGGAATCCAAAGGTTAAACCACCTCCACCCTCACCAAACCATGATCACACCAAAACTGGTGCTCCAATCACAACTAAACCGAACTTGGAATGCCATCAGAAATCCATCACTATCCTTGAGGAATTTTCCATTTCCTTGTTTCTCATGCTTTACCACAATCCAATCTTGGATCACTAGGCCCTAAACCGAGACCAGTCTCTCAGTCTTTAACGCAATCCAAACCCGGATCACTAGGCCCTAAACTGAGACTTCTCCCTCATGCTTTACCGTCTATCCCGCCAAAACCGGTCAAGGGATTCCTAGGCCATTGGGAATGAACCTTGAGACTACCTCTGCCCTGGATTTCGAAATCAATCCGGCAAACCAAAGCTCAAAAATCGAGATAAACATCCCAACATACCATGGCATCTGGAAAAAGGCAAGGCTAGGCTGAAAACCACTGTGATAACTCGGCAAAACCATGCCACTGACAACAAGAGACCATGCACCAACATGCAAGGCCATGCATGTCAAAACTAGTGAGGAAATCACACATGCAATATGTTACCTGCAAGTATTCCTGCTGAAGCTGCCCGATCCTGCTCTTCCTTCCTTGATCCTTGCTTGCTTTTCCTTCCTTGATCCAAAGCTAGAGTGCTAAAAGAAAACTCTAAGTGACCAAGAGTGAGAGAGAGAGAGAGAATAATGGCAGAGCTCCAAAACTTGAACTGACAAAAGGTTACCAACTGATCCTCATAAGCTTTTTTATTAATGAGGCCTCTAATTTCTTCATTTTCCATTATTTTCTTTTAATTTCCTCCTCACATGCAACCTGTGACCTTTCACCTTACTTTTCTCCTAATTTCCTTTATTTTCATAAATAAATGTGCCAAAAATGTATTTTTGCCTTTTAATGCCTTAGCCTTAGCCTTTGCCAATTTCCTTAGCCAAAAACTCATCTAGTGATGCCCATTAGGATATTTTTGCCCAACATTCAACATGGAATAAGTGTCCCTTAACCGTGGTCTTATTTTGCCTTTATTAACTTTTATTACATGAAATTTTCACCAAGGCTATTAATCCCCATAAGCCTTTTTTTAATAAGGCCTCTATTTTCTTCATTTTCCATTATTTTTCTTCAATTTCCTCCTTACATGCAATCTGTGACCTTTCACCTTCCTTTTCTCCTATTTTCCATTATTTTCATAAATTAAATGCCAATTAATTCCTCGTGCCTTTCCAAATTCTTTGCCAATTTCCATAGCCATTAATTAATCACAAGTTATTCCCACACTATGTTTTTGCCCAACATTCAACTTGGAATATGTGTCCCATGACCTTAGTTATTATTTTTGCCTTTATTAACTTTATTACATGGATTTGTGACGAGGGTTGTTACAAATCTTGGAACAATGCTAATTCCTTTGCTTATTCCCAAAACAAAAGTAATTTCTTGTTTTCTTTTGAGAGTAAGAATAACTCCCTTGCACCCACTACCTCCCTTATATTGTAATATTACTATACAAAATGTTCTAAACAGAAAATTTGTTTAATATTATTTATTTATTTGGATTTGTTTTAATGTCTTGGTGTTATTATCCCAAAATTATGTGTTGATAGGTTATAGGAAACATTGTTCAATGCTTGATTACTATTGTTTTATTACCAAGACTAAAAGAATAGAATTAATTGGATGCATTAAAGAAACAATTTGATCAACCACACTAGACATGGATATGTCATTTCTATTGTTTGCTCCAATCGATATTGAATTATCTTTAAATTTCCAACTTACGTGTCATAATTGTCGTTGCTAATAGATCACTAAATAGATTATTACCATATTCCACAAAGAAGATCACAAAACACTACATGGCAACATTTATAATGGTTAACATCAAAAATTACATTGGTCCTCCTTAGGATCCCATTAATCCAACTTTTTTGCCAATTGTATCTATATAAATGGGAAGGTGTGCATAGTTTACCATTAAAAGGTATGGCATTAACATTACATAAATGACAAGATATGACATTGCCAAAAGGTGTAATAAATATTGGTAATGTTGAACATCAATATTTGACCTTTAACTTTGATATCAAGTGTTCCATCATTAAAGGACCTTCACTTCTCCTATACCTTCGAAAGCTATAAAAAAAAGGAAAAATGCCCATGTTAAGAAGTCAAGAAGAATCCTTATTATACCTGCCATAACATGATATATTGTGTTCATTTTTTGTTTGACTTTCTATTAGTTAGCTTTGACTAAAAAAATGGTATCCTTTACCAATGTTTAACATTAGTAATTTAATTTTAATATTTTTAAATAATGTTTAAATCTATTTATTTACAATATGATTGGTTGCATTCTTATTGTGCAATCTGTAGAAATTCCCACTGTAGATCAACAGATTATGCAATATACTAAAGCAAAATACCAGATCTACTTCTACAACAAACTTGCGGAAGCTTAATTAATTATGAGCAAGATCAAATAGAATACATATAACAGAGAATGAGAAAGCAATCACACATGAACACAGAAGAATACTCTGGGGAAAGCCTCAGCGAAAAACTCCGATCTTTGTATTATCATATAAGTGGAAAATAGTCCGGATTACACAAAGCTTTAGCTCACAAGCTATCCACTTCTCAGTACAATCCCTCTGCTGCTCATAGACAGTCAAGGGCTTCTCTCAAACCTTCTCCTCTGCCCTCCAAGCCTTCTATTTCCTTGCACAGTTTCTCCTGGGGTCCAATGTTGCCACCTGTGTGAATTTACCTCTCAAACAACACATTAAACTCAAAAGTAACTGCGTAGTCCTGAAGGAGATAATTCCTTTTGCATGGATGAGTTTCCTATATAGGAAAAATCCTCCAACTGATAGTACAATGTCCCTTCCTTTGATCTCAACTAGGTCTCTGACTGAACTGACATGCATGAGTTATTTATGAGAGAATATTCAGTTATCTGAAGTGCAACAGTTACATGCATGCCTGCATTAACTAACTAAACTCACAATTAATTCCACAAACTGTTGGAACTAATATAACTGGACTTAACTCAGATAATCGAGCTAACTAATTACAACTCAAAGTACAACTCATCCTGATCTCCTTTAATAAAGGGATAACTTCCTCAATCAAAGGGGAAACTGTTGCATGTCTTCACATAGATTTCATGTTTGATTTTCTTCAACTAATTAACTCAAAATGAATTAATTAATTATTTTTCAAACAGCTGCTAAGATCAAATTCGAATTTTACTTCTCAATTTTGGTTCAGGACTAACTAAAATTGGAATCTTTCCCGAAATACTATTTATAGCAATGTTATTTTTAGCATTTCCATTTTTTCATTTCTTGTTGCTATGTCCAACACTGGTACCTAAAATGCTATTTATAACATTTCTATTTTTAGTATTTCTTGTTGCTATTTCCAACACTCCCTCTCAACAAGAAAGGCATTCAACTCGAACCCGATCCTGAACCTTTGGAATGTTCTGCATGCAACACTTCTTCCAAGTGTTGTTGCTCCAACAACTCTAGAAATAAAAAAATCTCCCAACTGACCTCCCTGTTGGGCTAGAAACACCCTCTAATGATGAAGCTTCCTCTACCGCTGACAAATGCTCCCTCTGAGCTACTGCAACACTCCATGCATCTCACATTGTTGCACACCTCTCTGTGCCATCCTGCACTAGTGCAACACCCCTGTGCCTCTCGCATTGTTGCAGGGTGCTAGCTCTGCATTGTCTTGGGATTCCTGCACTGTAGCTCTCTCTGCCACTCCATCCGCATCTGTCTCTACCCACTCAGTCAGTCTTGCTACTCCTCATCGGGGCTCCCGTAGCAAGGTCTAATAAAAAAGGTTGGGTACCTCAATGATCATGCCCCTATTCCAGCCTTCTTGGGACTGTTAGTCCACATCGCCCCACCTCCTACCTGGAGGTATGGATGCATGTGATCCCTCTGCCCACTTGGCTCGAAATTTCCCCCTACTGGAGGTCTCTGCATGAGTGGATGCCTCCACTCAATCTCCTCTCGGCTTCTCCAGTTGTGGCTACTCCACAACCTCCTGAAGCTGCTTCACCAATTGTGGCTCCTTCACAATTGTCTTAGACTTCTTCTGGCGCTGCATGTTGAGAGGTAATGTACTCTCCCTCTCAACCACCAAGTCTCCAACAGTTGCCTTGCTCCTAAAGGCTTTGCATGCATCTTGAACCTTAAGAGCATACAAGTTCTTGACTTGTGAACCGATCTGCTTCACCTGTCTTGTGGTGATGTGTCTAAGAAAACCTTTCCCTTACTGAAGACTACATCATAGCCTTTGTCTTCCAGCATCGCGATCGATATCAAGTTTTTGTCCAGTCATGCCACATACTTCATATCTGTCAAGGTAATGCGAGCTCCATGCTCCCTCTGAAAAATAACTGTGCCTACTCCTGAGGCACTATACTTTTCATCATTACCCATCGCTATGAGTATCTTGATATCTTTCTCCTCCAAGGTACTGAACAAACTCTTATCGCTGGTCATGTGGAATGAAGCTCCACTGTCAAAAAACCAACCACATCCTACCATGGATGAAACCATGCATGCGAAGAGGGTGAAATCCAACTCAAACTGTGAGGTTAATGCCTCACCTTCATATCCTTCCTTGGATCCCATTTTGGATTTCTTCAATGGACAATTTGTTGCAAAATGACCCACCTCATGATAATGAAAGCATCGCACTTTCGATTTGTCAAACTTCTTCCCACCATGGGAAGAACTTGATTTGGGATGAGAATCCTTCTCCTTCCCTTTCTTTTCCTTACTCGCTAAGGCGCAATTTTCTTCATTCTCCTTGGATGAAGAACCATCTCTGGTGCTTCTTCTTATCTCCTCCTGCATCAGATCCGACCAAAGTCATTCCCAATCTGGCAGTTTCTCTCTTCCATTTACCGAGTCTTGGTAGCTATGCTAGCTCTTAGGAAGACCGAGGAGAGCAACACTCACCATGTCATCATTGGTTGTGGTGGCCCCTACACTTCCATGTTCATCCTTGCAGGTGATGAGCTTGTTCAGATATGTAGAGATCGTGTCGCCCTTTTCACACTTGATTTCCCGAATCTTGTCTTTCAGCGCCAGCTTCCTCTAATCGCTACTGTTCTGATATAGATCTTTCAATGTTTTCCACATTGAAAATGGTGTCTCCTTCCCATGGAGACTCGAGACTATGTGGTCTCGAACTCCCTCCAAAAGGATTCTCCTCACTCTAGCCACACATTTCTTCCATTCCACTAATTCTGTAGCATTAGCTGCTGCTGTCTTGGGGAATTCTTGATCAATGAAGTCCTTTAAACCGTTTTCCTCTAATACTGCTTCCATGTGATCCTTCCAAGCTATATAATTCGAGTTGCCATCAAGGGAATACTCGAGTCTTAAACTATTGAACGCCATTGGTGAAATTTGAGATGTGATAAGAATGAATTCTATAATCAGGAACTTCAACCTTCAAACTTCTCCCTTCTTTGTATACTTTTCTTCGCTTTTATCACCTTTGCTCTGATACCATGTAGAAATTCCCATTGTAGATCAACAAATTATGCAATATACTAAATCAAAATACCAGATCTACTTCTACAACAAACTTGTGGAAGCTTAATCGATTATGAGCAAGATCAAATAGAACACATATACTAGAGAATGAGAAATCAATCACAAATGAACACTGAAGAATACTCTGGGAAAGCCTCAACTAAAAACCCCGATCTCTGTATTATCATACAAGTGGAAAATAATCCGGATTACACAAAGATTTAGCTCACAAGCTATCCAGCTCTTAGTACAATCCCTCTGCTGCTCATAGACAGTTAAAGGCTTCTCACAAACCTTCTCCTCTGCCCTCCAAGCCTCTTATTTCCTTGTGCAGTTTCTCCTAGGGTCCAATGCTTCCACCTGTGTGAATTTACCTCTCACACAACACATTAAACTCAAAAGTAACTATGCAGTCCTGAAGGAGATAATTCCTTCTGCATGGATGAGTTTCCTATATAGGAAAAATCCTCCAACTGATAGTACACTGTCCCTTCCTCTGATCTCAACTGGGTCTCTGACTGAACTGACATGCATGAGTTATTTAAGAGAGAATATTCAGTTATCTAAAGTGCAGCAGTTACATGCATACATGCATTAACTAACTGAACTCACAATTAATTCCACAAATTGTTGGAACTAATCTAACTGGACTTAACTCAGATAATTGAGCTAACTAATTACAACTCATCCTAATCTCCTTTAATCAAGGGATAACTTCCTCAATCAAATGGGAAACTGTTGCATGTCTTCACATAGACTTCATGTTTGATTTTCTTCAACTAATTAACTCAAGATGAATTAATTAATTATTTTTCAAACAATTGTTAAGATCAAATTCGAATTTTACTTCTCAATTTT
The DNA here is from genome assembly GCA_031772625.1 of Pinus tabuliformis. Taxonomy (NCBI): domain Eukaryota; kingdom Viridiplantae; phylum Streptophyta; class Pinopsida; order Pinales; family Pinaceae; genus Pinus; species Pinus tabuliformis. Next base: position 691,350,760 of record CM062814.1, on the reverse strand, counting down.
AGTTAAGGGACTAACTAAAATTGGAATCTATCTCGAAATACTATTTATAGCGATGCTATTTTTAGCATTTCCATTTTTTCATTCCTTGTTGCTATGTCCAACACTCGTACCTGAAATGCTATTTATAGCATTTGTTGTTGCTATTTCCAACACAATCATTACATTGTATAGTCAAATATTTTGAAATATTTAATAATGAATACATGGTGTACCTCCGGTCAGAATCATTAATTCTCATCTCAGTTTAGTAGACTTCAAGTTGAACCGTTCGCCAGGAAGGCGCTGATAGCCCATGTGCACTGCACATGGGCATCTCAACATGGCAAGTGACAATTAACTCACGGTTTCCATAGAAATAATTACATTAAAACCTTTGCATCGAGATTTGAAAGGAGTACAGGTGAGCTCATTCGCACCAGAGCATATTAAATTCATTATAACACCGAAACTCTAAGGCATGCTCAAATGTAAACTATATAGACAAGAACAATATATGCTAGTTGCCAATATACACCCTTTTGAAGCTTGGTAAAATGACCACAGGTTTAATTATTCATCGAGTAACGTTCAGACTGCTAGAGGGGGTTGAACCTTTCAAAGTGAACCTAGTTCTATATACATGTTAGTGATAATGGTATTCATAAAAAAGGAGTAAGGTATAGAGTGTTCACATAACTTAGAAATATAAATTGTTGATAGGATAAAAAACAATAAAATGCTAAAAATAAATAATTCTCCACCAATAAAATTTGTCTTATTCTTAGATATTGAAGCTAAAATGTGGATTAAAGTTTGTCCTCTTCTTGGATATCGAAGCTAACATATGGATTTATCGGCAAAACACTGGCTTCCCTGTCCATTTAATACATATTTTTATATTGTTTCTCCTATAAACTCAATTACTTTGCATTATATTCAGTCGTACAAATGCTTACTATATTTGACATCGATGTAAGTGTCGTGGGGCCTTTGAGTGAATGCATATTAATTATTTTCGTTATTTTCTTTCCGGGGTCCTTAATATTTGTTTACAAATTTTTTTTGACATTTTAAAGTAATATATGGTAAAATTTAGAAGCATTTGTTAACATGTTTATTTTTGTATTTATGAGAAAGCATATACCTGCCATAGCACGATATATTGTGTTCAATTTTTGCTTGTTTCTATTAGTTGCTTTGACTAAAAAAATTGTGTCCTTTACGAATGTTTAACATTAGAAATTTAATTTTAATATTTTTTAATAATGTTTAAATCTATTTATTTACAATATGATTGGTTGCACTCTTATTGTGCAATCATTATACTGTACAGTCAAATATTTTCAAATATTTAATAATGAATACATGGTGTACCTCTAGTCATAATCATGAATTCTCATCTCAATTTAGTAGACTTCAAATTGAACTGTCTGCTAGGAAGGTACTGACATGGCCATCTCAATGTGGCAAGCAACAATTGACTCACGATTTCCATAGAAATAATTACATTAAAACCTTTGCATTGAGATTCGAAAGGAGTACAGGTGAGTTCATTCACAGTAGAGCATATTAAATTCATTATAACACCGAACCTCTAAGGTATGCTCAAATGTGAACTATATAGACAAGAACATTATATGCTAGTCACCAAACCTAGGGGGTTGAACCTTTCAAAGCAAACCTAGTTCTATATACAGGTTAGCGATAATGGTATTCATAAAAAAGGAGTAAGGTATAAAGTGTTCACATAACTTAGAAATATAAAATGTTGATAGGATAAAAACAATAAAATGCTCAAAATAAATAATTTTCCGCCAATAAATTTTGTCTTATTCTTAGATATCGAAGCTAAAACGTGGATTAAAATTTGTCCTCTTCTTGGATATCGAAGCTAACACATGGATTTCTGGGCAAAACACTGGCTTTCGAGTCCATTTAATACATGTTTTTTTTTTTTTTTTTTTTTTTTTTTTAATTTGTTTCTCCTATAAACTCAATTACTTTGCATTATATTCAGTCGTACAAATGCTTACTATATTTGACGTCGACGTAAGTGTCGTGGGGCCTTTGAGTGAATGCATATTAATTATTTTCATTATTTTCTTTCAAGGGTCCTAATATTTGCTTACATTTTTTTTTTATATTTCAAAGTATTATATGGTAGAATTTAGAAGCATTTGTTAATATGTTTATTTTTGTATGTATGAGAAAGCATATACCTGCCACAGCATGATATATTGTGTTCAATTTTTGTTTGACTTTCTATTAGTTTGCTTTGACTAAAAAAAATTGTATCCTTTACCAATGTTTAACATTAGAAATTTAATTTTAATATTTTTTAATAATGTTTAAATATATTTATTTACAATATGATTGGTTGCACTCTTATTGTGCAATCATTACACTGTACAGTGAAATATTTTCAAATATTTAATAATGAATACATGGTGTACCTCCAGTCATAATCATTAATTCTCATCTCAGTTTAGTAGACTTCAAATTGAACCGTCTGCTAGGAAGGGGCTGACATGGCCATCTCAACGTGGCAAGCAACAATTGACTCATAATTTTCATAGAAATAATTACATTAAACCTTTGCATCGAGATTCGAAAGGAGTACAGGTGAGCTCATTCGCACCAGAGCATATTAAATTCATTATAACACGAACGTCTAAGGCATGCTCAAATGTAAACTATATAGACAAGAACATTATATGCTAGTAGCAAATATATACCCTTTTGAAGCTTGGTAAAATGACCACAGGTTTAATTATTCATCGAGTAACGTTCAGAGTGCTAGAGGGGGTTGAACCTTTAAAAGAAAACCTAGTTCTAGGGGTTGAACCTTTCAAAGCGAACCTAGTTCTATATATAGGATAGCGATAATGGTATTCATAAAAAAGGACCAAGGTATAGAGTGTTCACATAACTTAGAAATATAAATTGTTGACAGGATAAAAGCAATAAAATGCTTAAAATAAATAATTCTCCACCAATACAATTTGTCTCATTCTTAGATATCTAAGCTAAAAGGTGGATTAAAATTTGTCCTCTTCTTGGATATAAGTTAACACGTAGTTTTTTAGGCAGAACACTCGCTTTCAAGTCCATTTAATACGTGTTTTTATATTGTTTCTCCAATAAACTCAGTTACTTGGCATTATATTCAGTCTTACAAATGCTTACTATATTCGTAAGTGTGGTGGGGCCTTTGAGTGAATGCATATTAATTATTTTCATTATTTTCTTTCCCGCGTCCTCAATATTTGTTTACAATTCTTTTTTGACATTTTAAAGTAATATATGGTAAAATTTATAAGCATTTGTTAATATGTTTATTTTTGTTTGTATGAGAAAGCATATAAGATATTTATTTGAGAATTTATTTATGTAAGTAAATTACAAATTTTTTTACATTTTAAAGTAACATATGATAAAATTTATAAGCATTTGTTAATATGTTTATTTTTATATGTATGAGAAAACATATTAAATATTTATTTGAGAATTTATTTATGAAAGTAAATTCATGTTACTTAACCTTTCAAGATTTGTCCTTGGCATAGATCATATGGTGCTTTTCTTAATTTGGTATCTTTCATAAAGGTAGATATTTCATATCTTTATAACATAAAATGACTTAAAAAAATTAATGTCAATGTAAGAGCATCACTCTAAATATGACATTTGTAGTTAATTTGCAAAGTGAATTTCTAATCAATATGTAAATTAAAGAGTTCAAACTTAAACTTTTACATAGTTAAACTTTCTTCACCCCTGTGAGCATCACCCGATGCAATGAGTGTCAAGTGGACTATTCAAAAATCATGAGAGATTAGTCAATTAGGACTACCTCTCATGGAAATGGTCATAGATGAATGACTTACTTAACGCAGTTGGATCCCAAAAATGACTCTAATATAATGCACTGCAAAAACCCCCAATACTTAAGTAAAAATATTATTAAAATAATTTATTTATAATGTTGTTTAATTTAATATATTTATTTTATTTTTTTAATTTAAAATAATAAAATAAAATAAATTCAAGTATTAAGTGTATTATATTTTTCAATCCACATTATTATTGTTTTGATTTTTTAAAGTGAGTGTAATTATAATTATTTAAAGAATTCACAAAAGTTTTTTTTTTTTTTTTATTTTAATCTTTATCTACAATATTAAATTTGTATCACTATATAATTTTTAAATATTTTTAATAACAAAATTATTAATATCTTAATTATATTTATTTTTATTTAAACTAAGTGGCAGGCTACTATGTAGCTTGTTTCACACTGGATTATGTTGACATATCCCATTTGATAGTTTCTTATGCATTGTAATTACATTTAAAGCTCTCAAATCCATATATCCACATTGTTAATGTAATTAGGTCGCGTATATTGTGGAAGAGAGGTTTTATAATTAGGCTGATAGGCCTTCCTTTTGAATCAGTTCAGTCGTCAACACTTCTATTTTCTGATTGACATGTGGCATACTCTGATCTGATTGACATGTGCCCATCACACTGTAATTTGACACCTGTCTCTCTTGTGGATTTCCCTGTAATTTGGCACCTGTCTCTCTTGGTGGCGGTGGTCTCATCGACGGCGGAGGGCGGAGATCTAGCCATGAAGGTAAACTCTTTCACTGTGTTGTGGATGCGTCCTCTCAGCTCCCGCACCTCCGTATTTCTTCAAAAGTGGATTGTCTGTACTTGCCTCCCCGTTTTCCGCAACCGCCAATACACCTGCTGTTTCACTTGCTGCAGGAGGGTGTTCATAATGTTGATTTATTTTTGTGGTGCACGACCAACAAATTTTCCTGCACGCACGATGACTATTATCCCTCGTTCAGTTAAGGTAGGTGAATGTAATCCCCACGCGATGACTATTATCCCTCATTCTGTTAAGGGAGGCAAATGTAATATTTATGTGCGTTCACACGATATACCGATTTCATGAACGAGATGATCGACAACGAAGAGGATGTGAGATTGTTGAGACAAAGTGGAATTATTTACAACCACCTCCAAAGCAATGAAGAGGTTGCGAGCCTGTGGAACATCATGGGTAAGGGCATTCGGCTCACAAAGGTTCGATATCTGGACAACATTATAGAAGGTCTCAATAGATATTATTATAGAAAATGGAATGTCGTTGTAATGGATTTCGTGAACGAACATATATTTGGATCATGGAAATTCCTGTCTGTGGTAGCTGCAGCGATACTTTTGATCTTCACTTGCTTTCAGGCTTTTTGCTCTGTATATGATTGCAAGAAGTGGTTAAGCAAGCTAGACTAGGGTACATGCCATTATCTTGTCGTCGGTGTAAGTGTGTTTATAATGTTGAAAGCTGCACAACAACCTCATCAGGGCTGCCACTTGTAATGATTTTATGGGATTTCTGTATGTTTGTCCATCCATTGTCCTTTGTGTTGCGCTTAAATTATATGCATATAAGGGGCAGTCTAGCCTAGATTGAGAATACCAGGTATTATTATATACAACCTTTTTCTATTGCGTGTCGGCTTTTGGGTATTCATATGAATATGGGTTTCATTTAAGTACAAATATGATTTTGGTTTGATGATTGCTGGAGTTAGATTTCACCAAAGCGATATCACTTTGTATATTTTTTGCAAAGTTGTAAAATGTTTAATAATTCAGTTTTTAAATCAGCCTTGAGAATAATTATTACTAATTAACACTAATATAGTAAATTATTATTAATTAATATTGAGGAAAGTTATCATGGGCTTTTATCTTTAAATATATGTCACTCATTATTCTTATTTAAAGAATACTCACTATTTTTATTTAAAGGAATTCTAAGTCATTTAAATTGTAGTTTATAAAACAATATTTTACTCTAAATTTTAAACTATTAACTTATTTCGTTAAAGCAAAACAAAAACTTAACTAAATATTTAATATTTATCACTTTATATCCTATGATTTAATATTTATAAATTAATATAAAATTTTAAAATGGTTGATGGTTATGATTTACCAGGATAGCTTACAAAAGGAAATGTCAAAGGATGATTATGTTGTTTAAAGATTGTGGGATAAGTAAATTGATGATTATGTTGTCCAAAGATTGTGGGATAAGTAAATTGAGATGATTATATTGTTTAAAGATTATAAGATTTTGTTTTTAATATATAGTTTTTATTTTATTATTATTATTTTATTAAATATATTTAATAATATTTACTGATAATAATTTTGTATTTAATTGTGTTTAAAGAAAAAAAAAACTTTAAGGGGTTTAGAGTAAATTGTGACAAAGTATTTTTATTTAGGTATTTTATGTTGTAAAAGTTATTAATTTGAAATTCCATAGGAAAAACTCAAGTCACAAGTTTAGACAATTTCATGCATGGATTTTTCCATCAAAAGAATGTAACAAATTCCTCAACATTTATAGATATATTAGTAATTAAAATCAATGTAAAAGTGTATTTAGTGAACAAAGATAGTGTAAAGGTAAAGGGTGTGAGTAACTTGGGAGTATTTGGTGACGATTACTTAAGCCATAGGTTGCCATAAGTTAGTTGTGCTAACCATTTTACAACTCACATAAATTAGAAAAAAATAAAAAAAAGATGAAAGATAAAAATGTTATATACCTAGGGGGATAATATGGGGTACGAAGGGAGGTACCCAAGGGAATAATGTAATAATGGGATGGGCCATAGTAATAAATAAGGTGGTTAACCCGTATCATGTAAGGGACCACAAGTAGTTAGTAATAATGTAATGGGCCCATGGTATTAGATAGATGGTATTTAGGGAACCATGGTAATGACCCATGGTATTGTATGTATGAGGCCTATATAGAGGCTAGAGACTCCACATTGAGAGGTGTGAAGGATTATTGTATGAAAGGCATATGGCTTGTGGAGTGTTCTCCTTCCTTTTCTATATTGATCAAACCCTTAAGGTAGGGCAACCGGCGTCGCCCTACCTTAAGGGTTTGATCAATATAGAAAAGGAAGGAGAACACTCCACAAGCCATATGCCTGTTCATACAATAATCCTTCACACCTCTCAATGTGGAGTCTCTAGCCTCTATATAGGCCTCATACATACAATACCATTGGTCATTACCATGGTTCCCTCAATACCATCTATCTAATACCATGGGCCCATTACATTATTACTAACTACTTGTGGTCCCTTACATGATACGGGTTAACCACCTTATTTATTACTATGGCCCATCCCATTATTACATTATTCCCTTGGGTACCTCCCTTTGTACCCCATATTATTCCCCCTAGGTATATAACAAAAAATCAAAATGGTTAAAGGATGCATGGGCTATCTTGAATTTCAATCCAAACTCTCTAGCCACATCCTCTCGCATGAAGTTATGTGTAACCCCACTTTCAATAATGTTTTCCTGCTCTAGGGTCAAGGCTACAATAGAAGCCACCTCATTCTCTAGGTGCTTCAACCAATTTGCCCATGCATCATCGTAGACTTGCTCCATTATTTGAGAAATCCCCTCAAGTTCACTTATGCCATGAATGTTCCCTCATAGTCCCCATGTCCCTCCTTATCTCTTCTAATGCATTTATGTGTACCTGGATATCATTCATCATTTTGATCCTGCATTTTTCAATAGTAGAAACACTCTCTTTTTTCAATAGTAGAAACACTCTCTTTCAGTTTGTGGCAATCGTAACTTTCTAACCTACTACAACCTACCATGAATTTTCCATCTCAACGTACTAAAGGACCCTTTATAGTAACACCATATATCTCCCTACTAGCACACCTACACCAAGTCTCTATTGCCCTGCTCAAAACACTGTAATGATATATCCACATGTCAAGTATTCCAGTCCCAATTGTGCTCCACTATCATGTTTGATGTGACTTACTCTCATAAGTGTGTTGTTACCACCTCAGTGGTGATATCTTTGATACCACTTATGACGCCCCTAGAAACATTGTATAGTTTTAGGTAGATCTCTAGTCATACGGCACCAACATGCTCCTCATTGACAACTTGACCAGTTCAGTGATATGACACCTAGACTATGCCTCACAAATCAACACACTTATATTATATGTCTGAATTAAATTATATATAAGAATATTAAACATAATCCAAAACCACATTTCGGTGATATGACACCTGTACTACGCCTCACAAATCAACACTTATATTATATGTCTGAGTTAAATTATATATAAGAATATCATTTAACCATTTTGAGTATGTATTTACAAATAAGTGATTTTGGGAACAAATCCCACAAAGTAATTCTATACTTGCTCTTCAAATTCCTTCAAGCTTTTGAAAGTAAAACCAATGAATTATCAATATAATTTTACCATAATAAAAAATAATTAGAAGGACTTTAGCCAGCTCAAATTGCTCATTAGTTAGGCTTGAACCAACATCTCTTCTAGAGAAATTCAACAATTCCAATTTAATAATTCTATCGGCCTCTCTTTGTACCTTTTGGGACAATTGCTAGTTTTAATTTAATTATCAACAATCAGTGGATGGTAAGGATGTGGAATAGAGGTCCTATAATTTTAATTTAATTATTAACAATTGGTGGATGGTAAGGATTTAACCTCCACGAAATAAAGAATGATTTTTTCTTTTTTGGGAAATCCAAGTTACAACTGTCAAGTTATTTTAGGTGCTTCAAGTGTTCTTAAGGGTGCTGAATCCATTTCCACCGTGAAAAAAATGATTCAAACATCCCTAGTTTCAATTTTTTTGTAAAAAAATACCAGATTCCCACGCAAAATCATCCAAGTGAAATTGTAGCTTGCTTAGACAAATCAAATTTTAGATGTATATTTGTAAAACTTATATAATAATAATAAAGCTACAATTTAGTTTTGTTGTTGTTGTTTTTTTTTTTAATTTTTAGGCCGATAGGCCTTCCTTTGGAACAGACTTTCGTCGTCCCTTTGTCTCCCGTGCTGACACGTGGAGAGTTATGCCATCGCTGTCGTGCTAAGTTATGTTTTCCCTGTTTGTTTGTATTATTTTGGGTTATTCTTAAAAGCCCAAAGAAACGATGGGTTTCTTCGGAGAGTTAGGCAACCAATTCAATTCTGCATATTGAGGCCCCTCTAATGCCCGAAAATGCCGACGAATCGCTGTCGTGCTGAGTTATGTTTTCCCTGTTTGTTTGTATTATTTTGGGTTATTCTTAAAAGCCCAAAGAAACGATGGGTTTCTCCGGAGAGTTAGGCAACCAATTCAATTCTGCATATTGAGGCCCCTCTAATGCCCGAAAATGCCGACGAATCGCTGTCGTGCTGAGTTATGTTTTCCCTGTTTGTTTGTATTATTTTGGGTTATTCTTAAAAGCCCAAAGAAACGATGGGTTTCTCCGGAGAGTTCAATTCTGCATATTGAGGCCACTCTAATGCCAGAAAATGCCAATGAAGTGGTGTTATATATTAGCCTCTGATACGCAATCCGCGTCAAAGCGTGTGATTGCCCAGAGGATTGAATGTGTAGTGCAGAGCACACGCCATTGACTTTCAGAGAATTTTATGTAAAACAACTCAAACCAGGATCGCACGTCTGCCCGTTTTTTCTTCCAGCAGCCGCCCTTTCCTTTCGCCCGCCATAAATCTAGCAAGCGGCGCCTAAGTAAAAGCAAACCAGGTTGACAGTGGGGTCCAGGGACCTTGTGAGCGTCGAGAATCAAAGCAAACCTGAGCGAGAATGTAGGTAACCGTCACACAAAGCCCGGCACTCCAGAGTAGGGTAGTAATGGCGCATTCTATTGCGGTCCCTGTTTTGCGGTGCACAGCTATTCTGATGCACGATCAACTGTTCTGCGGTTTCCGTGCTTCCATGACCGGGAGCCTTCTTGGATCAAACTACCGGCAGTCTTGGATCAATCTCACAGAGTATACCACTGTTCACGAGCAGGTAATGGAGCTGGAAATCGAACCGGAAGAGAACATCTGCAGGACATCATTTCTTCCAGATCAGGTCATCGTCTCTCTCAGTCCTCTTTAATTTTGAAGCTCTCTCAGTCCTCTTTAATAGATGCCCACTATCGTTTGGCTGGAATCGAATGAAGTGGAAGTTAGAGGCATAGAAACTTTGTACAGAAACTAAATGATTTCTCATAGCTGTCATCTTCTGCATTCTCTGATTGTCGCTGCTTATACTCAACATTCAACGGTTATGGTCAGCTGTTTGATGTGGAGTAGTCTTTAGTTCCAGTGTCGAAAATGGTTGGCGATATTTCTCTAACTTGAAAGGATATGTGTCACTAGGACCAACAAAATAATACCCATGCTGCCTTGATTGCCAGTGTATATGCCTGCAGCCATTCTAGAACTTTTACTTTGACATCGAGTTGATGTAATTCCATGTTTATTAGGCACCGACATGTTCTCACCATGGCTTGGGAGGTCTGTACTAGCTGCTTAAATGTTTTTGAACATTACCTGCAGCCTGCTCCCTATTTTGTTCAGGTTTTTCTGTTATGGCATCATATTTAAGCTGTGATTTGGGAGCTATCATAGTGCCTTCATGCACCACTTCGTGGAAGCATAGATTCATTGACTGGAACTTTTACTTTGACATCAAGTTGATGTAATTCCATGTTTTTTAGGCACCGATATGTTCTCACCATGGCTTGGGAGGTCTGTACTAGCTGCTTAAATGTTTTTGAACATTACCTGCAGCCTGCTCCCTATTTTGTTCAGAGGCATATTTCTCTGTTTTTCCAGGACACAAATGGGTGGTAGAATGGTTGACTGGCCTGTCTCCATCGTCTCCAACATAAGTAGGAGCTCATTTAGACACCACTCTGATTCGGCATAATATGTTCTCACCATGGCTTGGGAGGTCTGTACTAGCTGCTTAAATGTTTTTGAACATTACCTGCAGCCTGCTCCCTATTTTGTTCAGGTTTTTTTGTTATGGCATCATATTTAAGCTGTGATTTGGGAGCTATCATAGTGCCTTCATGCACCACTTCGTGGAAGCATAGATTCATTGACTGGAACTTTTACTTTGACATCGAGTTGATGTAATTCCATGTTTTTTAGGCACCGATATGTTCTCACCATGGCTTGGGAGGTCTGTACTAGCTGCTTAAATGTTTTTGAACATTACCTGCAGCCTGCTCCCTATTTTGTTCAGAGGCATATTTCTCTGTTTTTCCAGGACACAAATGGGTGGTAGAATGGTTGACTGGCCTGTCTCCATCGTCTCCAACATAAGTAGGAGCTCATTTAGACACCACTCTGATTCGGCATAATGAGGAGAGAAAATTGCCTAAAAGTCTCAAAATCAAAACCATTGGGCTATGGTTGCAGTTGCAGGAGTCACAACGCAAACACATATGGCAGACAGCATTTGTAAATGGATAAACAAGAGATTTTTCTTCCAACTTTCCCCCTTACAGTGCGGGGTTTAAGTTGAGTATATCTATTCAAATAATAAAAAAAGAAAAATGTGCTCTACAGCAGAAATGAGTGCGTGTAATCATTTTGGAATCATATTGGTTATTCACTCTTTCTTCTCCTTGTAAGTACTTCTCTTTAACCAATCTTCTTCTGTTTCTTTTGTCTGTTGTGTTCTGTCATGGCAAGAATGTATTATGTCTTCTCCTTGGAAGGAATTTGTATCTTACTCATATTACCAGTCCCTTTTCTTTTGTTTCATGCATGTAATTTTGGTTGTATTTTTTTCATTAGGAGAGATACAAGTTGTGATACAGAGGAAGTTATGCACATTACATAATGTACTCTTTCTTCTCCTTGTGAGGGATTTTTGTCGCGTCTGTTTATTGTTTTTTATTAGTAGTGATAAAAATTGTCATTGCCCATTGCTAAATCATAGAACAGTCTTCTGCTCTTTCTTCTCTCTGTTGTTCCATTGTTCCAATGATGTGCACTTTTTTTTATCATTATAAGGAATTTATATCTTACTATTTCGCTTCATGTATATCTTATATCTCACCTACTCTTTCTTATCATTGTAAGGAAGTTATTTCTTACCATAATTTATACCAATCTCTTGTTTCGCTTCTTGTATCATATTTTGTTATAATTGATTCTTATTAGGAGAGGCACAAGTCGTGATAGGGAGGAAGCTATGCACATGTAATTTGCCAAGGGACTTTCTGGTGCTTAAAAATTAAATTGCCACATATCTCCGCTGGTCTGTCATGAGCGTATTAGCTGTTAATTTGTTAATGTTTAGTTTCATGGCACTTTTAATGAGAATTATCGAGTAGACAATTTTGCATCAAGTACTCTTCTCTTCTTTCAAGAAACAAATATGTAGCTTCACCCAACCAGCTTTATACATACATACACACACAGCTAGAACAGGTATAATGATGATGGTTCCCTAGCTAGGATCAACTCCACTGCATTACTGGCATGTACATAATTAACGTTTAACTCATCATTGCTACCGAATTATACCTAAATTTATTACTAGGTCAACTCATCCCATGCAAATGCCAATATTATCCCTTGTTGGGTAAGCCATGTGCAACACCATTGGCGTATCACTGCTACCCATGGAGTTCATGATTGGGTTCAAAATAGGTATATGATGCCAGCCTCCCTAAAGTGAATATGGTAAAGTGTCAACATACAGAGTTTACCTCTGAAATTTGGAAGGCAGGGACTGTAACACCTGCTGTGTCAGCCCTATTGTTAAGCACTCACCCCTAAATTCCTCTGTGGTGAACACGTCTCCCACATGAACATCTGCTGGTTTCCAAGGAGAACACAGTCCGTAGTAGGGGCAAGTTCTCATGATCTATCTATTTATTGGGCTGAGGCTCCTCCCTATTTCTCTTCAACATATGTCATTCTACTCTGAATTCTGCATGTGTGGTGCGTAAGAAACTGACATACTAACAATACCAGTAGACAAAACATGGTGTGAGCACACATTTCTAGAGCAAATTTTGATTGTCCACACCTAAGGATAGGTAGGAGGTGAGGTTATTCAAAGCCCATCCTTTCAGGTCATGAAATTACATGGGTTGGTAAGGCTAAAATTATATTGAAACTGCCCACATTCTTTCCCCTTTCACATCATACTCCATTTCCCTCTTTTTAACTTTGTACAAAAAGAAAATGGGAATTGAATTACTCCTCTTTTCCAGATCGCTGCATTTAGGTGGGTTGGTCAGGCTGCAAATAAATAGAAACTGCCCATGATAGTCCGCAATCTGGCCACTGTTATGTGACTGATGGAATCTGATTGTTGTTATGGTCTGGCCGCTGTTTTCAGGGTCCTGTTTCTGACAAGAGGGAGGAGCCAGATAGCTCTTATTACAAACATGAGCTTGGCCCCAGATAGTTCTTCTATATGCCTGGACTGAAGGAATGTGTGAACTTTCAGATTCAATAGCTATACATGGTGTTTGAATAACGTGTTCACTATATGCAATGCCTGCTATTCAACATCCCTAAAATGTGTAGAAATGCACAAGCACAGTGAGTACACCCGAATATAGCATATTAAAGAAAAAAAAAATTGTGCATTGTTCACAGGATACTTAATATATCATAAATTATTACAAAGCCATAGGGAGTCCAGTCAGCCTTTTAGAAGGGTCTGCAAAGGGTAAATTAAGTGAGTGAAATACATGGCAAATGCCTCAATTGAACCACATCTCTTAATGTGTAGGATCAGTATTAGGATTGGCTGAGAAATGTTCCTATTTCATTGATGTTTTTCCGGTACTGTAAGACTATAAGCATTTTTGAGCCGCTTTAGGTGCTTCTAAATTCCAACAATATGTAGCTTGTCCCTGAATCAAATAACAAGCATTTTGTTAACGTGGATTACCTTGGGTGGTTAATATGAGAGGTTATTCTCCTCCCCGTGTAGGTTGTGCCCTTATTATTGTTTCACCATCAACAGTTAGCCTTCTTAGATTAGATTCCGCATTCATGTCACATCTTCTTTGACTAGAATTCTGTATTGTGGTGAAATCGATGAATTGCAGGTACTCCTATCACGGGAAAAAGAAACCTCTTGTTCTATTATGGAGACAACCTTGACACCGAATGCCATTCCTCTATTGCTGAATGGTTGCACCGAGATTCAACCACTACTTCAGATAATCGATGTAGGTTCCGTTACCTCATTGAAAACAACATCCTCGCACTTCCACATTACTCTATCTGATGGAACACATCAACATAAGACTTTGCTACCATCCGCATATGGCCCACAAGTTGTCTCTGGAGACATCCAAATTGGCTCAATAATTCTGCTCAAAAAAGCAGCTTGCACAGTGCTCCAAAACTCCTCGTAAGGCCCATCATTTGAAATCACCCTCTTTTACTTTTTCCCGCCTAGCCGTTTTTTGCATCAAAAGAAGGAAAATGGAATCTTTATTAATTCATTTCTTACTTGTTTACATAAGGTCCATCCGAGTCGTTGAGCTTGAAGTTGTGAAGCGCTCAGCAGCGTTGATGAAGGACACATCGACGCTGCAACATGCACAGGCGGGTTCAGCCCAATTTAGCTCTTCGTCAGCTGAAGATACCTTGCCCTTTGTAGTTACTCCACCAACTACGGCAACAACTACAACAATTCCATTCACGGCACTCAACCCTTACCGAAAATATTGGTCTATCCAAGGTAGAGCATCTGCGAAGACATCATTGAAGGCATACAACAATGTGCGAGGCTCAGGAAAAGTTTTCGGATTTGACCTTATCAACCGTGATAAGGAAGAGATCCACCTTTCTGCATTTGCTGAACTGGCCGAATCTCTTTACAATCTAATTCAGGTTGGGCAACTATACATTGTATCAAATGGCACAGTGAGAGAAGCAAATCCAAACTACAACCACCTCAAGAACAAATGGGAGATTTACTTGTCTGCTGCTTCCACTATCAATCCATGTCCTACAGATGATCCAACGTTTCCCTACCAGAGCTTTCACTTCAAGAATATTGCTAAAGTAAAAAGTGCAACTCCAAATACAAATGTGGATGTCATTGGTGTTGTTACCTCCACGTCACCTGCATCAACAATTCGACGAAAAGATGGAAGTGAAACATTAAGGAAAACACTCATACTAAAGGACAAGTCGGGTTTTAGCATTGATGTAACATTATGGGGAGACCACTGTGACTATATAGGACAACATCTTTCTGAATTCTACTCTTTCGACAACCCACCAATTCTTGCAATCAAAGGAGGCCGCGTGTCTGAATTTAATGGCACCACAATAGGGACGATACCAACGAGCACTCTCACAATACATCCACAGGTTGAAGAAACTCAGCAATTACATGCATGGTTCCGTGAAACCGGCTATAGCTCTTCTTCTCCATCTTTGAGTAGAAACTATGGTGTTGCTTCGAAACGTGCCCTACCACGAAAGACGTTTCATGAAATTGCTGGCATGCAACCCTCTGATAAAGCAATCTGGGTTTCAGTTCGAGCAACAATTACTGCTCTTCATATGGATGACTTCTACTTTCTAGCATGTCCACTAGATTTCAATGGAAAACAATGCATGAAGAAGGTTGTGGAGCATTCTAACAATCTTTGGCATTGTACAAAATGTAATGGTGACTTCCTAGAATGTGACTACCGTTACAAACTTAAAATTGAGCTACATGACCACACCGGGAATCTACAGAACGTCACAGTTTTCAATGATGCAGGGAACGAGCTCATGGGCATCACGGCAAAAGACCTGTTCCTACTTTCTATCGAACCAACTGATCTACAGGAAATTTGTGGCCGGATTTCAGGGCACCGCTTCCAGCTAACACTTTCCATTAAAACAGATTACTTCAACGGTGTTCAACGCTTGCAACCAATACTGATCAATTCAGAAGAAATTCAATATGCCTCTGCATGCAAGGAAGCACTCACCGACATTCAAGCACTGTCCGCTTCAAAACGAACTATTGTTCGCCGCCTTTGAACTTCTTCTTAGGGCTTCATCTACCACGCCTGTTTGTACATAAACAAACATTTCCACACAACTAATTGTCTCATCTTTGTAAATTACACACCCATGTTATTATCATGAAACCTATAGTTCTCAGTGCAAATACTCTCTTCCAGTCATTCCAACATATGTATGTTTGCCATTTACATTTTACATAATATAAATATCAACATTTGTAAAGAGTCACTACATATGTTTCTCGTTCAATGTCTACATGCTATACATTGATCCCTTACTTGCTAGGCTATGCATTTTATCGCTCAAACATGTCAAACAAAAAAATTTTGAAGAAGAAGGGAACGAAATATTTTTAGTCTTGTTTCTCTCCTCTCAATGATAGATGCTGAAATAACATATGATTTCATAGCATTCCTAATTGCATGTTTTCCCTTCTACCTAATCTACCTACGTTCACCGATGTTGAACTACAAAAAAAATTAAATCTATGTTCAAAATATAATGTTTTAATTTCACAATGGATGTGCACCCAATAAAATGAGATACCAAACATGCACTACTTGTTTATGAAAACTAACAACTATTACTTGTACTTGTTTAGATATGCCACCAAACAATCAAATTGCGGCCAAAAACAAGCGGCGACGTATTCTTTATGCACAACAAAAGGATCAAATAAATGCACGACGTCGACTACTTTATGAACACCACAACAACCCTACTACTTCCTCTACATCCCTTCCCACCTCAAATGCCCTCCCACCTATACAAACCAACCCACCACACGTTCATCATATCCAATATAACCCTCCTCTTAACGAAGAACACCGTCGCTTTCGAGAAAGGATTGATGGACTTTCTACCTTGCATGTTTGCACAACATGCAAGGAAGCATACCCAGGAATGAAAACAAAGCTCTTCCACGGTAGACTCTCTTGTTCTCATTGTGCATCATCTAAATCTACCAATCGTTTTTCTGAACTAAACAACATGGACCTTGGAGAACAACCCTGTGTCCTTCACCAATTAACACAAGTTGAAGAAATGCTCATCGCACGTGTCAACCCCATTCTACAAGTCACTCATTCCCGTGGTGGTCAATATAAATATAGTGGCCATATGATTAGCTTCCCTCAAGATATCACCAGTATTGCCAAATACTTACCCCGGCTGCTCTCTGACTTAGACATCCTCATTGTGAAAAGGCAAAATCCATCTGAAAAGGCCTATGAATTATACGTTTGCAAATCACGTGTCCTTGCAGCTCTTGAATACAAAATAAAATATGACCCTTACTACCGTGATGTTCAATTGAATTCATCTGCAATTTCTACGCTGCCAGATCTCCCTACAGACATTTCTTCTCTTCTCCACAGTGTAACCACCTCCTCTTTTGAACCCCATCAAACCACTACTGATTCCACTTATAATCCTGATGTCATGCTACCTCCATCAGAAATCCAACCCTCTTCTTTCATTCCAGTCCTCCCAAATTCATGTACTGAGCGTGACCACATTTGTAACTATTTGCACTCGACCCATTCAAGTTCAACAAGCTTTATTGATTGGCCTCCAATATCTCCAACTGCTATAAATGAATACAACACCATCGGCCTCCTTGCCATGGCATTCCCCACACTCTTCCCTACAGGCATCGCAATGATCATGCAACCAAGACTTACAAAAGTTGAAATGCATGAATATGCTTTGCACTTGCTGCACTACCATGATAACCGCTTTGGCCAACACCCAAGATTCTGCTACTATCTTTATAACATTCTAATGCGCCATCGTAGCCAAGCAACAGCCAGTGTTTTCGTGAAGAAGTACATTGAGAACAACTTGCCAACAACGGTATCAGACCTACGCCAGTGTCTTCATGACTCTCCGGATTCAAGATTGCCAGAGCAAATGATGAGGTTTGGGTCAGCACTACGAGGAACACGGTCTTTCTGGAACAAACGCCGATCTGAGCTGACTAACATAATCACGCAAATAGGAAGCCCAACATTCTTCTTCACTCTCAGTGCAGCTGATACTAAATGGCATGACTTGCACACAATCATGCCCACCAGTGTTCCTTCCACTTCAGTCAACCCCTTCCAATGGAAAATCCAAAACATAATTAAAAACCCACATCTAACAGCCCAATATATGCATTGTAGATTTACAATTTTCCTTGAAGAAATCCTTCAAAAAGGCCTCCATGCAACCGACTACTGGTGCAGGTATTATTTAATATACATATCCCTCTACATTAATTTTATACATTGCATATACATGTATTAACTAAATGTACCCTTCATGTTATATTCAGATACGAATGGCAACATAGAGGATCCGCACACATTCATGGCTTCCTCTGGCTACAAAATGCACCAGACATGGACACACTTGATTGGGACAATGCATTAGAAGTTGCTAATGCACAGAAATATTTCGACCACTACGTAACTGCTTGGAATCCACGTCAGGCAGAACACCGAACTATTCCGCTTCACCAGTCAACAATTCATAACCCGTGTCTCCTTGACACAGCAGCAATATTCGCGTCCAATCAATTTGAAGACTACATAGAGCTTGTCAACTGCGTTCAACGTCATACAAAGTGTCATGAATCTTCTTGTCTTCGTAAGAAAGACAATGTGCTTAGCTGCCGATATGGAGTACCGTGGGAATTGAAGTCCACTTCTTCACTTTTCATTGATGATAAGGGTCATAAAACCTATGTCCCTGCTCGCAATGATGAAAGATTGAATATTCACAACGCCAATCTACTCTCTATTTGGAGAGCAAATGTTGATTGCCAACCAGTCCTTTCTTGCCATGTTGTATTGAAATATATTTCAAAGTATGCAACAAAAGCGGAGACAAGATCTGAGAGCTACCGTCAAATGCTATCGCGACTATCACAAAGTGCCCTTCCAGAAGCACCTACTAGTGGTGTCATCCGAAAACTCCTTACAGAAACCATTGCAGATAGAGACATTGGTGCACAAGAAATATGCCATATGTTACAAAAGCTACCTCTCTCTCTTTGCAGCCGTACATTCAGTTCTTTGAATGTCAACAGGGTTGTTTTCAAACGTGTTTCGCAAGATACTGAAAATCCTGGTTCGACACCAAACTTTATCGTTGCATATATGAACAGGCTTGCCTCACTAGAACCACTGCCCCTCCTTGAAGCTGCTCGCTCGTGGTCATATTCTGCCTAGCGGAGAAGAAACCACTGGAAACACATATTCCCCCCAATGATTGTACATGTCTTGCCCCATTACAATGTCATTCCTTCCTCTACTAATCCTTCTTATGCCACCTTCTGTTGGAGTGAATTACTCTTGTATTTCCCCTTCCGAACACTCCCTGATGATATCGGTTCAACTGATGCAGAAATTATTGCACACTGGGAACAAAAAAAAGGTGCATATACACCATGGCATGTCCATCGCAAACCCGAAAACCCACAAAGCCCACCTACTGAAGATCAACCTACCCCACACACCCCCCCTGATTCCATGCAGATGAATGAATGGAAAATCCTCTCTCAACTACACCCAGGTTACAATATTGCAATTGATGACCTCGACATGATTGGCTACCGCGACTTTGATGTCAACCACAATTGGTCACAAAATACTGTCCCTCCCCCCTTGCAAGAAACTGCTATCAATTTCATTGAATTCAACCGCTCACCCATTCAAAACCAACATCATTCATTTTCCAACCTTCCCCATGATCATACATTATCCCCTAGCCAAAGCATAGCTTTCACCGCTGTTTTTACACACTTCAAAACCCCTTCACCAAAATCCCCACGGAAGATCATCGTACAAGGAACAGCTGGCACAGGAAAATCCCATTTGATTAAATGCCTGCACCAAGCATTTGTGGAAAACTCGCCAGCCAACAAAAACCCTTTATTGTTACTTGCACCAACCGGCGTTGCAGCTTTCAACATAAATGCCCTCACAATTCACTCTGCCCTTCATATCCCTATCCAGACAATGCATCCTCTCGAAGGCCAGCCGCTCCTACACCTGCAAGAGCAACTCCGTCATGTAGAATACATCCTCATTGACGAAATGAGCTTCATTGGTCCAAAAATGCTTTCTCGCATTGACGATCGTCTAAGAGAGGCATTCCCTCTTCATCGGAATACACCATTTGGTAATCGCTCAATTATCCTTGTCGGAGATTTAGGCCAACTACCACCTGTAAAAGACATTCCTTTATATGCTGGGACATCGCGTGGCACTGCACTTTGGCGCAGCTTCGACATATTCATAGCACTTTCAACCGTTTTTCGTCAACAAGGAGCTAGCTCGTCCCAGGTTGCTTTCCGGCAAATACTTGCAAATCTTAGGAATGGAATATCTACACTTGAAGATTGGCAACATCTAATGTCAAGAACAAGTTCATCTCTTACACATGAAGAGAAATGCACATTCGACGAGTCCATGCACCTATTCGCAACAAACAACGCAGTTGTCTTGCATAATAAGAAAATGCTCAAACAATTGAACATCCCAGTAGCACTTTGCTCTGCGAAACAACAAAGGCAGAAAATTCGTACTACAACAGAAGATGAGCACCTACCTGCAAAGGTGCTCTTATGCAGTGAACAAAAAGTTATGCTCACCAGCAACTTATGGGTACATGCAGGCCTTGTCAATGGCGCGCTTGGGAAGGTCATCTCAATATTTTATTCAATTGACTCAAAGCCCCCAGCATTACCATCCTTTGTGGTTGTTGACTTTTGACAATACAGAGGAACACCGTGGGACATTTCACACCCAACATATGTACCCATTCCTCCCATCACAAGGGGTGCACGCCGTCAGATACCACTTCAAATGGCATGGGCTTTAACGATACACAAGTCACAAGGAATGACATTAGACAAAGCAACAGTGGACATCGGCACCAGAGAACGCCAAGGGCTAACATTCACTGCAATTTCAAGGGTGCGGTCACTAGCAGACATACACATCAATCCAGCATTCCCATTCTCCCGCATTGCACAAATGCACAAGAATCCATATCTTAAGCGTAGACAGCAAGAGGAATCATTCCTTGCATCAAAATCTATCCAGGATAATACACTTTAGCCAATCATACAACCTGTCTTCCAGAATTACCCACATGGTAAACACCACTCACTACATAACGAAGTTTCACATAGATTTCTTGCGATTACATTTAATTTCATATGATTTTATACTCATTTGGAATCGTTTAATTTATTTCGAATATTCAAACAAAATCGTCAAACATATTCATTGTCACTTACAGTGTTTCCTTTTTGGATGGCAACAGGTATGAATACATGCTACCTACGAAGGTTGTACGAGTGTTGCGAAGAAATTCAGCAACAAGAACTTACATTACAAGATATGCAGACAAGGATCCTGCCACAACAATCAATGCCACTTTACCGTTTGCGCCCAGCCATTGAATTGTTAAAGAAAATAAGGAACATACTTAAGATAACAATTCACATCCATGAAAGGGATGCACACAGGCAGATGCGCCATCAATTGCAGGAACAGCTCGCACAATATGGCACCACAATAAACACTAACTGGTGTTGCCGATGCCATGGCCCATCATGCATATATGATTAGCGGCTCATTCTCAATTACATCTCTACATAATAGAATGCTTTCATTGTACATATGTTTAGAAGCCAACGAATACTTTCATTGTATATATGTTTAGTTATATCTGGCATGTTTAGTTATATCTTAATAGAACTGTTCTCTGTTGTATGAACAAAAAGTATTCAATTACGTGGTCCACTGCTCTTTGTTTTGGGTTTTATGAATCAACCAACAACATTTTTTATAAAGAAAAACGTTTCTCACTTTAGATAGGTCGATGTTTACAACAACCTATTGAAAAAGTAATAAGGGCATTTATCCAAATGCAGTAAGAATGAATGGAATATAAAATCATTCATTACAGCCACCATAATAAAGAAATAATCTAAACCTTGGTGTCCAAAATCACAATCCTAAAATAATCTGATAGCCAGCATAGCCATACTTCATAAGATAGTATGGCCAAGGTCTACTAAATTTAAGGCATCCACAACACGGTGCATTTTCTGTTCTCTGAATGGTTAAGCAGGTAGTTGAGATGAGTTGTTTTCCAATTGAAAGCAGTATACCCCACAACAGGGGTTCACGTACTTGATAGAACAGTTCTCTATGGTATGAACAAAGAATAATCGAGTACATGGTCCACTGCTCTGTGTTTTTCGTTGGTTAAATGCTCTGTGTTTTGCAATAAGAGAGAGCAGGTTGGGCTCTAGAGCCCAAATGGCAAGAATCCTTCTACATTAAACAACAAAAACATGTCAGCATTTTAGCCTTTCATCACATTCACATACTTGACTTTTATATCATTTGGATGTTCAGCTTTGGAAGATGCTCCAGACACTCACAATGGGTTGCACACTGCTATTAATCTGTATTCTAAAACTCTCAATTGCTTAGAAATTTGCAGATATGGACAAAAATCCAATTCCAATATCAATTTACCATGTCCAATAATGTCAAGATTACAAATGATAAGAAGCCATATTTTGGTTTTTTTATTGAAGTTGAAAGATATTGTATGAAATCATGACACACATGGTTCTTTTTGTCTTCGGTTCGTCCACATAGTTAACCAGGTATCCCAATGAGTTGCAAATTTGTATTTTCCAGATTCATTTGTCCTTTGCAAATTTCTCTTATCCATCGCTATTTACAATTTTCTAAAAGAACCTCTTGGGAGTTCAAAATAAGGGCTTCTGTATTTCCAAATATTGATGTTTTCAATTTCAAAATGGTTGGCGATATCGGTGAGGGTATGTTTTCACTTGTGCAATAAGTAATGTGTGGAGATGATTAGGCACCGATATGTTCTCACCATGGCTTGGGAGGTCTGTACTAGCTGCTTAAATTTTTTTGAAATTTGTTCAGAGGAATATTTTCCTGTTTTTCCAGGACACAATTGGGACAAACTTAATACTCACTTAATTACTTGTGCATTCTTTTCTTATATCAGCCTGTAAATTATGTTTGGTGCATATGGGCAAAATATTCATAATTCAATGGCCCTGCCACTATCTGGCATCTAATGAAGGCAGATCAAACAACTCGACTCGAAATTTGTTACAGGTCATGTTTGATGGTTGGCTATTCCAAGACATCAAAGCGAAATGTTGGCCTTCTTATGATGTTGACATCATCAAAGCCTTTGCTAAGTCACCTTCCTTTTACAATTTTCCAACCTTACTGTAACGAACTGTAGAAGAATATGGTACTGCATGGCAATCCAATCTGTATCAAAATTGACAATTTTTGCTGTCAACTGCCCCTCTTGCAGTGAGAAAATTTATTCTGACAACAAACAAGTACTTACATTTAAATTTAGCATACTTTTGCTCGATCCTGTGAATTCATTGCAGACTCTGGATCTCTCAAACATGTGGTTGCCTCCAACTTGATGAAGTGCTTAGATTTCCATCTCTTATGACTCGGGCCTTAATTGTAAGCCTCCTGTGAGTTGTATAGCCTGAAAATGTCCTAAGCACCTGTTCCTTTAGTTCAAAATGAGATGACATAGCAAGAAAAACAAACATTGCAACAGATATAAATAAAATTATAGCAGGCTGCAAGATTAGCAGCTATATTTAAAATTGCATATTATGCTATTCTTGGATGCTACTGAAATATAGTTATGAATGAGAAGTATGCTCTTTCTCTGGTACCATTGAACGATGATTCTGAAATGGCACATAGAAGGTTTACAAGAAATCTTATGAATCCAAAAGAATGTATCAAATTATTCTACCTTCCTTGTTTCAAAATCATGGCATTGTCTGCACTGAATCACTGATGATGAGTGTGGTGGGCATTGCCATATACTATATATTTATTTCCTATATTTACATATCAACTCTACTCAACTATGCATCCAACTTAATCATAATAACTATGGTGTACCTTGTGTCAAACTCCTAGAAAAACTCCACAGAGGCATCATAATCCTTTTAAGAGAAAGAAGATTGGATAACAAGGATAACAAGGTTTGATATTTTTTCAAGGATTTATACTCACTGCACACTACTTTTATTTACATATCATTGAATGACTGCACATAAGGATTTGTCTATTAAACTGAGAGACCTTGATCCGTTAGGAATCCTGCAAGCGTATATACATAGAAGTGGGTGTCTTCAATTTTTTTTCTGGTTATGGATGTTGGAATTGTGGTTTTCTCGTTGCATGTAGGGGATGTATTTTAATCACAGAAGCATGATAATGCAAGGATCCATATTTTAATAGGTTTAAATACATTGAATATTAGTTTGATATATATGTTAAACATGGTAATAAAAGGATGCACATCTTCAATTAGTTGGTTGAACTGTGCTTTAACTTTAAACCTAGATGAATCTATTTCGGTATGAACTAAATCCATATTCAATCGACTCTCAAACTAATTCTGTATAAACTTTACTTGAGATTGTTGAACCTGCCATATGACATTCATGTGCATAGTAAACCATCAAACGACACACCAACGGGTAGCACAAGAGGATTAAGTACATTGAATGGAAATGGATAACTAGGTTTCATATTTATGTAATTATCTGCCCTTATCATTCATCAGCATCATGTCACCTCACTGTTTGTCATATGACATTCATATGAATAGTAAACCAACTGTTTGCCATATGACATTCATATGAATAGTAAACCACACCAGTGAGTGGCATGAGGATTAAGTACATTAAATAGAACTGGATAACAAGGTTTGATATTTTTTCCAGGATTTATACTCACTGCAACCTACTTTTAATTTCATATCATTGAATGACTGCCCATAAGGATTTGTCTATTAAACTGAGAGACCTTCATCCGTTAGGAACCCTGCAAGCGTATATACATAGAAGTTATGCACATTACATAATGTACTTTTTCTTCTCCTTGTGAGGGATTTTTGTCTTGCTACCAATGTACCATTCTTCGTCTGTTTTTTCTTTCCTGTTCTATCATATCCAAGAATGTACTCTTTCTTATAATTGCAAGTAATTTATATCTTACCAAGATTAAAATTGTACTCTAATATTCTCATGTACCACTCGCGTCTGTTTATTGTTTTTTTATTAATAGTGATAAAAATTGTCATTGCCAATTGCTAAATCATAGAACAGTCTTCTGCTCTTATATCTCACCTACTCTTTCTTATCATATTTACCCTACTTCCTTCCAAGGGTTTCGACTTCAAAGAATACAATCTAAGGTTCGAATTCATCCTTCTACACAAAGATATCCATTTGCACAAGACTACTTTTTGGTTCATCTATAGACAATGTATCATGAAGTAAGTGTTTTGGTGCATATTAGCTTTTACTAATCATTTAATTTATATGGTTGCACTAGTTAAATCATAAATGGAAATATTCTACCTTTATTACTAGTTATCTATTAATTGATTTCTTATTTTTGCCATAGGCATGTTTATTTTGGAATAGGGTTTCCAGAATTTTAATTTGATTATCAATAATTATTAGATGGATGGTAGGGATTTAACCTCCATAAAATATTTTAGAATATTCTTAGTAGTAGATGAGATTTATTTCCAAAGTAGTTGTTTTTTTTTTTTTTTTTTTTTTTTAAATTAAATTAAATTCATTAAAAAAATGTGATATAAGCAAGTGTTATATGAAACTAGTTATGATTTTTTAAGCATGTGGCATTGATAAGTCATCATATTGATCCATGGTATTGTAACAAAGCTTATTTAGAAATTAAGAGTTTCTATGATAAAATAAAAATAAATCTCCATAATTAATAATCTTGTTACATATTTTTTTTAAATATAAATCACTTTTAAACTACTTAACTCACCATTTTCATTAAAATAATCCCTTAAGTTGAAATATAACTTAATATAATTATATGTTTAATTTTTTAAATGGGTTGATTTTGAAACTTCACAAATTTTTAAAAATCAACCAACTTTTAAATTAATCTATTATACAATATATGATTGGAAAAATATAATCATAAAAAAATGTAATCATTTTCAAATGATAGCGTCATCAATTTTCCCAACTCCAATTGTTACAAGTTGATAAACAATTGAGATGATATTGAAAGTACCGACACTTACCTTGTACAAAACCATGAAGTGTGCGCTTTACCTTTCCAATTAAAAAATATTATTAACAACGATTTTTTATTTTTTATTTTATTTTTAATTACTTTAAAATAAAATAATAATGTCGAGATAGATTTTACCACCTTCGGAAAAAAATGTCGAGATTTGGGTTGAACGCACAGGGATTTGGTAAAAGAAACGATTCCACCAGTTAGATTATTTTGTTTCTTAGCCGCGGCTTTGACTGGATAGGTTAAATACTCCCGACAAAGCGAAACCCACGCGAGGGATAAAAACTCATATGTAAGCGTAATTAAAATAATCAGGCGACACTATTATTTTAGGGCGTATTTTAGACTTGACGTTTAAAGGGGACCCAGGAGCGCCGCCCTACTCTTTAGTTGTATGCGGGCCCATAAAAGAGATATTCGCTAGAGTAAGTTCTTATTCCCCTGACGCCCGAATTGACATTTATCTGCCATTCTTCATCCCCACCGCGGGAATCGATCTCGAGTGCTATGTCTCTCTGGTCTCCATGTCCTTCACAGAGAAAACCATGCAGAGAGGTTAGTGATACAGGTTCGCGTGTCTGTCTGTAATGGCAGAGGAAATAATTGGCAGCAACGGCGTGTAAATTGCTGCTGGATGTGGTCCGACTTAAATTTGTGCGCAGGTCTTCAAAGATCGTTAAGATGATGCAACCACGGGATTTGTTACACACAAACGGATGCACCGGGAAAAGGTGCCCCAATTTTCAGCTCGGGATGTTTACTGAATAGAAGCTTTTAAGATTTTGGTTGACTAGTTCAAGAAAGTACTTGCGTTTGAAGGAATTATGATAAAAGGCTTTGCCAGGAAAATGTTTCCGAGTTTGGCTGGCCTTGTGTAACATTGTATAATACTTAGTATTTTTCTTTCCTTTTCTTGTTATTTCATAAAAATAGCGATTATGCCAGTTCGAATTGCAAAGAAAATTGAAATTGTTAGAAAACAGCTTACACGAGAATAATTATGGAAAATTTGCTTTATGCCAGTTTGATCTCTAAGGAAATCGTAGAAAAAGGCTCGTACGAGACATGTCAAGGAAAATTTGTTCAAGCTTGCAATGAGTTCGTAATGTTAATGAAAATGTTCCTTTGTTTGATGGAAATGGTGATCATTCTGATTTGATTTTTAAAGGGAACGTCAGAGAAAGGCTTACACGAGATTAATGATGGATAATTTGCCTAGGCTGGAATTAAATTTGTAAAGTTTGAGGAGATATGCTTGTTTGTTTGAAAGAAGTGGTGATTATACTGGTTTGATTTTTGAAAGTAGTTCGAAAGAAGGGTTCACTAGGATTAATGGTACAGAACTTGTCCTGCCTTTTGAGAATGTTATATAACTTTAAGTCAATATTTGGTTGCTTGATAGGATCTATGTCGATTTCTATCTGATCCTTAAGAGAGAATGTTGTTTTGAGTTCATTCATGGAGATTTGTCCTGGCTTTACTATGAATGCAGATTAGCGTGGCTTGGTTTGATAATGTATCTTTGGAACTTAGCCGTAAAAAAATATGCATAATCAAATGCAAAATTTGTCTTCTACCTTGAAACATTTATCTCCTACCAAATGATGAAAATTGCGGATTTTGAAGTGTCAGTGACATTAGCTCGAAGTACAGCAGGACTTCATATTGAATTTTGAGCATTTGGCTGAAATTTTGGATATATGGCGATTTGACCCGGGAATTTATCTAAAAGAGGGCATATGGAGATTTAAGGTTTGTTTCGAGGCTTGAAGATGCTTCAACTTTTCTGCTGGCCTCGAGTTATTTGAACCCGCACTTTTTTTATATAAGGACATACTTTCTTTGAGTAGTAGGACGCTTCTGGAAGGTGCTTGAAGACTGTTATTTGTAACCAACAATGGCGCATCCTCAACGTCAGCTCAAGGCAATGCTTCGCAAGAATTGGCTGCTCAAAATTAGGCATCCCTGGGTTACCTTTTTTGAGGTATGGTTAATTTCTTTGGTTGCACTATTCAATACAGATCTCTTGAACTATGCTTGTTTTGAGATTGAAATGTCTCTGTGTTCTTTAAGCTCAGTTTTCTTAGGGCTGAAATGATTTTATGTTCTTTATGTTCAGTTTAGCGGGTTTTTATCTATTTATTCGAGAAGAGTTTTATATTGCAAATACAAACCCCAGAAATTGTTTCCTGTCGTTTCTATGTTTCTTTTTCCACGTATTTCTCCAGGAAAATTTCCGACACTAGAAAAGGGTCAGCACTCGCCACAGGGCAATTTCACTCTTTTTTATTGATACATAATAAAACAAAAGGAAAACCTACTAAAAGTCTTTACTAACCCTAAACCATCAAATGAAATCCCAACTAGCTCGAAAAGAATTTCACAAGAAAGAGATGCAGATTTATAATTTTACAAAAAGGGCACTCATCAATGTTTTTTGAGCAGAGTTTCATTGGACGATGATAATGATGTAGACCCATCACCTGAAAAGTAATGCATTTGAGCCATGTTGATGCAACTTGGCATTCATATATTAAGGATTCTTTTTCTTCTGATCCTTAAATATATGTATCATGAAGTATGAACATTGAATATCGAATTAAATTTTATGGGGAATTAAAAAATATTTTGTTTATGTATTATTGAGATTCAAATAATTTATATTTTATAATTTTATTGCTTTGTGTCTTATAAAATAAATTCAATAGATAGAATATAGATTACTTTCTTCCTCTTCTTGTCATTTCTCACATTTCTTACGGTATCCTAAGAAATCTACCCCAAGTTTAGGAGACCTTTTAGCAGTGTTAATCCTGGAGACCGTTTCAAGCAAGCTGGAAACCATATACAGTTTCTGAAGCCTTTTTGGTCACCGGGAGCTGTTCCAGAATCTGCTTAGTGGTTTCTGCCAGTTTTGAGAAACATCTGGGTAAATTTTTTGAGTGTTTCCAGAACTGCTTTCAGTTTGAACAGTTTTCACCTTTTTTAAAATTCAAAAATGGGAAAAAAAAGACCTACACTAAACTTAAAAGTGTCTAGTAACCCAAAAATGTAAATGAAGGCGATTTAAACTTTAAAGTGAAAAAAACCCTCTTCAAAGTTCTGATTTTTTTATAAGAACGTAGCAGACCAGCAAACCGAAGAGCACTGTAGCAGATTTTTTAGGCAGACTTTGCTAGAAAACACTCGTTCCTGTTTTTTGGAAACCATTTCTTAGTGTTTTCCTGTTTCCTGTGGTTTCATATATAGACTACGCAAAGGTTTCTGATACCTTTGGATCCTTTTTGTACTTTTTCCTGGCATATCCCATTTCTGACTTGTGATCTATAGGGACAGATTTTTGGA
Source organism: Pinus tabuliformis (assembly GCA_031772625.1). Classification (NCBI taxonomy): domain Eukaryota; kingdom Viridiplantae; phylum Streptophyta; class Pinopsida; order Pinales; family Pinaceae; genus Pinus; species Pinus tabuliformis. The sequence continues at coordinate 691,321,346 of CM062814.1, read as the reverse complement.
CTTTTGTTGTATCCCTTTTTGGAAACCCATTTCCTGATTCTTTTACTTGGTTACACATACAAAAATAGTAATTATCTTTCGAAATGGTCTCAATGAATTAGTATTTTGTGCCAATTTTCCTCATAAAACTTGAATTTGAATTTACTAATAAATAAAATTCATAACTACTCAATTCTAATGTAAGCATTAAAATATTAAAATAGTTACAAATGTCTTTTTGATGAGATGTCATTTTGGGATTTTGAATTTAATAATAATTAAAATAGTTACAGATGTCTTCTTGATGAGATCATTTTTGGGATTAATTGCATAAAGTCATTAATCTATAACTCATATTCATGAGCATTAGTTGCTACTGATTGTCTTCTCATGATTATGAATAAATCTCATATGTTGGACTGTGGAAACCTGACCCAAGAGTTAAGGAAGCTCTTACTGAATAGTTCATAAGGCAAAATATATGTTAAGGTTTTGCAAGTGGGGTAGGAAGCTAGGTGTGCTTGATTATGGGGAAAACTCCATATTTATGCACCTTCAGCCAGGGGAGTCTTGGGATGGGTGACACTGGGAAGTTCTGGTTACAGGGTACATGTCACAGAGCTGATGATTGATGCTGTGCAATTCATTTTGCTAGTTTTAATTCGACTCTCCACCCTTGTGAGCATCACTTGATGCAATCAGTGCCAAGTGGATTATTGATAGTCATTAGAAATCAGTCAGTTGCAACTAATACTCATGGATATGGGTCATAGTTAAATGACTTACTCTATGCAGTTAATCCCAAAAATAATATCTTATATGTTGGACAGTGGAAGCCCCTCAACATTTAATGTCTTTTTTGATTTGTTTGAGCATATCATTTATTTAACTTTTCTATGCTCTGTCTAATAGGTGGAACTTTGGTTATTCAATCTTCAAGAGGAAAAGTGGTTTTTTTGGTCAGAACAACACTCTACTGGGAAAAATCATTATATTTTGTTTAAATGAGCTTTCTTGGGAAGCAAATGCAGTTGCTTCTTTGTATTGACCCTTTTTCAGAGCTGTCTGGGTCTGAATATCCAGAAATCAAGTATGAAAGGCAAGAGAGAAACCCAAAAATAAAAATATAGTAAATATCCATGTGATCTGGAAGGCGCATAAATGACTTTCTTCTACAGTTGTTTCTAGTGTTTTTTGGGATTTTGAATGAATGAATTTTCCAATTTCTCTCCCTAACAAATGTGTAATTGCTTTGATCTAGGATCCTAAACAATCAAGGTCCATTCTGAAGAAATTTTACAGCATTTTTACTCTTTTCTTTATTTTTCTTTTTGCAACTTCCTGGCCTTGAATTCAAAAGATAGATTGAGACCATAACTGCTCTCTGACTAGACTTGATTTATTCCTTGACAGATTATGCTCCCAACGATTGTCATGCTTATGCTTATTGCTGTCCGAACAAGGGTCGATACTACATTGCATCCCACTCAAGCGTATGTTCCTTCAGATTTATTTTTGTTGATTTATGTTTACGTCATTCTACTTTAATGGTGTTTAGAAAAGACAACAGTCAACTTGTTTATCTTTTCTAGAAGAATAAATAACAAATATAAACGTCTGTATTTAGTCTAACCTTGCAGCATTAATTTCTCATATAAACTAGATATTGCCAATCATAGTTTCAAATTTATTTTTCAATTACTTATTTTCTACATTAGCATTGTGCACATATTACAGTTAGTGATAGAAGGGCATTAATCAAAACCATGTCAATGAAATGAATGAAATTGTCTCTTATTATAAGCAATGGAATAAAAGGTTGTGTGGCCAAATTTTTATTGTTGTTCATTTACTTATCTGCATGTGTGTGATGGTACAATTATTTGTAGCAAATAAATGCTTATTAACCAACTAGTGATCTATGTCCTGGGGAATAATGGTGGTCCCCAACCTAACAGCATTGCTTCTATTGCATTAAAAATTTGCAATGTGTAATTTGAACCTAAAGGCCAAACAAGAGACTAGCTATCCTACTTACGTAGATTATAAGAGATAATAGTACATGTACTATCTCAACAACCTTGGCTGCAGTTGACATGGTGGGTTCTAACTAAATCCTTGCACAATCATTGTCTTTCTAACGCAATTAAGAAGTTATCTATGTTGAGGGAGACTAGACAAGAATACCTATCTTGATTGCAAGAATCACCTTGCTATATTGAAAGTAATTGCAAAGGAAGGCTAAATAGGAAGATTAAAACCTCAGTGGAGAAAATTGTTATCCAAAAAAGTGGTCTCCTTAAGGAGAGAAAATTCAAGTGTACGCTGAAGTAGGACAGTTGAAGGGCTACAATATTGAAGGCAGTGGAGACCAAGAGTTGGCTTTACTTGGAGTTTGATAAAGGGCTTAAGGAGGTCCTGTGGCTTATGATGTCAATATTGAATACATTGAGTAAATATATGGTTTAAGCTTCTCCCTTTCTAGGAGAGGAGGAAGAGCGTTGATTGTCACTACAAGGACTATTGTTAATCTTATGTCTAGTTGGACTACACAATGGTTGAATAGTTTAGTGGGTATAATCCTCTGACTATTATGGTTCTTTGAAATGATGCTGTGTCCTGCATGACCTACAATAGTGATGGATGTCTTATAACATTATTAGTGACATTAGTTATGTTAGGGTCCCACCCTAACCCCCTTATTTATGTAATGGGATCACGTCATAGTCAAGAGTCAATAAAGCCCATATTAATAATTGTAAGTGGTTAATCCGCAATTAATGACGGAACCACAGTTCGTTGCAAATGGGCCGTAGTATTAGATAGATGGTATTAATAAAACCCACGGTATTGGTCCGTGGTATTGCATGTATGAGTCATATATAAAGGATAGAGACTCCCTGCGAGGAGCATCGTGTCTTATTTTGTAATCGAGCTTTGCTCTATTGGAGGTTGCCCCCTCGAAGAGGCAAGTGAACATTACTCTCTGAATAATAAAATCATTGCTATTCTGTGTTCTGGGTATCTTTTCTTCGCATATTCTGTATTTGGGTATCATTTTGCAGGTTAAGAGCATAACAAGTGGTATCAAAGCACTTTCCAGGGCCGGTGGGATCTCCATTTCTTAGCAAATTTTTTTTGGTTAGAGACGTGTTCCGGCGTCTTTAAACCACGGGATCTGTCGTTGAGCGCATAAACCTGCGGATTTGGGGAGGCATGCACGCAGGAAATACAAGAGGTGGTCACGTCTGTTGGACTCCCTTGTAACCCCTGTGGGTACCCCTTCGAGTAGTAGCGCATTAGACAGAACCGCGCACGAACTGTCTTCCACGTACCCTCTGGGTATATCGGAAGCCCCCTAGGCTCCCTTGAAACCTCGCCATAGATAAACCGTCGGCCGTCTTGCGGCTACAGTACACTGAGAACAGCACTCGGAGAGATTACTCGCCCGTACGATAGGGTAGTCGGGTTGTACGGCTAAGGGTACGGTCGATCCTCCTTAGTTAGAGCCCTGAAACATTGGGCCGAGTACTACTGCGAGACCCTTATGTATATTGCTATCTGTAGCACTTGACACTCCTCAAGACCATAGTTCCCTTTTCTATCGGGGGATCACACATCATCTCTTCCAGATCCGCTTGTGCAAAGGGGTGCAGCAACAGCAGACATCAGTCCCGCAGTCTCGAGTTCGCAGATCAGCCATTCTGATCTATTAGATCCATCAGATCCGCAGAAGCAGTCTGTTCCGCCGCCCAGAGCTATCAGATCCGCCATTCAGATCTCTCAGATCCACCAGATCGGAGTCGTTGTGAAGGGTTCCTATACCGGGGTATAATTTTTGCAGGACTTTTGGCCGCATTGACATTTTGAGGATTTGGCGACTGCAGTATTGATAAGGAAGGAGTAAAACTCCATTAGGAGTTTTCAGAAAAAAAAAAGAAAAAAAAAAGAAAAAAGTCTGAGATCTTTCGGGGCGCTTATTGGTGATCTAGCCCATCAGAATCAGGACGACGAGCTGAGCACGGTGGTACCATTCACTTCTTAGTGGAATTTTTTTTTAGGCGGTCCCAATTTTCAAAAAATCAGGTTGGTGTATGGTAGAAACTAGAGCTCAAGCAATGGCCAATGAAAGGATGGACAAACTTGAAGAATCAGTGCAAACCCTCCACATTCAGCTTAGCGGACTATGTAGCATGGTCGAGAAAATAATCCCGAAGGGCAAGGAGCAAGCCCACGAGGAGGAGTATAATGGCAATGGACACAATGAGGGTGAGTCTAGCCACTCTCCTCACGTCTGGCACACCCACCAACAACCCAGTCAGCGACCTCCTAAGTTGGATATGCATAAATTTGATGGTTCTCACCCATCGGCATGGATAGCACAAATGGAGCAGTATTTCAAGCTGAATCACATCTTAGATGATGAGACTCAGCTTATGTTGGGGAGCATGTACTTGGACAATGAAAGGTGGCAATGGTGGGAATGGCATCAACGTTGCACTGGACCTTTTAGGACTTGGACCAAATTCACCAAATCTCTTCAAGACCGCTTTGACCAGGAATCATCTTTTTTGGGTTGTCTTACTAAGCTCCGACAGACTGGTACAGTGGATGAATATATTACAGCTTTTGAAGCCTTAGCCTTCCGCACTTGGGGTCTCTCAGATGTGTTCTACACGGAATGTTTTATCAGCGGTCTTAAAGAAGCCATCAAAGCTCAAGTCCTACTGCACCACCTTCCCACATGGACGGAGGCTTGCAAGGTAGCTTGTAACGTGGAACATGCATTAGCAGCCCAATACAGTTGCCCAAATTTCTCCGCTAAAGGTCGCCCCCCACAGGCTCATAACACGACTCAAACACTTAAGGTCCAAAAGGTGTCCCCTGCGGAAATGGCCGATAGAAGAAAGCAAGGACTATGTTACTACTGTGATGAAAAATACTCCCCAGGTCATAAATGCAAGGAGCCCAAATTTTTTCAAATTGATGCCACTGACTACAGCTCAACAGAGGAAGATCCACCACTTGAGGAACATGAGCCGCTAGAAGAAGACAACCAAAAGGACAATGTCTCTGACGAACCAGTTATTTCGTTGCATGCTTTGGCAGGGATTTCTTCCCCTCAAACTCTCAAAATCAGAGGTTTTATTAAACATTACCCAGTGGTAGTCTTGATTGATAGTGGAAGTACACATAATTTCATCCATCAAAAAGTCGCAGAAGCAGTGCATTGTTTTGTACGAGCAGTTTCTAACTTCCAAGTTCAAATTGCGGGTGGAGGCACAATGAAATGTGAAGGCCGCTGTGAAAATGTCAAACTTCAAATGGGGGATTATCAGTTGAAAACCCACATGTTTGCCATACACATGGGGGGTTGCGACATTGTCCTCGGCGCTGAATGGCTCCGCACTCTTGGGCCAATCATAATGGATTTCCAGGAGTTATATATGAGTTTTAAGTAGAACAACTACACACATACCCTTCGTGGACTCCAGGCGGGAGCCCCCTCTATCATCAGCTCACATAGGATGGAAAAATTGTTAAAAAAGGGCAATCATGGAATTGTAGCTCAATTTAATGCCATCCAGGCAGTCGAAACCAAGCCTCTGCCAATTCATCCTGAGATGCAACAGATTTTAAATAACCATCTGCCGGTCTTTGACAAGCCTCATGAGCTTCCACCCTCGCGAGGGGAACATGATCATAGCATCACCTTGGTTCCAGGGGCCCAACCACCAAATGTGCGCACATACAGGTATCCGTTCACCCAAAAGAATGAAATAGAAAAAATCATCAAGGAACTTTTGGAAGCAGGTGTCATTCGTCCCAGCATTAGTCCTTATTCATCCCCAGTGGTCATGGTGCTCAAGAAAGATGGGGAGTGGCGGATGTGTCCCGACTTTAGGGCCCTCAATAAGTTGACAGTCAAAGATAAATTTCCCATCCCGGTGGTTGATGATTTGCTGGATGAACTCGATGGGGCTTAATTCTTCACTAAGCTGGATCTTCGCTCAGGCTACCACCAAATTCGCATGAAGGAAGTCGACATTCCCAAGACTGCTTTCAGAACTCATGAAGGCCATTATGAATTCCTGGTCATGCCATTTGGTCTTTGTAATGCCCCCTCTACTTTTCAGAGCCTTATGAACCACATTCTCAAACCATATCTCAGGAAATTTGTCATTGTCTTCTTCGATGACATCCTCATCTATAGTTGCACTTGGGCCGCACATCTTCAGCATGTAGATCTACTCTTGCAACTGCTCCGCAAGCATAAATTATTTGTCAAGATGTCCAAGTGTTCGTTTGGCATGGCAGAAGTAGAGTATTTGGGCCACATTGGGGGGCGTGATGGTGTCAAGGTGGACCCCAAAAAGATCCAGGCAATGCAGGAATGACCTCAACCTAAGACCTTGAAGAGCTTGAGAGGATTTTTGGGTCTCACAGGCTATTATCGTAAATTTGTCCGCAACTATGGTCGCATAGCGAAGCCCCTCACCCAACTCCTAAAGAAAAATTCATTCTTCTGGAATGAGGAAGCACAACAGGCCTTTACAGCTCTAAAAAATGCCATGTGTTCCACTCCAGTCTTAGCACTACCTGACTTCACCAAATCTTTCGTCATTGAATGTGATGCTTCGGGGTACAGGTATTGGGGCAGTCTTAATGCAGGAAGGGCGACCGTTGGCCTTCACAAGCCAACAACTAAGTGGGAGGAATCTGGGCCAATCTACCTACGAGAAGGAAATGATGGCCATCTTACATGCAGTCGAGACCTGGCGACCTTACTTATTGGGGCGACGTTTCCAAATCCGCACAGATCATCACAGTGTTAAATATTTTTTGGAGCAACGCCTATCCTCCCCACAACAAAGTAAATGGCTCGCCAAAATGCTGGGATATGATTATGAGATCATTTACAAGAAAGGGAAAGACAATAGTGTAGCAGATGCATTATCTCGCCAATTTGAGGAGGAAAGTACTCTGCTAGCAATTTCCCTCCCCATTCCAGAATGGATTGAAGAGGCTCGTAGGGAATGGTTTTCACACCCCAGGCTCTCCCAACTCATTTCTCAATTGCAGGTAGATCCAAATTCCACCAAGGACTACTCGTGGCAGGATGATATTCTTCGCTACAAGGACCGAGTCGTAATATCACCAACATCCACCCTCAAAAGTCGCATTTTGGCAGAATTGCACTCATCTCCCATTGCAGGACATTCGGGCTTTCAGAAGACGTATGCTCGCACCAGAAGATCATTTTTTTGGACAGGCATGAAAAAGGACATCCTTACTTTCGTAGCAGAATGTGATGTCTGTCAACGCCACAAAGGGGAAACCTTCAACACCTCAGGCACATTACAACCATTGCCCATTCCGGCATCAATTTGGACGGAGGTTTCTATGGATTTCATTACAGGTCTTCCAAAGTCAGGGAACAAGTCAGTCATCATGGTGGTTGTGGACCGACTGTCGAAGTATGCTCATTTCTGCGCCCTACCCCACCCGTTTACACCAACTTTGGTCGCTCAATCTTTCATGGATCAGATCTTCAAATTGCATGGCATGCCCACTTCTATTGTGTTCGACCTCGACCCGATCTTCACCAGTAATTTTTGGCAGGAACTCTTCAGGATACAAGTCACTCAACTAAAACTCAGTACTTCCTATCATCCGCAAACAGATGGTCAAACCGAAGCCGTCAACAAATGTCTAGAAACCTACCTTAGGTGTTTCACTTCAGAAAAGCAACACCTTTGGGTACAGTGGTTACCTTTGGTTGAATGGTGGTATAACACCAACTATCATGCCACCACCAAAATGACTCCCTATGAAGCAGTATATGGTCAACTCCTGCCTTCACATACTTCGTATCTCAAGGGGTGCTCAAAAGTACAAGTAGTGGATCAACTCCTACAACACCGCGCAACCATGCTCGCCCATCTTCGAGAGAATCTTCATCAAGCTCAGAACCGCATGAAGCAACAAGTAGACCAGCATCGCTCCGAGCGCCAATTTCAAGAAGGGGATCAGGTCTTTTTACGGCTACAACCATATAAGCAAACATCACTCAAAGACAAGGGGTGTCAGAAACTATCTCCCAAATTCTACGGACCATATCAAGTACTTCAGCGCATTGGAGAAGTGGCTTACAAGTTGGCCTTGCCACCTACTGCAAAAATCCATCCAGTTTTCCATGTCTCATGCCTCAAGAAAGTGATTGGGAACAATTGCAGAATTCAGACCAGTCTACCTGAATTGGACAAAGAAGGGTCCATCTGGCTTCAACCTGAACAGGTCCTAGACACACGAGACAAGCAACTGCGCGGCCGCATGATTAAGGAAGTCCTCGTCAAATGGAAAGACACCTCTCCGGAAGATGCAACTTGGGAACTAGCCACTATTCTTCAGCAGTTTCCGCAGCTTCAGCCTTGAGGACAAGGCTAGTCTTAAGGGGGAGGGCATGTTAGGGTCCCACCCTAACCCCCTTATTTATGTAATGGGATCACGTCATAGTCAAGAGTCAATAAAGCCCATATTAATAATTGTAAGTGGTTAATCCGCAATTAATGATGGAACCACAGTTAGTTGCAAATGGGCCGTAGTATTAGATAGATGGTATTAATAAAACCCACGGTATTGGTTCGTGGTATTGCATGTATGAGTCATATATAAAGGATAGAGACTCCCTGCGAGGAGCATCGTGTCTTATTTTGTAATCGAGCTTTGCTCTATTGGAGGTTGCCCCCTTGAAGAGGCAAGTGAACATTACTCTTTGAATAATAAAATCATTGCTATTCTGTGTTTTGGGTATCTTTTTCTTCGCATATTCTGTATTTGGGTATCATTTTGCAGGTTAAGAGCATAACAAGTTAACAATGCAACACTTTAATATATTATTGGCTAGGAGGAGATTAAAAGACAACTTCTCTAACCTTGCTAGGAGCAACATAAACTTGGAATTAAGTTTCAAAGATGAACCATAACTTCTTGTTGGATCAGTTTTGAATGTTTCATGAGTTGAACAAAATTACCAAGATCATAATATAGATGCATTGGAGACATAGAAAGTTTTTAAGATTATGATAGATGATATGCACCAACTACCCATAATAATAGATATGCTTGATGGTTATTCCATGGAAAGAGCTTGGGGGCTTGTGCCCACAATGAGGTCCGTTTTGTAACAAAATTAGCTCACTCCATGCATTTACGGTGAATTTTAGTACATGTCCATAGAGTCTCTTCATGATAAAACTGACTTGACTTGAGCAAAAGGAGTGTTATGTGGTTCTGGCATGGTGTTTGTGGTTGGTTACTTTATAAAAGAAAGGTGTTATTGAAAAGTGGTTGAAGAAAGAAAGGTAAGAGACCTTTCTTTTCCATGAATGTATCCTATAAAATGGATGGTTACTCCAAAGGGAATTTCACGGCCATTAAGAAAGGTGCATATTGACTTTATGGGATACAACTTTCTAAACTAACCAAATGGATTATATTGGTTTCAAAGTTGGCAATTAATAAGATGGTGATAAGTAGCGATGATTGCCGTGGCAACTCCACTTGCTATTGAAACTAATGAAGCTATTTCATTTTTCCAACGAGCAAAGGGAAGTTATCACAAATCTATTACATGAATTATCTCAAATACAATCATTAATCGAGACTATACAATATACATCCATGGGGTTAATGAAGAATATATCTTGCATAGAGTATGGACCAATTGATTATGGTTCAATGCATAGCCTAAAGAGATGAAGGGGTATCAACCTATGGGACAATAATGGTGCCTAGTACCTCTAGTGGAAATTGAATTTTTGAATCCCAAGGTAGATGAGAATTAATTTGTAGCTACTACAGTTGCCTTGAAGATAGTTGGAAAAGGGACAGTGGAAAATACTGTAAGTGGGAGGAGTAATAGTAAGATGGCTAAAAGGTTATGAAAAAAATAACTAGGTTATCAATCTAGTGAATACTCAATAGTCGAAAAATTGCTAGTGTATCAACTTGCATAACATGCATGTCGAGATTCACAAGAGGGAGAATAAAACAAAACCAGTAGAAACCTTAAGTTTGTAATATAGAGAAAAATAAAATCAGCACTAGGGCAGTGTATCAGTTGAAGATAAATCAGCCAAGAGGAGCACAACCCTAGAAAGAGAGTGAACCAAAAAACTAGTGCACTAGGGTCTAGAAATAGAAATAAGCCCAAGCATAAGAGAGCATAACCCTTGATGGGTTCCCTTAGGCAAATCAATTTATCAAGAATGAATAATCTTTTAATGGTTAATCACAAATGGGAGTTGTGTATATAAGCCTACAAGGGGTTCTTATAAGCCTATGTGTACAAGGTTGGCATTAGCCAAACCTAAAAATATAATAATGATTACAATAAAAGGTCAGTTGTGGTTAAAGGTGAGGCTTACACCATTTTCAACATGACCCTTTACATTGAAAAGGGGGCCACGAACTCTATATAAGCTCACTTGTGATTGGAATACGAATGCGGGTGAGTGTATAAATAGCCAACTCAATATAAGGTTGACTGTGGCTGAAGCCTGAGATATAAATGTGAGCAGGTGTATAAATACCCAACTCAATATAAGGTCTATTATGACTAAAATACAATTGAAAGTGTTATTATAAATATATCCAACTCATTATGATGTTGATTGTGTCTGAAAATGAAGATAACACCCCTATTTTCAACATCACCCCTTAATCTAAATAAGGGGCCACAGAGAGAAGACATTACATCAGAAGATTCACATCTCTCCTTATTCTTCAATATGTGTTCCATAGTGAAAAGCCCCCTTGAATGCCATATCTCCCATGACAATATGATTCCACAACCTATTGAAGGTGACCTCTAGCACAAGTATCGAAGAGTTTGTTGTATTCTTGAGATTCCATTCTCTTAAAGGAATAGTACTTGGGCATTTGTGGAGGCAAAACCTCCACCACGCAAAACCAGGAAGAAAACCCCAAGGTTTTTGGCATATCTTTTTTAAAGCTCAAATTGTATATATGTATCTCTCTAAGTTCAATTGGTAACCAAAGTTTTTTAGGTATTTGATCTGAAGATGATCAAGGATAATTCAAGAACATGAAGCATTTCTAGACATTTAAATCCCTACTGAAGAGTGTCATGTATCCCATGCAGAGATGGTATTGTGAATGTGGAAAAACTAAGAAGGTGGCACACAAGGAAATGATACTTGTAGTGAGAGCTACTAGAATTAATTGCCATCAATCAACATTCTAGACTAAAACTTAATTGGGCATGATGACATGAATTGAATTAATCAAAACCATATCATACAAGTAATGGACCAAAATCACAAGAGAAGCATTTACTTTTTTAGTTTTTCTGAGAAAAACTTCACGGATGAACCCAAGAGATGTTTCCCCACATTCTTGTATGGCATCCCTTTTAAACCTGTATGCATAGACTAGTTTACCTAACCCAAGGGAAATTTGTTGAAAGTTCAGAAATCTGCCTTTAATGTGTATTATGAAATTTCACCTCATTTACTTGATGTTTCCGAGATCAATTTCCTGTAAGCTTTCAGCTTAGGGTTGATCTGAAATATTAAATTACAACAGTAATATTTCACTTCCCTTCATCCCTATTTCATCTGACAGCCTAAGAGAATAAATGCCATATAAGTGTACTTTAATACCTCAATGCCACTTAGAGCACACTTTTAAAGACATGCAATAGATCTGAAATGTCTTATTAGAACAGGTTTTAGCAGTAGTAAATCGGTAAAACATGAGTAGGATAGGCCTCATATAAATAGATCCTCCCCTCATTTTGTTTTTTCATTATCACACATTGTATTCTATTCCTCTCTAAGAGAGCGCAAGCTAGCTTTTCTTAGTTAAATTGGGCAAAATGTGAGATTTATGGATGCAACTTGCTAAAGGATGTGATTATTGCTTGGAGACATTGTTCTGGGATTGAAAGAAGTGCCTTTGTGGAGGATTGTTGTAATTTTATTGTCTATTATTGATATTTTGCATGCTTTAATGTTTAAAGTAGGGTTTCAATTGTTCCATGACTAAATGCTTTATCATTGCTGAAATTTTGCTTCAATATTGCATGTGAAATTGTCCTCATTAAGGCTTATAGGGAAACTCTTTATTTGCAGACTCTATACTTAATTTCTCCCCTCATAGGAGCAATAACTAGGGTTTTATATGTGGATGCCTTACTCTTTCAATATCCTTGGAAATTCGTGCCGTAAAGGCTCCATTAACCCTTGTAGGATAAGGTGTTGGTCAAAGAGTGCGTTGATTACCACAAAACTCCATAAAAAACCTGTTTTCTTTTCTCCTAGATAGCTAGGGTAGCTGCTAGGGTTTTGGGTTTGATTTATGCATAGAAAGTGTCATTTTACTGCATATGGGTGGCTCATAATTTAGGATTAGTCTCTGTAAATCATCTACAAGCAAAATCTAGCATAGGGGATAGCCTAACATACATTAATAGGGCTGACATCACCCTTTTATTTTGCTGTTTATGCATATCTAACAGCCATAAAACAATTTACTCTAATCAAACCTAAACCTCTATTTGAAAGCTTTGTCCCATTCTTATTGAATCTCATTTACCCTAGTCAAACCTAAACCTTTATTTGAAAGCCTTGTCCCATTCTTGTTGAATATCATTTTAGGCCTTTTTTAAGGCTGCTAAGATCATCCAAACACTAACTTATAGCAGCTCATCTAGTGGTCTAAGTGTAGATTTCTTGAACCCCTTAGCATTGAAAACCTAGGTCATCTTTGGCCTTGCCAAGTATGTTATACATCTTTAGACCTTCAAAAACTTATCACCATGAGCCCTAGCATTAGAATATTCTTATAGGCGATTTAGGCGAGCCTCCCTTGTGGTTTAAATTCCACTAAATGGCAGGAAGGTCGCTGAGGTGACAGTGGCAACCCTTTCTCATTGTTGCCCCATGGTTTGGCCCCTTGCTCGGTGAGGCTTTGTATTGGGCTTGCTAGATTTTGCGGCAATAGCACTCTTTCAAGATGGTGTGTTTTCCAAGATTTTGTAGTCCAACTCTTGTGCTTCCATGGTGGCTCATTATCCAAGTATTTGCTCTCCAACAAGTGTTATTCCAACTCTTTAACTAGTTGTTATTCCAACTCGTTCGCTTTCATGTAATCCTTATCTTGATGAGGTGTTGTCATGATCAATTGATGAGTCGTCAGTGAGATCTAGATTTAGATCAAATTGGTGTATTGTAAATTCATATTTTGTGATCAATACAATGCGTACGAGGACAACATTAAGCCCTTTCTGCCAATTTGCTTGTCTGGTCTTGCTCATTTTAATTCTTAACGTGGCATCAAAGCAAGGTTAGTGAGGTCAAGGGAGTTGATATTTATCAAAGCTTAAGAGGTGCGAGAGTTCTAAGATGAACATGAATCCACAATTGTGGAGCATGAGTGATTCAAAATTAATGTTGATGAATGATGTCTACTCGTGGGATGACAAAGCAAATCTAGAGTGATCTAAGCATTTGAGCTTTTGCATTTCGAGGGGCGTTTAAGCTTGGTATTTACTATTTATATTATCACTCTGTCTTGTTTATCAAAAAAGAGAAAAAAAACTATTATAGATATAGATCCAGTTGTGTAAACTTGTTATAGATCTGCTATGTAAATCTGGTTAGAAAATCAAATAGAAAGGCTTTTCCTTCACTAGTTGAGTGATTAAAAAGTAAAAAAATCAAAATGAGTCAAAATTGCTCTCAAGGTTCGTGGATCGATATTTTTTCCAACAAGTCTTCCCAATCCATATATTTCTGAATCGGATCTGAGTTGAATTGGTCCACATAGAGACCAAACACAATTGATATTAGTGATTAGAGTATTCTTGGTCAAATACTCACAAATAACACTAGATTGTTGGATTGAAATATTGCTGTTGGAATCGAAAGCAAGGGTTTGATTAGCAACATGCATCTATCCGATGACCACTGATCAATTTTCGCGCGTACCCAACAATCCATATCTATTCCCATACTCTGTAGTTTATTATTATTTTTTTGTTTGTTTGTCAAGTTGTCTGTGTCCTTTAGTGATGACTACATGCTTAACCTTTGGCTTGAGAAACCGCAACCTAGGGGCCTCTGAGCTGTCAAAATCACACGGGGATCGAACCTGTCCTAGGCCACACCAACCCTTAACATTACTGGATTTTTTCCCACGGAGTTTCAAACCAGTGACTTTCACATCACAGAGTGACTTAATAGTGTTGGACACCTAATCCGCAAAGGGTTGGCGTGGAATGTGAATAGTCATCGAAGTCTAAGAGACCACTTAGTAGATGAAGACCAAGGGTCACAAGAATGCATTATAAATGTATATCTTTGTTAATAGAAATGTAATTCATGTTTATCTTTCACATTTGGTTCATTCCATTTGTGTTGTTTAACATGGTATTAGAGCGTCAAGTCTGTAGGTCTGAGTTTTCTACGCTCTGGATTTCTCAGGGTAGGCGTTTCTTTGTGTTGTTGTCAGCTTGAGTGTCTCATTGTTGTGTTAATCGACCTACTTACTTAGTAGTTTGCATTACTAGATTGCCCTACCTCAGTGCGCTTATGTAACTAATCTACATTTGCATTAACCATCCATGACACACTAACATTGCATATCCAGGGTGTTTGACAATCCTTTCCATAATGTCTTTGTGCCTACTCCTCGCCAACGACCTTCCATTCAGGTCTGACCATACTAGCGTATCCCGGGTTTGAAGGTCAAAGGGAATACAAAATAATTTGGCGCTGTATTGAATTCCACAACAGTGAATGAGGCATTGTATTGCAGGTGACACGTGAAACAATTCTAGCCTCTTCGACAAGGAGTATCTTGTTTAACAAATGCGTACAAAAGATTCTCTCTCAAATTGAGGATAAAAAAAATTGAAAATTCTAGACAGAGTAGAGTGCTCAGATTGTGATTTTTTTGTTGGAGGGAAGAAAGTTTTCTGTGGGCGCAAGAACCACATTTTATTGAATTTGTTGTGGTCCCTCTCTTGTTGCATTGCTTTGCTAGGGTTCCTCACCCAAGTGTTGCAAATCCAACTGTTGGTGCTTGATAAAGGAGTTACTCCCTAGACCTATGGCCTTTTCTTCATCTATCGCGGTTCTATCGAGTATGGTTGCTGTAAAAAGGGGCATTACATTTCTTTTTATGTGTTGACATCATTCATTTTTATTTTGGCCTACTTTGTGCAATTATCATGGAAGATTGTCATCAATAGTGGACGAAATGTATAGTTCGAGGGCGCTGTTAATGTAACACTATTCCTTTTGTTAATAAACATAATAGAGAAGAGGAGTCAGATACTTCAATCCAAGGTTTGAAAGGCAGTCATCCCACTCATTGTTACTGTTTCTTCTTGATCAAATCCAAGTACAGATTGGAGGATATTAACTTGAGATTTTTTTTTCAAGGGTTGTGTTCATCCTTTGACTTAGGCAAACTACCTTGCTTTTCCTCCACTTGTAGTTGCATATGCTTTTATTGCCCAGATATTGTGAAAAGGCATTTGGTTCTCATGCTTTAAGGACCACATTTTTAGTTGCTTTGCTTCTGCATTAACCCTTCATTTACTTGAATCGGAGAAAATGGCCTAAGTTGATGAAGTATTAGAGTTACAAAATACTCTGATGCTCTCCACTATTGATGGGATAGTAAAAATCAGCAAGGACACACACTTTGGCATTAGAATCTATGTAAAAAATACACAAGAAGATACTGATTTCTTGCAACTTGAGTCTCAACTAGAACAAGAGGATCTACAACAGTGTAGTCGTCATTCTGAACTTGTTTTTGTTCAAAACAATCCCCTTTTTGAGCAGAAACTAATCAAGATAGTAAAGTTGAGGTTGATTCAAGAGCTAATTTCCATGTTGATGCAGAAATTCACCCTGCACTTCCCAAGCCCATCATCAGACCTTGGGAAGAGCTTGTTAGCAACAAGCACATAACAAGTCTTGGATATGATAAGGAAGCGTCATTTCATACTCCAGACTACTCAAAGCCCATCAAATTTCTGAGTGCTGGATTTCTTTTGGACAGTTCTTCACCTGTTTCTGCTTTTTCTCCACATTCACAACATATTGTCAAATGCCAACATTGTGATCGAGTTGGCCATGTGAACTATCATTGTTTTGATCTTCACCTGTGCAAGCGTTGTGGTCAACACACTCATTCTTCAAACAAATGCTTCAAAAACAAACCTCTTGCAAGAACAAAGATTCACTTTGGATGGATCGCTTCTTGGCAATGGGCTTCAACAACCAAGAAGATATTTCGCTCATATCATAGAATTTTTTCACGAGTACTAAAAAGTCTTGCAGTTGAGTTTTCTCCATCTTCTCACCTTATATCTGACAAGGGGGGAATTGATGGTCATCTACAAGTTTCAAAGATATCAAGCGAGCTTGAGCCACAACCTGAACTTGTTGCCTGACCTACATCGAGAGACAACCATACCCAGATTCAGAGAAGCCCCTAAGCATGCCTTTGCTTGGTGGCCTTCCTTAAACCACTGCAGGTTGTAGACCTCCCTTCTTCTAGGTTGAAGGTCTACCTCTTTAAAACATTAAGGAGCACTTCCTCTAGCAGAAGACTTCAGCTTCTTGCCATATTTGGAAGAGTTCCGGGAATCACACTAAGCGTTCCTTTGGTTGGTGGCCTTCCTTAAACCACCGTAGGTTGTAGACCTCCCTTTTTTCAGGTTGAAGGTCTCCCTCTTCAAAGCATTAAGGAGCACTTCCTCTAGTAGAAGACTTCAACTTCTTGCCAGATTTGGAAGAGTTCCGTGAATTGCACTAAGCATTCCAGTGTTGGTGGTCATCCTTAAACCATTGCTGGTTGAGACCTTGAGTTCTCCCACCTTATACCATCATCTCAGAGAGCACATTCACCTTATTGCTATCATGCATTATTGTATTTTTGTATTAGAGCTCTCTTCTTGGACACGTATATACCCCTTCGGATTAAGGGGGGGAATGTTGGACACCTAATACGCTAAGGGTTGGTGTGGAATGTGAACAGTCAACGGAGTCTAAGAGACCACTTGGTAGATGAAGACCAAGGGTCACAAGAATGTATTATAAATGGTATCTTTGTTAATAGAAATGTAATTCATGTTTATCTTTCACATCTAGTCCATTCCATTTGTGTTGTTTAACAAATAGTGCCGTCTACTCTACACCCCGTGGGCTCTGCACTTTATTATTTTTGGAGCCATATAATTGTTGAATTTTCTATGCAAGAGCGCAATAGAGACAATTTTCTACCAGATTATTATTTCTCAATGATCTTCAACTAGTATTTTATGCCACTACTATCATTGAATAATTACATTTTGGAAAATCGAATAATTACATTTCGGAAAATCTCGATAGTAAATGCAGCGAAAACAGTTAACATCATAGGACGACAACCATGCACAATAGAGACAATAATTTTACCATGGGAAACCCAACCTTGGGAGAAAACCCAACAACTTTTCTTAGGAGAAACTATTTTTTAGCAAGGTTTACAAATCAACAAATTGTTTAGAAATCCGTGCCCTTTAAGTTCAGTGCCTTTAACCCTTCTTTAGCCTTGTTTCACCTACAACTAGCGGCCTTCTTTTGCTCATGCGGCCTTCTTATGACTCTTGCGGCCTTCTTGTTGCTTCTGTGGCCTTCCTACAGCGCTTGTGGCCTATTTGTTGCTCTTGCGGCGTTCCTACTCCACACGTGCGGTTGTCCAAGAGGGATAAGAGAAATGATGCAGAGAGAGAAGAAACTTGCTCTTGCTTGGTGGAAAAAATGAGATACCACACCCTCTATTTGTTAGACTTTCAGAACCCAACACCCGGTATTTAGTTCCCAGCTATTACTAAGTAGAACGAATACACGACTAGATTCCTAACTCATAAAAAATACAGCGGAAGCAAAAATTACTCGATCTGAATCACACACACATACACAAATTTCTACTCAATCACTAGTTCTTCATTAATAAATTAATCACAAAACTTACTTGGGCTCTCATACCAGGGATAATGGCCCAACTGAGAAAATACAATACTAATCACCAGCCTCACTGCACTCTCTCGGACCCAACACACACTCACTGAGAAGCCTCTCTCAATATTGTGCTATTGTTGTCTTAGCACCTCACTTTAGGCTCAATTTATAACTTTCCTAAGCTAAGATCGACAGCCAAAATTAGCTCGTCATTTAACTGAACATAAGTGACAGTACTTTAGTCAACTATCTTATTTTTAGCTCTCTACTTTAACTCAAGTACAAGTCATAAATTTAGCTTGCTTTACATGCACATCACATCAACATGCATGCAACTCACTTGCACACTCTGCATGTCGAATGCAAGCTCCTAACAAGGCAAATCAAGGTCCTTCTAGTCAAGACACAAGACTAGAAGTACCTTCTGAGCTACAAAGCTCAACACTCCCTCTTAGTGAGGGAGGTACTTTTGGAAGAACCTTCTCCACCTGAATTTGTCTCCAAGCCCATCTCAGGATCTATGGCTGCTCCCTTTGACACTCAAGCCCGTCTTGCTACTTGATTTAAACCTGAGCCGAGAACCTGTCACATCCAACCATGATCTGAGATCCTGCTACTGAGCATCGATCAATGTCATATCATACTAGTTGAGGCTCCTAGCAATACCTGAAGAATCACTCTTCCTCGCCACTTGTTCCCTCTTGGTAAGTGACACTGATCTTGTATCGAAGATCCCCTCATATATACCCAAAGGTTGTCCTAGCAACCTTTATGATTGCCCTTGTTTGATGCCAAGCGCTACAACTGCATCAAAGGTCATTCCTTCTGAATATCGAAGCACCTGTCCATACTGAAACAAAACTCTATATCCAACATCCTGCAACGCTGATACTGAGAGCACATGTGCGGTCAACCCTGGAACAAACAACATCCCTGTGACTTCTAGAAATTCTCCTGAATCTAGCTGGAATCTGACACATCCAACCCCCAGGTCCACAACTTAAATGGCAATCTGAGTCTGTCTCTGAAATACTACAAAACACTGACCTCATCCTTGTCATATGATTGGACACTCTACTGTCCACTAGCAATAACCCACTGTCCTCATACACAACAATTCCACTGTCATAAACACAGGCAACTAGAGAAATCCTTCTCGAATTTCTTCGTCAAGTCATCAATCTCAGTTGATGCTGATGCAACTGTCTAGTCAATTTAGTGTCCTAAATTGCTCTACATAAATTATCAATCCGGGTATCGTAAACTGATGAAGTGTGGTGCACCATATGTGCTTAGTTAACCTTTTTTCTTACTTCGTTGTTTTATAGTTTATGTTGTTTTTGGGGGTTTTGTTTCTTATGTTAGAATCTAATTTCTAAAGAAAAGAGAAAATGAAACAAATCAAAACTTTGAACAATTAGATTAATCTAAGCCAGCAAAATATCTAAGAAAAGAAAGCAAGACAAATAAAACTACTGCAATTTAAACTAAAGGCAAAAGTAAAAATAAAAACAAATCAAGTCCCATTCATAACTTCACATATCGCCAATTTCGTTCTTAAAGAACTAAAAAGACTCAATGAGACATGAACTTATGTAATGAGTATCCTACTAAGCAAAAAGCAAAGCCAATTACTTCATTTATAATCACAATATTTCGCCAATTAACTTCTAAAACGGGGTTAAGCTAAAGGCTCCGGAAATATCATCATATAGCATGAAAGAACTGACATCTAAACTATCTTGAACAGTAAACAAATCCCATTCATAACTTCACATATTGCCAATTTCGTTCTTAAGGAACTAAAAAGACTCAATGAGACATGAACTTATGTAATGAGTATCCTACTAACCAAAAAGCTAAGCCAATTATTTCATCTATAATCACAATATTTCGCCAATTAACTTCTAAAACGGGGTTAAGCTAAAGGCTCCAGAAATATCATCATATAGCATGAAAGAACTGACATCTAAATTATCTAACTGCACACTAATGAAAAGCAAAGCCAATCATCTCACCCATAATCACAATATTTCGCCAATTAACTTCTAAAACGGTGTTAAGCTAAAGGCTTCGAAAATATCATCATATAGCATGAGAGACTAATCTAATAAGCAAATACAAGAAACATGTAAAGAAAACTAATCTACAATCAACCGGTTGAACACACTTGCATGAATTAAAATTGCATAAATGGAAACTCTAATCTATCAAACTTGAAAGCAAGAAAATGACATTCTTGAATGAAATCAAAACAAAACTTCAAAACAAAATCTACTCTACCTTACATTCGAATGTGCTCCATGACATCTACTTCACACCTCCTTCCATGTTGAAAACATCAAAGCTTTATTGAAATTCTTCAAAATTACAAAGTACAACAAAGCTCTCCAAAGCTTTCCAAAGCCATGAAAGAAGAACTACAAGCTCCAAGCTAAAGAGCTACAAAAAAGCTACAAGCTTAAAAACTAAAAAGCTAAGTTAACAAATGAAGGAGAGAGATCTCCTATTTATACAAAAAGATGAGAAGCCATCTCATTAATGAAAGTCCATGAATCTCTCCCTCTACCTCTAAAGTCCTAATCAAAATAGGAACTGATAAGACACATGTCTTCTTAAAGTTTCAATACAATTAGGAGATGTGACACATATCCTCATGATCGCATGATTCTCTCCACTCAAATTCGAATTTGGCTTTAGGGTGCCACATAAAGGTCTTTTAAAAGCCTCCTTTCAATCTACATATGTCAACAATTTCAACCCACTTGTTAGGTATAAGCATATGCACATTATTTTCTAATTTTTAACCACAAATTCACTTAAAAAGGCTTAGAATCAATAAAGTTTGGAAAAACATAAATGTGGCCCATTGATAATGAAAGTGGGATGAATGTGGTGACATAGTAGTGAAATGGAGGTGATATAATGGACATAATAGTGAAAGTGTAATGGAAATGAATGACATTTCAAGACCCAACATACCCCCCAATTGAAGCTATTGCATGTCTTCATGCAATATATATTACATTAATTCTTTTGATCCTTGAGCTTTGGCTTAACTTTGCATGATATCATTTGCTAACTTCATATTTCTGCAAAGTGTTTTACTTGAATTGTAGCATGGTTGGTTCTTGTGTTACAACCATATTTGGTTGTTGCATTCTATTTTGATCTTTGAACTTTGCATAATGATATTTTGATTATTGTTGCAAAGTATATCTTTATTGGATTGCATGATGGTTGGTTCTTGTGTGACAACCATGATTGTGTTTGTATCCAATTTATCCTTTAAGCACTTTTTGAAAAGCCATTGTATGCTCATAATAACAATGTAATAGTTAATATATGTTGGATGTATGTGGGCCTCTGAATATGATATGGACATGGCAAGATATGAAGATGAATGTATCCCCCCCCCAACTGATAGTATTGGCAATTTTATGAAATGAGGAAGAAAAATGTTTTTCCAACAATTATCATTCTAGCTTTTATGGAATTCTATGGTCAAAAGTTAGAAAATGACATACCTTAACTTACCCTTTGGAATGAATGAGTTGTATGTGTGGTGGCTGCAAAATTCTAATCATATTCTTCTTCAAGTGGCTGAACAAGAAAAATCATGGATAAAGAATTAAGATGACTTTTTATTGCTTCTACTAAAACTTGCTGAATCTGCTCCAAAATGCTGAAATAATAGTCTTCATGTTTTCAAAACTCATTGGCACAATTCCTACTATGTGAAAAGATGTTCTGATGTCGAACATAGCAGGAAATTGTTGACTTAGTGGCCATTAATGGATGCCATTAGTCAACACGAGAACTCTCACCATTGATGACAATGAGAGTCAAGATGCCCAAACATATCTCGCTAGATACGAATAGTTTTGCCGATGTCGAGTCACCCAGAAGATCTGATGAACAAGGGACATTAATGTATTCCCATTGTTTGTCAGCGTGAGAACTTGCCATTAAGGCATGCTATCCTCAAGGTGTCTCTACAAGGAACTTAGACTCAAAGGACTATGGACTCAATAATTTGCACTGAAGCAAGGCTTATTTGTGAAATGAAAATGACAAGAAAGGGAAGATGAAAATGGAAGATGACAATGGAGAGTAGAAATGGCAATGGGCAATAAGCATGTGAATGAGGCTCTTGCTTTTATTTGTGGGTTATGAATGGACAAAAAGAAATGGAAAGTGTATGTGAATGTAAATGGAAATATGGAGGAAAATGAGATGAATGGTTTATTATGAAATATGGATGTGATGGGGACAATGGTATCTGAAAGTTCTTCAAGTATTTGGATCTGATTTTGCATTAGCATATTTCCTCTTTGTTGCTGAGCATCCTCTTATGAAACAAATTGGTCCCTTAGAGAGACACTATTCACTTGTAGTCATTTGTCCTTCCTCTTGGACCCTGCAAAAAAAACTAATACTTCTTCTGCAATGGAATGTAAGATTATCACAGGAGAGAGGTGATCAATCTCTCTAGTTATGATATTTACACACAAAACTAAGAATTTGTATTAATGAAACAAGTTCTCAAAGGAAAAATCAAAAGAATTTATACCTGCTTTGGAATTGGTGCCTCAAGTTGAATGTTGCTTATTTTCAGCAATTTATTTTATTATTTACTGTTTCAAATTCTGATGATGGATTTCTCATTGTGTAGATCTTGTTGAGATCTTTCCAATGACACTTGAATCATCAAAATCTGATTTTGTATGAGAAAGTTACGCTGATTTGAACAATGAGATTTTTCAGCTGCGGAATTGGACTTTAGCTGCAGAATGTGCACAGTTTTTGTAGCTAAAAATCTTGAATAAAAAGTTAGCCATTCATCTTTCATCATCAATCCAAAATTAATCAATACCTTCAGAAAAGTGAGCAAATAACTTATTCATTTCATTGATTCAAAATTGTTTTTTTCTTGACATGCGGCGACTTAATGTGGCGACTTAGTGATAACACACACCTTGACTTCCCTTTGACCGGGGTCTTTTTCATCGATTTGGATCAAATGGATAGGACACCATCCATGTACTGACATTTTCCAAGCTACCCATGTGGTTCATTTTGTCTCTTGACACCTGTAACCTACAAAAGTATGAAAATGGCTGCGAATTGCAGGTTTGCTGCAGAATAGAGCTACATTCTGCAACTAAAAGACAGTCTCAAGGCTACTGATTAAAGGAATTCTAGAAACTGGATTCAACTGTATACTAATTGTTGATTTATTCAAGTTGCCTACAATATACTGCCACCAAAGCGTAGCGAAGCTCCCCACTTCCTTAAGGATATCTATTCGATGTATATTTTTTTGTCATTTATTATGATGTCAAATATTTGCTGCCCAAGAGCTTTAATGGTTGGATAAATCAGAGAGGTGAAACCAAAGCATATAATCCAACCTAGCTGTAAGTGCAGTTTGATAAAGATGAAGTGGAAAATAGTCATGAGCTTGGTTGGCGCTTTTCATGGGATTACGGGTTGACAGAGGTCGTTTTATTGCAGAGTTTTTCACTGAAAGTATGGTCAGACTGCCAAGCATGTCATAATAAAGTTAAACACGTACACAAAACTTGTCAATGAAGACAAGATCCATGAGTACCAACACCTGTGCCAATATTTTAGCAAGTAAAACGCCGAGCATAGGAATAGCTGTTAGATGGGTGCTTGGAGAAGTGCCGTATTTGATCATCTTACTGTTAAACGGGAAGTAACAGAACATGTATAGACGGGTGGCGGAAGACGTGTTCAAACTATTCCTTGTTCATTTAATAAAAATCCTTTTTCCCTCACATATTCAGTGACACAGTGGATGACCTGGCAGCCAGGGAAATCGGATCTGGGCGGATTTCTCAAAGAAATCGGAATATGGTTGCAACTGTTCAAAAAAACAACTGTTTTTCTTCATGCAGTGAGCGAAATGGGGCTTCAAAGAACTGAGGATATCTCCCAAACCGCTTCAAATTCCTTAAAACGATTTCTGGGTTATCTAATTGACCAAATTGCCGAAAAAACCTATGTTTTATTTTTCCCAAATTCGTCTTTGTTTGGCTAGATTGTGCAGTTAAAGTTTGACGTTTTTCAGTGCTTTGCGTTTTTCCTGAGTTGCTGCATTCGGCTATGAAATGAATTTTTTTTGCTGCATATGTTTGAATCATTTGTTGTTATTATGAATAGCAGAATCAACATATTGTAAAGTAATCGTATCACCCATTGTCTAGAGCTTCAGCTAAACTACTATCCAAATCAATTTCTGGCACATCTATCAAGCCCAAAGCATTCAGCTGTCGGCTTATTGCAACTAATCCATATGCATATTGGGCAACATTTGTACGGTCTAAACAGGAAATGCAGTTTGTAAAATTCTTCTTTGATATAGCTCTTTCACGTTATTTGCAGTAAAAGCATTTCTTCTGCCGCTGTTTCTTAGAATTGGCTTATTTGCAGTAAATCTTGCAGCTGATTTTTGTGCATGTTTGACAGAAGCTTTGAAGGTGATGATCTGATTGCTTTTGCTCTTCACAGCTCATAATACAATTGTCAAATTTGAGGTTGAGGCCAAAAAATAGAGGATATTTCAAGCTGCAAAAAGATGGGAGAATTGTTTATATTGTAGGTTTATTTTAAGGCCAAAGTTCAAACAGGAATGCAGATTTCTTATTAAGGTCACAATGGAAATTGGAATTGGGGATAGCCATTGATTGTTTCTTTTTTTCTTCTGAAATTGTGAAATTTTATAAGAATGATTAATGATTTTCAATTTCAGGCAGCAAAGACTTCAAGTAAAATATGCTAAAAACAGGACTTTGACTGAGGTCTTAAGCTGATTTTTTATCAATCTGGGCTGGGTGACTAGGATAGAATTCATGTCGGGATAGTGCCGGAGATGTCCATGTAGTCGGTTTCTTCATTGGATGCCTGTAACCTGCTAAACCTTGGAATTAGCTGCGGAATTCACAATTAGCTGCGGAATCAGGGTGCATTTCGCAGCTAATTTGCAGAATCTTATTAAAACAGGACACAGTGTTTTGAAGGTCACTACAAACCATAACCAGTCAATCTTGGACCGCTGAACCTATCAAAACAGTTGGATTTTTTTTTTTTTTGTGGGTTTGTTTATTGTAATATTTGTTTTGAATTTATATATACATATATATTTTTTTTCTGAATCAAATGAAATGATGAAGTTTATTTTGTCACCTTTTTTTTCTTTTTTTTTAACATAACAATTCTTTTTCTGATCCTCTAGATCACACAAAGTGCAGGAGAATAGCATACTCAAGAAATTATTAATTTTTTCTAGATGTAAGAAATAAGGTCTCCTAATTACACTTTCCCGGCAACAACGCCAAAATGTCTAGTCAATTTAGTGTCCTAAATTGCTTTACATAAATTATCAATCCGGGAATCGTAAACTGATGAAGTATGGTGCACCATATATGCTTAGTTAACCTTTTTTTTACTTCGTTGTTTTATAGTTTATGTTGTTTTTGGAGGTTTTGTTTCTTATGTTAGAATATAATTTCTAAAGAAAAGAGAAAATGAAACAAATCAAAACTTTGAACAGTTAGATTAATTTAAGCCGGCAAAATATTTAAGAAAAGAAAGCAAGAAAAATAAAACTGCTGCAATTTAAACTAAAGGCAAAAGTAAAAACAAATCAAGTCCCATTCATAACTTCACATATCGCCAATTTCGTTCTCAAGGAACTAAAAAGACTCAATGAGGCATGAATTTATGTAATGAGTATTCTACTAAGCAAAAAGCAAAGCCAATTACTTCATCTATAATCACAATATTTCGCCAATTAACTTCTAAAACGAGGTTAAGCTAAAGGCTCCGAAAATATCATCATATAGCACGAAAGAATTGACATGTAAACTATCTTAGTAAACAAATCCCATTCATAACTTCACATATCGCCAATTTCGTTCTTAAGGAACTAAAAAGACTCAATGAGACATGAACTTATGTAATGAGTATCTTAATAACCAAAAAGCAAAGCCAATTACTTCATCTATAATCACAATATTTCGCCAATTAACTTCTAAAACGGGGTTAAGCTAAAGGCTCCGGAAATATCATCATATAGCATGAAAGAACTGACATGTAAACTATCTAACTGCACACTAATGAAAAGCAAAGCCAATCATCTCACCTATAATCACAATATTTCGCCAATTAACTTCTAAAACGGTGTTAAGCTAAAGGCTCTGGAAATATCATCATATATCATGAGAGACTAATCTAATAAGCAAATACAAGAAACATGTAAAGAAAACTAATCTACAATCAACCGGTTGAACACACTTGCATGAATTAAAATTGCATGAATGGAAACTCTAATCTATCAAACTTGAAAGCAAGAAAATGACATTCTTGAATGAAATGAAAGCAAAACTTCAAAACAAAATCTACTCTACCTTATATTCCAATGTGCTCAATGACATCTACTTCACATCTCCTTTCATGTTGAGAACATCAAAGCTTTATTCAAATTCTTCAAAATTACAAAGTACAACAAATCTCTCCAAAGCTTTCCAAAGCTATGAAAGAAGAACTACAAGCTTCAATCTAAAGAGCTACCAAAAAGCTACAAGCTTAAGAACTAAGAAGCTAAACTAACAAATGAAGGAGAAAGATCTCCTATTTATACAAAAAGATGAAAGTCCATGAATCCATTAATGAGAGTCCATGAATCTCTCCCTCTACCTCTAGAGTCCGAATCAAAATAGGAACTGATAAGACACATGTCTTCTTAGAGTTTCAATACAATTAGGAGATGTGACACATATCCTCATGATCCCATGATTCTCTCCACTCAAATTCGAATTTGGCCTTAGGGTGCCACATAAAGGTCTTCTAGAAGCCTCCTTTTAACCTATACATGTTAACAATCTCAACCCACTTGTTAGGTATAAGTATTTGCACATTATTTTTTAATTTTTAACCACAAATTCACTTAAAAAGGCTTAGAATTAATAAAGTTTGGAAAAACATAAATGTGGCCCAATGATAATGAAAGTGGGATGAATGTGGTGACATAGTAGTGAAATAGAGGTGAAATGGAGGTGATATAATGGACATAATAGTGAAAGTGTAATGGAAATGAATGACATTTTCAAGACCCAACAACAACCACATGATCCTTCTTCTTCTTGCGTGGACACTGGCTCACATAGTGACCAGTTTTTGTGACATGCAAAGCACTTCACTTCGCTCATGTCTTTCACAAAAGCAGATCCCCCATTTCCCTTTACTTTACCTTTGCCCTTTCCAGTAAGAGCAAAATTCTCCTCATCATCCTTTTCATCATGCTGGCCTGTAATTTTGTAGCATCTCCTCCTATATCAAGTCATCTCACAATCTATTTCAACCGGGTAGATTTTCATGTGTGACAATCCCATCAACAAAGGCATCCCACTTCGGAGGAAAGCCACTCAAGGTTGATCTGACCATCTCTTCACTGTCAATTGTTTCCCCCATTGCTGCCAAATCATCTCTAATCTGAGTGATCTCGGTTAGGTATGATGTAACTGTGTTAGTTTCAAACATACTGGTGTTTCTCAGTTTCTCCTTCAACAACATCTTCCTTCTTCGGTTTGTACTTTGGTACAACTTGGTTAAGGATGTCTACATATCATAGGCATACTTTTTCCCCGTCACATGAGGTATAACACAATGTCTAATGGAGTCCAAGAATATTCTCTTAGCCTTCATGCTTATCCTCTAACTAAGTAGGATTTGTGGGAATTTGGACGACCTTCTCCACGATGTGCCACAACTCTTGCTCCTCAAATAGTAGAACAATCCGCTCTTTCCACGGGCTGAAATTTCATGCCCCGTCCAACCTGTCCTCGTAACATAACCTATTAGCCATATCTGTCAAACTGACCAACCACTGGTTTTCTCCCTCTGCACACTGCCCAGGCCCGTTGTCTGAGACTTTTCAAAAGTATAGTAGTGAATATATATATATATATAAATTTCTCATGGCTAACCAAAATGACTATACTCCCTTGCACCTCGCGAACTTGCTGCACAACTCGATCTTCAATGGATTTTTTTGCTACGTCCACCTGCATTGGTTATCGAATCTCCGTTGACACGATCCTATCGCACCTATGCTTGCACTTGTTGGTTGGCAACTTTAACTATCACTCGACAATCCTCGTCCCACAACCCAAACCGATGCCTTTAACCTTACAACCTAGTCACTTACGCTTATTCGCAATATTTTTGCCAAGCCCAACGAATATAGTCACAAATTGTTGTGATCGCCATTGACACCAACTACTTGGCTGGTCTCCTTGTTGTTCCAATGGAACAATGTCCCTCGACTAGCGACCTGTGGATTATTGCGGGGGTCTTGTGGCTGCCACCCTTGTCGACATCTCTCTGCTGTGCTATGGTCCTTCCGGCTAGCTCGACTGAGCTCAACTACAATCAAACGTTTGGCGACTGTGTGATGTATGGGCTTTGTTGTGGCCCTTTGGCCCCTCACCACTGCGCCCTTATCTTGGTTTGGACCTCCTCCCGCAAACCTTGCGCGACTGCCTGTTTGTCATGTAGTCCGCTTGTTTGCTAGTTGATTGATCTGGTTCGACCCTCGATCTTCCGCCTCGATCCTTCTTCCTCGTCAAACTTGACTGTTTGTTGTCGGGCTGTATCGGCTCTCGGCCTGGTCGATGGTTCCAGCAGTAGTGGTGGCTGTGGCCGCTGGTGGGATGTCAGCCACCCATGCCCACACCACCCTTTTTTATTTTGAAATAAGTCGGGCCCCTTTTATCACATTTTTTTTTTTTTTAATTTTTGTTTTTCCTCGACTAAATAAAGGCCCTTTAAAAAATATTTCCTCATTTTTTTGTTAAATTTATCGTTCATATGATCCCAACCATGCTAGCTCCGGTGATCCAATATGAACCCTCACTTATAATTCCGAGATTGATTTAGAGTTTGAGCTCTGATACCATGTTAGTATTTTAGAACCCAACACTTGGTTTCTGGTTCCCAACAATCAATAAGCGGAATGAATACACAGCTAGATTCCTAACTCATAAAAGATATAGCGGAAGCAAATATTACTTGATCTAAATTACACACACATACACAAATTTTTGCCCAATCACCAGTGCTTCATTAATAAATTAATCATGGAACTCACTTGGGCTCCCGTACCAGGGATAATGGCTCAGCTAAGAAAATACAATATTGATCACTAACTTCACTACACTCTCTTGGGCCCAACACACACTCACTGAGAAGCCTCTCTCAATCTTGTGCTATTGTTTTCTTAACACCTCACTTTAGGCTCAATTTATAACTTTCCTAAGATAAGATTGACGACCAAAATTAGCTTGTCAAGTTAGCTGAAGATAAATGACTTTACTTTAGTTAACCATCCTATCTTTAATTTTCTCTACTTCAACTCAAGTACAAGTCATAAATTTAGCTTGCCTTACATGCACATCACATCAACATGCGTGCAACTCACTTGCACACTCTGCATGTCGAATGCAAGTGCCTAACGATGCAAATCAAAGTCTTTCTAGTCAAGATACAAGACTAGAAGTACCTTTCGAGCTATAAAGTTCAACACTTTAATACTTGAAGAATGAGGTGAAATAACCTAAGGGACACACCCATTCATATGCTAGGTTGACATGACTTTCCTGGGTCGACTTGTCACTTCAAAAATTAAAATTTTCATAATCCTTCTAGGCCTACTTGAAAACCATTTAGCCGTATGAGAATACCTCCTGATGCTACACAAAAAATCAACACACCCTCTTTGTGAGGGAGGTACTCCCCTTTGTTGAAAACAAATTTCCCCTTCGTTGAAATTTCTCCTCCACAAGAAAAGTTCACAAGCTTGCTACATTGATGTAGTGTCTCCTCACATGCACATCTATAGATATAGATCAGTCCATCTTGGAGCAGGTTTACCCCTGGCCCAATCAGCGTGGCCCAACCTGTTGATTTTTGTGTAGCATCAAGAGTTATTCCCGCATGCCAAAAGTCCTCCCAAGTCGGCCAAGGAAAATTGTGAAAATAAAATAAAAATTTGTATTTTTTTGAGCTTTATGTATGCCCCAAATGGTCATGTTGGCCCCACCATGAAGGGGTGTGACTTTTGGTCAAAACTCACCCATTTGACAAATATAAAAACAAAAGTTGACCTCCTCATTTGAACCAATTCAGAGTAATACATATCTCTTCTATTTCTGATCTACTCGCGTGAAGTCAAGAGGAGGAGATCTGAAGTTTAGCCGAAGCGTAGATGACTACATTTGACCGAGTTTTGACCTATTGACTTATACTGAGCATGAGGTTAACTTTGATCAAGATTCTGTCCATGTTTGACCGCAGAGAATTCAGAATTTGACTGCAAAATTAAACAATAGTTAACCGCAGTTAATCGAAGTTGACCGAAGGCTTATTGACCACAGATTCTAGCTTGGCCTCAGGTCAAATTTTTGATTTTTGACTAGCGTTGACCAATGTTGAAATTTCTGTTCTTTGGAGGGTTGACCAACATTGACTAGATGGTATTTGACCAAGTTTGATTGGTATCTTGGACTTGGATTTGTGACGCAAATTTCTAGAATATTCTTGGAATTGTAAATATTGCTGAAGAACAAATTTCTCCTAGAAGAAAAGTTGTTGGGTTTTCTTAGGATAAATTTGCTATCTCTATTGTGCTTGGCTGTCTCTTTATGATCCTACTGTTTTCATTGCATTACTGATGAGATTTTCTGTGTATAATTGCTCAATGATATAAGTGACATAAGATAAATTGATTGGAAATTATTAGGAAGTAATTATCGGATTAGAAAATTAATTTCTACTATTCATTCTTGTAGAAAATTCAACATAGCCAAATCGGCATGGCTTCTCAGATAAATGTGTCCATCTCCCTTGATCAAATTAGCATAACCTAGCCAAATTAGCTTGGCTTCTGAGGAGGTCTACCCCTAGGCCATTCACCTCTGGCCAAATCTTCATGGCCTGGCCAAATCAACATGGCTCCTTAGGTGAATGTATCATTCTTCCCTTGGTCAAGTCAACATGACCCTATGGATTCCAAATCAACATGGCTCCAATGGAAGAATGTATGCCCTATGCTGCAGTTGCCATGGGCCATTCACCCCTAGCCAAATTAGCATGGCCTCATGGGTAAATGTAAGAATCTCCCCTAGTCAAATCAACATTACTTTAGCCAAATCATCATGGTTGTATGGGAGAAAGTCTGCACTAATCTTGCAAGCGTCAACACTCCGGGCCATTCGCCCCTAGCCAAATCAGCATGGCCCAATGTGTGAATGTATCATTCTCCCCTAGTCAAATCGGCATGACCCCATGGGAGAATGTCTGCCATATTCTGCAAGCCACAAGAACGTCAAAACTCCCTCTCAATGAGGGAGACATTCTACATCACGCCAAGCTTGTCCCTGAAGTATACAAACTTTGCTCTAGATAAAGGCTTGGTGAGAATGTCTCCAATCTGTGCGTTTATGGAGCTTCATTGCTCCCTTTTGCACCATGTGCAACTATACCACGCATGTACCTCAACACATGCTTTGCTGCATGCCTCGACTCAACCATAAATTGACTAGCTTCCTTCACTCGATCCAACACCACAATTGCTTTTTGGTCACCCTCAGTGGGTGCTCCCTTTGACATTGAAGCAGATGCCCTTGTGGCAATCTTGGCTACTCCCTTTGTCACGGAAGCAAATTCTCTTGTCATCGTTGCTCCCTTTGTCATTGAAGCATACCCAACTGTCTGGCATGGTCCCCTCATAGAAGGTAAACTGCTCCTAGAGACCTCTCGTCTCTAAGCATCTAGTTTGACAATCTCAACCCAAGACATCCTCTTGGAACGCTGCTCTTTCCACTCCACCTAATTGTTTGCTTCCTCTGAACTCAAAGTTCTTCCGGCCATCTAGCACAACCTTGGACATCCTAACAATTTGTACAATCCTCCCTCTCGAACACCATTTACTCTATGATTTCCCCTCTCAAACCCTATGTCTTCCAACTATTGTACCACATCGTAATGATCAAAAGTCATATACACAACGGAAATATTTAAAATACTTCGAAGACAAAGACATCCATTGTAGGACAATAATTGTAAACTGTACATTATAAAAGAATGAATTTAGGATGATTACAAATGAAAATGAGGGTCCTGTATATATAGCCAAGTAAGTACCCTTTCACGAACAAGCATGTCTGTAAAGACATGCCTCTTTGTTTAACTAGTCATTATTTAATTACATATTATTATGATTATTATTTATTATCTTTTTTTATATTTATATTTATTATTATTGCTATATGAATTATATTCATAACATTTCCTTCCCCTTCAAAAAGCTTTGTCCTCAAAGCTTGTTGATGAAAGGACTTGATATCTTTTTTTGCTACGGATGTCTTCACGTCTCGGGATAGTCATCTTTGTCAATAGAAGTTGATACAATCCTTGGAGTGACATATAAAATTGTCACACGGAGGAAGGATTTGACCATACTAAATTAACCTTCTGTGGAATCTTCTGATCATTGGAAATTTGTGATGAATAGTTATCATAAGACTGGATTTTACAAACTTCAGTGTTCTTTGGTACATACATTTGTTTCTTGTGTTTTGAATGATATTGGTACGTAGATTGATTGGAAAGTCTGCTCTTGTGATTCGGATGTCGATAAATAGTTCTTCTGGTTGGACTTTCCTTTATCATTTTGGCAGCTTCCTGATTTCCTTCAGGTCTTGCCATTGTTGAGCTGTCATCATTATTTGGAATTTCCATTGTTTGAACTGCAACATTTGCATAAGTTTTAACTTTCTTTGGTTTCTCATCTTCTTGAGTTATGATATTGATGGAATTGTTATTTGTTCTTTTATTTTCAACTTGAACTATCACATCTGACGACTTCGATACTTCCTTTATGAGAAATTCTTCTAATTTGTTGTTTAATGTTTTCTTATCACTTTCAAGTTTCTGAATTTGAGTGAGTAAACTTTGATTATGATTTTTGAGACGTAAGAGTTCTTCATTTTCAAAGTCAACTTTATTTAGGCATTCAAGCTTCTCATCTTTTAAACACTTGATTTGTTCTAATAATTTTTTATTAAGGTTCTTTAAATGTAAATTTTCCTCTTCCTTCTCTGATAAAATTTCGTTGAGCTTCTCGTCAAGACTTTTTTTTCTTGTTCTAACTTTTGCTTCTTAGTTTTACACTTTTTGACTTGTGCAAGTAGTTTCTAGATATGATCTTTTAAACGAGAATTTTCTTCGTTTTTATTAATTATGGCTTCATCAAGCTCTTTTTGCTTCTCAGATATTGAGTTTTGATTCTTTAAGGTATTAATTTCGTAACATATTTAAAGTCTTCTGATGAGGACATTATCGATTTTGACTTCATTGCCATGTCTCAAAATGTGATCATCTTCCCCTTATAAGGAAACATCAAAATTTGTTTCTCTATGTTTAACATGAATGCACCCAAATCCTTAAACCAAGGTTGACCGAGAATGATGTCAATCTTTCTATTATCCATAGTTACAACACGAAATTGAGATATGTACTCATAATGATCTATTGTCACTTGTAAATCACTAATTTTATACTCTTTTTGGCCAAAAATATTTTTCCTTTCACCAATGTTTGGCTCTAGAATTAATAGCTGATTGGCCAAATTAATATTGATGTAATTTTCTTGGTTGCTTGTGCTGATAGCGATATTAATTTTTCTTCCTTGGATACTTCCTTTTAATGTAATTAAACTGTGATCCATAACTGAAAGACCTTGGTAGGAAAATTGTCCTTCCCTTGTCATTTTCGAATTAGGCTCCCTTTGCTTGTTGATAATTTTTCGTTAGCGACACTGATATGTTCTTCCTACCTTCTCTTTTTTTAAATGTGAACCTTCTCCTTTCTTATTCTTCTTCTCTTTTTTTTATAATTAAATTAAATTTAATTAATTAAATAATTTTTTTTAATTAATTAAATTAATATATATATATATATATATTAAATAATTAAAATAATTTAATTATGTATTAATGTTATTATATTTATCTGTTATATAATAATGTTATGAAATGATAAAACGTGACTAATGGTTATATGGTGGGACACAATGATTGACGATCGACGTATTCGTGGACCAGGGGACACAACGACCGATTGAAATCGCTGCAGACTTGACAATCAACTGAATGTCGGATGTCGGGATGGCAATGTGGAGGGAACTACAACGTGAAGGGAGTCGATGCAGTGGGGAAGGCTGTGGGTGGTAGTTTGTTGACACGAGGAGTGGACGTAGGGGTCAACGCAGCGGGGGATAGGACGGAGACACAATAGGAAGTTGCGGGGGAGACATAATGACGAATGAAGGGAGTCGATGCAATGGCGAATAACAACGCCAAACAGAGGATCGACAGGGCTGATGACAGGCAGGGTGGCGTGGGGGTTTTTGCCAGGCGAGAAGATGGCGAAGGGAAAACTTAATGACGACGAAGGGAGTACGAGGGATAGGGATGTCAGAAGATTGAAGGAATGTGGTCGAAAGAGATGGGTGGAAGACAACGCAAGTGCATTGACAGCGGGCCGAACGGTGGGTGATGGAATAGTGGGGAACGATGGAGAACGATGGAGAACGACGTTGACAATAGGTGAATTGGTGGTTGTTGGGAGAGACTAGTGGGATTGGTAGTGTTGGTGGTTGATCGACAGCGAGAGAGGTCACTGTTCGACAAGCATTCGACATGAGCTGTGGACAATGAGATGACAACAGTCGTGCGACATAGCAACCACAAGGGTACGCGATGTGGTCGTGTTGGAGCTGCAAAACGATAGTTGTCTTGGGGCTTAGCCAAGACTGCGACTCCTTTATTTTTTTCTTTGTTGTGATGGATTTGTTGAAGGCTATTGTGGGTGCAACCACGACCGTTGAATGTCGGCGGGAGGGCTTATGGCAATGGTAATTGTGGCTTCGTGTTGCGACTGGTATTGACAAGGTAATATTTATTTATTTATTTATTTTTTAATAATTTATTTTTTTGTTTAAATTTTGTTTTTATTGATTGTTTTTTTCTCTCTATATATATGATTTATGATTATATATATCAGTGTTGTGAAAATCGCGATTTAATGAAAAAATTGCGATTTTTTCAGCTTGCCAATCAAATCGCGATTTTTATACGAAAAAATCGCCTACTTTTTTTTTTGCCGATTTTTACTGAAAAAATCGTGCGGGGTCGGGGCAACACGATTTTATAATTTTTTTTGGTTTTTCAGTTGCTCATTTGGACAGTGGCGCGCGCGATCTTATATATTAGTTTTTTTATCATATTTATGTGTCAATGTATTTATTTTATGTTATAGATGGTTTAGATATTAAAAAAATTGAAAAAAAATGAGAAAAATGAATATTTTTGTACCAAACCTTTTTTTCCCGATTTTTTCGATTTTTTCCGATTCGTTCCCCGCGCCGATTTAATCCCGATCGCGCTTTTCACAACACTGATATATATATATATATATATATATATATATATTTCTTTTTTAATTTAAATATAATATTTTTTCTTTTTATATTGACCCCCTTCTTTTTTTTATTTTTATTTTTTTGAATCATTCCATTTTTTTTTTGGTCAATGGCCAAAGGCTTGATGTCGAACTCGTAGATCGGAGAAACTCCTACTTCGTAGCAAGATGCTTGAATATCAACGACAACAATGTTGATGGAGTTTGATGGCCAAAAGCCGGGATCAGATGTGGCTCTAATACCAATGTAATGACCAAAAGTCGTATACGCAACGGAAATATTTAAAATATTTCGAAGACAAAGATTTCCATTGTAAGACAGTAATCGTAAATTGTATATCTTATAAAAGAATGAATGTAGAATGATTATAAATGAAAATGATGGTCCTATATATATAGCCAGGTAAGTACCCTTTCACGAACAAACATGTTTGTAGAGACACGCCTCTTTGTTTAACTAATTATTATTTAATTACATATTATTATGATTATTATTTATTATCTATTTTTATATTTATATTTATTATTATTTCTATATGAATTATATTCATAACACACACAAGCATAAAGACTTCGAGACGAATACATCAATAAAGGCCTCAACTCCCTTTGGCTCTAGAATAACTTCCTTTTGAAGTCTTCCATTATGAGACTTGGAAACTTTTGGCAACAGATAAAAAAATCTTGTCAAGTTGTTGAACACTTGTCTCTTAGGCTGACTTTAGTGGCTGCTTGTCAGGCGGAAAGAGTCGATAGTGCGGACACAACCAACCTCCCTAGGAGTCTAAGACTCTCTAGTGACAAACAAGACAAACAAGAGCAATCCTTCTCTAAACATGCATTTACTATATGGGAAATCAAGTGTTTAGATCCTACTTGTAATCCAACGCTGTTGTAGCAGTCCAGCTCCGCTGATCCGGATGAGCTCCTCCTTCACTTTGAAACCTGCATACACTAACAATCAAACGATTAAATAGCACTTGATAATCTCATAGAATAAAACATATTTAACACATAGACCAAGGAGTACATGGAACAACTCATAAATAACAAGTTATTGAGAAGAATGGACTCATTTGCATTAATAGGTAACAAAAGGAACAAATACAACCTGAGCCTTGGTGTTGTGCAAGTCCCTCCCAGGGTCTATCAAGAGTTCTCCTTTACTTTGACAAAGCTCACCCACTTCCAAATAGAACAAGCAAATATGGCAATCTCTCCTCACAAGCTTCTAAATGGGAGTCCTAATTCCTGCAGCATTTACCCTTAGAAATGTATAGCTTCCAACCTCCCCTCCTTCTGGCCCAATGCCTGTATTTATAGTGCTCAAGAGGAGGTTAATCAGGTCCACCATCAATGGGATAATCCCCTCTTTGGATGGGATAGCTCCCTTATTGATGGGATAAGTTCCTCTTTGGTAGGAGTGCATGAACCATCTGGAGGCGCTCAATACACGTCGAACAACCTTCTAGAATGCTCTAGAAATGACCACAAGTAACTTTTTAAAGATGAAGCTTGCGCATTTTAACCTTTACAGGGGGACGCACCTGCCCCTTTACATACAGAGCGTCCAAGGACGCAGCTTTTGTGAACATTGGGTGCATACTCGCAGGTAAGGTTGAGAGAACCTGCGTACCCAGAGATAAATACATTTATAAAGACTTTCTCTCTTTTTGGAGTTTGACATGGAGAGCAGAGGCTTAAGACTTGCCCAGGAGGATAGCATGACTGTTGATAGAGCCATACTAACTGTACATAGCCATGGTGACATTTTTTAGTGTAACAGATTGCCCCCTAAAGTGCGAAGTCTGTAGTAGATTAGGGTTTTGTAAATCTAGGAAGGGTGAAGCGCTTTATCATTTCAAGGATTATCTCGTGGAGAGCCTGGTCAGAACCTGCAATTTTCAACACAAAATACATGTATAAGATTATATCATCACTGAGGTAGGCATTCCCATACTCAGATCAAAACTTTAACTAACTGACTAACTACTCTGATACAGGAATGATCTTGCAGTACATCATAATCATAGACTTTTGTAGACACAGTATGGGCGCAGCCATCTGTTTATGATTAGTCTACTTAGATAATGAATACAAAACTCCTCGCAGCCTAGATGGTGGAAACTAGATCCAGGGTCTTCATTTCTGCTTCCCGAATTGGTACGATTCTAGCCATGCAAATAAATGAGTTGATGTCGAACATGGTAGAAACCACTCGATTACCAGTCGATGATGTAAACTGTTAACAAGTGTGAGAGAGACCACCAGTAATGTCAATGGTTCTCAAAGTACCCAGTACAATCCATGAGATGTGAATGAATGAGTTGATGTCGAACATTTCACGGAATCCTTCGATCGAAAGTCAATGATGTAAACTGACGTCAAAGGCGAGAAACCTGCCATTGATGCATGCAGACTTCAAGGCACTGATGATTTCTAAGTCATCTCTCTAGATAATGTGCTGATGTCGATAGAAAGCGACCCGTTGCAGGCAAGCCCACAACACGAAATCATTGTTCAAGTTGAAGAAATGTTGCTGTAAGGACTGACTCAGGGATGGTCAAATGGGTGACAAGTATTTTGCAGATGAAAGTTTTGCTTGCAGACCTCTTGAACACATAACGACACAACAGATGGCTTGGTGACGAATGACTCAAAGTTAATCCCCGGAACCCGGCTGAAGACTTTCAATGTGGTTTGATCAACTATGAGGTAAAAGATTTCCCAACCCAGGGGAATGAAAAGTGTCGTGTTCAAGAGTGGTAATAAAGTTTCTTCTGAGACAAAGGATAACAAATAGGCTCATTCTTCTCTCTTTTCCCCCACCATTTTTGGCAAGTACCTCTTTATTTTTAACAAGCTTGAGGAGGATAACATATGCTTGATTATAAGCTCATCCTTCGGATGAGTCCAACCTAGTTTTGATTCGAACCCTAGGAAGGAGTGGTTCGTTCCTGTTTGTAATTGAACAGGTCCTTTACTGTGAAATTTTAACGAGCCCAGTATAGGAGAAACTCGACGTTTTTCAATTTTAGAGAGTCTGAAAAACTTAAGAAGACTCCAAGTTGAACTTTTTCGTAGATTTGTGTCCCTGAAGCCTGAAAAAGTATAAAATAATACCTGGGGGAACCGCTTGATCTTGCGACCAAGGAGTACTTTCATAATTAGTGCCACTGACCTGAAAAGTAAAAAGCGATCAAGGACACATCGTTTTATTTCCAGTATCGAGTTTGAAACGACAAAAACCCGGCAACCTTTTCCTGTTTTTACGGTCAGAAAAGGGCTATAAGGGGACCGTTTTTTAATTCCGTTTTAACGAGTGTAAAAGAAACGCTCGGCAATCTTTTCATATTTTAGGAGTCAGAAAAGGGCTTAGAAGATGACTCTAAGGTTTCACTTTTTCGTAAATTTTAACGAGTTCGAAAAAATGATAAAAATGCACTCATGGTTTTCACTTTTTCGGAAGTTTTAATGAGTTCGAAAAAATGATAAAAATGTACTCATATGGCCGACTTTCAATTTAATTTACGAGCAGGAAAAGACGGAAAGAACTCGGCATTTTCATTTGTTTTACGAGAATGAAAGATAGCAAAATAATCTCGGTATTTTCATGAGTTTAACGAGTCTTGAAAATAACTGAAATTGACTCGAGATAGGTTTCATTTTTACAAAAGCTTGAAACAGAGAAAAACTATGCTTCAAAGTAGTTTCATTTTTACACAAGCTTGAAACAGAGAAAAAACTGTGCTTGATGCCCCCTAAGCGTAACTGTTAGAATGCATGCCCCCCCAGCTTCATTTCATTCAACTAAGTACACTGCTGGTAATTATTAGCTAGATGGAATGAAGGTTCAGTGACGAGATCATTTGAAAGACCCGACCTAAAACTGTAAGAAAAAACTAAAATAACTAACCTTAATATACAACTTAATATTTATGAGATCTAGTCAAACTCTCGACTCAATTAGAGGAGGATTTGTTTCATTTTTTAACGAGCTTGACACAGGAAAAGAACTATGCTCGGATTCGGTTTCATGTTTATGCAAGCTTGAAACGAAAAACTATGCTTGTTATAAGTTCACATGCCCCTAGCATAATCACGCAAAACGAGGTACATGCCCCCCAAGCTTCATTGCATTCAATGAGGAGGATGGAATGAAGCTTTACTTTCAAGATCTTGGAAAGACTTGTGGGAGCTGTTTCATTTTTTAGTGAGGTTGACACAGGAAAAGAACTATCCTCAAAACCCTTGTTTCATTTTTTAAACGAGCTTGACACAAGATAAGGAACTATGCTCATAACTACTCTCTACAATCTACCTAACAAAAACTCTACTCTAAAAACCTTGATTCATTTTTTAACGAGCTTGACACAAGACAAGGAACTATGCTCTAAAACCCTTGATTCATTTTTTAACGAGCTTGACACAAGACAAGGAACTTTGCTCGTGACTACTCTCTAAAATCTACCTATTTAACCTATCCTTGTTTCATTTTTTAACGAGCTTGACACAAGATAAGGAACTATGCTCAAAAAGTTCGCATGCCCCCAGCACAATGACGCAAATCAAGGAACATGCCCCCCAAGCTTCATTTCATTCAACCAGTTGGATGGAATGAAGCTTTACTTTCAAGATCTTGTAAAGATTCGACTTGAAAAGGGAGTTGTTTCATTTTTTAACGAGGTTGACACAAGAAAAGAACTGTCCTCTTACACACTGATTCATTTTTTAACGAGGTTGACACAGTAAAAGGAACTTTCCTCCCAATTCCTTGTTTCATTTTTTAATGAGCTTGACACAAGACAAGGAACTATGCTCATGACTTCCAGTTTCATGTTTTAATGAGGTTGAGACTAGAAGAAACTATCCTCACACCATTGATCATGGCTTCCAACTGGAAGAAAGACATGTCAATTGACACACCTTGATCATGGCTTCCAAGAGGTCTTCATCAGAAGGAAGAATAGTTCTCTGGAAGGAACACATGTCAAGGGACTCGAAAGGGATAAGAACATCGTGTTCAAGTAATCCCCTAGAGTTTTCCATGTCAATTACCGGATCTAAATCAAAGGAAGATGAGCAAACAGTGAGAGGCTCACTTACATGGGACCAGTTGCCACATAATTGACCCGTGGCAGGGTGGATACCACTTTAGAATCAGGAACATTTAGGGGTGTCATATTATTGGTAGTTGAAACAAGACTAGGGAACGAAAGCTGGTCTACCGTCACAATACTGCCATTGTGAGGGAAAGACATCACGCGAAAGAGTGTCGATACGACAGCTTTCATTGCATAAACATAGTCTCGCCCAAGGAGTAAATTGAAATCCAAGGGACCTCGAACAACCATAAGATCAATACAGACAGTTTTACCTTCCAAGGTAATAGAAAACTTAGGAAGGATCCCTAAAGGTTCACTAATGGTTCTGTTAAAAGCTTTCAGATTCTGCGTAATAGGCGCAAGCTGAGGAGAACCCAAAGTTTTCCAAACAGTTGAGGATAAAATACTGACAGAAGCACCTTCATCTACCTGAGTACGATGTATGTCCCTACCACCAGCCTTGACAATGATTTGGAAAGGGATGGAGGAAGGAAGACGAGGTTCTGTCAGTCTATTCCAATCAAAGGAAAAGACCTCAGTGCTTGGAGGGGGTTCTGTAGAAATAGGTGAAATGCCCCCCGGCATAGAAGAATCTGATGTAACAAGAAGAACCTGAGCGGTATGAAGTTCACTCTCTAAAGGGAAAGTGGGATCGACCGAATGTGAAATTGAATCGACCACTTGATCAACTAATTGATCATCAACCTGAGTGACATGAGTTTCACTCTCCAATGGAAGAGTGTGATTGACCGTACTTGAATTTTGATCAATCACTCCGTCAGTTGACGGTAGGTTGGGAGAAAGTTTACGGTAACCAGTTGGAAATTCTTGCTGTGGAAAAGTAAGGTTTTCCAACAATGTTGAGGCTTCATCCATGTGAGGGCAAATGTGAGTTTGATGACTCCCTTTGCATAACTTACAAGGAAACCTAACTTTACCCTTTTTCCCAGGAACCTGACTATCACTGGTTGATGGAACAACGGAAAGTTGATGAGATTTTTCTGACCATACTTCCAAGACCTTTGGAATACCAGGACAATTGACAAGGAAGTGGTCACCCTTACAAAGTCTGCAAGGGTATTTGGGTTTACGATGCATGTCGGAATTTTGCTCAACACCACTAACACTTACAGTCGTGGTTGGCTGGTTGACTTCTTTCTTATCTTGCTTCTTCTTCTTCTTTTTCTTCTTCCCTTTCTTCTTCTTCTTAGCCTCCTGGTTACTAGCATCAAGGATTTTACTAGGCGAAGAGGGAGAAATGGAGGAAGAAAAATTAGGCGAAGAAGGTAAAGGGTCAACAGAAGGTTGGTGATGTTGAGATGGTGAACTCTGTTGAGGTGAAGCATCCGGTTGAGGTGGAACAATTGGAGTACTTTGGGCCAACGAAGTTGAAAATAACCATATCGGTAAACCTATTGTAAATCCAGGTAATGACAAAGTAGCCATATACGGAGGACCAACATTTCCAAAGTAAGGAAAAGTACTAGCATTCTCGTTAGGAGGGGTTCCTAGGTTGGTAAATTGCGGAGCATTTGCCATTATATTCAACTTCAGTGAATTTTATTAACAATTTTTAAAACTAAAATTAACAATTCACAATTCACACCTAACAATTAAAATTCACAATTCACGCGCTATCAAATCTAGGAGTCAAACCACACACAAACAGTAGCCTTCCGGACCGAAAACACTAGTTGGTGATGAAGCCCAACATCGCAGAATTCAGTACAGAAGTGGCGGGTGGAACAGTTACCCCGGAAACCTGCTTAATGAATAGACTGGACCAAGTTCCTCCACTTTAACCGTCTCGAGTGAAGTGAACCCCCCAGAAAATCCAAGTGAGTCTAGCCGATGTCTGCTCCAGGTACAGTGGGATCTTCCCTCCACCGTCACCTTGGGTAGAACCCTAAAGATAATGGTCACTAAGGTCACCAACAGCAACAAATACACCTGGGGGAACAGTCTACGACCCGATAGCACGCAAGGGCAGAGTAACAAGCTCAATCCCCTTGCCGGCTCCTTGACAATAATCCAAGGTTTACCGACAAGTGACCCCAGGCTCCTCGACAATAATCCGAGGTTTACCGTTTGTAGTACGTGCGTATCTGGCGTCTTTCCCAATGAAGGAGGATTGATCCCCTCACTGGTTCGGACACGGTCTCGTGCTTCTCCTTTAAGAGGAGCTTTCCCAGAGCATAAATGTAACAGTTGGATTTATCCTACCACAAGATGAGCTACTTGTTTGGTTTTGCTGTCTTGGAGAGTTAATTACTCTCCTACTCCAAGACACTAGCCTAAGCTATGTTGGTGTATCAGAGTCCTAGAAATGTAAAAATTACTAGATGAATTTTAATTAAGCGCTGTGTTATTAAGGCTGTTATTACTCAAATGGGTAAATGGATATGAAACCAATGGTGTTATGACCCGACTCAACTGAATGCAATCGAATATGATAATGTAATCCTTTCAATTCGAAGAATCCTAACTAGAGTAAGGAGAGAGTTTCCATTCACTTCCAACAATGCATAAAATTGATCACTAAGAGAAAATTTAACAAATTCTCTAATGCACTAATTTCATCAAGAAAAACTAATGCAAATCAATTCCAAACCAATTTTTATTTTTATTTTTTATTTTGTGTAAATTCAAATCAAAGAAAACTGATCTAAATCTACGATTGATTTTTCAGAATGTAAACTATGCAATTGTAATCTATGCACAATTCATTTGAAAAGTATGCAAATGTAATCTATGCACATTTTTCATTCATATTCTGAAAATGAGAATTCTAATTATGCAAACGTGATCTATGCAAGAGAATTCTCAAACACAGGACGATTCTAATGTAATCTAAGAACCAA
This sequence comes from Pinus tabuliformis, assembly GCA_031772625.1. Classification (NCBI taxonomy): domain Eukaryota; kingdom Viridiplantae; phylum Streptophyta; class Pinopsida; order Pinales; family Pinaceae; genus Pinus; species Pinus tabuliformis. The sequence goes on along the minus strand of CM062814.1, from coordinate 691,277,786 downwards.
TCAAGTGCAAGTCGAGAAAATTGGGCGAGAGTTCCAAAGATCAAAAATAAAAACACTCAAAGGCGATTAACACTCATACACAATTTTTTGCAAAAACAAAAGCAAAAAGATGCAAAATTGTGAAAGGACTGAGAGAAACCTCCAAGTAATGACCAAAGGAAAACAAATCAAGAATTTCTCAAAAAAGAGACTCAAAACACCCAATTGATGAAAGCTTAGAGTAGGAATGCTAATGAAACAAGCTTAGGTGAAGATCTTTGACAGTAAACTGATGGATCTGGGCAGTAAAACAAAGTAAAAGCAAAATCTAAGAGAAAAAATGCAAAAAATGGAATTTTCTTAAATTTTAGCAGGGGACGCAGGCAACCCGTTAAGACAGGTGCGGGCCCGCTCTGTGCACACAGCGACAGTGCGTCCAGAGACGCACTGTGCAATATTCAGAGGGTGCGTCCTACTGGAAAATTCAAGAAAAACTAAATGAATCTAACCCTAAACTAACCAACCCAAAAACAAAGTCACAGAGCCAAAAACCAGAAAATAAATGACTTTTCTCAGAGCAAAGTTACATACAAAGGAAAAGACTTTCACATCAATGGAATCCCCAGTGGAGTCGCCAATTTGTCAGGCGGAAAGAGTCGATAGTGCGGACACAACCAACCTCCCTAGGAGTCTAAGACTCTCTAGTGACAAACAAGACAAACAAGAGCAATCCTTCTCTAAACATGCATTTACTATATGGGAAGTCAAGTGTTTAGATCCTACCTGTAATCCAACGCTCTTGTAGCAGTCCAGCTCCGCTGATCCGGATGAGCTCCTCCTTCACTTTGAAACCTGCATACACTAACAATCAAACGATTAAATAGCACTTGATAATCTCATAGAATAAAACATATTTAACACATAGACCAAGGAGTACATGAAACAACTCATAAATAACAAGTTATTGAGAAGAATGGGCTCATTTGCATTAATAGGTAACAAAAGGAACAAATACAACCTGAGCCTTGGTGTTGTGCAAGTCCCTCCCAGGGTCCATCAAGAGTTCTCCTTTACTTTGACAAAGCTCACCCACTTCCAAATAGAACAAGCAAAGATGGCAATCTCTCCTCACAAGCTTCTAAATGGGAGTCCTAATTCCTGCAGCATTTACCCTTAGAAATGTATAGCTTCCAACCTCCCCTCTTTTTGGCCCAATGCCTGTATTTATAGTGCTCAAGAGGAGGTTAATCAGGTCCACCATCAATGGGATAATCCCCTCTTTGGATGGGATAGCTCCCTTATTGATGGGATAAGTTCCTCTTTGGTAGGAGTGCATGAACCATCTGGAGGCGCTCAATACACGTCGAACAACCTTCTAGAATGCTCTAGAAATGACCACAAGTAACTTTTTAAAGATGAAACTTGCGCATTTTAACCTTTACAGGGGGACGCACCTGCCCCTTTACATACAGAGCGTCCAAGGATGCAGCTTTTGTGAACATTGGGTGCATACCCGCAGGTAAGGTTGAGAGAACCTGCGTACCCAGAGATAAATACATTTATAAAGACTTTCTCTTTTTTTGGAGTTTGACATGGAGAGCAGAGGCTTAAGACTTGCCCAGGAGGATAGCATGACTGTTGATAGAGCCATACTAACTGTACATAGCCATGGTGACATTTTTTAGTGTAACACTGCTCTTTCAAGAAAGCTCTAATACCATGTTGAATTTTCTACAAGATGTATAGTAGAAGCCAATTTTCTGATCTGATAATTACTACCTAATGATTTTTAACAATTTATCTCATGCCATTGATATCATTTAGCAATTTGTTAGGTCCCTATACTACTAGTGTAACCCCTTATTGTTATTAGTGCAACCCCCTTATTATATTGTTTTGCCCATGTAGTCCCTGTATTGTTATTATTGTGCCCCATAGAGGCCCACTATTGTTATTTTTGTGCCCTTACATTATTATTGTTATGTCGGCTCTGATTATATTATGACCCCTTAGACTCTTATATATAGAAAGGAGGTCTTGTCATTTGTATCATCCAAGAATTGTTCATTTGTGTAATGTAAAGGAGGTTGCCCCTTCGAAGAGGCTTATTTATAAGGCGTTGATCTATCTTTTCTATCTTTTTGTGAGTTGGTTTCATAACATTTGGTATTAGAGGTTTGGATTCTAGGGTTTCGCTGCTCCAAACAGGTCATCGTGAAATTTTCGCTATAACGTTTTGTCTGCGACGTTTCAGAAGCGAAAAAAACCCCATTTGAGACGAAATTGCGCTGAACCTCGGGTCCGAATTTCAGATCTTTTCTCTCTATATTTTCGGAGATATGATCTGAGACAGTTAGGGTTTTAGTAAGCTCCAAAATTTCATCTAAAACATGTCATCGTGGAATTTTCTCTATACCGTTTTTGCTACAAAGTTTTAGAAGCTAAAAAGAAAACCCATTTGAGAAGAAATCGGTCTGAATCTCGGGTCCGAATTTCAGATCTTGGCTCGCTATATTTTCGGATATATGATCTGAGGAAGTTAGGGTTTTTGCAGACTCCTGAATTACATCCTAAACAAGTGACCTTGGGAAAATCGTCATAACTTTCTCTTTGAGCATCAGATTGAAATTTTGTAAGAAGTTATAGAAAGAGGACGGACTGTATTTTGTTTGGGTATAATTTTCAGAACCTAAGGTTGAAATAGTGACACGTGGCATGTCGTACAAGTTCACTCTATTGAACTAGTCTATAATTAGGTCATCGCGGGATATTGGGAATAAATCTTTCTTCAGGAATCCAATTGTGATCAGACTTGTGGAGTTAGAAAGAGGACTCAGAGGGCTATTACAGGCCGAAATTTTAGAACTTAAAGATCCGAAATTACAGAGTTAAAGTCGTTTCAAGATCAAGCTCCTAAAATCAAGAAAAAGCGAGATGAGGAAGTTTGATGGCAAGGATCTGGTAAATTGGATACTACAAATGGAAAAATATTTTGATCTACATGGTGTACCACTGTTACAAAAGGTACGTATTGCATCTAATTATTTAGAACCGGATCAAATTTTATGGTATAAAGGGTTTTGTTCTCGTAAACCACTTGTTATATGGTCAATTTTCACGTAGGAAATGATAGCACATTATGAGGATACAAAGAGCAACACCTTCTTTAGCCTATTGATAAATCTCAAACAAAAGTGTTCAATGGCAGAGAACATTGAGGACTTTCAAAAATTGAATATAAGGGAAAATGATATTCCAGAGAAGCAGAGGATTGATGTCTCCATAGGGACTTTAAAGGATAACATTCAACATAAGGTTCTTCATTGGGAATCTGATTCATTGGACAGGGAAAGAAAAGTGGAAAGCAAAATTATGGCAACAAGGAAGTCTACCCCTCAAAACTATAAAAATGGAAGTATTATTTCTCCTATCCTTCCACAACCTTCAAGGTTGACACCACAACAATTGGAAGAAAAAAGTGCACAAGGGCTTTGTTACAATTGTGATAAAAATACATTAAAGGTCTTAACTGTACTGAGAAGAAATTATTTTACATTGATTGTGAAGAGGAGGAAGAAAATGATCAAGAAACGTCAAAAGAAGAGGATATACACCAAGAACCAACCCAAGAGAAAGAAGAAATGAATTTGACCATATATTGTAAAGCATTTGCAAGAATTACCTCTCAAGCTCTCAAGATAGAAGGACATATCAAGAAGAAAAATGTTCAAGAAGTGAAAGATCACATCGAGCATCAAGAAATGAATCTGACCATATCTTGTAATGCATTGGAAGAAATTACCATTCCTCAAACTCTCAAGATAGAAGGACATATCAAGAAGAAAAATGTTCAAGAAGTGAAAGATCACATCGAGCATCAAGAAATGAATCCAACCATATCTTGTAATGCATTGGAAGAAATTACCACTCTTCAAACTTTCAATATAGAAGGACATATCAAGAAGAAAAAGATTCAAGCAGTGAAATATCACATCAAGCATCAACAACAAGTTCTCCAACTTTTAAAGGATAACGTCACTTTGGTGTAGAATCGAATGAAACAACAAGGAGATCAACATTGTAGTGAAAAAAGTTTTGATGTAGGCGATTGGGTATTTTTGCGGCTACATCTCAAGAAAGCAATTTATGAGAAGGAAATGTTGGCAATACTACATGAACTAAAGAAATGACGACCTTACCTAATGGGAAGACACTTCAAGGTAAAAATGGATCATGAGAGTCTTAAATACTTTTTAGAACAAAGATTATATTTAGAAGAACAGAAAAAATGGGTCACAAATATGTTGGGTTATGACTTTGAAATCATCTACAAACAAAATGTTGTTGCAGATGCACTCTCAAGAAAGGATGAGGATGTGGAAGCATTGTTTTGTGGTATTTCTATTATCCAACTAGATTGGATATATGAAGCAAGGGATGAATAGAAGAAGGACGAAGAAGTGTGGCCACTCATTCAAAAGTTGCAGAAGATCCCAGTTCAAACAATATTGCCAGAACTTTACGAGGAATGAAAAATCATATTGGAACCTGGGGAATTCACAGAAACAAGAACCCGACAGCTACGAAATCGATCAATTTCAGAGTATCTCATCAAGTGGAAGAACTTACCCGCTGAATATTCCACATGGGAGGACAAGAATTTTGTACAAAAGCATCAAGAACTACTCAAGCGTTGAGGACAACACTTTTTGAAGGAGAGGGGCATGTTAGGTCCCTATACTATTAGTGTAACCCCTTATTGTTATTAGTGCAACCCCCTTATTATATTGTTGTGTCCATGTAGTCCCCATATTGTTATTATTGTGCCCCATAGAGGCCCACTATTGTTATTATCGTGCCCTTACATTATTATTGTTATGTCGGCTTTGATTATATTAGACCCCTTAGACTCCTATATATAAAAAGGAGGTCTTGTCATTTGTATCATTCAAGAATTGTTCATTTGTGTAATGTAAAGGAGGTTGCCCCCTCGAAGAGGCTTATTTGTAAGGCGTTGATCTATCTTTTTTATCTTTTTGTGAGCTGGTTTTATAACACAATTATACACAAAAAATCTCAATAGTAAATGCAGTTTAAACAATAATATCATAAAGAGATAATCATGCACAATAAAGAAAACAATTTTACGCTGGGAAACCCAACCTTGGGAGAAAACCCAACAACTTTTCTTCTAGTAGAAATTATTCTTCAACAAGGTTTACAAATCAACAATTTGTCTAGAAATGTGTGCCAATTATTCAAGTCAATTACTAGTCAAACCTGGTCAAACATGTCACTCGGTCAACTTCAGTCAGACTTCTGCCTTCTTCTGTCACACGCGCGAGTGCTTTAGGGAAGAGAAGATGTTGATGAATGGATGATCAAAATGGAACGTCACATCATGTATATATACTTGACGAATGGGGTAAATTTGCCCAAGGGACAAACTATTTCATGGTTGGGCTGACTTGTCTTCATGGGCCGACTTGCTGCCCCAAAAAAATAATTTTATTTTGATTTTTCTTTAAGACAGACTTAGGCATGCGGGAATTCCTCAAATGCTACACAAAAATCAACATTGATCAGGTCCGTGGTCCTCTCATCCAACGTTGATATGTTTGTAAAATCCTCTAATCCAACATCAAAACAAGTAAATTCCTCCCTTACAATAGTTTGTAAAGAAGTTGGAAACAACCTATGAAAGACTTTCTCTCTCCATTGGTGAGCTCCTTCAATTGGTGTTGGGCCTTCCTCTTCTCATTGATTTGAGCAATAAAATCTTTGTAAAATTTTGGATTTAAAGCATGTGCCGAAATGTTCAATGGAGTGTTAAAGCCATTTGACCTCACAACAATAATGGATCTCACATGCTCTACAAAATCAAAATCAACAAAAGAAGAGTGGGAACCTCATGTTTAATAATTTCCACAATTTTTTCAACCATGGTATCCATGTCATCATAAACCTCTCCCAAGAAAGGTTGGTTTGTGTCTACATCTCGGAGAAGATCACTGCAAGTAATGTGAGCTTGATCAAGAACTCAATCTTGCTCCACCAATCTTCATCAATTATTGCTCTCTGCACCATACTTCCCTTCTGAATCTTTCTATCTCTACTCAGGCCAAGTTGTATCCATTGCCACACTCACTAATGCGGGTTTGAGTTCAACAAGGCAATTCAAAATGATGAAGTTTGAGGCATATCTTGTCTCAACAACTTTGAGCAACTCCGATTTGGAGTATTCTCCATATATTGCTTCAGATTGATGGTGGTTGGTGATGAATTCTATAATCTCGCTAACCTGCCCTATGACCTTAATCCATGCAACCTTAGCCTCAATCTCTTCAAAGATTAGATTTACATTATGGACAATGCAAGGAGTCCAAAATATATTATTGTAAGTACTCTCAACAATCAAGTCTGCAACTTTGCAAATGGGTGCATTATTTGTGATAACTTGCACCACATTTTCTAGCCCTACCTATTTAATAGTAGCAGTTAAAATTTCGGTAATGAAATTACTATCCTTTATCTCACTTGAACAATTTTTTGTTTTTTTGAACAAGGCTCCTTTTTGTGATGATGTAGTGACATTAATCAATGACCTATGCCTTGTTTCAGTCCATCCATCTAGGAAATGGAAACCCTAGTGCTACCCCATGAGCTATGAATTGGTGTTAAAACATCCTCGAGGACTTCCTCTCTTTCTTGAACAACACTGTTATGAGATTTTCGTAGTTTGGTCCCTTGAAACCTTGAGGGATTGTGTTAATTTCTCTTACCAAATCCCGTCAATATGGACACTGAAGCACATTAAGAGGGATACCACAAGCAAAGATGGCGCTTGCCACTCGTGACTCAACTTCTTCTCTCTCTTGAATGCTAAGCATTTTCAACAATCTATCATCTTTAGCTACATTTGATGGCTTGGATATCTCTTCTTGTACTACTATTGCCCTTCTCTTCCTTGATTCATGAACAATTCTTGGCTCGTTGCTAGCACCCAAGCAAGGATTATTAGTGCTACCCATACTAATTCCACTTCTTTGATTCTTCAACTTTTGAGCATCATCTCACTTTTTCTTAAATGTAGCTCCCACCTTCAGATTTCTAGTATGTGCACAAACTTCAACACCCTTTATCTCTTCATGCAAAACACAAGCCTTGACCCTTGAAATTCCTCTTGCTTTTACATAAATTGCACCTCCATTCTCATGAACCCCCATCACCCATTTGCTTGAGTTTGGTGACATACTTCCAAGGTGTATAGTATTCTTGTTGCTTGTTTGCTTGATGAGCTAGAAAAACCACTTTGAGAAGCCATGAATGTAGCAAAAGAAGTAAATAAATCCACTCACCAAACAAATATGTTGCCCGCACTCTTCTTCTTGTTGCCCAGTGCCCACAACTGTCCTCTTGCTGGAATTGCACCAAAGCTTGCTCTCAATGCTCCAAAGCACAAGCAAAATGCTTGTTGCTATTGTAGGAAGCTTCTCTTGTCGAAGAATGTGTCAAGAATGAGAGAATGAAGTGTTGTTTTATAGAAAGGAGGGGGCTGTTAGGGTTTCTAGAGATTTTTTTTTGAAATAAATGTACAATTGGGTTAATTAGTTTTTGGAGCGATTAGAAATAAAATTTAATGTTAGATAAAGCTTTTTTGGGCATAGAAGGGCCCCACACCCTTCTTGGGCTTGAATGGCCCTGCAAACGAAATTTGGCTGTGGATTTGTGTCTAAATGGGGTGGATTTGGGTTGAAAGGTTGTAGAAACCTTGTCAACCTTATCTTATGGTGTTCTCAAATAATGAAATGCTATACGGTATGGCTGGTGACATTTCAACGTTTCGAGGTGTTTCTGGTATGGGTACATCGAGTAGGGGGTTGTTTCTTCCAACATAGATATGGAAGAAGTTGCTTTGCTAATGATGTTGTGTGAATTCATAATTGCCTTGAGATCTATGATGACATCCTTGTAGAGGTCTCACTAGTTGAGCACAAATATTCTTCAAGGGTCTTATAGATCTAGTGGTTGATATTATGCTATTGCATGCTTGCTTCTTTGTGCTTTTCTGATGGGAGCACCTAAAAAAATGTTGCAATTGTATTGGAAGTGTCTGGTCTGAAAGAGGGTGGTCGGAGTAAGTGAGATCAAAGGTCAAGGGTATCTCTTATGAACAAAGCCAAACATATTTGGTATAGATACATTAAGGAAGTGGAGAGGGACTTATGGGACTCCTCCAAAATGTAGCAAATGGAGCATTGAAGATGAACTATTTTTCCCTATTGCTCTCAAGAAGGTGGCTAAATTGGTAGATCTTGTTTGCATGTGTGATATGAGGCTTTGCTTTGGTTGGACTCCAATGCAATCCAATTTGAAACTAGCTTAGGGTTATCCTAATGGCATGTGTCGAGTGACAAAGTGGTCATCCCTTAACTCCATGAAGTGCTTTACATAGAAGGCCATCTTAGGGTTCAAATTGCCTAGAGTGGTGGCCCAAGTAAACCTCTCTAGTAATCCTATTAAACTCCTACTTAGTTAATAGGAGTTGGCTAGGGACATCTAACCTCTAGAGGGTATTTGAATAGGGGAAGTTTGTACATCTATATGTCAACTAATTGAAGTAAACATGTAGCATCCATAAATCAATAGTGTATGCTTAGAAGGAACTGAATAAGGCAATGGCCTTTGAGGAGTAGAAGGTGACATGAGGATATTCATCTCTACTAGTGATAGAGTTAGCAAATCTCTAAACTTGATGTACAAATGAGATCAATTTAAGAATGGTTTATACATGGAAGGCTATGTTCTAAACTCTACTTGATTGATGCATTGTTGCAGTGCCTTCTTGCATTTGGAGATGCAATGAAGCACTAATACTTGAACCCTCTTCATCATGGCCTAGCTTGACTCTAGTGAGTAATTCTCCAAATCTTTGAGTTGTAGAAAACTGTGAACTTGATAATGTCGTCCATGAGCACCATCTTGGACGAAATGTTTAAGAAATGGTTTTGAAAACACTATCTCTTGAGAAGAGGAAGGGATCCATATTCTTTGTTGATTGTAGGTTGGAGAGCTTTCCTCAAACCCAAATTTGGGCCATAACAATTGAACCTCCAGGTTTGTGTAAACAATGGTAATATCGATCTTTGCCCCTTAAATTAAGAAGTGGTAGTTGTTGGAATTCACAATTATACTAAGGAGGGGGGTGTGAATAAGTATAATGACAATTTTTACTTATTTAAAGCTAGTCAAACATCATAAAACATCAATCTCATAAACTGAACAAGTAACACAAGATATACGTCGAAATCTGTATGGGAGAAAACCGCAAAACCTCTTTATACCTAAGTTGCACGAAACGAGGAAACGGGTACGAGTTTCCGAAACGGGAAGCGATACGAAACGCGACCTCCCCAAATTTTGGAAACGGGGAAACGCGAATATATATATATATATATATATATATATATTGAAAATATTTAAATATATATATGTGCAATCATAAAGCATAAATGATACATTATAATTTATTACACTTAAACATTATTATTTAATTTACATCACATTTACTCATGAATGATCACATAATGAAAATAAAAATATCGGAATATCCAAAAGCAACCTTTATTATATATCCAAATCTCAAAATCAGCCTTTATTTATATTAATATATGAGGCTGCAAGTACAATAAAGACTATAAGGCTGCAAGAGAGAGATCCAAATCAGGATTTTCTGCATCCACATCCCATTCTTTAGAAGGACCATTGTTGTATTGTGAGTCTCCTCCTACATAGTCCAACGACCTTAGTGCTTTTGATTAAATACATGTTTCATACCCTAGTACCCTACATGATCTTGATTATTTGGAGTTTCCCATGCATAGAGGGCTTGGTTCTCTTGATTAAATACAAGTTCCATACCCTAGTACATGATAAAATCCAATGGAAACATTGCAATCCCTCCAATCCTGAAATCCTGAAAAACAAATAAGTCTGCTGGATTTTGAGTGAGATCTAAAATTCTACTTTCTCCATATGAAATCCAATGAGGTCGAAACCACTCTCAAACATCCTGAGTCATTTCATGCTAATGTTAAAAATTTAAGTAAAAGGATGAAAATGAAAAATAAAAGAGAATATCACTTTTACTTTAAGAATTTAACATTACCATGCACTGCATATCCCTCAAACTTCCTGATGAACTGCATATCAACACTAGGGAAAAAAGTCACTTTTATAACTTTAGACACGCATCTAGAAGCAACAAGAAGTCCGTAACATACCCTAAAAGTAAATTAAAAAACAAATTAAAAAAAAAATTAAAAAAAACACAAGTTAATGAGGAAACGTGGCTCGTACAGCCTTGAAACGCGTTTTCGGCCGTACTGGCCACGTTTCCGTTTCGGGAAACGTGGCAGTACGGCCGGAAACACGTTTCACGGCCATACCAAACGCGTTTCCGCGTTTCGTACTCATTTCCGTACGGAAACGAACCTCTATACCACGTTTCCTGCAACATAGCTTTATACGAAAGATATTGTAGGCACCAACCTACATGAGACACCAATCCACTCTGCCGCTTTCTAGGCACCAACCTATAAGGGGCTCCAATCCCACTGTTGCTTTATACGCACCAACCTACAAGAGACACCAATCCCCTCTGCTACTTTGTAGGCACCAAGGGTCAACCTATAGGAGACAACAATCCCCTCTGCTGCTTTGTAGGCACCAACCTGTGGGAGACAACAATCTGCTCTGCTGCAAGATTTATAGGCACCAACCTACAGGTGACATCAATTTCCATAACTGCAAATATTCATAGGCACCAACCTACTTGCTTGCTTCTTCGTAGCATCTGTTAGTTGCTTCTGCTTTCACCAAGTCTGTTTGCTGCTTCTGTCTTCACCAACTCTGTTAGTTTCTTTTACCTTCACTAGGTCTACTTGCTGCTTCTCTCTTCACCATGTCTACTTTTCCCAAAACTTGTTGCTTTTGGCTTTCTTCCTAAGAATGAATTTGTATAGCATGCCATGTATCCAATTTTGCAAATTTGGTTCTGAAATTTCTACCACTAGTACTTAGAGATCTTCTATGTCTCATCCAAATTTTACAGTCCAAACATCTCAGAAAGAAAGTCATAGCAAAAATGATTTGCTAACCTGTTTGAAGCATGTTTCATGAGCATTCAAGAACACTAGTTTTGTAAAATCATATCGCCGAAATTTAGCGAAACACGGTCTGCAATTTCTACCACAGGTACCTTGAGATCTCTCCTTTGTCTCCAAATTTCAGATTGTGAAACACCATAGAAAGAAAGATATAGCGAAAATACCAAGCTGGCTTGTTTAAAGAAAATTTCAGTAGCATTCAAGAATCCTAACTTCCTTAGAACATATCTCCGAAATTATAGTTAACCAAGGTCTATAATTTGAACCACATGTACATGACGATCTTCTATTTATATTGTCCAAGTTTCACGATATGAAATATCCTAGAACATATTAGAATATATCTCTATATCTCTATTTTAGTAATGCTCAATCTTTTAGATGTTTCTATTCTTATTCTTTTAGCAGTTTCTTAGATGAAACTGTTTGTTCGATATTCTACATAGAAACCTGATGTTTCAATTCTTGTAAATATCTTTGTATTATCATTGAGCTGTTTGCTCCATGTGAATTAATTCATTCAACATTCTTTTATGGTATCAGAGCACAGGGATTTTTCGAAATAATTTTTCATAGTTTGAAAAATTCAGGAGTTCATTTCGAAACTGCTCTCAGGGTTTGTAGATTTCTTGATCAGCTATCCTCTTCATTTCTTTCTAAGGTCGAGCCCTCTGTAAGCCAGGTAGCCTTCACTGAGTCTTAGCTTCGGCTTTGCTCATTGTGATAAAAGCTTACAGTCGTCAATCTCGATACAGAAAGGGATTCTGCTTCTACATTATCTTTATTATGAGGAATTAACTTTGTGGCGATACTCGGGATCGTGAAATTCTCTTGAAATTAAATCCGGCATTTTGAATCTGGGGACAGCAGTCGATTTGTCGGTTGAACAGTTTATCTGTGTTGAAGTCTTGTTTATTTTTGTGGCCCGTGAATTCTCAGTCTCAGCGTTTTCAGTCAGTGAAGTATTGTGAATCGATAACCACGGGAACATAGCATCTTAGTATTTTTCTGTCACGATATCGCACGCATATCCGGTTATTTTCGTGGGAGCGGGATTCTGTTTTGGCTGGCGAATCCGGTTATTTGCTTTGAAGTTGTGGAACCTGTATTCAATCAAGCTCTCGTATATTGATTTCTAAAACCCTCACGGCTTCCAGCGTTTTGGTATCTGCGTTCTCGGCTTCGAGTGCTTCAAATTCTCGCCTCGGTATGCTCAAACCCATCCATTTTTCATGGTCAGCTATCTTAGAAATGCGTGGATGAACATTCAGTTAGTATATACCTCCCATATCTATGCTGTTTGATATTCGATTTAGAAGAAATCGTTTATCGATTTAATATTCCGCGGCACTGTGGATGTGAAGCCGGAACAAATTAAATCAGAGCTGCGACGTGAAGACGTGGGTTCTTTTCTTGTGGTGAGCCGTGAGCAATTAAACCGTGGCTGAAGACGTGGGTCCATTGTGAGCCGTAAAATCTGAAAATCATAACTGCTTTACCTTAGAACTGTGGACGTGAACCGTTGAAGCAGACGTGGGTTCATTTTTTATTTATTTTGTGAGCCGTAAAATCTTAAAATCATAACTGATATATCTTAGATCTGTGGAAGTGAAGCGTTGAAGCAGACGTGGGTCCCTTTCCTTGTCTCAATCTACGTATTTTTCAAACAGTTTTTGTCTGCCAGCAGTTGTTTTCCAGTCAGCAAATTTTTGTCCCATAGTGATCCTGACAGCCTCCAGTACAACTCAGATTTGAAGGAAAATTACCTGCTTATAGCCTGGACATTGCAGCAGTCAGACCTGTGCTTCCCTTAGGAAAAATCTCAGAACTGGACAGAGAAAGGAATCTCGAGCTTTATCTTATGATTTGGACCTGTTACATTCATTAAATTTCTGTCCTGTGGTATTTGCCTAAAGAAGGATACAGCTACAGCCGTATTGCTATTTTTTTTAGACAGGGAGAGATATTTTTGCTGGGGAATTTTTTTTCCAGAACAAAATCTGTTTTGATTTACATCAGGATAAAGAGGCAGCTACAATTTTTTGTGTATCAGACTTCTGTATTTTCTTTAAGAAAATGGCCACGCTCACCAATTTGATGTTAGAAGGAAATCAACGCTTTAATGGCAGCAACTATAACATTTGGAAACAAAGACTGCTGACCATTTTTGAGTACAGGCGTCTTGATCAACTCATTTTGGGCAAAGAGCTTCGTCCAGGTACAGCCGGGACCGATCAAGATAAATTTGATGATAGAAATCGAGAGGCTGTTATGCTTCTCAAGCTCTCTGTCGCTGATGATCAGTTACCACAGATCCCTTCTGGCAAGACAGCTGCTGAAATCTGGCAACAGTTGAAAGAATTGCATGAGACATCTGATAAAAGCAGAGCTTTTTTTCTCAAAAATCAGTTGTTCTCCATCATGATGGATGAACATATGTCTTTACAGGAACATCTCAACAAAATTAAAGACATTCGAGATCAGCTCGACGCCATTGGTCGGACCATGGAGGAAGAAGATATGGTAGTCATTACCCTGAAGAGTCTACCAAAATCTTATGAACACTTCATTGAAACACTCAACATTACAACCACAAATGTTGATCTGAAGTTTTCAGATTTATGTACCAAACTTCTGCAGCAAGATAGGTGGAAACAGCAGTTTGGTAGTGGTACTGCATCAGTGCCCTTGGAGAATGCGTTTGCTGCAAAATATCAGTCCTCTCAGTGTTTTCAGCAGAGAGGATCATCTCAGTCTTTTGATCCTAACAGGAAGAAGAGTGTACAGTGTAATTACTGTCACAAGTTCGGTCACATGAAGAAAGACTGCAGGCAGAGGATTGCTGCTGAACAAAAGAAACAGGGAGGGTCACATCAGACAGCGAATGTTGCAGAACATTCCGAGCAGACAGATTCTGCCTTTTACGCCTTTATGGCTAAAAGGTCTTCAGAACATGTTCCTTCCTCTGCATGGTACATTGATTCTGGTGCATCACGCCACTTCTCTCACAGGCGTGACTGGTTTATTGACTTTTCACCTTTCAGTGATTCAGTTGTATTTGGTGGAGGTGAAAAGTACACTGTTGCTGGCAGGGGTACAGTTCAAATTCAGTCTGGTGGACGCACGCTCATATTTCTAAATGTATACTATGTTCCTGGTATGGAGATTAATCTGCTCTCTGTCAGTCAGATTATGAGGAATTCTCCTCAGCTTGATGTTGTGTTCAGTGCACACAAGTGTTCCATCATTGACAGGGAGACCAGTCTGACAGTTGCTACTGGCCTCGAGGACCATGGTCTATACAGGCTACTTGACACCGGTGACTTTCCAGAAGTGGCACTAGCAGCTCGTGTCTCTCCCATCAGTACTCTATGGCATCAGCGATATGGGCATCTCAATATGCAGTATCTCTCTCAGCTCTCTCGGGAGGGACTTGTGTCAGGATTACCTGATATTCAGACTCAGCAGTTGGGGGTATGCAGCGCCTGTCAAGCAGGAAAGCAACATCGGTCGTCATTCAAAAATGGCGAATCTTGGCGCGCATCCCAGGTACTTCAGTTACTTCATGCTGATATTTGTGGTCCTATGAATACAGCTTCTATAACTGCTTGCAAATACTTTTTACTTATTGTAGATGACTTCAGTCGAAAGATGTGGGTGTATTTTTTAAAAAATAAATCTGATGCTCTTAGTACCTTTCAGAAGTTTAAAACTTTAGTTGAAAACGAATCTGGTTGTAATATCATGACCCTTAGGACCGACAATGGGGGGAAATTTTGTTCCTCAGCTTTTGCCAACTTCTGTGATATTCATGGCATCAAACGTCAATTCACCACACCTTACACTCCCCAGCAGAACAGTGTTGTCGAGCGTCGCAATCGCACGGTTGTTGAAATGGCTCGTTCCATGTTACAACACCGGAGTGTTCCAAACAAATTCTGGGCTGAAGCAGTATTTACTGCTGTTTACCTTCTTAACCGATCCCCTACTCAGGCTGTTAAAGGGAAGACTCCTGAAGAAGTGTGGTCTGGCCGTAAGCCTAAAATCAGTCATCTCAAAGTTTTTGGCTCAGTTGCATATGTTTGGATTCCATCTGCTAAGCGATCTAAGTTGGATTCCAAAAGTCAGAAACTCATGATGACAGGTTACAGTG
This sequence comes from Pinus tabuliformis, assembly GCA_031772625.1. Classification (NCBI taxonomy): domain Eukaryota; kingdom Viridiplantae; phylum Streptophyta; class Pinopsida; order Pinales; family Pinaceae; genus Pinus; species Pinus tabuliformis. The sequence goes on along the minus strand of CM062814.1, from coordinate 691,262,486 downwards.
ATCATCACAAGGCTTATAGGCTGATAGATATAGCCACTGGTCGACTTAGCTTCAGTCGAGATGTAGTATTTGATGAAGACAGAGGATTCTTTCAGTCTTCTTCTTCTGAGCAGCGTTCTGAGGATCCGCCTCACAGTGTTCTTCTTCCAGTTAGTCCATCTGATGGGAGGGATGATGTAGCATCAAGATTTGATACTACTCTATCTGAGCTTCCTCCAGAAGCTAATCCCCCTCTTGCTGTCCCTATTGCTCTTGAGCCTGCCTCTCTTCCTCCTGATATTGGTCCCTCTAATCCTGATATTGGTTCTTCTTCTCTTCGGCCAAAATGGTGGGCTAAAACCATAGGTGATCTCCGGGATGATGAGCTCCTTGAAGGTAGAACTTCTAGGCATAAGAACAGACAACAGTCTACAGTCAATTTTGCTCTTATGGCTAACCTTCACAGTACTTTTGAGCCTCAAACATATTCAGAAGCTAAGGGTATATCTGAGTGGGAACAGGCTATGGAAGCAGAATTTCAGAGTCTTCAGAAGAATCACACATGGACTCTTTCTGATCTTCCTGCAGACAAAAAACCCATCGGCTGCAAATGGGTGTATAAAGTCAAATACAAAGCTGATGGAACCTTAGACAAGTATAAAGCTAGGCTTGTGGCTCGAGGATTTTCACAGCAGGAAGGCATCGACTATGAGGAGACTTTTGCTCCTACAGCCAAGATGAGTACTATTAGGCTTGTGCTTGCCCTAGTAGCTCAGTTCAATTGGAAAGTTCATCAGATGGATGTAAAAAGTGCTTTCTTAAATGGTGATCTCCAAGAAGAAGTCTACATGACGCAGCCTCCAGGATTCAAGGTTGCTGGTCAAGAACAGAAAGTGTGTCGGTTAGTTAAAGCAATCTATGGATTGAAACAAGCTCCTCGGGCTTGGTACATAAAAATTGATCAGTATCTGACAGATCAGGGTTTTCAGCGGAGTCCATCTGATGCAAACCTGTATATCAAGCATACTGATGATGATATCTTGTTTGTAGTTGTCTATGTGGATGATCTTATCATTACTGGTAGCTCTGCACATTTGATCCATGGGATCAAACAAGATCTATGCAGAACTTTTGAGATGACAGACTTGGGACTTCTTCATTACTGTCTGGGGGTTGAAGTGTGGCAGACTGAAAATCAGATCTTTCTTTCTCAGTCCAAGTATGCCAAAAATCTTGTGGAAAGGTTCAGAATGCAGGATTGCAAACCGGCCACGACTCCTATGGAACCAGGGCTCAAACTTTCAGCACAGTCATCCTCTCCTCTTGTGGATGAAACTTTATTCAGGCAATTAGTGGGCAGTCTCATCTATCTTACTGCTACCAGACCTGACATCAGTTTTGCAGTAAGCTACATTTCTCGCTTTATGTCAGCTCCTAAAGCTGATCATTGGATAGCAGCAAAGCGGGTGCTACGATATGTGCGTGGTACTTCTGATTATGGCCTCTTATATACTCACATCTCCACTCCTATTCTCAGTGGCTACACTGACTCTGACTGGGCCGGTTCGGTTGATGACCGTAAATCTACAGCTGGGTATGTGTTTAGTCTAGGATCTGGAGCTGTTACTTGGACTAGTAAGAAGCAACAGGTAGTGGCTCTCTCCTCAACAGAAGCAGAGTATCGGGGAGCAGTTAAGGCCGCCTGTGAGGCAGTTTGGCTTCGTCGTATGCTTGCAGATATGCATGTTTTTCAGACAGGGCCTACTTCTTTGTTTTGTGATAATCAGGGAGTGCTCAAACTTGCCAAGAATCCCGTCTTTCATGAACGAACAAAGCATGTGGAAACTCACTGCCACTACATTCGACAGCTGGTTGAAGACGGCTCAGTTCAGTTGCACTATGTTCCCACCACAGAGCAGCCCGCCGATATTTTTACCAAGCCTCTTGGTCCTGATAAATTTGTAAAATTTCGCGGGTCTATTGGTGTTGTAAATAGATTGAGCATTAAGGGAGGGTATTAGAATATATCTCTATATCTCTATTTTAGTAATGCTCAGTCTTTTAGATGTTTCTATTCTTATTCTTTTAGCAGTTTCTTAGATGAAACTGTTTGTTCGATATTCTACATAGAAACCTGATGTTTCTATTCTTGTAAATATCTTTGTATTATCATTGAGCTGTTTGCTCCATGTGAATTAATTCATTCAACATTCTTTTAGAACAAAAGTTATAGCAAAAATGTGAAGTTGACCTATTTGAAGAAGATTTCTTAAGCATTCAGGAAACCTTACTTCCTTAGACCAATGTCCGAAATTATAGTGAATCAAGGTATGAAATTTGAACTTCAGGTACATGAAGATATTCTATCTATATCCTCCAAGTTTCACGTTCCAAAACATCCCAAAAGAAAAGTTATAGTGAAAATGCCAAGATGACCTGTTTGAAGAGGATTTTAGGAGCATTTAGGAAGCCTAACTTCCTTGGATCATATCTTCGAAATCATAGCCAGTTAAGGTCTGGAATTCGAGCCACAAGTACATGAAATCTTCTATTTGTATCCGTCAAGTTTCACGTTCCGAAACATCCCAGAAGAAAAGTTATAGCAAAAATGCCCAGATGATTCATTCACCCCATAAATCACATTTATGCTCACACCTTTAAACTCCAAGAATCACTCCAAAAGTTATTCTTCAACTTATCTTGTGACCTCAAATATGTTTTTCAATGAATTGTTTTTCAAATGAACTTATATGCCCTTTATTTATAATGTTTATATGTTCACTTATGTCGCTGACTTGTAACACTAGTTGGGTCAGCATGCTTGTACTTTGGATGGGTCATCCTAATGAAATCTTTCATATTTCCTCATTCCTATGGAGTTAGAGGGAGTGCCCTATACCGTTGGAAAGGTCTCAGAATATACTTTCCAATCATATATCCTATGCTCCCATTTGAATTAGGTAATTAGAGTAAAAATGCATTCAAAAGTATGGTATCCAAATGGGGCATCAAAAGTCCAACAACAATATTTCCAACGATCTTCATTTTCTAATCTTGATCTTGGACATAAGTGGGCTACCCCTATCTTCGACATCAATGAAAATAATATTTCCAATAGTATTTTGGGAGGACATTATTTGACCCATTGAAGGTTATAACCTTGGTTTTATCTTAGGTTGATTGTCAAGTATCAAAGATCACAAAAACCAGATAAGGCATCTAGTTGTCTCATTAAACACTTTGGGGTTGAAGCCAAAAGAACTATGTGGTTGGCAAAGAGGAGAGTACATAACAAGGTAGGGTGGAGGAGAAAACCATCCATAGGTTGGATATGCTCATGCAGAAATGGTTCCAACTTGCTTTTGTAGACCCCAAACAAAGTAGGGGAGAGAGGGCACCCATACTACACCCCAATTATGCTCTAGATAAAATTTGACACTAGGTGTGCTATGAGGAGGTGGCCAAGTACAATCTTGTAGAGACACATGATAATGGAGATGAGAATTTCCAAGATGCCAATGTATCTTACTCTATGGAATAGGGCCTCCCTTGGGATTGAGTTAAATGCCTTTTGAAAGTCTACAAAGCAACAAATGACTTTTGAAGAGTGGTGTCTTGTCTCTTCATTGATGGCCCAAATGTTACCACATGATCAATACCTTGTTTGGAAACCTGCGTGTCCTTTGTCCCAATGATGTCTCTTCTCAAGTTCCTTTGATAATGGTAGATGAAGAGTAGTAGTGTAAAGCTTAGAAATGTGTGGCCGGGCATGATTGGTAATTATTTGGAATGCTATATCTCCCACAACAATACAATTCCACAACCTGGTGAAGGTGACCTCTGGCACAAGTATACAAGAAGAGTTTGTTGTATCGTTCAGACATATTTCTCTCAAAGGAGCAGTGCCTGGGCATTTGTGGAGGTAAAACCACCGCCATACCAAACCAAGAGGAAAACCCCTGTTTTCTGGCAAATCTTCGTTAAAGCTCAAATTATATAGATGTATCTTTCTAAGCTCAATCAATAACCAAAGTGTTATAAGTATTTTCTTTGAAGATGATCAAGAATAATTCACATGAAGCTTTTCTAGACATTTAAATCTTTCAAGTTTAGGTATGTTCTATGCTTAGAGCAATTTATTTCAATTTTCACAATTCACTCAATATCTTTCCCAGATTAGCAATCACATCAGCATTGAAGTAAACTGCAGATAGAACATAAACGTAAATCGCAGAAGACAAGACAAGACAAGAGGACACAAGATGTGGCGCTAGCCAGGGACAAACCCCAATGTGGGGAAACCCTTGATCAATTCTTCTTATATGTTCTTCCGTAGTTCAGCAGAGAGAGAGAGAGTACATTTACAACAAAAGTTAACGCTTTGACTTATCTAGATAAGAGTGTTGATTTGGGGTAGCATCAGATGTGCGCTAGCCATGAAAATTGGTGGAGAGGCTAAAGCACATGAGATCTCCGAGACCCAGAAATGGTTTGGGCAGATTTTAACCGGTTTGGAAGATATTAAAATAATTAATATTTTTAATGGAATTCCTAAGTCTAAACTTAGGAAAAATAAAATATTAATGGGTATTAATATAAAACTGGGTTAGAATGTTCCAAAAGTCATGGATCAAGCCAAATCTAATCTTAGTCGTTGATTAGAGATTTAATCTTGGTCGTTGATGGACCAACGAGAAAAGTATAAGAGGAGGCTTGAGGGTCAGTTGGAGAACACACCAGAGTGATCAGTCATTCTATTCTCTAGAGCGGGGTTTGCTAAGAGAGATAGAATCAGTGATCAGCAGTGAGGGGCAGTGAAGAGAGGCGGAGTTAGTACCAGAGAGATAGCGCAAAGCCTGAAGAGGTTGATGCAGAGGCAGCCAGGAGAGGCCAGCGTGTGAGATGCAAAAGCTCCAGAAGTTGACGCAAAAGCTCCAGAAGTTGACGCAAAGGCCAACAGAGTTGACGTAAGGCCAAGAGGTAGCGCTGAAAGGATTTTGTGGGACAGATTGGGTGCTGGTGAGCCGAGTAGGGTGACGCAGAGCAGTGGGAGCTGCAATTGTTGCTGTGGGATCGTTCATCTGGTGATTGATCAGCCGAAATATTTGTCTCCGAGGAGAGGTACTACTACCGAGGGCATTCTCTGTTGGGTGAGCCATTTTTGGCATCTTGGTTGTATTCTGAAAACTGCATAATAATAAAAGCCTCTGAATAGCTGCATCGGTTTTCCCGCATTGGGTTTTTCCGGGGACATTGGTCCAAAAATAATGGTGTCACTTGTGTGCTTGGTTTCTTTCAGTTGATGATTTGTAGATGTTGATACTGTACTTGTGTTTATTTTCAGTATTTACATGGTAAATAACTTGTTAAGTAATTAAAAAAGTAGGAAGAAATAAACCAGATAGTACACGAAGAATTTCTAATGGGTTAAACTTAGAAATTCCAACATGGTATTAGAGCATAGTTGCAGATCACAGGATCACTGAAGGCATCAACTAGCAGAGTAGTAGCTGTGGATTCAACTATCCCGAGTGACAGAGTTGATCCATGCAGAAGGCGACAGAGGAAGGAGTGACGCAGAGAGACTGCGTCATCATTCTAGACCAGAGTAAGGCAGTGCATAGGCTAAGGGAGGCAGAATCAAGCTCACGCAGAGCCATGCTGAGGCTAGGAGGGCTGATGCAGTTGACTAGGGGAGTTGATTTGCCGGTGCCAGGATTGCACAGAGCCAAGTGGCTCAATCCTTCAGTTGCTGGGGTATAGGAGGCTGCGGGTAATTTGCGGAGCGAAGCTGGTGGGGTACTGTGGTCAGAACAATACCCAAGGTGGAGGGAGTTGCTGCCAATGCGGATTTCTAGCCAAGGAATCTTGATCGGTGTCATACGATTGGAGTGGGGCAACTTGGTGTTGGCAAGAGGATTTCCAGAAGGGAAATCGAGACTCAGAGGGAGTCGAACCAATAACTTCCAGACAGGAAGTTGAGAGACTTGGAAGAGTCGAAAGAAGAGCAGCGAGATGGCCGTGAATGGACTGAGAGATCATGATAGGTTGGACGGTGCATCCAACTTCGTGGTTTGGAAGGTCAGGATCTTGTCCATTCTAGACAGATATCGCATCAAGGACTCCGCCTTGAAAATAATAGTGATCCCAGTTGACCCAGGTGAAAATGAGAAGTATGAGGAGGCAATGGCCAGGGCGAAGTGCATCATCCTTGATGGGGTGAAGGATCATGTGGTGCCGCATATTGCCAAGAAGGACATGACAAATGAGATGTGGGATGCCCTGAAGAAATTGTACCAGCATACTTTCGTGCAGAGGAAGATGTTACTTGAAAATCAGCTGCGGTCATACCAGATGCAGAAGGGAGAGCAGATAGATGTCTTCCTCGGTTGATTAAAGGAGATCTGTGACCAGCTAACTTCCATAGGGGCCACGCCGGATCAGGAATTGATGGTGAGGATTGCATTGAACACGGGCTCAGAGGATTGGGAGGTATTTGTCCAGAGCATACTGGGCAGGACGAGCTTTCCAGATTGGGAGGAACTGTGGGCAGCTCTTCGTCAAGAAGAGATCAAACGGGTGACCAAGGCAGGGAATAGCGACAAAGGGGTCAGAATCAAGAAGGAGGAAGAAGAGGATGCGACTTTAGCATCTGCGGGAATGCAGGAGAAAAGAAAAAAGAAGGACCTCTCCAAGGTCAAGTGTTTCCACCGTGGGGAACAGGGTTGTTTTGGAAACCAGTGTCCTAGGAAGAAGAGTAAGGGAGAGGATTTTGAGACCAAGGTACAACGAGGGTGGAAAAAGAAGTCGAGGAGGATGACGATTGTGCCATGAGTGCTCATTTGCCACTTGAGAAGAAGTGGGGAGACATCGAGCTGTAGTCAGACGGACTACAGGTGATGAGGGGCAGGATCCTTGAGGTACCCAACCTTTTGGATTATACGTTGCTACAGGAGCCCCGTAGAGGAGTAGCAGGACTGGCGGATATCAGTAGAGACGGATGCAGATGGAGTGATAAAGAGTGCTACAGTGCAGGAGTCCCGGGACAACGTGAGGCTAGCAAGCTGCATCAATGCAAGAGGCACAGGAATATTGCACCAGTGCAGGATGGCACAGAGAGGTGTGCAACGTTGTGCGAGATGCAGGGAGTTGTTGCAGCAGCGCAGAGGTCAGTAGAGGGAGCTTCAACATCGGGAGTGTCTCTATCCTGACAGGGATGTCAGAGTTGGGTGGATCAGTTACTTATTTCTTGGTAACTGAGTTGCAGTGCAACAGTTAGTAGTGGCAGTGCTATGGGCAGCACGATGCAACATGATGAGAGGGGGATGCAGTGCAGATGCAATGTTGGGAGTAGCACGGATGCAGAGGGAGCGGCCGTATGGATGCAACAGTGCAGAGGATGTTGGGCAGGGAGACCTAGTATCAGCACAGAGACCGGTGTTGGATAATTAGGGTGATACTTAGTGTGGAATATTACTAGAGCACAATCCTCGCTAACAGGGAGTGTTGATTTGGGGTAGCATCGGATGTGCTCTAGCCATGAAAATTGGTGCAGAGGCTAAAGCACATGAGATCTCCAAGACCCAGAAATTGTTTGGGCAAATTCTAACCGGTTTAGAAGATATTAAAATAATTGATATTTTTAATGGAGTTCTTAAGTTTAAACTTAGGAAAAATAAAATATTAATGGGTATTAATACAAAACCGGGTTAGAATGTTCCAAAAGTCATGGATCAAGCCAAATCTAATTTTAGTTGTTGATTAGAGATTTAATCTCGGTTGTTGATGGATCAATGAGAAAAGTATAGGAAAAGGGTTGAGGGTCAGTTGGAGAACACACCAGAGTGATCAATCATACTATTCTCTAGAGCGGGGTTTGCTAAGAGAGATAGAATTAGTGATCAACAGTAAGGGGCAGTGAATACATAGCAGAGAGGTAGAGTTAGTACTAGAGGGACAGCGCAAAGCTCGAAGAGGTTGATGCAGAGGCAGTTGGGTGTTACGCAAAGGCAACCAAGAGAGTCTAGCGTGTGAGACGCAGAGGGTCTAGGGGTTGATGCAGAAGCTCCAGAAGATGATGCAGAGTCTGGCAGAACTGATGCGAGGCCAAGGCGTAGCGTTGGGAGGATTTCGTGGGACAAAGTGGGTGTTGGTGCGTTGGTAGGGTGATGCAGAGTAGTCGAAGCTGCAATTGTTGCTATGGGATCGTTCATCCGGTGATTGATGAGTCAGAATATTTGTGTCCGAGGAGAGGTACTACTACCAAGGGCATTCTTTGTTGGGTGAGCCATTTTTGGCACCCTGGTTGTATTATGAAAACTGCATAATAATAAAACCCTCTGAATAGCTGCATCAATTTTCTCGCGTTGGGTTTTTCCAGGGACATTGGTCCAAAAATAACGGTGTCACTTGTGTGCTTGTTTTCTTTCAGTTGATGATTTGCAGATGTTGATACTGTACTTGTGTTTATTTTCAGTATTTACATGGTAAATAACTTGTTAAGTAATTAAACAAGTAGGAAGAAATAAACCAGATTGTACAGGAAGAATTTCTAACGGGTTAAACTTAGAAATTCCAACAAAGAGCATAGATCATCTCTAAGAAGATGATACATGAGATCAATTGAAGACATGCTGCTTCCACTGATTCTCCAAGGTGACTCCTTCACCTATCATCATGTTGCACCTCACCGTGTTGCACCATGCTGCAACCATCATCACAATGTTGGGCCTCATGACTGCTGCACCTAATGCTGCACTGCGGTCCCATGTGCCATGGTTGAATCATGTTGTCATACTGCATGTCTCATGTGCTTGCAACACCATGCCCATGCTGTCCACACTTGCCATGCTGCACCATGCTTGCTGTTGTCCATGCTTGCTGCTGTCATGTCACAGCTGCTGTCCCACTTTGCTGCCATGTCATATCACAATCTGCTGTCCCACTTTGTTGCCATGTCATATCACAGCTGCTGTACAATGTCTGTTGTCCTATGTCATAGGGCTGTCCCATCATAGTTGTTGTCCCAACATAGTTGCTATACCTTGCTACTGTCCTATGTGACTTTGCAGCACTATCTAGCCTGCTTGTCCATGCATCTTGGCAACACCATGTACCCCAACTGTCTATTTACTTTGGTGCACTAGTTTGCAACACCATGTGACCTTAGCACTGCTGTACTAGTCGCCTTGCTTGCTGAGCAACACCATGTACCCTTGCTACCATGTGATGTTTGACCACGTTGCACTACTACACTGCATCACTGGATAGGGCATCACCTTACAACCCTTATTTTCCATACAAATCAGCAAGGCAGCGTTCTAAGGACTACGGTTAAGCAAGGGAATAACCCTCTATACCTACACTATTTCTTTAGGCCTTGTTTAACTGCGGTTAAGGCCACACTGTCCCTTTAGCTCCTTCACGCTGTTTAGGGCAGCTTCCACGCTGTCCTTTTGGTCCTTCAAGTTGCGGCTAAGGTCACGTTGTCCCTTCAGCCCCTTTACGTTGTCTAGGGAAGCCTCCACGCTGTTCCTTTGACCCCTTATATTGTGGCTATAACTCCGTTGTCCACACAGCTGTTCCTCGGCCTAATCTGCCCAGCATTATGCACTTGGAACAACCCTTACCACACTGTCACCTACAACAAACCCTCACTGTGGCCCATAAACTTGACTGTGTTAGGGCTGAATTAGATCAACATTTAGGGCTGGATTAGACTAGCATTTAGGGTAGCCTTTAGGTCTGCGTTAGGGCACCCTTTAGTTTGCATCTAGGGTTGCATTCCATTTGCGTCTAGGGCTGCCTCTTTTCCTCCGACGTCTAGGGCTTCCACTCCTAGATTTCTCTTCCACTAAAACTCAAGACAAGTGGAGAGAGAAATCAAGATAGAAGTGTGTGTGAGAAATGACTCTCAAGTCATCTCCTTTTATACTAAAACGTTGAGCACGTGTGGGGTTTATTTGGTTGTTGGCCGACCTTGACGAATTGTCTTATAACACAAATAAATTCATAACTCCATGAATACTTATCAGAATTGGATGATCTTTAGATCAATCCTACACCTCTCGATGAGAGGGATCCAAGAAAAATATCAGCGGCCATAAATAAGATGACCCACATGGAGTTTGGCCCTAGTTGCCAATTTTAACACTCCCTCTCAACTAGGGAGAACTCCATCCGCTGATCCATATGTCTGACTGTACTATCTCTGCCATCAGTGCCCTGCACCGCTCTGCTCTGACTTCACCCTTGACGAATTTGAAGAGGGATGGGGAATCCACTGATCCTTTTGTCCTTTCCCAACTGTCTTCGGTGATTGCTCTTTCACTCTTGCTTGGGCTTTGTCTTCACCTCAGCTCTGATACCATGTTAAGTTTAGGTATGTTCTATGCTTAGAGCAATTTATTTCAATTTTCATAGTTAACTCAATATCTTTTCTAGATTAGCAATCACATCAGCATTAAAGTAAACTGCAGATAGAGCATAAACATAAATCGCAGAAGACAAGCCAAGAAAAGAGGACACAAGATGTGGTGCTAGCTAGGGACAAATCCCAATGTGGGGAAACCCTTGATCAATTCTTTTTATATGTTCTTCAATAGTTCAGCAGAGAGAGAGAGAGAGAGAGAGAGAGAGAGAGAGAGATAGTACATTTACAACAGAAGTCAACACTTTGACTTATCTAGATAAGAGCACAGATCATCTCTAAGAAGATGATACATGAGATCAGCTGAAGACATGCTGCTTCAACTGATTCTCCAAGGTGACTCCTTCACCTATCATCGTGCTGCATCTCGTCATCATGCTGCACCTCACCGTGTTGCACCATGCTGCACCCATCATCACAATGCTGGACCTCATGACTGCTGCACCTAATGCTGCACTGCAGTCCCATGTGCCATGGTTGAATCATGTTGTCATACTGCATGTCTCATGTGCTTGCAACACCATGCCCATGTTGTCCACACTTGCCATGCTGCACCATGCTTGCTGCTGTCATGTCACAACTGCTGTCCCACTTTGCTGCCATGTCATATCACAACTCCTGTCCCACTTTGCTGCCGTGTTATATCACAACTGCTGTACAATGTCTGTTGTTCTGTGTCATAGGGCTGTCCCATCATAGTTATTGTCCCAGCGTAGTTGCTATACCTTATTGTTGTCCTGTGTGAATTTTCAGCCTATGTAGTCTGCTTGTTCATGCATCTTGGCAACACCATGTAGCCCAGCTGTCTATTTACTTTGCTGCACTAGTTTGCAGCACCATGTAACCTGAGCATTGCTGTACTAGTCACCTTGCTTGCTGAGCAGCACCATGTGCCCTTGCTGCCATGTGATGTTTCAGCATGCTGCACTACTACACTGCATCATTGGATAGGGCATCACGCTACAACCCTTATCTTCCATACAAATCAGCAAGGTAACCTTCTAAAGACTGCGGTTAAGCAAGGGAATAACCCTCCATACCTACGATATTTCTTTAGGCCTTGTTTAACTGCGGTTAAGGCCACACTGCCCCTTCAGCTCTTTCACATTGTCTAGGGCAGCCTCCACGCTGTCCTTCTGGTCATTCAAATTGCGGCTAAGGTCACGATGTCCCTTCATCCCCTTTACGTTGTCTAGGGCAGCCTCCACACTGTTCCTTTGACCCCTTATATTCCGGCTATAACTTCGTTGTCCACACAACTATTCCTCGGCCTAATCTGGTCAGCATTATGCACTTGGAACAACTCTTACTTACCACGCTGTCACCTACAGCAAACCTTCACTGTGGCCCATAAACTTGACTGCGTTAGGGCTGAATTAGATCAACGTTTAGGGCTGGATTAGACCAGTGTTTCAGCCTTTAGGTCTGCGTTAGGGCACCCTTTAGTGTGCGTCTAGGGTTGCATTCCATCTGCGTCTAGGGCTGCCTCTTTTCCTCCAATGTTTAGGACTTCCACTCCTAGATTTCTCTTCCACTAAAACGCAAGACAAGTGGAGAGATATCAAGATAGAAGTGTGTGTGAGAAATGACTCTCAAGTTATCTCCTTTTATACTAAAACGTTGAGCACATGTGGGGTTTATTTGGTTGCTGGCCAACCTTGACGAATTGTCTTATAACACAAAAAATTCATAACTCCATGAATACTTATCGGAATCAGATGATCTTTAGATCAATCCTACACCTCTCGATGAGAGGGATCCAAGAAAAATTTCAGCTGCCATAAATAAGATGATCCACATGGAGTTTGGCCCTAGTTTCCAATTTTAACAAAATCCCTACCAAAGAGTTTCGTGTATCCCATGCAAAACATGGTATATCATGAATGTGGAATTTGTGGAGGTAATACCACCGCCACACCAAACTAGGAGGAAAACCCCCTGTTTTTTGGCAAATATTTGTTAAAGCTCAAATTATATAGATGTATCTTTCTAAGCTCAATTGATAACCAAAGTTTTATAAGTATTTGCTCTAAAGATGATCAAGGATAATTCACATGAAGCTTTTCTAGACATTTAAATCCCTACCAAAGGGTTTCGTGTATCCCATGCAAAACATGGTATTGTGAATGTGGAAAATCTAATAAGATGGCACACAAAGAAATGATACTTGTAGTGCATGCTACTAGATTAAATTCCCATTAATAATCATTCTTGACTAAAAATTAATTGGGCATAATGACTTGAATTGAGTTAATTCATCACATCCTACAAGTAATAGACCAAACCCCTAAGAGAAGCTTGTACTTTTTTTGTTTTTGTTTTTAAGGAAATCTTCATGGGGAAACCCGAGGGATGCTTCCCCACATTCTTGAATGGCATCCCTTGTACATCTGTCAGCATAGACTAGTGTGCCTAACGCAAGGGGAGTTTGTTGAAATTTTGGAAATCTGACTTTAATGCATATTCTGCTGATTCCAGTCACACTCACTATTTGTGTCACTTTGGTTCTTATTATCTTCACCTAAAGTAATTGTGTTATTTAACTCCTGTGGTTTCAGGTATATTCGGAAGGGCATGTTTGTTGAAGTTGGGAATAGTCAGATCTCTCCCAGTTTTGAAAAACTTCTTAAGCTTTCATTTGTTGCTGGCGAGCACTTGGCCTTTGCACCGGACACTGTAGAGACAAGAAAAATGTTGAATGTTTTGTCTTTGCGCTTCCCACTTTTAAAGGTAATTTGGTTCCTGTAATTGCATGCACATCTTCTTGTGATGGGTCTCTACACCTGGGATAGTCAATTTACTGTTTCAATGCTCATCATTGTGATACCTCACCGATAGCCTCCTTAGTAATACTTAAAAGTTGTCAAAGGTACTGTTTTAAGTTTTAGCTAAACCTGATTTGGATTTACTAGACTATTATTTCTAATGTTTCCTCTTTTAAAGTTATATACAAGATCTGGGTGCCCTCATGTTGACTTAGTTAGGAGCATGTTGATGAGTCGCTGGATATTTTGTTATAATGTGATGATATGTATTGCAATGATTTTTTAATTGTTATTGTGATGGGAGGATGTCATACTGCACTGCATATTTGTCGATGTTTTTACTTGAGTAGTATCATATTTTATCTAATTGTACAGTTTCAGTCCACTTTGTCATCATGGGATATGACATCTTGAACTGTGTATCCGTTACTGTTTTCTGCTATATAAGTATCAGTTGTCTTTATTGCAAACTCAGTTTACATATCTCAGATTTTATCCTTCATAAATTCCATCGACCTTTCTGTAGGTTTCAAGGAGATTTCCTTTTGGTTTCTGCATCTTATTTTTGCATGTTTATCTAGTTGGTTGCGAGGATATACAAGGATGAACTCGAAGTTGAAACATATATACGGTCAAGGGAATATGGAACACATGATTTTATCAGGTATGCAGACCTTGAATTCATTCTCAACAACTTTTATGTTTTAAATTTTCACTGTGTTTGGAATTGTCTAATGTTCTACAAAACCTATTGTTTAGCATTTATTGTCTCTTCCTCTCCCCCCCCTCCCTTTTGGTTGTTAAACTTGGTTTAAGTTTTGACTTTTACCATATTGCATCCAAGTACCTTTATTAGGTATTATTTTGTTTCAGAAGAAAGTGATTTTTATATTAAAATTGAAAATACAAATGGCAGAAAGTAATCATAGCAACAGACATTGAGACTTCATTGAATGTCAATGACAGCATTTCTATGTGAGTAGCCAGAAATGTTTTCCAATACTCACAAGTATCCTCTGGGGATGTAAAACATCACTTAGAGATCAGTCATACTCTTTAGCAACTCTCTGATTTTTTTTCTTATTTCTTCTGAGATTCATGGATTCCTGGTTCATTGCTTGAATTATAATCCATTGCATCAGCAACTGAGTCAGAATCCAAAAGCTTAAGGAGTTCAACTTGAAATATTGTCCCAGTTCTTAAAGATGACTGATTTACTGCTGTGTTGCCGGATCTGCCACCTCTTTGTGCAGGATCCTTGGATCTGATCGAGAATCCAGATCTGCCAAGATCCATTTTGGAAGGGGATCCCCTGGAGAAGGAAATGGATCCTGAGCTCATAAATGATAAAACAGATCATATGGAAAATGAAATGGATTCCAAAACTTCCATTGCTTTTTTTCTCACTGATCCTTAAAAAATCGATATTTTAACGAAAAAACTTCCAAAACTCTAAACTCCTAAAGGTTTAAACCCTAATCCCTATTCCTACTCAGGATCCGATTTATCCTTTTGTCAAGACCTGCTCTTGAGGTCTGATATATCAAGGTCTGCTCTTAAGGTCTACTCTCTTAAAGGTTTGCTTGCAAGGTTTTATCTGTTGTTATGGTCAAGGTCTGCTGTCAATGCCTGATCTATCCTTATGCGATATGCTATTGCTCACTTTATCATAAGTGCTTCAAATGATTCTTGAACTGTCGCTGCAATATATATTCTGGACCGATCTTACTGAATGGATTTCAATTCCTCTGGCCTTTCTGTCTATTGAACTGACCAACAAATGGAAGCAACTTGGCTTATTTAGTCTTGCCATAAACTTCAAGAAAAGTTCTTTATTCTCTGCTGATATGGACTTGCGGATGTGGCTCACAAAAATGCTTTTATGACATGCTGCATGTTCATGCTGAAATGGTCTTCAAAATTATTGATAGTCAATGATGGTTATAAGTTATCAAATTATCAATGATGTTACATGGATGGCTAATAGACATCTGCATGAGAACTCTCTTTTTTGGGTTTGGGTATAACGTATAGCTCTACTCTTGTGATTCTTGAATGGTTTTGATACATGGCTCATTA
This sequence comes from Pinus tabuliformis, assembly GCA_031772625.1. NCBI lineage: Eukaryota > Viridiplantae > Streptophyta > Pinopsida > Pinales > Pinaceae > Pinus > Pinus tabuliformis. The sequence goes on along the minus strand of CM062814.1, from coordinate 691,247,234 downwards.
ATTATTAAAAAAATACTTCTATATTTTGCTTTTCTTGCTGTTTTCCAAAATCTGGTGGATCTGTATCTGTATCCTGGTCAGTAGTAACTTAGATTTACTGTAACTTTCTTCTCCTTTGTACTGCTGGGATGCAGACTTCTACTGTCTACAATATCCTCATATTTTAACTTTATGGATCCTTATTTGGAACTGTTTCTGCTTTCTGAAATATAAACAACTGCATTCTGTACTGTGCTAGCCTTGATCTCCATAGGGAGTTGTTTCCTTCCTTCTTGACAACCTACTTAGGCTGTATAAAATATTTAGAATCATTTCCTTTTTTTGTGCTCAATGTAATACTTTCTTTCTCTGATACCCCATTCCAATTTTTTAACATAGCAATTCTTTTTCTGATCCTCCAGATCACACAAAGTGCAGTGGAATAGCATACTCAAGAAATTATTAATTTTTTCTAGATGTAAGAAATAAGGTCTCTTAATTACATTTTCCGGGCAACAACGCCAAAATGTCTAGTCACTAAGTTGCTTTATATAAATTATCAATCCGGGAATCGTAAACTGATGAAGTGTGGTGCACCATATGTGCTTAGTTAACCTTTTTTTTACTTCGTTGTTTTATAGTTTATGTTGTTTTTGGGGGTTTTGTTTCTTATGTTAGAATCTAATTTCTAAAGAAAAGAGAAAATGAAACAAATCAAAACTTTGAACAGTTAGATTAATTTAAGCCGGCAAAATATTTAAGAAAAGAAAGCAAGACAAATAAAACTGCTGCAATTTAAACTAAAGGCAAAAGTAAAAACAAATCAAGTCCCATTCATAACTTCACATATCGCCAATTTCGTTCTTAAGGAACTAAAAAGACTCAATGAGACATGAACTTATGTAATGAGTATTCTACTAAGCAATGAGTATTCTCTGATACCCATTCCAATTTTTTAACATAGCAATTCTTTTTCTGATCCTCCAGATCACACAAAGTGCAGGAGAATAGCATACTCAAGAAACTCACCAAGAGTGAGGCCTTCAAGCGGTTTCAAGAGTTCAAAGCTCTTGTGGAGACCCAAACAGGTAGGAAGATCAAGGTCCTCAGGTCGGACAATGGAGGGGAGTATACCCTTGGTGAGTTTGTTGATTTTGTGCTGAGGCAGGCATTAGGAGGGAGTTAACAGTTCCTTACAACCCCCAGCAGAATGGGTTGCAGAGAGGAAGAACAAATCCATTGTAGGGGCTGTCAAAGCCATGCTTCATGATCAGGGGTTACCTTTATTTTTGTGGGCAGAGGCTTGCAACACTGCTGTGTACTTGCAGAACAGGAGTCCACATCTTGCCTTGGGGAATGTGACTCCAGAGGAGGCTTTTTCTGGGAAGAACCTGATGTTGGACACTTTCGTATCTTTGGGTGCCTTACATATTCCTATGTCCCCAAGGAGAACAGGGCCAAGCTAGAGCCCATTATAGACAAGGGCATCTTTGTGGGTTATAGCGAGACCTCGAAAACTTATTGGATTTATATTCCTGCGTAGAGGAAAGTGGTTGTTAGGTGGGATGTGAAGTTCGAGGAGGAGAGAGCTTTCAGGAGGTATGAGAGTTAGAGTATCCATAGTCACCAGACCCTTAGGAGCAGCTGAGTCAGTCACAAGGATCTAGTGGTCAGGGATCAGGAGGTACATCGATTATAGTGTTAGGTCCATCAGTGAGCAGTGGCTCTCAGAGTCAGGTGGGTGGTTCTTCGGGTAGCATGCAAGGCAATCCACAGAGCAATTCACTGGGTAGTCCACTAATGGGCAGTTCGCATGGTACTTCAGCATCTAAAGGCATAGATTTAGGCATGAGGTCAGTGGGCAGGCCTTTAGGAGTTCAGGCTTCTGATGATGATGAGGATTCTTTCACTCTGGTGGGAGAAGTATGCTCAGGGAAGAGGAAGCTCAAGTGGCTTCAAGATACCTTGCGCGAGGCCACATCTGTTGCTGGGCCAAAGAGACAGGTTAGAGAGAGTAAACCCCCTGAGCAGTTCTGTAGTTACATGGCATTGGTAACAAGCATTGTTGACTCCGAGCCTTCTAGTTATGAGGCAGCCAGCCAACAACTCTGGAGAGAGGCCTTGATGGAGGAATATTCTTCTATTATGAAGAACAATGTTTGGGAGGTAGTGCCGAGGCCTGAAGGTAAATCAGTTGTTACTTCCAGATGGCTCTACAAGATAAAGCATGTTGCAGATGGCAGCATCGAGAACAATGCTCGATTTGTGGCAAGAGGGTTCGCATAGGTAGAGGGAGTTGATTATGAGGAGACCTTTGCTCCCGTAGCTCGGTATACATCTATTCGCTCCATTATATCGTTTGCAGCAGAGATGGGTTGGAAGATCCACCAGATGGATGTGAAGACCGCATTTCTCAATGGCTTCATTCAGGAGGAGGTTTATATTGAGTAGTCGCAGGGCTTTGAGGTGCATGGGAAGGAGTCCCATGTATGCAGATTGAAAAAGGCACTCTATGGCCTGAAGCAAGCTCCTAGAGCTTGGTACTCTAGGATTGATACATACTTGTAGTAGTTGGGTTTCACAAAGAGTGAGGCTGATCCGAACCTATACTTCATTGTGGTGGGTGAGGAGCCTCTCATTCTGGTGTTGTATGTTGATGACTTGATCATCACTGGTGCATAGAGACTTATTGAGGGCTGCAAGAGAGATCTTGTTTTAGAGTTTGAGATGAAGGATATTGGCTTGATGCATTATTTTCTGGGATTGGAGATGTGGCAGGAGGAGGGGCATTTCTCCCTAGGACAAGGGAAGTACATTGTGGATATTCTTAGCTGATTTCACATGGACGACTGCAAACCCATGTCTACACCTATGATCACTCACTGGAAGAAGCTTCACGCTTTTGATTCTGAGTTGGTGGATCCTACTCTATACATAGTACATACAATTGATTGGTAAATTGATTATTTGGTCAATAGTCGACCAAATATATGTTTTGCAGTTAACACTATGAGTTAGTTCCTGTGTGAGCCCAAGAGAGTGCACTGTGTGGTTGCAAAACACACATTCGTCGTTACTTGCAAGGGACTGTGGATTTTGGTATGGATTATAGACAGGGTGATGGAGTGAGACTGGCAGGGTACACGGATTCAGATTGGGCAAGTTGTGCTTCAGATAGGAAGAGTACTTTCGGGTGCTGTTTTGGGTTGGGCTTGGCTGTTGTGTCATGGATCAACCGGAAACAACAGTTAGTTGCATTGAGCTCAGCTGAGGCAGAGTATATGGCTGCCAGTTTGGCTAGTTGTGAGGCCATATGGCTTCGCAAGATGTTGTTTGGTTTATTTGGTCAGGCATTGAGACCTTCAGTAATTTACTGTGGTAATCAAAGTTGCATAAAACTCACAGAGAATCCAGTTTTTCATGACAGGTCAAAGCATATTGAGATCAAGTATCACTTCATTAGAGACTATGTCCAAAAGGGAGCTCTCAAGCTTGAGTACATTTCCACAAATGAGCAAGTAGCAGACATTTTCACCAAAGCCTTACCATGGGGCAAGCATGTCTACTTCAGAGACAAGATGGGAGTGGTGAGGAACACTTTCCTCTGTAAGAGGGAGTGTTAAAATTTGGGTACCAGAGGACAAGTGGTTCCCTAAGGCTTTGATCTTTGGCCTAGGGAAACATGTCCAAATTTATTTGTACTTTTCTCCTAAAGTGACTTTATAAGTGGTAAAGTCAATTTAATTTAAAAGTGACTTTATAAGTGGTAAAGTTACATTCTAATTTAAAAGTGATTTTATTAAAGTCAATGAAGAATTAGAAAGTGAAAAAGTGACTATGGAAATAAAATGCTAAGTGGGTCTTTATTTAAGTGGGTGAGTCAAAAAATAGAAAGTGAGAATTAAGTGCACATTTATTTTCATCCCTAGATCTAAATGAATCTCAACCATTAGAACTTAGAGTAACCCAAAAGGTTATTTAGAGAGTGAAAGGAGAAGAGAAGAGAGAAAGATCAATTCATTCTTTCATGAGCATTTGAGAGAAAGATAAGGGAGAGCAAGGAGAAAATTTCTGAGCAGTAAGTGAAGGAGAGCAGCAAGAAGACATTTCAACAAATCTGGGCAGCAACATTTATTGGCATGCATCCCAAGGCAAAACTGTATAGCAGGATAGAGGCACAAAAATCGAGGAAGAGGGACAACAGCAAGGGCATGAATTTTGAGGCAGGTTTTGAGCATGATTTTCGAGGCAGGCCGTACATTTAACGCTGTTTTGTTGCTGAATTTTTTTCGTTTTGGCTGTTTGTTGATTGGCACGATTTTCGAGGTGGAGTTCAAGCACGGAAATCGAGATAAGTTGTAATTTGTGGTTGCTGGAATTTTTACTGTGTATTTCAGTTTCTCTGTAAAAGCATTTTCAGAAATAAAGAAGAGCTCTCAAACTGGTTTTCCCCAAGAGTTGTAGGGGGTTCTTCTAGGGTTACATTGACAAAAAATCACCGTGTTATTTTCTGTGTGTGGATGTCATAATTTTGCTGTGTTTTATTTTTGCAATTTCAACAGTTGTGAAATCTCTAAATTTGTGTTTTCAGAAAATATTGTCATTTCTAGATTTTAGAATTTTTATGATGCTTGGATTTAAAACTAAATGCATGGAGTGATAAGGAAAACTGATAACCAGAGTGGAGGTTGAAATTTCTTCAATGCTCTTCCTTGCTGTTTTTTTACATGAAGTAACTTCTAGCACAACACTTGTTTCGATAGGTCATTTCATTCAATGTCTTTATTTCTCTTCCATTATAGTAAGTAGAAAGAGCCATTTTGGCCAGTGGAAGGGTGGTTTATATTTATTGTGTATTGCATGCATTGCCATAGACAATTGCATATCATTCTGGCTATAATATCAGGTATTGTGAGTGTAGGTACAAGCCAACTTTTCAAAAGTCAGGGTTTTCAGGGCATAGGTGTTAATTTCACAGTTAAATTTGCGAATGAAAATTTCAAAAATATCTTCAATCATCTGAAATTTACCGTTAATTTAGTCAATTTTTTTGTGGGCCAAGATCTGTTTTATTATTAGTTTGAAGTGTGAAAAAAGTCACTAACATTGTTCCATAGAATCTATAAGGTTTGGAAACATTGTGAGACAAGAGTACAATAGATTCTAGAATGTACATTTGCATCCTACATAACAAGAACCCAAAAACTCAACCTTGAAATTTGTATTTGAATTCTACCAATCGAGTGTGAACGCCATCCTACTTTGTGTAGATTGTAGAATGGCCATTGAAGCTATCTTAAGTAGTGTTATAGGAACTGGCCAGTTTGGTCATTTTCCATGCCACACTGGTTTGGTTCAGTGTTTCAGACTGGTTAAGGTCCATATTGGAACTGGCCTTAAAGCATTGAACCAACCGGTTCCATACAAAACCGGATAGTTCAGTATGATACCATATGACATAATGACACAACTAAAACCACCAAATCTTAATATTTTTATAAATAAAAAAAATTACTTGAAAGGAATTATTTTTTTTTAATAAAAAAAATAGTTAAAAGGAAAGAAAAATATCTAACACTAGGGCCCAACAAAACCTAACCTTAGTAATTAATGGTAATATTAAATTCTTAAAATAAAGGGATAGAAAAGGAAAGATAAGGATAATGTCAATTTTGTTGGCATTCTCCTTGTTGAAAAATGGTAACTAGCTTTGGTCTTCATAATTGTCTATGTACCATGACTGGATGTATTCCATGTACTTGTGAAAAGAAAAAGAAAAGAAAAATTGTATTTTTGCAAAATAAAATTATTTATGAAAAATGGGTTTCTTGCCCATATGATTATTTTATTTTAGTTTTGGAACCCATTGTGTGCCCTGGGTTTTTGACAGGTTCAATCTCAAAGGTCCTGATGTAAAGTACCTTGGAGGACTCTTGAATCAATGTAAGAAAAATAATTTCTATATATGTAAAAAAGCCTAGAAACTACCAAGTGATTGGTTAGCCAACTCACCAAGTCGGCCTCATGAGAGGTACTCACACCCAGCAGAAGACTATGTAAGGAGAGCATCTCGATCTCCCTAAAACACATTCAAGAAATTCGTATATGTTAAAAAATTTGAAGTAAATCAGAGTGAGGAAGGAGAAAAGGATAGGGAGGAAGAAAGGAAGGTTCTTGAGTTTGTCATTGTCACCATCTTATTGTTTGGGAGATCTTGCACGTGTGAAGGAAGGTCATTCTGTTCAGATTTCGGTCTACAGAAAGACAATAAATCGAGTTGCAGAAAAGGAAGTATTTTTTTGGGTGGCTGGCCCTCACTTGGTGAGTTGTCTTGGTGAATTGCACTGAAAGTCTTCCTTGAGATTCTATAAGAAAGAGAGAAGTTCTAGGTTTTCCCCCGTGGAGGGGTTTCGCCCTAGCGAGGAGCCTAATTTTCTGGTGTTCTAGTTTGCATTGTGATCTTCTTTATTGGCATTGTCTTGATGATGAAAAACACACTTAATAAGAATGATGATGATCTTATCTAATGTCACAAGGAATGTCAACGTAATAAGAGAAAACCAACAAAATAAACCCTAATACTCGCTGCCCTAGTTTTCTCAACACTCCTTATCTTTCCTTTTCTATCCTTTTACTTAAAATTTTAACATTAGCATTAATTGTTTTAGGATGTTTGAGAGTGGTTCGACATCATTGGACTTCATATGGAGAAAGTAGAATTTTAGATCTCGTTCAAAATTCTATAGACTTCACATCTTTTAGGATTTCAGGATTGGTAGGCTTGCAGGGTTTCCACTTGATTCTATCACGTATGAGTGTATGGAACTAGCATTTAATCCAGAGCGCCAAGCTCTCTATGTACCTTGATGTTGGTTGTATTGATTGTTGAACTCCTTTACAATGACCCTAATGTCTCCAAGGCTTGAGTGAAGGGTACATTTTCACTAGGGTCATGACAAAGGAGTTCAACAATCAATGCAACCATGGCCAGAGACTAGTACCATATAATCAGATTAGAGTCTAGAGTCTAGACTTTAGACTATGTCAATATAGTTATTCATTACTACTATGCTTATTTTTGGACTCTAGAGGCCATTTAGAGCCCCTTTGTTGGTGTATCTTGGTTCAACGATGTATTGCACTTAGTGCTATTTGGATTATATGCACTCTTCCTTGCTATGTAAATGAGAAACTTTGCATATTTATGTATAAATGGTTTGGATATATATTCCTGCATGTATGCATGTGTGCATGTATGCATGCATGTATGTATGTATGTATGCATGCATGTATGTCTGTATTTATGTATGTATGTATGTGTCTATGTATGCGTGTATGCTTCAAACTATGACTCAATCATTCTATGATGCATGTATGTATGCATGTGTGTATGTATGTATGTGTGTATATATGGATGTGTATGCATGCATGCATGTATGTATGCATGCATTGTATGTATGTATGTGTGTATGCATCCGTGTATGTATGCATGCATCCATGTATGTATGCACGCGTGTATGTGTTTATGTATGCATGTATGCATGTATTTTTCAAAATTTGAATATTGTATTTTTTGGGTGACCTATTTTTTGGTCTGGTTTTTTCTGATTCTGGTCCAGTTCACATTTTTGGGGCCGATCAGTTCGATGACCATTTCAGTTCTGATAACACTGATCTTAAGTCGTCTTAATGTGTGTTTGTTCTTTCCAAGGAAAACCTTGCGGGGAATCCAAGTGATGCTTCCCCACATTTGTTGATGGCATCCCTAATAAACCTGTCAGCATAGACTGGTGTGCCTAAATCAGGGGGATTCAGGCCTGCTTGCACGGAACTAGCCAAATGCCCAGTGACATTGGCCACAACTGGTTGACCCTTGAGTTAAACCCTTGGGCTATCCTAACATGGTTTTACTTTCCTTGAGTCTAACTTTTAAGGGGGAGGTGGGAAATGAGCTCCATTTGTTGTTCTCCACGTGCCAGTTCATTAGAATTGCTTGGGGTGTAGGATATTGTTTTCATGAAGATAATTCCTTTTGATTAACATATTCTAATTTCAGAGATTATTGTTCTTCTAGATCTTCTAGAGTTGTATTTCTAATACTTTTGAGTAAACAGAAATTTGGTTATAAACATTGTTGGAATGGAAAACTACAAAGCAGGGACTAAGTGGTGGGAAAATACCTATGGGCAATATAGTAGATTCTATGTTTGGACGTGTATTTCTTGAGCTGGCTTTCTCTTATCATGACAATTTTAATGCACCCACATTTAGCATTACAGGGAAACCATTAACACCATTCAAATTGGTTACCTTGGGCTAAGCAACCATGAGTGGGGGGTATCTCTTCCGTGAAAGTTGCACAGGGCTCATGCCTGGCCCCAGCTGCTATTATCATTTATGTATGCTGGCACACATCCACAGGTGCTAACATGTCGATTGGTAGGACTTGAACCCTGCCAGGCTATATTATTTAACTGCTTTCACAGACCTGGCAAACCACTGTTCATATGGGGTGTTTTAAATAAACATTAATCATTTTGGTCTCGTTGAATAATTTTATTCAGACTTCTTTTCCTGTTACATACAGTGGCTATAGCATATTCTTTTCAATTGAAGTTCTTCTGATGAATGCTGTTTCCCTTTCTCCAGGAATGTTACGTATCCAAAAATCAAAGGAGCAATTATATTTCATGAGCAGGGGCCACATTTTTATGATTATAGCATCCGTCTTAATCATTCATGGGCACCTTCAGGGTTCCCTGATGTGAAGACTATCATGGATACAAATGGACCATATCAAAATGATTTACAGTTGGGGTTTAGTGCCATACCAACTTTGCAGTATGGTTACAGTGGCTTCTTGACGGTATTTACTCATGATTTTTGGTGTCATGTTGGTTTCAACTTATTTTTATGTAATTTAGTTAGTGGGGACTTCCCAAGCAGTCCAAACCTTTGTTGACCTTCATTGTGTTCTTTGTTTATAACTTTACGCTACATTGAGTGCGTAATACTTAGGATTTCTTGATTTAATGGCAATAGTAGTGATTTGAGCCTGGCTGCTAACTTTTTTCTGTCAGGAACATTGTACATCTTTTGAGATGGTTCTGATACAGAATAAACTAAATACATCTCAAATTTTTAGTGCTTCTTTTTACTCTTTGGGGTGGAGCTTTATTAATATTTTTGGTATTGTTTTCGTGGATTTGTTTGCTTAACAGTTACAACAAGTCTTGGATTCATTTATAATATTTGCTTCCCAATGGAATGGAAGCTTAGCTTCCCAGGACAGAATGGATAAAGAAGGAAGCTTAAACTTACACAAAATTCCAAGTTATTTTGATATTAATGATATGGGGATGAACCAGCAAATGTTTGGCATGCGTGATGAGAGCTATGATAAGAATTCTGTCTGGACATTGTTTAGACCATCAAACATCAGTATTGCACCTTTTCCAACTCGCCAATACACAGATGATGAATTTCAATCTATTGTCAAAGAAGTTATGGGAGTGTTGTAAGTAATACCTTCTATGCTCCATTTGTCTTTGTTTCAGATTTAGGTAATCAGCGGTTTCATATTTTTCAATGCCACAATAGATTATAGAACATCAGCTGTTGCTTGAAACCTTTGAGTTGAGATCTAATGTGTCTTTATTATTATTCAAGTAATGTGTGTTTACTGTTAACTTGGATTTATGGAGGAGATTTTGTAATTTCAGTGCTGGCGCCTTGTTGGTTTGCTAACTTTGCTTAATTGTGGACATAGCTGATGGATTTTTATTGAATTTATACTCAAATGCAAAAGCAGTTGACAATTTACTTCTCTTTATTTTTATTACCGTTTCCACTTTTCTAATGATTTTCGTTTGCATTTCAATTGAATTGGAGAGAACAGATACCTGTTAGGTTTTCTGTATCCAATCTCACGGCTTATCAGCTACTCTGTCGTTGAGAAGGTAAGCTTATTATTGTTTATAATAGTGTGCGAGTTATTTGTTGTATAACTTGAATGATCATATCAATAATGATACTTGCTTTGCTATTTATCAAATTATTTTTCAGATTAGTTTGCTTTGATGCTTCAGGAACAGAAGATCAAGGAAGGGTTACACATGATGGGTCTGAAGGATCACATATTTTACTTGTCTTGGTTTATTACCTATGCAATACAGGTAACTTTTATAAACTTGTAGATTTATGAATATGCAGTTTGTTGAGTGAATAAAATCAAAAGACACGAAAATTAAACAAGTTTTTTCTTTTTCTTTTTTCTTTTCTAAGAGTGAAACTGTCAAAAGTTATAGATTAATATAGAGAAATAGATATAAAAAATTGTGACCTATGCAAGGCCTTCTGTTATGCTATTAGTACAGAAGCCAGCCTACAGACTGTGTGGAGTCTGGACATAAATTCCATGTTCTTCATTTGGGGTCCACATACAAATGACATTTTCTTGATAAACAAAGGGCTTTTAGAAGTCTCAACTGGTAATCTAGGGCTTCCTTAACCCTGAAAGGACTAAAGTGGGCCTTTAGTACAGCAGTGCTGTCAATACTCATTAGTGTCAATTTCTTCTTCACAATCTTCTGATTCACCAAAGTAGTCAATAATTATGTTTGGGAAAACAAGGTAATCCATATAGCATGAACAGCTTAAGTAATCACTTACATAACCAGATCAAAGATCATAACACCAGTATTTTTATGTGGTTAAAAGTTAAAACCTCTAAGAGGGAAGTAGTCCATGGCCCCAGCTAACTTGGTCACTTGAGGCAATTTTATTATAGCAAAAGAAAATTTGTACATAAGATAGTTTATCTCAATTGATCAGCAGTGATTGCAAATGGGTCCTCCATGCTCTTTAAATAAGGATCATGGACCAATTGGGTGTTTACCACAGATAAATAGCTGTTAGGATCTTAGAGAATATGTGTAATCAGATCATTCCATGTCTTAGAACATATGGTGGTATTGGATTACAATGCATCTAATGCATACTAAAGAAACACACTTTTACTTAAAGATACATTAGACCAAGTTGATCTTAACTAACTTGTAAGTGTAAATATCCCAACAAATTAAATTGTTGTGTCAAATCATTATTCCCAGTAAATACTAAATACCAAAATACTCTCCTTCCAATTGCTTCTCTCCTATTTCAGTTCAGGTTTGGAGCTAAATCTTAATACCCTTTTTCAACTTGTTCAACCTCTGCTTCATGAAGTTTAAAGAGCCCCCTTGAGTTCATTAGGTTCCCATCCATCTTTTCAAATCATTTGATCACCATAGTCTTCAGTACAATCTTTTACGATATGAAGTTTGAACAGGTCCCTCAACATTTTGTAATGCAATTTTTGTATAGATAAATGTTCTCATGCAATGCAACCTACTTAGACTGAAGAAATTGATGAATCATCTTTTCTTGATCTTCAATTGTGTCTTCTTCCAGAAACACTTGCAAGCAGGTTGGTATTCACACTCATATATTTCAGTTTGCCAATTCAGAAGACCATTGTCTGGGTTAAATTCATCCTTTGAACATTATTCAAGTCACAATATGCCATCCATTGGTTCAGGTCCCAGGATGTTTGTAGGAGTGGTCTGACTGGGATTCATCCTTCTCCTTTAGACTTCAGAACCTGTAGTTGATGAGGTTCTTTAATCACTGATTATCTTTTTCTCCAAATCAATTGATAATGGTTTACTACCTTATTCTTTTGCTGGGGTATTCTCCAGACACCATTGTCAGATAGTGCATTCGCTGGTTCACAGTGATTGATGACTTGGTTGAGAATCCTTCTCTTTCCCCTTATTTAGCCTCAACTTCTAGTTCCAGCACACATTGGCATCCACTCTATATTCTTGTCGTAGTTTTGTTTCTGCATTTATTCTGTACTTACTTTAGCTGGGTGCCTACCTCTTTTTCTGCTTTTGATAAGGTAGCACCTATGAGTTTTTTTTCTCACTCACATTATATATTCACACTATTTATATGGTGAGTTGCTATTCATATGCTGCACACGGTTTTTTATCTTATTACTATGGAGGCAGCTCCCTTGTTGGAGTTTAGATGACATCCAACATAATAGATTTCAGCTTCACAACTTGCCCTAGAAACCTGCCTGTTACCATGTCTCAACAATGCAATTAATTCGCATACATCAACAAATTCACCAGTGTGATCAGCTCCCCACAATGAATTGTTTAGATGTTAAGTTGCTATGAGATTTGCAGGAAGAAAAAATTGCATTTTTAATGTCCTTTAAGATACAAAGAAAGAGATTGAAGGTGGGTAATTGGCAGGAAAATGCAGGTAAAAAATCATGAGAAGCATATAGATTTGTAGAATGTGGCATAGTGTGAAAAACAATGCCTGAGTGTAACTTCCAAAAGAATGGCCCATTGCTTTGGAGCAGGAGTAATCAACGCAAATTGCTGTTTTGAATAAATAAAGTTCCTTGATTGCTGCTTTTTTGTTTTTAAATGACTAAATCTGCAATTTTCGCTGGATTGATGCTTTTTAAAAGCATTAAAGAGAAAAAGCTATGATTCTCACCGCTTTAATTCTGAATGCTTCAGCCCACCACTAAGACAAGTTTTCGAGAATTTTCCCATTGTGTCTTGGAGCATGCTTTCTCCTGATCATTGAATCTCAACGTAGAGAGAGCAGTTTGAAATGTATGCAAATCTTTCACTTAATACATCCATTTTCTCAGAAAAAGGCATCAATATAGCTTCATACTTGGCACTAGGTATCTATCAAAACCTTAGCCCTCCTTCTTTGAGAAGTAGAAAGAAAAGCTCCAGGGATCTTTGCAAAAGGAAGGGTCAAATAACAATCGCAAATATTTGAAATATGAAGCTTCTATGACACCATCATTCTATGAAGGAAGAAAACTTCTTAGTTTTAAGAAAATCAATACTTGTAGAGCCTGATATTTTTCTAATATACAGCGCTTTCAAATATTTCTTCCCAGAAATGAATTCTGGAAAGAAATTAAAAAAGGGACGTGTACTGTGTCAATTGATTGCAAACCAACTTGCCAATCAGTAATTTTTACTTAGAAGGCTCCCTATTTTTATAGGCTTATGAACCTTGATGTCTTATATTGAGGCTCCCTCTATTTATCGGCTTATGAACCTTGTCACACATGCTAACCTAACCCTAACATTAATTAACACGAGGTCAGCTTCATTAATGTCTCAGGTCTTATTTCATAATTAGGACATACCTAACCCCTCAAATTTGGTCAAATTAATGTCTTAAGGATTATTACATAATTAAAATAAACTTAACCCCTGATTAAGACAAGGTTGCCCTCATTAATGTCTTAGACCTTATCATGGCACACCTAATCCCTAATAAGCACAAAGGTGACCTTTATTATAGGCCTTGGTACATTATTAGGAAGGTACTTCACTCATGCAAATCTAAGATACCTAACCCTAACATTAATTAACACAAGGTCATTTTCATTAATGCCTTAGGTCTTATTTCATAATTGGGACATACCTGATCCCTCAAATTTGTTCAAATCAATGTCTTAAGAATTATTATATAATTAAAACAAACTTAACGCCTAATTAAGGCAAGGTGTCCCTCATTAATGTCTTAGACCTTATCATGGCACACCTAACCCCTAATAAGCACAAAGGTTACCTTTATTATAGGCCTTGGTGCATTATTAGAAAGGTACTTCACAACTAACCCACCACTTTTAGGTTGAGGTTGTATGATTCCCATTCAGAAATTAAAGTAGATTTGATCAAATGGTGTTGCCCCACTGTCTAGCAACCTTTGTCGCTTTTTTGCCATTCACCTCCTTGTGATTCCACCTGTCATATGTTGAGCACCTTATCTTTGATGGGGGTCACAATTTTCTTGAGCTATCAGATGCATTGAATAACATGTACTCGTTCTCTCCTAAGGCCAATTTTAAACAAGATACTGTTGGTGGGTTGTGTTGATTTTTCATAGGTTCTTCTATACCAATAATTACTTTTAATGGTTTAGTTTCTTTTTCACATTCTTATCCATTATTCCATCAACAAGTAATTATACAGAAGGCATCAACAATATAACATTTATGACAGAAGGATCATGAAGATACAGCCAAACAAAGAACACAAGAGTTTACCCTGGGAAAACCCACATGGGGGAAAAACTCAGCAATCTTTTCCTTAGAGAAATTATTCAGTTCAACAAGAGACACACCTAGATCATCCTAGTCATTTACAAGGTCAAACTGACCAACAGAATAAGCATGGTCAAACCTGGTCCAATAGCCTCCTAGTCAAGTCAACTGGCTGCCCAAGAAACTCGATCTGGCTTGCGTTGTTAGGGTAGAATTTTGGCCTCCCTTTTCATCCATAAACTCAGGTCTGCAACCCTGCTTCACCACAGAAATTCGGTCTTTCTTCTCATGTGTGCGAGGTCATGAAGGAGGAGCTGTTTCACATGTGCAAGGGCTAGAGAGGGAGATAATTTCTTCTTCATCCTTCTTCCTTCCATATGTTCTTTGCTTGGTCAACAGAAAAAAACTTGCTTGGATGAATGATCCGAATTGCTTCTTGGAGAGGTCGAGTCCCATATAAATAGTTATCTTGAAGGTCAAATGGGTGCCTTTCTCGGATTGGGCCAACTTGACTAGGAGGAGTCTGACTTGGCTATTTTGTAGCCAAATAATTTATTTTTCCAAAATTTAAATTCTCTATTTTAATAAGGACATGAAGAACATGCCGTCATATTTTGCTTTTGACGGTAGCATGAAGAACATGCTTTACATTTATCATTATAAATACATCAGGACCAAAAATATTAATTATGAAGACTGACAATATCTACAAAAATTCAACAGGTTGTTCAATTCTAGTTGTTTTTATGTACTGTTATTAATTTCACACATTTTTTGATAATTGTCTTTGTCTTTGTCATAATGCAGTTTGCAGTTTCAGCAGCAATTATTACGGCCTGCACTATGACCAGCATTTTCCAGTACAGCGACAAATCTGTGGTGTTTATGTATTTCTTTGTATTCGGGCTCAGTGCAATCATGCTGTCATTTTTAATTACTACATTTTTCTCACGAGCAAAGACTGCTGTTGCAGTAGGAACTCTTTGTTTTATTGGTGCCTATTTTCCTTACTACACCGTCATCGATATAGCAGTTCCCATGTACGCAATGATAATATTATCCATACTCGTAATTTGTCATCTGGCTTTTCATTCTTTAAAAGTGCCTGTACTTAATGTTATTAAATGGAGTAAAGTTTAATTAGAATATTTTCCATACTTTTGATTGTCTTCCGGCTTTTCATTCTTTAAAAGTGTCTGCTCTTAATGTTTATTTAATTGGTTAAACTTTGATCTTGGGGCACTTATTATTGTCCTTCATCAAATATACAGGGCAGTGAAGATAGCTGCTTCATTGCTATCACCTACAGCTTTTGCACTTGGCACAATAAACTTTGCTGATTATGAGCGTGCACATGTAGGAGTGAGATGGAGCAATATTTGGGAGGTTGGTTATGTATCCTTTGTTGAGTTGTGTTGTTCTATAATTCATGTATTGCTTTGGCATTTTGGAAGATTCTAAGCCAAGATCTGTGGATGCAGGCTTCGTCTGGAGTGAACTTTTTGGTCTGTTTGTTGATGATGGCCTTTGATGCGGTTGCTTATTGTGCAATTGGATTGTACCTTGACAAGGTTGGAGAATACATGGGATTCATTGATGAGTCAGATGGCCCCGTTCTTTAAGAAGATTTAAAATTCTAAATTTCATGAAAATCATGAAGTCTTTGGTATTAGGTTTTTGATAGCTTTTTCTTATTGATAATCCAATATATCATGATTTTCATGGACGTTGTTGATTGACACAATTTAGGGGACTATATGAGTATTGTGTCTGTCATTTAAAAATTAAAACCTTACGAAGAACACACATACTCGTGAGCTTTTGCCTAGCTCTGTAGGTATGAGACCCAATTAGGTTCAATTCTGAGTGAATCTTTCATTGAAAAAACAACATATATTAACATAGAAATATTTACTGAAGAAAAAAATGCGGAAGGGTAGATACAATGATCATATACTCTTCCTCAGTGCTACTAATGCAGAAATAAAATAGCATAAGCTGGGCATCTTTAATGGGAAGAAAGTCTTTAGCCCAGAATTGTGTACATATCTTTCCCTCCAATTACAATGGAAAAACTGAAGTGAATTGACTTCATTAGCATAAACAGATTTGCACCCTAGGTTCTAGAGGGCGAACAATGCAGTAGCTCCGAGTCAGCTCCAGATCCCTGTGAAGGCTTATGACATATGATATCTGGAATCGCTAAAGATTACAACTTTCCAGTGCATCTTTTCCATCCACTATTGCCATTTTCAGGATTGCCCCTTGATTGCATTTCCTGCTTGCAACTAGCCTGTTTAATGGATGATTAGTCACTTGGGCTTGAATATTCTGTTTTTGCTCTTTCTGCTATGCAAATCATGTTTCTTGCTCTACAGGCTGTTCTTATGAGACCCTCCTGTTGGTACATTGGACTGAATCCTTGTGGTGAATATGTTCAATAAGATGGTTAAATTTGAGTCGCACTTTATTTTGCTTTGACATTAATTTGAGTAGGACAGATGAGAGATAAAACAATGCATTTCAGAATGCAAACTTGATCCTGATGATGAACCACATTCTGTGGTTCGAAACACGTCAATCTGTAAAATCTCTAATGTGATTTATCCAGAAAACTATTTATAAAACAATGCATTGTCATTTAGTTTCTATTGATATCTTGAGAAAGATCAGATCCAGGTGTTGCATCATTTTTGTGTGCCTCCAAATAAGAAGGAGAATCTTGAAATGGAATGCATGTTAAGCAATTTGGAATGAAGCAGGTGAAAGTAGATATACCTTTAAAAATGTGGGGCCCATCTTGGTGGGTATGATGATATTGTTTAGGAAAACTTTTGAACCCAACCTGTGATAAAGTAGATGTTTTAGATTTTAATAATGGTCATACTTTGTAACTTAATAGTTGAAGTTACAAAGTTAAGCTATGAAGTTAAGTTTAGTATAAAGTTAAGTTGTCATGATTTTTTTTTTTTTTGGTTTTCTTTTGGCTAGTTTGTTTGTGACTTGTGAGAGTAACCTTTGGCTAAGAAACTGCAACCCAGGAGCATCTAAGCCATCAAAATCACCTAGGGATCGCACATGACTTGGACCACACCAACCCTTAACATGGGTGGATTTTTGGTACACACATGGCTTCAAACTAGCGACCGCCACACAAGGAGTGCCTGAATAAAACACTCTATGACCAACTTTTCTACATCTTGTAGTGTCATGAATTAATATTAATTAAGTCATATTTAATAATTAGATGTTGGGGAATATGAAATGGACAGTTGCTCTCATTGAGGCTATGTAATTGACCTTCATATATTTTGGAATACACCTTAAACTTTGAATGGATCTTTCATATTTTGCTGGTCTACATTTTTTGTGACTTTATATGCATTTTTTGATATGGTGTTGTTATCGCAAAACTAGTAGCCTAGTGCAAAGCCTCGCTAGGAAACCTAGGTCCTAGGGAAACAAACAGATTGGTCACCATTGTCACCTCAGTGGCCTTTCTCCTACTATTTTGTGGTTGGATGTTGTATTTCAATGGTGCGATTGAGGAGGAAGTGTACATAGAGCAACCTTAGGGCTTTGTGATACATGGGAAGGAGTCCTATGTTTGCAGATTGAAGAAGGCTTTGTACGGACTCAAACAGGCACCTAGGATATGGTATTCCAAGATTAATGGATACTTGATGAGTTTGGGCTTCACCAAGAGTGATGCGGATCCTAACCTTTACTACAAGGTTGTTGATGGTGATCCTTTGATCTTGGTGCTGTATGTTGATGATTTGTTCCTTACTGGGGTAGAGAGGCTCATTGTCAGGTGCAAGAGGGAGTTGGCTTCAGAGTTCGAGATGAAGGATCTTGGCTTGATGCATTATTTCTTGGGATTGGAGATGTGGTAGAGGCTAGGTGAGAAGATTCGATATGATGGAGTGCAAGTCCATGGCTACACTTATGATGACAAATATGAAGAAGCTGAGTGATTCCGCTTCAGATTCAGATTTGGTGGATCCCACTATGTACAGGCAGTTGATTGGATCCTTGATGTACCTGGTTAACACTAGGCCAGATATTTTCTTTGTAGTGAGCACCCTGAGCCAGTTTATGGTTGAGTCGAGGCATGTACATTGGGTTGCAGTGAAGCATGTGTTGAGGTACCTGTGTGGTACAGTTGGATATGGTCTAAGACATGTCGCAGGTGGTGAAATGAGACTACATGAATATTGATTTTGACAGGGCCAGGAGTGTAGTGAGAAGAAAGAGCACCTCAAGGCATTGCTTTAGCTTGGGATCATCTATGATATCCTGGTTTAGTAGCAAGTAGACTTCTGTCACATTTAGTACAACAAAATAAGAGTATATCGCAGGCAATGTCACAAATCAAGAAGCAGTGTGGCTTCAGAAAGCTTCTTGTAGGACTATTTGATCAGGTGCTAGAGACGACTTTGATACATTGTGATAATCAGAGATGTGCTAAGTGGACTATCCAAAATCATGAGAAATTAGTCAGTTACGACTACCTCTCATGGAAATGGTCATAGATGAATGACTTAACGCATTTGAATCCCAAAATGATATCTAATATAATGCACTGCGAAAACCCCCAATACTTAATTCAAAAAGAGTGAAGGGAACTCTACTTGAATGGTTCATGAGGCACAATACTTGCTAAGGTTTTGCAAATGGGGTAGCAAGCTAAGTGCGCTTGATTGTGGGGAAAACTTCACAGTTAAGCATGCTTGAGCCAGAGGCGATCTGGAATGGGTGACCTCCCAGGAAGTCCTGGTTACTGGGTGCAAGCCCCGGAAGTGATGATTGACGCTATGTGATTCATTTCACTAGTTTCAATCCCACTTCTTCACTCCTGTGAGCATCACCCGATGCAACGAGTGTTAAGTGGACTATTCAAAATCATGAGAAATTAGTCAACTACGACTACCTCTCGTGGAAATGGTCATAGATGAATGACTTACTTAATGCAGTTGAATCCCAAAATGATATCTAATATAATGCATTGCGAAAACCCCCAATACTTAATTCAAAAAGAGTGAAGGGAACTATACTTGAATGGTTCATGAGGCACAATACTTGCTAAGGTTTTGCAAATGGGGTAGCAAGCTAAGTGGGCTTGATTGTGGGGAAAACTCCACAGTTAAGCGCGCTTGAGCCAGAGGTGATCTGGGATGGGTGACCTCCCGGGGAGTCCTGGTTACCGGGTGCAAGCCCCGGAAGTGATGATTGATGCTATGTGATTCATTTCACTAGTTTCAATCCCACTTCTTCACCCCTGTGAGCATCACCTGACGCAATGAGTGCTAAATGGACTATTTAAAATCATGAGAAATTAGTCAATTACGACTACCTCTCATGGAAATGGTCATAGATGAATGACTTACTTAACGCGGTTGAATCCCAAAATGATATCTAATATAATGCACTACGAAAACCTCCAATACTTAATTCAAAAAGAGTGAAGGGAACTCTACTTGAATGGTTCATGAGGCACAATACTTGCTAAGGTTTTGCAAATGGGTTAGCAAGCTAAGTGGGCTTGATTGTGGGGAAAACTCCACAGTTAAGCGCGCTTGAGCCAGAGGCAATTTGGGATGGGTGACCTTTTGGGAAGTCCTGGTTACTGGGTGCAAGCCCCAGAAGTGATGATTGACGCTATGTGATTCCTTTCACTAGTTTCAATCCCACTTCTTCACCCCTGTGAGCATCACCCGATGCAATGAGTGCTAAATGGACTATTCAAAATCATGAGAAATTAGTCAGTTACAACTACCTCTCATGGAAATGGTCATAGATGAATGACTTACTTAATGCAGTTGAATCCCAAAATGATATCTAATCAAAGTTGTGTCAAGCTTTTGGAGAATAAAGTATTTCATGACAGGCCGAAGCACATTTAGATCAAATACCACTTCATTTGAAACATGGTGCAGAACGGTGCAGTGAATCTCTAGTATATATCTGAGTAGATTGCAGACATTCTCACTAAGCCTTTATCTAGGGGGGTGTTTGTATACTTCAAAGACAAGCTTGGTGTGATGTAGAATGTCTCCCTCGTTGAGAGGGAGTGTTGATGTTTCTACAATTTGCAACATTGGGTGAACATTCTCCCATGGGGTCATGCTGATTTGACTAAGGGGGGATGGTACATTCACCCATGGGGTTATGCTGATTTGGCTAGGGGTGAATAGCCCGAGGAAGTATTTGTCCCATTAGCTCTGGTGTTTAGCTCGGGGAGATTAGCCCACAATGCTCACATTGCCTGCTCCAGGATGGAGTGATTTATTTTTTTATAGAGTAGGGTTGATTTGTTTATTTAGTGGGGGTTTTCACCCTCTAGTGGAATAAACAATTCTAATCTAATGTTGATTTGTAATGTAGGCTCAATAAGTGAAGGGGTTTCTTGTGATGAGGGGTTTCTTAATGGGTCTCCACTCAACATTAGAGCTCTATATAAATAGACATGCATGTGAGGAGACACTCATCAACATAGCAAGCTCATTCATTTTTTCTAGTGGAGGAGAAATTCAGCTAAGGAGAAATTTGTTCATCTTTCATCTTTTCTTCATCATTATCTCTCTCTTGGAGGACACATGTGAAGGGTTTGATCGAGTTTGACCAACATCCATACAGTTGCGCGTGTGAGGTTTGACCATAGTTTGTACAATTGCACGTGTAAGGGTTTGACCACAACTGCACATGTGAGGGTTTGATCAAGTTGACTGTAGGTTTCACGTGCGAATTGACCGCATGCCGCACGTACAGGTTTGACCGCAGGCAATATTTTGACTGACATTGACCGTGTTGACCATTGAAGTACACTTGAAGACTCCATGCCCAAGGATATGTCAGAGGATTCCTGCACCTACAGAGTTCTAGATATCATCAGGGCTTTTAAGCGCCTTCTTCTCTCGCCTTCTCTATTGTACTCAAATTCCACAGCCCTATGAGGATATTGTAAAGTGATGGTAGCATTATGAAATAGAGTCATGTAACAAGCCTAGGTAGCTTAAGATTTTGTTATCAAGTGAGTTCATTGTAGGGAGTTTTTTTTACTTGGTTAATTATTTGTGCTTTTCAACGCTTGATAATTAATTGAGTTTTTTCTCCTGTAATAACTATGATATATATACAATTTGAAATAATACACACACACAAAATTTGAAATAATATATCTCTCTTATTCATATTCTCTCACCTGTCTCTCACATTCTCCATGTTTTAACAACAATGTCCTTGATAATATCCAGAGATTATTCTCTTCTAGTAAAAGAGTGCAAAGCTCACTTTCCATTATACGAAAATTTGAGGTACCATCCAATTTGTCCCTAAATCTAAGGGTAGTTGATGCCATCTCAGAAATCCATTGCACAAACTGTGAATTCTGAAAATTAATTTTGGAACCTTGATCTATTTTTTAGTTTACTCCTAGAGTAAGCCATGCAGGCATGAGACATAACTTTTTAGACTCAACAACTAAATATAAGACTTCTCACTTATTTTAACTCAAGTGAATTACAAAATAGAATTGACTTTCTGAAAATATCTCAAACTGCTTCTTAGATGTTCACAACGAACCAATGTGGAAGTTCCCGTTCGAGCTATAATTCTCAACATAACTGTGGGAGGGAAAAAATCAGTGATGTGGATGCCATTTCCTTGAAAACTATTTACATAATGTCTTAGTGGAGGGTGGGGTACGAGATGCTTATTATGGGGTTATAGGAATAGTACCACTAGGCATTCATGATAGGGAGGATGACACATACGTGCATCATTGTTAGTAGGTGATATTGACTAAAACATCGAGATTCTTCATACAGGTAATAAAAGACTACACATATGATAAGGCAAGAGAAGATAGATTATCATGAACATAAAGAATTCAATATTATTTTAATGCAAGTATTCATTAGAAAAGATTATTTTCTTTAGTAAAACAATGAGCTATTCAATTTATTATATATTGAGAAACTATGCATGAAATATGTTGTCCTGATTCCTGAATCAATAACCTCCTGTCACAAGAATGTGGTAGTAGTTTAGATCTGCATATAAATAAACTAAAACCACAATATTTCAATTGGATATACAACAATGTAATTATATAACATAAACATATAAATGGATATCATAATCATGATGCTTCATTCTCCGCTACTCTTGTATTATTTATATTTGTCATTGAATTGTTTTCTGATACCAGGTCCTTCCTCAAGAATATGGTATTCAACATCCTTGGAACTTCTTTTGTACGTTGGAATTTTGGAAAGGAAAGAAGAGAAAACTCAAGTTTGATTGGGTTAATAAACATTCACATGGAAGTGCCATGGAATGGAAAACTGATTATTCAAGTGAAGTGAATCAATCTTTTGAGCCTGCAATTGAGCCAGTAAGCTCAGATCTCAAACAACAAGAAAATGATGGTCGGTAGGTATAGTGCTTTTTGAAGTTTTTGCAAATTTAAGTGTGCATAATAAATCTTATAGCATTCGTTAGTTATCTTTTACATTTTTCATTTAACCTAAGAGGTAAAAGTTATCTTTATTTGATTTTCTGTTCAATATACAGTTGTATACAGATAAGGAACTTGCGGAAGGTTTTCAAGACCCCAAAGGGAAAATGTTGTGCTGTAAACCCTTTCCAACTATCATTGTATGAAGGCCAAATTCTTTCTCTACTTGGTACATTTTTTCC
Source organism: Pinus tabuliformis (assembly GCA_031772625.1). Lineage (NCBI taxonomy): Eukaryota > Viridiplantae > Streptophyta > Pinopsida > Pinales > Pinaceae > Pinus > Pinus tabuliformis. The sequence goes on along the minus strand of CM062814.1, from coordinate 691,224,415 downwards.
CCTAATTTCCTGTGTTATGGTTTAAAAGATAGTTCATCAATGAAATTAAAAGTAATATGAATGAATATAGGGTAGTTTTTACATGGTTCAGTCCAATCCCTTGTTCATTACTGAGGGCTATTACTGTAACTGTTAGTTCCAACCAGGCCACTGAAAGCAAGATTATTCAATAGCATATTGCATTGGGGACTGACAAATGAAAAGGGATTGAATAACGATATATATTTGAATTGTGAACTATTATTGGACCGAGTTACAGTTTTTATTACCAACTTATATCAGTACAAATTTTAAACAAATTTAGACTATCTTCCAGCTTCTTTGTATAGTCATTGTAATATATCAAAGCTAAAATATGCCTTTTAACAAGCAGTTAATGCACAGGACGTTTGTCAAACATACTACAGACATAATAGAAACACTTGCAACAACAATAGATTTGGAAGGAAAATAGTAATTCTATTAACTTGTAGGGGAGACTAGCAATGCACAGTGAATCTGAGGAACCTGGTGTAGCTCCAGCAATAAAATCTTCAGAATAACAATAAGAACACAATCTTCAGAATAATACTTTTCCCAACCAGCTTCAGCAATATAATGACAATCTGGACACCTCTGCTACAATCAATTGGCACCTTGTTCTGATATGGAAACTCAGCTCCAGATTAATTGATGAATCTGGCCTCTAAGATCTGGAAACTCGGTCTTCTCAAGATAATATATAACTCAGAAATTCGGTCACCAAACAACAGTCCAAACTTAGCTCCAGAAATGATGACTTGGTCTGCTAAACACTGAGAAACTCGGCTTCTGTCATCTGAGACTTGGTCTCCTCAAGAGACAGTGATTTCGACCTCCCAAAGATGACTGCAATACTCAGAAATTAGTATCCTTAAATATTAATTTTAGGTATGTTCTATGCTTAGAGCAATTTATTTCAATTTTCACAGTTAGCTCAATGTCTTTTCCAGTTTAGCAATCACATCAGCATTAAATTGCAGATAGAACATAAACATAGATCGCAGAAGACAAGCCAAGACAAGAGGACACAAGATTGTGGCGCTAGCTAGAGATAAACCCCAATGTGGGGAAACCCTTGATCAATTCTTCTTATATGTTCTTCAATAGTTCAGCAGAGAGAGAGAGAGTAAATATTCAACAGAAGTCAACACTTTGACTTATCTAAATAAGAGCATAGATCATCTCTAAGAAGATGATACATGAGGTAGCTGAACTCAGTTGAAAACACGCTGCTTCAACTGATTCTCCCAGGTGACTCCAGCACCATACTGCACCTATCATTGTGCTGCTCTTCATCATCATGCTGCACTTCACCGTGCTGCACCCATGTGCCTCTGCTGCACCATGTTTCCACACTGCTATCCCATGTGGTATGCTGAACCATGTTGTCATACAGCATGTTTCATGCGCTTGCAGCACCATGCTTGCCACTGCTATCCCATGTGCTTGCTGCACCATGCTTGCCATGCTGTCCCATTGTGACATTGCTGTACCATGTCATAGCTTGCTGTCCTATTGTGTTTTCAACACCGTGCTTGCTGCTGTCCCATGTGGCATGTTGTACCTTGCTGCTGTCCCATTGTGCCTTTGCTGCCACATGTCATTGCTGCTGTCCCAGTTGTGCCTTTGCTGCCCCATTTACCATGCTGTACTAAGCATGCTTGCCTAGCTGTCCCATTTGCCATGCTGTACTTGCTGCACCAAGTATGCTGTACTGCTGTTGTGATGGTGACTGGTTAGAGCACCTCAGACTGCTGCAACAGCCCTCAAACAGTTACCCAAACAGCCCTTCATCTCAGTAGCCTACCCTAGTGTGAACCTTCTGCCTCCACGCTGAAGAGTAGGGCATAACATGACCCCAAAACTGCCCACGCTGTCCCTTGCTGTGGTGGTATGGCCTGCGGTCTATCACACAGCCTTGCTGTAGCTTTACAGCCCACATATCAAGCCCAAAACAGGCCTCCATGTAATATTCCTAACCCGGAATATACCTCAAACCCTAGCAAAAACTCCAACCAAATGTGTGCAAATGATATAGTAACCCAGAAGTGATAAAAGAACAGTGGAACAGCATATAATAATGTAAACCGGAAATATAAGCAGATACAAGAAATGCAGTGAGAAAATGCTAAGCCATTTTATTATACTGAGAAATAAAATGAGTACAAGAGGTGATCAGACAGATGGCACGTCGACTTGCACAAGGCAAGTGAAGAAATACTCTCAGAATGACAAGAATGGCCTCTCTGCGTGGATGCTGATGCTGCTGCTGCTAGGAAACAAATGATGATTTGGGGCTGCTCCCCTCGTCGGAAAAAGCTGAAACTCTGGATTCGGGCTCTACTCAAGAAACCCAGAAAAACCCAGAAAGCTTTCCTGGAATGGCCGACCCCCGAAAACAACCCTCCTGGGGATCTGCGCAGTTCCTCCAAGGCTCTGCGCTGCCTCTGAAAACCTCTCTAAATCTTGCCTGAAACTCCACCTGAAAACTCTGCCAAAATCCTCCAATAGGCAAGGGCTGGTCCCCTGCTCACTCACACAGCATAAATCCTCCTGCAAACCCCAATCCCCAACAGCTGCCAGAATGAACTGCGTCCCTCTCCTAGTGCTGCGCAGTCCTCCAAAATGCTGCTAAAACTGCTACTGGAATGCTGATGAAACTACTACTGAAACACCAAAGAAAAACCTTGCCCGAGCAGGCACTCGAAGTCCCCCCGGGGCTAAGGGTGAGATCTCTGAACGGAGACACTCGATGCACTAAACAGTGCTGCAGACTAACTAAATAGCCAGCGTGCTCAAAAGTCGAACGACTAGCTCCAAATGCACATAATTGAATGATCTCAAATGAGGGGGCTCCTCTCTATTTATAGCCTTTGCCTCTCACAATCCTTAGGCTCACCTTCTCCTGCGTGATCCCCTTATTGCCATGTGTTCCTTCCCTCCTGCACAGTTCCTCCATGTGTCTATGTGTGCCCCATTTCTGCGTCCCCCTTTGGCCCCCTTGGTTACCCCTTAAGTCACAACGTTGTGCTACCTAGGAAGTGACTTTTTATTCTAAAGTGAGTTATGTTCCCCCTTCCTCACTTTTTATTTACAAATAACTATAGAAGGCAAAAATCGAACAAAATCGAATATTCCAATTAGCCATAGCTAATTACGAATATTACAGTCTCTCTCGGCAAAATGTTGCTTGTCCTCAAGCAACTGAAGTGATGGATGTTGTAAGATCTCCTCACTCTCCTAAGTGGCATCCTCATTCGGCAAATTCTTCCACCTCACCAAGACTTCCCGGATCGTCCTGCTCTGCAACCGCCTCTCCCTAGTGTCAATGATAGCCTCCGACTACAATACCAAATGCCCCTCATCGTCCATGGGTGGTAGCTCATCCGTCACGGTCACCTGCTGCCCCAATGCCTTCTTCAGGCATGATACATGAAAAATGTTATGAATCTTGCTGCCTTGGGGCAACTCCAACTCATATGCAACCTGTCCAATCCTGCGTATCACCCTATATGGCCCATAAAAGCGGGGCTTGAGCTTCTCAGCCCCCTTCTGTTTCAGTGATGACTATTAGTATGTCTGTAATCGTAGGTAGACCATGTCCCCTACCTCGAACTGCCTCTCCACTCGACCCCTGTCGGCATACAGTTTCTGCTGGTTCTGCGCTGTAGCTATGTTATCCTTAAGAGCTCGGAGGATATCCTGACTCTCTTGGATCCAAATCTTGGCTCTAGGAGCCCTGTTATCACCAAACATCACGTCGACAAAAGATAAAGGATGATACCCATATAAGGCATAGAATGGTGACATACCAATGGACATGTGATGTAAAGTATTGTAGCAGTACTCCCCCAGATGCAACCACTTCAGCCATGCTCGCTGTTGCCCACTGACATAGTTACGCAAGTAGCCCTCTAGCCACTTGTTAACTATCTCCGTCTATTCGTCCGTCTGTGGGTGATAGTTGGTACTCGGTGTCAGCTTCGTCCCCACCAATCGGAAAAGCTCCTGCCAAAACCCGCCCATGAAACGGCTATCCCTGTCACTGACGATGGTCTTAGGAAGACCATGTAGCCTGAAGATCTCCCTGAAGAACAGCTCGGCCACCTGTGCTGCTGTATAGTGTGCGGATATGGCAAAGAAATGTGCGTACTTCGTCAGTCGATCAACGACGACAAAGATACAATCCTTGCCTTGTACCATGGGCAACCCTGTGATGAAATCCATCGAAATACTCTCCCATTTCCCCTCCGGAATGGGAAGAGGCTGCAATAATCTTGCGGGATGGCTCATCTCTCTCTTGTTCCTTTGGCAAACATGGCACTCCCGGATGTGTTGGAGTACGTCCTCCTTGAGGCCTTTCCATGAGAACCTCTCCCTAATGGCCCTGTAGGCTTTGGTAAAACCCTGATGTCCTGCCAATGAGGAATCATGTGATGCCTAGAGTATCTTCTTCTTGAGCTGAGACCCTCAGTCAAGAAGAAACGGTCCCTGTAGTAGATGATCTCATCGACCACCCTATACCTGTCATTTGCCACCTGCCCATCCAGAACCTCACATGCAAACCTGTCCTTGGAGTACTCTACTAAGAGTTGAGTCCTCCAATCTGTATCCAAGCTCATAAGAGACAACGTGGCTGGTCTACGTGAAAGGGCATTTGCTACCACGTTGTTCTTACCTTTGACATACTCAATGTCAAAGTCATATACTTGGATCTTACTGATCCACTTCTGCTGCCTCTCCTGTAGCTGCTTCTGCTCCAAAAAGAACTTGAGGCTGTTGTGATCAGTCCTCACCCTGAACCTGTTGCCTACCAAATACTGTCGGTACTTAGCCAATGCATGCATGATGGCCAGCATCTCCTTGTCGTATATGGAATACAACCTCTTGTGCGGAAGGAGCTTCCGGCTCTCAAATGCTATAGGGTGACCTCCCTACATCAATACTGCGCCGAACCCCTCTCTCGACGCATCACACTCCAAGACAAATGGCAGCGTAAAATCTGGTAATGCAAGCACTGGGCAGTTGCTCATAACCTCCTTGAGCCTGTCAAAGGCTCGTTGCGCTGTATCTGACCAACTGAATGCCCCCTTCGTCAAATCTATCAGGGGTGCAAGCAAGCTGTGAGAAACCTTTGACGAACTTCCGGTAATAAGTGCAAATACCAATGAATCCTCGAAGTTCCATCACGTTTCTCGGCTCCGGCCATTCCCTGATGGCCCTGATCTTCTCCTCGTGGACCCTCACTCCGTCCACCCCTATGATGTGTTTCAGATACAACATCTTCGTCAACCCAAACTCGCACTTGGAGAGTTTGGCATAGAACTGCTGCTCCTGTAAGATACACAATACTGTCTCAATGTGCTAGGGATAATCTTCCCAAGTCCTGCTGTAAATGAGAATATCATCGAAGAATACCAACACAAACTTCCTGAAATGACTACGGAAGATGTGATTCATGCAGGACTGAAATGTAGCTGGGGCTTTGGTTAGCCCAAAAGGCATCACCAAGAACTCAAAGTGCCCATAGTGACACTTGAAGGTGGTCTTGGGAATATCTTGCTCCCTCACGCGAATCTGATGGTACCCAGATCTCATATCAATCTTTGAGAAGAATCGGGCTCCCCTCAACTCGTCCATCAACTCATCGATCCTGGGTATGGGGTACCTGTTCTTCAGGGTCTTCTTGTTCAGGGCCTTGTAGTTAATGCACATCCTCAATGTACCATCCTTCTTCTTCACCAACACCACAGAAGAAGCAAAAGGACTCGTGCTCGGACGAATGTGCCCAAGTGCCAGCAACTCCTGGATAGCCCGCTCAATCTCATCTCGATAGGCCTTGGGGTACCTACAGGGGGTGGTGATCACTGCCTGGATGCCTTGCTCAAGCTCGATAATGTGCTCGAACCCCCGATCCGGTGGCTGTCCTGGTGGAATCTCTTCGAACACTATGGCATACCGATCAAGGATGGGCTGGATCTCTGGATGTACCATCTGTCTTGTGGTCCCTGCCTTTGATGCATGCAGCTCCACTGCCCACTCTATGTCTCCCCTCCGGAAGACTGCCTCCATCCGATGAGCCGACACAGTCTGAGGCGGATATGTGTGTTGTCCCCGTATCTTCTCATGCCTCCTGGTCTTCTCATCATCCCACTCCATCTCTAGGGTCTTCCAATCCGTCGTGACCTTCCCTAGAGTAATAAGCCACTGGACACCCAGTATCATGTTGGTGTCCGAGATATCGACCACGAAAAAGTGGTCAGTCAATGTGTAGGTTCCCATCGTCACTGAAAGCTCCGGAACATAACGAGCACACGTCATGGTCTGATCTCCTAGGACCAATACTAAAAACCCATCGAAGCTCTCTGTCTAAATGCCTCTCCGCTCAACCATCTGTGCATCGATGAAGTTGTGGGTTGCCCCACTATCAACCAAAACTGATACGCGCTGGCCACGTACTGTCCCTTGTACGCATAGCGTCAGATACTTGGGAACGCCTCGCAACGCTGCAAGGGCCCCTCTGGTGGGTGCAAAAGATGCACCACCTGCTGCTGGTGGTGGAGGTGGCAAAGGTCCCTGTATGGCGTGGCTATCTCCTGCCTCCACATCCTCTCGTCATCCTCTTCTCCATTGCTCTCGGAGAAGACCTCAATAAAATGTGCTTTTCCAGCAGCACATCGATGTCCTGGTGCCCATGGCTCTTGACATGTGAAGCACAACCGCTTCTTCTTTAGCTCCCTCTTGACATCGTCCTCAATCTCTACTCGTCCTGGATTCCCCTTTGGAGGTGGAATCCTCACGTCCTTCCCCTTAGACTGAAAAGGCTGTCTTTGGGGGTAAGGTGGCCGGGTCCTGGGTAAAACATCCTGTAAGTCTTGGGTCCTGCTGATAGCGTCCTGGAGCGTAGCTGGTCTAGTGGATCGCACTAAACCCCGAAGTGGCTCTGCTAACCCCTCAACATACATATAGACCCTCCATGCCATGGAGAGGTTTGGCACCATCACGAAGACCCTCAAGAAATCTGCAATGTAGGTCTCTGGACTCCCTGTCTGTTTGAGCCTTGTCATCTCAACAAAAAGCTGCTCTGGATCCCTCCGATCAAATCGCTCCATCAATCTCCTGGTAAATTCCGCATATATCGTCACTGTAGAATGCTCGAGTGTAACCATCCCGTGAAACCACGAATCCTGGGCCTCGCCATTCTAATACAATGTTGCCACCTTGATGGCCTTTGCCTCCAACGTCTGGTTAAGCTGGAAATAAATGTCCAGCTTCTCTACCCAAGACTTTGCCGAACTGTTTGATGAGCCATCAAGCGCAGGCAAGTGGAATTTGCTCGCTGCACGGTGGGTGTCGCCGTCATGGTAATGCCGGTACCCTCTGTGATGGTTGTGGGGTCTGCTATCCCACTGAAGCTGAACAAAATCTCTGAATGAGAGGGCTTCCCTGAACTCCTGCCCATAGGCCTAGTACTCTGCAAAATAATCGCCCATATGTCGGGCTCTGCCTCTTGCTGGGCTATGGCCCCGTGTCTGCTCCTAAGAAAGTGGGCATGGTAGAGCGTGTAGGCGCATGTGAGGCCACCTGCTGCGCAGTATCACGTTGCTCTGGCAAGTGATGAGATGCACACGATCCCTCACCAATCTGAAAAACTCGTGGGCTCTCACGTTGTCTGGCCTCTACTGCTGTGAATCTCTGCCCCATCACCTCAATCTGCCTCGAGAAATCCTGCACTGATTTGAGGAGCATATCCGCAAAGCTCTTTCCGTCCTCGTCTGCCATCTGTTTTGCGTCCATTACTGGCTCTCTCTATTCTGTGTCTACCACAGGTTCCTCTTGTTCTACGTCTGCCACAGGAACACAATCTCCCTCTCCATAGATATTCTCCAACCTACGTCCATTATCTTTGTGCCTCCTACCTCTGTAATAAATGTATGGTTTTTCTCCCGGTGTCATAGATTGCTAGCTCCACAGGCTGAGCCAGATCTATGCTCTGATACCACTGTAATATTCCTAACTTGGAATATACCTCAAACCCCAGCAAAAACTCCAACCAAATATGTGCAAATGATATAGTAACCCAGAAGTGATAAAATAACAGTGGAACAACATATAATAATGTAAACCGGAAATATAAGCAGATACAAGAAATGCAGTGAGAAAATGCTAAGCCATTTTATTATACTGAGAAATAAAATGAGTACAAGAGGTGATCAGACAGATGGCACGTCGACTTGCACAAGGCAAGTGAAGAAATACTCTTAGAATGACAAGAATGGCCTCTCTGCGTGGATGCTGCTGCTGCTGCTGCTAGGAAACAAATGATGATTTGGGGCTGCTCCCCTCGTCGGAAAAAGCTGAAACTCTAGATTTGGGCTCTACTCAAGAAACCCAGAAAAACCCAGAAAGCTTTCCTGGAATGGCCGACCCCCGAAAACAACCCTCTTGGGGATCTGCGCAGTTCCTCCAAGGCTCTGCGCTGCCTTTGAAAACCTCTCTAAATCCTGCCTGAAACTCCACCTGAAAACTCTGCCAAGATCCTCCAATAGGCAAGGGCTGGTCCCCTGCTCACTCACACAGCGTAAATCCTCCTGCAAACCCCAATCCCCAACAGCTGCCAGAATGAATTGCGTCCCTGTCTCAGTGCTGCGCAGTCCTCCAAAATGCTACTAAAACTATTGCTGGAATGCTGATGAATCTACTACTGAAACACCAAAGAAAAACCTTGCTCGAGCAGGCACTCAAAGTCCCCTGGGGCTAAGGGTGAGATTTCCGAATGGAGACACTCGATGCACTAAACAGTGCTGCAGACTAGCTAAACAGCCAGCGTGCTCAGAAGTCGAACAACTAGCTCCAAATGCACATAACTGAATGATCTCAAATGAGGGAGTTCCTCTCTATTTATAGCCTCCGCCTCTCACAATCCCTAGGTTCACCTTCTCCTGCGTGATCCCCTTCTTGCCATGTGTTCCTTCCCTCCTGCGTAGTCCCTCCATGTGTCCACGTGGGTCCCATTTCTGCATCCCCCTTTGGCCCCATTGGTTCCCCCTTAAGTCACAACGTTGTGCTACCTAGGAAGTGACTTTTTATTCTAAAGTGAGTTGTGTTCCCCCTTCCTCACTTTTTATTTACAAATAACTATAGAAGGCAAAAATCGAACAAAATCGAATATTCCAATTAGCCATAGCTAATTAGGAATATTACACTCCACTACCTCGGCCCTCAAGGAAGGTACTTCAGCCCTTTCTAACAGCAATTCGGTCTTCATAGAATGACCCTAAAACAGCCCACACTGTTCTGTCCCTCTTGCTGGTTAGGGCAAACTTAGGACTGCAGTTAGGGTCACTCTAAAACACCAGCTTGTGGTACTTGTTTGGACTGCAGCTAGGGCTTGTAGTGGCCTCGTCTAAACAGCGTTGTGGGAGCCTTCTTTACAGCGTTAAGGCTTCTCCTTCAAGACTGTGTTAGGCCTCTTCTAGGACAGCGTTAGGCCTCTTCAAAACAGGCCTCTATACCCATGTTGTTCAGCTCTCCTTTGTTGCGGCTAAGACAGAGTTCCCTTGCCTCTAGCTTAGGGCTATCTCCTTTACTACATGACTGCGTCTTCTTGGTTAGGGCAGACTGCAGCTAGACATCCTTTAGGACTGCGGCTAGGGCATCCTCCTCCTAGATTTCTCTTCCACTAAAACCCAAAGCGAGTGGAGAGAAATCAAGAGAGAAGTGTGTGTGAAATGACTCTCAAGTGATCTCCTTTTATACTAAAACATTGAGCACATGTAGGTTTTATTTAGTTGCTGGACGACCTTGACGAATTGTCTTATAACACAAATAAATTCATAACTCCACGAATACTTATCGGAATCGGATGATCTTTAGATCAATCCTACACCTCAATGAGAGGGATCCAAGAAAAATATCAGCTGCCATAAATAAGATGACCCACATGGAGTTTGGCCCTAGTTGCCAATTTTAACATTAAATACAATTAGGCTCTTGGAATGTATGATGCAGATAATGATATACATGATGACCCTGGCGTCAAAATAAGGAGGATATATTTGGCCTTCAGAATAGATCGACTCTGCCTGTAGATGCTGTAGATGCTGGCCTCAATGATCAACTAATTCTGAAGCAATTCTGTCTCTGAATGTGAGTGATCTCAGCCTCCTTAATAAGATGTAATTTCAGCTTTTAGGAGACTGATTGGGCCTTCCAGAAATGTGATGAATTCAGCCTTCCTGAATTTTGCTGAGACTCGGCCTTCTATGGAAGTTATTTTTGGCTCCAATAAAATAAGGCTCTCGACCCTCTAGGATAATTGCTCTTGGCCTGTAGAAGATGAGGCTCTTGGCTCTCTGGTAAATAGCTCTTGGTTGCCTTATTTCGGGGCTTAATAACTGACCTTCCAACCAAGCAATTCGATCCCCACTTAATAATGCTTTCGGCCCCTTGAATGATAGTGTTCTCCGCCTTGAATGGAAGATGGCTCTTGGCCTGCTACTATTTGCTGATGTTGGCCCTCAAGATAATGTCTGCTCGGCCTCTAAAGGAGAAGCAATCTGCCTTCAACTGGAATAACTCGGCCCACAATATTGAAGCAAGATGAAATCGGCCTTTGGATGGATCGATCAACACCTGCAAACAATATAACTCTGGCAAATATATTTCCTTCGGTACTTGGAGATCAACTGAAAAATCATCTGAAATAAGCACAATAGGAAAGTCTGAGTGACTTCCTCAATGAGCCAACTAGGGCTGCTTTGGAAGACCACCAAAATTGACTAGTTCCTAGCTAGGGTGGCACTCGAAGTCCACCGAAACTAGAGTTTCCCTGAAACCCTCGAGCTAGACTCGCTTGAGCCATAACCTAATCACCAGAAAATAATGACCAATCAGAATGAATGAGTAGTGACTTCTCTCCCTTTTTATAACATTCACTGGATCTTCTCCAATCTTCTAGAATTCTCTTTTTTATTATTTTATTGACAAAACCACTTATTCTCTCTAAATGACTTTTTACCCCTTTTCATCCAATAATAGTTTGCCCCTTTTTAATTTAATACCAAAATAGAGTTGGGCAAAATTCCTGTGTCCCCTAAGTAAATTTTCCCCTATTGCTAGCCTAAAGGAGACACTTAGGCAGCGGGAACAATATCTTTATGCTCAAGTAATTGGGGACATTACACTCATCAATAATGCCATGGAGGATGAGAGAAATAGCATTCTGGCAGGCATATGATCCAATATTCTTACAACTAGAGAAGTATGATTCAAATTTCAATAGCATTTTCACCGAGCAGTTCAGGTTAGTGATTCACCATTATGTTGAGTATGCCTTCCTAATACTGTAGGAAAGGTTGGAGGGAACTTTCTTCAATGATATTTCCAACTTGTGATAACTTAACCTTAGTTTTGATAGACAGTTACATAACTGAAAGTATAATGACTTTTAGAGACTATCCAAGCCTTCATACTAACAGTTGACAGGGGAATACTAAGCCTAGCCTTATGAAGATTGGCAGGACAGGCCTTGGATTTACTTTGCTGAAGACCAGAGTTATTCTTCCCTTATCAATATGCTGTGTAGGTTGCATGGGGACAGTACTGTGGCGGGGGACCTTCCTTCTTTTGGTCAGCAATGTTAACACAGCAACAAAAGCAAAAACAATAGACAAAACAGTGCAACTTACTTTAGGCTAAGAGGCTCTGTTCTTCGGTCTGGATGCAAACTGGACTGAATATGCATTTATTCATTATATGAAGGGAAATCAATTAGGGGTCAAGAGGAAATTTACTATGCTTTTGTGTTCATTTAGAAATTCATGATAGTATTAGAGTTTGGACTCTATTTTTCATGTAATCTCATGGAAGGCCTGTATGAGATTTTTCAACATTTTAGGCTTTACATTTTGTAATCCAGAGTAGTATTTGATTTAATTTTGGATCCTTTCGTGAAAGTGCATTGAGACTCTGTTCTTCGGTCTGGATGCAAACTGGACTGAATATGCATTTATTCATTATATGAAGGGAAATCAATTAGGGGTCAAGAGGAAATTTACTATGCTTTTTTGTTCATTTAGAAATTCATGATAGCATTAGAGTTTGGACTCTATTTTTCGTGTAATCTCATGGAAGGCCTGTATGAGATGTTTCAACATTTTAGGCTTTACATTTTGTAATCCAGAGTAGCATTTGATTTAATTTTGGATCCTTTCATGAAAGTGCATTGAGTATTCTCATGTCCACTTTGAGTTGATGAGAGGAACCTTAGTTCTCTTGTTTAATCCATTAAGTAGATTTGTAGTTGATTTATGAATTAGTGCTGAATTTTCTACTTAGTAGATTTGATGTTCATTCATGTTGGGTGGTCGGTGAAGGATGCTTGTGAATGCTCTTGATTTTTTAAATTTCTTGATATATAGTCATTTATCATTTATGGCATGTTTTTCCACTAGGCATAATATTTGGTCTTCTGGGGCAGTTCATTTCTGGCATTGATTCTTTTGTTTACTTCCATTGGAGTTCCTTGCTAAGGGTGATTGGATTAAGGTCCTGTAGCCCATTGTCAGGCAAAATCCATCATGTATTCTGATGAGTATACCTTTTAGGTGGTTTGCTTTACCATTGTGCATTTATAAACTTATTTCTGTTGGGCTTTGTAGGACACAATGGAGCTGGGAAAAGCACAACAATATCAATGCTAGTTGGCCTTCTTCCTCCAACTTCTGGAGATGCTCTTGTGTTTGGAAAGAGCATTTTAACTAACATGGTTGTATATTTTTCTTCAACTATTTCTATTTATTTGATTTGTTCAATATACAACTTCCTTTGATCAATGATAAAACATGTCTTTGATTTGATTTAGCTTTAGATCTATTACAGTGATTAATCATTAACCATGCAGTTCTTTCTTGGGTGCATTTATTTTATCTTTCATTCAAAGGGGTGATGGAAAGGTTTGAAGTCTTGTCTGTTACAAGTGTTTTTAGACTACGACTTAAAAAATAAATGTGAATAGAATCATTTCCTGATAGATTGCATATTTGAGTGGCAGCTACTGATACGCAATTGTCCATTAGTTAATTGTCTTCACCTTGTATTTTATATATGCATATATCTACTACCTTTGTTGTACTGAGAAATGAATGTTATTTCTCAAAATGGCCTGTTTTGACTCTCATTATCCATGTCTAAGTGGTAACTTTTTTCAAGTAAAGTATTTTAAACAATGTCCTTTGACTGTGAAGAAGCTTGATAGTGCAGTTACATGCCATTCAAGCTTGGACAAACATATATATTTTTTTAATGGGCACACCTTTGGAACTTGCTTTTTAAAAATTCCCATTTGTTGCTCGATAGGAAGAAATACGGAGGCAGCTTGGAGTGTGCCCCCAATACGATATCCTCTTTCCTGAACTAACGGTAAGAGTCTCCTCATTTCATAGATAACTTGGAAAATATTTTGATGGATTATATTAAAGTCAGTGATTCCAATTATGATGATTACAGTCATGTTGTTTTCTGATCTTTATTTTTAGGCAGGGAAAGGTTTATTTTATTGTCATTTTAGAGCATTATTTGACTTCTTGTTACTGTTGTTTCAATTGTTCTTGTATACATGGATAAGATACATCAGCCATGTTTAACTCCATTAGTTGCAAAAGGCCAAGGCCCTGGTGAGATGTTGCAGTGTTGAGGTGTGGTTTTTAGTTAATGCACTGCTCACCAGGATCCAACCCAAACACAAGGGTGTTCAAGACCCATTATGCATTGATACAATTTTACATAATGTTAATGCCTTACCTTAAAATGATCCTTCAGAGCTTTAGACATGGATAACCTATCTGCTAAGAATGGAGCTGTTACACCAATATATGCTTCTAAATTTCTATATTAGTTTGTGGCTGTTTTGTCCATTATTTTTCTCTCCCATCTAAATGTTTGACTGTTAGATTTACAAACACCAAACAAAGATGAATATGCATATGAAGAAGAGAGAACAATCACTTGATTATTGAGTGATCCAATGTCTCAATACATAGAAACAAAGGGAGGAGTATGTTACATGACTTCCAAATACCTAATTCTTAATGACTGAATATTTATTAAATCATGATTACATCACTTTATTACAAAGACGTTATCCCTTGAAAAAAATGGTTCATGTCACTTTTTTGTGGGCTTTCCTCTCTTATGGAGCATAACAGAAGACTGTTAGAGTTTAGTGATAGTTACAAGTTGTGGGAGACTCATCATCTGAGGGAAAGATAAAAGTTTCGGAGGAGTATTGTTGACTTGATGGAGACTTTCCAGTGGTATGTCTCACCATGAGATTTCATTTTGGCATAGTTACCCACCAAATGTGGGTAACCTCTAGGAGAAAATTGTTCTTCCCATTGGTCAGCCAGCCAACCAGCAGCCCTATGATTATCCACAGATAGTTACTTCAGAGCTCTCCACCTATGCTTTGGTCAGTGCTTTCTCACTTGTTGAAGGAAGGTGCATCATCTATCATAAGGTACACTAACCATTACTATAATCAGATGCTTTATTTTAATGTTAAGGTTATACTAATATGGATTACAGGCTAGGCCAGATGATTGACTGCTTTTGATTGTACCCTTGTTCCCATACTTCACCTGGGAGATTATCCTTTTACCCTAGTTCAATGTAACCTCATACCATTTTTCTTCCACTGTTTAGGAGGGGCACTAATAGGAGGCACTGATTAATATGGCATGCCCAAGGTAATATTTACCACCTTTCATCTCCCTTTATATTCACTTGCATTCTTTGGGCTGATTGTCATTGGTCATTGGGATTGGCACCCTATATCCCCATCTCTGGGTCAGTTCCTTGAAACTTTGCCCTAAGAGGTTGATGTATTTGAAAGAAAAATAAAAGCATCTGAAGCCACAAATGAAAGAAAATGAAGGATGCAAAATATGGTTGGGACATTTAATAAGCACGTGGAAAAAAGCCTAGCATGAGCTATACCTCCGTCATTAGCCATTACCCAGTTCCTAAGCATTCATGCTCTATCTAAAATAAAGAAACTTATGATTGTCCCAACCACAATGAACGATAAATTGCTCCATCTATAAGGGGTATTGGAAGAACATAAAACAAGCTGGTTACCTGGGCTATGCAAGAAAGAAAATAAAAGTAAAAGGTGCACTAGAGTGGTGGAAAAAGCAGTTGATGAAAGGAGTAACTCATGCCTCTACTATTGTTCCCTCTTATCATCATTATACTCAATGCATGAACCTCCGTCAGCTGGTACCATGACTATGGTCATTTTCCTTGAAGTTTCTCCCGTTCCATGATCACATTTCTCATATGCATCTATGGATTGATGGGCCTACCTAGGAAATGTCCCTACCGTTTAGGGATGGAAGCACCTAAACTAATTGCATAATCATCCCTAACACAAGTGTGGTAGTTTGCCTACAAATCATCAGCTAGAAAGATATTTGAAAGAAAGAATTGTGTGAAGCAATTTTGTGCCCCTAGCATTGACTATGTTAATTATAGAAAGGACATAGGCAGGTTAACCTTATCAAGGTTCCCCAATAGAACAACTCTCCCCAAGAGTTGCAACACTTGACTAGAATATATATGATGGCCACCAAGGTGAAACAAGGAAAAATTCATAGCTTCCAAGCATCACTATTCATTATCTGATTTTAAACCGTGATCATTACTTAAATGAAAAACACATTAAACTTAAACACTTCATATGAAATAATGGCTAATGTACTTCATGTGTGCTGGGTCACCACCATCATCAAATGAATGAGTTGAGCATAATTTATGAGGCGTTTGTGGGCGATTGTTCGTGGAGAATGCTGAAAGTCATCTTTGAGACCTATTACCCACCACCTATGGGTAGTGTATATAGGAGAATTTTTTTCTCCTAGATGGTCCTCAGCTGGTAGCCAGCAGCGCCTTGAAACCACCAAATAGCTCGATGTGCCATTATCTCCGCCACTTGAGCCAACCATGTGGCCCCTCGCTCTCTTGTTATGATTGTATGTTTGAAGGTGGGCCTCCCAACCACGAAGGTATGGCTTTTCATTGACATAGTTGAGTAATTTTCTGTTAAAATTGGCAACTAGGGCCAAACTCCATGTGGGTCTACTTATTCATGGCAGCTGATATTTTTCATGGATTCCTCTCGTCGAGAAGTGTAGGATTGATCTAAAGATCATCCGATTCCGACATGTATTCATGGAGATATGAATTTATTTGTGTTATGGGACAATTTGTCAAGGTCGGCCAACAACCAAATTGCCCCCACTTGTGCTCAATGTTTTAGTATAAAAAGAGGTGGCTTGCTAGTCATTTGGATACACACTCTTCTTGTGATCTCTTCCTCTCCACTTGTCTTTGGGTTTTGGTGGAAGGAGTCACTAAGAGAATACGCTGCCTTAGAGGGTTTGCCCTAACTCTAGACACTATCTAAAGAAAGTCTATACGCTACCCTAAGAGGAGTTTCCCTAGCCCTACTTACAGTCAAAGGGAGAAGGCTCTACGATGTCTTATATGCAGTCAAGATGAAGGTGGCTTCCACAACGCAGTAAGGAGTTAGCCTAAACGTTGGTCTAATCCTTATCCTAGCCGCAGTAAGGAAGTGTTTTAGCCACAGAATTTTGGCCACAGTCCTGGCCCTAACTTTGAATAGAATAGGCCGCAGTTTTATGTGCCTTAACTGCAGTCAATTGGAGCCCTAACCGCTGTCATAATATTGGCTCTCATACGCTGTTCAAAGGGTCCTAAATCCGTTGTCCTAAGGACAGGTCTATATGCTGTTCCAAAGAGACCTAGACACAGTTCTGTGTGTGCCCTAGTCTCTATTCAGATGCACCCTAAAGGCTAGCCCTATTCCACAGCAAGAGAAGGACTCTACGCTGCCGCAAACGGTGTCATCAAAGGTGTTATAATTTGGCTACTTGTAAAAGCCTTTCACGTTGTCATAAAGAAACTCTACGCTGCCTAAACGCTGTCATAGGAGAGGATCTTGAACGCTGTCCTTAAGTAACACTGTGTCATGAAGAGTGTAACTATAGCCTAGCTGCTCTGCTAGGCTGCAAGCCATAGCAAGCAGCTAAGGCTGGTAATTGGATACAGTATTGTAGTGTAGTGATGATGGACATGGTGTGATAGGTGACAGTATGGTGCATGGAGCAACATGGTGCAGTAAGGTGCATGGAGCAGCATGGTGCAGTAAGGTGCATGGTGCAGTATGGTGCAACACAATGGATGCAACATGATGATGGGCATGGATGTATAGAAACAACATGATGTATTGCAATATACATTGAGTGCAATGAAGGGTACAACAAAGTGCAGCTCAGTGATGGGAGCAACACCGTAATAAGAACATATCAATGTTGGGTGCAACATGAACAATGAATGCACTGATTGTTGGGTGCAGCATGGTGACAATGAATGCAGCGCACTGTTGGATGTAGCATGGTTAATGCAGCGCATTGTTGGGTGCAACATAGTGATCATGAACGGTGTAGCATATATAGTGCAACATGGTGTAATGAAGTGCAGCACAGTGATGGGTGCAACATGGTGATGGAAGCACCTGTGTTCCGATCAACTACTTCATGTGTTATCTTCTTAGTGAAGATCTCTGCTCTTATTTTGTCAAGTCAAAATGTTGACTTCTGATGTATATGTACTATCTCTCTATCTGCTGAACTATTGAAGAACATAAGAAGAGTTGATCAAGGGTTTCCCCACATTGGGGTTTGTCTCTGGTTGGCGCCACATCTTGTGTCCTCTTGTCTTGGCTTGTTTTCTGTGATTTATGTTTATGTTCTATCTGCATTTTACTATCATGTTAAATGTAATCGCTAATCTGGAATTGATATTGAGCTAATATAGAAAATTGAAGTAAATTTGCTCTCAGCATAGAACATACCTAAAATGAACATTTTCCCTACTTGTCATGGGCACTTTTGGGCATGGATTGGTGGGGGGATTCAACAGAAAGAGTGGGCTAGGTTTGTACTTCTGTCTCCACTTCCCAATTTCGTGGTTACCCTTGTATCTTAGTCCTGTGGGATCTCCTTTACTGACCACTAGCTTTAGGGTTTGAACTACACGGGAAATCCCAATTTTGGTTGTGGGTCCTTCTTCCCGACACCATATACACCACTCCCTTCCACCCATTTTAGCCCCATTCATCGTTTTTTCCATCCTGATCCACATGTGTCCACTAGGTCCGCAAAAGGTTAGCCTCCCCCTCCCTTGTCCACACGTTGGGTCGGACCTGGAACGATGCTCGGAGGTTGATGCAGCTAAAAAGAAAAGAAAAAGCATAATTTGGCCACTTTCAACAGGAAATGTACCACAAAATGCAAAAGATGGTTGGGACATACAAATTTAGCACGTGGGAAAAAACCAAACATGAGCTCTACTCCTTGTCCATGGCCTTTTCCCTGTTTCCTATGGTCCCTGTTACCCACCATTTTGTGGGTGATATCCCTAGGAGAAATATTTTCTCCAAGATGGTCTTCAGCCGGTAGCCAACAACCCCTAACTAGCTCATTGTGCCATTTCTCCACCACCTGAGCCAGCCAAGTAGTCCCTCACCCATCTGCCATGATTGTATGAAGGTGGGCCTCCTAAACCTGAATGTATGCCTTGTCATTTGGTAATTGAGTATTGTAGTTTTCCTATCATGGACAATTTTGGGCATGGATTAATGATGGGATTCAGCGGAAAGAATGGGCTAGGTCTGTGCTCTTGTCCCATAGACCTCTTTTTGGATATTAACCTTGGACCCTAGTCCTATGGGATCTCTTTTATTGGCCCTTGGGCTTTAGGGATGGTATTACATGGGAAACCCCGATATTGGTTGCATGGTCCCGCTCCCTCATCCATATATATTGCCCCCTTTCCACTCATCATTTCTCCCACCTGGGTCCACATTCATCCACTGGGTCCACATAGGGCTAGCTCTCCCCTTCCCTTTTCCCACACCTTGGGTCGGCCCTGGAATGATGCCCCAAAGGTTGATGTAGTTGAAAAGAAAAGCAAAAGCATAATTGGCCACATTCAATAGGAAAATGTACCACAAAATGCAAAAGATGCCTGGGACAAACACATTTAGCACGTGGGCAAAAGCCAATACATGAGCTCTACCCAATCATCACAACCATCATCCTGGTTCCTATGAAAATCTGGTGACCTAGATCCCTACTGCAACAAACTGATATTACTTCTCCTACTTGTTAATCCATACAAGTTATTTACTGTGTTCTACTGTAAATATCAAAGTAAATACAACTGCAGCCTTCACAACTTAAAGAATATGTGGAAACAAGAACTGAGCAAGAAAGAAATAGCACACACAAGTGACACCGTTGTTTTTGGACCAATGTCCACGGAAAAACCCAATTTGGAAAACCGGTGCAATAGTTGAGAGTTTTATTATTAAGCAATAGTAATTTTGAGTACAATTCGTTGGATGTCCAACTGGCTATCCAATACAGAGAGAAACTGGGCAAAACGAATAGTGAGATGATCTCACCTTGTCACTAGAAGAGCAAGCTTTGATCTCGCTGGAAATGAGCCTCTGCTTAGAACTGTGTCAACTTGACGCAATCTCTGCGTCACATTTGGTGGGACTGTGCTGCCCTTTCTTTTGATCCTGGCTGGACACTTCAACTCTCAATCTCTCGATCTTACACCTTGGCTCTTAGCTTCTGAAACTCGATTTCCTCAGCAATAATTTGATCTCCCTCTCAGGCTCTGCGCTGCCACAACGTAGCTCTGCGTGGCCCAAACCTCTCTGGACGTCATTCTACCCTCTTTGCCTTGTACTCTCTAGCCCAAGAAAACTTCCCTTCGGATAATATCCCTGCCCCTCACTGCAAAAGATCACTTCGAATTCCTCTTGTGGCAACTGTTGTGCTTCAGAAATTTGATCTTCTGATCTCCACTTGATGTGTCTTCCAAATCACTGTCAAGCCTCCTCTTATAATCCTTTTGTTGAGAACCAACGACCCAGATTAGATCCTCATCAATGGCTCAAATCATTTTGGCTGGTTCTTCGTCTTGTTCTAGAAGTTTCACCCACAATTAGATTAATACCCTTTAATTATTTTAATTTCCTAAGTTGAGACTTAGACACCCATTAAAAATAATTAATTATTTTAATAAAACTGATTTCGGGTGGAATTTCCCAAAACGATTTATGGGTATTGTAGAATACATGTGTCCTAGCTTCCCTACAAATTTTGACGCTTAGAGCATATTCGGTGCTACCAGAAATCAACACTCCCTCTTAGCGAGGAATGTGCTCTAGTAATGCAACTTGCTGAAGCATCACCCTTCTTTGTAACATCTCCCTCTGCACTGCTGATGTCTGATATTTCTGCCCATCAACTACTGTGCAAATGCTGCATCTGCACTGCATTTGTACTGCAACTTCCTCTCAAATTTTGCATCTGTGCTGCTGCTGGCACTGTCACTGCCAACACTGCATCTATACTGCAACCTTGTTCAGCTGCTGCTGCTATTGCCTTAGTAACGGAAAAGTATCCAAAATCACTGAACATGTGTTTAGTAAGATGCATCTTGTTGCTAAATTTTGGACTGCTACTAGTCTCTGTGCTGACCCTCTGAAGCCTCTGCACTGCTGCTGACTTTGCTCTGTGCCAATTGCATTGCTGTCAACCCTAGCTCTGTGTTGCTTAGTATCTGGCACTCCTAGCCACTGCAACTGTCACTTTGACACTCCTTTGCATCAGACCTAATACATCCTGCTACCACTGATTTGGGCTCCCGTATCAAGGTATTGATGCAAGAGGTGGACTCTTCAAGGATCTTGCCCATTTGCAGTTCGAACCATTTGCAGTTCTTTCGAACTACAGTTCTATATCACCCCACCTCTGGGCAATCATGGCAAACTTCTCCTCCTCCTCCTCGATATGTGCGGATACAGCCTTCGGATCATGCTTCTCGTCCTTGTACTTCTTCTAGAGAGGACACTGTGTAGTGTAGTGACCAAGTTCACCACACCAGAAGCACTTGATCTTCGAAACATCTTTCTTTTTCTTCTGCTACTCCTGTTGCCCCTTAGATGCGAGGGCTGCATTCTCATCCTCCTCCTTTGGCTTCGTCCCACTGCTGTTGCTGCTACTATCAAGTTTGCACTTGACTAAGTCTCTCCTCATCTCTTCCTGCTGAAGAGTGGCCCACATCCCTTCCCAATCTGGCAATCTCTCTCTACCCAGGATGCTCTGGACAAACACTTGCCATTCTTCTGAGACTAAATTTAGGGCTAGCCTCACCATCTCGGTAGGCTGAGGTGTTGACCCCACAACTGCCAACGAGTCTCGGATCTCCTGAAGCTTCGTTAGGATCAATGTGTTCCCCCTTCTGCATCTGCGTGGATCTCATCTTCTGCTCCAAGTACATCTTCCATTGCTCGGAAGATCCTTCGTATAGCGTAGCAAATGCTTCCCACATTTGCAAGGCTGTATCCTTGCTGACAATGTGACATACTACGTGATCCCTCACCCCGTTGAGGATCAATCATTTGACCTTTGCCATCTCAGCCTTGTACTTCTTGAGCAGATCTAGATCCGCCGGTACAACTACCACTGTCGACGTAGGTTTTGAGATCATGCTCATCTAGAAGGCATGAGATCCTTGCCTTCTAGATCACATAGTTGGATGCTCCCTCTAACCAATCATGATCTCGCAACCCATTAGCTGCCATCTCTACCAACGAAATGTCGAACTGCCTCCTCTCTCCTCTGCGCAGCACTAGGCTAGCCTACACACTCCCTACTGGAGTTAGTAGATTTGCTCTTCTCTACTGCTGCTCAACAATAGAGAAATCAAATTCCTTGGATAGGAATTCTCTGAGGAATAAATTCTCTCAACAGTGTCTCCTTCCTTCTGATGCTTTTCTGCCCCAGCAACTGCTGTAGAAAACTGTCTCCCTAGAAAACTGCTCTGCACTGATGCTTCTCCATTGCTCCCTCTAACACTGGCAAACTTTGATCTGGAAATCTTTCTCTTTGTCGACTCACTGAGAGAGTGATTCTCCCAGTGTTGCGGGGGAGCGCCCCCCCCCCCCCCTTCGCTCCTGCTCCCGATCCGCGCTCCGGGCGGGAGCAACTCGGGAGCGGGTCGGGAGCGTGCTCCCTAAAAAAAATTTCGCTCCCTGCCTTTTCGGGAGCGTTTTGCCTTTTTTGCATATTTTTTTTTGTAGTAATGTTCAAAATGCAATTTTTTTTGAAAGAAACAAATAGTTTTTGAGTGGGGCAACTTAATGATCAAGTCTAGGCCCTAGTATTGATATGCTATTCATGGTAATGTTAAATTCTTAAAGTAAAAGTGACATTTTCTTTAATTTTCATTTTCATCATTTTACTTAAATTTTTAACATTACCATGAAATGACTCAGGATGTTTGAGAGTGGTTTCGTCCTCATTGGATTTCATATGGAGAAAGTAGAATTTTAGATTTCATTCAAAATCCAGCAGACTTATCAGTTTTTCAGGATTTCAGGATTGGGGGATTGCAATGTTTCCATTGAATTTTGTCATGTATTAGGGTATGGAGCTCATATTTAATCAAGAGTACCAATCCCTCTATGTACCTTGATGTTAGTGACATTGGTTGTCGAACTCCTCTATCATGACCCTTCTAAAAATGTACGCATCACTCAAACAAAATCTTGACTTGACATGCTATGCTTTTTCTATCTTATGTTAATGCTTAGAGGGTGATATTAATGACAAAGATCCCTATACAGATACAAAGGTAATGACAAAGATACCTCTGGATATTAATGCTTGGAGGGTGATATTAATGACAAAGATCCTGATTTTGCAACAAGACTAAAAAATTAGACATTTCTCGTGGTGGCAAGAGGCCCAAGCATAAGAAATAGATAATAGATTTACTTCTCTTTTCTAGTTTCTAGTAGCTTTTATAACTATTGACTCTTTCATATTTATTATGATATTTTTTTAAACAATATATGACAATTTAAGTTTGAAGTTGGCAATTATAACTCATTAGTAATGAATTATGAATATGATGCTTCATGAAAGTTGAAAGTTGTTTCATTTCATTTCATTTTATAATATTTCATTTCATGTTAGATATTATTTGTTGTAATGGTTACACTTAGCTTACAAGTACAACTTTGGTGATCAATGATGATAAATGTTATATATTGAATTTTGAAAGCTTGAAACTTTAAGATTGATGAATCATGAGACTCAATATGTTGTATGTTACTATGTTACTAACTTGCGGACGTGGTTGATGAAGATTATAACTTCTAGATGATTGTTGTTATATGGTTCAATCTATGCTTTTTTATGTTTTTTATATCTAATTCATCATTCTACATGTTTTTGTTGACATATATGTATCAAAAATTAAAAAATATAAAATATATATATATTTTTAAAAAATCGCTCCGGGATTCGCTCCCAAACCGGGAGCTTCTGAAAATGGTCGCTCCCGCTCCCGCTTCCGCTCCCGCTCCCCGCTTCCGCTCCCGCTCCCAAGTAACATTGGATTCTCCCATGAAAATTTTGCCCTCCTGGCTTGGACTGCGCAATCCCTCCGAGGATTGGATTTGCTACCTATGCAGCACTTAGACTTTCCTCCTTCTCTTCAATGCTAGGCTGTTTTGGCTCTGCTTTCTTGCTTCACTTGCTGCTTTGATACCATGTGAAAATATGGTGACCCAGATCCCTACTGCAACAAACGGATATTAATTCTCCTACTTGTTAATCCATGCAAGTTATTTATTGTTTTCTACTGTAAATATTGAAGTAAATACAACTGCAGCCTTCACAACTTAAATAATATCTGGAAACAGGAACTGAGCAAGAAAGAAATAGCACACACAAGTGACACCATTGTTTTTGGACCAAGTCCCTGAAAAACCCAACGTGGGAAAACCAATGCAGAAGCTGAGGGTTTTATAATTAAGCAATAGTAATTCTGAGTACAATTCGTTGGATGCCCAACTGGCTATCCGATACAGAGAGAAACTGGGCAAAACGAATAGTGAGATGATCTCACCCTGTCACTGGAAGAACCGACTCTGATCTCGTTGGAAATGAGCCTCTGCGTCCCTTTTGCGTCAGCCTCTGTGCAAAACTGCGTCAACCCCACACAGTCTCTGCATCAATCCCATGCAATCTTTGCGTCACCTTTGTTGGCACTATGTTGCCCCTCTTTCTGATCCTCTGCTGGCTGGAAACTTCAGCTCTCAGCCTCCTGGTCTTACACCCCAACTCTCGGCCTCTGAAACTCGATTTCCACAGTAGGAATTCGATCTCCCTCTCAGGGTCTGTGCTGCCATAGTGTAGCTCTGCGTTGCCCAACGTCAGTCTCTCTGGACGTCGTTCTGCCCTCTCTGCCTTGTACTCTCAGGCCCAGGAAAACTTCCTCCGGATACTAACCCTGCCCCTCATTGCAAAAGAACACTTCGAATTCCTCTTCCGGCAATAGTTGTGCTTCAGAAATTCGATCTTCTGATCTTCACTTGATGTGTCTTTCAAATGGCCATCAAGCGTCCTCTTATAATCCTTATGTTGAGAATCAACAACCCAGATTAGATCCTAATCAATGGTTCAGATCATTTTGGCTTGATCCTTGTCTTCTTCTAAAAGTTTCACCCACAATTAGATTAATACCCTTTAATTATTTTAATTTCCTAAGTTGAGACTTAGGCATCCATTAAAAATAATTAATTATTTTAAGAAAACTGATTCCAGGTGCAATTCCCCAATACAATTTCTGGGTATTGTGAGCACACATGCCCTAGTCTCCCTGCAAATTTTGAGGCTTAGAGCACATCTGATGCTACCAGAAATCAACAGTTCCTACATGCCCTAGATGAGCCTCCTTTATCGTTTAGGAACCCATGATTGTCCCAACCCTTGGTGGGCAGTGAACTGCCCTACCTTAAAAGGGGTATCCACTGCTATATCTCACACATCATGCTCTTATCCCTTGAGCCCTGAGCAGTTAATTAAAGAAAAATCATAGAAGGCAAAAAACATATAAAGAAGGGTGGAAAAATCACATCCCGAGCACCTCATGTACCACGATTGCTACCTCCTATACATTATATACCCTGTTGGACACAGATTGTCATTGATGTCAATATGGCAATATTCGTGGAGCAAAAGGAACCAAGAGGAGCAGAATAGAGGATGCAGACAGCCATCGCAGCAACAGAGGAACAAGCAGAGCTATAAGGAAGCAGACAGAGCCATCAGAGGAGCAATGGGTGCATTTATATTATTGGGAGCTATCGGGCCACAAAAGAATTATATGCATGAAGATACAGGTGGAGGAGCATATATCGGCACTTCGGAAGTGGGAGCTACAATATGTCAAGCGGTCCATTGCGATCGCTGATAGCGATATCGCATCGGACCTCCGCCAGGGGCAACTCCCGACTGCGATGCATATCCATGCGGACCCGCCGCACATTACAAATATGACTTAATCTATGATTGCATCCGTCGCATATCGCAAGCCGTAAAGCCTTGCCACATTGGAAGCACTGATTGCGATAGGCTGTGGACCCGACGGGCATATTAACTATGGTTTAATACCATATCGCATCCAGTCCATCGGAGCAGTGGAGGATCGATCGTCGGCAATCGGCGGAGTCATGGGTTCGATATATAAAGGACCCCCGGGAGTCACGAATTGCCGATTGCGATTTAAGCGCGGACTCGATACAGGAATAGGTGCGATTGTAATATTTCCTGAAGTCCGCCTTTTAGTCTGTTTGACTGTTTTTTCTCATATTCTCTGTGTAATGGAATGTCTGGCTTGCGCGGGGTGTTTTAAGCCGAAAGGCTTACGATGGCTGTTCCGACGGTTCAAAAGGCTGAACGTCAGTGAAAAAGGGGTGAATCATGGCAATTATGATTGCGATCGGGACAAAACATCTCCGTTTAATTGAAAGAACTCTGTGTATGCCGCAATCATTGCCAAAAGGAGCACTGTTACGGTAAACCGGGAGGATGTGTTCTCCATGGATCGTTTGGACTAGTCTAATGAATCTACGTATCCCCAGAAAGTCAGTGAACCTGCACAGCGTAGAGGAAGCCGCAGCGATCGAGGAGGAAGCCTAAGAGGCAGTGTAAGCGGAAACGAATGGACAGAGGCATGGGAATGTATAAAATAGTAAAAACAGAGAACTGTTGGTGCTGTTGTTGTGGTGAAGAACCAGAGTGTGAGGTAGCAGAAGCAGCAGAGGCAGAAGAGGCAGCAGAAGCAGTGGAGGCTGTAGAGGAAGTAGAAGCAGCAGAGGTAGGAGAGTAGGAGTGAGAGAACTTCAGTTGAATAGAGTGGAGTAGCATACCAGTTTATACCAAGGTTGGGTTGGAGCCCAAGAGGTTGGAGCCTTAGAACTCAACAAGACTGAAGTCATTGGGGGTAGGTGCTCCTAAGTGCGGAATCATTGCAAAACAAAGTTGGTGCTTTGGAGGTTGGAGCCTCACTGAAGTCCATGTTGGAGCTTGGCAACTATTCACAATCAGATATATACTTGTATTGTATTTATTTCATTGCACTGTCTTGAGTTTTAATAAAAGCATTAATTCTAGCGGTTGATTTCTGTGTTCTGTGTATATATATACATATCTATATATGCTTTTGGCAATCACTAGAACAATTAAAAAAATAAATAAGAAACACTGATTCACCTCCCTCTCAGTATTTCCAACAATTGGTATCAGAGCCAGCTTCTTCATAGTAGCCTAACGGCTTGAAGAAGGGTCCGCAGCCATGATGAGAAATCACGAAGCATCAGGAAGACCTCCTTTGTTCGATGGCACTAACTTTGGTTTCTGGAAAAAAAGAATGACCTACTACTTAATGTCCTTTGGACCTGAAGTCTGGCATTTTGTTCAAAATGAATACCAAACGACTTCCACTCTTTCAACAGACCCAGACGAGAGGAAAGCCTACATCGCAAATGCAAAGGTCTTGAACTCCATCACTAGTGGAATCACTGATTCCTAGTTTACAAAAGTCATGCACTGCACCTCTGCCAAAGAAATGTGGGAGAAGCTAGTTGGCTTGTATGACGAAGACTCAAAATTCAAAAGGCAAAGCTTCAAACTCACAGAAGACAATTTTAGGGTTTGAGGATGGAAGATGAGAAGATATTGCAACATACCTCCTCCGAGTAGCTGAAGTGGTAAATTCCCTGAAAGGATTGGATGAAAAAATTGAAGAAAGTACCATTGTTCAAAAGGTATTAAGGTCTCTTCCAGACAGATTTGACTCCAAAATAAGCGCTATAGAAGAAGCAAAGGATCTAGATACCCTCAAAGTGGATGAACTCCATGGAATTCTCACTGCCTATGAAATGAGGAAAGGTGGCCCAAGCTCCAAAGATGCAGCATTCAAGGCCTCAAAGTCAAAGAAGGGGGAAGAAAGGAATGACTGTAGTGATGAGTAAGATGTGGAATCCGAATTGGCTCAATTTGTATGAAAGCTGAAGAGAGGATCTAAGCTTAAAGGCAAGTATCCTCTTATCTGTTTTAAATGTGGTAAAATAGGTCATTATGTAGCAAGATGTCCTCATAAACATGACAGTGATGATGAAGGAAATTCTAAAAGAATGGCACACAAAAAGAAAGGTTTCAATAAGGAAAACTTCTTCTCCAAGCACGATGAGTCTGATGAGGATGAGTTTATGGTCATCAAAAAGAAATCAGATGAGGAAAGTGATCGTGATGAAAGCCAAGAAACATTATTCATGGCACTCACAGATGATGATGACTCAGCGCTGGAAGGAAATGTAGAGGAACTGTTAATAAGTGCCATTGAAGAAAATGAGAAACTACGAAACAAAATCATTTCTCTCAAAGGGGAAAACGAGGACATAAGAAGGAGAGAAGATCTCTTGGAAGCAAAGCTTAAAGAAAAAGAAGAGACTTGTGAAGAACGTGAGGCCGAAATAGTGTCTATGAGAAAGGAGTTGGAGCAAATTAAAAAAGGCTGTAAAAGCTCTCAAATACTTGAGACTGTTCTGAAAAATCAAAAACCTCAACATGACAAGTCTGGAATAGGTTTCAAAGGAGAATCCTCAAGCACTAAGAATAGTGCGAAAAGCTATGCCGATGCACTTTCCTGCAATCCAAAAGATGAAAAAGTATGTTATCAAAAGTGCATCCCAGATCCCAAGAATGAAGAGAGAATTACTCCAAAGAAGAATGTGGAGTCGAATCATGGACACTACAACAAATACAAACCTGTACTCCACCAAGGGCCCATCGCAAATCCAAAGAACGAGGGAGGAGTAATTCCCAGGAAGGAAATCGACTCAAACCGTGGTTGCTTCAACAGGTACAAAACCATCTTTCTTGGACACTGCTTTCACTGTAAAAACTTCGGTCATCAAGCCAGACATTGTATGGCTCGCAGAAGTGAAAAGACAAAGCTAAAGGACCGAATAATCAACTCATATGCCCCCAAAAGGCAGGGACAAATCAAAACCTTCAATTCATTTGATCCCTTGACCAAATTTGATCTGATTTGCTCTTTCTGCTACAATAATGGACACTATGAACAAGACTGTCCACTCGAAGAAAGACGAGTAGCAAGAACTCCAACATGGATAAATGCGCCCTGGCTCTATATGCTCAAAATAATGGAAACCATTGGTTTGTGGATAGTGGGTGCTCCAGACACATGACAGGAGACAAAAGAAAGTTTGTCTCACTGAGCAAAAGGGAAGGGAATGTGTCCTTTGGAAGTGGAACAGTTACTCTGATCAATGGAAAAGGAAAAGCTCAAGATGCTATGCTAGTTGATGGACTGAAATACAACCTCTTGAGTGTCAGCCAAATCTATAATCAAGGACATAAGGTTGTTTTCAGCACCAAAGACTGTGAAATAAGGAACTCTGCCTCAGGGGAACTTGTGGCAAAAGGGGTGAGAACATCAAACAACATTTACATTCTGAACAAGATTCAAGAAAATAAATGCTACTTGAGTCAGACAGATGAGAGTTGGCTATGGCACAAGCGACTTGGACATACAAGCTTCGAAAATTTGATCAATATTAGCAAGATCAAAGCTGTACGAGACATCCCAAGGTTGTTCAAACCAAATCAAGGAGTATGTGGTCCATGTCAACATGGAAAGCAGACCAGAACCAACCACAAGACAAAGGAGCTCTCTACATCAAAGCCCTTGGAGATCCTCCATGCTGATGTGTGTGGGCCAACTAGAAATCAGGGACTCCAAGGAGAAAGGTACTTTGTTTTATTTGTTGATGATTACACTGGAATGATGTGGATATATTTTATAAAGTATAAATCTGGAACTTTTGAGTGTTTTAAGAATCTAAAAGCCCTTGTAGAAAATGAAAAAGATTCAAAAATTAAGTGCCTCAGAACAGACCGAGGGGGAGAATTAACATCAAATGAATTTAGTGAGTTCTGTAACATTCATGGAATTAAAAGGGAATTCTTTGCTGCCAAAACACCTCAGCAAAATGGGGTAGTTGAAAGAAGAAATCGAACAGTCCAAGAAATGGCAAGAACAATGCTGTTAGCAGTAGACTTACAGCCTAGATTCTGGAGAGAAGCAGTAGGGACAGTTGTCTATACATTGAATTGAACTCAATTAAGACCAAATTGTGAAAAAACTCCTTATGAGCTATGGAAAGGAAACCCTGCTTCGGTGAAGTACTTCAAGATCTTTGGAAGCAAGTGCTTCATAAAAATAAATGATGGCTCACCTGGAAAGTTTGAATCTCGGGTCGATGAAGGGATATTTCTTGGATGCTCTACACGGAGCAAGGCTTACAAGTGCTATAATTATCGACTGAAGAAAATGGTGGAAAGCATTGATGTAAAGGTTGATGAAGATCTTCCAGAAAAGGAAATTGAAGAACATGAAGATGACTTTCTCATTGAAGAAGAAGAACCTAAAGAAGAAGAAATAGATGAGGAAGAAGAAAAAGAAGAAAAGGAAAGAGAACCACCTAATACCCCTTCAAAGATGAAGTATGTCCAAAGACATCACCCAGAAGAGCAGATCATTGGTGATAGAGATGAAGGTGTGCGAACCCGAAGAAGGATAACAATCACACCCAAGAGAAAAGTCATTGCCCTACTATCTATGATAGAACCAGAAACATTTGCAGAAGCAAGGATCCTCATTGGGTAAAAGCCATGGAAGAAGAAATGTCCCAAATTGTGAAGAACAAGACATGGGATCTGGTACCTCGTCCAAAGGACAAAACATAATAGGAACCAAATGGGTGTTCAAAAATAAAATGAACGAGGAAGGACAGGTTATTAGAAACAAGGCAAGACTTGTCTGCAAAGGCTATTCACAAATTGAAGGAATTGACTTTGAAGAGACATTTGCACCAGTGGCCCGTATGGAAGCTATCAGGATGTTCTTGGCATTTGCTTTCTCAAAAGGATTCAAAATCTATCAAATGGACGTGAAATCAACATTTCTAAATGGGGAACTCAAGGAAGAAGTCTATATGGAGTAGCCATAAGGTTTTGATCTAATAGCAAGAAAGGACTTAGTTTGTAAGTTGAAAAAAGCTTTATATGGGTTGAAACAAGCTCCTAGAGCTTGGTATGCAAGATTGGATCACTACCTACAACAACAAGGCTTCAGAAAGGGAGTGGCTGGAAGTAATCTATACATAAAGACAGATGAAGGTAAGTTACTAGTTGCTCTTGTTTATGTCGATGATTTGATTTTTGCTAGTAATAATGATGAAATGAGCCGTGAATTTTCTCAAAGCATGTCAAAAGAGTTTGATATGTCAATGATAGGAGAGCTGTCCCACTTCTTTGGACTTAAAGTATCTCAAACGAGAGCAGGATTGTGTATATCTCAAACCAAATATCTAAAAGACATGCTCAAAAGATATGGAATGGAGGACTGTGCACCCATGAGCACACCTATGACCACAAACTGCAAACTGAGCAAAGATGATGACTCCCCTCTAGTAGATGCAACTCATTACAGGTCAATGATTGGAGCCCTTCTATACTTAACAGCTACAAGACTAGACATAATGCAGGCAGTAGGAATGGTGGGAAGATTTCAATCTGCTCCCAAACAATCCCACTTATTAGCTGTAAAAAGAATTCTTAGATACTTGAAAGGAACTTCTGATTTCAGTCTTTGGTACCCAAAGAGCTCAACACTGACTGTCACTGCATACATCGATGCTGATTGGGTTGGAAGTATGGATGATCGGAAAAGTACTAGTGGAAATGCGTTCTTCCTAGGAGACTGTTTAATATCCTGGATCAACAAAAAATAGTGATCCATATCATTATCCACAGCCGAAGCCAAGTATATTGCTGCAACAGACTGTTGTACTTAGATACTATGGATGAAGGAAGCTCTAAAAGATGTCGACATATGTACAGATCAATCGATTACTGTCTATTGTGACAACACAAGTGCTATCAGTCTCAGCGAAAATCCAGTGATGCACTCAAGAACCAAACACATACCAATCAAGTATCATTTCCTCCGTGAGCAAGTAGCTGAACAAAACATCGTCCTGGAATATATCAGTACTAAGGAGCAGATAGTTGATATTTTCACAAAACCTCTTCCTCGAGAAGCATTCGAACATCTGTGTCAAAAGATGGGGGTTATTTCTTTATCATCACTCAAGTTCATTCATAAAGATGTAGCAGGACAGGGGGAGCAGTTTGACAGGGGGAGTCCATATGCATTCCTTTGCCATTGATGTCAAAGGGGGAGAGCAGAAGAATATTGCCATCAATAACAAAGGGGGAGATTGTTGGACACAGATTGTCATTGATGTCAATATGGCAATATTCGAGGAGCAAAAGGAGCCAAGAGGAGCAGAACAGAGGACGCAGACAGCCATCGCAGCAACAGAGGAACAAGCAGAGCTATAAGGAAGCAGACAGAGCCATCAGAGGAGCAATGGGTGCATTTATATTATCGGGAGCTATTGGGCCACAAAAGAATTATATGCATGAAGATACAGGCGGAGGAGCATATATCGGCACTTCGGAAGTGGGAGCTACAGTATGTCAAGCGGTCCATTGTGATCGCCGATAGCGATATCGCATCGGACCTTCGCCAAGGGCAACTCTCGACTTAGATGCATATCCACGCGAACCCGCCACACATTACAAATATGACTTAATCTATGATCGCATCCGTCGCATATCGCAAGCCGTAAAGCCTCACCACATTGGAAGCACCAACTGCGATAGGCTGTGGACCCAATGGGCATATTAACTATGGTTTAATACGATATCACATCGAGTCCATCGGAGTAGTGGAGGATCGACCATCGGCCATCGACAGAGTCATGGGTTCGATATATAAAGGACCCCTGGGAGTCACGAATCGCCGATTGCGATTTAAGCGCGGACCCGATACAGGAATAGGTGCGATTGTAATATTTCCTGAAGTCCGCCTTTTAGTTTGTTTGACTGTTTTTTCTCATATTCTCTGTGTAATGGAATGTCTAGCTTGCGCGGGGTGTTTTAAGCCGAAAGGCTTACAATGGCTGTTCCGACGGTTCAGAAGGCTGAACGTCAGTGAAAAAGGGGTGAATCATGGCAACTATGATTGTGATCGGGACAAAACATCTCTGTTTAATTGAAAGAACTCTGTGTATGCCGTAATCATTTCCATAAGGAACATTGTTACGGTAAACCGGGAGGATGTGTTCTCCATGGATCGTTTGGAACAGTCTAATGAATCTACGTATCCCCAGAAAGTCAGTGAACTTGCACAGCGCAGAGGAAGCCGTAGCGATCGAGGAGGAAGCCTAAGAGGTGGTGTAAGCGGAAACGAATGGACAGAGGCATGGGAATGTATAAAACAGTAAAAACAGAGAACTATTGGTGCTGTTGTTGTGGTGAAAAACCAGAGTGTGAGGTAGCAAAAGCAGCAGAGGCAGAAGAGGCAGCAGAAGCAAGAGAGTAGGAGTGAGAGAACCTCAGCTGAATAGAGTGGAGCAACGTACTAATTTATACCAAGGTTGTGTTGGAGCCCAAGAGGTTGGAGCCTCAGAACTGAACAGGACTGAAGTCATTGGGGGTAGGTGCTCCTAAGTGCAGAACCACTGCAAAACAGAGTTGGTGCTCTGGAGGTTGGAGCCTCAATGAAGTCCAAGTTGGAGCTTGGCAACTATTTACAATCAGATATATACTTATATTATATTTATTTCATTGCTTTGTCTTGAGTTTTAATAAAAGCATTAATTCCAGCTGTTGATTTCTGTGTTCTGTGTATACATATACATATCTATATATGCTTTTGGCAATCACTGGAACAATTAAAAAAAATAAATAAGAAATACTGATTCACCCCCCTCTCAGTATTTCCAACATACCCAAGTGTGGGCTTCCCTTTTACTAGCCACCCTTGTATCACAGCATGTGGGCCAGGGCTGCTCCTTTTCACTTTTGACTCCGTTCATTTCTTTATCACATGCCACCTCCTTTTAAAGGATGTACCTTGGACATATTATCCCCTTTAGAAGTAGATACCACCTAATGGGATACTTGGTGAACCCCTTTTGGAGCTTGGAGACACGAGCACATGCCAAAGCCCGTTATGGAAGGGCATGCCATTATGAAGTCCCCACCTGTTGTCCATGGTTTGTAAGCTCTTTTACTCGATTTCCTTGATGACTTGTTGTACTGGAAGGCTAGGGGACGCATTAGAACTTATGTAGGATTGCATATGGTCTCCATCTTGGGTTTGGTCTCCCTATACGGGGTCCTAACCCTCAAAAGGGATTCATTGGCACATGTACGGTGTGTATTGAGAGCCATGGGCCTCCACAACATAGCCAACACTCCATGGATCCACAGAGATGTTCAGAGATTGGTTGAGATTCACCTATTGGACGAGGAAGATGCACCTGGTTCACCTTTGCCCAGCGAACCCCATAGTTGTAACAGACGTTTGGCAAATCGCCTAGGACTTGTATGCTAATGTGGCATCACTTACATCGTCTTTTTAGCCCTTACAGATGATCTATGGGCATCTTCGACTCACTTGGAGACCCATGAGGTCACTTGTGTGCCCTCACAGCCATTGGGAGCACCACAAGTTTATTATGTGGAGAACAAGGGGCTAACCCCTTTTCCATTACTTTTGGAAGTCCAATTCATCATTTTGGCACTTATGGACTTCATTAGGCTTCTTAGAGAGCCCAACGACATGCATTATTGATTATTCGACCTCTTGGGAGGCTTGTTATATTGTTTATGAGCTAGTTTGATGGGCTTGTCACCAAAAGATAGTTATTTACACATTATTTTAGTTGATGGGCTAATGTAGGCTCAAAATAGGTAATTCAAACTCTTGATGAGTGTATAAATAGGAGAGACATGAATTCATTTTGTATCATCACTTTGGATTGGAACATTCTTCTCTCTTGAGAATTTCAGACTTGTTCTTGGAGGATGAATTGGAGCATGTATGAATTTTGATGTTTGGATTGGAGAATCTTATCTTGGAACTTCTTTATTGTCAAATTATTGATGGTTGGATATGTTCTATTACATGCAAGTACACACATTTATTGCTATTCTTGTTTTACTTTGTCATATGCATTAGAATGGGATTTTCGCTATACTAGGGCTAATTGTTGCATTGCATAATTGTGAAGTTGTGGAATTATTGTTTCTATATAACATCTCTCAATGTATGGGCCATGCATGTTGAATGAAATCTCCTCGGGATAATTCTACCATGGAATTTATCTTGGTAAGCCATCTCTTTTTGCAAAGCGAAGTATAAAAGCTTTGAGGTCACTTCTTCTTGCCCTAAAGGCCAAGCGAAGTAGTCCTTAAGGCCTCCTTGACCGAGAAACGAAGTCCTTTCTCATCATTCTCATAGACTCCATTCTCCCCAAGGGATTAGGCACTGCTCTACCAATAGGTGATCACTTAAAGAACTATTTTCTTCACCTTTCCCTTTCTCTTCTAGGTCTAGCCAAGTTGGGTCACATAGGGCATCACTTTCCTGACAAAGTAGCCATAGAAAAAGTTCGATCTCCTAACCTCTACTGCGTTGGTGTGTCCTCAAGGCCTTCTCCAAATTTGAATTCATTTCGACACTGGGATATCCAAAGCCTTAGCTCTGAGATCAAATTTTGCCCTAGTGTTCCCTAGGCTAGCACCTCATGGGATCAATTTAACACCTTTTAAGTGGAAATTCTTGTCTTGATCCTTTCCTCTTTCTTGTCTGGGTTAAGATCATCATTGGTTGCTAGACTCTCTCCCCTTAACCTAGGCTAGGTCCACTTGGTCTCGTGTGGTCCCATACCTTTGAAAAATTAATTTTTCAAAAACCAAATGGGAAGTCAAGCTCAATAGGATTTTAGGGATTAGTAAGCTCCTTTACAAGGCATATTCCTTAAACCTAGCCCTTAAACATTCACTTCCTTCTCCTAGAAAGCTTTGTACCTTGCTTGAAGAGCAAGTTCCATTCTTAACCTCCTTCTAGGAAAAGGGTCATTAAGGTCACTTCACATCCATTTGTTGATTCATCCTTCATAAGTGAATTTCTATATATTGGGTCTCCTCCCATCAGTGAAAGTCCGTAAAGAGTAGGGAGCTTTAGCTGAGGTGACAATGGGCTATTGCTCCATTGTTGCCTTTGACCTAGCCGTTGCCCCTCTAGAATCCCCTTTTAGGACCCCTGCTAGTTTGAGCGGTAACAAGCCCTAGATGAGCCCCCTCCATCATTAAGGAACCCATGATTGTCTGTTAAATTTTAGGTATGTTCTATGCTTAGAGCAATTTATTTCAATTTTCACAGTTAGCTCAATATCTTTTCCAGATTAGCAATCACATCAGCATTAAAGTAAATTGTAGATAGAACATAAACATAAATCACAGAAGACAAGCCAAGACAAGAGGACACAAGATGTGGCGCTAGCCAGGGACAAACCCCAATGTGGGGAAACCCTTGATCAATTCTTCTTATATGTTCTTCAATAGTTCAACAGAGAGAGAGAGATAGTACGTTTACAACAGAAGTCAACACTTTGACTCATCTAGGTAAGAGCATAGATCATCTCTAAGAAGATGATACATGAGATCAGTTGAAGACATGCTGCTTCAACTGATTCTCCAAGGTGACTCCTTCACCTATCGTTGTGCTGCATTTCGTCATCATGCTGCACCTCACCGTGCTGCACCATGTTGCACCCATCATCACTATGTTGCATCTCATCATGCTTCATTAATCATGACTGTACCCATCACTGTACTGCATTATGTGCCATTGCTGCACCATGTTGCCATACTAACCTATGTGCTGGTTGCATCTTGCTTGCTTGTTGTCCCTAGCATGCTTGTTGTCCTTTGCATGCTAGCTGTCCCTTGCATGTTAGCTGTAACATTGGATGCTTGGTGTATTTGCTGCTAAGTACCATACAACTGTCCCAATGTTAGTTAGTTGTCCCTGGCATGCTGCTCTTCTTCAGAGACAGATGCTCTGGCTGTTCTGACAGTTTCGGCAATTTCGGCTATTCCCGGTAGTTCCGGCATTTCCGGCTATTCCCGGCAGTTCTGGCAGTTCCTGCTTTTTTGGCTTTTCCAGTAGTTCCGGTTTTTCCCGGCAGTTCTGGCAGTTCCCGACAGTTCTGGCAGTTTCGACAATTCCGACAATTTCGGCTATTCCTAGCAGTTCTTGTAGTTCTGGCTTTTCTCGGCAGTGCTCGGCAGCTCTCAGCAGTTTCGGCAGTTCTGACTTTTCCTGGCAGTTTTGGTAGTTCCGGCTTTTCCCGGTAGTTTCGACTTTTCCCGGTAGTTCCGGCTTTTCTCGACAGTTCCGACTATTTCCGACAGTTTCGGCAATTCCGGCTATTCTTGGCAGTTCCGGCAATTCCGGCTTCTGCCCTCTGGATTAGGGCAGCTTTATCTCTTAGGATCTCTCCTCCTACTAAAACCCAAAGACAAGTAGAGAGGAAGAGATCCCAAGTGTGTTGAAATGATTTGAAGGCCACCTCTATTTATACTAAAACATTGAGCACAAGTGGGGTTTATTTGGTTGTTGACCGACCTTGACGAATTGTCACATAACACAAATAAATTCATATCTCCATGAATACTTATCAGAATTGGATGATCTTTAGATCAATCCTACACCTCTTGATGAGAGGGATCCAAGAAAAATATCAGCGTCCATTAATAAAATGACCCACATGGAGTTTGGCCCTAGTTGCCAATTTTAACACCAACCCCTGGTGGGCAATAAACTACCATACTACTACCAACTCTGCGTCTACATTGCAACTACCTCTCATTTGTTGCTGTTGCAACTGAGAAGCATCAAAAATATTGAATCATTTGTCTTCAGTATGATGCATTTGTCTCCCCAGTCTTTGACAACGCATTTGCACTGTCACTAAAGACTCTGCACTGTTGCCAACTCTACACTGAGCCACCTGCTCTGTTGTTAACATTACACTGCGCTCCTCAGCATTTGACTACTACTAGTCTACAACTATCACTCTTGTACTGACTACATCAACTGCCACTGACCCATCTTGCTACTGAATATGTGGGCACTTCTGTAACCAGGTAATGATCCATGAGGTGAACTCAAGGACTCTACCCAATCTTTGTAGCTCTCTGGGACTACAACTCCAAGTCACCCCACTTCACTCCTCGAGGAATAGCTGCATACGTGAAAAATCTGATCTACTCATACCACTACTGCTACTGCAAGAATGAGTTTGATCTCTCAGATCTTGAAGCAGTAGCGTCCATAGGGTTGCTCACTCTGAAGCTAAACTCCCTCTGAGTCTCAATCTCCCTTTGGGAAATCTCTCTGCTCCCTCTTGGCAACGCGCACTTTCCTCCTGTACTGGAAACTGGACTATGTAGCTCTGCACTAGGAATATTTTGGCTAGAACTGCACGTACATATTGCAAATGGGAAATTCACACTTCCTATGTAACTACATTTAGCTCTGCAACTGTCTCCTGGGTACTGTTTGCAACTGTATAATGACAGATTGCGTCCACTGACACTGAACTTGCTATTATGATACTGTGGGCTCCTGTAGCAAAGGTGATGGTCCTGCTGCAACAATTTGGAATTGATCTCACTGATCTCCTTGTTGCAATTGCCTTGGACCCTGCCCATTTGGCAGACTGGAGTCTCATACTCCACCTCCTGGATCTGGTGCACAAGTATCTCCTTTCAAGCCTAGTCCTTGGTTGGGACCCTTCCTTTCTTTGCAACTCGCACTAGACAACTCACACTTCCTCCGACATCTTGCCTCTGACAACTGGAAGTCAATCTGCTGAACAGATTTGCATTCTGGCTAACTCTCATAGCCTCCTCTGGCAATCTCGTACTGTCATCCCTGCAGAGCTGCAAAATCTGGAAACTTAAAATTGGAGAAAATAAACCTTGAAAATCTCCCTCTTTCCCTCTACTTGGCTGCTGGAACTGTTATTCGCACCCCTTGCTAGAGTGAGAAAATATGCTTTCAGCTACTGCCAATTTGCTTGGAAAAAATCAAACTTCTGAAACTCGAGGTTCCTTGAGAGAAATCTTCCCTCTGCTGTGTGCTTTTCTCTTCCACCCGACGCTGATTGTGCAATTGCAAACTACTGCAAAACCCTGTGCGTTCAACCAGAAATCTGCTCAGCGAAAATTTAAGCTGTTGTTGCTCCCTTTGACTGCTGGAATCACTATTCCGGGCAACTCGAATTTTTTGCAAGCCTGTAACTGAAAATCGAACTCCTGGCCCACAAATTTGAACTGCCAATTTGGGTACTATGCAGCCTCTGAGAATTTCGGTCTGTTTCTCCCTTTGAGTAGCGAAATTCTCTCCTCCGCTTCTGAGCTTCCCAGCTAGTCACTCACACTCTGATACCATATGAAAATTCCAAAAACTGAAATCCTATTGCAACAACTGTATTAATTCTTCTAACTGATAAATTAATTATTTAGTTTATTGCTACGACAATATCAAATTAAACACACTGTAACCTTCACAAATAAAATTATGCAAAATATAAGTAGCGATGGAAACTGAGAAAATCTAGCACACACACAAAATAAAAATGACACCGTTATTTTTGGACAAATGTCCTTGGAAAAACCCAACTTGGGAAAATCGGTGCACCAAATGAGGGTTTTATTATTATGCAACAATGAGAAATTCTGAGTACAATAATATGGATGCCGAAATCTGGCTATCCTATAGAGAAAACACTGGCAAAAATATCTAGAGGGAATTTACCCTCACTCCAGGCAATTACGACACTGGACTGCCTCTGAACACATCTGATGTTATATAAACTAACACCGTTTGTGGCTTGGTCTACCTATACGGGGTCCTAGTCCTCTAGAGGGCCACATTGACACCTGTAGGGTGAGTGTTGAGATCCATGGGCCTCCACCATAGCACAGATTGCTTCATGGATCCCCAACACCACTCATTGATTGCTCGTGTTCCACCTTTTGGATGAGGATAATCCACCTGGTTCACCATGTGCAATTGACTCCACACTTGAACCATACACTTGGCAGATGATTTGGGTCTAGATGACATCATCCTAGCCCTTATAGATGGTTTACAGGCATTTTCGATCCACTTGCAGACCCATTAGGATGTCCCTGTGCCCCTCGCACCCACTTGGGGGCACCATAGGGATTTTCTTGGAAACAAGGGGCCAACCCCTTGCTCACTATTTTTGAGGTCCATTCTCACATCATGGCACACTCTAGACTTCATTAGGCCTCCTCAAAGGCCGAACGACTCACTTTATTGATCATTCTACCCTCTTGAGAGGCTTATTATTGTATTATTGAGCTATCTTGGTGGGCTTGTCACCAAGGGATGTTATTATTGCACATTATTTTATTATTTGGGGATTAGTTAGGCCAATTAGGCAAATCAAACTCATTAGTGATTGTATAAATACAAGTGAGGTGATTCATTTTCATCATCATCACTTTGGTCGGGTTATTAGCTCTTGAGAGAATTTCACATTCCCTTTTGGAGGACAAGTTTGGATTGCATGGATGAATTTTGATGTTTGGATCTATTTCTCTTGTCTTGGAGCTTGATTATTGACATAATTTGATCATTGGATATACTCATTTGTACACATAAGTAATATTTTCATGCTTATTCTTGTTATTTACTTTGTCACATGATTGCCGCTGGGATTTTTGCTATATAAGTCAAGAATTTACTGTTTTTCTATGCAAAATTGTGGAAATTTTCATTTTTTGTAGCATTGCATCATTGCATGGGCCATGTATGAATGGATGAATGTTCCTAGAGATTATTTTTTGCTAAATACATTTTGATAAGCCATAGATTATTGCATATCGAAGTATAAATACCTTAAGTAGTTGCTCTCTTGCCCTAATTCCATGCGAGGTTGCTTGAAGGCCTCCTTGATTGGGTAAATCCTTTCCAAACAATAAATTCTCCTTGACTTTATCTCTCCCAAAGGCAAGATACTAATCCATCCACTGGTGGTCACCTAAATGCTTATCTTTCTTGCCTCCTCTTTCTCTTTCTAGGCCTAGCCTTAATAGGTCACCTAGGGCATCACATAAATTCCATTGTAGCCATCAAACCACCTTGATTTTTGGTCCATAATTGCACTAGGGTTTCCTCTAGAAGCCCTTTAAATTTGAAGCAATTGTGACTGTGGGATCCTGAGTTATAACAAGCCCTAGCTCGAGGACCTTTTTCTTGCCCTAGGTTTCCATTGGCTAGTGTCCTCATTAGATCATTCTGTTCAATTCTCAAAAGAAAAGTTGTCCTTTGATGCTCTTCTCTTCCATAATTAGGTCAAGCCCCTCTGGTTGATCAACTCCATATCCTTGACCTAATTTTGGGTCCACTTGGTATTTTGTGTTTCCGCAACCTTACAACTCCAATTCCACAAAGATCATATAAAGATCAATTCTCCACAAGGATTTTTAGGTCTAGGAATCATCTTTACAAGATATACTCCCAAACCCTAGACTCAAGAATCCTCCTAGCCCTTTCTAGAGAGCATATCACCTTGCTTCCCGAGCAAGAAAGCCACATAATTGAGTCTCTCTTGTGAATAGGCATTAGGAATCACTCCTCATCCTTTTATTGATCTATTCATCCAGTGATTTCCCTTATACTGGGTCTCCTCTCATCGGTGAAAGTCCGTAAAGAGCAGGGAGCTTTAGCTGAGGTGACAGTGGGCTATCGCTCCATTGTTGCCCTTGACCTAGTAGTTGCTCTATAGGATGCCCTCCTAGGACCCTTGCTAGTTTGATTGGTAACAAGACCATTGTCTGCAATGTGTATTATTGGAAAAAAAAATCTCCTCTAGTTACTGCTAGATATGAGGGGGTCACACAACTGACTTCTACTATTAGTCAAAGCATCAATGTTACCCTTTCTAAGTTTGATGTTTTGTCATAGATTTTGTTTCTTGTCACTTTCCAACTCGAAATAAATTCCACTTCACTTGAAATAAATGCAATTGTACTCTTTCCATTGATGTATATCTTTTTTATTGTTGCAATAAAGATCAACCCCAAACCTCTTATTGAATGGATCCACATTCTCCCACACTCTATTAGTGTCTATATCTGATCATTTCTCACAACCTATCTTCAACTACCTTTGTGGCTTTTAGGAACACATTTGATGCAATTTGTTTTGGAGCAACACTAGGTTTATCTTGTGAATTTGTAGAGGAGTTGCTTGAGCTTTCCATTGTATTACCAATGATTGGAATTTTGAGAGGATAAAATTTAGAAAAAAAAAATGCCAATAAGAAGAGAATACGAGAAATTGCAAGTCATAAAATTGAATAAATTTATCCAGCTTAATGTTCAATCCAATATGTGATTGGATTGACTATATAACTCAAGTAATACTGCCCTAGGACACAACTACAACTTCAAAGACTCAAAAAGGATACACAACCCTCAATCCCTCATTGAAACAATTGCCATGGTCATAAACTGCTCAAATTTCGCTTTTGTTAAATGTGGAAAGAGTACAAAATTGTGTTTTCACATTGAGTTGTTAGCTTTTTTTGACATTTGGGTTTCTATTTTGTGTATGTCTTCTATTGTTGAAGCAACTCTATGTGATAATGGTTTATAAACAATCATTTATTGGCTAAAATTATGAACTGTTTATGGTCCTTTCTCATGTGAGAACCTTGTTTTGTATTGTTTCTTGGTACATTTCTTACATAAAAGGTATTGGTTTGTATTGGTTCTAATAGTTTAGCTTTTTCCATAGTGAAAGACTTGTGGCTGTGTGTTAACAATGGGCAAACAATAATTGATCACACCATAATTCAAACCCATTGATTTAATGCATGAAATCCCCTACCGTGAACCTCCTATGGCTAATAGTAGTATTATGCAGTGACAAGGTTTGCTTGCGATCAAAGTCTATCAAAACCCACTAGCCATGAAATTAGCAAGAATTTGTGACGGTCGAGAGATAAAATACACAGTTTCTGGATAAGAAGGGTTTGATTTCTATGAAGCTGAATGTTAGTCATGGATCTTCCACAATTCAAGAACGTATAGGATACCATCGTTGGACATGGAAGACTCATTATGTACCAAAGAAAGTACATTATTAATATCTTCCTTGAGATAAATATTTTTTTGTTTTGAACATTCTTTACCAAGTTTTGGGCCACTTTAGTGCCATATATATTGCTAATTTTCTTCTAGCCGTAAACTCATTTATTTTCATTATATTTATCCCAACTATGTATGTGGATATAGCTTTTGGATAATACACTAGACATAGCTAGGCTTTATTTTGTGGTAACTGAAAGAAGACAACTACGTTTTGCCTCTTTTGCATCTATGTTTTGTTTTTGTTTTTCTCCCTCTGTCTTTTTGGTTCTATTTGGTTTAGATATGTTTGTCATACGGTTTACATTGTCTTACAAAATACATCAAACATTCACTCACTCATTGTACTTGCATGTTGATTTGTATTTCAGTTCATTGTTCCATTGATTAGTTTTGGTCAGTTGTTGATATCAATTAAATTCTACTTTGCTTAAATAGAAGTATATGTTATGGTAGAATGATTCTTTATGGCTTTTGATTTAGGTTATGGGATGTGCATCACCTAATTTTTATTCACATGTTTGATCTTATCTATTAGGTGAAGGAGCATCTAGAAATTTTTGGCATTCTAAAGGGGATTGAAGATGATGTGTTAGGAAACGAAGTTGATCAGATGTTAAATGAAGTGAGTTCTTAGGTTACATTACCATTACTATTATTTTTCAGATTTATCATTATAGCGTCGGTTGCTAATACTTTTCCATATGTGGTTATCTACTAAGATAAATTCTTCATGAGATAATGCTATTACATGTTTGTTTCATAGCGACTTAACTCTTATTGTAAATCAGATAATATTACATGAGACAATACTATTACACGTTTGTTTCATAATGACTTAGCTGAAGTTGATCAGATGTTAAATGAAGTGAGTTGTCAGGTTACATTACCATTACTAATTTTTTTTCAGAATTTTCGTTGGTTGCTAATCTTTTTCCATATGTGGTTCTGTACTAAGATAATGCTTCAAGAGGCAATACTATTACATATTTGTTTCGTAGTGACTTAATTCTTACTATAATCTTTTTCCATATGTGCTTACGCTTCATGAGACAATACCATTACTTGTTTGTTTCGTAGTGACTTAATTCTTACTATCATCTTTTTCCATATATGGTTATCTACTAAGATAATGCTTCATGAGACAATACTGTTACATGTTTGTTTCATAGTGACTTAACTCTTACAATAAATATAGTGCATGTTACGACAAAGAACTTAAAGAAGAAAGTGATTGTACTCAAACTAAGTTACCGGAAAACGGATACAGGAACGGATACGGGTACGGGGTTTGAAACGGATACGACAAATTTTCAAACAATCTGGATACGATACGGCAGGAAACAGCACACACGCACACACACACACATATATATATATATATATATATATATATTTTAAAAATAAGAATTTCATATTACCATTCATATTTCAGAATCTAGATTATCATCTATGATCTATCATGATTCATCATCATCAATTCAACATTTGCCATAACCATTCAACATTGTCAACATCATTAACGATTATCAATAAAATTTGAATTGTGCCTCAAAGAAAAGCATAATATATTAATACATCCAAAAACAGTAAAACAGGGTTGATGAAACTTCAAGAAAATGGCAAGTAGTTAACTTTTTTTATATAACTTCAAGAACAGGTTCGAGGTTTCTCAATCGGAAACCAAGAGAGTGAATTTAGTAACTTGGAGAGAACTTCATCGGGAACAAACACATGTTAATCAAAACTACATGATGGCATAGTATTATAAAAACATCTGCACCAGAACAAATCACTGATTCTCCAGACAGAAAAAG
This sequence comes from Pinus tabuliformis, assembly GCA_031772625.1. Classification (NCBI taxonomy): domain Eukaryota; kingdom Viridiplantae; phylum Streptophyta; class Pinopsida; order Pinales; family Pinaceae; genus Pinus; species Pinus tabuliformis. Next base: position 691,179,924 of record CM062814.1, on the reverse strand, counting down.
ATTTGCTTATTGCCATTAAGGTCCAAAATGAATTATTATTTTTATTTATTCTACAAGGCGTTGGAAAGAACTATAAATAGTTCAACCTACCTCACAAAATAAAATATTATTTTTATTTATTCTAACATATGTTGAGAGAATTATAAAAGTATCCTAAATGGGCGAAATAGATCAATAGAGCCTACACAAAACACAACATGAAGAAATTAGATGGACTTGGTGGCCACATCAATGCCCTTGATACTAGATAATGGGGATGGCCCCATCATGAGGTTGATCAAAACGCCATAATATGGACGGCTCTCTTTACAACGCTCAGGTCAACCACATGGTTAAATGAAAATCATCTCCTGTAAACCATATCTTCGTGGACCCGAAAACTGAACCTGTATTCGCGTCCTCAAAGACCAGAGTTCAACGAAAAAAGATGTAGCGTTGAAATACTTTTTGGCCCCTTCTAAGCTCGATGCATTAATTATATCAAAAAATCCCTTTAGCTGACCACCCATGAAATATCGAGCTCATAACTTGTTTTAACATGGTTCCGACCAATTTATCATACTCGGCCGCTGCATAAAAGATGTGGATTGTCAAGGTGCTTAGCTGTAATGTGAAGGCGGCCCATAAATTTTCCAGATTACCATTCATTTGGTTTAAGAAGCGATCCCTGATAAAATTTTTGATATACAATAATGGAATATGGCTGCCAGAAAAAATGGATGCGGTATTTGCGGACCTCAAAACAGTTTTTTTGCTGTAAAACGTTTAAAATTCTTCCAAATACGTTTTAGAATTTCAGAAAATGTTTTCAAATTTTTAAAACAGCACGTTTTTTCTACAAAAACGCCATTTGAAAAAAACGTCCCGTATCCAAAAACAAAAAACGGCACCAAAACGTTTTTCTGGCGTTTCGTTCTCGGATCCGTATCTGAAACGGGAAAACGCCGTTTCGGGGGTTAGGGTAGCCGTTTCCGGTAACTTAGTACTCAAACATCTATTTTAGCATCTGACTGGTTGCCTATTTTTTTGGACCAAAATCAATGCCCTAAAATTTGATGTTATATATGTGAATTAGATTTGTAAAAGCTTTTTCTCAGTTTCGGTTCATTTGATCTTCTCTTATATAAATTGTCACTTCAATTGTGGTGTGAAAGATACCTTATAGACCTTTTACTACTCTAGGTATTCAAATATTATGTAGATATCAACCTTTGTTAAACTGAATTCCCCTCCTTGAATGAAAAACAACACATTGTTGCAAAATAAAGCTTTCATGAATGGAAACATAATCAAAGTTTCAAACAACTTAAGCTACAACTTCTTATGTTCACTGTAATTCTTTTCATTATATTTGAGCACTAGAGACCCTTATTTAGTTTGATGTCTTATTAAATGCTTACTGTTCTAGGTTGTTAATATGAGAGAGAGATAGAGAGAGATGGGAGTGTAGGTATGAATGTGTTGTGGGGGTAGGGGCTTGATGAAGCAAGGAGCCAATAGTGGGATGCTTGCATGTGGGGTGGATGGGAGTACGATTATGCATGCGCTAAGACACATAGGCTCAAGTGAGGGACATATGATTGTGGTTGAAAAGCATAGAGAATATGTGGCCATACAAATGGCATGACTGATCGTATAAGCAAAGGAAAACAACATTTAGTCAATGGGCTAGGTCCTTGATGGGGAATCCTAGTGAGGAAGGGAAAAGTTGTGATTGAGGGCATTTATGGGTTTCCTTTGTCAGTTTGGATAATTCATATTGGGAAGGAAGCTATCTAGATGACCACTTTCCTCCACACTGCATTACCCTTATTGCTTGGATAGTGATGCCATTATATGAGATGTGGTTTGGTCGCTAAATGCCAAATTTTTGGGGTCAGGGTTTCCAGATTGCACAAATCCAAGGAAGAGTAGTTACTCCTTCCTTCAATGGGGAATGTGTTTTCCATGGAGGGGGAGCTGGCCTACTAGCATCCTAAGGCACCTAGACTGAGGCCTCTTGACCCCTTCTAGGGCTGTGACCTAGCCTTAGTGAGGCTGTGTCCCTCTTCACAACTCTTTGTCCATAGTGTTACCCACCAAAAGTGGATGACCTCATAGGAGAAATTTTCTTGTAGTTATCTCTTTAGCCAACAAGCAACAACCCTTGAGATCCACCAATGTAGCCACATTGTGCGATTTGATCTCCGCTCCATACATCAGTCATATGTCCCCTCGTGCATCTGTCGAGAGCATGTGTTAGAAGGTGGGCAATCCAACCCAAAAGGTATGTTTTTCATTGTGCAATTGGGTGCTTATGCTTGTTTTTCTTGGGAATCTAGGTCATGGATTATTTGGTGACTTGGAAGGAAGGGCTTTGACTGTGGTTTTGTTCCCTCAGCTTAAATCAGGGGTTAATCCTCAGTGCTAGTCCCATGGGATATCCCCTATTGACATATGGTTTTAGGAAGGGCATTACTGGGGAAACCTTGATTTTGGTCGCATGGTCCTGTTTTCGCGTTCCACATTTTTCATTCCCGTCTACACATTATAAGCCCTATTTCATCATTTTCCTTCTCTGGGTCCACAATGCACTGGCACACCCCCTCCCCTTGTCCACATGTATGGGTTAGGCTTGGAAGTGTTGCCCTGACGGTTGATGTAGCTAAAAGAACGTTAAAAGCATATCATGGCCACAAGCAAGAAACAAAAGGAAAGAATATTGTAAACTGCTAAAGATGGTTGGGAAACTTAACATAGCACGTGGGAAAAATCAAAACATGAGCTCTACCTCTTTATCATGGCTATCACCTTGGTTCCTAGGGCCCCAGGAGTGGCCCCACATCATTATGGAGCCCATGCATGTCCCAACCCCTGGTGGGTGATGAACTACCCCACATTAAGGGGGCAATAACTACTTTACATCATACACAACATGCTCTAATTTCCTAGAGGGTCGAGTAGTAATACAAAGAAAAATTCAAGAAAAGGCAAAAGGAAAATAAAGAGGGGTGGAATAAAAAGGTCAGGGTAACTCATGTATCCATGATTTCTCCCTCCTACATCTATACTCCCAATATGTGGACATCCCTCATTATTGCTATCCTTGAACCCATGGCATTTGGCCTTGAGACCCCTGTGACCCCATCTATTTCATCATCATTCATATGCCACCTATCAATTGAAGGGTGTACTAGGCACCTGTTTTTCCCCTTAGGGGTTGGGAGTACCTAATAGGGTTGTTTATTAACTACTCCTACCTAGGGAGGTAGCACTATTACAAGATTAAAGCCCCAAATTTGGAAGGGAAGCGCAATATGGAGTCTCACTATGCCCCTGGTTAACAAGCTTGGTTCACTTAAATGCACTTTGTACTTGATGGTGAGGATGCAACAATGGAAATTATAGGCAACTGACAGGTGGTTTCGGCATGGGTTGGGCAACGTAATTAAGGCCCATGTCTAACATAGGATCATATGGACACCCTAGGGGAAGCGTTGAGAGCCATGGGACTCTCATCTGTGTAGAGCATCATTTCATGCCATGGGCACCTTCAACACCCTCAACAATCTGCTCATTTCCCCCACACTATTCACGAGATGATGCACTTGAACCAGTGTGCCCTGGCCGACCTAGCATGTACCATGTGATGTGGCAGCTGATCCAAGGCCCAAAGGTGGTTTGTCTCACCCCTTGAGACATGGGAGGACAAGCACCATCGTCAGATCCCTAAGTATTGGAGCATTACATGCTATTTTATCGTCAGGAGACCCATGAGACCAATTTTTGTGCCCCAAACACATTGGGGCCCCACATGATGACTTACATGGAGATTAAGGGGTCATCCCCTAGTTCAAGATTTATGGAGCTCTCTCCCACATTTTGGCACGAAGAGGACTCAACGTGGCCCTCCAACGACACTACATCAACATGACGTCATCATTTCGACTGTAATTTGGATGGATAATTTGAAATTTTGTAAAGCTACTTGGTCTGCTTGTGACCAAGGGATGCCTCTTGCCCATTTTTTATAATGTAGAGGGGCTTAGGCTAATAATTTGACCTAGTAGGACTCATTTAAATATAACTTAAGTTCACTTTATTGGATCATCATTGCACTTGGGAATTTCGGCCTTCTTGGCAAATTCGCACTTGTTCTTGGTTTGGCTATTGGATGATCTTGGATGCATTTTGATAGCAATCTTCATCTTCTTTGTAGTTATCCCATGAATTGTGGATTGATATATCATATTGTCATCTTGTAAGTTCTTTTGGAAATAATGTCTAATGTATGGAATTGTTGCAACTAGGTTAATGCTATATTGTTCTCTAATTATTGAAGATTTATTTTTGAAAGCTATTTGGTTGGCAATTGCATATGTTACTCATGATATGACATGTGATGGATGTTCCTAGTTGTGATATATTGTTTTTCTCCATAAAACTCCATAATTCTTGAGCGGGCAATTGTTGAGGGTTGGTACATAGGGCATCAATTCTTGACCGCCTTAAAGACAAGTTTAGTTGATCTAAAGCATCTAGGACTCCATATGCCCAAAGGACAAGGCGCTGGTCCAAGCCTTTGGTGATCAACTTCACTTTTTCTCAATATTTCTCTTCTAAATTTCGGTCCCCTTGAATAGGACAACTAGGCTAGGGCATAGAACGAATTGCATTAGAGGGAGAATTGGTGGATTCTAGGAGCACATACTTCAAGCCTAGGGTGTTGCCTACAAGACCTCAAGTTTGATAAGTTTCTCTTAGGTTTTCACCCATAAAATCTCTTTCCCTAGGTGTGCCCTAGAAGGGAAACCCTAGTTTGCATTTCCTTGACTCCGGGACTTCTTTGAGGGTTGTATGAGTTGAGTACGCTATGGCGTAAATCATAATAAGCTCTATGAGGGAGTACCTTTGTCCATGATAATTCACGAAACCCTAGATCTTGTGTAAGTTCTTTCTAGGTCTCTTAGAGGGAGCAAAGTACCTTTTGAAGTGCCATATCATCACATAGAGCTTCCCTTGAGAGGTCCTACCTCTTCACATAGGACCATAAAGCCTCTAATATCCATCAAAAGGTGATTATCATTCTACCGAGACTCCTCCCATCGTTGAAAGTCCGTAAAGAGCAGGGGACATTGGCTGAGGTGACAGTGGGCCATTGTCCCATTATTATCACTTAGTCTAGCTCTTTGGACATATAAGCTTTCCCTCCTTGGGGCTTGCTAGATTGTGCGGTAACATTTTTGGCACCATTGTTGGGGAGGAAGCTAGTCTACCTTCTGGGTCAAATAATTGAAGAGGTGATTCTTTTAACAACAATATAGACCCTCTCCCAGCGACTCCATTGGAAGAACGAAGCCCTTGTTCTTCATTGAGCTTCAAAGTTCAATGCTTGTAGGGTGAAGCAAGCATTCTTTAAGGAAAATGTCATTCGCCCTGACAACTCCCATGTCATTGATATATAAAGACCAACAACATGCTGATCAAGTCTTTTCCTGCCTTGGATATACCATGGATTCCACAATAGCCAAAATTGGAATACATGAATGATATGCCAATATTCGATGGGGATCCACTTTCAGCATCAATCATATAGTAAGGTTCAAGGCTCAACATAACCCAACCTCATGACAAGATGGAATTGTTTGTCTTATCTATTGCTCCAGATACTGATTGGGTTGAATCATATGAGTTTAGAAGCATTTCCTCTTTCTCTATCTTGTTTTTGTGTTTCTTTTTGCATCAAGGACCAAGTTTTCAAATTGTTTAGAAGCATGCCAAATCTTAGACATGACCAAAGAGGAAGAGCTCATGGAGTATACCAATGAGCTTCAAAGTTCAATGCTTGTTGGGTGAAGAAAGCATTTTTTAAAGAAAATTTCATTCTCCTTGGCGACTCCCATGTCATTGATATGTAAAGTTAAACAACATGCTGATTAAGTCTTTTCCTGCCTTAGATATACCATGGATCTCACAATACCCAAAATTGGAATACTTGAAGGATATGCCAATATTCGATGGGGATCCATTTTCAACAACCAATCATATAGTAAGGTTCATAAGGTATACTTCAAGACTCAACATAACCCAACCTCATGACAAGATGGAAATGTTTGTTCTATCTATTGCTTCGGATACCGATTGGCTTGAATCATATGAGCCTAGAAGCATTTCCTCTTTCTCTATGTTGGTTTCATGTTTCTTTTTGCATCAAGGACCAAGTTTTCAAACCCTTGAAGAAGCATGTCAAATCTTGGACATAGCCCAAGAGGAAGAGCTCATTGAGTATACCAATGAGGTTGAAGGAGAATACGTTGAGCTTGGTTCCTCTTTGGATCGTCAAGATGGGAACATTGATAAAGATCTTGAGGATGAGCCTGCCAAACATTGGATTTTGATTTTCAAGAGGAAGCCTTTATTGAATTTTAGGAAGAAGAGGATCCCTTTCTAGGTCATCAAGATGAAATCATTGATGAAGACATTAAGGGAGATCTTGAATGGGAGCATGATAAGGATTTTGATGAAGAGGGTTCCTTAGAAAGTACAATTGAAGATAGCCCCATCTTTTTCAAGGATGTTATCCCTAACATTGTACATATCAAGGACCTTGAGAAAGATAACCCTAATAAGCCCTTGGACATTGGCATTAGTTATTACCTGCATATTGAAGAAGGAAAGTGGGATATCACTGGCCCTTGTTTTGACAAGGACCCTATCTATGGTATCGATGATGACATCAATAAAAACCTTGTTTTTCCCTACCTTCCTTATGATTCAGGAGGTGTATTCAAGCCATCCATGGACCCTTTTATCATTCCTCGACACACGATCATTAATGATGATGAGCCTAGGTCATTTCCCCATTTTGAATATGATCATGAGGGAAAACAACTTATTTGTTGTGATCCTTCATGCTAGCCATCCCTTCATCCTTCTCATCATGTTCCTAAGGACCCCATGAAGCATGGCACCACTAAAGAGACTTTTGAGGAGTGCTTGAGCAAAGTATTGGGACTTCGCTTCACAAGGAGCAAAGTGGATCATTATGTGTATTTCAAATTAATTGGTGATCATCTTATTTATTTGGTCTGATATGTGGATGATATATTGGTTATTGGAAATGATAGGGAAATCATCCAAGAAGTGAAAACCCAATTGTCTTTTAAATTTGATATGAATGATCTTGGTGTCGCAAATTTCATTTGGGCATGAAAATTAAAAGAGATCAAGAAGACAAGAAACTCTTTGTTAAATAAGAATAAGTATGTTAAAACAATATTATAGAGATTTAATATGCAAGAATTTAATCTAGTAAAGGTGCCTATTCTTGTAGACGTAAAGTTCTTTGCATATTGTTAGAATTCCTTCAAACCTAGAACCCGACACTTGATTCCTTGTAGTTTAATAATCTACTGATTAACTACACAATCAGGTACATTAACACAAATTCAACAGAATCAAAATATACCATTCTCAATCATAGTTCTTCATTAAATTCTTCACAACTTGCTTGGGCTTCCTTCCTAGGAAAATGTCCAACTATGGAAAATACATACAACAATTGGATCTGATCCAACTGATCAAGCCCTCCTCGACTAATCTAGATATCTTTACTGCCCCCTTCTTGGATCCAACACACTAGAGTATCACACTCCTCACTGAGATGTCTCTCTCTCAACCATGTGCTGTTGCATGGTGTGTCTTCTCCTTCTCCTTAACCTTGCTTTTATAATTATACATTGTTGGAATTGTAGCAAGAAAATGCTTCATTTGACTTGTGTCTTAGTTAAATGGAGAAATTCAATTTTCCACATCAGCAAGATGACTTGGATTGGAGTTAGCTGGAGTGACATGGCTTTTTCTCCTAGTTAAGTTAGTAAATTCGAGTTATAGGCTAGAAGTAGAGTTGTGCATGGGTTGATTGCTAAAATTTAGCAATCTAGTGGAGTTATTGTTAGTTAAACTCAATTAACTGAGCTCTAGTCTTTAGTGGAGTCAGTGGGAGTTTAGTTGAGTAGTCCTATTCTTTAGGAACCAATTTCGTCAAGAATTGCGCAAGGAAATAGGAGTAGGAGGCCAAGGTTTGGCTAAGTATTTTGCAGAGCAATCTCAGGAGGAGTTCAGAATTGTAGTATAGGGTGTGCTTCATGTGTGAAGCAAGACATTGTAATTGATCAATTTTTTCTCATCTAATATAGTACAAACAGAGGAAGGGTTTTTCCCACTTGGGTTTCCTTGTAAAATCATTGTGTTCCTTGTGTTTTAATGGTTGCATGTTATTGCATGTGTTTCTATCGTGTGTTTTCCTTTCTGCAGAATAGTAGAAGAAATTTCTGTCTCTTGATTTTAGTTCGATTTCATTAGCAGCAGAAAATTTCTTGCAATTTCTACATACATTAGGCTAAATCCCTAATTCTAATCTCCAAAGTGAATGATAGTCGAGATTAGATCTTACCTCACCTGAGATTAATGGCTGCGTTAAGACAATCACTAAAGTAAATAATTTACTTTTCCTAATTTTACTTTAGCTTAATAAACCAACATTATAATTATGTACTTTTCTAACTCTATCTTAGGTTAAGTTACATTAGCAACTTGCTCACACTTGAGCAAGTGTTCTAAGGAGATCTTGTGGGTGACTTCTACATGTCTATATGCTTAGGCCTCTGCAGAAGTACTTGCCCGAGCTACAAACATCATCACACCCTCTTAGTAAGGGAGGTACTTCTTCCACTTGGAATTGACTTTGATTCTGGAATTGCATCTACTGGCTTGGTTGCTTGCTCTAAACTAGAAGCCTTCCCTGCCATCTGGTCTGGAAACATCCTCAAAATTTTGTTGTCCTTGGCTTGATTCACAGGGGCCTCCCTCTCCTAAACATCTTGTAAGGTCATCTCGTATCAAGAGACCTTTTTGACATATTTGGAGGAATTTCTCAACTTCTCCTCCAATTTTTTACTTGAAGGCTGACTCCCTTTGAGCTTCTCAACATTTGGAGCTACCTGGTTGTTGTTCTCTATCACTGCTTTGGTTTGTGCCATCGATCGAATAGGTTGGATGGCCCTCTAGCCTATACATGTTGCTCTCTATAACTCCTATGACATGTCCCTCATCAGAGCTAGATACATTGGGCATGATCAATACCTTCCCCTCCTAGAATGCTACACAAATTTCATTTTTCTCCATCATAGAGAGTGAGAGAAAACTCCACTTGAGTTTTGGCATCCACAACACGTTCTTTACTTCCATCTTGCCTTCTGACTCAAGTTGGAATCATTGTTCCAACCCCTTACTACATGTTTGGTATCAACACCAAACTCCACATGGAGTTACGAGTCCTGCTCAATCAGGTTGTCAAACTGTTCTCGTGCTCTTGTCATATGCCTTGTGGCTCCGTTGGCTAGTAGTTACACACCTACTAGTAATGTGCTTGAGGTAAGGTAGGAAATAAGTACGAATTTTGTTTAAAACTTCTTGGACAAATCCTCCTGTTTTTAAGATTCGGCTAGCTCGGAACTGATTCGGCTGAGTTGGTCCGAGTCAAGGCCTCACCGGGTCGACTCAGCTAGTGAACTGGTTAGGCCGACCGGGTTATTACCGAGCCGACCGAGTCCAAGCCTACTCGGCCAGGTTGGATGACAACGACCCGTGAATTAAAAAAAACGATTTTTTTTTTAAATTCTTTTGTTTTGGGGGACTCCAAGGTTTTCACGATGATACTTTAATGGTTTTTTGTCCCTAAATAAGTTTATCTTGCTTGATCTTGAGAGGTTTGTTTAGGTGGTATCACATATGTAGTAGAGATTCCTTAAGGGATAGCTTCATTCTTCTTCAAAACCTTCCAATAGGTTCTTTGCCCCTTTCTTAAAGCAAACCTAACTTTGTGGCCCCAACCTTGGCCCTTCAAAGATGAGCATCGAGCCTTGAGTTGATTCCACGTGATGCTACACCCCTTGTTGAGCTTCCAAATGCTAAAACACTAAACTTAAAAGCTTGGATGTTGGACTATTTATTGATATGCCCAAATCAACTGAAGATGCCCCATAGCTGGCCTTGACCCTATTTTGGTGGATGGTGTCTTCTTCCAAAGCATAGATGAGGATGGTTATCATTGAGATGACTTAGGAGGGCTAGCACATCCCTCTTTGATTCCAATGCTTACCCTTAGGGGTGCCATGTCACTCACATGCTTGAAAAGGGTGACATAGGGTCTCTCCTAGATGACATCATGGTGGAGGATGCACCTTTTGAAGATGTACACATGCACTTTGGGACTTTCTTGGAGTGAGGAACACTCTTGGACCCTTGTATTAGTTCTTTGATGACCTACAATCTATTTTGGAGGATAACGCCATTTCTAGACTCCTTGGTTATTTGTTTTTGTTTTGATCTCTATATCATCATCATGTATGTATTGGACAGTGCACAGGGTGCCATTTTGATATAATGGATATATTGATGAGCCTACTTTGATCATATGTTGTCTTCTATCTATATTCTAATGTTGTGTGTTTGGAAACATGAATGAAAATCTTTAAAATTATGTTTTTTTATAAAAAAATAAATATTTAATGTATTTTTTACAACGACCGAGTCATTGAAATTGAGCTGACCGAGTCGATACCGAGTCGGAGTCGGAGTTTTAAAACATTGCCAACCCAACTACACCTGGCTACGTGCCCTTTTCCCCTTTCTTCCTCTTCAGACATTGTGAAGAATACTGCCTCATCTTATGAATGGCAAAACAATTGACCTTAGTCATACCCTTATTTTTACGCTATGAGGTTGACTCATCACCCATATTACTTGAACCTTTACTCTTGTTGCTTGACTAGAACGAGAAAGGCTCTCATTATTCCCATTCTTCTTCTGTCCTCTAGACAATGATTTCTCCCATATCTCCTTTTGGGTTAAGTCATTCCATAGTTGGTTGCAATCAGGTAGCTTTTCTCTTGCTAGAATGCTTGTCACAAAGGTAGCCAAGGGTTTTGAGAACTTGCTCAGGCCTGTCATTACAAGCTCATCATTTGGCAGGGCTAGCCCAATAGCTCCAACTGTATCTCGAACTTGCTGAACCTTAGTGAGGTATGATGACACGATATATGATTCAGTGATCTTGGTGTTCATGAGCTTCTCCCTTAACACCATTTTCTGATTCTGATTGTCACTCTGATATAGGCTTATAAGAGCAGTCCACATCTCATGTGCACTATTCTTCCTTGATATGTGAGGGATCACATGACCCTTCACGCCATCCATGATGATACTTTTGGTTGTCTCATCTTTTATTTCATTGGTTTCTAGAGCTGTAGCGTATAAAGGAGCTGTAACTTGGGTGTTTAGAAACTCTCATAGGTTGTTCTCCTTGAGAACTAGTGCTATTCTCTCCTTCCATGGACTGAAGTTGTAGGCCTCATCCAACTTGCCCTCGTACCTTAGACCGGTTGATGCCATCCCGAAATCAGAAAATCGCTCAAAATTTCTAGTTGTTACCCACTAATTGGTATGGTCTCCCTCTGTGTCTTGAAGGGTTGACGTCCACCATTACTATTGGCTACAATTCTATGACTTATCATTGTCGCTAGCTACCTGTCTAGGCACGAATACCAATTTTTAGATAGACTCACAATCCTCCTTAAGCTGGCTGGTTTTCTATTTGGTTGCTGGGTGCTACCCACAATAGCCGTTGGCTGCTTCCTCTACAGCTTGTACTCTACTTTCCATGGTTTTGGCGAATCTACTGCATTAGCCTCCTTTGTTGCTGCTGCACGGTATTCCTAACCTGATCGCTCATTGTGGTATGAAATTTCTCTATTGGTCTCAACTACAAAGCTTGTCGCCGTATTTTTACATGCAACTGGCTGTACACTGCTCCTGTGCAAACCCTTGCTGATGCCTAGACACTTTTTGCCGACTCTACCTCCTCTTTCGCATCCTGGCCAACAAGTCCCTACGTCCCTGTTCGACTTATGGTCATGGTCATCTCCACTACCTAACCTTGTTTGCTTCCTGTTCACGTCTCGACAACTGTTTGCTGCCTAACCACTATCATCGTATGTTTACCTTGGCCTGTGATCTTTGTCGACAACTGTCTACTGCTTGGCAACTGTTGCCCTATGGTTACCTTGGCCAATGATCTCTGCCAATTGCTGCTTCGACGACTGGCTATGTATCGCTTAGTGCAACGACGAGTTGAGTGGGTTTAATGACCCACTAAGGTTGTGGATGCCCACCCAATTTTTATTTTAAATTTTTGTCTGTTTAGTCAAACTGTACGACCAATTTCTTCGGCCGGCCTTCAAACATTTTTTTGCTCGTATGATCACCACTGAATTTGGCCTCGACGATCCTGTACGAAATTGGTGGTTGTGACTCATCGACCGATACTCTTTGGAGTTTATGTTTTGATACCATACTAGAATTCCTGTAAACCTAGTATCCATCACTTAATTATTAGCGGATTACAATCTACTTATGAATTTCACAGCTAGGTTCATTAACACAAAATTTTAGTGGAAGCAAAATATACTAGTCTCAGTCACGAAAAGAAGACACAATAGATTCTACCCAACCACAATTCTTCATTAAATTTTTCAGAATTTACTTGGGCTTTGTTCCTGGGAAAATGGCTTTGATTGAGGAAATACATATAACAACTGGGTCTGATCTAGATGATTAAGCTCTCCTTGGTTGATATGGATCTCCTTGTTTCCCCCTTCCTTGGATTGAACACACTAAAATGTCACACTCCTCATTGAGATGTCTGGCTCGATCTTGCGCTGCTTTATGGTGTGTCTTCTCCTTCTCGTTAGCCTTGGTTTTATAACTTTACATTGAGCTAAATCCCTAACCCTAATCTCAAAAGTGATTGACTACTGAGAGATTTCGTCCAATTTGAGAGCGAGAGCTGAGATTAGAGCATAATCAATAAAGTAAATAATTTACTTTTCCTAAGTTTACTTTAGCTTAATAAGCCAACATAATAATTACATGCTTTCTTGAGTCTAACTAAGGGTAAGTTATATTAGCAGCTTGCTCACACTTGAGCACGTGTTCTAGGAGATCTTGCAGGTGACTTCTACAAGCCTAAAGACTTTGGCTTGTGTAGAAGTACCTTCTTGAGCTATAAACATCAACACATATTAGTGTGCAAAGACACATGAAGATGGAGAAGACATGTCTTGTGTTCTGTATGCCAATACGGTTGAAAGTTTGATGTATGAAATGGTCTGTGCTAGATTGGACATTGCACATGTAGTGGGAGTATTGAGCAAGTATATGTCAAAACCAAGGAAGGGGCATTGGACAACAATAAATAGGGTTTTCAAGTATTTGTGTGGTACTACTGGTTATGGATTATGCTACTAAAGAAGACTAGGATTGGGAAAAGTGTTGGATATTCATGGTTTTGTTGATGTAGACTACGCCGGAGATTTGGATCACAAAAGATCTACAAGTGGGTATGTGTTTAACATATTTGGAGGATGAATCAGTTGGATGAAAAAGAGACAATCTGTAGTGTCACTATCAACTATAGAAACTGAATACATGGCAGCCACTCATCAAGCAAGGAAGCAATATGGTTATAGAGATTATGTTCAGGTATTAGGTTGGTACAACAAACTATGAGGATAGATTGCAATAGTGAGGGTGCAATCTTCTTGGAAAAGAGCCTAGGTTATCATCCTTGGACAAAACATATTGATGTTTAGTTTTACTTTGTGAGAGATATGGTTGAAGACAAGACAATGCTTCTGGAAAAGGTGGACACTTTGAAGAATGTTGTCGATTTGTTAACAAAATTCCTGAGCACTAAGAATTTCTCTTGGTGTAGAGAAACGATGGGAATTGATGGCTTGTATTGTTGATCATATACTCCTGCAATCCCTTTTGTGCAAACAAACTAACAATTGGGAGAATGTTGGGTATATTTTATATTCTTTACATGACTACCTCTGCACTGCATGTTGCGTCGCGCACAATGCATTTGAAATTGTTTTTTGGGTTGGTTTTTGCATTTGTTTTTGGCAAATTTTGGCTCATGATTTTCACCTTTAGTTGTTTTGTGGCACATGGTGGTTCAACCCATGGTTTTGTAATTTTGCTTAAAGAACTATGATTGTATTGTAATCTAGGGAAAATAAATTGGCAGTTTATGGATGCTACAAGATATACATATTGTATTACAATGCTGATAATATCGTTGAGATATCGATGATTTTCGGAAATATTGCGATATTTTCGACGAGCCTAAATATCGCAGAGAAAATATCGCGATATTTCCTCTCCCGAAAATATCGTAATATTTCCGAGAAATTGCCGATATCTCGGCAAAATATCGCGCGAGAATAGGAACTATCGTCGGGCGGGCTAGGCTGCAACTAGAAAAAGGAAATTTCTCAATTTTTTTTCCTCATTTTGGTTTTCGAGTGTTGGAGAAGGAAGGGGAAGAGCATTGTGGTGGTTGTCAAGGAGGGATAGAGGATCAAACAACCATTTTCACCACCAACTAAGAATTTTTTGTGTATCAAAGATTGAAGAACAGTGAGACAAACTCCATTTCTTCCATTAACAGGGATGTTCTTAAAAACCCCTATGTTAATGATTTTTTTCATAGATTTAGGGTTATGCTTGCTTGCCTCTTTGCCTACCAACACTTCTTTTTTTTTCTCTCATTTGCTATGATTTTCATGCCCATGAGCCAATGCAAGGGTTTTCTCCATATTTGGACATCAAACTCCATTTCTTTTTAAAACTTTCTTATGCACCCTCTTATTGCCATTTTTCATTGGATTCACATTGCAAATAATGTAGAAAAAAAATTAATTTTTAAAATGAGGTGGTTATTACTTATTATTTTTTGTGTATGGGTGTTTAAAATTTAATCATTAATGCTAATTTTTTGTTTTTTTGGTGCCCTAGGTTTGAATTAGCTCACTACAAATATGCTAAAAGCCTTGGACAAATCAGGCATATATATCATGCAAATTGTGTGGGACCGGATGACAGGAGGGTTTGCGCGATTGAAATACCATCTGGTTAGACTCCTTGGACATGATGTTGGGCTTTGTACAATTCTAGTGCGGAGCCTATACAAAAAGCTCTTGAAGCAGTGGATGAAAGAGACAGAAAGAAGGAAGAGGCGAAAAGAAACAAGGCTGAACGTGTAGGTAGATCTTTTGGGATATCTTCTTCTGATTTTGAGGCTGAGGGAAGTGGGAGGGGCTCCACAACGTCACCTGCTACTACTAGTGCTAATGTTAGTGGGAGTGGGAGGTCATCATTTTTTTGTTCCATGAACAAGACATGGAGCACAACCTTCCATAAAATCAATTGTTAAAAAAAGCGAGAAGCAAGAAGCAGATAGAGTTATAGTGAGGTGTCTTTTCTGGAGTGACTTACCTCTCAGCATCACCAGAACCAATCCATTTTGGCAACCAATGTGTGATGCTATTGCTGTTGTGGGCCCAGAGTACGAAAGTGGAGTTGCGGGGGCCAATCCTTCAAGTAGAAAAGCTGGACATCAACTCTAGATTGGCGGAGTTAAAACAGACATGGGAAGTGTTTGGATGCACAGTGTGTGAAAATATTATGCTGCAGTGATTGATTTATTTCTCCTACTTATTTACAATACTAAGTTATTTAGCAATGCTTCAATAAATATCAAAATAAATACAGTGCAGACTTCACAAATTATGAACCGAGAAAAGCAAGAGAAACACCAACACATGAACAATCACATTGACACACTTGTTTTTGGATAATAGCCCCCGGAAAACCCAATGTGGGAAAATCGGTGCAACAGATCTGAGGGTTTCTATTATTGGCAGTGAATTTTTGAATACAATCTGGATGCCCCAGAGAAATGGCAATCCACACAGAGAAGATAACTGATAGAAAAATAGTGAGAGTTTTCTCACACTGAATCTGGAGATTTTGCATTGGCCCTAGCGCTTGGATGACCCATTGCGCAGTCTCTGCGTGAGCCTACGCAGTCACTACGTGGATACTCCCTCCAACTGTGTTACCCTTGTTGTTGTTGCGTCTATCGCTGAGAAATCGAGATTTCATCTGTCAATCACTCACAGTGATTCCCGACACTGATCTCTGCTATCTCCCAACAATTCTACGTCAACCTCCTCCAGTGGTTGCACTGTTCCTCCTTGGCACTGCGCTGCCTCTATGATCCTTCACTGTCTTCTCTGAAACATATTCATTGGAATTGGAAATCACTTCCTTCTAGTACTACCTCTGATCCTCACTGTTTGATGACTTGTTCGAATTCCTTAGCCAACCCTGACCTAGGAGTATCGAACTGACTGATCAACTCTCTGTGTATTTCTAAATGAACCCCAAGCCTCCTCCTTATACTTTTCTCGTTGAGACTTCGATGGTCGAGATTAAGTTTCTAATCAATGACTAAGATTAAAACTTGACGTGATCCACTTTCTAGAACATTCTCACCCATATTTTGATTAATACCCATTAATACTTTAATGGTCCTAAGTTTAGACTTAGGAACCCCATTAAAAATATTAACTATTTTAATAAAATACAATCCGGGTGGAATTTCACCAAACGGTTTTTGGGTTCTTTAGAACTCATTTGCCTTAGCCTCTCCAGCAATTTTCATGGCTAGAGCACATCTAATGCTATTATGCTACAAAAAAATAACACAGTGATGTCTGATGGTTGGACAAATAGGAAGGGTAGGACCCTTCTAAATTTCTTGGTACATTGTCCTAAAGGTACCATGTTTATTAAATCAATGGATGCATCAACACATATAAAAGATGCAACAATGATATGTTAGTTGTTAGATGGGTTCATCCTGAGAGATCGATGTGTAGAATGTGGTGCAAGTCATAACAGATAATGCAACAAATTATGTGTCTGCCGGCAGGGTGCTTATGGTGAGGCACTGCACATTGTTTTGGACTCCGTGTGCAACACATTGTATCGATTTGCTGCTTGAGGATATGGGGAACTCTCCTTCATCAAGGAGGTGATTGATATGGCTAGGAGCGTCCCCAAGTTTATTTATAACCATGCGTTTGTTCTTAGCCTCATGAGGAGATACATTAGAAACAAGGAGTTGCGGCGTCCTGCATTCATACGTTTTGCCTCTAACTTTATTACTTTTCAGTCTTTTCTTCGATGCCAGTTTGAGTTGAAGCAAATGTTTGTTTCTGATGAGTGGTGTGATTGTAGATACGACAAGAGACAGGACAGGAGAGCCGTTGCAAAAATGGTGTACACTGACACATTTTGACAAGGGGTAGAAGAAGTCTGCTCAGTTAGTGAACCTATAGTAAAGATTATGCTATTGGTAAATGGGGACAAGCTTGCAATGGCTTATTTGTATGAGGCCACAGATAGGGCCAAGGAGGCCATTTGTTTTTATTATGTAGACAAGGGTTTTGCTGGGCTTGATAGAGATACGATGTTATGGGATGTGATTGATAGTAGGTGGACAGGGATGCTTCACCGACTCGTTCATGCAGCAACACTCTTCCTCAACCCCGCATTTTCATACAAATGCACCTTTGATTTTGATGGCAAGGTGATGGAAGGGCTCCATTCCAGTATTCAGAGGATGGTACTTGATCTTGAGCTTCGTAGCAAAATCAATCGCGAGATATAGTTTTATCGGGATTGTGTTGGCCTTTTTGGCTTTGATGATGCTATTAGGGAAATGACCATCTTCATGCCACGTAAGTAACAAGTCATCATTCATTAGAATATTCAATTTAGAATTTACTTATTTATAATTCTAGATTTTTATTATGTAACTTTTATTTGAAAGTTTAATTACGTATTAAGTTTTTGACCTTTTTATTTCTTTATTTTTATGTAGATATTTGGTGGTGAAGCTATGGTGGAAGGGCACCAAATTTGCAGAAATTTGCCATAAGAATCCCAAGTCAAACATGTAGCTCTTCAAGGTGTGAGCGCAATTGGAGTGTATTTGAGAAAATACACTCAAAAAAGTGCAACAGGTATAACTTTGAGCTTTAGCCTTCAATTGAGCAATTACATTTATTGTAATTTTTAATTTTTAATTAATGAACCTCAAGTGTCAAGAGTCAAGACTCATTAGTTTTTTTGACACTCTTACAGGTTGGAGTTCTCACGCTTCAATAATTTACTGTATGTGCATTACAATATCCAATTTCGAGTGAAGCAAATAGAAGAACCAATGGATCCAGATGCAATTTCCTTAGACAATATTGATGTATTGTCTCAGTGGAAGGTGGAGTCTGAGGTACCCATCTTGGAGGAGTCACCTTCATAGTTAGAGCTAGAGTATCCATTAGAACAGGGGCAATAAGAGGAGGACGACTTAGGAGAGGAGCAACACGAGGAGGAGGAGCAAGAGGAAGAGGAGGAGGAGGAGACTGTGGGAGTATCAACATCAACATCATCTGCTATAGATATAGGAGAGCACAACACCACACCTAGCACTCATTATTTGACATTAGGTGTAGGGGTAGGGCCTTCTACTGCTAGGGGTAGGCCTGGCAAACAACCCATCATGTTTTCCCGTAAAAGGGGGAGAAGGCACTGATTTCAGATAGATAGCTGCTAGTTTTATTTGTTTTGCTACATATAACTCATGACAATGAGATACTTTTATATATGTGATGTTATTTTGTATTGGTTCTCCACATTTGAGTCCTTGATTGGACAATTATCAGGGATCAACATGTTTTGGTATCGCCTTTGGTATACCATTTTTATTTTACATCATATATATCAGTGCTTTCTTCATATTTATGTGCCAATGTGTTTATTTCATGTTGTTATTGCTTTATATGTTTAAAAATCTGAAAAAAATGAATATATTATGCATTTTTTATGCTTGCCGATATTTGCGATAGTTTTGTCGATATTACCAATAAGACGTTTTCTGGACCTCACCAATATTTTGATGATACCGATATTTTCAACGCTGTTGTATTGTACTATTGTAAAGTAGAATATACTAAAAAATATTTTTGGTTTTCCTGATTTGGGTTTTTGGTGTAAAATATTCGTTTTAATGTGTGTGTGTGTGTGCACACTGTTGCATCTTTTCTATTTTCTTTTTACTAATAATATGTTTGCAACAATTAAATGTACAATGTTAAAACTAGTTTTGGCTTCAAGGGGATGCTTTTGTGTCTAATGGGTTTGGCTTGAGCCTATGGTAGTCCGTATTACAGTGGGAGATCTATGGAATCGATTCTTGTGGTGAAAGGAAAGGGCAAACATTTCAATGATAAAGATTGAGAAATTTAATCGACAAAGCTTTGAGTTGTGGAAGCTCAAAATGGAATATCTGTTGGTGACAATGATCAATGGATTGCTGTGGATCCGGGTTTTGCACCAATGGGGATGCCCACCCATCTATTTATTTCAAAAGTTCATCATATATTTTCTTTGGAAAACCCCCCTTGTGTTAGAGGAGAGTTAGCCCCAAGTGCAAGAGGGTGTTTTTGTGCTAACAATGCTGAACTCCTCTTGGTTCCTTAAGTTTGCACTTGTGTTTTAGGGTTTTACCATTTAAGTTGCAGGTTTGGTAGGTAATAGGATGTCCATTATATTTCTTGTAGTACTTCATTGCCTATGGTCAAAATTTTCGGAGGGCATCATCTCTTCAACCCCACTTCCTACCATTGGATTGAACATTATGATGTTATCTTAGATGAACCTTTTCCTCATGGTTTGCCAAGATCTATTTCTCATTTGTTGTTAGTGATGGTTATGTGCATGGCTCCATGGTGCATGTCTCTTCTCCTCTTGTTGGGTCACTTGTTGATGATTCCTAGTTAGTTGTAGTTGACTTCTCCTCATCTCCATTTGATGTTGGTCCACCTATATGTGCTCCTCTAAATACTCCCTCAATAGTTTTGGGACAATTTGCCATGTACCCTCCTTTCTGTGGTTGTTCTCTCTCTTGGATGTATATTCTAGTCATTTGTTTTTGGATGAAGTGACCACCACCCCAAATGTGTTGTGTAATGATGCTTTTTCATATGGTGATAGTTGGTTTTGTGATGATAGTTTCAACTTGGATCTGTAGTTGTTGGAAGACTATTTTGACGACAATGATCCTAGTCATCCATTGTTCTTGACCATATTCTCAATAGGACTTGTAATTCTTCATAAATAAATCAATACAATAAATATGATGTCTTTGAATTTATGAGCTCATAGTTGTCATCTGTTTAGAGAGAAGGGGGTTTCTCGAAGTACTTCCATGAGCCCTTGCTGTGGAAGGGTAATCATTTGGTTGGCAAAAATAATTAGCCGCATTTATTTGGGAAAATATGCGCTGTAAGTCCATTCAACAATACAAAGAAGAAGCTTTTGTATGAAGAAAAATGATTTTTTTCAGAAATTTTCCTAGACAAAACTGAGATTGAATGAGAAGTACTAACTTCTTTTGAAAAAGTTGTATTGCACTACCTCTTGTTGCGGAGCAAGGGAAGGAGGGTGTTGGCCTTGTAGGTGAGTTAAAACCCTTGGAAACATTAGGAAAAAATGGTAAAAAAATGCTAGTTTCATAGTCACAAAAAAGCATTATGTGATGCCATTAGCCAAAAATATTTAAACAAGTTTTAAATTAAGTGATATTGACATCCTTTTTGAATTCATATTGAGATTCACAAAAGATTGTGATAGAATTGAATAAAAACAACACAAAAATAAGTTTTGCAATAAAGAGGAAAATAAACCGTTGCTAGGGTAGCACAACTCTTTAAGAGAAATCGGCTAGTAGGGGCATAACACAAGAGAGAAAAACCCAATAAGTGCGCTAAAGAGAAAAAGGAAGCCAAACACAAGAAAAAGTACAACAATTAATTATGACCTTGGGAAAATAACTTTAGTTAATAATGAATGAATCACTTGAATGCAAATTCAAATAGGAGTGGGTGTATAAATACCCAACTCAAAGGTAGGGCACTTTTCCCAATATGGCTTTGAGCATACTTGTAGATTGTTGTCGTTAGCCAAGCTTTTATATATAATAATGATACAATATAAGGACAACCATGGTTGAAAGATAAATTTACACCCTTATTTTAAGTAATGTTGGGGTATAGAGGTACTTTAATGTGTTGCAAAGTTAAACTTTTGTTTATTGTGTTAGGATAAAGTGAGTCCTTGTTATGCTTGAAATGTATGAATACACCTTTTCCACTTGCTATTGATGTCCTCAATTTTTTGTAGTCTTCATAATTTTAGAAGCATGGGTCTACTAGAGTTCGATTAGTCTTCAACAAAGAGAGTACAAATCATCCTCCTTCATCACAAAACTAGGCGCAAGCAGATTGCCCCCTAGCCCGTCATCCTTGTAGAGTTTGGTGCTTGTCCCTTTCGACTTGATATAATGTTTGGTCTTGTCTTGCTCTTGCACTGCATTCAAAGTTTTATTGATACAACAAAGGGAGGAGATCAATACCCCTACTTGGCATATCGCTTACGAGAATCCATTGCATCCATTAGTTCTCTAGTTCATTCTTAGTGATCGTATGCTAGGGCTTCAAATCTCCTAGCGTCTGTTGGCAGTTCAATGGATTGATTCCCTATGCTTAGATACTCTCTTGATGCATTGAGCCACCTCCTACCTATACTACATGAGATGAACATGATCATCAAAGATGACTTCTATAGGTATTTTTTGTAGGTTACCTGAATAAACCCTCCTGGTGGGTTGTGTCTAAAGATGGTCTTCTATGATGATCATTTCATTGTTATGAGGGATGAACTCATTATGCGTCCCCATTATACACTTCGCCATTGGATGCACAAGCTTTGGATCGCCTTGTGCTAGTTTAGAGTTGGATCTCGCAGCCTATGGGTTGAGGTTAATCACTAGATTAGTTGATTGGACGAAATCTATCAATTTTTCCATCTCTATGAGGTGGAGATTGAGGAGCGCTTCATTTTCCATAGCTCGATTTACTGTGAGATGCAAGGATGGTTCAATTGCCTGTTCCAAAAGTTACAAATGCCTAGCAATTGCTTTAATCTCCCATTCAAAAATGCTTGGCCTTATACATGCATGAGGCCCTCTGTCTCAACTCTTTTATTCTCTAGCTACATTCACTCTTTGTAGTGGCTTTCACTCATCAGATTACTTGCTTTTTTACGATGCTCCCAAATAAGGGCAGCAAACTAAAGGGACAAAGATGTCTCTAGATCAAGGAAGACATGGATCTCTATTCCGACAATATAGTTTCCATATGATATCTTCCACACTATAATGACGGGCCCTTCCTTCCAGTCAGTTGCATGCTATACTGCATGGGGACCTGTCCCCACCAAAAATCATGACGTTTCCTTTGTTCGAACAATCCGGGTACCTTGGAACTCATTGGAAATGTCCCCAATTGGCCAAGGACGCCATCAAGGACTTGGGGACTTTAAGGCCATTCCTGGGTTGTCCCTCGAAAAAATGGGGAATTTGAGGGGACATCCCAAACTTCCCTCGATAAATCGGGGACTTTTGGATGTCCCTCGATAAATCAGAGACGCTTGGATGTCCCTGGATATAATGCACATTTAACATTTAAAAAAATGAAATTAAAAAAAAAAATAAAAACGAAAATCTAAATAAAAAATGAAAAAACTAAGCTAAATGCTAAACCCTATCTGCATACTTACCAAATCTAATTTCTAAATAATACAAAATTCAAACTTATTGTATATCACATAGCATACTCTAGATGACGACGAAATTACACAGCGAACCACTGAACAAGGTTACAGTCGAGAAGGCTGAATAACAAACACGTCGAACAATGAACAAGGCTTCTAGGTGACGACGATTCACGATGATTCCCAAGGCTTCACGGTGATGACAATTCACAATGATTCGCAAGGCTTCACAATGATGACAATTCACAATGATTCTCAAGGCTTCACAGTGACGGCAGGTGAAAGTCACAAGTGAAACTCCGCACTAAATTGTTACAATATAATGCTTAAATATAATAAAAATATGCTGAAGCCCGAGATATTACAGTCTTTTTGGGTTTTTAATCAAAGATTCTTGCTTGGAGCTCCCGCTAAACTTGGAGCAACATTTCGTTTGTTGGTTGTCAAAGTAAGTTTAAAGTTTAAAATTCTATTTTTAACCAGTTGTATAGTCTGAGATTTTTAATTATATTTTTTTCTTTAAATTTTAAAAATTTAAAGCAAATCTATTGCATTTTAAAAAATTGAAATGACATTTTCTTTTAATTTAAGACCTCACCTCTAAAAACAAATCAAATGGACAACAATACTTCAATAATTGCTCAACCTAAGGGTGAAACATTAGCAGGGGCAACAAAAATTTTTGTTTTAATCAACACAAAGAAACCCTTGCTTCAATGTGTCAAAAAAATCACGAAGAATAAGAAGAAAAACAATGGTGGTTCAAAGGGTTGGGTATACAACCTTTGTGGTCATAATTTTAAGGGCAACTACTCTAGGGTTTGCCATCATCTTTTGACTATTCCTAGAGATGGAGTAAAGGCATGCACTTTGTCCATTGGAAAAGATAATTTTAACTTACTAAACTTCCCATGGTTGCCACAGGTGGCATTGTAGAGATGGAGGACAACCTTATTGTCTTCAAAAAACCAAAAATTTTAATCACAAAAGAAGAGTATTCTCAAAGAGAAATCAATGAAATAGATTCAACTGATGTATTTGGGGGTTCTGGTTCTAGTAAATCTAGATCAGGTGAAAAAGGCAGAGCTGTTGTGGCAGAGTGGTTCAATGTGCAATACAAGAATGAGGCAGAGGATGTTGTGGTCGAATTATGCTTTGCCAATGGAATATCATTTAATGCCACCCGTTCCCCTTACTACAAAGAGATGATGAAGAAAGTTATTGTAGTTGGTCCATCATTTCAACCCCCTAGTTACAATAAATTGAGGACAACATTGTTAGATAGAGGGGTCACAAAGATGCAGGGGGTGATGGAAGGCCTTAAAAAATCATGGGTTGAATATGGGTGTTCAATCATCATGGATGGTTGGACAAATATTCAACAAAGGCCTTTGTTGAACATCATTATCACCTCTCCAATTGGACCATATTTATTAAGGACAATTGATTGTACCAGAAAGATGAAGGATGCAACCTTTCAGTATGAGGTATTAAATGATGCAATTGAGGAGATTGGTCCTACAATCGTAGTTCAAGTTATCATAGATCCTGCACCAATTTGTAGATCTGCAGGGTTGATGATTCAAAGTAGGTACATGACTCCTTATTGTGGGTTGATTTAAATAATGCACTCAAAGACATTGGTAAAATTTCTTGGATCACCCGCATTATTTTGGATGCAAGAGAGGTGCAAATGTTCATTTGCAACCACCATGCCTCTCTAGCTATTTATAGAATTTATGTAAAAAAGGAGTTCTTGAAACCAACAAATACAAGGTATGCCACCTACTATATCCTTCTTGATCGTATGCTAGAGGTGCAACATGCCCTAAAGGCCACTGTTATAAGTTCTGAGTGGTCTGCATGGGGGGAATCTAAATAAATTAGGGAAAGAAAGGTAGTTGGTGTTGAATGATGATTGGTGGGTTGATGTGAAATACATTATCTCTTTCACCCAGAGTTGCGGGGGAGCGCTCCCCCCCCTCGAACCCGCTCCCAATCCGCGCTCCAGGCGGGAGCAGCTTGGGAGCACACTCTCGATAAAAAAATTTCCGCTCCTTGCCAAATCGGGAGCGAGTTGGGGAGCATCGCTCCTGTCGCTCTTGGAGCGAAAATTAAAGCTCGGGAGTGATCAGGGAGCAATCTCTCTCGAGCTTTTAATTTTCGCTCCGGGAGCGATTCGCGCGAAAAAATTTCCGCGGACGCGAAAAAAATTTCATTTTTTTTTTTTTTGTTTTAAAACGACTTGGGGGGCAAAAAATTTTTCATTGTGACTTGAATGAGTTGAGGAGAACAAAGAAGATTGAGCAAAGGAGCGAGGAGAAGCAAGGAGCGAGCGCCGAGGAGTAAGGAGAAAGCCTGCAAAGAGGTTAGTAACTTAGTAATTTAGTATTTTAAACCTTAGTTAGGTAGTAATTTAGTTTAGTTTAGTTTATTTAGTAAAAAAATCATGAATCTAAATAAAATTAATAAATAAAATTAATTTTCTCATTCTTATTCCCATTCCCATTCTCATTAAATTTTGCAGATTCAAAAGTCTACAAATATCAAACATCATGGACCTGGTTATATTTCTTGGCATTTTCCACTTCTTGGTCCATTTTCTGGTTATTATGGTGTTGGAGAGTAGGAAACAGAGGGGCCAAAATGAAGAGGGGGATGTGGATTTGATGAAAACCCTGGTGAGGAGGAGCTGGAGGAGGGTGAACATGACTCCAAAAAAACTAAACAAGACCAAACCCCATTGTGGAAATATGTTAACAGGCCTGAAGCAGGGAGAGGAGGTGGAACCACTAAATTTCATTGCTCCATTGCAACAATAATTACACAGGTTCATACACCCATGCCAAAAAACACCTCTGCAAGAAAAGGCCATGGGATGGAGATAAACAAATAGGAATCAAAACTTGTGTAGCTGTGTCAGCAGCAGATAGAGCCAAATACATAAGGGAAGAGGAGGAAGCCCAATACAAATATAAAAAGTCAAGGGGTTTCTTTGAACCAAGCTCACAATCACAAGCACAAAGAACTCCTTTAGCATCCTCCCAAGGCAGTGGATATGGAGGCACAGGGTCACCAACTTTAAGGCATAGAACCATATCATATTTCCTTGATGAGGGGTGTAGGAATGATGTGGATTCAAAGGTTTACATGTTTCTCTATGCATGTGGGATACCATTCAATGTTCTTCGCTCACCTTATTGGCACGAAATGGTTTCTACCATAAATGATGCCCCTAAAGGATACAAGAGCCTTGGGTATGACAAGGCAAGAACCGTTGGACTTGATCATGAAAAAGCAAAAATATCACATTCTTTGAATAGAATGACAAGTTCTTGGACTGACCATGGGATGTCCATTGTATCTGATGGATGGACAAATGTAAAAGGCAAGCCATTGATAAGTGTTCTTGCTGTGTCTGTTAGTGGTGCCATCTTTCTAACTGCATATGATTACTCAGACAAGTTCAAGACCGCCATCAACATTGCAGAAGCATTACTTGAAACAATTGACCGTATTGGGCCATACAATGTCATCCAAGTCATCACTGATAATGCTCCTAATTGTAAGGCAGCGGGAGCAATTATTGAGGATAAATACCTCAACATATTTTGGTCTAGATGTTTGGTTCACACATTGAACCTTCTAATGCATGATGTTGTCAAGAACAAAAATGCACAATACAAATGGATTGGTGATTTGTACAAGAAAGGCAAACAAATGATAAAATTTATTACAAATCATAGCAATACCCATGGCCTTTTCCGCAGTCACTCAAGATTGGAGTTGTTGAAGATTGCGAAGACTAGATTTGGTAGCTATTACCTCACCTTCAGGTGCCTTTTGAAGGTAAGAGAGTCATTGGCTAGCATGGTATCAAGTCCACATTGGCAGGTATTAAAGGAAAGGGCTACAAATGCAGCGGATAGGCGAGGTTTTAAACTGGTGGAGGAGGCCGCTCTTGATGGTCAGTTTTGGTCAAGTGTGAGGCAAGTATTGGATTTCACCAAGCCCATTTATCACATGATTCGGTTTGCAGATACAGATAAACCAGTGATTGGCGAGGTGTATGAGCAGATGGATACCATGTTGGGGCAAATAAAAGATATTGTTCATAACAGAGATCTCGACTTGTACAAACTTATTCACGATTTTGTGTGTGTACGGTGGAATAAAATTAATCTTCCACTACATTGCTTGGCGTATATCCTTATGCCAAAATACTACTCTACATCTTGGTTGGGCCAACCTGCTCCAGGGGGTGGGATTAGGACCAAACCCCATTTAGATGCAGAGGTAACTAGAGGATATTTGGAAGCATTAGAAAAGTTGATACCTGACAGGGAGGAATGTGTAGTTGTGCGCTTTTATATAGGCAAATACTTCAGTGGCACTAGTTTGTTTGGTAACTTCCATGCAATGGAAGACACGGACAGATTCGATTCTCTCACATGGTGGGAAACATATGGCGGCCAGGGACTTTTGCCAAAATTGGCAAAAAAAGTTCTATCACAGGCTGTAAATACTTCTTCTGCAGAGAGGTGTTGGAGCACCTACAACTTCATACATAATGTGAAAAGAAACAGACTCAATGAAAACCGGGCAGAAAGCTTGGTTTATGTGCACTACAACTTGAGGTTGTTGAGTCATTACTGTGATCGGGCTTATGAGGATCCCACATATAAAATTTGGGACGACAACCTAGAGGATGACAATTTGGAGGATGGCACTATACATCTTGAAGAACTGGAAGAGGAACTTATAAGGGATGAAGATGTAGTAGCTGCAACAGCCATGCCACCTCCACCATCCAGTAGCAGTGCTCGAGTTCTGAGTCTTGTTCCTTTGCTGTCGCCACCTCCATCTACACCCTCACGTGGAGGGCATGTGCCTTCTAGTTCTGGTCGTTGGTCTGTGCAGGAGACTCCTAGAAGACCACCACGACCTGCTTATACAGGAGACTCTCGTGGCAAGGGCCACATGTAGATTTACAGTTTACTTGTCTTTTCTAGTTTCTATTAGTTTTCATAACTGTTGAGTCTTGAGTCCTTGTCTTTTGACTCTTGAATCTTTCAGATCATAATGATATTTTTTGTAAACAATATATGACTGTGACAATGAAAGTTTGAAGTTTGAAGTTGGCAATTATAACTCATTGGTAATGATTGTGAATTATGAATATGATGCTTCGTGAAAGACTAAAGTTGTTTCATTTCATTTCATTATTCATGTTTCATTTTATAACATTCCATTTCATGTTAACAGTTAGAAGTTAGCACTTAGAAATATCTAAGATATTATTTCTTGTAATGGTTAAACTTAGCTTACAAGTACAACTTTGGTGATCAATGATGATAAATGTTATATATTGAATTTTCAATTTTGAAAGCTTGAAGTTGAAACTTTAAGATTGAATTTGATGAATCATGATTCACGAGACTCAATATGTTGCAGTTGTAATATGTATGTTACTAACTTGTGGACATGGTTGATGAAGATTATAACTTCTAGATGATTGATGTGATATGGTTCAATGATCAATCTATGTTTTTTTATGTTTTTTATATCTAATTCATCATTCTACATGTTTTTGTTGACATATATGTATCAAAAACTAAAAAATATAAAAATTATATATATTTTTAAAAAATCGCTCTCGGATTCGCTCCCAAACCGGGAGCTTCTGAAAATGTCGCTCTCGCTCCCGTTTTCGCTCCCGCTCCCCGCTTTCGCTCCCACTCCCAAGTAACATTGCTTTCACCGCTCCAATAGTGGTGCTAATCAGTTATGTAGATTTAGATTCCCCTTGCCTTGGAGAAATATATGAGTCTATTAATAACATGATTGAAAGATCAAGTCCATAATACGTCAAAGGGAGCCCTCTTTGGGGTTATTTAATGAACTCCAAAAGTTGATAGAAAAGAGATGGAACAGGTTAAACACAACTCTTCATATGGCCGCTTATGCACTTAATCCAAAGTGGTATGTGGAGAGGGAAGACAGAGTTTCACCAATAGATGACCTTGAAGTGAAACAAGGCTTTATTGATGCCATAGAAAAGATGTATACACCAGAGCAAGCAACCATATTTCGATAACAATTTTTTTATTTTTCTTTGCTCAGTAGCCCCACTTTCTCTAAAGCTGCAAAGGAAGATTTGTTGGGTATGGCACAAAGAAGTCCCAGTGGATGGTGGAGGATGTATGGGGACAATGCACCAGAAATACACACTCTTGCTATGCATTTACTATCTCAGGTTGCTAGTTCTTTAGCTGTAGAAAGTACTTGGTCTACATTTAATTTTATCCACTCTATTAAGAGGAATAGGCTTACCTCTAAAAGAGCATAGAAACTAGTTTATGTGCACAACAATCTTTGCCTTCTTACAAGGAAGAAGCCAAAGTATTTATAGGGACTTGTAACACAGTGGGATGTAGATCTTGAGGATGCTTCACAGATTGATGATGATGATGATGATGGGCCATCTATCTATGCATGATTGGTTAATGTACCTTTAGATGACATTGAGCTGTAGTTGCAAAGCATTGATGATGATGGGAGAGAAGATATTGAGGCTCAAGCATTTTCAGATAGGCTTGATGCATAAGATATGAATTTCTGAGTAGCTTCAGCCTTCATGCCACTATGGATATTGACTCATACTTTTTTGTTGTCTTGAGACATTTTGATTTTTCCATTTGGTACCTACACTAGTGACTATGTATTAATTTGCCATTTTGGACTATAGTCTATAATTTATAAATTTATAATCCATGGTTTCCTAGACTTTTAATTTGGTATTTATAATTCAATTTAGTTGTTTTCGCTGTTTTTTAAATTTTGAAATGATTCATCATCCATCATAGAATGATTATGTAGACAGTAGTAGATTTTTGGCTGTAACAGACTAATAGTACTTCTTAAGTTCTTGACAATGGGGAATGATGACGAGATTTGTTTTTGTGATGTGTAATGATAACGAGATTTGTTTTTGTGATGTGCAATGATGATTATATATTATTAGTATTAGTATTTTATTTTGTAATTTGAATTTCAAAATTAGTAATAGTTCTAATTTCTATATTTTAATTTATCATTCTGATTCATGTTTATGTTGAATTACTAAGTTTTAATTTTTAATAAATATAAAAATTAGTTGACACACTTGCCGTCCCCAACCTGCCACCCCCTGAAAATCTGGTGGTGTGCTCTACGTCCCAGAAACTCGTCCCCCTGTACCCCCCATCCCCCCGTCCCCACATCTAGTGCAACATAGGTTGTACATCATACATTGAGCTCCTTACTTGATTCTCCTTCGAGATACACATCTATTTTGAGTTTTCTTTGTTTGAACTTGGATATTAGGGGAGATGGATCCAATGGACCATGATTGCTTCTTATCGTTGGTAGCATGGGCTATAGAGCCACTCATATGTACATTTGTCTCCTAGACTGCTTTTCCATTCTTTGGAGTTGGCCTTTTAGGTTGTAGAGTAGATTACTATTTTATTTTACTTCATGTTTCTTGCTCTTGTATAGGAGCAGCTTTAGCGCTCCCGCATTGTGTATGCATCTCCTGAAACAGTCTGATTGACCCTACTTTAGTGGTCATTTGTTGGACATTAATACATTTATCTTTCCTTGTCTTATCGAGGTTAAAAAATGTTCAATTCTAATAATCCCCTTTATCAAATGGTGCAACCATAACCATGAAACAATTAATTGAAATTATAACAACTAAGATACTATTGTTTTCTTTAATCTTAGAATTTTCCCTTACTGTATTGTTGTGACTAGTGATTTATGTTGGAGTAGTAATATCCTATGGTTAAAATACATGTTTTGCATATTGTTCTAATAAATTATTAAATCCTAGTAGTTAACCATTTTCAGAAATGTTAGGTTGGCTTTTTATTTAGAGATTTTTTTGTGTGTTTGAGTTGTTGAAGTATATTGGAGTGCTTTTACTTGTAGTGTTTACATTCCTACATTCTTTGGATTGGCATGCTTTTTGTTTTGTTTTTAGGGGTATTATACTTTTTTCTTTTGCCTTGTATATTTTTCTTGCAAATTAAATTGAATTAGAAAATTGTTTTGTGTTGATGAAGAAAGAAAGAGGACATAGAAAATAGTGTTATAGGACCCACAAAAAGATTATCACATAAGAAAAATGTATCATTCATAATTTCATAGTGATTTCTCTTTTTGTCATTTCTTGTTAATATTTACTATAATGATGGTTTTTTGTTATGTAAATGTTTACATTTGCTTGCTGCACTAGATGGACTTATGTGACAAAATGAACTCAAATGTGAGATCATTATCTGGAGGAATGAGGAGGAAGTTGTCCTTGGCAATTGCTCTTATAGGCAATAGTAAGGTAAGTCCCTGTTCGCTATGAAGAATATTGAAATTTATTTACAATGGTGGATGTATTCTTTGTTGACATGATCCTTTGCAATTTTTGTAGTCCCATTGAAACATTATAAGAAGTTCAATTATGTATTTGCAGGTGGTCATTCTAGATGAACCAACCAGTGGAATGGATCCCTATTCAATGCGTTCAACTTGGCAATTAATTAAACGGTTTAAGAAAGGGAGAGTGATTTTACTAACAACACACTCTATGGATGAAGCTGATGTATTAGGTGATCGTATAGCTATCATGGGAAATGGTTCGTTACGGTGTTGTGGCAGGTAGGTTCTCTCTCTACTTTAATACTGTGCTCTTGGTTAATGTTTTCACACGTTTGTTGTGTCTAGTTAGGTTGATAGCATGGTAATGTTTATTGTTTAGTCTTGTAATACAAGAGGATGATATATATCACACACTTTATTGTATTATCAGATTTAGTAATGTTTGATTCAGTGATACTCTCATAGTTGTTTTGTGCATCTAGCGTATTGAACTAATTTTTAGGTTTTTCTTTGTCATTAATTTTGTTGAGAAATATCGCTATAGTTTGGTTGGAAATAATTGAAACTAACATTCTCTGATGTAACATCTAGCTGGATTGCACTTGCTGATATTGTTTATATAAATCTGAAATCAAGTTTGAAGAATGTTGTCATAAACTATGCTTCCAATACACAATAATGTCAATGAATTTGAATTTTGCGAGACTCTACACTCCTAGGTGCATTCAATTTTAAAATGACATGGACAACATGGTTTGAAGCGATCAATTGCCATCGTTGCGTTGATTTTTGAACAATTAAGAAGTGGTGGTGTAAGATTTCTCCTCCTTAGCTTATCGAGACATTTTCACTATTGCAAAGGCATATAAATCATTCAACACTATTTTCCTTATTGAAGCAACACATCCTTCACCAATTCCACATTTTTTTCTTTAAAGCGTACATACTTATCATGACAACTAACTCAAAATCATAGCAACACAAGATTTTGGTTATGGTTAGTATCGACAATATGGTCTCTTAGTCTAGTTTATATGGAATGACTAATTTGGCAAGTGTAGAAAGTACTACAAGATCAAGGGATTTCATACACACCTTGCTAGTGCAGGTGTTCAATTTTATCTTCAATGGAGTGGAATGCACTTTTTAGGGTTTTGAAGGGTTGAAGGTGAAGCTTGTTGAAATTTCTAACTCTGACACATCAAAAATCCTACTACATTATCTAGTTTATCATATCCTACTTGTTCTTTCCATTAACAAGTTATTTATAAATATAAATACTGAAATAAACACAAATGCATCCTTAACACATATACAGATCAACAACTGAAGTAATTGAGACAATCACACAAGGGACACCATTATTTTTGGACAATCGTCCTTGGAAAAACCCATTGCAAGAAAACTGATGCAACAGAAATGTGGGTTTTATTATTATGCAATTTTCTGAATGCGACTAGGGTGCCATAAATGGCTCACCGTTCAAGACTTTCTTTGTCAGAAGTACCTCTCCTCAAAGACAGATGTTCCGGCTGATCAACAACCGGATGATTGATCCCACAACAACTTCGGCAGTTCCTTAGCTGGACAACGAACGCTACTCCAAGCTTCTCTCTGGAACTATGTCTCCCTCCAGGGATTGCGTCACCCTCTTCTGCTCTGCATCTGCCTCTCAGCTCTCAGTCTGCCCCACGAAAATTCCTCAACACTGCTTCTACAACCCGACGTCAGCTCTTCTAGCTTTTGCGCAGCCTCTACTGCCTCTGCGTCAGCCTCTTGTCCCTCTGCTTCAGCGTCTTGGTCCTCTGCGTCTTCTGCGTTGGCCTCCTCAACTTTTGCGTCAGTCCTGGCTGCCTCTGCATTAGCCTTCCTAGGCTCTGCGTTGTCTCTCAGACATTTTCTCTGCCTCTCTGATATGTATTCTCGGCCTTCTGCCGAACTGCCCCTCGCTGCAACAATCACTAACTCAATTTCTTAGCGAACCTTGCCCGAGAAAATCGAATTCTTGATCAACTTGGTGTATCTCTAACTAATCCTCAAGCCTCTTCTTATACTTTTCCTGTTGACGATTCAACGACCGAGATTAAGTCCCTAATCAATGGCTAAGATTAGATCTGGCTTGATCCATGTCATTTAGAACTTTCTCACCCATATTATATTAATACACACTAATATTTTAATTTTCCTAAGTTTAAACTTAGGAATCTCATTAAAAATATTAATTATTTTAATATCTCTCCATCTGGGTGGAATTACCCCAAACGATTTCTGGGTCTTGGAGATCTTATGTGCCTTAGCCTCTCCACTAATTTTCATGGCTAGAGCACATCCGATGCTACCAAAAATAAACAAAGCTAAGTTGTAGGAAACATATTCTCGGTATTTTCCACCAGAAAGTTCCCACCTCATCTTTAATAACATATATATGGTTGTTCTTGCATATTAAAGTATGTCTGATATGATAGGAACATCTGAATGGTCCATCAAGACCTTGACTCTTTCTCATAATGACAAACTATATACTTGTTGGGGATTGTTAAATCTCTAATGCCATTGTGTAATGAATTATTTCCTTAAACTGTGGAGGTCAACCATTGTTCCTTTACTGTTGACTTTCTCCTCCCATTCTTCTTGCCTACATTGTGTTAGTATGATCTTGTAGCGTCCGTCCTCACTGTTGTCTCTTTGACCTCCTCCAAAAAAGAAAAAAATAATACTGCAAGTCTTTGTAAGAAATTAAGATTTACTCTCTTTGGTGTTGTAAGCACTAGGATATTTTCGCAAACATCAAGATATTATTACGAGCATCATGGTATGTTGCGATGTGTGTATGTTGATGCTGATATAGCCTTAAAAATTCATGAGTCGATGGAAACTATTGTCAATGTCACGGACAAGCTACTTCATAAATGGAAAATTGATTTTTTTTTTTTTGTATTTTCAGAACAGAGTGAATGGGTTGAGAGCAAGAAGGTCTCTAACATCTTTCTAATGACCTGAAATAGAGTGTTTTCATTTGCAATCAGTAGACTATTGTGGGCAGGGGATTGATTCCTATTTGTAGGTTTGTGTAACACTGTTAACATGTTCTTTTTCTTATTTTTTTGATAGGTTTTTGCAATGTCCATAAAATTTCCTTCTTGTCGATTTTTAGTGGGAGATCTACCATTTAGTTAGATCCTTTTTTAATTTTGTTTTTTTTTTGTTTTGTTTTCTGTTTCTCCTTTTTAACTAAGTTTTCCCAACATTTTTGTAATTTAAATCTTGATTTCCAAATTCTATTCCTCGGATTATAATTGCTATATGAAAATGCTGAAAGATTTGCTCACTATGCGGAATATGGTGGTCTTGCTAATGGACATAATCAACAGAAGTTTAATTGTAAGTTCTGTGGAAAGGAAATGATGGGGGAATCAGCAGGTTGAAAATACCACCTTGTACAAATTTTGGGACATGAACTGGGAATTTGTCTTGCTGCAACCTCAGAAATCATGTTTCCAATAAATCACTTGATGAAATGAATAAAAAAAGAGATGAGAGGGAAGCTATAAGAACTGTGCCTATAGCCGGAGGAATTACAAGATTTTGAGCGGCAAGAAGTGATAACATTTCCTTGGCCTCACCTTCTACAATGCCCTCAATGACCTCATCTACTTTTGTTCCAAGAATCACAGCTGGTGCACAATGCTTTATTAGGTTAGTTGTTAAAATAAAGGAGAACCAAGAAGAAAAGAAGCTTGTGGGTAGATGCTTTTTATGTAGTGAGATTCCTTTCAATATTGCCAAGAGCAATCCATTCTACCTGTCTATGTCTGATGTTGTTGCTATTCGTTGGCTGGAGTACAAGGTCCCTACCTATGATTAGTTGAGAGGGCCTATCCTCCAAAATGTAAAGCTTGGTTGCACTCATAGATTGGAGGAGGTTAAGGAATCATGGGATGCCATTGGATGCATTGTGATGTCAGACTGTTTGATTGATCGATCAGGAGGGTAGGACTCCCAATTTATTGGTTTATTGTCGCAAGGTGACAATGGCTCTTAAATTTGTTGATGCATCTGTACATGTTAAATATGTGTAATTATTATGTGAGTTTTTGGATGTGTTCATCCAAGGGATAGGTCATAGAATGTTGTCCAAGTTGTAATGGATAACACTGCTAATTATGTGGTTGCTAACTTGCTAGTGGGTTGCTTATTTTAAGATATGCAACCTTGTTTTGGATTCCTTGTGCTGAACATTGCATTGATTTGATTTACAAGTATATAGGCAAAATTGCTTATAGCAAGCAAATTGTTGAACCAGTTAGGCGCATCACTAAATATGTTGAAGAATGTAACTAGGTTCAGTGTTCATAAATTGTACTTGAGTCAAAATGTAATATATATTTGTCAAAAGAAAGCAAAAATAATTTTATTATTATTTTTAATTGACATGTTAAAGCATGGGTTTCATGCTTTGGTCAAATGTATAGGTCAAGACTCCATTGAAGGCTTTAGGATTGTTAGCTTGAGTTAAAGTCTATATTAAAACTCCTCCTCCATCAAAGTGTCCTTGATGTCGGCCTCAAAGAGAATCCTCACCTAGTCGACTTCCTCAAAAGAACCCATGTCGACTCAATACAAAAACACTACTCTTCATGATCACATGTCAGCCTATTTTCATATGGAAACAACTATAGATATAAGGATGAAGACTTTGCATTACTAACACAGAGAAAATCAGATAAGGATTTTCCTTTCAGAGATAAGCTTCGGTGTCATTACATTAAAGCTAAGTTGCACGAAATGGGGAAACGGATACGAGTTTCTGAAATTGGTACGGGTACGAAACATGACCCCCCCAAATTTTGGAAACGGGGAAATGCAATATATATATATATATATCTATATATATATATATATATATATATTAGGACATTTAAGAAATATGTGCAATCATAAAGCATATATGATACATTCTAATTTATTACATTATGATTAAATTGTCAATTGTCAATGCATAAACTATAAGTCTCTAAATTTGCATCACATTTACTCATGAATGATCACATAATGAAAATAGCAATATCCAAAATCAACCACGAGAAATTTCTAATTTCTTGTCTCGTGCTTGATTGGGAGTCTCCTCCTACATAGTCGAACGAACTTAATGCTCTTGATTAAATACAAGTTCCATACCCTAGTATCCTATGTGCTCTTGATTATTGGGAGTCTCCCCTGCATAGAGGGCTTGTTTCTCTTGATTAAATACAAGTTCCATACCCTAGTACATGACAAAATCCGATGGAAACATTGCAATCCCCCAATCCTGAAAAGCAGATAAGTCTGCTGGATTTTGAGTTAGATCTAAAATTCTACTTTCTCCATATGAAATCCAATGAGGGCGAGACCACTCTCAAACATCCTGAGTCATTTCATGGTAATGTTAAAAATTTAAGTAAAAGGATGAATTTAACATTACCATGAACTACATATCAACACTAGGGCCATAGGCTTGAACATTAGGGTGCCCCACTCAAAAAAATCCTCTTTTTAATAACTTGAGAGGCATCTAAAAGATATTTTAGTCGCCCAATAAAAAATTAGAAGCGAAAAAATAAAAAAATACAAGAAAAAGTCAAGTTAGAAGAGGAAACTCCGTCGTACGGTCTGGAAACGCGTTTCCGGCCGTACTGGCCACGTTTCCTCTTCGAGAAATGGGCCAGTACGGCCGGAAACGCATTTCCAAGCCGTACGATACGAGTTTCCTCGTTTCCGTTTCATTTCCGGCGGAAAATGGACCCTTCTCCATCGTTTCCTGCAACTTAGCTTAAAGGAGCTCGAATAAGTAACCTTAGTTCGATGCTATGTGTGCACAGTTTGGATAACTTCAGGGATGAGTTTCGGTGCTATTGTAGAAGGAGAGATTTAGTGTCATTACAGAGGAACTCACAGTACAATGACCTCAATTCGGTGCTCTCACATGACCACAGTGATCTCATCTCAGTGCTATTATAGTGACCTTATCTCGGTGCTGTTATAGTGACCTTATCTCGGTGCTATTACAGTGACCTTATCTCGGTGCTATTACAGTGACCTCATGACTTCAGTTCAGTGCTATTACAATGGTGCTTTGATAGTGACTTGATGCTATTAGAGTGGTGCTATCACAGTAGATGAAGGAGCTCAGATTGGTTGCATAAATGATCTCTTCAAAGACACAAGTGTGAAGAAGACTGATTGCTACAGGAGCAAAGAATAACTAAAGTTTGACATGACAAGGTTGACTTGATGGATGGAGGTAGTCTCGATTCTATGTTGTAAGGGTCTTGGTTGTCTCATTTTGAATCCACTGAAGGAAGAACTTTGACTGGGTTTTCCCCTAGAATGGGGTTTTGCCTTGGCAGCGTGCCTACATCTTGTGTTCTCTTCTATTTGTTGCATGCCATTAGTCTTGATGATAAGAAAAGATAATTCTAAAGAAAAAATAATAATAATGAAAACATCACAAGATAATGTCATATAATAAAATAAATCGTTTAATTGCCACCTCCTTGGATCTCTCAGCAAAAGATACATATAATCTTGCATTTGTGCTTAGCTTGATGAAAAGAAATAATGGGGATTCGGGCATTCTACAATCACATGTTTTGCAACTAGCTTCAAATCTTTCTAGTCTCTCTTGAATTTTATGTGGGAGGTGAAGAGAATGTTCCTTTTAGATGAGTGGCATGCTTTATCATTTAGCACTAAACTGAAGTGGAGGCTATAGCAATGCTAGTGTCTTACCTATTAACCCCTAAATTTTCCCTTTGTAAATTTGGAGGGTTAAAGACCTGTTATCCACTGAAATGGGTAACCCTATACAAGAAAACTTTCTCCTATTCTTAACAGCCAGCCGACTAGCCATATAGCCAACAACCATTGACAACCACCGCTTACTGATGATATGCCATTATATCTCCCCACTTGCATCAACCATTTTCTTCTCACCGATTTGACATGAGCACATGGACGAAGGTGGGACTCTAGTCAAGAGTTACTTTGGTCATTTTTTAATTGGGTCCTTATACTTGTTTGTCAATGGGGTGATTTGGAAGAATGATGGTGTTTGAATGTGATCTTGTTCTCTCACCTTAAATGGGGGATTAATCTTTGATCCTTGTTCAGTGGGACCTTACTTAATGGCCCAATGGGTATAGTAGGGGCATTGCTAAGGAGCTGACTGAGATAGTGTAGTTCCATCTACCCCTATGTCATATTAACGCTTTCCATCATACATTATAAGCCCTTTTTTCACCTTGATTCTAATTTGGGTTCAATCTGTCATGAGTTCTTTGGTATTTGGCACCCATATTATTCTTTTAAATGAAAATGTCTTAATTAAATTAATTAATCACTTTTAATTATTTTCCGAAGTTTTAACTTAGGGAAATAGATTAATTAATTAGTGATGATTGAGACATAGTTGATTTTCCTATAGAGACATCTAGAAACATTTCTAAGTGATCTTAAGCATTGATTAGATCAATTTAGATGTAGATGTTGGCCGTTGATTTCTCAATGAGATATTATAAAGGAAATCAATGGGTAGCCTTGGAGATCATGATCATGGTTATGGAGGTCTGACACTAGCAAGGGTTTCAACAACAATTGAAGCAGTGAATATTTTCCGGGGTTTACTTCCATCAATATTCGTCTAGTTTGCGAGATTCAGAGGAGGAATTCTCACAAAGTTTTTCTTTAGACAACTAGGCCGAGTTATTAAGGCCGTGATGATTCCAAGAGGGCCGTGTTTTCTTTAAGAGAGGTTGAGATTCCTTGTGGAGGCCGTATTTTCCAGGAGGAGGCCGTACGAGATTGCCAGGAGGGTTGTATGTGTTGCTAGAAGGGCCGAGAGGTTGATTTGGTCCAGACCGTGAGTATTAGAGGGTCCAGGAGCCGCATTCTGGGGCCATATTTGCCAACGTGAGGCCGTGTTTGGTTCCATAGGGAGGCCATGAGACGCTAGGGGTTAGATCGACTTGTGGGGGTGAAGAAGTATTATGCTAGAGCTTTGGCGGGGTTTGGCAAGCAGTATTATAATATTTATCAATTGCAAAATTCACCGATAAAAAACCCTCAAATCTAAAGAACTGGTTTTCCCTTCAGGGTTTTTTCAAGGATGTTTTGTCAAAAAATATTGGTGTCTATTTTGTGATTGGTTTTTCTCGTAGTTTATTTTCTGTGAATATTGCAATCGTGTTTTCATTCTATATTTGCAGTGATGTAATTTTGCTCATAATTAAATACATTGGATAATTACTGATTGATTGAAATAAGTGATATTTTTATCGAATTTTCACATTCCTCAGTCTACTTTTTCCACCGTTTTGGTGTGCCTTTACTTCTTTTTGATAATGCTTTAAAGAGGAGCATAACTTAGGTGTCCAAGCTTGCTTTTAATGGATATAGTATTGATTTACCCCTTCATGATGTGTCAACTTCTCGCTCATTAGGGTTGGGATGTGCAAGGGTCTTGTATTATGTGATGGAGCATCAAGTGCTTAGGAATTGAGTGATGGCTAATGAGGGGGTAGAGCTCATGCTAGACTTTTTCCCGTGCGCTAAGTAATGTCTCAGCCATCATTTTGACTTTTCTTTTTCTTTCATTGTGGCCATTTTATGCTTTTACTTTTCTTTAAGCTGCAGTAACCTCCAAGGCAAAGTCTTTGACCTAAATTGAAGGATGAGGATATAAGGGTGCCAATCTCAATGAACCAATGACAGCAGGCCTGAAGGATGGATGTGAAATAAGGGGAATGGTGAAAAGTGTTAAGTATTGAATGGTTATGGACATGTTACTTCAGTCCAAGTTTCCCAAGTAGTGCCGCTCCTATAACCCTAAGGCCTCAGAGGTGGACCAAAGTCAAAATATAACCTCCTTGGTAAAATGAGAGAACAAATTTATAGTCAAGATCGGTCAATCATCTAGATCATCCCTTTATTCATGTTAGAATACCCAAGCCTTCAAGTAAAAGCACATGATTTCAAAATGGTTAAAGTACCTGCTTAGTAGTGATCCACCTTCCTTCAAGACGAATGTCAGATGGTGAGAGGTGTCTGGCTGGTGCAAATGTTGATGAATGTGGCATATCATCATATACTGAGCAAAGATAGGGCTGCTGGCTGGTGAAAATGTTGATGAATGTGGCATATCATCATATACTGAGCAAAGATAAGGCTGCTGGATGGCTGGCTTTCCAAGGCATGAGAAATTTTTTCCCCTATGGGGTTACCACCCACTTTGGTGAGTAACAGGTCTCACCTTAGATGTTCTCTGTATTTGTTGAAATTTCTAAGTCTAACACATTAGAAATCCATACTGCATTATTTGGTTTAATTTCTCCTACTTGTTCATTGCATAAACAAGTTATTTATAGATATAAATACTGAAATAAACACAAACATAGCCTTAACTCATATATAGATCAACAACTGAAATAACTAAGACAAACAAACAAGGGACACCATTATTTTGGGACAATCGTCCCCGAAAAAACCCAATGCGGGAAAACTAGTGCAACAGATATGAGGGTTTTATTATTATGCGGTTTTTGAATACAACTACGGTGCCAGAAATGGCTCACCCAACAGAGAATGCCCTTGGCAGAAGTACCTCTCCTCGGAGACAGAGATTTCGACTGATCAATCACTGGATGAACGATCCCACAACAACTACGACAGCTCCTTAGCTAGACATCGAAAGCTACTCCAAGCTTCTCCACTGCTTTGTGTTACTCAGCTAGGGACTGCATCACCCTTCCCAGCTCCAATCTGCTCCACGAAAACCTCCAGCGCTACCTCTTGGCCATGCGTCAGCTTTGCTAGCCTCTGCGTAGCTACTGATGCCTCTGCGTTAGCCCCCTAGCTCTCTGTGTCAACCCTCTGGCCCTCTGCGTTACCCACGCTGGCCTCCTCAGCTCTACGTAAGCTCCAACTTCCTCTGTGTCAGCCTATCTAGGCTCTGCGCTGTCTCTCTGGCACTACCTCTACCTCTTTGCTATGTATTCTCGCCGCTCGGCTTCATGCCAAACTGTCCCTCGCTGCAACAGATCACTAGCTTGATTCTCTCAGCAAAATCCCGCTCTAGAAAATTGAACTCACTGATCAATTTTGGTGTGTCTCCAACTGACCCTCAAGCCTCCTCTTATACTTTTCCCATTGAGTCTTCAACAACCGGGATTAAGTCTCTAATCAACAACTAAGATTAGATTTGGCTTGATCCATGTCATTTAGAACATTCTCACCCAATTTTATATTAATACCCATTAATATTTTAATTTTCCTAAGTTTAGACTTAGTAACCCCATTAAAAGTATTAATTATTTTAATATCTCTCTAACCGAGTGGAATTTCTCCAACCATTTCTGGGTCTTGGAGATCTTATGTGCCTTGGCCTCTCCACCAATTTTCATGGCTAGAGCACATCTGATGCTACCACAAATTAACACTCCCCCTTAGCGAGGA
This sequence comes from Pinus tabuliformis, assembly GCA_031772625.1. Classification (NCBI taxonomy): domain Eukaryota; kingdom Viridiplantae; phylum Streptophyta; class Pinopsida; order Pinales; family Pinaceae; genus Pinus; species Pinus tabuliformis. The sequence goes on along the minus strand of CM062814.1, from coordinate 691,138,392 downwards.
ATGTGCCCTAGTAATGCTCCGATTCTCCACACCGATACTTGTGCTGATGCTTGTCCTGCTGCCTCACATCATCTAAACTGCTGCTTCTTGTACTGCTGCCCATTACACTGCCACTGCCCCTGCTACATCTATACTGTAGCTCCCTCTTAATATGATGCCCATGTTGCCCCTAGCATTGCCACTGCTAACTGTTGTACTGCAACTCAGTTATCGAGAAATAGGTAACTGACTTCTCCTAAATACTGACATCCTAGTCAGTCTGGAAGCCTTGTGAAACTGAAGCTGCTTCTGCTGCTATCCGATGCTCCCTCTGCTGCCACTGTGCTGCTGCATACACCTCTGTGCCTCTCGCACTGCATCAAGAATATCCATCACCAAGTAAATTGAGTTCAACGTTTCAACATTAGGGGGTGATTTGTGGTGTCAATCAATTTTTGGAATCATCAAAGTGCCCAATGCTTTGCTTTGGAGGGATAATGCTACATCCACAAGGTCATTACTACTCACTGGAAGTATGGTATGACCTGGGCATCGTGTGTAGTGTAGGCAAGGAATGTGTGCCCTTAAGGCCTCTGCTGCTCTGTGAAGGACCACCTATAAAATCAATCTCAAACCCAGTGAATGTTACTAATCAATAGAGACAATTACCATAGATGCATCATAGTGGACCATACTTAAGCGTTAAGGGCATAATACGACTTCAAACTGGGATCGCCTTCAAATATCTAACTAGACCAAGTCCCATAAAAGTGTTCCCTACCTTGTTAAGGAAGGCTAGATGGTCAACCTTATTAGGTGCTTCCAACCCCTAAGGGGAGGTGACATGACCAAGGTCATCCCTTCAATTCATAGGCGTTTATGATATTGTGGTAATAGACGGGAAATGCTTTATGGCTAAGTGCCATGGTCATGGGACCAACTAATGGAGGTCCATCATCCCAAGTGTATAGATGTGTGGAGGGTGCAGTCGTGGACGCATGAGTTATACCTTTTCTTGTTGGTTGATGTAGCTCGGATATGTGTTGTAGCCTTAGGTGGTGTCAGTGAGGCTAGGAACACAAGAGCATAAAATATCTCCAAGGCCAAGTTATTATGTTGAATGAAAATGTCTTAATTTCATTAATTAATTAGTTTTAATTATTTTCCTATGTTTTAACTTATGGAAGTGGATTAATTAATTGGTAATAATTGAGACATGGTTGATTTTCCTCTAGAGACATCTATAAAAGTTTCTAAATGATCTTAGCCATCAATTAAATCATTTCAAATCTAGATCTTGGCTGTTGATTTCTCAATGAGAGATTATAAAAGAAATCAATGGGTAGCCTTGGAGATCATGATCATGGTTATTGAGATTTGACACCAACGAGGGTTTCAACAACATTTGAAGCAATGAATATTTTTCAGGGTTTTCTTTCATTAGTATTCTTCAAGTTTCCGAGATTTGGAGGTTGAATTCTCCTAGAGTTCTTCTTCAGATAGGGAGGCCGAGTTATTAACGCTGTGAGGATTCTAGGAGGGTTGTGTTTTCTACGAGAGAGGCTGAGATTCCTTGTGGAGGCCGTGTTTTCTAGGAGGAGGCCATACGAGACTGCTAAGAGGGCCATATGAATTGCCAGAAGGGTCGAGAGGTTGATTCCATCCAGGCTATGAGCATCAAAGGGTTTAGGAGTTGCACATGTGGGGCCATACATGCCGTATTTGCCAGTGTGAGGCTATGTCAGGTTGCACATGAAGGCCATGAGCCTTCCAGTGGTTAGATCGATTTTTGGAGGTGCCCTGATACAAGGTCTTCAAAGTATCCCACATCTCCTTTGCTGTCGTCTTTTCAGCAATATGTGGTATGACATGATCTTTGACCCTATCAAGGATCATGCACTTCGCCCTCGCCATTGCATCCTCATGTTTCTCATTCTCAGCTGGGTCGATTGGGATAGCCATGGTTCTCAAGGCAAAGTCCTTAATGCGATGTCAATCCAGGATTGCTAGGATCCTGGCCTTCCAGATGACAAAGTTGGAAGCCCCGTCCAACCCGTCCTAATCCCTCAGTTCGTTCACTGCCATTTCAACTCCTCTTCTGGACTCCCTCTGAGTTCTGCTTTCCCTGCTGGAAATCCTCTAGCCAACTGTCGAACCACTCCTCGCAATCCTCCTTGCAACTATAACTCAGATCTGGATTTCTTGGCTAGAAATCCGTCAAGGTAGCGACTCCCTCTACGTTGGTTCTGTCTCCTTAGGTATTGTTTTCCACTGACAAAAACAACACCCCACCAGCTTCTCAATCACAATCTGCCCACAATTTAAGCCTCTCTGCGCAATCTTGGCAAAATCTGCTGGCGTCAATGGTTGACCGAGCACTGCCTTTTCCCCTTTGCTTCTGTGCTGACCCTCCTCCTGGCTTGAAATGATGACGCAGGCCCTCTGCGTCACTTCTTCTCTGCTGCTTCTGCTCTGGAACAACGCTGTCTCTTGGGACAACTGCTATCGCTGTAAATTCTTCAGATTACTGCTGGTGCCTTCAATCCTCCTGTGATCTGCAATGCTCTGATACCATGTTGAAATTTCTAAGTCTGACACATTAGAAATCCCTACTGCATTATTTGGTTTAATTTCTCTTATTTGTTCATTCCTAGGTTGCATGAAACGGGGAAAGGGGAAGCGATACGAAACGCAAACTCCCCAAATTTTGGAAACGGGGAAATGCGAATATATATATATATATATATATAGGACATTTAAGAAATATGTGTAATCATAAAGCATATACGATACATTCTAATTTATTACATTATGATAAAATTGTCAATTGTCAATGCATAAACTATAAGTCTCTAAATTTACATCACATTTACTCATGAATGATCACATAATGAAAATAGAAATATCCAAAATCAGCGACGAGAAATTTCTAATTTCTTGTCTTGTGCTTGATTGGGAGTCTCCTCCTACATAGTCGAACGACCTGAGTGCTCTTGATTAAATACAAGTTTCATACCCTAGTACCCTACATGCTCTTCATTATTGGGAGTCTCCCCTGCATAGAGGGCTTGGTTCTCTTGATTAAATACAAGTTCCATACCCTAGTACATGATAAAATCCAATGGAAACATTGCAATCCCCCCAATCCTGAAATCTTGAAAAACAGATAAGTCTGCTGGATTTTGAGTGAGATCTAAAATTCTACTTTCTCCATATGAAATCCAATGAGGGCGAAACCACTTTCAAACATCCTGAGTCATTTCATGGTACTGTTACAAATTTAAGTAAAAGGATGAAAATGAAAAATAAAGGAGAATATCACTTTTACTTTACGAATTTAACATTACCATGAACTGCATATGCCTCAAACTTCCTGATGAATTGCATATCAACACTAGGGCAAAAGTTCACTTTTATAACTTTAGACAGGCATCTAGAAGCACCTAGAAGTCACTAGGATAACCTAAAAGTAAATTAAAAAAACACAAGTAAAAAGCTGAAATGTGAGTCGTACGACCTTGAAACACGTTTCAGGCCGTACTGGCCATGTTTCAGTTTCGTGAAACGTGGCAGTACGACCTGAAACACATTTCAGGGCTGTACCACACGCGTTTCAGTGTTTCGTACTCGTTTCCATACGGAAACGCCCCCTTGCCCTACGTTGCCTGCAACATAGGTTCATTCCATAAACAAGTTATTTATAAATATAAATATTGAAATAAACACAAATGCAGCCTTAATTCAGATATAGATCAACAACTGAAATAACTGAGATAAACACACAAGGGACACCATTACTTTTGGACAATCATCCTCGGAAAAACCCAATGCAAGAAAACTGGCGCAACATATATGAGGGTTTTATTATTATGTAGTTTCTAAATACAACTAGGGTGCCAGAAATGGCTCACCCAACAAAGAATGCCCTCAGCTATAGTACCTCTCCTCGGAGACAAATATTCCGGCTGATCAATCACCGGAGGAACAATCCCACAACAACTACAAAAAATCCTTAGCTGGACAAAGAAAGCTGCTCCAAGCTTCTCCAATGCTCCGCGTCACTCATCTAGGGACTGCGTCACCCTTCCCAGCTCTAGTGTGCCCCACGAAAACCTCCAGCACTGCCTCTTGGCCTTGTGTCAGCTTTGCTAGCCTTTGCATAGCTACTGATGCCTCCACGTCAGCCCCTTGGCTCTCTACGTCAGTACTCTGGCCCTCTGTGTCACCCACACTGGCCTCCCCAGCCTGTCCAGGCTCTGCGCTGTCTCTCTGGCACTATCTCTGCCTCTTTGCTATGTATTCTCGGCCTTGTGCCAAACTGCCCCTCGCTGCAACAGATCACTAGCTCAATACTCTTAGCAAAACCTGTTCCAGAAAATCGAACTGACTGATCAATTTGGTGTGTCTCCAACTGATCCTCAAGCCTCCTCTTATACTTTTTCCGTTGAGTCTTCAACGGTCGAGATTAATTCTCTAATCAACGGCCAAGATTGGATTTGGCTAACGTTCTCACCCAGTTTTATATTAATACCCATTAATATTTTAATTTTCCTAAGTTTAGATTTAGTAACCCCATTAAAAATATTAATTATTTTAATATCTTTCCAACCAGGTGGATTTTCCCCAAACCATTTCTAGGTCTTGGAGATCTTATGTGCTTTAGCCTCTCCACCAATTTTCATGGCTAGAGAACATCCGATGTTACCACAAATCAACAGTATTTCCTCGTTGAGACTCAATATATTAGAGTGCAGCAGAGTATATCATGCCCGTGCAAGATAGACCACTACATTATCCCTTGACACATTTTTAGTAGTGCTATAGATCTGTTTTTGCGGTTTAACCACCTAACAGTAGCCTTGGTACAATCAAATAATACAAAAGTTTACTTGATATTATGTTTGGGTTTGCTGTTTGTTCCTCCAAACGATTTGAGAAAGTTTAGAAAGGAGTGCTGGAACAGACATTATTTACTAATCACCTGATGAACTACTCCCATTACCTGATCAGAAAGCGAGGGATTTTTAGAGGAAAACAAAAGTATTGAAGGATTGTGCTGCAGCAGTAATTGGTACAAAACATATGACTTCAAAAGGAAACCTTTCTACTGGACTGATCATCTTCTACAGTTTATGCCACATCCTTTCAAAATTCATTCGTTCATATTTTAAATGGTAGAACTACCTAGCCGGTAAAATGATTGATCCATTTTTCAGAGGAGCTCTTTAGACATCTTTTGTGTACATTGCGTTGTGAGGTTTTGATTGATGCTAGTTATGAATATGTGTTTTTTAATGTTACAGTTTCCTTTTGTGGATTTTTTTAGGTCTTGTTGTATTCTTTGTTATGCATGATAATTGGGAAATGATTTTCCTTGCATTTTAATTTAAAAAAGGACTAGTAGTAGTTTCTAGGGTAAAACATGCTATGCATACTTTGGTTCAGGTCTTGTGGTCATCCTGCAAATGGTGATTACAGCATGAAATGGTTACACCATGATGTTTAGATCACTACTGGAGTGATATTTTGCATCTGACATTGCAGTTCTCTTTTCCTGAAGCATCGCTATGGTGTGGGTTACACTCTTACACTAGTAAAGGTGTGTACTTTTGCAACTTTATTATTGTTTTTGTAAATGAATGGAGAATTTATAATCAAATTCTTCCAACCTGATTACAATGATTGTTGTTTTCCAGCAATCACAATGTGCATCAGCAGCTGCTGATATTGTTTCTCGCCATGTGCCTTCTGCAAAACTGCTTACTGATGTAAGTTTCTCTTCATTGTACTGCACTTGGACATTTAACATAGATATGGAAAAGAAACTTAAATGCAAGTAATATGTGCATGGATATTGCTACTGAACCTAAAATTGGAAAGAAAACACTAAATCAAAAGAAGGCAAATGAAAGGACATCAATATTTTTTCCTCATTCTTGTTCTTGAGCTGGGAAAGACAAACCAGTAAACTCATCCTTTTTGTGTGAATGAATTGATTAAGAATTGGGAAGGAAAAATGAAAGGATGTGAAGACTTTTTCCCATTGTTCTTGTACCTTGATGTTGACATAACCTGATTTGCTTGAACTAGGAGAGACAATCTAGTAAAATCATACTTCATGTCTGAACATTGAACAATTGGTTAACTGACATATCTTGATCAAAAGCTCTCCATGCTTAAAAATGTGCAAACACGTCAACTTATAATGCATATCTGTAAAAGAGCTTATTTTATAGGGGAAAATAATTATATATCTATCCAAGATGACTCATATTCTTACATTTCGTAGGTGACATGTTGTGAAAGGTAATCATTGTTAAAATTGTAACTAGTGTCAGTCTTCATAATGTAATTCAAATGTATCATTGATGTATTTACCATATTCATTATTATTTTATTTATTGGTCAAAGCATGTTCTTCATGCTTTTAGAGTAGAGACTCAAAAGAGTCAAAAGAGAATTTATGTGAGTCAAAAGAAATGTATTTGAGTCAAGTCCTATTTGGAATTTTGAAAGAAAGAGAAAAAGAATTTTATGTTGAGTCAAATAGTCAACCACAAGACCAAATCGGCCTTCCTTGGACAAGTCAGCCTTTGAGGCAGCTATTTGACCCTCTTGGACATGTATATATACAAGTCAAACTCGACCACTTGAGGAGCCAATCAATCATCATCACAATATATTGATTTCTGTGCAAAGAAAAGGAAGAAAAACCAGTCGAAGTCAAAGAAGAGAGAAAAGCAAACTTTTCTGCCCTAGTTCTGCTCACACTTGTGAGATTTGTGATTTTATGAGGCTGTTACGGGGCCGAAATTCATCCTCTATTGCACGAGCGAAATTTTCTGTGGTTTGATCAGTTTTTCAGAGATTTGACCAACATTGATTTTTGTTGACTTTGACTTGGTTGGAGGTGACTTGGAGGAGGGTTGACTTGGGTCTTTGTGGCAATCTTGGTCTTGGATATCTTACTTTGATCTGATTCTATAAGAGGATTGTTTGGGTTTTCCCTCTTGTGAGGTTTTTCCTTGGCGTGGAGCCTGATTTCTTGTGTTCTTTGTCCCTTTGTGATCTTTATGGTTTTGGTAATTGCTTGATGAAGAAAACATAAAATTTAATAAGAAGTCAACAAATATTCACAACTAATTATCAAGAAAGAGAAATCATCATTATCTACTAGTACTTGGTTTCTCAACCGTCATTTTAATCGACAGACCCATGTTTTGAAAAGATTCTGATACTGGTCATTTTAATATACACTCACACAAGCTGCAACCTCTGGAAAATAATTGCCATGATAACCTCAGTAATTGTTTTAGGTGTTGCTAGAAATAAAATAGACATGCAAGAATGTGAGAAAAGGATGTTTGCTTGGATACTTGGAAAACCAATATATACATCTATATGTATAGATAGATAGAAAATCCAAATTAAGGTTTATGTTGTAATTCTGGGATCGATGTTTTCTTGTTCTGTTGCTATTTTCATGGTTCTTCATGTTCGAGATCATGCTTTCTCTTCCTTATGGTTTAACTATCATCCACTTGTGAAGCCATGGGGTATGAACACCATGAAACAAACTTACAGTGGTCTTATTGGCTTGGAAATATAACTGCAGGTTGGGTCTGAGTTGTCATTTCGACTTCCACTTTCATCAGTTTCGTCTTTTGAAGGGCTGTTTAGGGAGATTGAAAGTTGTATCTGTAGCACACGTAATTCTATTGGAAGCAATAACCTCAATGGTGAAAAATACATTGGTATTGAGAGTTATGGTGTTTCTGTTACTACATTAGAAGAGGTGTTCTTAAGGGTTGCTGGATGTGACTGTGATGAAAATGAGACTTATGTGGGTGCTACGGATATCAATGCGAAGGTCGAAGCAGTTTCAGAACTCTGTTGCAGATCTACAGATTCCAAAGCTTGTACTATAAAAGGTTATGGCAGTAGGTCCACAAAGGCAGCCAAGAGGATATTGTGTGCAATTTGTAGCTCTTTCATACTGATATTCTCTATGTTTTTCAGTTTACTAGGCTTATGTAGAACACAAAATCACTGCCTAGTGAGTAACAGAGATAGCCCTTCTTTCTGGGAACATTTTAAGGCTCTTATTAAGAAGCGTGCAATATGTGCTCGAAGAGATAAAAGAACTATTGCATTCCAGCTAATTGTACCGGCATTGTTTTTGTTTCTTGGGCTACTCTTATTAAAGCTGAGGCCACATCGAGATCAAATTTCTGTTACTCTGACAACTTCTAATTTTAATCCTCTTCTTCGGGGTGGTGGTGGTGGGCCTATCCCATTCAATCTGTCACTGACAGTGGCAAAACAGGTATGCCATGCTTCCTTTTAATTTTGTCTCTGATAAATATGTGGCTGTGAAATTTTATTTTTCAATGACAATGAAATCATAGTTTCCTACCTTTCCATTTTTTGTTTGTTTGTTTGTAAAGATCAATGTGAAAGTAAGTTGTCACTGGTCTGTAAACTGTCGGTGATGTAGGTTGCAAGGCATCTCAAAGGAGGCTGGGTTCAAAAGCAAGAGCCACGTACATACCATTTTCCAGATTCAGAGCAGGTGATGGCTGATGCCATTGCTGTAGCAGGACCTCAATTGGGACCGAGCCTATTATCTATGAGTGAATTCCTGATCACCAGTTTAAATGAATCCTATCAGTCAAGGTAATGATATTAGATATATATAAGCTGTTTTGACTCTTTTTATTCTATTTGGTTTGAGCAAGAACTACAAAGTTTCTGATTCAACTGAGGTTTCCAGTTATTTCAGACGTAATTTCTTCTTTCAGAATGCTGCAATTAGTTTCTGTAGGTATAGAATTTTCTGGATACATTGCTTTTATATTGATTTCAGTAATGTTTTGGACCAGACTAATTTGGTCCATCATCATGCTTAGAATGATAAAAGTGATAAACTTATCACAATGAAGAGAAATTGACTAAATTATGTTAACTAATGTGAATTATAAATTTATAAATAAATCAGAAAAGAATGATAAAATATATGAAGCTTGTCCACCAATTGCAGTGAAAGTTATTCGGGTTGATATTTTGTTACAACCTGAAAATGTGTGTCCTTTTTCACATCTTCATGGGTTTTCTTCTCTCACTAGCGCAACAGTAGAGCCTTGTAGTTCAGTGGTTGTCACAGGATGCCAGTGTTCCACGGTGATGTGCTCGCCAGGGCTGGGGTGTGTCTCCAATGTTTTCCATGCTCCGGGGATTGGGAGATGCCTGGGAAAATGTTTTCCAATGTCTCCCTTTGCGGGAAACTTGGGGAAACACATGGGGAAATGTTTCCCCAGTGTGGGGGTTGCCTTCCCCCAAAAGGGGGATGTCTGGGTTCCCCCATCCCCTAGAAGGGGGAATGCCTGGATGCTCTGCCCCCGAATTTTTGTCTGACAACCCATGAAGATAAAACAAATATAAGGGATAGAACTTTGAGGAGTTTAGGACCTTGGTAATTAATGGTAATATTGAATTCTTAAAGTAGAAGGATATATCCTTTTACTTAAATTTTTAACATTACCATTAATTGTTTCAAGATGTTTGAGAGTGGTTCCAAGTTCCAACCTCATTATCTGCTATGTCCTCGCCCTTGGTCATTAGACTTAGGAGACTGTGACATCATAGGCCTCACCTTCTCTCTCTCTCTCTCTCCCCTCCTCACTCCCTCTCTTGACAGGTTCTTGAGGTGTCCAAACTCAGTGTGTTTTGTAACATCATGCCTTTGTCACGGTTCTTTATATATGTTCTGATGCTATACTTAAGTAGGTTTCTTTCTTTATGTTATTTTTTGCATTTCTAGGAGTTGCTCTTGTACTCCCAAATTGTATTCATATTGGTTACTCTTCAATCCCATTGACCTACTTTTCTTGTCATTTGTCGGACATTAATATAACTATTTTATCTTATCTTATATCCCATTCAGAATTCAGCAGATGTAACAGTTTTCAGGATTTTGTGATTGGCACCATTATTGCATTTCTATTGGTTTGCACAATAATGAATTTGCATGGGATGAATTGTTATTGTTGGGATTTAATCACTATTATTTTTATATTTTATAATTTTAAAGATGGGGATCCTTATGCTAGGGACCCCAACATCCCCCTGTCCCCCTTGAATTTTCCTAAAATGTTGAAGTGCTCCCACACGTCTCCCCCACTCCCACGCTTCCCTGTCCAAACTTGGTGGAACATTGCAGGATGTCAAGAGAGTTTTGGAAGCCATGCAACTTATTCTATCTTTGCGAGACACTTTTTGTCATCCAACATAAGAACATGGGTGTAGGAGTATGGTTGGCTTGATGGTGTGTTTTTGGGTAGATTGAGATACCATTTTTGGGCCATTAGATTGGACATAACGTATTTGTATGGATCTTGTGAAGGTCAAGGCGATTGAGGAATGGGATGAACCATGCAATGTGCATGATGTGAGGGTCTTCCTAGGGATGGCCAACTACTACCAGATATCTGTGTAGGGCTACTCCAACATTGCTACGCAACAGTCTAATCTTGTTGAAAAAGGAGTCACAATGGACATGGACAGATAAGAGCAAGTTTGCATTTGAGGAATTTAAATGTAGGATTGCTTCGGCCCTAGTATTGAAGTTGCCAAACTTTGAGCATCTGTTTGAGTTATAGACAGATGCATCAGGTTTGCCATTGGAGGAGCTTTGAGTCTTGACACAATATGGGCTCCCCATAACATTCAAGTGTAGGACATTATAGGATTGGGAGAGGAGGTACTTGTTTCATGGAAGAAGATGATTGCAATACTGCATTGACTGCAGGTGTGGAGGCATTACTTGTTGGATATGCCATTTGTGGTCAAGACAGATAACATTAAGATGAGCTGCTTTGCAACTCAATCCAAGTTGCCCCCCAAGCAAGAATATTGGCAAGACTTCTTTGAAGAGTTTGATATTTCCAATGTCCATTGAGTATAAGCTAGACTATCTGAATACTATAACTGATGCTTGAGTGGGAAGGCACAAGTTGTTGCAATTGAGAATGAGGATTTGCCTACAGTGGATGAGAGTTAGATTTAGATATTGGACTTGCAAAACAAGGTTCCAGACGGTTTACAGACTAATGCATCTGCTAAAAGCCTTATGAAGCAGGTGAGGGAAGGCAAGATGAGGAAGTTTTCGATTTGTGATGGACTCTTGTATTTTGGTGAGTGCATTTATTTGCACAAGTCAGGTACTCTCCTCAAGAAGCTCTTGAAGGAATGTCATGACTAGTGTTGGGCTGAAGAGAAGATACTTTCGTGAGCATATGAGGTTGATATGTTGAGGAGTACGTCTAGACTTGTATTGTTTATCAGCAAGACAAGATGGACACTGGATTATAGGCAAGTCTATTGTGGTGTTTACTGATTCTGGAAAGACCATGGGAGAGCATCTAAATGGAATTAATGACGCAATTTCCACTGGTGTAGGGGTACAATGGGATTATGGTTGTAGATGATTGTTTTTCCAAGTAGTATTCTTCATTTCATTGAAGATGCCTTGTGGAGTAGAGGAGGTGGTGTGAATGTTTTTCAAGAATGTAGTGAAGTATTGGGTTCTTCCTTTGAGCATTGCATAGATAGGGATATGAGGTTCCCTGGGAAGCTTTGGACATTATTGTTCAAGCTTGTTAGTACAAAGTTGCTGCAGAGTTCTAGTTTTCATCCAGAGATGGAACACAATAATAGACTATTGGAGGAGTACTTGAGACACTATGTATGAGTCGATCAGGCAAATTGGCCGGATTTGTTGGATGCGACATAGTTTAGCTATAACTTATAGGAGAGTTCAACACCATGTTACAATCCATTCTAGTTGACAAATAGACAACAACCTATCACGCCACACTTGGCGATGCAGGGATTTATGGAAGGAGCCCTTTGTTGTTGGGGTTCATGATGAGTTGACATTATACGTTGGGGTTAGGTTGAGTGCATTTCATTGGTGTGATTAATAGGATGAAGCAATTGTGAGAGATGTGAGGCAGAGTCCAAAGCGAGAGATTTGTTCATTGTTAGGCTAAGCTAGGAACAATTCACGTTATCGGCAAGGATGTCTTCATTTCTCGTACATATGTTTGAGGGCCCTTTCAAGGTACTTGAGAGGATTGGAGATGTTTCCTATAGATTGGACTTGCCATTTTACTTAAAGGCTCACCATCCTGTCTTCCATATCAGTCAATGCATACCATGCCGAGTAGACACGAATGACCTGTTACCGCTCAAACTAGGAGGGGTCCTAAGAGGGGATCTCGAAAGGGCAACTACTAGGTAAAGGGAAACAATGGAGTGATAGCCCACTGTCGCCTCAGCTAAGGCTCCCTGCTCTTTACGAACTTTCACTTATGGGAGGAGATTCGGTATAAAGGGAATCACAAGATGAGTAGGTCAATGAAGGATAAGGAGTGATTCCTAAGGTCTATTCACAAGAGAGACTCAATTGTATGGTTTGTTTTCTCGGGAAGCAATGTGATAGGCTCTCTAGGAAGGGCTAAGAGGGTCTTTGAGGTTAGGGTTTGAGAGTATATCTTATCAAAGAAGCCCCTAGACTCAAAAGGCCCTATGAATGCTGGCTTCTAAGTGATCTTTATGGAATTGGAGTCAACAAGTTGCGGGACCACAAAGGGCGAAGTGGTGGCTGGATCGGAAATTCATGTAGACCATCTGTAAGGGCTAGGATGGTGATGTAAGCCCTCCCTCTGCTGCGGGAGACATCCTCTAGACCTAAGTTGCACGAAATGCCGAAACGTTTCAGAGTTTCTGAAACGGGTACGTTTAGAAATGTCACGTCCCAAAAATAGAAATGCTGGCCGAAACATCAACCGAAACGACATATATGTATATATAAAAAAAATTAGAAATAAATAAGTGAATGACACATTATCTTGCAAGAAAAAAGGGAATAAGACCCATAGATGACAATTTAAAAGGAAAAACAAGTCTATATTAACTCTAATAGATGATTACATGATGGTCGAGTTTCGGCCAAGTTTCAGAGTTTCGGGTACGGGTACGACCCGAAATGCCAGGTTCTTTGAAGTTTCGTGTAACATAGCTCTATACCCTAGAACATCTGCCAAGTGTATGGTGCAAGTGTGGAGCCGGCTGGTTATGGTGAACTAGGTGCATCATCCTCATCCAAAAGAAGGAACATGAGCAATAAATGATCGGTGCTGGGGATCCATGAAGTAATATGTAACAAACTAAATTTATATAAAAATAAACACAAATAATGTAAAAACAACAAAAAAAATTAAATGATTAATTAGTTAGCAATTAATGAAAAGGTATTTCCCTAAAGGACATATCTGTTCGTGAAAGGGTACTTACCTGACTATATATACATGACCCTCATTCTCATTGTATCGTCATTCTTATTCATACATTTAATGTATAATCTTGTATCTTAAGGAGATCTACATATTCCAAGTCCTTTGGAGCATTTAATGTGAAGAATGAACTTTGTTCGTTTCATTTGGTATCAAAACAATTCGATCCTTTGGCGGCTCCACCATTGCACAGAGTTACGCTCTTCGATCCAGGCCCTTGGCCATCCTTGTTTCGTCAACATTGTTGTTATCGAGATTAAAGCGTTTCACTACACTTTTGGGAGTTCTGCGTCGCTAATTCGTCAGAGGCCTTTGTCCATTAAACAAAAAAAATAAAGAAAAAAAGAAGATAGTCAAAGAAAAAAAGTACATATAAAGACTAAAAAAGAAAAAAATTAAAGGAAAAAAATCATATAAAAATTATACTATTAAAAAAAAGAAGATATATATAGTCTGGTGTAAAATTTGAAGGAGAACATTCATATATAAAAAGGTTTTACATTATTGATAAAAAGTGCATGATAAAGTTAAGAGGGAATCTTTCCAAATATAAGGAAGAAAGTTTTTCTTATAATGGTTTTTTAGTTACAAATAACAGAGTAATTACATTAAAAGGAAGTATACAAGGAAAAGAAGTTAATGTCGCTATCAGCCCAAGCAACGATAAAAATTATATCAACATCAACTTGGCAAATCAACTATTAATTCCAGATCAAAGCATTGGTGTAAAGAAAAATATTTTTGACCAAAAATAGTATAAAATTAGTTTTTGACCAAAAATAGTATAAAATTAGTGATTTACAAGTGACAATAGGTCATTATGAGTACATATCTCGATTTCATGTTGTAAGGACGGATAAAAAGGCAAACATCATACTCGGTCAACCCTGGTTCAAGGATTTGGGTGCATTCATGTTAAACATAGAGAAACAAGTTTTGATGTTTCCTTATTAAGGGAAGATGGTCACGTTTCGAGACATAACAAGTAAATCAAAATCAATAAAATCTTCATTAGAAGACCTTAAGGATATCTCAGACTTGATGTTTCAAGATAACGAAAAAACCATATCAAAGAAGCAAAAAGAGCTTGAAGAATCATCTGCAACAAAGACAAAAATTTCGCGCTTGAGAGATCACCAAGAAAAACTACTCGAATAATTCAAGAAAGCTAAAGCATCAAAGAAGGAACAAAATGAGCGTTTATTAGAACAAGAAGAAGAAAATTTACATTTAAAGAGCCTTAACCAAACATTAGTAGACAAATCAAGTGTTTAAAAGACGAGAAGCGTGAAGGACAAAATAAAGTTGACTCAGAGAATGAGGAATGCTTACGTCTCAAAAATCATAATCAAAATCTACGCAAACAGATTAAAACAGTTAAGGATGAAAATAAATCATTGATGAATAGGTTCAAAGAACTTATTGCAAGGGAAGCACCAAAATCTCCAGATGTAGCAGTCCAAACTGAAGAAACAAACATCAATACCACTAATCCCGCAGTTCAGGCAAATCCAAATTCTATTGAAGTAAAAACATACTCAGAGGTTGTCGTTCAAACAGAACACACCCCAAGTAAGGATTCAGTAGTTAAGTCAACAACAACAATGCCTGATGGAAATCAGGAAACTGCCATAAAAACGTTTAAGGAAGTTCAAACAAAAAAAATTCCTTATCTACATCTGAATCACAAGAGTAGACGCCTTAATAAATCTACAAATCTATATCACGCAAAAATAAACAACAAACTTATGTTCCAAAGAATATTGAAGTGAGCTCAATCCAGTCATACGATAACTATTCACCACACAAGTCCAAGGGTCATAAGATTTCCCAAAAGATTAATCTAGGATGTTCTGATCTGTTTTCAGTACGACAATTCCATCTATCGCTCAGAACATCATATCGTCTTGTATTAACAAAGATGAAAGCTCAGAAATAAGAAGATATGTCGATCAACAAAAGAGAACCAATCCTTCATTAGTAAGCTTTGAGGATAAATTTTTGAAGGCAATGTAACAAACTAAATTTATATAAAAATAAACACAAATAATGTAAAAACAACAAAAACGATTAAATGTTTAATTAGTTAGAAATTAATGAAAAGGTATGTCCCTAAAGGACATATCTATTCGTGAAAGGGTACTTACCTGGCTATATATACAAGACCCTCATTCTCATTGTATCATCATTCTTATTCATCCATTTAATATATAATCTTGTATCTCAATGGGGATCTACATATTCCAAGTCTTCTGGAGTATTTAATGTGAAGAACAAACTTTGTTCGCTTCATAATTTTTGCTATGGTGGAGGCCCATGGCTCTCAATGCTCACCTTACAAGTGCCAATGAGGCCCTCTTGAGGGCAAGGAACCCGTATAGGGAGACCAAACCCCAAATAAAGACACATGCAATCTTGCATAAGATCCAATGCGACCCCTTGCCTTCTAATACAACAAGTCATTAGAATAATCAAGCAATAAATCTTACAAGTCATGGGATCAATGGGGCACTTCATGGTGGCATGCCCATCCATTGTGGACTTTGGCATGTATAAGTGTCTCCAAGCTCAATAGGGGGTTAACCAAGGACCCTATTAGGTGGTTTCAACTTTCAACCTCTAAAGGGGGTGACATGTCCATGGTACATCCCTCAGTGGTAGATGGAAAATGATATAATAATGGAATGGAGTGGGGATCAAGGGAATCATTTAGATCACATGTCAAGGTGCGAGGGTAGCTATAATAAGTGAAGCCCACACTAGGGTATATGAGTGTAGGAGGGAGCAAATCATGGTACATGAGTTTGCCCCGACCTTTGTTTTTCCACCCTTCTTCATATGCCTTTTGCCTTTGATTGATTTTTCTTCATAACTGCTTGGGGTTCTAGGGGATGGAGAGCATGATGTGTAATATGTAGCAGTGGATACCCCCCTTGAGGTGGGGCAGATCATCGCCCACCAGGGGTTGGGACAATTATGGGTTCCTCTAAGTGTTATAAGAATAACATTTTCGGTATTTATCTATGCCCTTTAAGATAAATGTCTTGGCAAGATGGAATTAAAGTATGTTAGAGTGTCTTTATGGGGCATTACACATTATTTGAGGTGTAGTAAACTTATGTGGAAACATATTTCACCTTTGAGGTATTTGGAGCAAGGGCACTTATTTGAGTCATGTTCTACATATATGGAGGAGAGTCATTTGCATGAGGAGATGCCATGTGTTATGGTTAACATGATCCAAACCCTCAAACAAAGAACTGATGGATAGTTTGGAGAAATATATATATATATATATATATATATATATATATATATATATCAGTGTTGAAAATATCGGTATCGGCAAAATATCGGCGAGGGTCCAGAAAATATCTTATCGGCAATATCAGCGAAAATATCGGCAAATATCGGCAAGCATAAAAATAATTTTTTCAAATTTTTAAATATAGCCGATATTTTCAAAATATCGCGATATTTTGCCGATATTTTCCGATATTTGCCGATATTTTGAAAATATCGCGATATTTTCAAAACAGAAAATATCGCGATATTTTCTCGGCGATATATCGTTTTGCCGAAAATATCGCGATATTTCCGAATATCGCCGATATTATCAACAGTGATATATATATATATATATATATATATATATATATATATATATATATATATATATGACGAGTGTACCCATGCAAAAGGGAAAGAGGATCCCATGTCAAATTTTTATCTATAAGCTAAAGAAAGGTCAATTTCAACAATTATTATCATTGAAGAGGACGTGCATTAGTGTTGTAAAGCTTTTCAAGATGTGTGATATGGTTAAAAAGGCCTTGAACACCTATAGGGAAGGCCTATGGGTTGTACCTTAGTTGGAAGGGCAAAATTTAAGGATTAAAATATCATTTTCTCCTCTCTAAACCCTAAAGGAGTAAACCCTAATTTGGGATGTACATAGGGAGGAAAACTACAAATATAAGAGAGATTCATTTGCTTAAGGCATGGTTGGAAGATTGGGTGTTCCTCTTTGAGCACTTATTTGCATATCTTTGGGAGGATTGGAAGAAGGATGGGTTCAATTTGAGGTTTTTCCATTTCTTTACTTTTTTTCATTTATGATTAAGATTTTTGCAAGAATTGCCATGGGTTTGCTACTGAAACAATATTGTAGAAGGGAAGCTTAATCACAAAAGTGTTGATGTGAGTAGCATTGGAAGGTCTTCTACAATTGCTTAGTGTCGTAGCATGTGGAAGACATTATTTGCCTCTTCTAATGATTTATGTCTTCCTTCCTAAGTTTAACTAAGGAAAAGTACTATAATTAAAGTCAATTAATTATTATGGACTATTGGGTTATTTTCTAAGGATAAATAGTTTAATTATTGAAGTGACTTGGAAATAATCTCAACTGTTGATCTTCAAGATGTTTCTAGAAGGAATATTCCAGAATTCAGATGTTTCTAGAGGGGAGATTGGGGTTAGAGATTTGGACTCAATGAAGATTATAAATGGAGGCTAGCGATGGAGGAGAAGACAAAACGAAGAGCACGAGTGTATGAGTGAGTTATCACGGGAGAGAGCGATTTTCAATGCGTAGAGAAGAAAGATGTATGAGTGGGTTTGAGTGAATCCAAGAGGGCAAGTTGGAGGAGATTGTAGGGTTGAGTTGCCAAAAGAAGATCGTGTTTGTTTGAAGGAGGCTGAGTTGCTGGAGTGCTAGGTTTTTTTCTAGTGCACATTAGTGGCAGGATGTAGATGAATGCAAATCTGATTTCTTCAAAGCGATTTCATCTAGTGGTAGATTTCCTTGAGGCCAATTTACCTGGGTCGAATTCATTGCGAGGGAACCGTGTTGCAGGTTCCAAATTGTATTTTTCCTTGTATCACTGTGGGTTGAATAACCCAACTTTTCCAAATAAAGAAATGACGGAGAATTGTTTGTAGTTTAATTAATTTTGCAATGTGTGATTGATCTCTCTGGTTTCTTTTCGCTTGCATATTTTTAAATCTTGAAGTTAATGATATCAATGATTTTATTTTTCGGTGATCCAAATATTATTAGGGTAAACAATTAATAAATTGGGGATAAATTAAATTGCCATGAAAAAATAAATCTGGATGGTATTAGAAATTTAACATGGTACCAAAGCTATCTAGAAGCATTTGAAAGAGAGATTTGAGATGAAAAGGGCTTGGAACAAAGCGTTTTCCTTTTTGCAACAACAAAATTTTTTCAAAACATTTTGCAGTTGGGTTTTCTGGCTCTAGTTGATCTGCAAAGATGGCATCATTAAACAATTTGTGTTAATTTTCACTTAAAACATTTTCATTCACCCCAGTAACAATTAATAAATTATTGATAGAACAATAAACATAAAATGTACCACAGAAAATAACGAAACACAATTAGACATAGAGGTTTTGTTCAAGGACTAGGGAAAAATCCCACAAGGGGGAAAACCCATAATCAATTCTTCTTCTTCTATTAGCCAATCAACATAGAGAATATACCACAAAATATTCGGCCCTTCATCTCATCAAAATTTTGGTGAAAACAGAGTCAAACAATCCTATAATTATTTGGTCAAAAGAGAGAGATTGATTGCAAGTCAACCTTAGTCAAACAAGCCAAAACATAGATGAATATGCAGTCAAGCTAGAGTCAAAGTCTCCTGAAAAGCTCGTTGTCCAAGACAATGCAAAATATCAGTCAATAGAAGCAAACCAACCCAAGTCAACGATATTCAAAATAGAGAGAAGAAGCTTGTCAACACAAATAGGAAAAATGCTCTTCGACTCCTTCGAACGTATGAGATGCTCTTGTAATTTTCACATCGAACTCAAGTGTGATGTGATGCTCCAAATGATGGTCAACGAAGTTGTATTTATATGGTGCTTAGGAGGTGGCTTTTCACTTGAGGGGCCGACATGAAATTCATTAAGTCGACTTGTCAAACTTGTAAATGTCGGTTTAAAATTTTAGATATGAACACAAGTTGGATGGAGTATCAAATTTCACCCCATGGAAGGGGCGAATTACTTGGATTCTGAAGATGAATGATCTCTGGTATTTAGTGAGTATAGACGTGGAGGTTCCTTTAGATCTGGTTCAAGCAACAGTACATAGAACCGAGGATATGAAAGTGAGCTGCATAATTTTGGATGGTTCGAGGGATCATATAATTCCTCACATATCGAGGAAGGATGCCAGTAGAAAGATGTGGGCAACTCTGACTAGTCTTTATCAAAGTACAAATGAGAATAGAAAAATAGTGCTGTGGGAAAAGTTAAATAGTATTAAAATGAGCAGATAATGGAACCGTCATGAGAGTTGTTTGGTTCGTGGATAATGGATCATCTCTTCATATGTCGTGATCGCTGGACTTCTTTACCAACATGACTAGGGAGCCCGAAGATGTAATGTGGAGTTTGGTGACTAGGCCAAGTATGTAGTTGAGGGTACTGTGAGCATCGAGTTCCAAATGGATTCAAGTGGCATCATGGAGGTGGAAAAAGTGCTATATGTATTAGGTTTGGAGAAGAATCTCATCTCAGTTTAGGCCATGGAAGACAGAGGATTGAAGGTCAACTTTACAGGTTGTGAAGTGGTTGTTGGGCCGAAGGGGATTGATTTCATCAAGAAGCGGGTGATTGGTAGAAGGGAGATGGATCTTTATCTGTTGTGAGGGCAGCGGGTGAAGGCTCTCATACATGAGAGTGACAGCCAGAACGAGATTTGGCATCGAAGGATGGGACACCTACACTACAAGTACAAAGCTTTTCTCATGGTGGAGAGGATGGTGACTAACTTTCTAGGGATCCTGGTGGAGTTGGATGGAGTGTGTAAAGGGTGTGTGCTTGACAAGCATGATAGGAATGCGTATCCTCATAATGAGACTAGGTCTAAGGGTGTGCTAGACTTGGTGCATTCTAATATATGTGGTCCTATGTCTTTGATGTCGATCACAGGGTCCTTATATTTGGTGACGTTTGTAGATGATTATTCGAGGAAGACTTGGATATACTTCTTGAAGACCAAGGATGAGGTCTTCAATCGGTTTCAGGGTTTCAAGGCTCTTGTGCAGAAGTAGATAGGAAGGAAGATTAAGGTGCTGAGATCAGATAATGGTAGTGAGTACCTGTCCAATGAGTTCTTGGACTTTTGCAGGGAGGCAAGAATTAAGAAGGAGCTCATAGTACCATACAACCCTTATCAGAATGAGGTTGCTGAGAGGAAAAATAGGACCATCATGGAGGCAACAAGGGTAATGATCTATGATCAGGAGTTGCCTATGCTTTTGTGAGTGGAGGTTTGTAATACAACTGTGTATTGGTAGAATAGAAGTCCTCACAGGGTATTGGAGGACATGACTCCTAAGGAGTTGTTTACAGGAGTGAGATCGGATGTGAGTCACTTGCGCATATTTAGTGCTCCAATTTATGTGCACGTGCCTATAAAGAAGAGGACTAAGCTAGAGCTCTTATTCGAGAGGGGCATGTTTTTTAGCTACAATGAGGTTTCGAAGGCCTATTGAGTCTACATTCAAGGACAGAGAAAGGTGATCTTTAGTTGGGGTGTCAGATTTGATGAGGATAACGCCCTTAGAAGATCTCATGAGTGAGAGCTAACAATAGTAGAGGAGAAGGGGCAAGAGGCTCCTAAGGCTGAGCAGGGACCACCAACACTAATAGGGACATAGCCAACAAATTGAGAGGATGAGTTAGATATCCCTTTGAGTTCTACCCGGAAGAGGCTAAGATGGGCTGAACAGACATTGAGGGTTGCTGAGGAGCATGTGCATATCCTAGCAACACTTTTAGGCAGAGCAGACCACTAACCAAATATTCCAATTATTTGGCACTATCGAGTAGTGTTTGTGAGTCGGAGCCATCCACTTTTGTGCGGATAGCAGATATTCCCACCAAGCCTCTAACGAAGTGGAAGTTTGTGTTTTATAGAGACACGTTGGGGTTGGTAGAGAATCCTTTCCTTGCTAGGACAAAATGTTGATTTTGTAGCCTTGGAAGGTCTTCTAGATTGTGTTGGTGTCTTAGCATGTAGAAGATATTTGATTGCCTTTATAGGTGCTTGTTTGGTGGAGTAAGTGATATTATAATTTTTTCCTAAGGTTAACTTAGAAAAAGTACAATAATAAATCGAATTAATTATTGTGGACTATTAGGCCAAAGTTTTAAGGATAAATAATCAAATTATTTAAGTGAATTAGATATAATCTCAACAGTGGATCTCAAGTGAGGCTTAGGATTAAATCCTGGCCATTGATCACTTAGGAGATTAGGGTTAGGGATTTTTTGTCTTAATGAAATTATAAAATAAGCCTAAGGGAGAGGTAGAGACACACAATTGTGGAGGAAGCAATTTCTCTAGGGCAAGAGGCTTGAATAGACTGAAGAGAAGTGAGGAGAAATGTAGCAAGGAATTTCGATGGAGGTAGGCTGAGTTCAAGAAAGAGGGAGGCTGGGTTGCTGAAGAGGAGGGCCGAATTGTGGAGGAGGCCAAAATATCCAGAGAGGTCAAATTTTCAAGTGCGCGGTGGGGCCAATTTGCTGGTGAGTAAGGACAAATTCTTTAGGGCCGAGTTTCTTCAGAAGGGTCGATTTCTGGGGCTGATTTCCTTGAGGCCAACTTGCTAAGTGGGGCCAAGTTTTTAGGTTCCCAGCAGCTGTATTTTTCTATGTATTCTCTATGGGTCTAGGCCCAAATTTTCCTGAGAATTTTAATATGAAGGAAGATGGTGTTGGGTTCAAATTTGCGGTTGTAGTGTGGTTGATTTCCACTGCATTTTATTTTTGACTTAATATACCAGTGTGTTTATTTTATCAGCAATTTCAGAAATATTTGAGAGAGATATTTTCTGGGTTTTTAATAAATTGTTGAAGTAAAGTAAATCAAATCTGTTATAAAAGAATTTAACAATGTTCTTTATGGTATTTTGCCCATGTATTCAATTTATTTCTCTCTTTCTTTCTTTCATATTATTTTTCTGTTTCCTTTTTTCTTTGAGAGGGTCCATTAGCTATGTTAGATCTTTTTCTTTTTCTGTTAGTATGGCTTTCTGAGCTACTTATATGGTCCCATATTTTATTATTCTGGTTGTAGTTTTAGTCCAAGTAACATTCTTTTGAGGATATATGTTGGACATTACTAAAATTGTCCGATCTTATCTTCTCTCTCTCTATCTGAAACACACACAGACACACACAAACAACTATCCTTCATGGTTTATGATCTGTTGTTCAATTTGCTATTACATCAGGTTTCTCAAATATGTTCTCATCAAATTGGTGAAAGGTTTTAGTGGCTAACTAGCATGGAGATTCATATGCCTCATCATAGTTTAGCATAATTGCATTTTGCTTGCCATGTCTTTGCATTATTTGAGAACGTAGAGGATTGCTTTTAGTATAATTTTCATTATTGTATGTCAGGTGGAAAGCTTATACCCAATGCATAAGACCCTGCCGTAAAAACCTTAAGCGACATGTTTGTATAGTAATTGATTGAAACATATCTTGATGCTACAATGGTTAGGCTTGCTTTATATCCATTTCCTCTGTTGTAGTTGTCTTTGTCAAGTTTTGAAGCAAAAGTGAAATATATTTGCTACTTGTGGCTGTCTGCTTATTGGGTGTTGATGTTAGAAAATCAGAAAGGCAAAAAGATTTTCTTATCTTGATAATTACTTGTGATATCTTAGTATTCTTATTATCTTCTTTTACATCTTCCTTTATCTTCTTATCATCAAGCAACTACCAAAACATAAATGCATGAAGATCAAAACAACAAAGACACAAGATGTAGGCTCTCAGCCAGGGCAAAACCCTTCATCTAGTGGAAAACCCAAAAAATTCTCTTCTCTTCCTGTAGAACCAAAGCAAATGAGACAATCAAGACCTTTTAGACCAATAGTGAGACCTCCTCTACTCCACCAAGTCAACCTCCCAAGATGGACTAGTCAAACTCTAGTCAAGTTCTCCAAAAATCAACCCAAGTCAATTCTTCCAAAACAAACCAACAAGGGTCTCGACCCTCACTGCAACTTCTGAAACTCGCCCTGCAACACTTCGGACCTGTAGTAACCCTAATTGCTCGCACATGTTGCAGACATAGCAAAATATTTGGTCTTTCTTGCTTGACAATGGATCCTTCCTTCTCGCTACGGTTTGTCTCTTCTTTTCTTCAACTTCGTACTTCTTTTTCCTTCATAAATATTGCAGATCGAATTCCTTGATTGATTGCTCCTTAATTGGTCGAATGCACTTCTTTTATATAGTCTTCAAGGGTGGTCGAATCCCTTCAATGAGGCCAACTTGCTAGGAGATGAGGCCGACTTGGTGGAGGAGGTATAAATGATTATTTTGACACAAAAATAATTTTTTTTCTTGACATAAGAAGCCCAAGAAGTGTCTAATACATGATGACAAAGACTATGACTTATGGCACAACCCTAAGAGCACACATTGGGTGCTTAGACCTAGGAACATAGTAAAATGAGCATGAAACCCATGCTTATAAAAATATTTTTCTTTGACCTATTACAATAATTTTTCTTTTCTTCTTTTCTGCAAATACATATTATGTTACATTTCTCAACAGATGTTAACAGAAATCCTTGAAAGTCAATTAGGTTTTGGTGGTGATTATGTTTCTTTGTATGGAGCTTTGTATCCTGCGATTAATGAGAAATTGTAGTTGAATGAAACAGCTAAGTGCTCCTCTTGGTGTTTCTAGTAGTATGTACCAATGTTGCAAATATTGTTGAAATATTGCGAGAAAAGAAGATATTTGCAAAACTGGTATTTACTATTGATTCTATTTCATGGGAGGCAAAGGTTTTTCGAAGGAATGAGTCTAATGTTAAAATAAATGGATGATTTCGTTGGCTTTTATGGTGCTTATGTTTTCAAGTTTGCATAGAAGTGTTGGTGAAGTCCTCAAGGTTTGGTTTCGTTTTGCAGAGTTTAATTTGTACCAGTTTTTGTTGTTGTTAGTTTATTTGTTTGTTAGGTACACATGTTGCATATATCATTTATAATTTTTGTTCCTTTTATTTTTCTGTTACAAACAGGTATGGTGCTGTAGTAATGACTGAACCAAATGTTGATGGGAGTTTAGGCTACACTGTGCTGCATAACAGTTCTTGTCAACATGCTGCACCAACATATATCAACGTAATGAACAATGCAATTTTAAGGCTTGCAACACAGGAGTCAAACATGTCCATTCAAACGCGAAATCATCCATTGCCTATGACAGAATCACAGCACACTCAGCATCATGTATGCTGTAGTTCTTCTCTTTGTAATATGTTGTTTCATTTTAATTTTAAAAGGGTGAAACTTTGAATTTACAATTACAGAATACTAGTCCGATGTCCTTTTACTGAAACTACGATTAACTATAGAATTCTTCACTTGTTTGATTATCTTTTTCAAATAAAATTTTAAAATGTATGTGTATAGCTCAGTTGATCTTATCATTCCTTAAGACCATATGAAATACAAGGAACTTAATGACCAGCAAAAGAATCCCATCTCTTTGGCCTTACAAGCAAGCTTGGATTTCTTCTGGCAGTCCTCTTGTCCAACATGCTTGGCATACATTCTGTGGCTCTAGTCTGAAGCTCAATATTAGTGTTCTAACTGAGGTGGGATTTTATTCATTTTAATGCTTCTCTAAGCAGCTGCAGTAGTGAGTGCTCCCAGGGTTATGTTGGTTGAGGCAAATGAGTGTTGGAGTTATTATGTGGTTACTTGCATTCTTTCAATTTAATGTTGTGTTTGATAGTCTGAACTGCATTCAAAATGAAGAGATGCAGATGCTATGGGAACTAATGGCCACTCAAGAAGAGCAATATAGGCACTGTATTGTTCATCACATATTTTTTTGAATCTCTCTGTATTTGTCATAAGATACAACTTTTCTTTTTGCAATTATGTGTTTGTCAGTTTCTATTTATGCTCTTCTTATCTTGATTATGAAGTCTACACATTAAACATTAATCAATCATTTCTGGTCTTAGTTACAAAAAGATCACTTGAAGACCTGTAATTACTAGCATTGGATGACACAAAAATTCAACTGGTCTTACAGTTCTGGCTACTTTTCAAAGCATGTTTTGCATCCATTTTTAATTTGATTCCTTTTGTTTTGCAGGATTTGGATGCCTTCTCAGCTGCAATTATTGTCAACATTGCTTTTGCTTTCATTCCTTCATCTTTTGCTGTGCCAATTGTAAAGGTAATTTAATGTGAAGTCCACTGGATAGGCCTCTTTTGTAGTTAAGTCTGTTCAGTGTCTTCATTTCCTAACTAACAAATTTTTGTCTTCTGTCAATGTGTTTATGTTTTGATTTGTGGAAACAGTTTTCTTTCGAATAATCTTCATATTAATACTGGGCCACTTAGTATGTTATGAAATAAAGAACTCTTAAAGCAAAACATTTACGTATATCCACTAGCCATTGATGAAGCTACACTTCAGGAGTCTTAGAATCTTAGACAAGCCCTCCATATTTCTCTATTAGCATTAGAAGGTATGAATAGTGAAGATATGTCATAATTTTTTTCTTTATTACTGAATTTAGTATGCAAAGAAATATTATTCATTTTTAAAATTTCCAATGCGCATTTCTTCCTAGCAAATATCTTGAAGTTTACTTGCCCTTTGTCTAGTGGTTGAGATGGGGTGTTGACCCATGTCCCAAAGTCAAACACTAGTGGGACTAAAGCCTTGAAATGTTAAGCTGGATAAGTTTGATAGTGTGGCAAATTTAATGGAAAGAAGTCATTAACAAGATCTATGCTTGATTTAATGGTTGGTAAAATAAATTTTCTACTTTGGTAGGTAGAATATGAGTAATTGAGTTAGATTTTCAAGATATTATGGTGCATCTGTTCTCAAATTATTAGCTCCAACAAAAGTTGTTACTACCTGAAAATACATGTCCTATTCTGTATTTTCATGGCTTTCTTCTCCAACCAGCACAACAAAAAGTGCTTTGGAGTATAGAGGCAGTTATACGTTGCAAGGAGAGATTTGGAGGCCATGCACCCAATCTTGTTGGGGATAGATGTTGAGGGCATGTAGGTTATCCTATCTTGCTTGGGAGCTTTTCATCATCTAGAAAAGAACATAGAGTGTAGAAGGAGGACCAGTGGCTTGATAGTGTTAGGAATAAAATCACAAAGCAATAAAATTAAATGTTGTTTCATTGGATTTGGGCTACGTCCATGGATAAATAGCGAGTCCTTCCTTTTAATCCGTCCAACAAAATGAGGGGATTACAACATACAACACATTTGCCCTAACCTCCTCTTCTCTCTCTAATAGTCTACTCTCTCTTAGTTACAATGCTATCTCAGTGATACACAACTGCAATACAATTCCCTCAAAAATAGTGCTTCCTTCTGGGGCCAAAAACCCTAGCATAACATCTATTGTTAGATTTGTGACCTAATGATGAACAATCCAAATTGACTATGAAATTATGATATTTTACAAGGAATTTTTTCCAAAAATTTCTCTTTGGGGCACCACACTCATATCCCTGCCAAGGGGTACTCCAAAGAATTCTCCTTCCCCCCAAAGTGGACCCTTTGGCGACAGTAGTAAGGGGCAAGCCCTCCTACACCCCCCGTCAAGAACTGGGGTCCAAACATGACTAAAAAACAAGACTTATGAATCAAGAAGATAATCAAGCTCCACAACAAACAATCTCTCACTTGGAGATTGATTGCAACAACTCCATTTCGACTGCACCTATTGGACTATGCTTCAATTTTGAACTTGGCTAGTTTTTGATCTTCATCATCATGCTTGATGACTAATTGAAACTTGATTGATATTTAGACACTTAGGATTTAGTAAAGTTCAACTTCGTTTAATGTGTCTTAGGTAAAATGTTGTTTCTTTAGTATGCATTAGTTGCATTGTAATCTGTCAGTCACGATATGTTCTAGACATAGAGTGATCTGACGACTCATATTCTCCTCAATACTAATGACTATTAATCCATGACTGAACACCTAACTGTTCCATGATCTCTATTTAAAGGGCATGGGGGGTCATAGCAGATGATTGGTTGTGGGAACTCTCTTATGTAAAATATTATCTTCTGCATTAATAAAATTGCCTCAAGTGGCTGTGTTGTTTGGGGCTGTAGACTATTTCCCTCTCGGAGGGTTTTAATCACTTAAAAATACTGGCGTTGTGATCTTTGATCCAGTTGTGTGAGTGATTATTGAAGGTGTTCATCCTATATGGAATATCCTATTTACCCAAACAAAAATTAGTAGAGACTTAGTTTCTCCTTGGTTATCGCCTTCGTTAACATGTCTGCAGGATTCTTGTTAGAATGCATCTTTTCCACATGCAACTGTGCCTCTTCCAAAATTGATCGTATGAAATGGTACCTGAGCTTGTATATGCTTAGTCTTAGAATGAGAAGCTAAGTTCTTTGCAACATGAATGGTACTCTCACTATCACTGTACAACTTGCTATTCTCTTGCTTCTTTCCCATTTATTCCATGAACCTCTGTAACCAATTCATCTCTTTGCTAGCCTTTGTAGCAACAACATACTCTTCTTTTGTTTTTGAAAGTGCAAGAGCCCTCTACAATTTCGAAATCCAACTTATTGTTGTTCGACTTATAGTGAAAACATACCTTGTGGCGCTCCTCTTGCTATCTATATCACCTTCAATATCTGAGTCACATATCTTTGTTTAACAATTTTTGAACTTCCAAAACCTAATTGTTGAGTAGTAGTACCTCTCAAACACTTTAGAATGCACTCTACTGCCTTTCAATGCTCTTTACCTGGATTGTTTATATATCTACTCACAACTCCCATTGCATGTGCAATATTTAGCCTTGTGCACACCATCACATACATCAAGCTACCAAGTGATGATGAATATGGAACCTTGAACATGTAGTCTATCTCCTCTCATGTCTTGGGACACATCTCCTTAGTCAATTTGAAATGGCTAGCCAAAAGTGTACTAACCGGTTACACAACTTTCATTTTAAATCTTTCCAACACCTTTTCTATATATTCACTCCGAGCGATGTTAATTTATGATTTTTTCCATTTCTCATTATTCTCATAACAAGGATTTGCTTTACAACGCCCAAATCCTTCATAGCAAATGGATTAGATAATTTTCTTTTGAGCACTTTTATATCCTACATGTTAGACCTTGTAACAAGCATGCCTTCTCCATACAATAAGAAGATAATATAGCTGCTATTATCTAGTCTCTTAAAATAAACATCATGGTCAAACTAACATCTACTATAATCTTGTTCTGTCATAAACCTATCAAACTTCAAATATCATTGTCTTGGAGCTTGCTTTAAACCATACAAGCTCTTCTTCAGTGTGCATGCTAAGTTTTCCTCCACTTTCACCTCATATTCATGTGACTGCTATATATAAATCTCTTCCTCCAAGCCCCCATGGAGAAAAGTTGTCTTTACCTCTAATTGCTCAAGATGCAAATCTTCTACTACCACTAAACTTAAAATAATTCTAATTGAAGTCATTTTGACAATAGGAGAAAATATTTCATCCAAATGTATGCCTTTCTTTTGTGCAAACCCCTTGACATCAAGTCTAGCCTTGTACCTCTTTTTGCCTCTACCTTCTTCCTTCAACATGTAAACTCATTTAATTTCCAATACTATTTTAGCTGCAAGCAACGGGGCCCAAGTCCTAAGTATGGTCATGTACCAAAGAGTCCACCTCTTCTTTCATGTCTTGCTCCCATTTCTTTATGGTTTGTACCTACAGTGCTTTTTAATATCTTTTTGGTTCACAAGAATCAATCAACAATACATAATACGATGAAGGAGAGTATCATTTAGGGGGTCTGCTTAACTTAGTTGATCTTCTAACAACATTTGTGGCAGTTTGAGGTATTTGTTGCTGTTGTTGTTGTTGAAATTTTTGATATTTTAGCATATTTGGAATTTTTTTCCCTATGATTTCATCAAGCACTGTGTAGCCTATGTTTTCCTTGTCTTATTTTTTTTGTTTGTCACATAACTTTGTACATGACCTCATTGAATAACACATCTCTACTCCTAATGATTTTGATTTTGATAATTCCGTAAGTGATATCGAAAATCATTAATTTCATATCCAATAAAAGTACACTTTTTGGATTTTGCCTCGAGCTTTGTTATATTTTCTCTATTAATATGGAAAAATGCTACAAAACCAAAAGTGTTTAGAAATGAGTAGTTTACCTTTTTACCTGTCCATGTCTCCTCTAGAATGTCACCATCCAAGGAACATGAAGGTCCTCTATTTATTAAGTAAACAAAAGTATTGACAACATCTACACAAAAATGTAAATGCAATCCTACATGCAATCTCATACTCCTTGCATGCTTCATGATTGTCTTGTTCACACTTTTCGACACACTGTTTTCTTGTGGTGTTCTTGGAGCTATCTTCTCTTTACAAATCCCACGGTATGAACAATAACTATCAAATTCATTGTTGCAATACTTGCTTCCATTATTTGATATGAGACACGTCAACTTATTTCTTGTCTCATTATCAACCAAAGCTTCCCATTTATTAAAAATGTGAGAGACATTGGATTTATTTCTAATGCAATAAACCTAATTTTTCTTAATTGTGTCATCAATAAAAGTAACATAATAATAAGGGCCACTAAGAGACGATACTTGAGATGGTCCCCATACTTCTATATCCACAAACTCTAACTTTTCACCCTTCGTTTCCTTCCCAACTTTGAGAAACATAACAATTTTCTATTTTCCATAAACACAATGCTCACAGATCAAGAAGAGAGCATCCTGTTGGAAAATCTATTAGGGAAGCATGATTTATCATTTTCCATTACTTGACAAGTTGACATTTACTTGTGAGTTTATGTTATTCTTGTTCTTAACTATGTTAGTGTTCTTATCATCAAATAAATGCCAAAATAGTATGAACAAAAGATATAGGCTCCATGCCAGGGAAAACCCCTCCAACAGGGGAAAACCCACAAGAGATTCTCTTCATTTCAACTTTAAAGGAGACTTCCAAGACCAAACCCTAGATTAGGGCTCCCATCAGAACCAAACTAGCCAACTCTTTTTCCTTCTTCCTTCTTCCAATGCAAGATCCTTACCACAACAGTCTTCAATATGTTCTGCAATTTCAGACCTAAGGACACCCTAGCAATCAAGTCAACTTCGCACATGTGACCATCAATGAGTAGTTTTTAGACATTCACTTCTTCTTCTAGGACATCCTCCTTCCTTGCTGCCTTTCTCTTGTACTTTTAGAACTTCGTAGTACTTATTCATTTTAGAACAAAACCAATATTGCTTGCTTACTTAATGAGGTCGAGTTTATTCCTTTATATAGCCTTCTTATGTGGTTTTTTAAGCCCATTTTGGGCCGACTTTAACAATTGGCTGACCTGTTATATGGGAGCCCTTCTAGACACATTTAAATACAAAAGTAACAATTCTTTCTTTGATCCAATAGCCCAATGGGGTCCTTACATATTGACAATGACACTTATGACAATTTCGTATAGGCATGCAATGGATGCCTTGACCTATGTGACCAATGACCAAGCATGAAACCCATGCTTCATAAATATTTCTTTTTATATTTTCTTTCTTTTTTGATCAATACAGATGACATGACACAAATGATAATTATGAAGACCGAAACTAGTTACAATTTCCAACACATCCAACATGGATCTTGATGCTTGAGATGAAGTTATTAGGGGGAAATTGGAGAGATTACCAGTGTCTTGGGTGCCATACAAGATGAGTATAGTTGAACTGGTAGAGCTGAAATAGTTGTTAAAAGAATTGTTGGATAAGGGATATATTATGCCAAGCGTATCCCCTTGGGGAGCACTAGCCTTGTTTGTAAAAAAGAAAGATGGAATCGTCAAATTGTGTATCGACTATCAACAACTAAACAAGGTTACTATAAAAAACAAGTTTCCATTCTTGCTATCTCCCCATCCCCAGTCCACCTTGGCAACCCTCCATACTACCATGCTTTTTTATAGAGATTAGGTCAACTCCTACACCACTTTTCTCAACGAGTTCCTCCCCTTATTTTCCCACCTAAGGTGACTAGGCATAACCACAACCAAAATCAAGATGCTGTTCACCGTCATTATGGAGGCAACGCTTGATTCCTACCCTTATTCTACCTATCAAAAGGCCCATAAAACTCGCCCTGGCTCCCATCCCATGAACTGTTGGCTTGAAAATGAATGTAAATCCCTTTACAAATAGCTTCGTCTTAATCTCATGCATGACCCATCTTCCTTGCCTTGCCTCGCCTCTACAAAACCTACTATCAACTCCTTTGATGTAAAAAGTAAACCTTTCTCTCCAGTAGGAGATCTAGACATTATGAGGCCTTTTGCCACTCTTCAAAAGCCTTTTGGCTTACTCTTTTTCCTAGACACTATTCCATCTTGGCTGGCCTTGACCCCAAGTCCCTGTTCCCCCACACAACCTCCTTCTGTGACATTCCTGGACAACCTATTATTTGCATCCCCTCCTCCCTTCCCCTCATGCCACCTTTCTTTGTGAGGGACAGTAGGAGAGTTGTCAGGTCTATGAGTGCCAACGAAATGACATATGGGGAATGGAATCAAGAGGAATTCCTTCAACATGGCATTTAGTTTCTTGAGTCTTATATTGCCGATTTATTTAACCATGTAGTGTGTTCAAGCTTTTTTCCCTCTTGGACGAGACATTATTCATTCACTGCACAAATTAGGGAGTAGATCTTCTAAGCCTAACATCTATTGAACTATCATTGTGGGTCATACATTCCCAAGCTTTATGTGACATTCTTACACCAGTGGATTTTTAAGGAGTTGGAGAGTTGTCATCTTAGAGCTCGAGGACATGTAGGTTTCCAACCAACAACTAGACAATTGATCACATTTCAATCTTCGAGCCATTGTTGAGGAGGATTGATATCACTCTTCGAAGGTATATAGTTGCTTTGTAAAGTTCTGGAAAGTATTTGACATAGTTCCAAGGGAGGCATTGTTCTAAAGTTTCTGCGATGTTGACATATTTGAGATCCTTTTGGCAGCCTTTATGAGGCTGTATGATTTAGTTTTGGGATGGCTTAGGATGACAAATGGCCTTTCCAATTTCATCTAGAGTACACCATTCAGGGTAAAATGGGGATGCCCCCTCTTGCCAACACTCTTCGGGATCCATATTGATGAGCTGGAGTCTTTCCTAGATGAGGATATTTATGAGGGAGATGGGTGTCTTCTACATGTGATGTTGGTTTCACTTCTTTTCGTTGGTGACTTGGTCTTGTTGGCTTCTACTCTTGAGTGCTTGTAGAGACAAATTGACACACTATCCAACTTTTGTGACTTAAACAATTGACGGTCAACTTGTGTAAAATCAAGTTTCTTTTCTTCAATGCATCAAAGAGGTGTCTTATAAACTTACATTTCTACTATTGGGGTGTCGAGATTGAGATCACCATAGCTTGCATCTACTTGGGGTACAATTCATTGAGCTTGATTTTGGTATGCGATAGGCCATCCAGCCTAGATTTAGTAAAGGATATGGTTCCTCAGGTTCCACTGAGAGAATGTTTCCAGATGCAGTTTTTGGACATCTTTAGTCGAAACTTTACCTAATGGAGGTGATCATTAGACGCAGAGTCCTTTATGTTTTCGAATCCTGAGGTCCAATCTTGTTGCAAATGTATTGGGCTAGCTTGGAGAGAGGCCAAATCCTTCTTCTTAGATGCATTATTTGCTATAAACGGGCAGTTCCATAGCCAATTATTTAGGCACAGTTTGGTGTCCACCCATTTGCCTTGATGTCTTTTTCTGTTTGGTCTCTTTTCTTCATAGGTTCAGGGCTTTCAGAGACTGCTATTGAGAGAGAGAGGTACCACTATCTTTCTCTTTGCTCATTGGAGGCTCTCGCATCAAATCCCACCTATCCCCCGCCCCCCTTGGATGTGATCAAAGTTGGTTCTCTCCTCGACTTCCCCAATTGTTGACTATATTCCTAGAGTGCCTTCATTCAGATTCTCCTTGGATGCGTCGAGCCGTCTCTTGTTGACTCAAAAGGTATTGAATTAGACCATTAGAGAGGATATCTATAGATTGTTCATTCAGGTTACTTCTTCCTTTGACAACCCCGGGCTTGAAGATGTCCTTCTACCTAGGGCAATTTTTGGAGTTTTAGGATGGCATTATAATCCACTTCCTTGCACACAAATACATTGGATGCATTCACTTAGGATCTTGCTGTGACGATTCCGAATCGGTTCTCATAGATTTCAGATAGGGACTAACCACCACATACCATGGTCGCATAAGATCTGCCAAATGTACCATTTATAGGAGACGAAGATAGAGACACACCTCTTTCTTGGGTTTCCGCTATACTATGAGATCAGAGGATGCTATCACTTCCTATATCAGGATTCGATAGGTTCCTCTCCACCTTCTTAAACTACTAGGGTCAACGATGCTTATCCATCTTCATTAAGGAGATTTTAGCCATAGATCTCAGTTCTTGCACACCTTTCCCTGCCTTGGGATTACTAGGCCAATCACCTCATACTTTCATGTGGATTTGTTAGATTAGAACCACAAGCGACGAGCAAAATTTCATGGTGCATTAGAAAATACAAAGGTGAGATCTCATGTCTATTCTTAGCCTCCTCTTTTGGGGTTCAACGGATATTATTGAGGTCAGTTCGGCGATGCACAAACGTACATCGATTTTCTTCTTCATAGCACCAAAAGCACCAACTCCAAACAGTTCCAAAGCAAGGCGCCCCTGACCCGTCTAACTACCTTGCAGTTCCATCTGTTCGATCAATTGAGGGAAGCCACAATGTTCTCCAACATAGACATAAGATCAACTTACGATCAAGTCAGGATAAAAGATGAAGACATCAACAAAACTTCTTTTGGGACTAGATATG
Organism: Pinus tabuliformis; assembly: GCA_031772625.1. Taxonomy (NCBI): domain Eukaryota; kingdom Viridiplantae; phylum Streptophyta; class Pinopsida; order Pinales; family Pinaceae; genus Pinus; species Pinus tabuliformis. The sequence continues at coordinate 691,104,053 of CM062814.1, read as the reverse complement.
TTCATTATGAGTTTGTAGTGGTGCCATCTGGACTCACCAATGTGCCATCTCCATTCATGTGCTTGATGAATATCATTCTCAGCAAGTACTTAGACAAGTTTGTTTTAGTATTTGTTGATGATACTCTGGTGTATTCCAAGAACTAGAGAGTGCATGAGGAACAACTTAGGATAGTGTTACAGGTGCTATGGGAGCATAAGTTGTATGCACAATTTAGCAAATCTGAGTTCTTTTAGCAACAGGTGCATTATTTGGGGCATGTAATCTCAGAGGAAATGGTTTGTAGTGGACCTTGAAAGGGTTAAGGCGATTATGGATTGGCCAACACCTCAAAGTGTGATAGAGGTGAGGTCATTTATGGGCTTGGTCAGGTACCATAGAAGATTCATCCAAGGATTTTCAAAGATTGGTCACCCAATCACCTTATTGCAAAAGAAAGGGGTGAAATTTGTTAGGAATCAAAACAAGCAATGAGCTTTGAGCAGTTGAAGCACTTCTTAACAAATGCACCTATCCTCAGGATTGCAAATCCAAATAAGGACTTCATAGTTTGTACAAATGGCTATAGGGGCGGGCTAGGAGGAGTTCTTATGCAAGAAGGGTAAATGATCACGAATGAATGTAAGAAGGTAAATGAACACGAACAATGCTATGTAACACATGATTTGGAACTTATAGCAATTGTACATGCCTTGAAGATGTGGAGGCATTACTCCTTGGTAGGAATATTTGTGTTGTTAACAGATTGCAGTTGGTTGAAATATTTGTATAATCAACCTTTCTTGAATGCTAGACAGACTTGGTGGATGATGGCTCTCATGAACAAGTTTGACTTCAAAATTTAACATATCAAGGGAAAAAAAAGCTGAGTAGAAGTTGCATTCAATAGGAGCATGTAGAATATACGTCTGACAAAGATAAGCACTTGTGACTCGTGAGCTTGAACAACAATAGGTTATATATACCCATCTCAGATTAATTGAAGAGATTCATAATGGATGAACTCTATAAGAGGACTTATACATGCCATCTAGGCTATCAAAAGATCATAAGAACAACAAAGAAGTTATATTATTGGCCTAGAAGGAAAAAGATATTGCGGGTTACATTGACAACTGTTTGGAGTGTCAACAAGTCAAAGCGGAGCATAAGCATCTTGTTGGATTATTGCAGCCCATACAAATTGTAGAATGGAAGTAGGAAGTCGTATGCATGGACTTCATCATTGGGTTGCCAAAATAGCCAAACAACATACTGCAATTATGGTGGTGGTGGATAAGTTGAGGAAGTAATGCACTTCACTACTAAGAAATCTACTTGCAAAGCAATTGACTTTGCAAATATTTGTTGACCCATTTCTTGTTTGTGCCCTAGTGCTGGTTCTCTTCTTCTCTTATGGGAGGAGGTATATTCTTGTTAGACTTAATCGTGGGGTACTTTTTGACCTTTCATTCGAGTATATATTTGATTTTTTTGGACTTGTAAAAGATGGCTTGTTAAACATGTTCTTTTGTTCGATCAATTTACTGCGTGCCAGGCATCCTCAATTTTTTTAGGATTTCATAACTTTATTTCACTACTAATATAATCTTTTAATCCATAGATGTACATTTTTAGCCATTGTTCGTCTGTGAATCCATTTTGTCAAGTTGCTAAAACTTAGCATTCATGAGTATTAGTTGTGTTTCCCTTTTGTTTGAGATGTACAAATTTGTTGTACAAATCATCTTCGTTTTCATCATGAAACCTTTTTAATAATTATGTCATGAAGGGTTGCCAATGAAAGGAATGGACATAACATTTTTTTGTCCACCATAGGAACTAGTCATAAGCTTCCCCTTCTAAATTGTCGGAAGTTGTAATTATCTTTTTCTCTTTCACCTAATGGAGGATTTGATTCAAAAATCCCTTTCATTTTGTTGACCTAGAGAATTGGTTCTTTATGGTCCTTGCCATCATACTTTTGTAATTCTTTCTTAAATCGTTGATGATTTCTATCTAGAGTTCTTGTGTGATATTGACTGCCTAAAAATATTATTTCAGGTGGTTCTTGATGTTTATGTTCTGTATTTTGTGAACTAGGTATTAGCCTTTGATAGATTAGGGGTAGTATCGTTAATGCATCTACCTTCTCAATTAGTTGTTTAATTTGTTTGCCATGATAGTTAGGTGTCCTGGTAGTTTCTTCCTTGTCATTGTTCCTCATTCTTAGTGCATATTGCCATCAATCTTTGGATTTTGCGAGCTGATTATCAATTATGTTTCCTTTCTCTATTAGCTGATTCATCTTCTCAATCAACAACTTTTGTTCTTACCCTAAATTTTGTTTGTGCCTTTTCCATGTTGTTGGGACAATATCTCCCCCCATTGACTGTCTCTATATTGATTGACTTTGGCATGTAGATTGTCATTGTACCATCTTGGGCTTGGTCTTCTTCCTTGTGGACTCCACTTCCTTTTCTTTTTATTATATATATATATAATTTCCAGAGAAGTTAGTTTTTTAAAACTATAATATGATTAATTTTTTCATTATAATATGATCTATTATAAATCAAGCTGTATGGAAACGACCATATGATTGGGCACCTATCCGATTTAAGATATTTCGTGACAAGGATAGAACTTGTGGACGGTGGCATTGTGCAACAACAAAGTTGTTTGGTAGTGTATGAGGTGTAAGTGCTGTTGAGAGGTGTACAACGATGTACAGGGTGTTGGTGAAATTGGCAACGACGACAATAGATTATGTGGCAATGACTGTGGCTACATAGGCAATAGTGGCGGAAGGTCAAGATTCTGCTATGGAAACTTGCAAGAAATGGCAGTAGGTGTTAGGGAAATAGGGTGACGAAAGGCGACAGATGAGCAAGGGACTAGTCAGGAAATGGTTGACAAAGTGAGGATAACAAAATAATGATGGCGGACGGGGCTAAGATTGCTGTATGGGATTGCTCACGAAGCTCTGATACTAGTGTAACAAAGATACTTGCAAACAATAATAATTATTATTGACTAAGATATGACTTGATGGTGCAATAGCCCTCATGATGGTTTGCTATATAGCATGGACTGGTCACAGGGTGAAAGGGTACACACCCGTTGACTATTTATTTGTAATTAATTAATATATTTACTACTTTTTATGTTAATAACAAATTGACTGAAAATATATGTTGATCAGAACAAAACTCGTAAATAGTTCAAGGTGAGAGAGCGTGTGTACATTAGATTCAAGCCAATGAGAAGTTCCTTGAGAATAGGGCCTTGTGCCAAGCTATCTCGAAGATAGTGTGGACCATTTGAGATCCTAGAAAGAGGATCAGTGGCATATAGGCTTGCTTTACCTTTGGTGAAAGCACACAATGTTTTCCATGTGTCATTACTTGATAAATATGTACATGATGCTAATAGTGTAATTGATTGTATTGTGATTTAGGTGGAACCAAAAGGAGAATTCCAGCTGGAACCTCAATGCATTCTAGATCCAAATGAGATTAAGCTCCATAACATAAGCATCATGCAGGTCAAGCTACAGTCGAAACACTTTGGAATGTATGAGGTAACATGTGAGCTAGAGGATGCGATGAAAAAGGCATGCCCTTTTTTGTTAAGTGGAAATAGTCCTCGACATGAATAGTGGAACACCGAGGATGGTGTTCCATTAATGGGGAGGGAATTCTTACATCCCTTTTTAACCCCCCAAGTTTTATAATTTGTAATTAAGTCTTATAATGCTAGAAATGGCTAGCATGGATATCTTCACAAACTTACCTTGATGTAATGTGCATTTTATTTAATATATTGCCAAAAGATGAAGAAGAGAGTAGCCAACACTGATGCCAATGCCTGAGATGAAGTTGTGAGGGAGAAGTGGTAAGTTTCCTAACTTACCTTGAATTAAATGGCCAAATTTTAGATTTGGTAATTAACTACCAAATTACTAGCAGTTATGGGAAGGAATGGGGAAGTGGTATTAAACTATTCTCTAGGTATGGGCTACATACCAATTTTGGAGACTTCTAAATTGACCATGCAGTCGAAGAAAAGGAACCTCGAATTCTCATGTAGACAAATTTGTTGAATTTGTAACTATGGTCGCCTTTCATAATGTATATTTGGCCACTCGATGTATTTTGTATTAATTATTGTAAAACATATTTAAAAGAAAGGTGTATTTTGAGTCAAAGTCCCATTGCCACTTTTAAAAGAAGAAAAATTGAATTTTTGAATTGAATTTTTTTGGCTCCAAAGTTGTCAAGTCGGCCTCCCTCCAAGTCAAGTTTGCCCAGGGCAAAGGACACAACCATTCGACCTAGCATAACACTATGTAAATGTAGTTCTACCTCACTCTCTTTCCACTGATTCTCACTTCCTTAAGAAGACAGTTTTTGGGCATCTTAGTGAAGATAAAGAAGGACAAGGAGGACAAAGAAGAAGACAAATTGCATCTTTTTCTCTCTCTCAAGCTCACATGTGTGGATAGGCTCTCTTATGGTTCTAAAATTTTGGGTAATTGCAAGGGTCGAAATTCTGGGTTTACTGGCAGTTGTAGGGGGGGCTGAAATTCTGGGATACATCAGACAAAGTGAATTGTTGGATTAGATTGGGAGGCTTGACTTGGAGGGGTTGACCAGGTTTGACCATATGTCTAGGTGTGTCTCTTATTGAATAGAAGAATTTCTCTATTGAAAAGGTCGCTGGGCTCTTCCCCTTGGTAGGTTTTCCTAGGGTAAATCTTGTCTTCTCTTTGTGCATTGTGATCTCTACTATTCTATAGTTCTTGTATGGTTGAATTTCTGAAGTATAATTGCTGAATGCTATATTGGAATAATTTAAAAGAAGATCAACTTCAAAAGTGATTATCAAATTTTCAAATATACTATAAAAATCAACAATGTTGTGGTTGGATAGAGGCGGAAGTGAGGAGTGGAGTGCGTGCGGTTGCAATTGGAGGGAAAAAAACTGCTGTTATAGTGTTGTGTGTTGATTTTTTGTGTAACATAGTTAGGTATTCTCACATGCTTAAGTCAACCTAGAATAATTATGAAAAAAATTAAAATAAAATTTATTTTTGGAGTGACATGTCAGTTTGAGAAGTCAAGTCGGCCTGACCAATTAAACGGTGTGTCCCTTGAGTTATTTTACCCTGTTCGACAAGTATAAATAGCTGACGTGACATCTCATTTTCTACACAAACTCAAGAGCAAGTTTATTCTCTCTTATCTCTCTTGACAACCACACGTATGAGAAGTAGGAAGTTTGCATATGAAGTGGGAAGTCTGCTGAGAAACAGGAAGTCTGTAGGAGAGGCAGGAAGGCTGCAAGAACCACAAGAATGCTTCAAGAGCCGCAATACTATAGGTGAACCAGGGCATAAGAACGGTTAAAGGGGTTGACCTCAAAGGACAAGAGGTTCGCCAGGTTTGACTGATATTTTGACTTGGATATTAGCACAAATTTCTAGACAAATTGCTGATTTGTAAACCTTGTTGAAGAATAATTTCTCCTAAAGAAAAGTTTGGTTGGTTTTCTTGCAAGTTTGGGTTTCCCAGGGTAAAAATATTGTCTCTATTGTCACCCTGATCACTTTTCACCTTTATTACAAATATTTTTATAGGCACATGGGCTAAGGGCAAAAGGGATAGAGATTCCAGGGCTTGAGGGGATATTCCTACATGAACATATTTTGTTGTTTAGAAGAAGCCTGAAGGCTGATAATGGCAGACAAAGGGACAAATAGCCAAATGGCATGAGGGTGATTGGCCTTCAAGACTGACCAATGATGATAGGGCCAAGCACCACAAAAATCTGAGTACAAGGGACAGGTGGAAGATTTTTTCTTATTGGTCTGGAGAATTGGACCAGGTTGGACACTAACAATCAGGAAGCATAGTTTGAACAACCAAGGAAGGGGAGGAGCCTAGTATCTAAAAACTTTAGTTAGAATCTCTCATGGAGCGTGCACAACTTCTGTTGAAAAAGGAGTGGAAATACACACAAGAAGTTGGGGTCTAACCATGGTTGAGGATTAGTTCAGTCCCTTATTGGGATATATTGTTACTGTTGTTGAGTTCTCTGCGAGTTTGGTTTGAGTTTCATCCTCTTTGAAACTTGGGTTTGTCGTTGGGAGTGAGCCATTACTTGGGCCACAATTGTCTTTAAGAGAGCCAGCGTAGTGCTTTGGGAAAGGATGTGATGTTCTCCATTATTTCCAGTCACAGATTTGGAAGTTCGTGTATCAATCGTTGAGGCAAAGTTTGTGGGAGATTGTAATGTTGAGAAGTGTATCTTGGCTGAGTGACGAAGATTGGTGGAAATTCCTTCAGATGAGGACAACAAACCTCTGGATTCCCTTGATTGCCAGGGTGGAGGTTGCTCCTTGGAGCCCTGCCTTCTCAAGATTTGGAAATCAAGCTCGGGGGTGACAACTGTGCAAGAATCCTAGTTGCAACCTGTCTACGGTTGAGAGGAGAGTTCCTATCCCAGATTTAGTTGCCCATCTGCATTTTAGATGAGTATCTTTAACATTAGTTGCATGGTAAATTGCTAGTTCATGTTGAAAATTTGGCAGCTCAAGGATGAATTTTTAAAAATAGAAAGTTTAAAAATAGAATTTCTAAAACTAGAAAGTCTAAAAATAGAAGGTCTCAAGTATGACTTTCCAAAAGTAGTCTATCACCTTGCATCAATTGGTAATCAAGTATTGTTGATGGAAAATCCCTTTTGATCATCAATCAATCCTAATAGTTCAATTTTGACTTAATTATCAATAATATCATTAATATTATTATTCTTATTCCTATGATACTATTATATTATTATTAAAAAGAAATCCGTGTCACTCAATCATGGCTCTTAGTAATGTTCTCTTACACTCTCATTATTGGCATGGCATATTCCTCTTACACTCTCATTAATGCTCTTACACTCTCTTACACTCCTTAAAGCACTGCATAAAAGATTTTCTTACCCTCCCTTGCACTCAATAAGAGCATGTCATAAAAGATTCTTCTTACGCACTCCTTAATGCATATGTTACTCTCTCTTAAAAGCATAAGTTACAAAGGCATGTGTACCTCCTTAATGACATGAGTTACATTTCTTAAATGGGCGTGAGTTACACTCCCCTTGGCATGCGAGTTACTCCTCCTTTATGGCATGGATTCATTGCTCATCCTATATATATGTGCCTCATTCTTTCTCCCCTCACTACTTGTGCATTGTGAAAGAAGAATTCGAACTTGAGAAAGAGTTGGAGAGAGTTGAAGAGGATTGTGAGAGAGAGACTTGGAGAGTAAGAGTAGAACTTGGTGAGCCAAGGTTGATTCAATGCTTCAGTGTTGATCCAGTTGAAGGGAAGATTGATTCAGTGTGCATCTACTACTGCTACTAGTGGTCTTCATGCTACAACTTGTTCAGATTTGGGTGAACTTACTCATTCTCTTGATCTCTCATTGTACTTTGTATCTCTGCTGAACAATTGATTTCTAATAGAAGAAGAATCTGGTTGGGTTTTTGTTAATTTAAGGTATGTTCTATGCTTAGAGCAATTTATTTCAATTTTCATAGTTAGCTCAATATCTTTTCCAGATTAGCAATCACATCAGCATTAAAGTAAATTGCAGATAGAACATAGACATAGATCGCAGAAGACAAGCCAAGACAAGAGGACACAAGATGTGGCGCTAGCCAGGGACAAACCCCAATGTGGGGAAACCTTTGATCAATTCTTCTTATATGTTCTTCAATAGTTCAGCAGAGAGAGAGAAAGAGAGAGATAGTACATATACAACAGAAGTCAACATTTTGACTTATCTAAATAAGAGCATAGATCATCTCTAAGTAGATGATACATGAGGTAGCTGAACTCAGTTGAAGACATACTGCTTCAATTGATTCTTCATCGCCTTGCTGCACCTATCATTGTGCTTCTCCTCCTCATCATGCTGCACCTCACTGTGCTGCACCATGCTGCACCCATCATCACTATGCTGCACTTCATCACATGCTCCCATCACTGGGCTGCACTCGATCATTATGCAGCACTATACTGCTGTCTCTAACACCATGCTGCATCCAACTGCTGCATCTAGATATGTAGCTGCATCCATAGGCTGTATCTTAACATGTTGCATCAACTGCTGTAGCCAACCGTAATGCTTCATCAATATTATCCACCATGTGACCTTGCTGTCCCATGCATCTTTGCAGCACCATGTATCTTTGCAGCACTATGTAGCCCAGCTGTCCCATGTATCTTTGCAGTACTAGTTACCTTGCTGCACTAGTTACCTTGCTGTCCCATGTACATTGCTGCACTAGTTACCTTGCTGTCCCATGTACATTGTTGCACTGGATACCTTACTGTCCCATATTCCTTTGCAGCACTATGTGACCTTGCTGTTCCATCTTCCTTTGCTGCACCATGTAACCTTGCTGTCCCATCTTCCTTTTCTGCACCATGTGACCTTGCTGTCCCATTTTCCTTTGCTGCCAATACACCATACAAATGCTGCTGTTTGTCACTTCATTACTGCTGTAATTTCTGGGACTGGTTAGGGCACACAACAGTCCCTAACCATCCTCAAATCTAGCCTAGAATTTCCCTTATGAAATGTGGCCTACCCTAGTGTGAACATACCTCATTTAGATGACTACGTCTAGGGTATTCTAGGACTGCAGCTAGGGCTTCCTTAGGACTGCGGCTAGGGCTTCCTTAGGACAACGTCTAGGGCTTCTTTAGGACAATGTCTAGGGCTTCTTTATGACAGCGTTAGGGCTTCTTTAGGACTGCGGCTAGGGCAGATTGTTAAGCCTCCTTTCCTCTTGCGCCTTAGGGCTACTTCCTCCTAGATTTCTCTCACACTAAAACCCAAAATAAGTGGAGAGAAATCAAGAGAGAAGTGTTTATGAAATGACTCTTAAGTCATCTCCTTTTATACTAAAACGTTGAGCACATGTGGGTGTTATTTAGTTGCTGGCCGATCTTGACGAATTGTCTTATAACACAAATAAATTCATAACTCCATGAATATTTATCGGAATCGGATGATCTTTAGATCAATCCTACAACTCTCGATGAGAGGGATCCAAGAAAAATATCAGATACCATTAATAAGATGACTCACATGGAGTTTGGCCCTAGTTGCCAATTTTAACAGTTTTTTCCTTTGTGGGTTTTTTCCTGGTCATTGGACCTAAATTGTCTGTGTCCCATTGTATTCTTGGCTGTCTTCTATTGTGCATTTGATTTGTGTTCTATCTACAATTGCTTATCTAATATTGCAACATAAAGACATTTTGTAATAAGTGATTGTTACAACATAGAACATCAGAATTTCAACAAGGTATCAAAGCGTTGGTGAAGATAAGCTCAAGAAGACAAGGACTATTTACAGCTCTCTTTTATGTTGGGAAACCACCATTTCCAGGGAGAACATTTCCTGAAGAAACCACCATTTCCACACATACCATTGGATGAGGAAAATGTGTGCACATTGATCATTACCAAGCATAACATGCCACTTCAGGAGGGCAAGTATTGTCCAATCTACTATTACCAGGCAGCGAATAACCATTCAGAGGGAAATAAATTATAGGGAAGATTGAGGATTTGTGGGAAGCTTTCAAAGACCAAAAACACAGAATGGAGGATGGATTTCACTAGAAAAGTGCCAGCCTAAAATGGATTCTTTCCAATCCTTTCAAAAATGGTGGATTTCAAACTTCATGGATTAAATATGGTGAGTATGATTCCATAAGCTTGCTTGCTAATGAAGACAGTGCCCTGCTTCTCACAAGCTGTACAGTCAATCTGCATGGCATCCTATTAATATTGAATAGGCATTGTCTCATTGATTCTAATCCAGCAATCTTTATTCTTGATCCTAGTTTATGCTACCAAACCGCAGAACACTGACAGCAGTAAATTCGATACACAGTCCAATCTCATAATTTGTTGTCCATCTATTTTGATATTATGTATCACATGTGCCCCTTTTTTCTATGGTGCTAAATAAATATTGATTGTTTCTTATTTAGCAAATGCACATTTCAAAGCGCAACTAAGATGATCTACATTTGGATTATATTCCCTGTAATGTAGTTTACACGTCTTTCGTATTTAAGTTTTCTTTTTCGTTGTTACACATGTATTCTGGTTATTTTAGGCATGGGTAATTTGCCACAAACTTGTGGCGAGATTAATTCCTTATTGAAATTATTCACTATTGGTTCTAACTTCTTACTGATCAAGGCTGATTTTTTTGTTAAGACATGTTATCTTGTATGTGAAGGTTGATTTTTTTGTTAAGACATGTTATCTTGTATGTGAAGGTTTATTTGAAGTTCAATGAACTAACATGTTACCTTCGTCATTGCTTCCCAGGAACGTGAAGTAAAAGCAAAACACCAACAGATTATTAGCGGGGTTCGTTAAGTTCATTCATATCTTCTTTTCTGTCTTTTCATGTGTTTAATTTTGTGGTGTAAGCTCAGAATTCAAAGTTTGTCTATGTTTCAGGTTTCTGTTCTTGCTTATTGGATCTCAACTTATGTATGGGATTTCATCAGTTATCTTCTTCCAGCATCACTTGCAATGTTTCTATTTTATGTTTTTGGTATGTTATAAAGTTCATTATATAAGTTTAATTTCTTGGAAATCTGTAGAGATTATGTTAAACTCTACTAAAGGAAAAATTGAACACCATAAGCATGCATATACCATATCTTTCATTTTAACGGATGATCTACTAATGCCTTCCTTTTAGTTAGGTATGATTTATAGATTTGCTACTGGTAGAATGGGTATTTTCATTGTACATAATATTTAACATTTCTTCCCTTCAGGTCTAGAGCAGTTTATTGGCAGGGATAGCTTTGGACCAACTTTATTCATGTTGTTGGGATATGGGCCAGCAGTGGCAGCTTTAACATATTGCCTTACATTCCTTTTTACTGATTATTCTGTTGCCCAAGTGAGCCATTTTTTTAGTATTTTAAATTGTTTTACATGCTATTTAAACTTTAAACTCGTGTTTTGAGCTTCAACATGAATTATCAATTGTGCTAGACATCTAATGCCATCCTTTGTATTTTAAACAAAGCAGAATGTGGTGTTGCTGGTACATTTTTTCAGTGGCCTTGTTCTTATGGTCATCTCATTCATTATGGGTCTCATCCGTGCAACCAAACATGCAAACTCATTACTTAAGGCAAGTTTCCTCACCGAGTTCCAGAACACTTGATTTCATGATGTTTATCTATGATAGTTCTGAATTTTTTTTACACGTCTACCCGTAGTTGTCTGTAGTTTGTGTTTTACTTTGATATGTGTTTTATTTGGACAATGAAGTAGATGATGTGTTAAGAGATATGGAACAATATCCTGTCCGGAAAAGTGGGGCAGATTATGCTTTTATGTTTTCTAATCTAAATTACATAACTTGTTTAATCTTCTAAAAACACTTCTATTCCTAAAATTTGTCCTGTACATTGGTGGCAGAACTTTTTCAGGGTATCACCAGGATTCTGCCTTGCTGATGGACTTGCATCCCTTGCGTTGCGAAGGCAAGGTATGAAGCTTGGATCTGGAGAGGGACCTCTAGATTGGAATGTAACTGGTGCATCTGTATTTTATCTACTTTTGGAGGTTTGTTCACCTAAATTCCTCAGTCCTTATTTTAGATTTGATTTATAATCAGGATATAAGATTTTGTTTGCTTCATTAGAAGTAGCTAGTTAACAATGTTCATGTAGACTATGGACATGGGTATATTAATAAAGTCACTTTTTGACTTGGTGCAAATCATCCTTTAGTATTGTATTAAATTATTAATGACTCATGGATTGTTTGAGTTATTTTAAGGTTCATGCATCTAGGGTTGATGCAGTTAGGGTTTTGTCGATTCCATTACTACAAAAGGACACGTTCTCTTCATTTCATAATCTACAAAGTGTTTTTCCTCTTCCAAGTTCTTTTGTGTTGTTGGTGCCTTTCTGTTTTGTTTCTTTTGGTTTGGGGTACTAGAGCAATAATGAGGGGAAGCCTAAGTGGGTGAATGCCTAGGGATTGTATAGATTTGTGACAGACAAGAAAGCAGAGAAGCTGAAGAGTGAATGACTTTTGGGGAAAGAAAGCTAAAGTATATTTCATTCGAGTTTTTACTAAGCTGGGTTTGTTTTTCTGAAAATAGAGAAATTCTTGAGTCGTTTTTCTAGATTTTTAGATGGGTTAGGTTCATTTTTCTCAATTGAATGGTGGGTTGGCTTTTGTGAAAAAAAAGTGATTAGAAAAATAGAAAAAAGAGAAAATTTTGACTGGGTAGCTGCCAATGGTATGGATCAGCCATGATACACATCAGTTGTACAATATGCAGGGCTGTAGGGTTCAGTTGCAGCCAACCCATACAGCAGCATAAAAATGATATCCATTTGAGTCATATGGATTATCTTACAACAATTTACAGGTAATGTTGGGCTATACAGATACCTATGATAGAAATTGAAGTGCTATATAGACAACAGGAAAGTCTATCAGTGGAATGCCTCAGTATTTTGAGTCAATTTCACTGAACAGTTGTGAAATTTGGCTAATTTTATTGTAGTTTTGCAGATCCAGCAAGTAATTGGCAGAAATTTGGTAGATTGGACAATTCTCTGTTTTTCTTAGTAATTTGTAGTCTTGGGGGAAAAAAACAGAAATTTGTTTAAATTAACAAGTATTTGTATGAAATCTAGCAAATATTTGTTCAATTTAGCAAGTTATTGGCTGAAATTTAACAGATTGGACAAAAAATTTGCTCTTTTTATTAGTGATTTGCAGTTCGGGGGATGAAAGAACATATATTTGTTTAACTTTGCAAAGTCTTTGGCAAATATGCCAAACATCTGTGCATTTTTCAGCAGATTTATTAGTTTTCTAGTAATAATTTTTGGTTTTAGGTCGGTAATCTTTAGTTTGATGGAGGAAAAACACAAATATTTTGTCTGCAAGTTTCTATTTCAGTTACAGAATTGATTTTCAACAACATTTATGCCAATTTTTTGATGCTCTAATGGCTAGTTTGTCTAACATCATGTTAAAGCGTAATAATAATTTTTATGGGAAGAATTATATAAGATGGAAGTAATGTATGTTTACCATCTTTGAGCATAAGTGTTTGGATCAGCTTATGTTGGGCAGGGAACATGAACAACATTAGCTGCGAATGATCAATGCAAATTTGATGAGCAGAATAGAAAATTGGTAATGTAGATATTGTAGAATTGTGAGATTCACTAGAGCGTGCCTCATACTCACACCTGAATTATACAGAATCTGCAGAATCATTGATTTGGATCAGATTCTCTCAGTTTCTGTGAGTTCTTTTCTAGATTTTTTTTTGAAATTTGGATTTGTATTTTGTTCTCAAGGATTTTAATCAAAATTTAGCCATCATTTTGCAATCGATGAGAGTCAATTGCGAAAGGAGAAATTGTTTCCCAAAATCAGGAATCATTTCCTCCCTTAGAGATGGATTCCATTATCCAAAAAAGAAACACTTAAAAGGGCTCAAAACTGCATTGGAAGGAGAGACATTTAGGTGTATTAATAAAGTCACTTGTTAACTTAGTCTATTTCATGCTTTAGTGTTGTATTAATGGCTTAAATAACATTTAAGTCATTTTAAGGTTCATGCATTTAGTGTTTATGCGCTTATGGTTTTTATCTCCCCGTTACTTTTTTTTTTCGAAGCATTTTTCTCCCCTTCACTATAAAAGGATTTTAATATTCCAAAAATAATTGGACAAAATTTTCCAGACTTTCCCTTAAAAAAGTTACACCATAAATTTCTTTATTTATACCCAATCAAATTGCACAATTTGCACCATGAAGTTAGCAGCACAACAAATAAATTCTGCAATATGAAAACCCAGAAATGCTGCAAGTCAAAGTTAACATGAGAAATAACAGCAAACTCAAATTTATTTTATTTTCTAGAATAAGATTACATGCGAATACAAACTATCAATGTGTAATATCCTCAATTTTTATTTTTCATGTGAGGAGGTCAGCAGAGACCCTTGGGATGGTGCTAAGTGTTGGAAAATGTAACTATGTTCGGTCTTCAATAGTGTACTTGAATCATCATGTAACGTACTTGTCAAAAGAATAAAGAAAAGAATTGTTATTATTATTATTATTATTGTGACTTATTAAAGCATGAGTTTCATGCTTGGGTCACCATGTTTTAGGTCAAAGTCCCTATTGAAGATTTCTAGGATTTATTCCGAGTCTATAGAGTTATTGTACATTTAAAGAGACCTTTCTTGAGCTTTTGAATCATGTAAAAAGTTTAAGTATTGAGTCAAATATGAATTATGTAACCTCCACAACATGTTTGCCTAGAAGAAGATCAAGTCGGCCTAAGGACCCTATTCAACCCCTCATGAAGCCTATAAAAGGAAGCTCATCGAATTCATTTGGAGCATAATTCTCTCACACAAGTTCGAAATCTCTTGTAGCTGGGAAAATGTGCAAAGTTCTCTTGTAGTTGGGAAAGAGTGCGAAGTCTGTTGCCAGGAAGCCGAAGTGAATGCGAGTTTGGGGAAGTATAAGGAGAAAGGAAAAATCAAAATTTTGGTGCCTCTATCTCTGTGTTTCGTGGTTTGGATTGGGAGATCGAAGTCTCCCAAGTTTTGCTATTGCCGGAAGCTGCCTGTTGGTAGAAGTCGCTGCCTAGTCGAAGTTGCTAGAAGGGGTTGAAGATCTGGGAGGCTGACTTGGTGTGGAGGGAAAGTCTGGTCTTGGTCTAGGGTGAAGAGTCTCAAAGAATACTATTGAAAGGAAGAATTATCTTGATTGGGTTTTCCCCTCAAGGGGGGTTTTGCCCTGGCTTGTGCCTATATCTTGTGTCTCTTGTTTTGTGATCTTCATACACACATAATATGGTAATTGCTTGATGAAAGATACAATAATAAAGAAGTAAAAGAAGCGAACACACTCACAAGTAATTATCAAGAAAGGAGAATGAAACCGTAATATAACTACTTTGATTTTCCAACATGGTTTTAGAGGTAAGGTCAGGAAGAGTCGAAGATCACTTTGTTGGCATAGATTCGCCCTCTATGATGAACTACATAAGAATGGGTTTCAATATTCTTGGTTGCTCTTACAGGGTCTCTTACTGATGACTATGTTGTTAGAGGCCTGGGATCAACATCGTTGAAGTTGATCAGCGCTGCATTCTATATGTTCCAGGTTTGAAAAAGAATTTGTTAATTTTCCTTAAGGCAACATTGTTCTTTACTATGATAGTTGCATTTCACCATTAATACTTTAAGTTCACCACATATCATCATTTCATTATTCAGATCTACACTATACTATATCAAGATGTGCAATAACATAGAAAGAAACAACATCGCCATCATCAGTGTAGCGGAATATAAAAGGAATAGTAGTCATGCACAAATATAGAGACACCAGGATTGGTCCACGATTAGGGAAAAACCCACTATGGGGATAACCCTTGCAAATCTTCTTCTCCTTCTTAGATCGTCATAAAAAGTTACAACAGTGAGTACAACGAGCTCAATACAAATGATCAGCAATAGGTAACAATAAGCCGGATCTACAGATCTGTGATAACAACATAGAAACTTAGATCCACCGATCTATAGCAAAGAAACCCATGTCCACAGATCACTGATGTCGAGATGCCAAAATCCCAGATCTGAATTGGGTCGCTCTCATCAGTATTGTCTGTGAGCGAATGAAAACCTCAAAATCGCACTCACGAAGACATTATCCGAGTGACTGTAATAGCAAAGTCGCTCCCAGGAGGTCTCTGTGCTTGCGACTATGGCCCTGAACATAGAAGAACCAAATTTGCTCTCTTGTTGGGTTGTTTGAGCGACCAACATGTCAAATTCGCACCCTCGTAGTGCTACCCGAGGGACTGAACTGACAGAGTCGCTCCCTGGGCTACTTGAAGCCAGCGACCGGGGACTGGAACCTTCCGATCTGTCTCTAAACCCAAAGTCTCTCTCTCTGAATTGCCTCCCAGCGACCAGAGGGCCAAAGTCGCTCTCTTACCCACTTTGTGCCTGCGACTGAGAACGAAAAACCTCCGATCTGTGCCAATGATCGAGATCCAAAAGACCCTAGCTTAGAGCGAACCTTTCGCCTGTTATCTTGGACCCTTGAGCGAACTCCTTACGCCGAACCTGTGCGAACCAAGACAAAAGAGAAGAGAAGATGTGTGTTTCCAAATGATCTTGAGGTCTCTTCTATTTATAGGATTTCTTGAGGGGTCACTTGGCGTTAAGACTGACCCAAGCAGTTACTCATGTGGTTAGGGCTGACCCATTCCATAATACACGTGTGAATAAAATAATTCATAACTTAACTTCTGCTTGACCAAATTAGGTGATCTTTAGGTCGATTTTGGTCCCCTCGCAAAGGGGAATCTAATGCAATCATTATCTTGGTCATTTGAGCTGTCCAAGGTGGAATTTTACCGCAGTTGCAAAAATTAACACTGCCTCTCAACCAAGGAGAATTCCACCTGTTAATATCTGTCCCTCGAACAATATGTCATTTTGGAATCTTCGAGTGTCATCATGTATCATCACGGATCATCTCTGTCATGTAGTCATCGTGCCATGTCCATCTCAACTGTCTCATCATCACAAATCATCATTGTACATCTCGATCTATCCTTTGCTTATTCCTGTTTATCTCTTGATTGTTCTTGCTTGTCCATATCTTTACGTCTTGTCAAGTTGTTGTAATGCTTGACTATCTCTGCTCAACTCTAACTGCTGAAACTTTCTTTGATCTAAAAGAAGAAGAATTTGTTACCAGAGGGGAGCTCAATCTACCACCTTCTATCCATTAGGTTGCTATCATGGAATCTTTGCTAGCAGGCTACTACTCGGAATATCATCAGGCTAGCACTTGGAAATGTCATCGGGCTGCCACTTGGAAACACCAGCAGGGAGTTAGATCTATGACCCACATCATCATCAGAGAGCATATCATCAAGGAGCATGTCTCAACCTGGAACCATATCGGGGAGCTACTACTCAACCCAAAATCCAATGACAATGAGGAAGGCCCTGTGGGACACTCTCACCTCATGTCCATGACAATGGGGAAGGTCCTGTTGGACACTCTTACCCCAAGTTATCTCGTATAGGGGAGTATATAGATATCACCTTATATTGAGCAATAGGATAACTCTCCTCATAGGGGAGCACACCCTCAACCCTGGAATCTCATCGGGGAACACATCTACAACCCCATATCTTAGCAATAGGATATCCAAACATACAAGGGAGCGCATGTCGACCTTGGGATCTCATCAGGGAGCTCAATCTCAACTTGGAGTCACATAGGGTTATCTCAACCCATCCTATTGCCTACTGATCTTCCCCTCGATGGTAGAACCCCTGCATCATAATCAACTTGGGTTGTACACCTCAAGTACACTCTCAACTCGTTGGCTAAAATGAGGAGCGATATTCCCGTCAAGCTAGCCTGCTTGAGGTTATGATGCCAACTGGGGTATACTTTGCAAAGACCAAGAGGGGAGTAGCATTCTCCGACCCTATGAAGATAGGGGAGCAATATTCTTCAACCCTGGGTAACAGATAGGGTAATGCCCTATTGTCCAAAGTTCCCTCAACCCTAGGAGCCCTCTATCTCAATTCCTCACCTTGGGAGCTCAAGTGGGGTGGGAAGAGTATGCTCAGTGTCCTCGATCAGCGCTGCCCCTTATCCGGAGGGGCAACATCCATCAGTCCAAGTTGTTCTCATCATCAACTTGCCTCAATAGCAGTTGTTTCCTGTTCATACAGAACATCAAATCAAATATCATGTCAGATCATATATAATCATATGAATCACAAAAGGATACCATAATCATCCTCCCTCTCACGGAGGGGCCAACCACAAGCCTAAGCTTGTTTCGAACAACTGCACTGTCTCAATATATGAGAGTACCTCGGTCCCAACCATAGATATGGGACTTACTGCCAATCAGATCATCACAATGTATCCATGGTATCCATGTCATATCTAGATCATGCTCAAACAACTCTTCTAAGGAGCTTTCGTATCCTGCCTCACAGCTAGCTATGCTAGCAACATCATGATCAACCTTGGTCATGCTATGGACCTCTCATCCAAGATATCATGGCAGATCTCATGCTAAAGCAACATTTGAATGTGCATATCAGCAATAATCTCAAGTATCAGCAATACATCTATGCAGATACATATCATAGGAGAAATATCACATTCTCAAAATAGAACACCTCATGCAGATATTTCAAAGCATGCTCGGTGGCAACTCTATGTGAGTGAAGCAACTCACTCATGAATTCATTATGCACATCATACATATATAGATGGATGTTCAAAACGGAACATCAATGCTCCAACTGTCGGATGCCATGTCAAGTTCAACAACATCTTGAACTTCAAATCAGAGTATCCAAGGATTTTCATTTTCATGACATTTTCCAATAGCTTTGCAATATGGAATTTCTTTCCAAATTCCAGAAATCGATTCATCATGCCATGATACATTATTTCGGGCTTCATAAGCCTTCTCCCTCTGATTAGATCATCAGAGGCTCATCACCTGTCACAAGTAGATCATCAGGATATAAAACCAAAACCATAATCAATATCAAAGCCATACCTTGGAACTCATTATCCCAACTTCATCAGATGATTGTTAAAGCTAGACATATCTGGATTGCAATGCTTTAAGCATAATGCCAACATTATCATCCTTACATAACTCGTTGTTGTACCATCAACAATAAAGTCAACTCATCAGAGTTTAGAAGCCAGATCATGACCATTATGAAAGTCATCATTATCATAGTATTAATACTTTCAACCAGAAGATAGGTGTAGCTCATATCAAATCATGACTTCATCACACCAACAAGTCATGCATTATCAATCCTAACTCTATCAAGTCATTCTCATAAGCATAATATAAGTCATCTTGTCACTAGGTGTAAATGTATATGTCAAGGATGAGTCATGCAGGTTCTATTTTTCATGCCAAATCACAACTATCATTATTTCAACTGTTGTGCTAAGAATGAGGAGGCCAATAAGTCATCATGCCCACATAATATCGATATCAGGGCAAATCAACAATCGTCAAATCAAATCACTAGACATCAGATCAAGTCCAAATGATATCGAAGAGAGATCTATAGTCAAAGCACATCTCAATCTTCAATTCAAAGTTATTGTCAAACATCATGACAAAACACTTTTCATATATACCAGTAATGCCAAATCATGCCAACCTCTTGTAGCTTAGATATAGTGACATATCTATCTGTATGTCTCGGTCACCTGCAAACACAAATTTAGTTTGCATGTTCATGTTATGGCAAACATTCAACCTTTTCCTGTTAGCAGATCTTGCTGTTATCTGCAATACATCTTTGGTCCTGATATCTTTCAGGTGACCATCTGATTTCAAGCACAATACTTCATTATATGATCAACAATTTAACTCAACAACTTTAGAAATCAGTTAACAGTGGCAGAATATGTCAGGGACATCATCATTCAGAGTTCAGACAGCTTCAGAAAGCTTTAGATGATGGTCAACAGTAGTCAAACCTCTGGTCGCTCTCTTTTGGTTAGCATGGGAGCGACTTTAGTTGCCTGGTCACTATCTAGGCCTTAGCATGAGTGCGACCAGGGACGAGATCTCCTAGATTTGTGACTGCGACCGGAGCAGAAACCCTAATTTCTGTATGGGCTTCAAATCTAAGGTCCTGTTGCAGATCAATACTATCAAATGCACTTAAATCATACTTCAACAACATAGAATACAAATAGTGATAAGGGTAAGAATCTTGAGAAGCGATTCTCCCTCTGACTGGGGATCTGCATCATTCATCTTCATTCATGTAGGCAACCTGTCTCGACTTGAGTCATGCAACAATAGATCTGTTAGATCATAAACATATGGCTATCAGCATCATGACATCAATCTTTCATCAAAGGTTTAGACTCAAAGCAACAAATAGAAGCAACATCATATCTCAAAGATTATGAACACAAGAGCATTTTCTGTCAAGTCACTCCATCAAGTTACTGTATCCTGTTTAACCATATGCCATCAAGACAAGACCATAGGTAGTAAGAGATCTGGAATATCAATCTTACACTTATACTTCTCATATCAAAGTTACGTGCTCTTCATGACCAATGAGATCAAATTAGGTCAAACAACAAGAGTGTCAATCACTCTTTCCATATGCTTTCATCATGCTTATCGCAAGCATTACCAACAAACTCATGTATAGGAGTCAATGAACTATCCTTCTATGCCAAGTATCATTTTCTAGAGCCAAGGTGCTAGCCTTCTTTAGGATCAAGATATCCAACAAATAGATCATAGATGTTAGCCAAACATCAAGTGTATCAATGTATCAACATTAGATAACCTCATTGAATTCAATAAGATCAAAGTGTTCAATACCAGGTGCATCTTTTCATCATAGGAAACATAGATCCAAGTCACTTTCATATACATGTATGAGCCAATAAAGAAAGAGGCATTCTCATCCAACCTTAGGGCTTACCAAGTCAATAGCTGAAACACAACATACCATGCATACCTTGTAGTATTCAAATACCAGAGCATCTTCTCATTAGTCATAGGCTGCTTGAAGTACTTTGTCATCTTTTCATCAAGTACCTCTTTACCTCTTTCCAAATCTGCATCTCAAAAGGATCCTCAAGAAGGACCTACTCATCACATCTCATCATCCATATACTCAAATACATATGTAACAATAACCATAATCATTAGATCTATAAGTAAGAAGCATCATAAGTCAAGACATACTTATCTTAGAAACATCCATATACTCAAATACATATGTAACAATAACCATAATCATTAGATCTATAAGTAAGAAGCATCATAAGTCAAGACATACTTATCTTCAATGAGAGGCGATCCTCTCCCTCTTAAATTAATCTTCAAGAGCCATCAATGTCCATGGTCCATATACCAATGTTGTCTTCAAGTATCCAACCAGATCTGCTAAGGATTATCCCATCTGGAACTTCATCAAATCTTCCACGAGTGCTTGAGCATCTTCACATAGATCATGCTGGAGTTTCATACATCAAATCTCAAGACTTTGCCATAGACCAGGATTTTCTCTCCAACCCTAACCTCATATAATACATCAAACCCTAATCATCAAGATGCCTAGGGTTTTCTTCAAACCCTACAATTCTTTTAGGTCTCCACCATCCTCTTCTTGCTTCCATCAATGGTGTCATCATCAGGGTGATCTCCATGGATTTTCTTTAGCCTAGCTCTGATACCATGTTAATTTTCCTTAAGGCAACATTGTTCTTTACTATGATAGTTGCATTTCACCATTAATACTTTAAGTTCACCCCATATCATCATTTCATTATTCAGATCTACACTATTATACATCAACATGTGCAATAACATAGAAAGAAACAACATCACCATCATCAAAGCAATGGAATATAAAAGGGAGAGTATAAGAAAGAATGCACACATATAGAGACACCGGGATTGGTCCATGAATAGGGCAAAACCCACTATGGGGAAAACCCTTGCAAATCTTCTTCTTCTTCTTAGATCGTCATAAAAAGTTACAACAGTGAGTACAATGAGCCCAATACATATGATCAACAACAGGTAACAATAAGCCAGATCTACAGATCTACAAATCTGTCATAACAACAGAGAAACTTAGATCCACCGATCTGCAACAGAGAAACCCAGATCCACAGATCACTGATGCTGAGATGCCAAAATCCCAGATCTGAACTGGGTCACTCTCATCAAAGTCGCACTCATGAAGACATTATCCGAGCGACTGTAACAACAAAGTCACTCCTAGGAGGTCTCTGTGCCTGCGACTATGGCCTTGAATAGAGAAGAACCAAAGTCGCTCTCTTGCCGGGCTGTCCGAGCGACCAACAAGTCAAAGTTGCACCCTCGCAGTGCTATCCGAGCAACTGAACTGACAAGAACCTTCTGATCTGTCTCTAAACCCAAAGTCGCTCCCTCTGAACTGCCTCCCAATGACCAAAGGGCCAAAGTCGCTCTCTTACCCACTCTGTGCCTGTGACTGAGGACGAAAAACCTCAGATCTGTGCCAGCGACCGAGATCCAAAAAACCCTAACCCAAAGTGAACCTTTTTCTCGTTATCTCAGACTCTGGAGCGAACTCTTTCCTTTGAACTTGTGCGAACCAAGACAAAAGAGAAGAGAAGATGTGTGTGTCCAAATGATCTTGAGGTCTCTTCTATTTATAGGATTTCCTGAGGGGTCACTTGGGGTTAAGACTGACCCAAGCAGTTACTCATGTGGTTAGGGCCGATCCATTCCATAATACATGTGTGAATAAAATAATTCATAACTTAACTTCTGCTTGACCAAATTGGGTGATCTTTAGGTTGATTTTGGTCCTCTCAAAAAGGGGAATCTAATGCAATCACTATCTCGGTCATTTGAGCTATCCAAGATGGAATTTTACTGTAGTTTAAAAAATTAACAGAATTTGCTTTTTATTGTTTAGATGATAAAAGGGAAATAATTGTTTTTGTTGATGAAACAGTATTGGTTTGGGAAAAGACTCTAGTATTGATAATGCTAGGGTTATTGGAGTTTGTAAAACTAGTGAAACTAGGTCTAAAGAGATATTAGACCTCATCCATTCCGATGTGTGTGGGCCCATGTCTGACAATCACTTGGAGGTCATCTCTACTATGTAACATTTCATTGATTACCATTCTAGAAAGACATGGATCTACCTCCTCAAGACAAAGATGAAGTATTTGATAAATTCAAGGAGTTTAGTGCTAAAGTGGAAATCCTAACCGAAAGAAAGATAAAAACTTTGAGGTCTGAAAATGATGGGAAATACACTTCTAGGGAATTGATTGCATATTGTAAGAACACTGATATTAAGAGGGAGCACATTGTTCCCTATTATATCGAACAAAATGGATTGGCCAAAAGGAAGAATAGGTCAATTAAAGAAGGCATTCGAACTATGATCGTTGATCAACATCTACCAAAGTTCTTATGAGAAGAAGCAGCGTTGACAAACATATACATTCAAAATAGGAGTCCTCATAAGAGTCTTGATAATACAACACCCAAAGAAGTATTCACAGGAAAGAAGCCGAGTGTGGATCAGCGCCAAATCTTTAGAAGTCCAACATATATTCATGTTCTGTAAGTCATCAACTATATTCTCAAGAAATATGAAGGAGAACCTCTCTGGACAAGTTAGGACAAGGAATAAAGGTATGTTTTAAATGCATTGATTTTTTTTATATTGAAAGGATACATTGATGTCTTTATATTGAAAGGATTATTCATTTGACAATCTATTACTAACATTGTTATGTCTAGCTATATTGAATCATAATGATTCTTGTTTTTGGGTGATTCATCTCTTGATAAATCTACCCACCCCCTCTCATATTCTGAACTGATTTTGTAGAACCCTAGATAGGTTCTAGAAAACCGTAATTGAAGGGTATGCTAATGTGAATGTCTGAAACCCTAAACTGCTTGGGGAGATTAAGAAATGCTATTTGAAGTCTGATGATGTCATGTTTAGGATTTTGGTATGATTAGGAAAACCTAACTTGTTAGGGTTGAATGATAAGGTCTAAAATCCCGAACCTTTGAAGTTTTGGTAATGTTGGGTTTGCTATGTTTCTACATTGAAACCCTAGCTCATTAGGGTTTGGTGGAATGTGTGATCAAGATCCTTATATTGTCTTAGAAATGATTTCCTTGGTATGTGTGTGTTTGTCTGATCAAACCCTAGTGTAATTAAGATGGTCGTGTCTAACTCTTATTGATCTTTGTGAAGTTGGGTTTGACTAACACATGATATGAAAAATCTTTGCACGATGATGAAATCTAGGCAGGTATGGATATGTCTTTCTGGTTGAAACCCTAGCTTGGTCTGAGTTAGATGTATTAATATTGTTGGACATATGATATGCTTATGAATGATTATGAATTGCTAGATATGTGTGTTGACCTAGTCATTGATGGCCATGAGTTTTAGGATTTAATGGAAATCCTTGTCTGAGATTCCAGGATGATGATATTTGTAAATCTAGGGTTTTGTTGCTAAACCCTAGTAAGGTTAAAATTGTCTAGTATGTGTGATATAACAATATGAAATATATTTAAATGATTGTTGGAAAATGAAAATCTAGGGTTTTGCAGTTAAATCCTAGTTGTGACATTATCTTAGAAATGATTTCCTTGGTATGTGTGTGTTTGTCTGATCAAACCCTAGTGTAATCAAGATGGTTGTGTCTAACTCTTGTTGATCTTTGTGAAGTTGGGTTTGACTAACACATGATATGAAAAATCTTTGTACGATGATGAAATCTAGGCATGTATGGATATGTTTTTTTGGGTGAAACCCTAGCTTGGTCTAGGTTATATGTATTAATATTGTTGGACATATGATATGCTTATGAATGATTATGAATTCCTAGATATGTGTGTTGACCTAGTTATTGATGCTCATGAGTCTTAGGATGTAATGGAAATCCTTGTCTGAGATTCTAGGATGATGATATTTGTAAATCTAGGGTTTTGTAGCTAAACCCTAGTAAGGTTAAAATTGTCTCGTATGTGTGATATAACAATAATGAAATATATTTAAATGATTGTTGGAAAATGAAATCTAGGGTTTTGCAGTTAAATCCTAGTAGTGACATTGTCTAATGTGTGTAATATAACAATCTGAGATCTATGTATTTAATGATTGTTGAGATTGTGAAAATAGAATTCTAGGGTTTTGGAGTTGAACCTTAGTCAAAGTAAAATCTCTAAAATATGATGATTTGAGATTTGTGTAAGATTGCTGAGATTGTGAAATTGGAATTCTAGGGTTTTGGAGTTAAACCTTAGTTGAAGTAGAAATCTCTGATATATGATGACTATATGATAATTTGAGATTTGTGAAAGATTGTTGAAATTTGAATTTTTGGTTGAGATTGATGATTGATCGGAAATCTAGGGTTTGCAACTAACCCTAGTGGTAGCTGGTCATGTTAGTGACTGATTGATGGTTGATTGAAAATCTAGGGGTTGGAACTAACCCTAGTGGAAGCTGGTCAGGTTAATGACTAAGCTGTGATTAACTTTGATTGATTCCTTTGTATGAAATCTAGGATTTGTATGAATCCGCATATGTATTTTGAAAGGTTGTTAGATGCTTTGTAGATCTATATTTGTGTGAATTGTTTTTAGGGTTTTCTATATGTTGAAGGAAGGAATTTCATACCCTTGGCAGAAACATTGAAACCCTAGATGGAATGAAATTATGAAAAGTGTTATGAAGTAGTCTAGGGTTTATGACAAAAGTCCTGAGCAAAGATGTTGAAGAGTATGTGTCTCTTGTTTGTAATTGAGTTTGGGTATTCGATACATATAAAGATGAAATGCTTCCATGATTCTGATATGTCTAACATCATGCTTCTATAGATTTGGTTGTACTAGCTATTTAAATTGTGCAGGTACACAATCTTCAACTTGGTGAAGATGCTCGCTGATGTGATAAGCATGATGATAACTCTGATGAAATGGTTGAAAGCCACAATAGATTCTCTGATATCGAAAAAGAATACGCTGATCTCCCGGAGGTAGCATGAATAGAAGAGATCTCCCTAAGATTAAGAGGGTGTCCGGATAAAGGGGTGCTCACTAGTTGAGAGGGAGGGCATAGCTTGGTGTTAATTGAAGAATGAATTTCAGAGGATATGTTGCTACATGAGAAGTAGGAAGGAAAACATATGATTGAGGAATCTTCTACGAAAGATTCGGTTGATAGTCATACTATGGAAAGTTGAGAAGCAACATCAAGTTGTTTGAAAGACCTAGAGGTTTGTATTTGATTATGTACATGTGAAAGTATATTATTGATTGGGGTTGTGTTTGTACAGGTGAATCTCTCGAAGGTTTTTGATAGCATGTTGGTTACCAATCAGTTTGATTGGGAGAGATTGGTCATTCTTGATTTGCTGGATCAAGGGGTGTTGAGGCTTTGTGAGTGAAGCATTGCCTGGGAAGACATCTGGCTGACACTTTGTGTTGATGTCTGAGTCCCGAAGTTGGAAAGATGGTGTTGGTTATTGAGCTTTGTTTTGGATACACACTTGGATTTTTGGGTTGATGGTTAGCAAGTAAGCCTGAGGGTACCTAAAGGGGTTGAAAGCTTGAGTCCATATTAGTCCCACCTGGATAGATTGCCTTGGTTAGGAATCTAGTCCATGGCATTGCGATGCCTAAAGTTCTTCATGGTTCATATAGTTTGAGATCTTCCATTGTATTTGTACATTATGAATACCTTCCTAGTTAAGAGGGAGTGTTGGAAAATGTAACTATGTTTGGTCTTCAATAATTTACTTGAGTCATCATGTAATGTACTTGTCAAAGGAATAAAGAAAACAAGTTTTATTATTATTATTGTGACTTATTAAAGCACGAGTTTCATGCTTGGGTCACCATGTCTTAGGTCAAAGTTCCCATTGAGGACTTCTAGGATTTATTTTGAGTCTATAGAGTCATTGTACATTTAAAGAGATCCTTCTTGGGCTTTTGAATCATGTAAAACGATTAAGTATTGAGTCAAATATGAATTATGTAACCTCCACACCATGTCAGCCTAGAAGAAGATCAAGTCGGCCTAAGGACCCTATTCAACCCCACATGAAGCCTATAAAAGGAAGCTCATCGAATTCATTTGGAGCATCATTCTCTCACACAAGTTCAAAATCTCTTGTAGCTGGGAAAAGTGTGAAGTTCTCTTATAGCTGGGAAAGAGTGCGAAGTCTGTTGTCGGGAAGCCGAAGTGAATGCGAGTTTGGGGAAGTCTAAGGAGAAAGGAAAAATTGAAATTTTGGTGCCTCTCTCTCTGTTTCGTGGTCTGGATTGGGAGATCGAAGTCTCCTAAGTTTCGTTGTTGCCGGAAGTTGCCTGTTGCCAGAAGTTGTTGCCTAGTCGAAGTTGTTGGAAGGGGTCGAAGATCTGGGAGGTTGACTTGGTGTGGAGGGAAAGTTTGGTCTTGGTCTAGGGTAAAGAGTCTCAAAAAATAGTATTGAAAGGAAGAATTATCTTGACTGGGTTTTCCCCTCGAGGGGGGTTTTGCCCTGGCATGTGCCTATATCTTGTGTCTCTTGTTTTGTGATCTTCATACACACATAATATGGTAATTGCTTGATGAAAGATAAGATAATAAAGAAGTAAAAGAAGGCAACACACTCACAAGTAATTATCAAGAAAGGAGAATGAAACCCTAATATAACTACTGTGATTTTCCAACACTAAGCATAACACAATTTTGAAAGTCGGGTATGGGAGACAATTTTGATATGGGAGGCATGAGGACTTAGGAGAATAGGAGAAATTTAAGCCTTGGTGGAATGTGGGGGCCACGAAAAGGAGGCAATTCAACCCTTGGGGATAATTCACACTTGTGAAGGAAGAGAGAGAAGAAAGGGGGTGCGTGTTAGTGGAAAATGGGGTCCACCAAGAGAGAGAGGACTGACTTCCATTAATAAGGGAAGGAGGCCTCCATTTGGCATCTTTTGACAATCTAACTTTTGAATACAAGTTTTCTTGCGCTGTTTAGCCAAGTAAACCAATGCTGTTTAGCACAAGGAATTCCCTCTTAATTCCCAAGAGGGAATTCCACCTCTACCTTCAGTGAAATTTGAGTGTCACCCTAGGAGAGTATTTCAGAGCTTAGTGGGGAGATATCTGCTGGAGTTCGTGGGACACATCAGGTTTTGTTTCAACCAGTTCAAACTTCCAGGAGGACGCAGGGTCATAAATCGTACCACTGAGTTGTGGGAGTTTTAAGGGGAATTTTGTCCAACGAATTTAGGATAAATTTCATTGAGGGTGGACCAACATTTGTGGAGAATTTCGGGGCTAGAAGTTACTGCTCCTGAGAGCCAAACTCACCTTTTTAGGGCCTGTGCAAAAGTGTTAATGGGCAAAATTTGTGGGGCTGGATTCATCTTATTTGTGCTGGATTTTGGAAGGAATTTGTCTCACATCTTTTGGAGGAAATTTGCAAGGAAATCCTACAACTAATTGAGAAGGAATTTGTGACATATTCAGCAGTTTGAATTGTGGGGGACGCAGAAACTATCAAGGAGGGCGTAGCACCAAATTTGGGTAATTCCGAGAGGTCGAATTAGCCCAAATCATTTTTGGGTTTTGTTGGACTAGCCTCAAGGAGTCTGCTCCTAATTTTGCAGAATTTTTGGAGGAGTTTTGGTGCCCCAAACCAGAAGAATTATTTGGCAGCCAGTTGGGAGGAGTGAGCTTAAATTTTGGGTTTCGGGTGGTCGGTAAAACTAGGTCCAACCCTTTCTGGGTCTTTCTGGGTTTATTGAGGAGAGGCCAAGATTAATTTGGTGGAATTTTCTGAGCAGTCTAGAGGGCTCAAACAGGGGTCTCTTTCCAGCTAGCAATGTAGATTTCCACCTGCATAGAGGATGAGTCATTTCCCATCATCTAGGGTACCTTGTCTTCTCACTTGAGATTTGTCTAGCTTGCCTTTGGCAAGCCCAGGTGCACTTGTTCTTGCCTATTGTACTCCTATCATGATATATAATAAAATGGCTTAGTCTCTTTTGGAGTAAATTGTGATGTGTTGATATTTTTGCGGTGTTTTTGAGTTTTGGTTGCATGTACGAAATTTATCGCTATTATCACTTGAAATTTCCATTAGGAATATTACACAATGACTTTTGCTAATTGGCATGTTGAGTTGGGAAATCGCTGGGGTGACAACCTCCAAATCACTGCGGCAATAATGATCTTGGCTTCCCAAAACTCTAACTAGAACCATTATACTCACATGTGAATTCTGAATGAATTCTCCAAGGCATTTGTAGAGATGGGTTTTTGTCTAAGTCACTTGACACAGGGATTCGGGATTTGAGTGTCGGATACAAACACGTTGACCCCTTGGAACATGACACGTTTGGATACGTTATCTATCTATATATATATATATTTATATATTATAAATTTATAATACATATTCAATTCATCAATGATCCAATAGGAGAAAGACAAGATAGTAAGACAAAGATATTGTAGTTTTCTCATTAAGTCATCAAAATCAAAATGTGTTACTGTTTACATAGGTAGTGCAATGCCAATGGAAAATAGAAATAGCAAATACAAAACAACTACAACTACAAGTCTACAAGTATACAAGTCTCAAGGTAAGTAGGTAGCCGATGACTCATGAGTCATCAATCCTCATAGTCGTCATCAAAATGAGCATCACTGTCCTCATCATCATGGTCATCACTGCTCTCCTCTGTTGCATCCTCCTCCTCTGTATCCAAAGTCATCTCTGCATCTATTGGTGTGGAGGATGACCCCTCTATAGTATTACCATCATCAAATTTGACAGGCTCTAGCACTTACCTGTTGCTTGAATCTCCTTGAAAATGCTCCCACACCCTTTGCTCCTTGCTCCCAAACACCCATAGCAAACCCACAACAAACTAAACAAGTGAATGTGTAAATAGAAGTGTCCTAATTAGGACACATTCTGGATTTGAAGTGTCCTAATCGGGACACGTTCCAGATTCGAAGTGTCTTGAATGGGACACGTTCTGGATTCGAAGTGTCCCAATTTTCGGACATGAATCTGCTCGAATCGTGTCCGATTCGCCGGATTCGGGACACGTAGGGCCTAGGGGACGAATCCGGTTTCATAGCGTTTTGTCCAATCTCACCAAGGTACCTATTTACCACATTGGTGTCAACACCCCCAAGAAGCTGAGTACATGTCAATAGATAATTTTTTTTTCAAGATCATATTCATCATGCAACTTCCAGATTAAAATTGTAATCCAAATTGTGTTGCCTTGTGAGCCTTTATTGTAAAAATGATTTTAGTATGACTATGAAGCCATGTAAAAACATGTAGGTAAGCCTTTGATTCTTAGCAAAGAGTTTCACTCTAGAGTCTAGGGAGTTTTTTACCCTCTAATTATTCACATTTCTGAATCCAAATAATTGGCAGAGCTTTTCTCCCACACATACCCCAAAGCTAGAGTGGGGCTCGATGGTAAGGTCTTAGGTGAGTCCTAGTGTTATCAAGTCTATGTATTTTTATCATACTAGATCATATGTCTTGTGTCGCAGAATTTGGTTGAGTCTAGAGGTCATGTGTAAATTGTAAAAATTGCCCCTCTGTATGGGATGTTCATGTAATAATTATTGTAAAAAATGTCGCCTAGGAATATTTGATGTGGATGATTAATCATAGTGAGACATCATTTCCTAACTATTTTTTAGACCCACTTTGAGGGTGAAAATATGTTTAATCCCCTCTAGAGTCATTTTAATTTATTTTTTGGCAAAAAATGGCAAAAAATTAGCCAGAAAATGGTCAAAAAATAAAAATGAGAGAAAATAAAAATTCTCTCCAAGTGGAAAAACGAAATTTTGGAGAAAGTGGACATTCCCAAGGTAAATAAATGTGAAAGACCCATTCCCAAGTAGAAAAATCCCTAAAAAATTCGTGGGTCCAAAAGAAATTAATTTTCTAAGGTCTTCCATCAAGGGAAAATCAATTTTTTAAGAGAAATTGAACTTATGGACCAAGGTGGTTAAGTGAAAAGGGATTTATTGAGGAAAAAAATTGAAAAAAATATTTTTAGGACTGGGATCAAAGGCTTAAACAAGGAATTCGAATTTCTTCTTCCAGATCAAGGGACAAGTTTTAATTTTGGCATGGTTCAAGCATGAACCAACTGTTATTCTCCAGGATCAAGTCAAAATTGTGCATTTCTTGTGGTAATGTTTTCTGGATCATGTGCTTAATACTCTACTGAATAAATTTTATAGATTATTATTTCTTTAGCCATTTGTTGGATCAACTATTTGCACTGGTATCTTTCATTAGTTGATGGGTTTTAGAGAAACATTTTAATTGGATATATCTAACATGTATCTCTAGATTTTGAAGGTTATTATGTTGTCTATGCCTCTATTGATCTAATAATTTGGTTTTAAGTGTGTAGAGACTTCAGGTATTCAGTTCTTGGGCGTGAGGGGAAGTCATTGGCTGGACCAACCCACTCTCAAGTCAAGAAAACTCAAGAGCTCATTTGATTAAATTTCACGGCTTATCTAATGATTTGATTTGCAAATATTTTGGCTATTGCTCACCGTAAAATATTATTTCTCCTATCTACTTGAATTTATTTGTGCATTAATGAATATATTTGCTTATAAGAGCCATAAATCGCTGTGAATATTGTACATGATTTTGTAAATAATTTTTATCTAACCTTTGTTCATATTTTTCCATTTTTTTGTATATAGTAGTCAAGGTTTTTTTATTATTTGATTTTTGCAGATGTGAAGGGGAGATTTTTTTTTTTTTTTGAGGGCGTTAGCCGTCACCTAGCCTAGATGACTAAGGTTTGGGCTTTAAATTTCACTTTCTAAAGGCCGTCCAACTGCTAGAAAAGTGCTGCAGGGGTTTGATCTTTTGATCTAGTCTATTAAGGCCTAGATCTACCATTTTTGACCCCGATTCCTTCATTGCATATCAATTCTTAGGAGGCCGCAAGCTCTAAAGGGTTGATTCCATTGCAAATTCAGAGTTTCTTCAAGAATTTGACACAAAAAAGTTGCAGATAATTTCTACAAATTTTTTACCAAATTTCTTTGCCAAAATCCAACTTGGGTACTTTTGCAGTCATAGTTTCATCACTTGGTGGTTTAGTTTCATTTTTGCAGGGCCATAATAGTTGGTCGTAGGCCTATTTGGCCATCCCAAGCCTTGCCGCAAGCTGTGAGGGTCCTCTTCGCCGCAAGCCTTTAGCCTTGAATTTGATCCAATCGCAAGCCTAAAAGGCCCATAAAACCATAGCCGCATAGCATTAGGGACTAATCAAGCTCCCTGCAATTGATTTTTTGACTAATTTCGTGTGTTTGTAGGCCTAAGCGAAGTTTTTTGAGCGTTTACAAACTGTGATCCATTGAATTTAAGGTATGTTACCCACCATTTTGTGGGTGATGTCCCTAGGATAATTTTTTTCTCCAAGCTGGTCCTCAGCTGGTAGCCAACAACCCCTTGCAGCCACTAGCTAACTCATTGTGCCATTTCTCCATAACCTAAGCTAACCGTATGGTCCCTCACCCATCTGCCATGATAGTATCTTTGACGATAGACCTCTCGAACCCAAAGGTATGCCTCATCATTTGGTAATTGAGTATTGCAGTTTGCTTATCATGGACACTTTTGGGCATAGATTAATGGGGGGATTCGACATAAAGAATGGGTTAGGTCTGTGCTGTTGTCCCCTAGACCCCTTTTGGATATTAACCTTGGATTCTAGTCCCGGGGGATCTCTTTTACTGGCTATTTGGCTTTAGGGATGGTATTTCACGGGAAACCCCGATTTTGGTTGTGTGGTCTCGCTCCCTTATCTACTTATATTACCCCCTTTCCATGCATTATTACCCCATTCATCATTTCTATTAGTTGGGTCCACATTCCTTCACTGGGTCCACATAGGGTTAGCTCGCCCCTTCCCCTTGCCCACACCTTGGGTCAGGCCTGAAATGATGACCGGATGTTGATGCAGCTAAAAAGGAAGACAGAAACATATTTGGCCACATTCAACAACGAAATGTACCACAAAATGCAAAAGATCGCTGTGACAAACACATTTAGCATGTGGGCAAAAGCCAATACATGAGTTCTAACTTCTACCCCATTATCATGGCCATTACCCTGGTTCCTACAGGTTCTATGAGCCTCCTTCATCATGTAGCAACCCATGATTGTCCTAACCCCTGGTGGGCAATGAACCACCCTACCTTAAAAGGGGGGTATTCACTGCGATATCTTAGGCATCATGCTCTTACCCCTTGAGCCTCGAGCAGTTAATCAAAGAAAATCATAAAAAGACAAAAGGCATACAAAGAAGAGTGGAAAAATTAAGGCCGGGGTACCTCATGTACCACGATTGCTCTCTCCTATACATTATAAACCCAAGTGCGGGCTTCCCTTTTATTGGCTACCCTCGTACGCCAACATGTGGCCCAGGGCTGCCCCTTCTCATCCCCTACTTCATTCACCTATTTGTCACACGCTACCACAATTTGAAGGATGTACCTTGAACATATTATCCCCTTTAGGCCACCTGCTAGTTTGAGTGGTAACAAGGTACTAATCTTTTGTTGCAGATTTGGGAAAGGGCTTTTTTTTCTCTTTCTATTTGGGCTTGGGATCTCATTTTTCTCATCAATTTTAGCCCTCTATGCCTAGCCAAAGGCCTAGAGGCCTCCTCTTCCTTGGCCACAAGCCTTCTCGAGGTCTGATTATTTTGTGTTTAGTTCAGGGCTAACTTCAGTGGTGGTAACAGGTGTAGCGTGTCCTTTGAAGAAGTTTGCAGAATTATTTGAGGGCTATACATTCACACTAGCCTTTGAGGCTAGGCCGCAAGCCTTCAAGGTCTTGTTCCTCTCCACTGTCACTCTTTTGCTGACTGTCATAATACTTTAGATCTGAAGACACTCATTGAAAAATAGTAAAGAAACATCACTTAATAATTATAAGAATTACAACATGTTTTGACTCTCTTTCTTGCATCTTTGAGGACCGATCCTATGCGACTGTGTTATAATTGGTGACTGATTATAAGCTACAGTGAACTGATTTCTCATTGACAGTAGCTACAGGTGACTGATTTTTGTTGACAGAAGTGTTCCTGAGGTCTGGTGTATATTTTAAAGTTGATCATTATGCATCTTGGATAAGCAGATTTGCATTTCTTTGGGCCTTGTCAAGGCTAACCTTCTCCTCCCTTGTGAGGCTAACTAATTATCTCAATTTCTCTCTTGACCGATTGCATTCTTTTGAGTTCCATAGCATTGTTAAAGACTGCACTATCCTTGGTTGCATTGCATCATTTCAAGTCACTAGTATTTGTGCTTGCATACTCTTAAAATCACTTGTTCCTAGAAACACTTAAAGCAAGTAACTAAAGGCATGTGATATTGTTGAAGAGTTTTTGTTTCAAGTTGCACCTCATAATTCTGGTTAAGTTGCTTACATTGCTTGCATTCGAAACATTTAACTAAAGCTGCGTAACATATTTCCTCTCTTGAATTGCTACTTAGTCTTGTTTCATTTGGATGCAATCGGTTAATCTAAGTGGTGCGTCTCATTTTGGTTCCCTGTAATCAATCTCATTTGTCTTTTAGTTAATTGTGTTGATATCTTTTGAGTTTCACTTGTTCCTAATCCCTGTATCTCATAAGTGAAGGGCACTCTAATAAACACTATAACTAAAGGTACTTGATATTGTCATTGTTTCATTGAGAATTTTACGCTTGCCTCATTGCTTTGCTATTGGAATCTTGTAGCGTTGTGTTCTAATCAGATATCTCAATAAAGCTTGGTTATAAGTGGTTTACATTTTTACATTGAAGCATATTGTCATTATCTCATCTCTTTGAAACTATCTAACTTTGTCATCATCTTGCATAAACATCCTAGTTTAATTTGCATATCTAAAATTAACCTCCATGCATAAGCTTGGTTAAGTAGAAAGTTAGGGACACCTTCTCTATCATTCAATTTGAGAAGTTAGACCCCCATTCACGGTTAACACAGGTGACCTTGTAGTTCTCTTGTGGGCAATACCTTGTAGGAACAAAGGCACTTGCATTAGAGGACTTTTGAGGTCTAAAATGGGCCTCCTAAGAAAAATGTACAACAAAAGTAAACTTTATAAGAACCAATAGGATTCAAGATGATGATGTCAACCATGGGAGATGATTCACCATTTTTGGAGTAAAAAAGTAAAATATTAAAAAATAATAAAATAATAAAACAACCTTTTTAACTCGTATTTTTAACTTATCTCCCTTAGGTTTTACTCAAATTTCGAGCGAGAGTACTCGTTGGATGCAAAATCTTATTCCTCATCCAAGGAGTACCCATGTTGCATACTTTCTATAGACCCTCCTACATGAAAACACATGATTGCAATCACATTTTTCATGTTTTTCTCATTTCTTGTGTAGTAGAGTCCATCCGAAGTATGCAACATGGGTACTCCTTGGATGAGGAATCAAACTTTGCATCCAACGAGTGTTTCCACTCAAAATTTGAGTAAATCCATAGGGAGATAAGTTGAAAATACGAGTTGAAAAAAATAGTTTTTTCTTTTTTTTTCCCTATAAATTTGATGATGTAATTTAATGCTATTTTATTATTTCCACTATTATTTTATAATTTCCTTCGGAGGTCCATTTTAGACCTCAAAAGTCCCCTAATGGGTGGTTAGAGGTCATGGGGAGGTATTGTTAATGAGACCGTAGCCTCCTTCCCCAACACTTCTCTCTACAATTTTGTTTGAGACTAACTTCAAAACAGTTGAGGAGAAGACTTCATTTAGATTAGGCATATAATTAAAAATAACGAAGATTTTGTATTTCACGTTAGTTTAGATCTTGCATTCATTTCTCATTGATCATCGGTAATTGGAGTTGTGGGCTAAATTTATAGTTGCAATTGTGTTTGGAATAACATCTTCTATCTTCCTTGCAATTGTCTTCCCTTAAAGTATTGCTCATATCTTTGATTGTCTTGGTCTTTTTCTTGTGCTAACATCTTCCTTGCAGCATTGCTTACCTTATAGCTTGAGGTATTATTGTGCAAGTTCTTAATTTATTTGAGCATTGTTATTAAGGCATTGGTCTCTTATTGTTTCATCTAAAGTGTCATTTTGATCTAATTGAACATATTTATCTCACATTGCTCAATCTAATGGCCTAGCTTTCCATCTAATCGCCATTCAAGTTATTTAGGGAAGTAATTGCTTGGCCTCTTGATCTCCTAGACTTGTTGTGCCAACAAGTTTTCTTAGGCTTTCCATCTTTAGGGACTACCCCGCTTAGTTTGCCTATGAGAGAGCTTAAATGGAGTGACTAGTGAGTAGAGTGACAACCCCTGCTCTGAGCGTTGTGCCTTAGGTGTACACTTTAGGCGACAACAGTAGTCAAGGGTTTTCATCCTAGGTACATTAATCCCGTGAGGAATTTCCCGAAACTTCACAAATGACAAATGATTAATTCCAGATATTCCAAAAGACTTGCTTCCCCCCTTTTAAAGAATTGATGGATCTCTCTTCATCCTTCTACAAGCACTTTCATTTTATTATGTTATTTCCATTCTACAAGTTTCTCCCTTTTATTTTATTTAAGTGGCATTTTTTATTTTATTTTATTTAAGTCACTTTTATTCCCTGAAAATGCTTATTTCGCCTCCGATTTTCTGGCCACAGAAAGTAATTTTTCATCATCCCATCCTGTAGATCTCTTCATCTTGGTTCCAATGACCTATTACACTGAGGTATTTCTCCAAATAATTTGCTCCAAATAACACCTTAACATATTTAATTAAAATATGCTTGATAATAACCCTGTTTTATGGGAATTTCCAGAATGCAACGAAACCAAGATGAACTGTGCAGAACTAACCCTGATGATGAAATATAGCAAACGAACCTCGTCAGAATCCATAAAACTCCTCCAAAACCCTCCGAGCCCACCAATGATGAAATCTTGCTCCTATGACTTGGCTGACACAACCTTGGAAATCCACCCTATCCGCATCAAAGGGAAACCAAAATTGGGTATATTAAAAGTCCTCCTGCCCCGAGATTGCTTGCCCTCAAGCAATCCACATTGGTCATCTATACACCAATACCAGGATTTCATATGAACATTGTGTCACATCGTGCCTTTGTGCCACCCAATCATGAATGGATCCCTGGATACCTAGATCCCAAACAAACCTTTGATTGACCCTGCCACCAATCGAACCACCTAGATCCCAATGCCACCTTGGTCATCCATCATTGCCCATGCCCCATGGCTCCAATTGTACTTTGTCCCTGGCTATTGTTGTTGCTCCATAAATTATCCACTCAGTAAGCTACCAACTCATCACTTCTCTCCAATCCATCCCTTCACATGGACCTTGTGCAGAAGTCAATTTCACCATGCTGATGTAGGGCTAGCGCAACTGGAATGCTTGGGCATGAACCTTGTTTCAGTATCCCAGCTACAGGATAAAGGATATGATCTCCACTTTGTAGGGAAGAAGGTGTTCATCAAACACCAAAGCTAGAAGATAGCGAAACAGATTGGAGTTTGAAGCAACAAGTTATACAAGTTACAACTCGATTCTCCAAAGGCACTAGTTGGCAACAACAACAGTAATTGCAGTAGCAATGGGAGAAGACCTGAATGAGCTATGGCATAGGAGAATGGGACATCTACTTCATGGAGCACTTAGGGTGCTCGGGGAAACAGTAACATGTGTTCCAGAATTAGCCACGTAACACAATGATGTGTGTAGGGGGTACGTACTTGGGAAGTATGCTAAGGCAACATTCCCAAGAAGTGACAATAGATCAGATGGTGTGTTACAACTTATACACTCAGACATTTGCATTCCAATGTCCAGTAGATCTCTCAAAGGGTACGAATACTTCATTACCTTCATTGATGGCCATTCTAGGAAAATCTGAATCTATTTCTTAAGTACTAAGGATAAGTTCTTCAGTTGCTCAATTGAGTTTAAGACTCTAGTAGAGAATGCGACAGGGAAGAAGATCAAGGTACTTTGCTTAGATAATGGAGGAGAGTACATAGATAGTGACCTTACAGGATTCTGTACGAAGGAAGGCATCAGGATGGAATGGACAACTCCATACAATCCATAATAGAATGGGGTAGCGGAGTAGAAAAATAGGTCAATAATTGGGGCTACAAAAACAATGTTATATGACCAAAATTTGCCCTAGTTTTTATGGGCAGAGGCATGTAACACAACTGGATATATCCAGAACAGGGTTCCTCACGAGGCGTTTGGGGAGGATAACACCAAAAGAAGTCTTCTCAGGAAAGAAGCTAGAAGTAAGTCACTTCAAAATCTTTGTTAGAATAGCTTACTGCTATGTCCCAGATAGAAAACACACTAAGCTGGATTAGACTACAGAAAAGGGGTTCTTCATTGGGTATAGCGAAACCTCAAAGGCATATAGGATCTACATTCCTAGTACTAGAAAGATTATTGTGAGACTGGACGTGAAGTTCATGGAGGACAGAGCCTTAAAGAGATCTCGCAAGTTGCTAGCAGATTATCAGAATGAGCCAACGAGAGCTCCATTGGTCCAACAATAGAGGTAGCTGTAGGGATAGTCGCAAGGATCTAGTACAATCACCAATACCAACACAAGCTCAGGTGCATGGGATCTAGTGAGTTTGCAATAGAGGCAGGATGAAGAGATGGTTGATCCCTCCCACTACAAGTGGACGGACCAGTAGAGAAGTTCGTCAAATGTTGAGGGACACAGAGAAGTTCATAGGAGCTCCTAGGACAAACAAGAGAGAACACATACATCCAGATAGGTACCAAGGATTGGTGGCACAGGTTGTAGAACCTTCTAGTTATCAAAAGGCTGTATAACATTAAGTGTGGATAGATGCCATGGTGGAAGAGTATAGCTCCATCATGACGAATGATGTTTGGGAGGTAGTGCCGAGGCCTGAGGATAGGTCAGTTGTGGGCTCTCGGTGGATCTATAAGATCAAGTACGCTGTAGATGGCGGCGTGGAGAAGTACAAGGCTAGGTTTGTGGCAAAAGGGTATGCGCAAAAGGTAGGGATAGATTATGATGAGACCTTCGCCCCAGTTGCCAGATATACTTCTATCCAATTGGTTATATCTCTAGCAGATTCATTAGATGGACATCAAGACAACATTCTTGAATGAGGTGATAGAGGAGGAGGTATATATAGAACAACCAGAGGGCTTCGAGACACATGAGAGGGGAACACATGTGTTCAGACTGAAGAAAGATCTATACGGGCTCAAGCAGGCTCCCAGGGAATGGTATGGTTGGATTGATAGCTACTTGTAGCAGAGGGGGTTTGTCAAGAGTGACGCAGATCCCAACCTTTACTATTTGTTGGTAGAGGATGAGCCACTCATCTTGGTGTTGTATGTGGATGACCTCTTCTTGAATGGGTCATCAAGGCTCATAGAGGACTGCAAGAGGAACTTGGCAGCAAAATTTGACATGAAGATTTTGGTGTTGATGCTTTACTTCCTAGGCTTGGAAGTATGCTAGAAGGATGGTGAGATCTTCCTTGGTCGAGGGAGATATGCTTCAGAGATTTTGAAGAGATTCAGGATGTAGGACTATAGACCAATGTCTATGCCTATGATTACAAATTGGAGGAAGATCGATGCATCAGAGTATGGGGATGTTGGCCCAACTGTGTATAAATAGCTTATCGATTCCCTCATGTATCTAGTCAACACGAGGCCAAATATATGCTTCGCGGCAACACTTTCAGTCAGTTTATGGTGGGACCCAAGAGAGTGCATTGGACAACAACGAGGCACATTTTGAGGTATTTGTGCGGCACAGTCGAGTATGGATTGAGGTATACTTGAGGTGATGGTGTCAGACTATGTGGATTCACAGATGTAGATTGAGTAGTTCAGTGGACATGAATAGCACATCAAGGTGCTGCTTTAGTGTTGGATTAGGGGTAGTATCTTGGTGCAGGAGGAAGCAGAAGTCAATAGCACAGAGCTTTGCAGAAGCAGAGTATATGGCAACTACCATAGCCACGTCCAAAGCTATATGGCTTTGGAAGTTGCTAGTAGGCTTGTTTAGCTAGAGGTTGGAGGCGACCAATATCTACTGCGACAATCAGAGTTGCATCGGGCTCTGAAAATCTAGTGTTTCATGATATGTTGAAACACATAGATATTTGATACTACTTCATCAAAGATTGTGTTCAGCTCAGAGAAGTCCAACTACAACATGTTCCCACATAAGAGCAGGTTGTAGATATACTCACGAAAGCTATAAGGAGAGCTTAGTTTGTCTATTTCAGTAGCATGATGATCAATGTTAGTAGGCACAGTCAGATCTTGAGAGACAATTGCAGAGACTAGTTGTAGTCAGATACTTGAAAGGTGCAAAACCAGTGAGGGCGCAAATAGTTACTTAGTAGACAATGCATATACTAGTGGTATTCAAAGACTCAGGAGACGGTTGTAGAGCCAATACAGGCACAATGGATCAGTTGATTAGGACTCAGTTGCAGTAATAACAACATCATGAGATCAGATGCAGTGCAAAGCAGTGTTGGTAGGAGTACAGGGTGGCACAGTGCAGTGTCAGCATCGATGTAGATGCAGGATGCTTCAGATATAGAGTTAGCAGATGAATCAGAGTATGCGTAATAGATTGATGGACAATGTCATGTTGTTACAGGTGTTAGACATTAACATCATGAGGGAAGATGTGATGGGAGAGAAGACCTTCCTAGCTAAGAGGGAGTGTTACTTTTTGTAGCATGAGACAAGTGTTCTAGTCTTGATTTGTGTCAGATAGGTGAAGAACATGAGATCTTCAAAACCCAGAAAAGTTTTCGTGAGATAAGCTTGCAAAATTCCTTAAGTAAATTAATTGACCATCATTTAAATGTTTTCTAAGTCTAACTTAGGAAAACTGGTTAATGAATAGTAATTAATTAGGGAAAGGTGAGAAAGGTCTAGAAACTCAAACGGATTGAGTTTGAGATGATCTTAGCCATTGCTAATGATTTAATCATGGTCGTGACTCGTTGGTGATCTAATGAGATATTATAATAGCAAGTCGATAGGGATGGAGATAGATACACTAGAAACACATCGAGCAAGAGGGAGAGTAAGTTCCTTGGGTAGATCAACCTATCCAGTGCAATGATGCAGCAAGAGGAAGAGCTCGAGCTAGAGCAACAGTGAGAGGGAGTAGTAGTAGTGATTTCCAGTGTCGGAGAGTTAGCAACAAGAGGGCCACATTATTTTCTTAGTGAGGCTGCGTAGAGGAAGCGTAGAGGCTTCAGAGAGTAGTTTGGTTCAGCTGAATAGTAGGTCGATTCAATTACTAGTGGCCTGGGAAATTTTTAGAAGGCCAAGCGAGTAATCTCCAGAAGCAGAGTCAGGCAAAACGACATATTTCGTGTAGCTCCTCAGGCAGTGCGAGTAGAGCCTACGCAGAGGCTGACGCAAGGGCATCATAGTGGCCTAGATAGAGCCAGATTTTGGAGCAGGATCAATTGCTGGGTGAGAGAAATTGTCTCACTAATA
Organism: Pinus tabuliformis; assembly: GCA_031772625.1. Classification (NCBI taxonomy): domain Eukaryota; kingdom Viridiplantae; phylum Streptophyta; class Pinopsida; order Pinales; family Pinaceae; genus Pinus; species Pinus tabuliformis. The sequence goes on along the minus strand of CM062814.1, from coordinate 691,062,764 downwards.
TTTTGGCTAGATTATTTTGCTAGAGATTGCCAGTTAAGGCATCTAGATATTGTACTCAGATTTTACTGCTTCATACAATAAAATAAACCCTCACCTGCTGCACTGGTTTTCCCTTCGGGGTTTTATCGAGGATTATTGTCCAAAAATATTGGTGTCATTTTTATTGTCTGTGCATCTATTTTCTCAGTTCCAGTTTATTTTTCGTAGCGTAATTTCATTGTGAAGAATTGCAGTGTGATTTATTCGTTATTTGCCGTAACAAATAAAGTGCATAATTAATCAGTTAGAATAATAAATTCTAGTTGTTGCATATCAAGGAAATTTTCACAATCTCTTCTCCGTCTCATCCAAATTTCACAGTCTGAAATGTCTTAGAAAGAAAGTTCTAGCAAAAACGCCAAGTTGACCTATTTGAAGCATGTTTCAGGAGCATTCATGAACAGGAACTTCCTTAGATCATATCTCAAAAATTATAGAGAAACAAGGTCTGAAATTTCTACTATAGTTAAATTGAGATCGCTTCTCTGTCTCCTTTAGATTTCATGGTCTAAAACATCACAAAAGGAAAGCTATAGTGAAAATACCAAGATGACCTGTTTGAAGATGATTTCAGAAGCATTCAGAAACAATAATGTCCTTAGATTATATCTCCGAAATTATATCGAAATAATATCTGAAATTTCTACCGCAGGTACCTTGAGATATATTCTTTGTATTTCCTATATTTCATAGTCTAAAAAATCACAGAAAAAATTTATAGCTAAAATACCAAGCTAACACGTGTGAAGAAGATTCCAAGAGCTTTCAGGGAGCGTAAATTCCTTGGACCATATTTTTAAAATTTTAACAAACCAAGGTTTGAAATTTTAACCATAGGTACGCGAATATCTTCTATCTGTATCCTCCAAGTTTCATGTTCCAAAACATCCTAGAACAAAATTTATAACAAAAATGCCAAGCTCACCTGTTTGATGGCATTCAAGAAGCCTAATTTCCTTAGACCATATCTCTGAAATTATAGTGACCCAAGGTCTGAAATTTTAACCACAAGTACATGAAGATCTTCTATTTGTGTCCTTCAATTTTCACGTTCCTAAACATCCCAAAATAAAAGTTATAGCTAAAATGCCAAGATGACTCATTCACCCCATAAATCACATTTTTGCTTCAACCTTTAGACTCCAAGAATCACCACAAAAATTATTCCTTAGATCCTCTTGCAATCTTATATCTCTTATTGCTTGAATTGTATACAAATGAACTCACACATGCTTTATTTATAGTGTTGTACATTCACTTATGGGGTTGACTTGTAAAACTACTTGGGTTGGCTTGCTTGTACTTTGAATGGATCATCTTGATAGAATCTTTCATATCTCCTCATTCATATGGAGTTATGAGTGCCATATACCATTGGAAAGGTCTCAGATTAAACTTTCCAACCATATATCCTATGCTACAATTTGAGCTATTAAATTAGACTAAAAATTCCTTCAAAGATAGGCTACTAAATTGGGCATGAAAAGTCCAAAAACAATATTTCCAACAATCTTCATTTTCTGTCATGTCCCCAATAAATAGTTTTGCCAAGTAAACTCCTCATTTTTGTAATTTTGGCGTTAGGGAATATTTTGACATATAGAACTTAGGAAAAGTGGGTTATGGATGCCCCACTTAATTTTTGGAGAGAAAAGAGAAATAAACATTAGAGGAAAAGGAAATAATTTTTGTTAAGTGAAATATGGGGACCACCAAAGAGCGAAGTTTGACGCCCTTGAGAAATTCACACTAGGAGAAGGAAAAAGAAAAGAAGGGGAGTTCGAACTTGTGGAGAGAAGGGATCACCAAGGGAAAAAAGGGACCAACATCTATAAATAGCACATTTGGGCTCCACATTGTATCTTTTTCTCATTATTTTATGAAGATTGAATTCTCTCTTGGAGGCTGTTCAACATAAGAGAAGCAACGTTTAGCTCAAGAATTTCAAGCAAAACTCTCTCTCATTTCGAAGAACTTCGAGTGTCTCTCTAGTGAGGCTCTGGGGGAGTCTATTTTAGGACTTCTTCCATTGGAGTTTATTGCAGAGTATTCTCTCAGAAATTCATTATTTATGGGTGCAAAAGACAAACCCCGAAGCTTATTTGGAGCATCCTCTGTCTATTGCAGGTTCCGAGAATTTACATGAGATTTTCTATTGATTAGAGGAGGAGTTTGGCACCATTTTTCAGAGTTGTTCCTGTATCTTTTAGCTGGGCTGAATTTTCTCTTATAGAGCCAGTGTAGGGGTTTGAGAACAAAGTTTTGTTGGTGTTTGGTGCTGGCATTTGTCGGGGGATTTCAGTCAGGAGTGATAGCTATTTGCCAGAGGATATTGTGCACAAATTTCTCAGCCATTTTTAGGAAAGTTTTATCATTTCTCAGCAGTTTCTTTCTGGTTGGGTGCAAAACTATGTAGTTGGGAAATTCACACCTATTTTGGGCATTCTTGATGAGTTGGAATAAGCCCAAATGATTTCTAGGTTTTGTTGGTTTGGGTGTGAGGAGCCTGTAACTAATTTTATAGAATTTTTCGAGCAATATACGAGAAAAACTGTACATTCTTATAGCAAGGCGTATTTCTAATTAGCTGGGAAGTTTGTATCATATTGTGGGGTCGATTTTGACTTGGAGTTAGGGCAAACCTTTTCTGGGTATTACCAGGTTATAAGAGAGAAGTCCGTGGCTACAAATTCAAATCGATCCGTGCATTATTGAGGTCAGAATTTCAGTTTCCTTCCAGTGACAGTTAGCAGAATTTTTGGGCAGTGCCCAGATTTTGTAGATGCTATTTCCAATAGTTGGACTCACCTGGGGTTTGCCTAGCTTGCATAACAGGCCCAATTTGTATCATTCCTTGCCATGTATGTACTCATATTTTTGTATTAATAAAATGGATCAGCTGTTTGGCTCAGTTTCTTGTGTATTTTGATGTGCATGTTTGGAATTTGTTTACTATTGCCGCTTGCTTGTACTTGTCTCTGTTAGTTGCTGTAAATTTCAATTTGGGACATTATAGTGGTATCAGAGCATGATCTTGGCCAGCTGTGGGGAAGCTAGATGTCATGGAGGTGTTAGAGGTACATGCTCAGTGATTGGTGAATTTATGGACATGCCAATGATGCGAAAAGGGATCATGGACGAGTTGGTGAGGTAGAACTAGCGAAGGTTGAGGTAGGACCAGGAGATTCTAGAGATGATGCAACAACTGGCGGTCATATGAATACAGAACATGCAGGGCACCATACCTCCTCAAAAGGAGTGGACAGGACATAGACAGTGAGACGGTGAGACCAAGTGGCGCTTCTGCTGATTGGTGAATTTATGGACATGCCAATGATGCGAAAAGGGATCATGGACGAGTTGGTGAGGCAGAACTAGCGAAGGTTGAGGCAGGATCAGGAGATTCTAGAGATGATGCAACGACTGGCGGCGATATGAATACAGAACATGCAGGGCACCATACCTCCTCAAAAGGAGTGGATAGGACATAGACAATTAGAGGGTGAGACCAAGCAACGCTTCTGCTGGTTGAGACCTGACTTTAGATATCAGGAGCCTGTAGAGGAGGTTGAGCATGGGGTTGAGGGCGCACATGATTATGAGGAGCACGCAAATACACCCAATGTGATGTTGGAGTCACCCTTGTTGGAGATTCCTTTGATAGCCCCGATTGACACATTGGTGGAGACAGATGAGCATACACTTGTAGGGCGATTGGTTGATGAGGTGGCAGGAGACACAAGGATACCCACCATTGATGAGGTGCCGAAAGGCACATCCACTGTTGATGAGGTGCTGGGGGACCCAGAGGTACCCAGAGCTATGCCCAAGTTTACAGATGTTAGCAGCCCATATCAATTTCATATGCTCCACGCCAACCTTTTGGCATTGAAAGAGAAGTCACGATAGTCCGAGAGACCATTCTGCAATAGAGTGAGGTGCTGAATGGCATGAAAGTGGTTTGTGTTGGGGAACAACTGGATTCCCTAATGGTACAACTAGAGGAGTACACATTGGAACATCAAAGCAACCCTCTTCAGGCATAGATAGATGGGACTTGCAACACTGTTGGGTTACCTTAGAACATTGGAGGGAGAGAGACAGAGTTACCTAGCAGATCTCATGTGTTGACTAGGACAGTGAGATGAGGTGACATGAGTTGCACATGGCGTGGCACTCACGTGTTGGGGTTGTTGCATGTATGGGTATACGTGCATTCAACCCTTCCTTCGAGGTTGGATGGCCAGAGATTCTGAGTTGGTACATGGTGGAGTGGCCCAGACCTATGGAGATGATCGTAATCCAGAGTGAAGCTCGGTGGGAGCTTTCAAACATTGGGGATGTTGGAGGCCTAGGTTGGCATTGAGATTGAGGTGGGGATTCCTATCATATACTGGAGATGCATGATGCCTACAACATTGGTGGTATAGTTGACGCAATAATTGAGCGCACACATTCTCTAGGGGAGTTCTAGTGGACACTATTGGCCAGTTAATTTGAGAGCAAACTCTGTGGGTTGTTTGGGCATGTTGGTTGTGCATGGGGTCGCAAGATGATTAACATATTCTAGCAAGAGCTTGTCAGAGGAGGTGGCATGGTTAGGCCACCATATAGGGCATTGTATGGAGACGACGCTCTCCCATTGATGTATTGGGTGCAAGAGCCATCGAGGATCAACATAGCAGCGATATCTCCTCTAGTAGGTGTGGAGTTAGGCTGCTTAGGTATACCAAGACAAATGAGGAGATATGATGCGCGTCATGGTGGGTTCACTGGTAGAGTGGCAGACACTTTGGCACATGTGGGATACCATATGATACATGATGGTACGACAATAAGCAGTGGTACCCAAGGATGCACAGAGATATGTCGTAGAGTCCAATGTTATGCAGAGGGATGTGACCTAATGCATACAGACCCGTTTTTTGACCCTAGCATCTAGTGATGTATAGGGGTATGCAACGATGAGAAGTGGCCTGTAGAGGACCACAAAGGTGTATGGTGGTGTGCTGTGGTGCATGAGTTTCCATCGTGGAGTAGGAGCGACTCTCACTTCATTGGGTTTGTAGATGGAGTGAGAGATGGATCGGTACATACGGGACACTAGATGATACAAGGTGACACAACAACGGGCGGTGGCGTTTGGTGGTATACAACGGTATGCTGCAAGGCACAATGGTGCGCAGGAGTGTACAGGGACAAATGGTTGTGTGTAGCAGCGTGTGGTGCTGTGCAGCGAGATCTTGGAGCGTTGCCTCTGAGGGGGATTCTTGATAGTGACATTAGGCATATCATTGGGTTTGGCCTATCTAGAGTCGATGAGCGGATGAATGAGCATCTAACAACATCAAGTTTGATGGAGACAGGTCTTCGATTTTGTCATCTGCAAATCTGAGGCAGAGAGAGTGAAATCTATAGGATTACCTTTGAGTATCCATATGGGTTCTTGATCCTACCCTTGGGAACCTATACACTTATCACTCTCCAGTATTGTTCACAGTCACAGAGTTTGGTTGTTTCCCCTTGATGCTCTCAGTATGCAGGACGCGAGAGGCTCACTTGAGACATTCAGATGCGACAAGTGTATCTAGAGAGAGACTTCTCGACAATGGCTTTTGGTTAGGGTACGAGTTGACGAATACAGGCTCAAGGATTGCGTGGTTTGTTGCAGAGGTATCATATGTTCTTCCCTTGAGCTCACACTTAGGGAGACGATCGTGAGGGAGCTACATGATGTACTTTTAGCAAGACAGACTGAGGCGATATATGAGCACAAGGTACAATGGATGGTAGACTTTGACTACAGGAGAGTGTCCAGACTCCAGGTAGTGTCCAGAGTTCATTATGTGGTTTGGTAGGAACAAAGTAGTTTGGCATGTACATGATTGATTCTTGATGACTGGTGGTCATCTGATTACATACAGGAGTCAAAGACGAGGCATAGATGGGTCCTCGCAGATAGCAGGGTTCACAGTGGTAGCTAGTGAGGAGTGGGAGTTGTGAACTTCCAATGTGGCTATGGGATCCAGGGATCTAGTTGACTAATGTGTCCTTCCACTTTGTGGTGAGTATGCCCACGATAGCACGCGATTCAGTTCATACTCCAACTGACACACGAGGGATCGTAGCAGTCTCCATCATATGGCGAGGCAGGTTGCTGCTCAGGATCGAGGCTAGCCATGGAGTGGTAGACTTTGGCATTTCTGCGTTGCCCTTGCAGGTTGGGCATAACTTCGATCATGACAAATATTGTGGCCAAGTGTTACAAGAGAGGAGGCTCTGGTATGAGCGTGTTGGACAGTCAATCATGGCCGGGGTGTTGCGGTGTGAGCAGGGCAGTCTCACATTGCAATGGGCATGGGATCTTAGAATCACAAGATTCGGTAGTTTAACTACCCTTAGGGATGAGTTGGTTCTTATAGGGGAAGATCATTAAGATCTTCCATTAGGTTTTAGTGGTTTGTTGTTGGCATGGGGAACTTCACCAACATGGCGGGATGATCAATAGGAGGAGATTGGGGGGAGCTCATGCAGGCAAGACTTCATCTTTATAGAGGTTGGATTGTATCTTCAAGAGTCCACCCTTGGAGTGCATGAGATGGGTGACTTAGTAGAGCAATCGCATGGGGAGTCGGTCAGGACTTTATATTATCATGATGCTCTACTCATTGATGGTCTGGAGATGGCTTCGGGTGCCTGTACCAGGTTGGATAGTGAGTGGAGCAAGGGGTGCTTCACATTGGTTAGGATGGCTCGGAAACCTAGTGTTAGCGAATTCCTTTATGATAGGATAGTAATGGGGATAGGGATGACTCAGTGGTATATTCGGGACCCCTGGATCGATTGCAGAAGACATTTCTGCCAACTTTTTGAGAGGGTGCTTGTTTAGGCATTGCTTGAGGGTAATCAATTTTTGGCGGGGAGGACTGTCATGTCCCCAATAAATAATTTCGCCAAGTAAAATCGTCATTTTTGCAATTTTGGCATTAGGGAATATTTTGGCATATAAAACTTAGGAAAAGTGGGTTATGGAGACCCCACTTATTTTTTGGAGAAAAAAGAGAAATAAACATTAGAGGAAAAGGAAATAATTTTTGTTGAGTGAACTATGGGGACGACCAAAGAGGGAAATTTGATCCCCTTAGGAAATTCACACTAGGAGAAGGAAAGAGAAAAGAAGGGGAGTTCAAACTTGTGGAGAGAGGGGACCACCAAGGGAAAAAAGGGACCAACATCTATAAATAGCACATTTCAGCTCCACATTGTATCTTTTGCTCATTATTTTTTGAAGATCGAATTCTCTCTTGGACGCTGTTCTACACAAGAGAAGAAATGCTGTTTAGCTCAAGAGTTTCAAGCGAAACTCTCCCTCATTTCGAAGAACTTCAAGTGTCTCCCTAGTGAGGCTTTGGGGGAGTTTATTTTAGGACGTCCATTGGAGTTTATTGCAGAGTATTCTCTCAAAAATTCATTATTTCTGGGCACAGAAGACAAACCTCGAAGCTTATTTGGGGCATCATCTGTCTATTGGAGGTTCTGAGATTTTTCAGTGGATTTTCTATTGATTAGAGAAGGAGTTTGGCACCATTTTTCAGAGTTGTTTTTGTATCTTTTAGCTAGGCCGAATTTTCTCTTATAGTTCTTGGCAGGGATTGAAGAACATAGTTTTTGTTGGTGTTTGGTGTTGGCATTTGTCTGGTGATTTCAGTTGGGAGTGATAGTTATTTGCCAGAGGATATTGTGCACAAATTTCTCAGCTATTTGCAAGAAAGTTTTATCACTTCTTAGCAGTTTATTTCTGGTTGGGCACAAAACTGTGTAGTTGGGAAGTTCACACCTATTTTGGGCATTCTGGGTGAGTTGGAATAAACCCGATTTCCTGGTTTTTTTGGTTTGAGTGTGGGGAGCCTATAGCTAATTTTATAGAATTTTCTGGGCAATATTTAGGCCAAAATTGTACATTCTTATAGTAGGGCATATTGCTGGTTAGATGGGTAGTTTGAATCACATTGTGGTTCAATTTTGGCTTGGAGTTAGGCCAAACCTTTTCTGGGTATTTCCGGGTTATAAGAGAGAAGTCTGTTGCTGCAATTTTAGAGATCTAGGCGTTGTTGAGGTAAGGATTTCAGTTTCCTTCTAGCAGTAGTTAGCAGAATTTCTGGGTAGTGCACAAATTTTGTGGGACCCATTTGCAGCAGTTGGATTAGTGATATCTCACCTGGGGTTTGCCTAGCTTTCATAGCAGGTCCAGGTTCTATTATTCCTTGTCGTTTATGTACTCAGATTTGTGTATTAATAAAATGGCTCAGTTGTTTGGCTCAGTTTCTTGTGTATTTCGATGTGCATGTTTGGAATTTGTTTATTGTTGTTGTTTCCTTGTACTTGCCTCTGTTATTTGCTGTAAATTTCAATTTGGAATATTACATTTTCCTATATTTATCTTGGACATATGTAGTTCCCCCTTGTCTTTTACATCGATGAAAACAATATTTCCAACACTAAAGTATTGTTTTCCTGATTTTCCTTTGGTTCTTCCCGTGTACCTGTATTGCATCTTAATGTTTGTCAATTGGCTTTTATATTTGTGGAATTAAATATGATATGCCTTAACTTCTATTAGAATATCTACAAGGCCAACTAGTCCATTGCATAGGAAAGTTTACATCCAATGTCATATTTCATTATACAAAAGAAGAGGAAATTTTTTTGGGAGGCGAGATCTATGGTATGGTACAAATATTTTTGGAGTAGTCAACCAGATTTGACCTTCTCTCCATTGGTAGGTTTTCTATCTGAACTAGATTGGGTTTTAGTAACTTGTCTTTAGTGTCCATGATGCATCATCCTTGAGGCTCTCTTGGTCATTTCCCTTATATGACCATCATTTTGTTGAGGCTCTCTTTAGGAATTTTGACTCCCAACCGTTCTCTAATTTTTCTTCTTTCCTAACGTGGTTATATGCTTCAGAATGTAGTAGGAAATGTTGCTTGGTCTCGACCTTTCCCTTTTTGAACATCTTGCAAGTATCCTTTTCCAGTTCTTTCGTCCATTCCTCCCATGTACCTGTTTTGCATTTGTCACCTGGGTTTTATTTGGGCCAAATCTTGTTTTTATCTTGATGGAATGTTTAGTTCAACGTTGCAGGATTCTTTCCCCCCAAGGATATGAGGCCAGGACAGTGTCTTGTATGGATCTGCGATTCCGAAGTTTTGAGGCAATTCTTGGAAATTCGGAACCGTGTAGGCTTGATTTGCGGTTTTGGATTCCTGATCCACGGATCTGGTAAGGATTGGCAGTGGATCCATGGAGGTTAAAGCATGGATCCAAAAAGGATCAAGAGCGGATCCTAGAGAAGGCAGAGAGTTCCGCGTAGGGGCCAGTTTTTCATTACTTTCTATGCTTTTAACTCAGGTTTAGGGGGGGGTTTAGGTGAGTTGAGGGTGAGTTAGGGAAAATAGAGGATGAGGTTAGATGCTACCCAATGGTAATGTTAAATTCTTAATGTAAATGTGACATTCTCCTTTATCTTTCATTTTCATCCTTTTACTTAAATTTTCAACATTACCATGAAATGACTCAAGATGTTTGAGAGCGGTTCCAACCTCATCACACTTCATATGGAGAAAATAGATTTTCATATCCCGTTCAAAATTCAACAGACTTAATAGTTTTTTAGGATTTTAGGATCAATGGGATTGTGGCATTTCATTAAATTATATCATGTATGAGGGTATGTGGTTGGCATTTAATCAGGAGCACCAAGCCCTATATGTACCCTAGTGTTGGTGGTGTTGATTGTTGAACTCCTTTGTCATGGCCTTAGCAAAAAAGTACCCTTCACTCAAGTCAAAATCATTGTTCAGGCATGTTAATCTTTCTCTACCATATTATAAGGCTTGGATTACGCTGTTTCATCAAAATTGGGCAACGTTGACTAATATCCCTAGAGAATCAAACGTAGAGGCAAAGGCTAGACAAGAGAGAGGAATCTAGATTCTAGATGGTTCATGCTTGAATAATTAATCATTGATGTACAATGGATGCCATATTTATCTTGATTTATGTACAAATATGCATGTTTTCATATCTCCTACAGCTAATTTGGTATTTTGGATGTTTTTTATTCAATATAAATGCAATAAAATATAAAAAAAATGTATATATAATTGATGCTTCCGTGTTGATCTGCTTCCTAGATTTTTGGAAAATGATGCTTGCAATGCTTCGATTCCAAAAAATATCCCCCCTTTATCCCCGCTTTGGTTTAGTTTCAAGTTGTCTTGAATTTCAGTTTCTTCCTCTAAGTTGAAGTTGTCGATGTCATACTGTTGCCTCCTTTTGGGGTTTCTTTTCCAATTTCCTCTTTTGAAGCGCTATTTTTGTGAACTATCAGCTTCTACTTTACTACTGCAATATTCTTGTGTTGTGTCCCAGTAGTTGAATTGCATCTTAGATTGTAGGCCCCATGTATTTTTCTTCATTTTTCAAGTCCGTTGGGGGAGTAAGGAGAGAGTAGACTGGGATATAATTTTTATTTAACATACATGATACCACTTTCCCATCGAACAGAAAAAGGTACAGCCTTCTGAGTTCAATCCTTTATAGAAATTGAAATTCCTACACGCTGTAATAGAAAAGGTGTACACTCCTATGAGGTATTCCTTGCATCAGAAACTAGAGTATTTTTTTAGTGATCCCCCTTGGGGTGAGTTCAATAATCTGGTTGGGTGTGCCTGTAACAACTAGCCCCTTAGATGCATCATCTCAAAATCCTTTTAGTTGTCAATCATGGAACTCTTTTTCCAATGTTATTCTCTCTTACACCAACCCTCTTTTCTGCTTATTATTTCTTAATGATAGAATAAAATAGTGCATTGGCAAGTATAAATGACATATTTTCTGATAGAAAGATCGTGTCGAAATGGTTATGAGAAAGATTTCTAATCTGTTGTTATTCTGGAAACAGAGTGTTATATATTTCATATTTGTTCTTGGGTTTGACCTCCTGCCTGGTCCATCTATCTGTTGGGCTTCAATAAGATCTTGGTGTACATGGCTGGTGGGTAACAAGCGCTATTTACTATGGCCAAAGGGTCTTACGGAGCCTTTCATTGTTTCTTCTGTTGAATCACATGCTTCAAATTTTGAGGATGAGGATGAAGATGTAACAGCAGAGAGGGTGAGAGTTCTATCTGGTGCAGCGAAAGACAGCATAATTTACCTACAGAATCTCAGAAAGGTCTCTGCAAGATTCTTTAACTCCATGATTACTCTGATTAAATGATCAGTTTTAGCCTTTGAGTAGTTTATCCAGATTCTGACTATCCTTACTGATTCTTATCAGATATATCCATCAAGTGGAAATCAGCCAGAGAAGGTTGCAGTTGATTCCTTGAGCTTTGCAGTTCAAGAAGGAGAGTGTTTTGGATTTCTCGGCACAAAAGGTGCTGGAAAGAGTACAACACTGTCAATGCTATGTGGTAAGCTGCCTTATTTAATGATAGATATGTTTGAGGGATTTTCATTAACAAAGAGGTTGGTCATCATGTTTAGTCTGAGATGTCTTGATATATTTGAAATTTGCGATGGCTGCACTTTCTAACCCAATGGAATTCTCACATCCCATCGAAATCTTATAGTAAGGTGTAATAAAAACAGGAAAGGAGAAAATAGCTATTGCAATGGAAGAATTCAACTGGTAATTTTTGTTGGTAGTATGCTTCTCAAGGTGTGACAGTAAGACAATACTATCATTTATTTTCAGTGGTTCATTCTTATAGGGATGCATCATTGCATTGAAAGCACATGGCTATGCATTTTTTTTTCCTAATATTACCTATTATATGGGATGCTTTAGCTTCCAAATGTTTGAGGAGCAGCACTTAAATCCTCTAGTGTTTTTCTCTGTTGAGAACAAACTACCAACAAGAATTACCAGGTGAATTCCTCCATTGTAATTGTTATTTTCTCCTTTGTAATAGTCAGTCCTTTCAACATTGATTGGTCTCCACCATACTTCTATAAGTGCAGATTCAGCTGTTTCATATTTACTGTCTCACCTGCTTCATTCTCTTCCAAAGCCTGCCACCTGCCAAATATTTATCTTCTAATGGACTATCTTGACATGCATTAGTCAGAGAGAAAGGTCATTATTCATGTGCACCTCTGTTGTTACAATCTTCAGTTGTTTCGCTCATGAATACAATTGAGATTGCAGCTTTGGTGGGAGACATTCTACCCTCCTCCCCCTCTTCTACAGGTGACAGCAGTAGCACCAGGATGTGCTGCCCAGTTTTTCTCATGCATGGCATTTCTCTTCTTGGCCAGAGGGTTGTGTATTCTCGTCAGAGAGATGATTCATGTATTGACCTTGCAGTTTTATATGCTTAGGATTTGGACCTTAGGTTTTAGATGATATCCGCTTTTGTCTTAATTTTATAGTAGTTGTCCTTGCATATCCACTTCACATTGACATAGATGTGCTTAGCAGTTCCATTGAACTTTTTATGGTCATTTGTTGGACATTAATAAATTAATCTTATCTTGTGTTATCTTATGTGACAGGCGAAGAGCATCCTACGGGAGGGACTGCATACATTTTTGGCAAGGATATTCTTGCACATCCAAAGGCAGCACATCAGCATGTATTGACAGAAATTATTATAACTGGGATTTTGTGCAATATGTATAATTGTTATTATAATGATTCAAATAAGTAATTATCCTTTTATTGTATTGAATTTGCAGGTAGGTTATTGTCCTCAGTTTGATGCCCTTCTAGAGTTACTTACTGTTCGAGAACATCTCGAGCTCTATGCACGGATCAAGGGAGTTTCAAAGGAAATATTAGATCAAGTATGTTATCATGTTTTAGAGTGTGTGTTTTCATTTATTGTAAGCATCCTATGTTTTCATTTCTCATGAATGTACTGCATATTTTCTTAATCAGGTTGTGGAAGGAAAGCTCGCAGAATTTGATTTATGGCCACAAGCAAACAAACCTTCCTGTTCTCTAAGTGGTGGCAATAAACGCAAGTTATCAGTGGCCATAGCAATGATTGGAGATCCTCCTCTAATCATTTTAGATGAACCTTCAACGGGTTAGTACTTGTCCTTTCAGTGAGTATTTAAAATAACCTTGAAAAAGTAACATTTCAGTAGGGGCCTTAATGGTTTTCTTTTACCTATAAATCAAGTAAAAGTTTGATTAAATTATCAGCAAATGTATTTGGAGAGGGAGCATAAATATGTGTAAATTATGTTTGCTGTGTCAAAACAGATTAGCTGATATTGGTCCATTATTGTAAACGATTCAACTAAATTTTTAATTCCATGCACGTAATTGCCATATGACATAGAATCATGAAATACAAAGGAGATATGAGGGAGGTTGACTGGGATGTATTAATATACTTCAATTTCACTTAGCATGCAGCATCTGTGTGAATCTTCCTCTGATTATATTCATAATTTCATAACATTGTTCCCATGTTTTAGAAAAGCATGATTGATCTTAGAGGAAGAGTAAGTTAAAGACACATTATAGGACTTAGCTTCTTGAAGATGGAGTGTAGTCATTTTCTCATATGTCCACTGATAACAAGATTACCAGTGTTTAAAGCTGTGGAAATATGTTGGGATTCAGCACTTCTGAGTATGGAGTTCAGTTATGTGGCCAAATATACATTAAAATGTAAAGGAGATGTGAAGAAAATAAGCAAAAGTAAATGTAAAACGAATGAATAAGTGCAATAATTAAATGAAAGAAAGTTAAGACATGTTGGATACAAATTTGGATCTTTCATTACTTTGCTTGTAAAAATCCATGATTGCAATAAACTGAAAGCTATTCTTTTAACTGATTCAGTTTATTTGTTTCTGTTAATTAATTTTAATGGAAAATAACGAATAGCTCACTACTGCAACCTTCGCAAATAAAATACTGCAGAAATAAACTGGAACTGAGAAATAGAAGCACACACACATAAAACATGATTCTGTTATTTTTGGACTAAACGTCCCCTGAAAAACCCCTCATGGAAAACCGGTGCAACAGATGAGGGCTTATTTATTATTCTTCAACAAAATTAGGGAGTACTATGATCTGCTTGCCAAACATTGGCAAAGCTCTGGAAAATTTTCTCTACCACTCCAATTGACAGATTGACCTGGAAGCTCACTGTTTCCCTTGCAAAATTCAATTCGGCCTCGTCCAGTAATTTACACAAAAAAACTTTGACTGCTGGAAATGCTCACTGGCTAACTGGATTTTGAGCTACTGCTGATCCTGCGCTCCTTTGGTGATCCCACACTCGCACTAGGAAAACTTGCTCTGCCTTTTGGAACTGATTCCCGACCGCTGGTGAACAATCTGTTGGTCAGATCTGCACTCTGGAGAATTCACACCATCAAGTATAGCCTTCCTGCAGATGAATTCGATCTTCTCTCTGACTCTGGAAATCTATGTGGAAATCCCCCCTGGAAATCTTCTCTCTGCCTTTTGCTGAAACCCTCTCACTGATGCTTCATTGGCTCAAACTCTACCCTTGCTGAAAACTACGCACTAGTTTATTCGCACTGCTTTGCTCCCATCCTCCACAACTGTGGCTATCTCCATCCTGTTGACTTGCTTTTATAATCTCTTGCTGAAGGTTCAATTGCCAAGATCTAATCATGATCTATGGCTAAGATTAATTTGACTCCATGATATCACTTTTCTCCAGAGCAAAAGTCTAATTCCTCAATTAATACCCATTAATCTATGAAATCGGATTCGCTGGAAATGGGCTACGTGTCCGAATCCCACGAATTGGACACAACTCGGTGGTGATTCGAATCCTAGAACGTGACATGTCATGTCCTAACATGACACGATCGAATCCCGCATGTGTCACGTTAGAACACAACGTGTCACGATTTTGGGATTCGAATCCCATAAAAGGGAAACCCGCGGGCATAAAAATGCGCTGTTCTATCAGTGATTTATCATTTCTCTCTTTCAGTGTTGCATACATTGAGCTGTGGGCAAGGAGCTAAGGGTATGGAGCATTCGGCAAGGAGATTCACGCACCAGGTAAGTGCATTTCATTTCTATTTTTTTGCTTTTCTATTACAGCAGTTTGTATATGATTTTTTTTTTACAAATTTGTGCATGTTTTGTTTATTTTTTTTACAGTATTCATGGCTTAATCAAGGGCAGCAGTTAGGGGGCAAAGGAAGGGGAAAAATGTATCCATTGGAGATGCCCCTCCTCCCCCAATATCATCAAAGTCTGCTTCAAGTAATGTTGAGGGAAGAGGAGGACCTAAAGACAGCATTGAGAAATATCCCTTGTGGAAATATGTCACAAGAGAGGATGAGACAAGCACCAAGGGGAAGGGAGGAGGCAATGTGCAATGGAGATGCAACTTTTGCGACATTTCTTTCAAAAGCACATATTACTGTGTGAAAGGCCATTTGTTGGCTTTACTAGGTTGTGGAATTGGAGCTTGTAAAGCTGTTCCTTTGCAAAAAAGGAAAGAAATGGAAAAGGAGTTCACTATTGGTATGGCAAATGTGGCTGCAAAATCAAGAAAAACCAAGAATGAAGACCCCCTTCCATTTTTGAGGAAAGGCACCACCAAATTTCCATTTGAGAGTTCAATTGGGGGACAAGCAGCAAAAAGAAGAGCAATTTCACTTGGTCCAATGGAAAAGATTTTTCAAAAAGAGAAACGGGAAGAGCTTGATCTCACCATTGCCTTATTTTTCTATCAAAACTTCATATCATTTAATGTTGCACACTCACTTCTATTTATTGAGATGTGTCGAGCTCTAACTCACAGGTCTCCATCATTGTATGTGCCTCCTGGTTCAGAGAAGTTTAGAACCACATTGTTGACGAAGGCAAAAAAAGAGGTGCAAAAAATGCTTGAGCCTATTAAAGAATTATGGCCAACATCTGGGGTTAGCATTGTTTCTGATGGATGGACAGATCTAGCACGACACCCAATCATCAAATTCATGGTGTCTTCCTTGAATGGTCTAGTTTTCTTGAAAGCAGTGGATACACTTGGAGAATACAAGGATGCACAATTTATGGGTGAGTTATTTATTAAAGTTATTGAAGATGTAGGTATTGATTCTTGTGTGCAAATCATTACAGATAATGCACCTGTTTGCAAGGCTGCTTGCATGATTGTGGAAGCTAAATATCCACAAGTGTTTTGGACACCTTGCATTGTCTATTCATTGAACTTAGCACTGAAATCCATTGCTTCTGATGTGCTTTGGATTGGTAACATTATTGAGGATGCACGACATCTCCGTAACTTTGTGCAAAATCATACAAATGCCCTCACTATCTAGAAGGAGTACAACAATTTATTATTGTTGAAGATTGCTGATACACGGTTTGCCTCTTCATTCATGATGTTGAAGAGGTTGAGGGAGGTCAAGACCACTCTTGGGGCCATGGTTATTTCTGAGTTTTGGTCTTTTTGGAGGAAGACAGATCAAGTAGCCTCTAAAAGAGTGAACGACACAGTGCTAGATGATGCTTGGTGGGAGAGGGTAGATCTAATTATTCAGATCATGGACCCTATCATTTCTTTGCTTCGATTTGCAGATACAGACAAACCCATCCTAGGAGAGGTTTATGAGGGATGGGATTCCATGATTGAGTCTGTGAGGAGCATTATTCTACAGAGTGAGTGCCCCGAGTATGAGACATCACCAGAGGCCTTCTGTGGTACTATACAGGATATGCTTGTTAGCAGATGGGACAAGAATTGCACACCTTTACATTGTTTGGCTCACTCATTGAATCCAAAATACTACAACCATGAGTGGTTGAGTGGTGGACCTTCCCGCAGATTCCCTCCTCACATGGATGGTGAAATCTCATAGGGAAGGAAAGATGCATTCAGGCGGGTTTTTCAGGATAGAGCATTGCTTGATGAGGTGGAGGACGCCTTTGCAGAGTTTTCCACTAGCATTGGTCGATTTGCAGGATATGATGTGATTGGAGACAGGGGGGCTAAGAAGCCCTATTCTTGGTGGGCAAATCATGGGGCAACAAGCCCTCCTCTTTAGCAGTTAGCCATGAGGCTCCTCTCTTAGGTGACTTCATCCTCTTGTTGCAAGAGGAATTGGAGCACATATGGGAATTTGTATAGTGTGAAGAAGAGCAGGCTTGAACAGTCTAGGGCAGAGACAATGGTGTATGTGCACACCAACCTTCGTCTTATTTACAGGCAGAGGGAAGAGTGGTTGAGGGGAAAGATAGATGTGGGATGTCTTTCCTGATGATATGGGTCTGGACAACAGTGTTGAGTTGGCATTGGCCAACATGGATTTCAATGATCCAGTGCTAGAGCTTGTTAGATTTGATGACGGTGATATTTTAGAGGGGTCATCCTCCACACCAGCAGATGGAGAGGCGACTATGGATACAGGGGAGGAGGAGGATGCAGAGGAGAGCAGTGGTGAGTCTGGTGACCATGATGATGAGGACATTGATGCTGATTCTGATGATGACTATGAGGATTGTTGACTCATGAGTCATGGGCTACCTATTGCCTTGAGGCTTGTATACCTGTAGTTGTTTTATATTTTCTATTTCTATTTGCCATTGGCATTGCACTACCTATGTAACACATTTTGATTTGATGACTTAATGAGAAAACTACAGTTGTCAGTGTCTTTATCTTACTATCTTGTAAGTTGTCTTTCATTTATGAATCATGATTTATGTGACAACTGACATGTATTTGAATTTTGTATGTACTATGCATGCTATAATGTTACTAAATTACTTTGTAAACAGTAAAACTAACATCTAGATGAAGATCTATGTTTGAAATCAATGAATTTGTATCATTAATGAGAATTTGTGTAAGAAATATCTAATTGCTAATATATATATAATGAATCCTACATGTCCTGTTCTGGGGGGTCAACCTGTCCGAATCCGACTCCCGGATCCCCGTATCCTACGAATCCCGAATCCCGAATCCCCAAGTCAGGTGACTTAGCCATTCATTAATTAATTAATTTTCCTAAGTTAGACTTAGGAACTTTTAATTATTGATCAATTAATTTAATTGAGTGGTTTCTCAGTGTTTTCTCTCTAAATTTTTTCTGGGCTTTGGAGATCTCTTGTTCCTTGGCCTTTTACACACAATCCGAGACTAGGATACTTGTCCGATGCTACTCCAAACCATACAAAACTAATGCTGTTAGTTTTTGGAGCATCAAATGTGTTCTAGCCTTGAAATTTTATGGAGAGGCTAGAGTACAGGAGATCTTCATAACCCCAGGAGATCTTCATAACCGAGAAACCGTTTTTGGAAATTCTCCCTAGAAATGACTAAATTAGATTATTAGCCAATTTTTAAATATTTCCTAAGTCTAAACTTAGGAAATATGGTAAATTAATCATAATTAATTAAGTCAAGGTGTGAATGATCTAGAAACTCACATGGATCGACTTGAAGATGATTCTAGCATCGATTCAGATTAAATCTTGGCTGTTGGAGTCCCAACAGAGGATTATAAGGAGGAGTCGATGGGGCACTTGGAGAAGACAGTTGAGCAATATGATTTCATGAGCAGATCAATTTCCAGAGTAGCAACAGTCAGTTGCTGGAGAGAGAGCCTGTGAGATCGAAATAGTGAGAGACGGGCAGAGAGAGTGAAGCTAGAGGAAGGTTTTCAGATCCGGTGAGTTCATTTGCATAAACGTAGAAGAGCCATAGAGAGGCTGACGTTGGGGCAACGCAGTAGCCTCTAGAGGCAGTTTCGATTTTGTTGGGGAAAGATGAGTTTCAATGCCAGAAGATGGACAAAGGTTCCGGAGGCGAGGAGAGACATTTTCCCAGATAGCAGTAGACTAGACGACTTCAAGAGAGGCTGATTCGAACTGAGTGCAAAAGAGACTGCGCCATGGTGACGCAGTAGTTACGCAGAGCTAGTGGGCGACTCACCTGGAGCTGAGGTCAGAGCCCAGACTTGCTTGTGGAGTGAGGAATTTTTCCCACTAGATTTTTCTTGCCAGTATTTCTCTGTAGGATTTCCAGTTTCAACATCTAGTTATACTCAGATTATTTCACTGCTACTTAATATTAAAACCCTCAGCTGCTGCACCGGTTTTCCAAAGTTGGGTTTTTTCGGGGATATTTGTCCAAAAATACCTGTGTTATTTTATGTGTGTGCTAGCATTTCTTCCAACGTTTATTCTTCCGCAGTTTTATTTGTGTAGGTTGCAGTGTGAGTTATTTAGTGTTTGTTATAGGAAACAATAAATAAATTGTTAAATTAAATTAGCGACTAGGAGAATAATTTCTAGTTGTTGCAATAGGATTCCGGTTGTGGAATTTTCACTTGGTATCAAAGCATAGTTGATCAGCGAGAGAGCTTAGAGGCAAAGAGAGTTAAAATTCCTGAATCTAACACATTAGAAACCCCTACTGCAATTTTTGGTTTACCATCTCCTACTTGTTCTTTACATTAACAAGTTATTTAATTGCATAAATATTGAAGTAAACACAAATGCTGCCTTCACAGATACACAGATCATGCACTGAAGTAAACAGAAACAATAACATAAGGGACACCGTTATTTTTGGAGAATCGTCCCCGGAAAAACCCAATGCGGGAAAACTGGTGCAACATATAGAGGGTTTGTATTATTAAGTAGATTCGTGAATACAACTAGGGTGCTAGAAATGGCTCACCCAACAGAGAATATCCTTGGCAGTAGTACCTCTATCTGGAGACGGATATTTCGGCAAATCAACAACCGGATGATCAACCCCATAGTGACTCTGACTGTTCCTTGTGCTGGACAGTGAAAGATGCTCCAAGCACTGCTTTGGAACTACGTCACCCTTCAGGAACTGTGTCACCCTCTCTCGGCTAATCTGCTCTCAGTCCGCCCTACAAAATCTCCCCAGCGCTGCCTCTGAAGTCCAATGTCAAACTCTACGACCCTCTGCACTACCTGCGTTAGCCTCTATGGCCTTCTGCGTCCTCTGCGTCAGCCCTTCTAGGGCCTGCGCTGTCTCTCCGGCATTGTGCTGCCTCTCTGCTATGTATTCTTCAGCCTCAGATGGAAATCCCTTGTTGAACTGCCCCTCACTGCAACTGATCACTAACTCGATTTCCTCAGCAAACTTTGCCCCAAAAATTGAATTCTTGATCTCTCTTGGTGTGTCTCCCACTGACCCTCAAGCCTCCTCTTATACTTTTCTTGTTGACGATTCAACGACCGAGATTAAGTCCCTAATCAACGGCTAAGATTAGAACTGGCTTGATCCTCGTCACTTAGAACTTTCTCACCCATTTTATATTAATACACATTAATATTTTTATTTTCCTAAGTTTAGACTTGGGAACCCATTAAAAATATTAATTATTTTAATATTTTTTTATTTGGATGGAATTTCTCCAAATGATTTCTGGGCCTTGGAGATCTCATGTGCCTTGGCGTCTCCACCAAATTTCATGGCTAAAGGACATCCGATACTACCAAAAATCAACACTACCTCTTAGCGAGGAATGTGCTTTAGCAATGCTTCACCATAGAAACATCACACTGATCCTCCACATCGGTCCTCTGTGCTGATGCTTGGCTTGCTGCCTCACATCCACTGCACTGCTGCTTCCTGTACTGCTGCCCATGACACTGTGTCAGCCTCTACGGCCTTCTGCGTCAGCCTCTATGACCTTCTGCGTCCTCTGCATCAGCTCCTAGTTCCTCTGCGTTAGCCCTTCTAGGGCCCGTGCTATCTCTCCGGCACTGCGTTGCCTCTCTGATATGTATTCTTCAGCCTCAATGGAAATCCCTTGCTGAACTGCCCCTCACTACAACTGATTACTAACTCGATTTCGTTAGCAAACGTCGCCTCTGAAAATCAAATTCTTGATCTCTCTTGGTGTGTCTCCAACTGACCCTCAAGCCTCCTCTTATACTTCTCCTTTTAATGATTCAACGACCAAGATTAAGTCCCTAATCAACGACTAAGATTAGAATTGGCTTGATCCTCGTCACTTAGAACTTGCTCACCCATTTTATATTAATGCACATTAATATTTTTATTTTCCTAAGTTTAGACTTAGGAACCCATTAAAAATATTAATTATTTTAATACCTCATTATCGGGTGGAACTTCATGTTTTCTGAGTCTTGGAGATCTCATGTGCCTTAGCCTCTCCACCAAATTTCATCGCTAGAGCACATTCGATGCTACCAAAAATCAACAGAGAGGAGGAGTTTCACTGTTTAGTGTGGGCAGCAGATCGAAACTCCCAGGGGCAACGCAGTCACTTTGCCAAGACGCCAAGTTACTTGAGGAGATTCGATTTTTTTGAGTGAGGGACAAAAAAATTTGATCTCTCCAGATCGAGTGATTCTAGAGGCAGAGGGAGCAACTTAGTGTTTTTGCACAGCATATCTCTAGCTAGACGCAGTAGTTTTGCAACAGTTTGCTAGAGCAGAGCTAGCGTTGGGTGGAAGGAAGAACAAAACACACTGAGGGAAAATTTTCCTTAGGGAACTTCTAGTCTTAAGAAGTTCGATTTTCCTTGCAGATCAATTGTGGTTGCGAGCATATTTTCTCAGTCCAGAAGGGAGTGCGAATCACTGAACAACAACTGAGTAGAAGGGAAGAGGAGGTTTTCGACATTTTGTTGAGATGGCCACTGTTGGGCTTTGTGATCAAGACAGGTTGGATGGAGCTTCCAACTATGTCATCTAGAAGGCAAGGACGTCCTTCCCTCTGGATTAGTTTGGCCTTAAGATATATATTGATGCAGTGGTAGCAGTTCCCCAAGATGCAGATCAGCTGAAGGAGTATAGAAAGGAGATGGCACAGGCAAAGAGATTGATCCTAGATGGAGTCCGGGATCATATTGTTTCACACATAGTTGACAAAGATACTGCCAAGGAGATGGGGGAGACTCTCTCCACGCTATACCAAGGAAATTCCGAGTAGTGGAAGATGTACTTAGAGGAGAAGTTGAGATGCATATGGATGTGGAAGGGGGAAGCCATAGACCCCTTCCTCACTAAGATTCAGGAGGTGCCGGACCAGTTGTTAGTTGTTGGGGCAGCACCTCAATCCACAAAGCTAGTGTGATTGGTACTAAACAGTGTCTCCGAGGAGTCGTAGGTATTCGTCCAAAGTATTTTGGGATGAGATATTTTGCCAAGATGGGACAACATGTGGGCCGATTTGTAGCAGCAGGAGTTGACATGAGCTTTATTGAAGAGCTCCATCAGTGGCAGCAAGAATGGATAAAAGCAGGTGAAGGAGGAGGGGAATGTGGCCCTCGCATCAAAGTATCCCAGTCAGGGACAGGGGGAGCAGAGAAGAAAGGACCTGTCGAAGGTCAAGTGCTTCAGATGTGGTGAGCTCGACCACTATAGCACCTAGTGTCCTCTTAGAAAGAAGGACAAGGAGGAGAAGCATGACCAATAGGCAACATCAGTAGAGATCGATAGGCTTTCCTCCAGGCTGGTGGAAGACTTCACCATATTTGTTGATATACCTCCAGGAGTAAGGTGGGATGACTTGGTGCTATAGCTCCAGAGCGCTACAGATAGGCAGGATCCTTGAGGAGTCGACCTCATGGATCAATACCTTGCTATGGGGGGGACCACAGTATTCAGTAGCAGGATGGATCAGTGACAGTTGATGCACTCAGATGCCAGAGTGACAGATGCAGAGACTAGTAGTAGTCAGATGCTAGGGAGCGCAATGTAGAGTTGGCAGCAGTGCAGAGTTAGTAGCTGCGAAGATTCCTCAGTGACAATGCAGATACTAGCAACAGCCAGAGACTCGGGTGAAAGATGCATCACACTGATCACAGATGATTCAATATTTAGTATGCTTCTCAGTTGTAGTTGTTGTAGTTGCAACAACAATAGATGAGAGGGAGTTGCAGTTCAAATGCATTGATGGCCGTAGTTCAGCAGGGTCAGTAGTAGCACAAATGCAATGTATATCAGAGGTTCACAGTGGTTGGTGGGCAGTATGGCTAGACATCATTAGTGTGACAGGAGATGATGCAGAGAGAGGGTGCTGCTACAGGGTGAGCAGTAGCACTTGAACGCATTCCTCGCTAAGAGGGAGTGCTAGTTTTTGTAGCATTGGATGTGTTCTAGCCTTGAAATTTTGTGGAGAGGCTAGAATACATGGGATCTCCAAAACCCAAAAATCGTTTGTGGAAATTCTGCCTAGAAATGACTTAATTAGATTATTAGCCAGTTTTAAAATATTTCTTAAGTCTAAACTTAGGGAATATTGTTAATTAATCAAAATTAATTAAGTCAAGGCATGAATGATCTAGAAACTCACATGGATCGACTTCAAGATGATCCTAGCCATCGAGTAAGATTTAATCTTGGTCATTGGAGTCCCAATAGAGGATTATAAGAAGAAGTCGATGGACACTTGAGTAGTTCGGTTTCATGAGCAAATTGATTTCCAGAGTAGTAGTAGTTAGATGCCGGAGAGAGAGCCCGTGAGATCGAAGCAGTGAGAAAGGGGCAAAGACAATGAAGCCATAGGAAGATTTCCAGACCCGGTGAGTGCATTTGCAGAGAGGCAGAAGAGTCACATAGAAGCTGACGCTGGGGTAGCGTAGTAGCCTCTAGGGACAGTTTCGGTTATGCTAGGGAAGGACGAGTTTCAGTGCCAGAAGCTGGATAGAGGTTCTGGAGGCCAAGAGAGATATTTTCTTAGACAGTCATAGACCAAACGGCTTGAGGAGAGGCTAATTCAAACTGAGTGTAGAAAGGACTGCTCGAGGGTGACGCAGTGGATGCGCAAAGCCAATTTGGATGACTCATCTAGAGTTGAGGTTAGAGCCGTAATTCGCCTGTGGAGTGAGGACTTTCTCACTAGATTTTGCTTGCCAGTATTTCTCTGTAGGGTTGCCAGTTTCACATCCAGTTGTACTCAAATTATTTCACTGCTGCTTTATATTAAGACCCTTAGCTGTTGCACTATTTTTTCCCAAGTTTGGTTTTTCCGGGGACATTTGTCCAAAATCATTGTTATTTTATGTGTGTGCTAGTATTTCTTCCAGCGTTTATTCTTCCGCAATTTTATTTGTGTAGGTTGTAGTGTGAGTTATTCAGTATTTGCTATAGGAAACAATAAATAAATTGTTAAATTAAATTAACAATTAGGAGAATAATTTCTAGTTGTTGCATTAGGATTCCGGTTGTGGATTTTTCACATACTCCCTCTTAGCGAGGAGGGCGTTCTCTCCATTATACTCCTCTACATTCTGTAGCTGGACTGACAATGTCGTTGGTGTCTGACATCTGTGATACAACTAGCTCTCACTGTCCACCATGCCACTGCGTGAACTCTCATTCATTTGCCACTGACTTGTGGCTGAACCAATCTTTGATCTCACACTGCTGATGCCTCTGCGCTACTGCTGTTGTGCTGTAACTTCACTGTACTGCATCTGCACTGTTGCTATCACTGCAATTGTGTGCTGATCACCTCAGATCCTAAAGCACTAAGCTTCCATAGGGCTGCCCCCTCTATAGCTAGATCCCTCTGAGTCTTGACCTCCCATTGGGATATCTCTCTTCTCCCTTCTGGTAACTCCCACTGTCCAACTGGAAATTGGACTACACAATTCTGTGCTAGGAAACTCACTGGTTGGAATTGCAACTACTATCTACAACTGGGCAATTCGCACTGCTTGTGTCACTGCAACTAGCTCTGCAATTGTCTCTTGAGTACTGACTGCAACTAGGTCTGCAACTGTCATCCAAATGACTGATTGTGCCTTTTGACACTGAACGACTATTCTCCTGCTACTATAATACCGTGGGCTCCCAATAACAAAGGTGATGGTCTTGTTGCAACAACTAAAACTGAACTAACTGATCTCCTTGCTGCTTCTGCATTGGACCCTGCCCATCCTGACACACTTAAGTATTATCCTTCGCCTCTATCTAGAGGTATTGCTGCTATTGATGCAAATCCCTCCATTCTGGTAGTCAACTCATCAATCATTACCAAAGTTGTTGTCTGCTCCTTGTCCTTCTTCTTCAGATACTAGGTGACATAGTGACCAAACTCAGCACACCTGAATCACTTGATGTTCGATAGGTCTTTCTTCTTTTTCTCTCCTCCCATTGTGCCTTGTCCTGACTGAGACACTTTTTCACCTTTCCCTTACCTGCAAGGGCTACGTTCTCCTCATTCTCCTCGTCCTTTGGTCTTTTTCTCCTTTTTCTGGTAGTACCATTTGCAAGACTGAGTCTTAGCTCCTTCTGAGTGAAGTTACTCCATAAATGATCCCAACCAGGAAATCTATCTTGCCCAGATATAATGTGGATGAAAGTACGCGACTCCTTGGTGAAACCGTTGAGGGCTGTCCGTGCTAGCTCACTATTTGATGGTTTCTCCCCAATGGTTGCAAGTTCTTCTCAGATCGTCTGAATCTTGGTGAGGTAGGATGTAACACTCTCACCCTTTTGCATCTATATGGTCCTCAACTTCTCCTTGAGAATCATCTTTCGATTCCTAGATGGATTCTGGTACAACTTCAAGACGACATCCCACATCTCCTTTGTTGTACGCTTGTCTGCAATGTGCAGGACAATGTGATCCCAAACCTTCTCTAGGACCATCCTCTTAGCTTTGACCATCTCCTTTTTATAGGTTGCCTGTTGTTGTGGATCTGTTGATATGGTAATGGTGTTCTCCACATACTCCTTCAATCCATGTTCATCCAACAGGAAAGTCATCCTAGCCTTCTAAATGCCAAAGTTAGAGGCTCTGTCAAGTTTGTCTTGATTCTTGATTACTGTTGTGGCCATCCTTGCAAAAATCAAATAAGTTGGAGGTCTATGTACTGAAATTCCCCTTCTCCTTCCATCAACTAGATTTGGCCTCTTTTTCTACTTGAACTCCCCCTGGAATGCATATATCTACTCTTGTACTCTTCTTCGATGTCCTTTTTTGACATTCACATTGTCAGCTATTTCCCCCCGGGAAACTCGCTCTACCTTCTGGATGTCCTCCTTCAGATCTGTCACACACATTGTTGGCCCTGGAAATCAAACTAGCTAGACTAACAATTCTATAGGACCTTGTGTTGTTGGAAATTTCTATCTCCTTTCTTGGAGTGGAAAACTTGAAACGCACTGAGGATTTTTGGAAATTCCCTCTCTAGTGTGCTTTATATTCCTTCCCTGTGTAGATCTGCAATTGCAAACATTGCTGCAAATTTTCTGCGCCTGGATCTAATATGTGGCGGACTGACTGATCCGCTCATTGGAATTACTTCCTGGCGAACCACTTCCTGCTGCGGCTTGCCACAAATTTGAAGCAAAATCACACTTTCCTCCTCCTGGATCTGGAAATTAATTTTTTATGCTCCTATGCAAATCACACCCTTGGCTTGGTCGGTGCAGATCTAAACATTGTGCTTCAAATCTGCCTCGAAAATGGCATGATCTCTCTTCCTTTCGCCTTTGAGCCTCATATTTGATCAACCATGCTTTGATACCATGTGAAAAATCCATGATTGCAATCAATTGGAAACTATTCTTCTCACTGATGCAGTTTATTTGCCTTTTGTTAATTAATTTTAACGAAAAATAATGAATAGCTCACTACTGCAATCTTCACAAATAAAATACTGTGAAAATAATTTGGAACTAGGAAATAGAAGCACACACACATAAAATATGACACTGCTATTTTTGGACTAAACATCCCAGGAAAAACCCTGAAGGGAAAAGCAGTGCAACAGATGAGCGTTTATTTATTATTCTTTAGCAAAATTAGGGAGTATAATGATTTGCTTGCCAAACATTGGGAAAGCTCCAGAAATTTTTTTCCACCACACCAATTGGCAGATCTACCTGGAAACTCACTGTTTCCCTTGCAAAATCCAACTCGGCCTCGTCCTGTAATTCGCACAAAAAAATCACTGACTGTTGGAGATGCGCATTGGCTAACTAGATTTCGAGCTGCTGCTAATCCTGCACTCCTTTGGTGATCCTGCACTCACACTAGGCAAACTCGCTCTGCCATTCGGAATTGATTCCTGACAACTAGTGAACGATTTGCTACCTAGATTTGTGCTCTGGAGAATTCACACCAACTGGTATGACAAATCTCTATGGAAATATCCCCTCGAAATCTTCCCTCCTTTGATGCTTCATTGGCTCGAACTCTACCCTCGCTGGAAATTGCGCACTGGGTAATTCACATTGCCTTGCTCCCTCAATCCACAATTGTGTCTATCTCCATCCCATTGAATTTATTTTATAATCTCTCGCTTGTTAATTTTGGCAACTAGGGAGAAATTCTCTAGCCCACATTTAATTATGAAATATAATTTCAAGTGATTAAATAAAAAAAGAATTTTATTATGGTCATCAAGCCGACTTCAATCTATCGGAGGGAAAAATATTAATTTGAAAATTTGAAATTTTTATAAGTCGGCCTCATGTTGGCCTGACCCCAAAGAGACACCTATTTGTATTGGCAATCAAGTATAAATACCCCGCTTAGGTAATCTCCAAAAGCACTTCAGATGGCACAAGCAGTTTTGAGATATTTAGATGTATTCTCCTTTGAGATATTTCACTAGGGTTTGAGGTTCCACAAGATTACACTCTCTCGCATTGCTTCAAGACACTCTCACATTGCTTCAGGACTCCTTTGCATATGGCTACATGACTCTCACACTTGGTATGGCATCTATGTGATAACAATGGCAATGATCTTGCACTGTAATGATATGGCACTTGCATGATCTCACTTGAATAACACATGGACTTCTAAATCCAAGATCTATGGGTGGGGAAGCTATAACACAAAATATGAGTCACTTTGGACCACTTCAAAGCCTTAATACTGCAAGAAAATTGATTTTTTAGCAAGTTAGGAATTTAGTTGTTGAGGTTTTGGAGTCCAAATCCCATGCATGCAAATGTAGGAAATTATTTGATTAGAATGTAAGTGTTTTAATGCTGGAAATAATTACTTTTAACTAGAAATGAAAGATGCAAACTTGTAAAACTAAACTTGAAGTTAAAGAAATGTGTGTTTAACATACTTACTTGAGAAAAACTCTCTATGTGATGAGAAATTTGCATAAAGTGATATGCTACAGCGGTCTTATGCTGCAGATCTGCATAGATAATTAAAAAAACCCATGAAATATGTGTAAAATAGGCTCAAAATGAATGTATGTTATTCCTTGGGTTGGATCTAGAATTAATTGCTCTTTTTCCCAACAGTTGACTAGCTATGTATGATAGAGCTTTGCAACAAGCTAGTTATTAAAACAAAAAAAGGGATTTTTTTTAGTTTTTATAGATAATGTGGTTGACTGAGTGAGGCCTACCTTGACCTTTTACCCAACACTTTTCTTGGTTTAAATTATAACGCTTTCTTTGTCAGCTTTTCCTTGAGGACTATGATTGAATGAGGAGTCAAGGGTGAGACTGTTTCACTCAAATTAATCTAGAACATTTGCAAGAAATCTTATCCCACTAGGAGGATCTACTCATTTGAGGTGCCCTAGTCACTATATCAACAACACCAATATCCAAAACTCTTGTTGAAGATATCCCCTAGAGGATTTTTCCAATGCTAAAATGTGATGTTCCTTTTTTTGGTGTTTCTTATGACATGGTTAGGATGGACTCTCAAAGTTGGGGGCAAACAGGACACAAGTGCAGGTTGGTGTCATCAGTGGGCCCAGGGGCTTTTGAGGAGTTTTTATGAGGTCCGATGGCATTTGCTTGGTATATTCCATCATCTGCACATTTTGTCTTTTGTTTTGTGGCATTCCAGCCACTTTCAAAAAACAACGTTATTAAGGGGCATAACTCAATTAACTACGCTTAAGGTGGCATTTCGGGAGGATTACTTGGCATAACACTTTAGTGTAATAGCTCTTTGGAACCAGAACGAGAAGATCTATAGGATAGGATGGTTAGAAGTGATTTTCAGTGACCTGAGGAGGCATAGTGGCCAATTTACCCTTTTCCCATGTTAAAAAGAATATTTTAATTGAAATAAAAGAGGGAAAAGTGCTCCATGATTAAAATAATAATATAATTGGAGGTTCTAGAGGGGTCCATCAGATTAAAGAGGAGGAAGAGGCCATTAGGGGACATCTTGGATTTGATATTACTTCTTGTATGAGAGGTTGAGAACCTGATTCTCTACTTCATTGGTAGCCCCAGGACGGAAACCCTTGGGTGATTTTGATGAGAGTGGACAGAAACCCACCTCATCTCCTTGGTGGATTCAGCGAGAGTTCACAGGTGCAATGATTGATTTCAGTTCAATTTTGAGAGGCCGATGCAGCAGATTTGTCGGGGCCAGTTTTTCATCTCAGCTATATTGGTTGTATTTGCATGTAACCCAGTTTATCTATCATAATAAAAACTAAGATTATTTTCTGCTTATTGTGTTATGAATTTGCATGCACTCTATCTGTTATATTTTACATGGCAATCTTTTGTTAAACGAATGATAAATTTTATGGAAAATTTTTGGCTGAGTGCATTTCTGCAAAATTATTCAAAATATCCTGTTTGGGATATTAGAGTGTTATGAAAACATTGGTCTTGGCTCAACCTGTGGGTTTTTAGTTGTAACTATTATTGTTAGAAGGTTTGTTGGAGAAAGCCAGTCATTCCTAGTCTCATTGGCTGAACATAATTAATCAGAGAACTGAACAGATTAGTGGGAGAAGAGCGACCAAGTTGCTTGTTAATTTTAGGTATGTTCTATGCTTAGAGCAATTTATTTCAATTTTCATAGTTAGCTCAATATATTTTCTAGATTAGCAATCACATCAGCATTAAAATAAATTGTAGATAGAACATATATATAGATTGCAGAAGATAGCCAAGACAAGAGGACACAAGATGTGGTGCTAGCCAGGGACAAACCCCAATGTGGGGCAACCCTTGATCAATTCTTCTTATATGTTCTTCAATAGTTCAACAGAGAGAGAGATAGTAAATTACAACAGAAGTCAACACTTTGACTTATCTAAATAAGCGCATAGATCATCTCTAAGAAGATGATACATGGGATAACTGAACTTAGTTGAAGACATGCTGCTTCCACTGATTCTCCAAGGTGACTCTTTCACCTATCATTTCGCTGCACCTCATCGTTATGCTGCACCTCACCGTGCTGCACCATGCTGTACTCACCATCACTAT
The DNA here is from genome assembly GCA_031772625.1 of Pinus tabuliformis. Lineage (NCBI taxonomy): Eukaryota > Viridiplantae > Streptophyta > Pinopsida > Pinales > Pinaceae > Pinus > Pinus tabuliformis. The sequence goes on along the minus strand of CM062814.1, from coordinate 691,032,511 downwards.
GTTGGACCTCATAACCATGCTGCACACATCATACTGATGTATCTTATGCTGCCACTGCTGTCTCATTTGCCATTGTTGCACCGTGCTACCACAACTGTCCCATGTGCCATTGTTGCACCATACTACCACAGCTGTGCCATGTGTCCATAGGTGCACCATGCTAGCCACTGCTGTCCCATGTGGCATACTGTTGTCCCACTGTTAGTGACATTGTCATTCCATGTTTGCTTGCTGTCCCATTGTTTTGCTACTGTCCCATCACAACTTGCTATCCCAATTGTGCCATCATTGCACTATGCCATTGCTGCTAGCATTGCTGTCCCATCACACTGCACTGCTGCACTGTTGCTCTCTGGTTAGGGCATCACCTACAACCTTATTCCTTCACACAACTCAGCAATCAACCCTCGAAAAGACTATGGTTTACCAAGGGAGTATGCCTCCACTCCTATGCTGCCTTTGTCTGCTCAAACGCAGCACATAGATGGCCTCTAGCTGCTGGCTATGGCCTGCGACCTAGCCCAGCAGCTAGCTATAGCTATGGCTCCCTTATACACCACCCAAACAACCCTTAAACAACATTGTTTTCTCCTCCAGATTTGCAGACTTCCTTGCCCAGTAATCTGCACCCAAGACGACTCTCAAGCAAGCCTCAAAGCAGCGGGCTGTAACCTACAACAACTCGGCCTCTCCACAGAAATACCACGCTGCTCTTTAAGCTCCCCCACGCTGTCCCTTTGGCCCTTCAAACTGCGGCTAAGACTCCTGCAATCCCTACTCTAAATCTGCACTTGAAACAACCCCAAACAGATTTGTCTAACCCTTAAACTTACCTCAGAAATACACTGTCCATACAACCCTTCCATGCTGTCTAGGGCAGCCTCCTAACCACGGTTCCAAGCCTCCTTCTCCACGTAGATTTCATGTGTAGATCTGTCATAGGTTAGGGCTTGCTAGGACTGTGGCTAGCGTTGCTAAGACCTCCTCCATAGCTGCGTAGATACTCCTTAGGACTGTGTTAGGGCATCCTCCTTAGGACTGCATCTAGGGCTTGTACAGACTGCGTTTAGGGCTTCATACTAGGGCTCCTTTACCTTCTGCGTTTTAGGGCTTCCTCTCTTAGATTTCTCTTCCACTAAAACTCAGAACAAGTGGAGAGAAATCAAGAGTGAAGTGTGTGTAAAATGACCCTCAAGTCATCTCCTTTTATACTAAAACGTTGAGCACATGTGGGGTTTATTTGGTTGGTGGCCGACCTTAACAAATTGTCTATTAACACAAATAAATTCATAACGCCATGAATACTTATCGAAATTGGATGATCTTTAGATCAATCCTACACCTCTCGATGAGAGGGATCGAAGAAAAATAACAACTGCCATAAATAAGATGGCCCACATGGAGTTTGGCCTTAGTTGCCAATTTTAACACTCCCTCTCAACTAGGGAGAAATCCATCCGCTGATCCATCGGCCAAACTATACTATCTCTGCCAACTGTGCCCTGCACTGCTCGGCTTTGCTTTGCTGAACCATGAAGAAGAAGAATTGATCGAGAATGTCTCATACCATTTTCTACTGACCCGAAGTCAGTTCCATGTGAAGAGAGTGTGTCATACCACTCTTATTGATCCTAGATCAGTTCTAAGAGAGTGAGTCATATCACTCTTACTGATCCAAAGACAAATCCAATTGATCCCAGATCAATATGAAAAGCGAGTGTCCCAAATCACTCATACTGATCCCAGATCAATTTCATTGATACTAGATCAATGGAGGTCATCCTAGCATAGAGAGTACGGTAGATACAACGATGCGTCCATCGATAGTACTACTATGGTCCCTAACCTCATTTCCTTGCTCATTGGCCAGATGAGAGGTACTTCCCATGAGTCCCAGACTGCATGGGTAGGATGCCTTGACAAGATAACCATTCATCCTGTCCCTAAGTCGCCATGGGGTGTCACAGGGAAGGCTGAGCCATTCACCCTGTACACAATGCACCATTAGGGGAGGGTGAGTCGCCCTATGGTCGCTTGTTGCTTCAAGAAGTACCCCAAACCCCCCAGAGCTCCTAGAGCTCAATGCATGCATCATGCAGGACCCTCATAAGAGGGTCTCTCAACGACTCCAAGTCGTTCGGGAAAGTCACAAATTTGACCTTTCCCAAGGGCTTCGATAGAATGTCTGCGACCTGTACATCAATCTCAATATACTGGAGCAATCATAAAATACAGGATTCCTCAACAATCGAATCCCCCCCTTAGTTGACATAGAAGATCACGGTGGTATCATTTCCACAACCAGGCAACTTCACACGAGATCATACTCGTAGCTATGTATTCTGCCTTAGCGGTGCTCAAAGCAACCGTCTTCTGCTTCTTTCTCATCCAGGATATCGAAGCAGAACCCAAAGAGAACTAGCACTCAGAAGTGCTCTTGCGATCCTCCACACTGCCTGCCCAGTGAACATTTGAATAATCATGCAGCTTCACATTTCCGACAGTGTATCTCAATCCATGAAAGATTGTGCCCCGAAGATATCTTAGAAGATTCTTGGCACCAATCTAGTGAGGCTCAACCATATATGAGCTCATCATGCTAACTGCAAAACATATGTCCGGACGAAAGTTCACCAAGAACATCAATGCCAATGAGTTTATGAAACTAAGAAGCATTTCCCAAATCTGGTCCGGAATTACTACCACATAACTTCTAAAAGTTAAGCTCCATCGAGGTAGTCATGGGCTTGAAGTTTACCATTCCAAATCCAGAATCCAACTCCCTCTTACTTCTGCAAATGAGAGGGTCTGCACCTGTCAAAAAGAGGTAGTCCTCATAAGGTGCCGGTATGAGGGGTCTATCATCCAAAACCTTCAAGTAATGGTTTGGAGTGGCTTCACTCCTAGTGAATCTCAGCTTCATTAGACAACTATCAATCGTCTCATACTAAGTGTGGGATGTTTTGCTTCAAGCTATAGAGGGTTTTCTTCCACCTGTATACATGAGATTCCTGATCATGAATCTCAAACCCCTTGGGTTGTTTGAAGCTTGTGGACCTGCGATATGAGGGAAGTGGTCCCCTTGTAAGATTTTTCCTTTGGTACATCTCAGACATGTACCTTCATGCTCTTCTTGAATTCAGGCTTCTAAGTCACCATCTAACTCACATCGGGTAGGGCCCCATAAGTAGACCTCCGGTGCTATAGATGAGATGTGTCAACTGACATGGTCCCCAATGGACCATCCTGCAACTTGATACAAATTTCCAACCCTGAACCCATGAGTAAAAGCGTTTCTATTTTTAAACACATACCTTTCCATCGATGAATGCCACCTTGAAACCTTTCACTTCCATTGCCGAAATGGACACCAAGTTCTTCTTGCGATCAGGTACATAAAAGAGATTCTGTAAATGAATCGAGTTACCCTTATTCAATTGAGTGGTAACATTCCCTACACCCTTTCTCGGATAGGTGGCATTGACTCTGAGCATAATCCCATGATTGTTTCCATCTCTACCAAATTAGAGAGAGCGCCCTTTTACACGTTGAAGTGCCTTGAAGCACTACAATCAATAAGCCAAATTCCCAAAGAGTCTGAAGGAGAGGGCCAATACAAGATAACACTTCTTTATCTTATCAGAAACAACATTTGATTCTTCATACCTAGGGTTCCTTGTTTTCTTTGAAGAATCGGTTGTTTCCTTGATGACCTGCATTACCTGTCATTCCTCTGATCATTGAAGATGTCCCTGGAATGATTGTTATCATCATCAAGTGATGTGTCCCTACCATTCAGACACTCCTTCGCATAATGGCTGAACTTATTACAAACAAGGCATTTGCCTTTCCTTCCACCCTTAGATCCGAACATCCAATGAAGTGATCTTTAGGTGGGCCATCAGAAGCTTCTGCTGCGCCATTCTGATAATATTCTCTGCTTCGACTTCACCCTTGGTGAATTTGAAGAGGGATGAGGAATCCATTGATCCTTTTGTCCTTTCCCAACTGTCTTCGGTGATTGCTCTTTCACTCTTGCTTGGGCTTTGTCTTCACCTTAGCTTTGATACCATGTTAATTTTAGGTATGTTCTATACTTAGAGAAATTTATTTCAATTTTCACAGTTAGCTCAATATCTTTTCCAGATTAGCAATCACATCAGCATTAAAATAAACTGCAGATAGAACATAAATATAGATCGCAGAAGACAAGCTAGGACAAGAGGACACAAGATGTGGCGCTAGCGAGGGACAAACCCCAATGTGGGGAAACCTTTGATCAATTCTTCTTATCTGTTCTTCAATAGTTCAGTAGAGAGAGAGAGAGAGAGAGATAGTACAATTACAACAGAAGTCAACACTTTGACTTATCTAAATAAAAGCATAGATCATCTCTAAGAAGATGATACATGAGATAACTAAACTTAGTTGAAGACATGTTGCTTCAGCTGATTCTCCAAGGTGACTCCTTCACCTATCATTGTGCTGCACCTCATCATTCACTGTGTTGCACCCATCATCATTATGTTGGACCTCATAACCATGTTATACACATCATACTACTGTACCTTATGCTATCACTGTTGTCACATGTGCCATTGTTGCACCATGCTACCACAGCTGTCCCATGTGCCATTGCTGCACCATACTGCCACAACTGTCCCATGTGCCATAGCTGCAACATGCTAGCCACTGCTGTCCTATGCTACCTTTGTCTGCTCAAACGCAGCACATAGATGGCCTCGAGCTGCTGGCTATGGCTTGCGGCCTAGGCCAGCAGCTACATGTAGCTGCGGCTCCCTTATACACCACCCAAACAACCCTTAAACAACATTGTTTTCTCCTCCAGATTTGCGGCCTTCCTTGCCCAGCACTCTGCACCTAAGATGGCTCTCAAACAAGCCTCAAAGCAGCCCGCTGTAACCTACAACAACTCGACCTCTCCATAGAAATACCATGCTACTCTTTAAGCTCCCCCACACTGCCCCTTTGGCCCTTCAAACTGCGGCTAAGACTCCTGCAATCCCTGCTCTAAATCTGCACTTGAAACAACCCCAAACAGATTTGTCTAACCCTTAAACTTACCTCAGAAATACGTTGTCCATACAGCCCTTCCACGCTGTGTAGGGCAGCCTCCTAACCATGGTTCCAAGCCTCCTTCTCCACGCAGATTTCATGCGTAGAGCTGTCATAGGTTAGGGCTTGCTAGGACGGTGGCTAGGGCTGCTAAGACCTCCTCCATAGCTGTGTAGATCGTCCTTCTTAGGACTGCGTTAGGGTATCCTCCTTAGGACTACGTCTAGGGCTTGTAGAGACTACGTTTAGGGCTTCATACTAGGGATCCTTTACCTTCTGCGTTTTAGGGCTTCCTCACTTAGATTTCTCTTCCACTAAAACCCAGAACAAGTGGAGAGAAATCAAGAGTGAAGTGTGTGTAAAATGACTCTCAAGTCATCTCCTTTTATACTAAAACGTTGAGCACATGTGGGGTTTATTTGGTTGCTGACCGACCTTGACAAATTGTCTATTAACACAAATAAATTCATAACTCCATGAATACTTATCGGAATCGTATGATTTTTAGATCAATCCTACACCTCTCGATGAGAGGGATCTAAGAAAAATATCAACTGCCATAAATAAGACGACCCACATGGAGTTTGGCCCTGGTTGCCAATTTTAACATTGCTGCTATGTAGAGGACGAGTTTTCCCTCTGTCTGTTGTATTTGTCTCTACATTTGCAACTCAGAAGACTGAGACCATTCTGCTGAAGGAGAACCGTTGCACTCATAAATTCAGTGACTGAAATCAAATGCAGAAAAAGGTGGAAGATGCTACCTGAGCGATAGCGCATTTATAGAATTAAGACTTCTATCGAATGATACTCACTATCTTATTCTAGAATTCCTATTCAATGTTGCATGGAGCTCAGATTTGTAACCAGGTTCCTTTCTTGCGTTATCTGTCATGTATTTCCTGGTTAATTTGCTAGTAGAAGCCATGTCATGTTCAACAGTGCCAATACTTGATCATGTTTCTGAATTGAAAAAAAAATGAAATATCAGTTGCCGATTAGGGGCTAGTTTCTTCATATATGTACCCCTGTATTTTATATCTTGCACCTGTAAATGTACTTCACCTACAACAGTGTTTATGCAATATGTTTGACAAATTGTTTCACTGAAAGTTCCTTGAAAACTAAGAAACACAGTGAAATTATATTTTTTATTTGTTGAACAAAGCATCAAGGGTAGATTGTCTCAAGTGTCAGACGGTTGTACAGGGCTGAACTTTTAGAATTGGTAAAGTCTTGTTTTATGCGAAGGTTTCAGAAGAAGTTTCAAGGCCGTCCAAGCCATACCCTTTCCCTAACCTGCGTATTGTCTTGCTGCTGCCATCGAGTTTCCCTCTATCCAATCCGCAAACCTTTCTTTCACGCCCCTCTCCATGCTGTCCCATCCATTAAACTGCTCTGTCTCAGCATTCAACCCGCAGACTAATTCCTCTACCTCAGTTGAGTTGCCTCTTTCACCTGCAATCAGAACCTCCACGCTGCTACTGATCCGCATCTCCGTTTGCATCCCACGCAGTTCCTTCCCCATTCCTCCAGCTGCATTCTCCTCAACGCTTCCCTTCCCCACGTCTTGGATTCTGCGCGCAGCCGTCATACCTCACACCCTCCTCCGCTGTCATTACTCTCCTTGCTGCGTGGATCTCTTCTTCCCAGTGTCGTTCCTTAACGTTTCTGTCCAATTCCCGCCCATCGAACTCACTCACATTGCTCCAATTTCTGCCATCCATCTGTTGCCGTCCATTTTTTTTGCAGCTCACCTTACTTATCCGCAGCGTCTATTCCACACAGTGTGTCACCTACTACTCACCCTCACTGCTGCTTGAGACCCCTTCTTCGAACTTGCAAACCCTCATTCCTTCCCTCGGCCTCGTCACGCAGCTGCTTCCTCATCTGAGTGGCTCCCTTTGCTGCCGCCGACAAACCTGCAGAAACAATACACCAGTCACACAAAACAAAAAAAACAAAAATTTCGATTTTTCTGTGCGCTGCCATTGTGATTTTATGGTTTATGCATATTAGGTTAAGGTTAGCGTAATTCTTATTTTAGTTTCGTTTCAATACTTTGAAACTTTCAATTAGATTTTAGATTTGATTCTATTTTTTTTTTTTTTTAGTTTAAAATTTAATTATTTTTGTTTTGATTTCATTTAGATTTTTTATCAATTTTAGATTTCATCTTATTTGTATATATTTCATTTTCATTTAGTTTCAGAATAAGACTTTTATTTATTTACTTTTGGTTCTAGTTTTAGCTTTGGACATATTTAATTTTAGTTTTGTTTTGTGGTTTCAAGTTTAGTTTTGTTTTATTTTTTAATGAATAAAAAAAATCTCGTATAAAAATAATAAAAAATCAAAAAAAGGATTTTAGGATTTTTTTTTTTTGGTTTGATCTTAGTTTAGCTTAATTTTAACTTTTCAAATCAAAATTAAAAAAAAAATAATAAATAAAAAAAAAGTTAAAAATGGTTAGTCTTTAGGTTATTTTTAATTTAGATTTAAGTTTAGATTAAATTTTAATTTTATTAGGATTTTAGTTTTGTTTTATTTTTTAACTTAAAATTTTATAAAAATATAAAAATATATAAAATTTTTTTTTTTTTTGAAAAGATTAAGTAAAAATTGAAAATTCATTTTGGTGTCCTTTGTGGTATCTATGTTCCAATTCTCTATAGTTAAATGCACTTAAATGTTTATCTAAAGATTAACTATTGAAAAGTGGTGAATCATTTTGTGAGTTGGTTAGCATTTAAAATTTCGTGGTTTCTTGAAATATTCGATCTTTTGAAATTTATTTGCTAGAACATTGCGCATCTATTGAATATTTCACATCTGGATATTTTGTAACTATTTTCAAGCAATTGTCAAATAAGCAGCAACAGCTAATTCATTACTTGGTTTTCATTAACTCCATAAGGCACTGGTCTTAAGCATTTAAAGATCTAATCAAATTCTAAAATTGATCAAGTGCTTGTTTTCCCCCGCTGTCTCCCAACCCAGCTGATTACCAGTTGGTCTTCTTTTATCCCATAGGGTCTACCCCCCTTAGCCTGCTTCAGGGAGACGGCTTAAACGAAGAGATCGGGGATCAGGGTGACAGCCCCCGGTCTGAGAGTTGTCGCGCTGCTTAGACAATCTGTGCGACAACAATGCTAACAGTCATAATGAGGGTGTGGCTGAGTTGAGTACAAGGTCAGAGCACTGATTGTATGTTGTCCTTTGCGCGTGGTCTCAAATCATTTTTTAATGATATCAATGTATGAGTGGGGCAGTTGAGCTTGAGAGCTGAGATTGGTTGTGCCTTGCAACAACCTTTATACCCACTGGCATGACCTTTGTATCGCTGTTACACACTATGTAGGAAATAGTACAGTAAAATGGAGTATTTGAAACACCTCTTAAGCCAACACAACAATGCCTTAGCATAATACAATATAGATCATAAGACAAAATTGGCCAACAAACCTTTCTCAAAAGAGATCCATGCCATTCTTAACCATGAGCAGCCAAGAGATTTGTAGAAGAACCCAGAAATAGGACACAAAATCTTTGCACTTGGGACTGATTTGAAACACGAGGCTCACTGTGAAAGCCCTCTTCAAATTGGACGAACTAGACTCACTCCTTTCCAAGGTGGGTCAATCAAAGGGGAAGAAGCTAAGTTGGGCTTTAAAACCCGCCATGCTTGCTCTCATACAACACAAGTTCATGGAGGAACCTTGGGAAGGGGTTAGGCTTTCTGTTGCATCTTGTCTCAATAACATCATGAGAATAACCGCCCTTGTAGCTCCTTACAATGATGATGTTATGAGGAGAATTTTTAGTCTGATAATAGATACTTTCCAGGACTTGGACAACAGTGTAGGCTCTATCTTTGGGAAGAAGCTTGAGGTTTTAGAAGTCATGGCCATGGTCAACACATATGAAGTCATGTTTGATCTTGAGTGTGATGATCTTATCCTGCAGATGTTCCAATGCTTCTTCAACATTAGGGAACATCATCCTGACACAGTCATAGCACACATGCAATCCATCTTTTTATCATGTATGAGAGGCCGTGATGCCATTTGGTGGGGTTGCAGTCCCAATTGTTGTCCGTTTGGAGGAAAGAACAATTGGTCTCACTTGCTGCTTATGAACTAGTTGAGAGGTTGGTTGAGCAAAACATTGGGCTGTTCAGGAGACAATTGACCAGGGAGGAGCTACTCAGGTTTGGGGGATCATGCAGTAGGAATGAGTTGAGGAGGAAGGGACTTTGCTTCATCTGCAGGGGACCTGACCACTCATGCTTGAGTGACACTGAGGAGATGATAGAGGTAGAGCAGGTGGAGATTCCTTCTGACCTTCAAGGCGAGGATTCTTCTTTGGACGAGTCCATGGGTTCATACGAGGATGCCTTCGAGGAGCACGAGTCATGTAGAGTCGTTGTCAGCAGGCCAGATTCATATGATGAGCAGTCAGTGGACCCTATGTGAGACATTCAGGATGATGAGTCACCAGTGGTGATTCAGCATGAGCAGCATATGGTGGAGCATGAGTCAGCTGAGGAGGATGATGTACACAATATGCATGATGAGCCTTCTGGGGAGATCCAGTTGGAGGTTCATATTGAGCCCGTGATGGTGGAGGATGAGCAACCATCCTTGGGGTCAGCCATTGATGAGGAGTAGACAGTTGTACAGACAACTTGCAAGGTGGTAGTATTTGCAGGCACTTGTCCTCAAAAGGTGTTGGAGGCTGACAGTGTAGTTTTGTTGAAGGCTAGTAGACGACAGGAGCACGAAGTTCTCAATCAGAGGAGGGAGGAGCTGTTGGTGATGGTGGTGCATCCACCTTTGGCCTAACCATTGATGCGGTGCAGATAGGTGCAGTGGAAGCCAGTAGCGCTGTAGTATTTCCAGGACACAACCCTCTCCATGACTACATAGACAGGGCTTGTAGCACATCTTCCCTGCTTTTGCCTATTATAGTGAGAGGGGCAGGTTTCCTTAGGCATATTTTATTTATTGGCCAGATAGAGCATCATCAATTGAGCAGGGACCCATATCAGCCCAGTAGACTTGTTCCTTACACAGGTGTCCATGCATTGGATTGGCGAGAGATCATGAGCTGGTACCCTATTGATGGAGTATCATTTTTAGTCAGAAGCATTGTATTGCAGGAGCCCTTAGAGGTGAGGGATATTACATGCTTCAGTTGGCAGCAAGATGTAGGTTGGCCACTCATCAATATTTCAGCACAACATCAGTACAATGAGATTGACCTTGGTCTATGCCAAGGGTTGGATTAGAGAGAGGTGATGAATTGGTACACGGTGGATGGAGCAGCATTCATGGTTGGAGTTATAGCACAACAGGAGCCATGGATCCTTGATACTTGTTCTTGGTGGCATTGGGATCTAGGAGGATTTGTTGATGACAGGTTCAGTTAGAGATTGGTCTGCGATCCGGGCATTGAAGGGTCCATTCATGGTGGGTTGACACAGGGGTAGAGAATCACCTAGTGGTTCATATGGGATTCGGGCATTGGGTCTCAGTTGCGCTGGACCACTAGATTGGTCCATAGATTTGGATTTCTTGAGGGCAAGCAATCTTGGGGCGGGAGGATTTGGAATGTTCTTTGTGACATGGTTAGGATGGGCTTTTAGAGTTGGGGGCAGACAGGTCATAGGTGCGAGTTGGTGTCATCAGTGGGCCCAGGGGCTTTTGGAGGGGTTTTGAGGATTTTTTATGAGGTCTGATGGCATTTGCTTGGTATATTCCATCATCCGCACAATTTGCTTTTCGTTCCGTGGAATTCCAACCACTTTCAAAAAACAGAGTTATTAAGGGGCCTAACTCATTTAATTACGCTTAAGGTGGCATTTCAAGAGGATTACTTCGCATAACACCTTAGTGTAATAGCTCTTTGGAACTAGAACGAGAAGATCTACATGACAAAATTGTTGGAAGTGATTTTCAGTGACTTGAGGAAGTGTGGTGGCCAATTTACCCTTTTAATTGAAATAAAAGAGGGAAAAATGCTCCATGATTAAAATAATAATAAAATTGGAGGTTTTAGAGGGGTCCATCGGATTTATAAAAGAGGAGGCCATTAGGGGACATCTTGGATTTGATATTACTTCTTGTATGGGAGGTTGAGAACCCGGTTCTCTACTTCATTGGTAGCCCCAAGATAGAAACCCTTGGTTGATTTTGGTGAGAGTGGACGGAAACCCCACCTCATCTCCTTGGTGGATTTAGCGAGAGTTCACAGGTGCAGTGATTGATTTCAGTTCAGTTTTGGGAGGTCGATGCATCATTGGAGCAAATTTTTTGGGGCAAGCTTTTCATCTCAGCTATATTGATTGTATTTGCATGTAGCCCAGTTTATCTATCATAATAAAACCTGAGATTATTTTCTACTTATCATGTTATGCAATTGCATGCACTCTATCTGTTATATATTGCATGGCAATCTTCTGTTAAACGAATGATAGATTTTATGGAAAATTTCTTCTTAAGTGAATTTCTGCAAAATTAGTCAAAATATCCTGTTTAGGATATTGCATAAAATGTGTCTTCTTGATGCTAGTTAAGGGTGAGGTGAAGGCGATGATCCTAGATATCCCATTCCTCATGATTGCTTGTTCCTCAGTGGATAACTATAGCAACACTGTAGTGACTAAATATTACTTGCAAATTTGTTTTATGAAGTAGAAATTAAAGGCTACAGCTAAGAAGAAAAAGCATAGAGGAATCCACCCAATACACAAGTATTTTGCAAAATGATTTCTTTATTATGGGATGAATGATCTCACAGTTATGGGATGAATGATTTCTTTATTATGGGATGAATGATCTCACAATTACGTGATGAATGATTTGTTTATTATGGGATGAATGATTTCTTTATTGTAAAACATCTAGATAGACTCCTCTAAAAATAACATTTAGTAATCCACATGTGAGAGACTTAGTAATTTGATAAAATACTACATTAGATTCATGAATTTTCCCACCAAGGGGTTGAATTGACTCAAATTTCCATTGGAGGTCCATATTCCCTTCGCTTATGTCCCTAGAAGACCGAAAATAAAGAATAGTAAACTTTGGAGGCCCAACATCCAACTTGGAAAACTCGACTTTGTCCTCTTGGAATTTGATTTGGTTGAAGAGAAGAATCTTGACATTCTATCAACTAATTTTTTTCTAGCTCATCAACTTCTTGGTCCTGTTGTCGTTCATATTGTACAGGCACTACGACAACGACTTAGGGTGGGGGCTGTCATTCTGATCCCCGCCCACTCCGTTCTAGCTGTCTCCCAGCAACAGGCTATGGGGGGTAGTCCCTATGGAAATGTGAATATGAAGGACAAGTTGGCAACCAATGAGTCTGGGAGATACGATTGAATGACCTAGCTACTTGGTTAATTTTAGCAAGACTTAAAGATTAGATTAGATTTGAATGTGAGACCAATGCCTTATGGAGTCAACTTCTTGCTTATTACCAATTAAATGCCAAGTAACTGGATGAACAATTGTTGCTTGGATGCTTCACTAACCTAGATGAAATGCAAGTCCTACAAGCTAGGTGAAATGCAAAATCTTGGTTGATTTTAAGTTAGATGCCTATTCTATATGTAACCTTCTTCTTAACTGTTTTGGAACAAGTCTCTAGAGTAGGTTGTGGGATGGAAGCCAACAAGAAGAAAACAAGGGCTTGATTAACGATACCTCCCTTTGTGTTCCAACCACCCGGTGCCTTTGGCGCTGTAGAGATTGTGGGTCTCACGACTGCAAGGTCACCGTGTTAACCACTAAAGTGGTGCTAAGCCCCTCAAGTTAAATTGAGAAAGGGTGGCCCTAAATGTCTATCAACCAAGATTATGCTTGAAGGTGAATTATTAATGCAACTAGACTTAGAATGCAATGCAAGAGGGATTAGTGATACTTAAGGTGAGATTACTTAAATATTTCTTCGAGTACTTGGTTATGTTTTACTTCAAATTAAAATATTAAGCATGACAATACTCGGAAAAGGTATCAACCAAAAGACAAGTGTTCAAGTTCAATAGTGCCAATAAGATACGATTGCCCAAGAATGAAATAGGTGCTTTTCACAATGATTTACCGACAAAGAGCTTCAAACATGAACCAATTACAACATCAATTCATTTAGCCAATGATTCCCAACACAAGATGTCAATTACTCAAGATAGATGTTTACATTACTTAAGGAAAAGATCATCAATATGAGATATTGCCCACAAGAGATATATGTGAAAATTTGGATGCCGAAATTCCTACTGCAACAACTGATTACATTTCTCCTATTTGTTAATTATTGAACCAAATTATTCACTGTTTCCTACAGTGAACACTGAAAGGAATATACTGCAGCCTTCACCATTTAAAGAAAATACGGAAACAAGAAATTGAACAAGAAAGAAATACACAACACATCTACATAGTTTTTTTTGGACAAATGTCCTCGGAGAAACCCAATGCGGGCAAAACCGGTGCAACAACTCTGAGGGTTTTATTATTATGTAGTAGTAATTTCTAAATACAATCTTTGGATGCCTTCTCGATAATCCAGTTACAGAGAATATCACTGATAGAGAGATACGTGAGGTTACCTCACATTATCACTGGAAATCATGGCTGATCCAACCACTGAATGAATTGCCCCTGCACTGCCTTTACGCAGCCACTGCGTCAGCCCAACGTCACCCCTTCAGCTGATCGATTTGCTGCTCAGGAACTTCGATTTGCACCTCCCAGTGCGTCAGCCTCTCTGGCTCTGTGCTGCCTTTGTTGGATGTCTCTCTCTCTTCTCTGCTGAGTATTCTCTGATTGGGAAAGATTTCCCTTCGAATACTATTCCTGCTGTTCATTGTAAAAGATCACTATCGAAAATCTCTTAGGCAGCTAGCTGCTCTACTTCAGAAAATAGGACTTTTGATCTCCCCTCTGTGTGTTCTCTAAGTGCCCCTCAAGCCTCTTATATATTTCTGTTGGACAACCAACGACCCTTATTGACTTCTAATCAATGGCCTATATCAGTTTGGCTTGATTATCGTCTTGTTCTAGAAGTTACACCCACAGTTTTGATTAATACCTATTAATTATTTTATTTTTCTAAGTTTAGACTTAAGGTCCCATTAAAAATAATTAATTATTTTAATAAAACTGTCTTTGGGTGGAATTTCCCAAAATGATTTCTGGGTATTGGAGAAAGCATGTGTCTAAGCCTCCCTGCAAATTTTTAGACTTAGAGCACATCCGATGCTACCAAAAATCAACAATATATACCAAGGAAGCAAGACAACCGCTTAAGTGTAAGAAATATCCTTTACAATGGTTTATTATTGTCCAAAATAAATGTCAAGGGAACCATAAACAATTAGAGCACTTATTAAGCAATGATTCAAACTTATACACAATTAGCAAATTAGATTTCAAAGTGACAAGGTGCTAAGGCAATACAAACCATTCACAATTTGTGCTTAATGCCAATATTCTCTTAGATGCAAGAAACACCAATATCTTGGATCCTTAGATTAGCTCTTGAGCAACAACTTAGCAAAATGATTGGATTATGATATTTGGTTTGTCAAGTGCTTTTAGAGAGTGATCTTATTGCAAACTTTGAAGCCTTAGGTAACTCACAACGAGCAAATGTGTTAGTGTACCAAACCAATACTAACTTGCTTCAATGTAGACAATGCAATTAAAATGAGTACTATCAAAAGAGCAACAATAATGAATTTTTTCAATGCTACCTGTGTTCATGGCACAACTTACTAATTCAAGAAGCTTGAATGAAAGTATTATGACAACAGTGAGATACTATGACCCAATGTTGCAGGAAGCGCCCCCCCCGCCCCCCCCCCGGATCCTAGGCCCGAAGCGCGCCCCGTACGGAAGCGCCCCCGGAAGCGCGCTTCCGAAATTTTTAGACGCTTCCTGGAAATTTGGAAGTGCTGGCGCTTCCGAAGCGCCGAAGCGCGCTTCGTACGACGCTTCCCAGACGCTTCCCAGGCGCTTCCCAGGCGCTTCCCAGACGCTTCCAGAAAAGCTTCCGGAAAAGCATTTAGAAAATCGTTTTTTTTTCAATTTTTTTTTAAATTTTAGGTGAGTTTGCTTGTTGCGGGTGGGTCCACCTTGGGTTAGGGTGACAAATGAAAGCAAAAAAAATATAAATATAGCAGATGCTCCCTCATCTGGTCCCTTGGTTCCTAGGTTCCATGGTTCAACACCAACAGCAGGGGGTTCTTCTTCATCAGTTTCAGTGCCACGACTTCCAGAGGCACCATCTTCTTCATTGCCACCACGTGGAGGCCCGCCACCACGTTCTATTCGTGGTGGAAGGAGGAGAGATTAGTAGATATATTCACAATCTACTACTTTTTGTCATAGATTACTCATTAGACTTGTAGATTTGTGAATTTGAATTTTGAACCTTTTTGGCTTGGCAGTGACCAAGTGACATATTTTGTAAACATTATTATTTGAATTTTGGACATGACAAATGTTGACAGTTGCTCACTTGCTAGATAAATCATAATATGCTCTATGTTTTATGTTTTATAATATGCTTAAATGTTTCATGTTTTATAATATGCTTAAAAATTTGATGTATGTTTGTAATAGCTAGAATATAGATGATTGTTGTACATACTAGTAACTACAATGGAATCATGGATGCCATATCTATCTTGATTTATGCAAAAATATGCATGTTTTCATGTCTTCTACAATTAATTTGGTATTTGGGATGTTTGTTTTGAGTATAAATGCAAAAAAATATAAAATATATATATATATATAGCAGACGCTTCCGCGGACGCTTCGCTTCCTAGATTTTTGGAAAATGACGCTTCCGCGCTTCCGCTTCGCTCCCGCTTCGTGCAACATTGCTATGACCATAGTAAGGGAATTAATGCCAAACAAGCCTAGACTTTTCCTCTTTCTTTCACTTTAGATGAGATTATTCAAGGAAGCAAGCAAATAAGGAGAAAAACACTTATGCCATTGATTCATATAAGACCTTAAATGATTCTTTTAGACAGTTGCCAAGGATAGGGAGGTTTTTGTTAGCAAAGGAAGGGAAAAGAGGGGCACAAAGGGCAGACTAGGCATGCGACAAGCTTGAAAGAGGGTAGACGAAGGAGGAGGAAGCCAAGAACAGCCTATGTCTAGTGTAGTATGGAAGAAAAACCCACGACAAGGAAAGAAAGAAGCTATGCTAGGGCTAGAAGGCCTAAACAAATTCGGATGCCCTGTAAAACCACAAATTTCACCTCAGATTTTCCAGATGTGCCCAAAATGCCATGAAATCGCCTCCAAAGGGCTGGATGTATTCCTTTTTGGTTGAGTGTTGAGCTTGGAGGGGAAAAAGATGGTGGATCTTGCCTTCCTAGGCCTAGATCCACCTATAGAAACCCTCACGAAAATATTTCAAGGCTTGAAACCCTGGAAAACCTTGAGATCTAGCTTGGAGCCTACCTGCACAAATGAATTTACAAACTCCCAAAATCCCAATATATACAAAAAATTCAAAATCCAAAAACCCCAAACCCTAGCTGCAAAACAAGGGTTAGCAGGATAAAATTATTTACAAATTATTTTATACAAAATATATTTACAAAATATACAAATGTACAATGCTTAGAAAGATTTTCAAGAATATAATTTTTATAAACCTTGACAATGGCTAGATGTATTTCGAAAAATAAATGTTAAACCACAGCCTTAGTGAAGCTAGAAAATCAGATAAAATACTCGGAATCCAAACATAGTCAGTCTGTGCCACAATTTGTGAACTTGGAGCCCAAGGGTTGGGGAACCTGCAAACTCTATATATTTTCTCAAGAAGAAACTAGTAGAACGTACAATGAATCAGATCACTAAAGATAAGCCCAAAACTTATCAGTAGAATGTTCTTATCATCTACAATGAAATAACGATTTAGTTAATATTTGAAACACGATATAGGAATGCACATACCAGCACATACCACAAATCAGTGTGACAAAGACACCATGAACTGCACCCGGAAGTCTTTTATTATGATGATGAAAATTTTCCCAGCGGGACAACGAATTTACACTAGCATTTACAAAATTACATCAGACTAGAGCTCAAGATCCAGATCCATCAATAGAGGCAAAATGCCCTCTATTTATAGAGAAATTCCTCCAAGTGGAAAATAACAGCGAGTTGGTTTGACCCCCATTAAAATTATTTCGATTGTCGATAAATCTTTGATAATATTTTAACGTTTGCTGTCAAAAATAATTATTTTTGTGGAATTTTCGAATTTCTCATTAAAGCCATTTTTTATTAGCTCAAAAAGAATTATTTTGAGATAATTTCTTATTTTTTTTTTACTTTGACTCAACTACCAAGGTCCAAGTGTCCAAATTTTCTTGAAGTTTCCAATATTCCCTTGGTGGGGGACTTCCAAAAATTAATTTCTTTTAGACCCACGAATTTTTCCACTTGGAGAAATTATTTTTTTTAACATTTTAATTGACTCTAAATTAATTAATTTTCTGGCTTAGGATTTAATTCTATTTTGCCAGAAAAATTAATTAATTGACTCATGGGGGAATTAATTATTTTTTCACTCTCAAATATTTTAGCCATGGTGTCTAAGTATGAGGGACCATGCACTCAAATATTTTTTACATAAGATTTTACAAATTCAACCTTCAAAGGGGGAATACCCATTCGTTACAGACCCTCATAAAACTTACCCAATTCTGCGACACAATATGATCTAGTAGACTAAGTGACTTGTAATAAAATAATTTAGCCAAATAGCTTAAATTATTCCTAAATCTCTTTTACAAAAGACTCGATTAAAACACTAGGACTACCCAAGACTTTGACGATAAATTCCACCCTAGCTTTGGGGTGAGGTTGGAGGGAAAAACTCTGTCGATTATTCGTGTTTAGAAACACAAATAATCAATGAGACAAAAACCTCCTAGGATGAAATTCGTCACCAAAATAATAGGCTTCCCTAGGTTGTTACAAATATACACAGTCTTACTAGCATCATTTACATTACAAATTTGCAGAATGGGTTTACAATGACACAAAAAATTCTTGGCTAATGATCCGGGTCTTTGAGAAAATTTGGTAGAACCACTTCCTTGGAACTTTGACAAAATGTGTGCAACAGGTACATAACACCCCAACATTCCATTTGATTGTCCATAACTACTAGTTTGAAGCTTTAATGACTAGATAACTTGACCATTAATGAATAGTAAACTTGGCATCACCAACTTTTTGCTTGATCTCCAATGCCTTGGTGAATTTAATGATTCTGCCACCTAGGATTTTTGTAACTTGCTGTTAATTTTCCTTGATCTTGCTCTAGTTTTCCATATCATGCCTTGCGTTGTCACATCATCACTACATTTGCTACGTCATCACACCCTTATGCTATATCTCCAATGCTCTGAGGAACTTGGAAAATATGAGACATGGGTTTTCTTCCTCTTTCATTTTTGAAATGCCCCTTTCTCCAAAAGTGGGTAATGAAGAACAACTCAATGGGCTAGTCATTTGTCATGGGCTACAAATTGGAATTAATTGAGAAATATTAGGGAATAATTAAGTTAAAAGTGATTAAGGAAAGAGAATACTGTAAAGTCACTTTATTAAAAGAAGAGAAGGATGCATGGTATTCAGATAGCCATTTGAATAATCGGAAAGGAGGAGCTCATTTTGAGATACCAATGCTCCAGGAACCCCGCCCCCCCTATTCAAAAGCTGGATTCACGTCCCATGCAGAATTGTGGTTTTGCCCGAAATTCACGCTTGTAGGACTTTTGGAACCATGATGGTTTTGAACCGCAATTTTGCCACGATTTCGGAAACCACTCTTATGGTTCCCTAGGGGATTTTTTATTTATTTTTTGAATTTTCAAATCGCTATGTGAGGAACCAGGCTTCCTGGACAATCCCAAGGTGCTCCCTTGATACTCCCTATACACTTCGTAGTTCCTGCTAATAGTATTGTTAAATTCTTAAATTAACAATGACTTTCTCCTTTATCTTTTATTTTCATCCTTCTAATTAAATTTTTAACATTACCATGAAATGACTCAGGATGTTTGAGAGTGGTTCCAACTTCATCGAACTTCATATGGAGAAAATAGAATTTCATATCTAATTCAAAATTCAGCGACTTAACAGTTTTCAGGATTTCATGATCAATTGGATTGTGGTATTTCATTAGATTATATCATGTATGAGAGAATGTGATTGGCATTTAATAAAGAGCACCAAGCCCTATATGTACCGCAATGTTGGTGGTGTTGATTGTTGAACTCCTTTGTCATGGCCTGAGCAAAAATGTACCCTTCACTCAAGTCAAAATCATTGAGCAGGCATGGTAAGCTTTTTCTACCGTATTATAAGGCTTGGATTAGGCAACTTGATGAAAATTGGGTAATGTTGACTAATATCCCTAGAGAATCGAAGTAGAGGCAAAGGTTAGACAACAGGAGAGGAATCTAGATTCTAGATGGTTGATGCTCGAATAATTTATCATTAATGTACTGTGGATGCCATTTCTATATTGATTTGTGTACAATGTGCATGCTTTGATATATTCTACAACTAATTTGGCACTTTGGATGTTTTTTTGAATATAAATGCAATGATATATATATATATATATATATATATATATATATATATATATATATGCTTTCGAGATGGTTTGCTTCCGAAGATTTTTGGAAAATGACGCTTCTAATGGTTTGTTTCCAAAAAACACACCCACTTTGTCCCCACTTCGTTCAACATTAGGAGATATGATTGCATATTTGTTAAATTGATTTTGTGGGCTCATTGAGCTTTCTATGGGGGTTTGTAACCCTGAGTATAGATCTTCTTTGGGGCTGAAACCATCCTCCCTAAGGTTCAATACTAGTTTCGATGTTACAAGATACACCCTAGCTAGTTATTTGGAGGAATCACTCAAATTCCTCACTGGGGATTAATCATGAATTTAATTGCAAGTACCGAGAATGAAGGCAACACCAATCTTGGGAGGATCAAATCAGTGTTGATATTATTTAGAAGGATGAAATTGAGGGTCGATTCCACCATTGACTAAAGGTTGAGAAGCTCAAGTCATAGTAGATTGCCGTTGTGAGGGCTAGGATGATCATGCTAGGATTGAGATTCTATTGGATGACTAGATTTAGTACATGTGCAAGATTGAGCTTGATATGCATTGATGTACTAAGCGAAGGGGAGGCCAAGACCCATAGGTGCTGAGCAGAGAGGAGGCCAAGAATTAGTTGCGATGCATCATAGAGTAGTTCGTGTGACGTTGAATTTATTCGTTGGTGAAGAATATTTAATTCAAAGCAGGTTCGAAACTTCACAAGCTGGGACTTAGGCATAAATAATTCGGCAGTGACAACCGATCGATCCCTAACATGCCAAGAATTTCCCCGGTAACATTGTGTGGCAATATTGTAGCAGATATAATGTGTGAAGGAAGGCCGATTAGAGGGCTGGCACATTGTTGTTAACAATATCACGCCGGAGTCGACAACAAGATCAATATGTTCATCCCTTGTGATTTGGGGTAGCATTGGGTGTGCTCTAGGCCTCAAATTTTTCAGGGAGTCTTGGGCACATGTATTCCAAAGAACTTAGAAAGTGTTTTGGGAAATTCCACTTAGAGACAATTTTATTAAAATAATTAATATTTTTTAATGGGACCCTAAGTCTAGACTTAGGAAATTAAAAATATTAATGGGTATTAATCTAATTGTGGGAGTAACTTCTAGAAGAAGATGAGGATCAAGCTAAAATGATCTTAGCCATTGATTATATTTTAATATGGGCCGTTGAATGTCAATGTGAAGATTATTTAAGGAAGCTTGAGGGCCATTAGGAAGATACACTGAGAGATCAAGAGATCGAATTTTTGAAGTGAGAAGTTCTCAAGAGGAAGTTCTGATCGAGGAGATTTCTTGCAGTTGAGGGGTAGGGATAACATCCAGAGATAGATTTTTTTTCAGCTGGAGAATCATCAACAGAGAGAGGCAGAGAGAGATCCAGTAGCCCAGACGCAGAGGTTGACGCAGGGCCACGCTGAGGTAGCGAAGAGGGTGAGAGAGTTCGAGATTTTGTTGGGGAGAGTCAGTTTCAGAAGCCAGGAGCTGGGTGTGAGACCGGGTGGCTGAGAGCATAGATTCCAGGCAGCAAATCGATCAGCAAACTGGGTGACGCAGTGTCTAGAGAGGTTGACGCAGGGACTGCGTGTAGGGCCTGCTAGAGGCACTTCATCTAGAGTCCGGATCAGTTGGGATTTTTTTCAGTGATTGTGTGAGGTAATCTCACAAATCTTTCTGCCAGTATTTCTCTCTGTAACTGAATAATCAGAGAGGTATTCAGAATTTTCTATTGCTTAATAATAATAAACCCTCAGATTTGCTGCACCAGTTTTCCCGCATTGGGTTTTTCCAGGGATATTTGTCCAAAAATAATGGTGTCCATTGTGTTGTATTTTCTTTCTTGCTTAGGCTCTTGTTTCTGCATAATATTTAATTAAGTGAAGGTTGCAGTGTATGTATTACGATTTTTGCCGTAGGAAACTGCCATTAATTTGTTTAAAGGAATTTAACAAATAGGAGTAATATCATCAATTGCTGCAGTAGGGATTCCAGTTGTGGAATTTTCACAATTAAATCGCTGTACTAAGCAAAGGGGAGGCCGAGACCGATAGGTGCTGAGCAAAGAGGAGGACAGGAATTAGTTGCGAGGCATCTTAGAGCAATGTTTTACAACTCGGACTCGGACTCGGACTCGGCCGAGGATCGACTCGGACTCGGACTCGGACTCGGTAATGACTCGGCCGGCTCGATTTCAATGACTCGGTCGTTGTAAAAAATACATTAAATATTTATTTTTTTTATAAAAAAACATAATTTTAAATATTTTAAACATAATTTTAAAGATTTTCATTCAAGTTTCCAAACACACAACATTATAATATACATGGAAGACAACATATGATCAAAGTAGGCTCATGAACCAATCCATTATATCAAAATGGTACGGTGTACCCAATGGCAATAGTAAATACATAGTCAACTGTAGTCTGTCATACATGATCAAAGACTCAAGAGTCAAAACAAAATACAAATAACCAAGGAGGCTAGTCGCTACTGCCAGAGGAGCCAAGATCATCTCGACCAATCTCTGGATCATCATCATCAGAGTCAGACAAGGGGCCCCATGGCTCCTCCTCATCATCATCGTCTCCAACTGCAACTGTAGAAGTGGTGCCAGTACCACTAGGCTGTGCAGCAGATGCAAGCTGAGATAGAGTACAAATGCGGCTGCGCTTCTGTCGTGGCTGAGCAGAGGAAGCACCTACAACTGGAGTCCTACTAGCTGGCTGTGAGACTGAGGCTGGTGGATTGGGATCTACATTCAACTGAACACGCTGCAGTGGATCTCCAACATCAATTTCATCAAGATCCTCATCAGGATCAAACTCTGGTAGACGACTCTCCACTACCCAATCTGATGTTGGGTCAATGTCTTCCAACACAATGGGATCTGAATCAGGTCTTTTGTTCAGCAATTGGTTCCGTCTGAGCCGAAGGTTGTATTGGACAAAAACTAGATCATTCAACCGTTTTTGCTCCAAACGGTTTCTCTTCTTTGTGTGAATCCTCTCAAAGACAGACCAATTGCGCTCACACCCAGATGCACTGCAAGTTTGACTCAAAATACGAATTGCAAACCTTTGCAATTCAGGGCACTGGCCACCAAAGGCCTCCCACCATTGTGCTGCAAAAAAACATAGGAGTGTAATGAATTATGAGTTAGATGAAGGCTGAAGCTCAACAAAATTACAAATTATATCTAACTTTCAAATTATAAATGATTTAACAAACTTTAATAAAAAAAGTAAAACCATTAAGAAATTGAAAATTGAAATTTTTGTTTACCTGGCTCATCTGCTTCTCTTGCAATCTTTGCTAGGTTCTTCCCAAAGGTACCTGTTGCATTGCTGAAGGATGTGACCTGCTGATGTATCAGCAGCTGATCAGACTCCGATGGGACCATGCGCTCAATGCAATCAACCAGTCCATCTCTGACCTCCCCCCTCAAAGCTCCTGACTCCTTAGCTTTATAATGATACCGTGGGTTCAAAAAATACCCAGCTGCATGTATAGGGCGATGGAGTTGATTGTTCCATCTTTCATCAATGATTGCCCAAATGGGCCCATACTTTGCCACTCTATCCTTGTATGCTGTCTTTATTTGCTCCTTTGCTTGATCCATAGCCTCATAAATGAAGCCCATAGCCAACCTTTCCCCATCCACCAACCGCAACACCTTAACTAGTGGGTCAGCAAGCTTCACAATCTCTGCTGCCTTTCTCCAAAAAGTTTCATCATGGACTTTCCTTTTCAATTCTCTGCCTTCTGGTTTGTTAGACCAACTGCTTTGATTCCATTCATCACTGGAAAACATCTTTTGCAAGTTTCTATGTTGGGAAAGCATAGATTGCAATGTCAAAAAATGTGTAGCAAATCTAGTGATGGCAGGCCTAATGATATCCTTGCCTCCAGTGTGTTTCCTCATGAGACTCAAAACCAGTGTATGATTGTAGATAAATTTTGTTATGCTTTTGGCATTATCTACAGTGTTTCTGACCCAATCTAATTTTCCAATATCCTCAAGCATGAGGTCTATGCAATGTGCACCGCATGGGGTCCAAAAGATGGTCTTGTGTTTTTCGTCTAACAGTCTACCAGCAAGAACATAGTTAGAGGCATTGTCTGTGATGATTTGAACAACATTAGCCACCCCCACATCCTGAATAACCTCATCCAATAGCTGAAACAACAAGTGGCCATCTTTTACCTTATCAGATGCATCAACTGATTTTAAAAACATGGTTCCCCGTGGGCAGAAGGCAAGAAAGTTTATGATGGTACGGTTTCTTTGATCAGTCCATCCATCTGACATGATGGTACACCCTGTTCTTGCCCATGATTCCTTGAAATCTTGCAAATACTCATTAATTGATTGAATTTCTTTCTGCAAACGAAACCCCCTTAGCTCTTGCATAGTAGGGCCTTTGAAGCCTTTTCCAGCAGCATGTATGGCCTCAAACATAGGCTCATAATATGGTGAACGAGCAGCATTAAAGGGGATATCAGCATCATACCACCATCTAGCTATGTAGTCACAAGCAGTCTCCCTCAATTCTTTCTTCCAATGGTCATCTAAAGTGGGCTGAGCAAGACCTTTACTAATACTAACTTCAGGACCATGTGCATCTGATGGAGAGGAGCCTGAGTGAGTGAAAAAACTTTTGATAGTCCCATCACCCTTCATTCTACCCTTTCCCTTATCTTGAACAGAAGCAAAAGAGGGAGGAACATAACGGAAAGGGTTTGATGCATCAGTTTGAGGGATAGAGGAAGAACCCTCAAACTCATAGTGGGGGTTGGCAGCCATCATTCTTTGTATCTCCCTCTTCCTCCCAATTTCAGCCTGTATCTCTTTTTGCCTATTCTTTTCTTCTTTAAATTTTTCAAAGCTTTCCAACAAATTCTTTCTAATCTCCTCAATTTGATCAGATTGACATGCAGTAATATTGCCTTTAATCCCTGCCAAGTGTTGTTTCAGCCTATTAATCCCCCCAGGACCTTCCTTAATTTTCCTATGGCAAAACTTGCAACACATCTGACTATCAACCATTTCAACATATGCCCAAGCAGGATCTTTTGCTCTAGGTGCCATTTTTTGACTAGGAAAACAATCTGAAAATGAAAAAAAAAAAAAAAAATTGATTCAATGTTCATTTATTTGACAAAAAACACTCTCGAAGCTTTCTTGATATGCAACTAAAATTTACTAAGCAAAAACAGATTTGTAAGGGTGGAAAAAAATACCTCCAGGCACAAACTGCCTCCTCAAGCTTGCTCCAAAAATCAGCTCCTCAATGCTGCTCCAAATGGCTGCCCAAGAAGCTCCTCACTCCAGCTACAATGCTCCTCCAAGACTCCTCACTGCTGCTCCAAAACAAGCTCAAGAACTGCTCACTAACTCTCAAAGAAGACTCTCACTCAAATGCATAACACTGCTGTGAGTGAAATGAGAGCATTTGGCTGTCTTAAATAGAGTTTGGGAGGGGGAAATGGACCCCAAAAGCATTAAACAAATCACAATAACCCTTTCAGCTCCACAAACCCTAACTAACTTTATCAAAAATCAGCAAAAAATTCATTTTTTTTTTGGTAAATACGCTGCCCAGCCGGACTTTATTGAAACGGCCGAGTCATTACGGGACCCGGCCGGGTTGACCGGGTCAGCTATGACTCGGCCGAGTCATTGGCTGACTCGGCCGAGTCATAGCTGACTCGGCCAGCCGAACCGGGTCATGGTCCGGGTCATCAAATTTGGCAATGAAACGGTCAGAAACGGTCGTTTCCGTTTCGGTATGGCCGTTTCGTAAAACACTGTCTTAGAGTAGTTCGTGTGACATTGAATTTATTGGCTGCTGAAGAATGTTTAACTCAAAGCAGGTTTGAAACTTCACAAGCTGGGACTTAGGTGTAAATAATTCGGCAGTGACAACTGATCGATCCCTAACATGCCAAGAATTTCCCTGGTAACGTTGTGTGGCATTATTGTAGTGGATGTAACGTGTGAAGGAATGTTAATTAGAGGGCTGGCACATTGTTGTTAACAAGGTCACGTCATAGGCAAACATGGAGTTGTTTATTGTAGTAGCTTGGGGAATTAACTCATTGAAGGGCTGAATCATCATCAGTGTGAAAGTCGACATGTCATCTAAACTCATCAGTGGAGCGCAAAGTTTGTGGTGTTAGGCATCTAAGTCGTGGCAAGGGTAGCGAGTCATTGCTTGTGTACACCAGGTTTAGGACTCACAATTGTTGGACAATAGAACATATCAAGTCATGGGAGCCGATAACAAGAACAATATGTTCATCCCTTGTGAAGGCCGAGGTTGCATATTGGGCAAAATTCTTTATGTGTTAGGCACCGATTGATGGGTTATCTATTATGAATTAAATATTTCATAACTATATATATAATAAAATGACAAAATACTAATAAATAAATTTTAATTAATAATTAAGTTAATAATTTAAATTAAGCT
The DNA here is from genome assembly GCA_031772625.1 of Pinus tabuliformis. Taxonomy (NCBI): domain Eukaryota; kingdom Viridiplantae; phylum Streptophyta; class Pinopsida; order Pinales; family Pinaceae; genus Pinus; species Pinus tabuliformis. The sequence continues at coordinate 691,006,258 of CM062814.1, read as the reverse complement.
AGGTTACTCAATTAGTTTTGAGGAGGCATCAGTCCAAAGGGACGTGTCTTTTGGGCTCGTGGCCAGTCAACTCCTATAAAGGATAACCACCCTAGCCTTGTAAATTCCATCATCCATTATTGAATAATATCTATATATATATATATATATATATATGTTTAAAAAATCTTAATGTTTATGAGCATTGTGAACTTGAGGGAACAAGCTAAGTGTTTCATTGTTATCAGAGCGGTCGATTCTGCCACCTGCAAATGTTGTGCAACCACAGTCTTATCAATTCTCTGCACTAACTACGTCTCTCTCTTGCACCATGCTCTTTACGCTTCCATCAATAGTCGTTTTCTGTTACACCAACCATCGAACCCACCACAGTCACACATCGATCCCCGTCCTCTGTCGCGTTCCAGTCTTACCGCTTGTTTGTTCTCCCTGTCTACTACTTAAACAATGCACCCTGCCCACACTGTTAATAAAACGTGCTGTCTTCCACTGTCAAATGATGTGGCCCCTGGTTGAAGGTCAATGGATAAGGTTGACGTCGGTTCGTGCAGCCTCGGTATATATATAAGAGATACACCGTGATCTGTTCCAGCGTGGCTCAATACACTTACATTTTGCATTAATACATAGTGAGTAATATACAGGGTCTTGCATCATAGTTATATGGTCGATAGTTATATTACGTAATACATATACTTTTGATATACCATCAACAGTATTACATTGTGTACACTGTAAACACTGTGAACAATATATAGTTGAGCGCTTTACATTATAATTATATTCCAAAATAAATTTAATTAATTAAAATTATTTAATTATTAAAAAAATTATTATATAAATAAAAAAACTATTATATATAAAAAAATTGGGTCCACTAGGAAAAGAAGAACAAAATGGGGAGTAATGACGACGATTCGAAGAAATTTCAAGAACAACTCAACAGAATGCGCAAGTGCCTTGATAATGTTGAAAGAAAGCAAGGCTAATTCGGGAAGAGCCAAGACCAAATGGCAGAGAATATCAAATAAATTAAGAGCATGATGAGCCAATTTATGGGCGGAGCTAATCCACCTTTTAATCCCTCAACCACGCAAAGTCCAAAGGCTCCGGAAAGCGAAAATTTTCCAAGTCATGAATTTTTGTTGATGCATGAAAAGCCATGATTACCGCATATACAGTTCGAAGGAAATCAGTACCACACAAAGTTTCCCGATAGAGACTACCTTAAAATTAAAGGAGAATTACCTTAAGTACAATGGTAAGGACCATAAAGGTACCATTGTATGGGTAGATAAAATGGATGCCATTTTCAGAGCAAACCCACCAATAGCTGAACAAGAGAAGGTCATGACTGCATCCAACAACTTGGAAGCGGAAGTATATGATTGTTTCCTATGGTGGTCCAACAGATGTGTGACTCTCTTGTTCAATTGGGAAGTTTTTAAAAATGCCATGCGAAAAAGGTTTAATGATGAAGAAGAAGACAATGTCTACGAAAAATTCGTTCACCTCAAACAGAAAGGATCGGTAAGTGAATACAACCACGAGTGGTAAGTATTAGCTATAAGGCAAAGGGGATACTCATACGAAGAGCTACTAAAAATGTATCAATGTGGCCTTAAGGATTATATTCGGGAAGAATTAAAATTATATAAACCCCAAACCATTGAAGAAGCTAGACATGTAGCAACAGTTGTTGAGAAAAAATATGAACTCCATAAAGCACCATATGCCAGTAATGAAAATTCAGACAACTACTCATAAGGGAAGTCAAGTAAATCGTCTTTAGAAGACACGGGTAAGTATGTTCCACCACCAATGCACAATGTTGGAAAACAATAGTCAAGTGTTGAAAGAAAAAGGGATGGCAAGTACTGGACATGTGGAGACAAATATTCCCTAGGGCACATATGCACTATGCAAAAACATTACAACTGCGAAGCAAAACAAGAAGAAGAATCTTCAGAGAATAGCTCCGATGGAGAAAGCAATGAAGAAGATGAGGCCCCTAATCCAGATCCAGAAGAAGAGAATATGCCACGAATTTCTCTGGAAACCATCATGGGCATTGGGGATAGCTCAACATAAACATTGAAGCTTAAAGGACATATCAAGAAACAAAATATTATCATTTTAATAGATTCAGGAAGTACACACAACTTTATAGATGTCAATGTCGCAAAGAGATTGAACATTTTTGGATACCTCATAGCAGATTTAAAAGTTATGCTGGCAGATGGAAAACAAATAGATGGGGTAGGAAAGTGCCATAAAGTTAAAATGCAACTGAATGAATATGAAATGGAGTCCAATTTTTATATCGTCCCTTTAGGAGGAGTAGACGTCGTCTTAGGAGTACAATGGTTGCAAACACTAGGTACGTATTCGACAAATCATCAAACGCAGTTCATTAAGTTCAAAATGGATGGAAAGAAGTATAAGTTGTTCGGGTTCTAAGCCCCACCTACCCAAGTCATCTCTGCTCAGCAAATGAAAAAGCTTATTCGCAAGGGAGCCCCAGTATTCGTTGCACAATGTCAACAGTTAGAGTTATTATCGTTCGAAGGGATTCACCAACAGTTTGAAGTTTCATCCCTAATCCAAAAATATGAGAAGGTTTTTCAAGATCTATCGATGAAATTGCCCCCTGAAAGGAAAATTGAACATATCATTAAAGTCAAACCAGATTCAACACGAGTAAATGTAAATCCATATCACTACCCCCATAATCATAAAACAAAAATAGAATGATTAATACAAGATCTGTTAAGGCATGGAGTCATTACGAAAAGTAGAAGTCCATACGCTGCATCAATAGTATTGGTCAGGAAGAAAGATGGGTCTTTCTAGTAGTGTATAGATTACTGTTGGGACAGGGTTCCCTAAGGTCAATTTTGGGGCAAAAGCCCGAGTTTTGGGGCTGAAAGCCCAAGTTTTTGTATACAAAATGTAAAGTCTCAGCAAGTTGTGGTCGTAGAGCGCGTAGATGTAAAGTGTCATAAAGGGATTTTTCCCTTCTTTTATGTAAGTTGTGTCGGTTTGTATAGACCTACCCATGGTCTACGGACCATGGGATTGTATAAAAAGGAGAGTCTTAGAGAGTCTAAGGCAAGTTTTGGGTAGCGAAGAATGAATGTAATGGGTCAGTAGAAGTGACGAGCGAAGAGTCTTAGAGTAGAAGAGAGGCTCTGCAGCTATGTGCATAGAGGCCTAGAGTAGAGTCCGTAGCTGAGTGCGCAGACCCCTGCAGCTGAGTGCGCAGGGTAGTTTTGAGTCTGTAAGCAAATTTGAAGTATCAATAAAGAGACTATTCTGGAAATATCTGTGTTTTGTCCTTTTACTTCTGTTATGAATGAATGCGATTATGTTATGATGAATAATGGGTTTATGATTTAATGTTGTGTTGATGCGCGAATCTATATGTTTTACATTGTTATATGAACGCAAGTCATAATATCTGTTTACGCGAAGAATATCTTAATGCATGTTAAAATTATCAGACACTTAAGCTGATTTGGGTAAATACAGAAGTAGAAGCAATCTCAGAAGCGTGTAAGTAGTTGATTCGCTTGTTTAAGGTCCGTGAAAGACAGTCGTAGACCTTCGCGAAGGTCTAGAGGCTGGTAAGAGAAAGTCATATCGATAAACCTTAAGGGCTTATCGATCTGTGCGAAGGCAGGGTTAGTGCATAAAACAACATCATAACCATCTCTGGGTGCGGACACTTGGTTCCAGCATCCCCCCATACTGCTTAGAGTGAGACTTTAGTCTGTGCTCTACGGATTGATGCCGTAAGGGCTAGTAGTGTAGGAATTTGTTTGGCAAAACTAACTTTGAACCTGGGTCAGGACCCACTAAGCCAACAATTACAGAGGATTAAACAAAATTACTATTAAACATAAATTTTTGATTCCATTCATTGATGAGATGCTAGACGAGCTCCATGGCGCAAAATGTTTCTCAAAATTAGATTTGAGATCAGGTTACTATCAAATTCGAGTGAGATTAGAAGACGTTGAAAAGACTTAAGGCACTATGAGTTTAAGGTAATGCCATTTGGTTTAACGAATGCACCAACCACCTTCTAGGGAACCATGAATGAACTCTTCCCTCCATACTTCCGAAAATTTGTATTAGTCTTCTTCGATGATATTCTCATTTACAGTGAGACGTGGAAGGAGCACCTCAAGCATCTAGAGGGAGTACTGTCCGTATTAGAGAAGAGTCAATTTTATGCCAAGTTATCAAATGTACCTTTGGGCAAAAGGAAGTTGAATGCCTGGAGGCTGGGACACGTTGTATCTGGGGAAAGAGTCAAAGTGGACCCCAACAAAATCAAAGCAATCAAAGAATGGCCCAAAGCCAAGAACATATCAAAACTAAGAGGATTTCTAGGTTTAATTGGGTATTACAGAAGGTTCATAAAAAACTATGTAAGTTTGACAGTGCCCTTGACCAACTTGTTAAAAAGGAACACTTTTCAATGGAATAACTAGGCAGACGAATGCTTCAAGAATCTAAAAAAAGTGATATCAACCACACCAGTACTGGCAACTCCAGACTTCTACAAACCATTCATAGTCGAATGTGATGCTTCAGGGTTCGAAAAAAAACAATGTTAATGCAGGACAACCACCCTATAGCTTTCGAGAGCAGGAAACTTAACAAACGGGAAAGCTTGAAATCTACTTACCAAAAGGAGATGCTTGCCATCATACATGCTTTAACTAAATGATGACAGTGCCTGCTCAGAAGTAAGTTCTCAATCCGAACTGATCACAATAGTCTCTAATATCTACTTCAACAAAAAACATTGTCAACAAAATAGCAAAATTGGATGGAGAAACTTTCAGCATTCGACTTAGAAATACTACACAAAAGGGGAAAGGAAAATGTTGTAGGCTTGTAGCTGATGCACTCTCGTGTAAGGATGATGACAACACAACATGCGTTGCCTTGTTAGTTGTTCTTGAGTGGTTAGACAAAATACGAGTTGAATATGCCATGGATTTGGATTGTGGTTCTATGATTGAAAATATCAGTCAATATGCCAATTTTGAATGGAAAAATGACATATTATGGTAAAAAGGTAGAATTTACCTAACCCCAACCAGTGTTTTAAAAAACAGCCAGCTTGGAACCGACTTGGCCGAGTTGGTCCGAGCCAGGCCTCAATTTTGTGACTCGGCCAAGCAACCGGTTCGGCCGGTCAGGTTAATACCGAGCTGGCCGAGTTGTCTAACAACTCGGTTGGCTCGGTATTAACCTGGCCAGCTCGGCCGAGTCCGTATCAACCCGACCGGGTTACGTACAGCGGCCCAGGCACCAAAAAAACTGCGATTTTTTAAATTTTTTTTATTAATTGCTGACTATTGATGACTGGTATGATGACTATTGAAGGAATCACACATGATCTGTCAAATTTGATATCTCAAATGACAACATTATAATTTAGGTTCTTACTCAAAGACCAATACTGGAAAATTAAGTGTGAGTTAACAAATATTTTTTTAAAGCTAATGTATCACATGCTCAGAAGCAGGACATTACGAGCTTGATGACAGTCAAAGCATCTAATAGATGCTGGATCATCTTTCAAGAATCATGACATACCATATCTTGCTAATTGGAGGCAGAGAAGTTTTTGCAAAGCTCTCTAAAGGATCATGTGTACAATACTCAAGGTCTTTACTTAGCTATCTTACAAACAAGCTAATGTCATATATTAGAAAAAGAGGCCGTGAATAGTATACGAATCCATGAAGTACATGTTGCTGGTATTGACCTCCTATTGAGGAGGCTTTGGCAATTTTTAGTACTCATTTTGTAAGTATATGCGAAGTCTTGCAGAATGTCAAGTATGAGATCTACGTTGCAAAAATGAAGCATGGATGCTAAGTCATGGAGTCTATTCCTTACACCCCAAAGTAGTCAAAACTTGAAAAAGGATCTCTGTCATATAGCAGACCTTGTTGGAGTAAGTCTGTTTTGGACATGACAAACCTAATGTTTGGAGAAAGATAGTGATTTGTAGAAATTGGTGTGTCTTCATTATTACTGTTGCTATGTTGATAAGTCCCTGAGTTGGAAATGTTGAAGAATGTAACTAGTGTCGGTGTTCATAATTGTATTTGAGTCATGATGTAATTTATTTGTCAAAAGAAAGAAAAATAAATTTTATTATAAAAGAAAAATGATTTATTTAGCATGGGTTCCATGCTTTATTATTTTATTATTAGGTCAAAGCCTCCATTGTAGGCTTCTAGGGTTTATGTCATAAGTCCTAGTCCATGTCTTCATGTAATAGATCCTTCTTGGGCTTTATTTGTCAAAGAAGAAAATTGGTTTTTTATGTAAATTGAGTCAAATAGACCTCCTCCACCAAGACAGACTCAACAAGAGCCCCAAACTACTATATACTATTGGACAGTGCACTGGGTGCCATTTTGATATAATGGATATATTCATGAGCCTACTTTGATCATATGTTGTCTTCCATCTATATTCTAATGCTGTGTGTTTGGAAACATGAATGAAAATCTTTAAAATTATGCCTAAATAAATGTTTAATGCATTTTTTACAACGATCGAGTCATTGAAATCGAGCTGGCGAGTCGATATCGAGTCGGAGTCAGAGTCAGAGTCGATCCTCGGCCGAGTTGGTGTCGGAGTCGGAGTTTTAAAACATTGATCCCAACATCCAAATTTAGAATGAATATTCTAAAGGAATCTTACAGTTCTCTTGCAGCTGGGCATGTCAGATTCTTCAAAACTTACTATAACATTCGACAATCATTCTATTGGAAGGGTATGAGTAAGGAAATCCAAAAATATGTCGTGAAATGTGATGTTTGTCAGAGAAATTAGAGTGAAAATATCCCAACCCCTGGTTTACTACACTCATTACATATACCAAATAAAAAATGGGAGGAAATCTCGATGGATTTCATTGAAGGACTACCTATGTCTGATGGTAAGGACACGATATTTTTCATAGTCGACAGACTCACCAAATATGCCTACTTCATGGCAATCAAGAAAACTGACACAACTAAGCAAATTGCGGATGTGTTTTGTAAAAACATTTACAAACTACATGGTTTTCCCTAGGTTATTGTCAATGATAGAGACGCAACATTTAAAGGCAATTTTTGGAAAGATTTCTGCCACCAAGCAGGCATATCTCTCAACATGAGTTCAACTTATCACCCCTAGACAAATGGTCAAACTGAAGTTGTAAATAAATGTTTGGAAACATATCAACGTTGTCGTCACTGACAAACAAAACAAATGTTTTCAATGGCTACACCTGGCCGAATGGTGGTATGATACCACCTATCATACTAAGCTAAAAATGACTCATTTCCAAGCCCTATATGGCTATGAACCACCCAGATAGAAGGATTTTGCGCTACTCGATTCTAAGGTACAAGTAGTAAAGGACCACTTAGAAGAAAACCAAAGAATTATTAACTTGTTAATGGAAAGTCTAACAGTGGCACTGTTGTCGCACAAAGTGTCTAGGCACCGCGACAATGGTTAGAGTAAGGGCTGTCACTCTAATCCTTACTCACTCTGTTTAGATTGTCTCCTAGGCAAGTCAAGGGGGGGGGGGTAGTCCCTAAGGTAAATGGATGAGAAAGCCTGTGGAACACGGACTCTAGGAGATTTTAATAATGGATAACTTGACGAATGTAGAATAAGTCTTGGTCAATCAAAATAGATGGATTAAAATAAGACACAATTACAAGATATAAATGACTACAGACCAATGCCTTTAATTTGAATTAACCATAGACTAAATAATAACAAGTCATCCAAAGAAAACTTATAGATGTGGCAAAGTGACGATCATGAACAATTAATTGCAAAAGCCCAAAACTTTAACATGCAAGAGATTCTAGATCTAAAATGATTTTCGTTAGGAATTCAGATCTAGAACATTTAACTTTCTCCTGTAGCCAATATGATTTAAAACATTTATCGCACCTTGACCATAGAAAAATTCCTTACCATGAAAAGACACCAAGGAACTTTAGATAAATAATTTAATTATTCCTTACACAAATTGAAGAAGTAAAATAAATCAAAAGGGTTAATAAATTAAAATTTTAATGGGCCATAGGCCACATTTAAATTTTTAATGTGAATGCCCAAATCCTTTTTTTCATTTTTAATTTCTAGATTTTTAAAATTTTTTAGGATTTTTTAATGTTTTAATGTTTTTAAGATTTTAAGATTTTTAAAGTTTTTTTAAGAAAATTTATAAATTTTTAACGAGAAAAAAAATTAAAATTGAAAAATCAAATCAAAAATAAAAGGGAAAACAAAATCAAAAAATCATAAATAAAAACAAATATAAATGAAATGAAATCAAGTCAAAATATTAAAAAAAAAACCAAAGCAAAATCCGATCTCAAATAAAAAATGAAAAAATATTCTAACCCTGATCCTAATGGATATAAAAATAACATAAAAGTGGAACAAATAGTAAAATAAAAAGAAACTATCTAAACTTAAAAAAAAAAGAATCAAAACCAAACTTCAAATAAAGAAATTAAAAAACTATGCTAACCCTAAAGGAATATACAAATGAAATAAAAATAAAAAATAAAAGAACTAACTAAACTAATGCATACATGAAATAAACAAAAAAATTTCGAATGTTTTTGTTTGTTGTTGTGTAGGTTAGCCCGAGTGTGCTGTGGCAAGGGAAAGGAAGCAAGGTCCGATGGCGAGGATGGAACTGGACGGCGGAGGAGGTCGAGTTTGCTCAACGGCGGAAGATGTAGCGAGGAAGGGACAAGCCTGTTGCAGGTTGACGGTATCGTTGGCAGCAGACATGATAAGGACGCAGGGTTGTTTGTAGGTTCGAGCTTGGAAGACGACGTCAAGGTTTCGAGTTGCAACGAGGAGAGGGATGTGAGGAGGGCAAGTCAATGGAATCCGAAAGCTGTAGGGCCGAGGCAGCGTTTGGAAGAAACACAGGTCGAAGGCAGTGATGAAGACGAGAGGAAGGGAAATCACGCGGAGGCTACAGATAGGGAGAGGGACGAAAGTCTGAGGATGGAGGAAGCTGCGTGTAGAGGAGAGGGGATAGAGCGAGGAAGAAGACGGGTTGGGCAGCGTGATGGACGGAGCAACAAGGAGCTTTCGAGGGGTATGAGGGTGCGGGTTAGGGCTGCGGACAGGTAGCGCACAACAAACAATGAGGGAACAGATAAGGGCTACGTACAGAAAGGGAACAACTATAGGTTGGATGGAATTAAGGAGTGAGGAAATTGGAACACAAAGCTGTAGTTGTGGGCATCTCCTTAAAAAACAAATTTCAAAATTTTTGTTTAGAAAAAATGCAAAAAACCCCAGGCAACAGGCAAAATGGTGGCCCAAGAACCCAAGAGAACATTCCAAAAATCTCTGATTACATCGATATATTCTACTTAAGATTCATTCGTGAAACCGTTAAAATTTTTTACAGATTAAAAAAAATTAAATTTAAACCCCTGGATCGCAAACGCTGAATAACATTCCCTGCAAAATTTTGCAAATAAAATTCCGGAGATGCAGATCTTACCCTCCAGGGCCTAAATCTGGACTCTACACAGATTTTTTCTTCAGATCTGTAGCTGCACAACAACAAGAAAACACCCAAACGATATATACAATGATAAAAACTAAAACCTAGAAAGCCCAACTTAGAAAACTGAGAATAATTATAGATATATGTACATGAATGACAAATCTATTAGATCTGGCGAGCGTGAGTCCAACTCCGCTCTCAGATCTGATAATCTAAGGCTCTCAACAACCAGATCTATCGATTTTGCACGTAAAAAATTTAAATTTTTAGAATTCAAAGGAGGTACTGAGCTCAAAACCCTTCATGCGTCACCAGTAAAAAATATCTTATGATAAGCTCGGGATCAAATTAAGTTGGGCTCTTTAGAAAACACGGATCAGGAGTTGGCTGGTCCAACTAAAAACTTCCCCGAACGGCCGATGATCTAAAAAATCAAGACTTTCCTGCAAAACTCAATTCAACCATCAAAATAGAGCGAAAAAATGATAATAAAATTCAGATAAATAGAGATACCTACTATTAGATTCAAATTTAAATTATCACTTAAACCCCAGTGACTGAGCAAGATACCTGTACTCAAATCACTCTTTAGAAGCTATTATCAATGGCTAAAAAAATTTACACATGAAAATCGACACATCTTACAATACTTCCATGAAGAGTAACACCGGCAAAAATTAACCCTAAAGTCTTTCTTTATTATTTGAATAAAAATTTACACGAGAGCTTTTCGCTTAGCACACGACTCAAAGGTCGGATGAATTCACTGAAAAATGACTTCCTATTGAAAGATAAATCCTCCAATGGCTAGTTCGAGTGATCCTCGTCAAAGCAGTTTCGACCGTTGATGAGGATCAAAATTTCTTTTAATCTCATTCGTCGAAATTTTAAATTCTTGAGGGAATTCGAATTTTTCAATCAAATGCATTTTAATTAATTCATTTTTTTTTGAATTAATTTCCTCAAAATTTTGACTCTGACTTAACCCCAGGGACCATATGCATAAAATTTTAGCAAAATAATCAATTTACCTTAGTCCCAGGACCTCTCAAATTTTAATTTTTAAGGACCAACAAATTTTGCCTTCGGAGAATTTAAATTTACCTAGAACCTAGAATTAATAAATTTCTGGCTTATGATTTTAATTAATTTTTTGGCCAGAAAATTTAATTAATTAACCTATGAGGGAAAAATTATTTTTTTCCAACCCTCGAGACACTTTACATCATAAGGGGTAAAACCCATTTGAAAAAGACCCTCACAGACTACCCATTTCTGTGACACAAATATAATCTATCAGTCCAAACAATTTTTAATAAAATAACCTAACCAAATAGTTAGGATTATTCCCAAATCACTTTTACATAGACTCGATCTATAACACTAGGACTCGCCTAAGATCCTAGTGACAAAATCCATTCAGGATTTGGGGTAATGCTGAAGGAAAACTCTGTCGACCATTCGAGAATGGATCGGTGAGACAAAAAACCTCCCGAAATGTAAATCATCACTAGAAAATTGGGTTTACCTAGGCAATTACATACACGACACCGATCTGCGGAGATTATTTACATTATACACATGCAGAATGGGTTTACATTATAACGTGATGATCAGGGTGACGATGATAGCTGAATGGCACAAACATGTCGATCAGACGCTATCCCTTTTGCGAAAGAAGGGGGTGTACTGCTATGGGTCGTTGACACGTAGTGGTCAACATATGGCTCTACTTGGGGACACGTTGTTGCACCAAAGGAATGAGAGAATTCAGAATCTGCATCCATGCAACAGACAATATAACATAAGTAGCAGGCATCAGATGGCATCAAATGTGTTTAATGTTTTTAAGATTTTTAGAAATACAATACAAAGATGCCCCATGGCATCAGATGTGTTTAATGTTTTTAATATTTTTAGAAATACAATACAAAGATGCCCCATGGTATCAGTTGTGTTTAATATAGTGCATACTGAGCATTTGCTTGCTTTCAGGCAAATCTGTCGGCTGTTTCTCAGATGTGCCATGTCCAATTCTGCATACTGTAGGACTTTTCCCTATCCGAGAATCAAGCTGCTCGCGACCATCTGATGCATCAAACCTCTTTCTCATTCTGTTTCTCTTGAGGCTTTTCTTTGTGGTAGGCTGTATCACTGATGATGTGGAACATTCCGCTTCAAAACTCTCAGATGAAGTATGTATGATATGCATGACATGTCTTTCTTCATTCTGCATCTGCTCTGTCAAGAATGATGGATCAGTGTCATGTGTCATGAGTTATAACTTGATCTTTTATGACTAGTGGATCAAACATGCAAGCATCAACTTGATTCTTATTAATTTCCATTTTGTCCGAGTCACCTTCAATTAGCCACTTTTCAATGGAACAAATGACCTCATAATAAGATGGAGCTTGCTACAGCAGATAGGGAGGCTTATGATCTATTGAAGTTTCCTTGTTTCTTTCATCCTCTGACTGATGTTGAAGTTTCTGTACCTGTATTGTTATGGCATCCATCTAGGTAGAGTGTTCATCCTTCATAGCACTGGCTTCCTTGGCATGGTTTTCCTCCATGGTCAATAACTTATTCTGAAGACATATCTGACCAGCGTCCATATTTTTTATTACTTTGTCATTATCTGCTTATATGGTCATCAAGCAATGTTGCATAGAGTTTATCTCTTTCTCATGATTTTCTAACTGATTATTATAATTGAATCTCATGATGGTCATTTTTTCATCCATAGTTGACACTCTGTTTTGAATCGAACTTATTTCTTCTTGATAACTTGTTTCCATGGCAGTCACATGATTTGAACGATTAAATTCCATGATCGCCATATTTTCCTCTAGGTCTAATAACTTGCTTTGCGTAGAATTAATTTCCTTGTCATGATTAGCTTTCATGGTTTCCATTTCCTTAGCATGCTGACTCTGCATGTCAGTCCTCATATCCTCCATATTCTGAGCACACTTTTCTACTACGGTGACTACGTGATCGAAGTGTTTAATTTTCATGATTTCCATCTCCTCATCATGTTTTTCCAGTTGAGTGTACAAAGTTCTCATATCCTTGACGTAATCAATTATATTTTTTTCTTGATTAAGCTCCATATTTTTTACTAGCTGTGTTTGACTGAATTGTATGTCTTTAACCAACTGATTTAGTTCTTCTATAAGATGCAAATCATTCTCTCTTTCACTGTCGACATTGATCTGATAACTTGTTCTTGCTTTTCCACTATCATGGATTTGTCTTGCAATGGTACAAGTGGATGGCACATTCTGATACGGAAAATTGTCTTGAAATCTTTCATTGACAGTTGGATCCTTTACAAGATGACTTTCATTTTGTTGCATAGTATAGGGGCACAAGGCAGACCACCGTGATCACCATATCGATCTGTAAAAGCATTGATGATGTCTTGTAAAGAAGTGAAAGAATCTTCAAGACAATTATGAAACCAATTCAAAGCATCACCCTCTAAAGAAAAGTCAAATAGGTGCATTTTGACATCTTCATGTTTATATTGGGGAGAACTACAATATTTGATTATTGTATGAGTAAAACTGCATATATGCTTTCTAATAGCGATTGCGACTGAATCACCACTCGAGAACAAAGGCAATTTATGAATGGCCTCTTCCGGCGTATCATGGAGAAAATCAGTAAAATGACACGAGGTAAATGAATCATCCATGATGACTTGCTTGAAGGGATAAGGAGGGATCAAATGGATGCTAGAGAGAGGTCCCTACTCAAGAAAATCAAGAGATCCACAAGAAACGAGCTTCTATTAGAAATTCTTGTAAGCAATGAAAGAAGTGGAGTCACCACTTGAACATGAATCTAGCTCTAGGATCCAAAAGACAAAAACAACTGGATATAAGGGACGACTTCTTGTCTGAGAAATAATAGATGATAGAAGTGGAGTCGCCATCCAAACAAGAAACGAACCGATATCTCTAGGTTCTAAAAGTGCAGATGAAATGATTAATGAAATGACGAAAGATGAAGCGATGAAAAGATCAAATGACGCCTAAAAATGTTGTGCCGCTTGACAGGCTAATGAATGGCGGAAAAGATGAGATGATTAAAATGATGTCGAGGAAACCAAGGACAGAAAAACTCTATCCCCGGCAACGGCGCCAAAAAATGTTGGCATTGCCGGCTAAAATGAATGATAGAAAGATGAAAGATGAATGTCGTAGAGCCAAGGCCCAGTAAATCGGTCTCCGGCAACAACGCCAAAAAATGTTGTTGCAGAAAGTGTCTAGGCACCGCAACAATGCTTAGAGTAAGGGCTATCACTCTAATCCTTACTCACTCCGTTTAGACTCTTTCCTAGGCAAGTCAAGTGGGGTAGTCCCTAAGGTAAATGGATGAGAAACCTGTGGAACATGGGCTCTAGGAGATTTTAATGATGGACAACTTGACGAATGTAGAATAAGTCTTGGTCAATTAAAATAAGACACAATTACAAGATATAAATGACTACAGATCAATGCCTTTAATTTGAATTAACAATAGACTAAATAATAACAAGTCATCCAGAGAAAACTTGTAGATGTGGCAAAGTGACGATCATGAACAATTAATTGCAAAATGCCCAAAACTTTAATATGCAAGAGATTCCAGATTTAAAATGATTTTCGTTAGGAATTCAGAGCTAGAACATTTAACTTTCTCCTATAGCGAATATGATTTAAAAGAGTTATCGCACTTTGACCATAGAAAAATTACTTACCATGAAGAGACACCAAGGAACTTTAGATAAACAATTTAATTATTCCTTAGACAAATTGAAGAAGTAAAATAAATCAAAAGGGTTAATAAATTAAAATTTTAATGAGCCATAGGCCACATTAAATTTTTTAATGTGAATGCCCAAATCCCTTTAATTTATTTCATTTTTAATTTTTAGATTTTTAAAATTTTTTAGGATTTTTTAATGTTTTTAAGATTTTTAGACTTTTTAAGTTTTTTTTTAGGAAATTTTTAGATTTTTTAGTGAGAAAAAAAAATCATAATCGAAAATAAAAGGGAAAACAAAATAAAAAAATCATAAATAAAAACAAATATAAATGAAATGAAATCAAGTGAAAAAAATAAAATAAAATAAAATAAAAATTTATCTCAAATAAAAAATGAAAAAATATTCTAACCCTGATCCTAATGGATATACAAATAACATAAAAGTGGAACGAATAGAAAAATAAAAAGAAATTATCTAAACTAAAAAAAAAAAGAATCAAAACCAAACTTCAAATAAAGAAATTAAAAAACTACGCTAACACTAAAGGAATATACAAATGAAATAAAAATAAGAAATAAAAGAACTAACTAAACTAAGAACTAATTAAACTAACACATACATGAAATAAATAAATTTTTTTTTGAATGTTTTTGTTTGTCGTTGTGCAGGTTAGCCTGAGTGTGTTGCGGCAAGGGAAAGGAAGCAAGGTCTGACGATGGGGATGGAACTGGATGACGGAGGAGGTCGAGTCTGCTCGACGACGAAAGAAGCAGCGAGGAAGGGACAAGCCTGTCGCAGGTTGACGATATCATTGGTAGCAGACATGATAAGGACGCAGGGTTGTTTGCAGGTTTAAGCTTGGAAGAGGGCAGCAAGGTTTCAAGCTGCAGCGAGGGGAGGGATGCGAGGAGGGCAAGTCAATGGAATCTGAAAGCTGCAGGGCCGAGGCAGTGTTTGGAAGAAACACAGGTCGATGGCAACGATGAAGATGAGAGGAAGGGAAATCACGCAGAGGCTGCTGATAAGGAAAGGGACGAAAGTTTGAGGATGGAGGAAGCTGTGTGTACTGTGTAGAGGAGAGGGGATGGAGCAAGGAAGAAGACGGGTTGGGCAACGTGATGGACAAAGCAGCAAGGAGCTTTCGAGGGGTATGAGGGTATGGGTTAGGGTTGCAGACAGGCAACACGCAGCAAGTAGTGAGGGAATAGATAAGGGTTGCGTATAGGGAGGGAACAACTACAGGTTGGACGGAATTAAAGAGTGAGGAAAATGGAACCGCAGAGCTGTAGTTGTGGGCCTCTCCTTAAAATACAAATTTTGAAATTTCTGTTTAGAAAAAATGCAAAAAACCGCAGGCAGCAAACAAAATGGTGGCCCAAGAAGCCAAGAGAACATTCCAGAAATCTCTGATTACATCCATATATTCTGCTTAAGATTCATTAGTGAAACCCTTAAAAAAATTTCCAGATTAAAAAAATATTTAAATTTAAACCCCTGGATTGCAAAGGCTGAATAACATTCCCTTCAAAATTTTGCAAATAAAACCCCAAAGATCCAGATCTTACCCTCCAGGGCCTAGATCTGGACTCTACACGGATTTTTTCTTCAGATCTGTAGTTGCACGACAACAAGAAAACACCCAAACAATATATACAATGATAAAAACTAAAACCCAGAAAACCCAAGTCAGAAAACTAAGAATAATTACAGATCTATGTACAGGAATGGCAGATCTATCAGATCTGGCGAGTGCGAGTCCAACTCTGCTCCCAGATCTAATAATCTAAGGCTCTCAATGACCAGATCTATTGATTTCGCATGTAAAAAATTTAAAATTTTAAAGTTTAAAGGAGGTGCTGAGCTCAAAACCCTTCATGCATCACCAGTAAAAAATATCTTATGATAAGCTTGGGAACAATTTAAGATGGGCTTTTCATAAAACACGATCGAGAGTTCGCTAGTCCAACTAAAAACTTCCCCAAACGCTCGATGATCATAAAAATCAAGACTTTCCTGCAAAACTCAATTCAACCATCAAAATAGAGCGAGAAAATGATAATAAAATTTAAATAAAAAGAGATACTTGCTATTACATTCAAATTTAAATTATCACATAAACCCTAACGACTAAGCAAGATACCTGTACTGAAATCACTCTTCAGAAGCTATTATCAATGGCTAAAAAATATTTACACATGAAAAACTACACATCTTACAATACTTCCATGAAGAGTAACATCGGTGAAAATTAACCCCAAAGTCTTTCTTTATTATCGGAATAAAAATTTACACGAGAGCTTTTCGCTTAACACACGACTCAAAGGTCGGATGAATTGACTGACAAATGACTTCCTATTGAAAGATAAATCCTCTAACGGCTAGTTCGAGTGATCCTTGTCAAAGCAATCTCGACTATTGATGAGGATCAAAATTTCTTTTAATCTCATTCGTCGAAATTTTAAATTCTTGAGGAAATTCGAATTTTTTAATTAAATGCATTTTAATTAATTCAAAAATTTAATTTTTGAATTTATTTTCTCAAAATTTTGACTTTGACTTAACGCTAGGGACCAAAGGGTTAAAATTTAGCAAAATAATCAATTTACCTTAGGCTCGGGACCTCTCAAATTTTGATTTTTAAGGACCAATGAATTTTGCCTTCGGAGAATTTAAATTTACCTAGGATCTTGAATTAATTAAATTTTTGGCTTATGATTTTAATTAATTTTTTGGCCGGAAAATTTAATTAATTAACCTATAAGGGGATAAATTATTTTTTTCAACTCTCGAGACACTTTATATCATAAGGGGTAAAACCCATTTGAAAAAGACCCCCATAGGCTACCCATTTTTGCGACACAAATATAATCCAATAGACCAAGCAATTTGTAATAAAATAACCTAACCAAATAGTTATGATTATTCCCAAATCACTTTTACATAGACTCGATCTATAACACTAGGACTCGCCTAAGATCCTAGTGACAAAATCCATTCCGGCTTTGGGGTAAGGCTGAAGGAAAACTCTGCCGACCATTCGAGAATGGATCAGTGAGACAAAAAACCTCCCAGAATGTAGATCATCACTAGAAAAGTAGGTTTACCTAGGCAATTACATACACGACACGGATTTGTTGAGATTATTTACATTATACACATGTAGAATAGTTTTACATTATAACATGATGATCAGGCTGATAATGATAGCTGAACAGCACAGACACATCGATCAGGCGCTATCCCTTTTGCGGAAAAAAGGGGTGTACTGCTATGGGTCGTTGACATGTAGTGGTCAACAGACACGTAATAGAATGTAGCAACAAGCTGACCAACACAGGAGATTGGGTCTTTGTTAGACTTCAACCCTATAAACAATGATCATTAAAACAAGGAGGGAAAAATAAGTTATCTTTGAAATACTATGGACCATACCAAATAATAATAAAAAAAGTAGCATGGCCTCTGGATTGAAGCTACTAGACAATTGTCGAATCCACAATACATTCCATGTATCAAGTCTCAAAAAGGTAAAAATACCTGACACTCATGAAGAAGGAAGGATCATCTTAGAACTTGAAGGCATACTCTCTTCTAGAGAGAAGGTACTACGATCCAAGACTATTAAGGAGTACCTTATCAAATGGAAAAAACTACCAGAGGAAGACTCATCATGGGAGACAAAACGTTTTCTTCAGCAACACCCAACATTGCCTATGCTTTGAGGAAAAAGCATTTTTAAGGGAGAGGCAATGTTATGAATTAAATATTTCATGACTATGTATATAATAAAATGACAAAATACTAATAAATAAATATCAATTAATAATTAAGTTAATAATTTAAATTAAGCTAGGTTACTCAATTAGTTTTGAGGAGGCATCAGTCCAAAGGGACATGTCTTCTGGGCTCGTGGCCAGTGAACTCCTATAAAGGAGAACTGCCCTAGCCTTGTAAATTCCATCATCCATTATTGAATAATATATATATATGTGTGTGTGTGTGTTTAAAAAATCTCAATGTTTATGAACAATGTGAACTTGAGTGAACAAGCTAAGTGTTTCATTATCTAAGAGGGTCATTGTGAACCTAAGTGAATAGGCGAAGTGTTTCATTATCTAAGAGGGTCGATTAGTACTACTAGACCTAGGATCCAATAATAAATTGAGTGGAGGCCGGAAATCATAAGGGTTCAAGCTAATTTGGAGGTCGAATTACCAGTCACCAAGGGTTAAGATGTAGTAGGGCTCGTGGGGTTTCTCTCACAACAAATTTATGAAGTCAATGACAAATTGATTGGAGAATAAGCACAAGGGTAGCTGAGTCATTCTATAGGCTAGTTCAAACAATTTGAGGTTGAGAATCGCTGACATTATCAAGTCACGTGTTGAAATTTTGTAGCTATGGTAAGTCTTCATAAATTGTCTTAGCCCTCCAAAATAAAAGGAAATGACAAATATGAATTGTATTTCAAGTTGGTTCTAAAAGAAGTAAAATTTGAATTTTTCCTCAAAAAATATAAGGTCAGCTCCTCCATAAGCTCATGTTGGCTCAACTCAACAGTCACAACCTAAGTCACAGGACACGTCCCCTAGGGTGCCGTGTCCCGTATTTTGCGTATTGGACACGAAAACGTCCAAAATACGTGTCCAATACGTTTTTTAACGTATTCTAAAAATAGAATACGTATTCTACGTTTTCTAGTCGTGTCATACTTTTTGAATACGCGTATTCTCCGTTTTCGAGTCGTGTCTTTACATTTGGAAGACTATAATACCAGGTTTCACCAGAGGGCAATCAGCAGATGGACTGAGATGATTTTCTACTAGAGTGCATAGCAGAGAAGAGAATTCCGCACGGTGATTCAAGGATGGTTGAGAAGCCTGAAATATTTGTAGCAAGAGACTTGGCTGAGTCCTGAGCATTTTGGGTTGGGTTGAGGGAGAATCGAGCCCAGTAGAAAGTTCCTTAGCCCTTGTTGCTTCATAGCCCAGCTCAGGGGTGTGCCCATGTTGAAAGCAGGTGGCTGGGTGGTGAATAGCTCTGATGTAGCCAGTTGCCATGGACAGATTTGATTGAGTACTCCTATTTGCTGTTCTATTAAGCTCTGTTATTCCTGGCATTTTCATTGTTTCATACGTGTGCTTGAAAATGAATAAATTATGGCTCTTTAAATGCGAAGATCATAATATGATAAATGAAATGTGGACTTACTTGATGCTGCTTATGTTTATGGGGCCTTGCAGTATATGTGAATTATATATGCATGGCACTATTTTCAGATTGCTAACTATTGTAATTTTTCTCTGTAAAGCCTGGTTATAATGGATGAATAGAAACAAGTCTTTGTTCATTAATCCTCTGCAATATATGAGAATCATTATCTGATTCATGACCGTTCAGTTTCCATGGAAACAATATCAGCTTTGTAATCAAAAAAATTCTTGTAGATTACATAAGAAACCTGTTACAAAAATCAGATGGGCAGAAATGAAAGAATTCCTTTCAGATGGTGGCCCACTGCTCAAGGGAAGGCGACTGGGTACATGACACACAGTTACTCCCATATTTGTCACAGCGTCTGTGAGTCGGTTCAATTCTAAAGTTTGAATTGTATAATGCACATCAAGTTATCTGACGTTTGAATTGAACTATGAACTTTGAGAAGTAATTATATTTTAATTTGATTAGATAAGCTGCAACCTGCAATTTAATATGGATAAAAAACTATATTTCGGTATATATATATATATATATATTTTTTTTTTATTAAATATATATAAAACGTGTCCCCCGTGTCCTGTTTCCAGGTCGCTGCGTTTCGTATTGAATACCACGTATTTACGTGTCCTCCGTGTCTCGTGTCCTCGTGTCATGTGACTTAGGTCACAACACTTGGGCTCATTTGACCACTATAAATATGCTATTCGTCCTCTCCATTTGGGCAGGAATTTCGGATTGTAGAGATCTCTTCTGAGGAAGAAATTCGGGGCTAATGAGGGACAAATCTGTGGCAAATACAGGATGAAATCTGAGGCAAATACAGAATGAAATCTGAGAAAAATGGAAGGATGAAATCTGTGGCAGTCTGAAAATTTCTGAGGCTATTCATGGACAGTTTGAATAGGTTTGACCTGAGTTTGGTTACTGGTCAGTTTGATTTGATTTGATTGGAAAATTCAAATTATATTCCTTGTTGACTAGGACAAACTTCTCTAAGAAAAGGTGGTTGTGTTTTTTCCCTTGGTTTGGGATCTTCTGTAATGTCCCCATTTTCAGTGTTTTTTATAATACAACTAAGGTGGATTTTCAGGGTGTGTGATGACCAGTTCATAGGAGCCAGATTACGTCATCAGAGGTCCCAGAGGGGTTTTGAAGAGTTTTATGGGGGCGGCGGGGATCGCTCATTATATTTCATCATCAGGGTCAGTTCTGCACAACTTATTCTTGGTTCTGCTGGATTTTGATAATTCCCATAAAATGGGGTTTAATCAACATATTTAAGCTGGGAGCAGAATACTTGGAGGAACACCTTAGTGTACTAGCTTGTTGGAACCGAAACAAAGAGATCTACATGATGGGATAGTGAAATGTGACTTCAAGTGGCTGGGAAAAGTATGGTGGCCGAATAATCATTTCACATGGTTAAAGAGTGAGTTTTAATTAGTCACTTTATTAGATAAAAAAGGGGAAAGATGTTTAATAGGAGAGAAAAAGGCCAAAAAGGGGAAGAGTGGCTAAAATAAAATAAAGTAACTTAAAATAAAATAAGATGGAGAAGCTTCTAGAGTGGCACTCAAATAACAAAAAAAAATACTTCTAGAAGTTGGAGAGCCATCCATCAAGTCTTTAAAAGGAGGGGAAACAGATCATTTTGGGATGTCTTGGAGTTGTGATATTTTCTTGTTGGAGAGGTTTTCAGAACATGGTTCATAACTTCTGTAAGCCCCAAGACGAAAAGCCTTGGGTTTCCTCTTGTGAGTTGGACGAAAACCTTGCAATTTCAGACTTGTACGAACCAAATTCCATGAACTCGCTTCAGACCTGTGCGAACCAATCCAAAGAAGAGAGAAGAAGAAGATGCTTGATGTTGATGTCCAAACAAGGGTCACTTGACTTGTATTTATAGGTTTCCAAGGGTGTACAATTTCCTTTTAGGGTCGACCTGTCCATTTGTGCACATGTGGGCTTCACTTCAAAAATACATTTTCCCTTGTCCAAATCAAGTGCTTCAAAGGTCAATTTTGGTCGTCTCGAAAAGAGGGATCTAGTTCCATGGTTGGAATTTGTCACTGATCTGCGAAATTAACAATAGCAGTGAGGCATTGGGATGGCCTCTGGGTTGGCCGGTCCAATATCTCCTAGGTTCGTTGGACCGCACCCTAAATGGACTTACTAACAGTGATGCCACACTTCTAGAGCAAATTGCCTCATTAAGATGCATAAAGCCCTATTATTATGTGAGGAAGATGGACAACAATAAAGTGGTGCAAACTGAATATTACTGTTTTGTTGAAATGAAGGATTCTGAGGGGTATCTAGATTCTATACCAGTGAGTCGTTGATATGTCATCTAGGATGGTCTGTCCAATATCTCCTAGGTTCACTGAACTGCACCATACTGACAAATTTTCTCCCTGTGTGGAGCAGGCCAACTATTAACTTTACCCGGAGAGCAACATTTCTCAAAGTGAACCACCCAACTTAATATTTTCTCTTTCAAGGACAGTAAATATCACAATTCATCGAGTTCATTAATTATTTTGCGTTCTTTTTCTGCATTGGGACCTGTGGGATAACATAGATTGCCCATCAATAAATGAATACCAATATTGTCAATATTATTGTGTCAATTTCATGGTCTGTCATTGTACTAACTCGAATCACTTATATAATCTACCTAATTTTGAGAATATTCGAAAGACCTTCCTTTATCTTGAGTGTAAACAAATCATCCGCACAAAAAGGGCTTAGTTTTGTGTTTCTACCAAGGGAATTGAGTTGTTTATGAAGCTAGGAATCATAAAAGGTATATGGGAGTCTCTGTTCATAGTATGAGAAAATTGGTGAGAGAAAATTTGTGTACTGTAGCGGGCAACCATTTAATTCTGCATGCTGTACGAGGGAATAGACACAAAAAGTTACGTTACAGTTAACAAACTTGAAAAGTTAATTAATACTAGAGAAACGTTGCAGCACAATATATCATGGGACTTGTTGCATAAAGAATGTTTACAGCCTAATTTGAACGTAAAGTTACAGGAAATGTTGGGAAAAAATATTATCTGCATCTTCTTTGATGCATTCTGTGTTGCAATTTGGGATTTGTTTCATCGAATTTCTCAAACTTATGATTTTTTAATTTTATTTTATTAAAAGCTTATTTGCATATAGTTTTCATGTATTTCCTGTTTGCTGTTCTTCGCATATTTTCCCACATAGTTCAGTCATTTTGTATTGCCTTCCTTTTGTATAGTAAGTTTTACTTGATATACTTGGGAAAATGTGTGCTCTATTTCCTTTTAGAACAGCGGTTTAGCACATTCCAAGGAGGTTTCTTTCAAGATGCTTTTTAGAATCTTATAGATGTATTCTAGGGGTTATTAGCTTAAAAACACATGCTTAGGTACTGATTGAAATCTGATACTGACCAGGTATGGACCCTATTGCAAAGCGATTTATGTGGGATGTCATCTCACGTATATCAACTAGGCAAGGGAAAACAGCAGTTATCCTGACAACACATAGCATGAATGAAGCACAGGCCCTTTGTACACGCATTGGAATTATGGTACAACTCCATAATTTCTTTGGAAATTTCTAAGAACAAATATTCACTTCCCAAGGTTTGTCTCTATTTGATACCATGCAATGACTGGTAATTTGATGCATTTGTTGACTTGTAAAGGTTGGGGGGCGGCTCTGTTGTCTTGGAAGTCCTCAACATTTGAAAACACGCTTTGGCAACTATCTTGAACTTGAGGTTAGTTTATGTCAGACATGGATTAGATTTTACAATGGCAACACATTATAGATTTGATGTTTCTTCAAAATTACAGCTGTCATTCTTATTAACCTGGTTTTATATTTCTCTGATAAATGCATGTTATTTTCAATTGCAGGTGAAATCTGTTGATGTTAGTGTGGTAGAATTAGATAACTTGTGCAATACTCTACAAGATATGTTGTTTGACTTTCCGAGCCATTCTAGAGGTATCTTGAGTGATCTGGAAATTTGTATTGGAGGATCAGAGGCTGGCTCCTCCACTCACATGTCAGAAACTAATTTGTCACATGAAATGATCATTGTTGCGGGGCGTAGACTAGGCAATGAGGAGTATGTGCAAAACCTAATTTCAAACAGCCCTTGCATCGATGGAGTTTTTAGTGAGCAATTATCAGAACAATTATTCCGTGATGGTATGCTCGATTCTTTTTTGAAGATCTATTTGGCACATTACTATTTTTTTTATTCTTTATTTCATGAGTTTGTGTTCTCCAAATGCTTCTTGTCTGCAAAGCTGCAATTGTGTGTTTACATGAACTTCCTTCATATTATAAGATATGCATAGGCCACATACATATACATCCTAATGTACAACATCAGGCTAAAACTTAATGTCATCCATTGCCCAATATAAGTGATTAGGGATGACATGACATCCGCAGCTGAAACTCTACTATATTGATGTCTGATTGAAAACAATCAATTTAGAGGACACCTGATCAGCTGAACTAGGTTTAAATGCTGGCAGTTCTCATGAATTCAACTCAATGATTACTGTGATGGTTATATTACCTTATTTTCCTAACCACTTAATAACAAATATTCTAATATAATTTTACCAAACTCATTAATAATACCATGAGTTTTTTACATTGTAACTTTAGTATTGGATTCCTAATACCACAACAAAGATGACCATACCAACCTTCACAAAACCATGTTGACGTCCAAATTTGATTGTAATGTAATATGGGAATGGGATCCATGATAAAGGAAAGATACACGGGGAAGTTATGCCACCACATGGTGACCATGAAAGTTAGTTCATATTTCAAATGGAAATGATAGTGTACACACATAGATTGCAATACCAATGTTCACAAAGCCATGTTGAAGTAATAGGACTGTGATGTCATATGGGAAAGGGATCCATGATAAAGGAAAATAACATGGAGAAGCTATGCCACAACACAATGACCATGAAAATTAGTCCATATTTCAGATGAACATGGTAGCCAACACAGATGCCACTCAAAACAAGGGATGTGCCTTTTGCTTATTATTGAAAATCAATGTTGTCTTTTAGGTATTTACACTGATAGGCTGAAATGAACAAAGTTCATCTACCAAAGGAAAATCCAACATAAAAAGGACATTAGACAGAAAACCCATATAGAACAGATACGCAATTGAATTAAATAAATGAACGATATTGATTAGCAAAATCTGTATTGTCCACTAACTAAGAACAACATCTATGATGAAGTTTGTTCTTACTTCTAGTAATTCAGGTTTCATCTGGTATTTCTTACTTCTTTTGTCTGTTTTCCAAGTGGAAAGTTGTAATTCACTCAAGCCTGCCTTTATGTATGTATTATTGTATATAATTTGTTTCATAATAAATGTTAACTAGCAAAATTTACATTGTTCACTAACCAAGAACAACATCAATGATGTTTTGTTCTTATTTCCTGTAATCAGGGTTTCATATGGTGTTTCTTACTTATTTTTTGCTTGTTTTTTGAGTGCAAAGTTGTAATCCACTCAAGCTTGCCTTTATTTATGTATATGAATTGTTGCCTAATAAATGTTAATTAGCAAAATCTGTGTTGTCCATTAACCAAGAACACCATCATTGATGAAGTTTTGTTACTTCTTCTTGTAGTCAAGGTTTGATCTGTTGTTTCTTACCTTTGTTTTATTTGATTTCCGAGTGGTTTCCTTTCAGGTGGCATTCCATTGAGGGTTTTTTGCGAGTGGTGGCTAGCAAAAGAGCATGTAGCAAGAATCAATTCTTTTGTTTTTTCATCATTTCCTGGTGCAACATTTCAAGGGCGCAATGGCTACAGCCTTAGTTATCAGGTTTTCATTCATCAATCCTTGGTCATTTAGCCACCATAAACTATATCATTTGTTTTATTTATAGTTTCCATGAAAGTTGTTTACAATATTCTTTTGGAGAAATGCTTATATATCTAAGCAGGAAGATAAAATTACTATTACATTTTCAAGATAGTAGACAGCCAAAAAAATTAACATTAAACGTCCAACTTGGTTTATCAAGTGATGTATTAAAGTAAATTTGGGGTTTAAAAAAGGCTTCATAAGGAAAATTTTAATATAGTAAAAGCATATGCCATGTTACACTAAGTTAGAGCTGTTATGTAGTGATGGTTTATCTTCGTTGTCTCATTATATTCGATGTGAGCACATCATGTTACTTGTGGGAATTGAACTTGGGTGAGGACGGTAACAATCATTCCTCCCAAGCACTAGAGAAACCCAACTAAAACTCAATGTGTGTGTGTGTGTGTTTTATTTAGTGAAGGTTGATCTAGATTGTCTCATTAATGATAGTTGCTATGTAAGTCGGGTTAATATAAGTTAGTTATAAAATAATATTATATTCTTGGTTATATTATAAACATTGTTGTTATTATATATAATACATATTTGTTAGTTATATATATATATATATATATAGAGAGAGAGAGAGAGAGAGAGAGGGGCACACAAAACATTGAATATACATAACTTATATTGTATATGATACAAGTAACTTATACATCATGTAACTAACAAATGTGTATTATATAGAACAATAAATATAATATAATAACAATGATTATAATATAACTGTGAATATAATATTATTTTATAACTAACTTATACTAACCCTAATAACAATGATTATAATATAATCATGAATATAATATTATTTAATAACTAACTTATACTAACCCTACTTACTTAGCAATTATCATATTGTGACAATGTAGAACAGCCTTCAGTACACAAACAACAATTATGCATAATTTATATAATATATTGTATATGATACGTTATAACTTACATATTGTATAAAGTCTTTACAGTAGATAACTTAAGGACCAATGTGACTTTATTATGATTTAATTAATTTGAGATTTATTTTTTTATACTCAAAGTAGTGATAATATAAAATACTGTATTATTTGGTATTTAAGAATATTTAAATTTGTTGGAAAAACTGAGAGGGAGGTGAATCAGTATTTCAGTTAATTTCATTAATTTTGCACTTTCAGAGCATTAAATATCATTGGCATAAATCAAATCAGATAATCAACATCACACCATATCACATCACATCAATTTTATACAAGAAGTTTTATGTGGAGACCCAATGTGGTAGAAAATCACAATGCTTTCTAATATATTTGATGAGTACAAAAATTTATGAGCACCAACTGAAGGGAAGCACCAACCCCCTAGTACTCAGTTAGAAAGCATTCAGTTTTATTAGGAAGCACCAACTCCCTAAAAGGATATACCAACACACTAGCTTTACAACTGCCAACTGGAAGGATGCACCAACACCTTGTTAGCTTCAATCTGCTGCACTAGCACCACTCTGCCACCTTGAAAGTAAAAGATAGAGCAAGAATTTTGTGGGCTCCTGTACCATGGATAATGACCCACTTACAATGGCATTCAATCAATGATATTTCACTGTTGTCCCTGCTAATACATGCCCAAATCACAGTCTTCAAGATGGCTGATTATGGTTGACTGCTGTAGATCAGACTTTTAGTTCATTTAGCCTTCTACTGAAACTTGTTAAGCATTTACCTTATTCATTGCACAGTGCAATAATAATAACTTATAGAAGAACTTAGAAAACTCATACCTGAGACTTTGATCTTGCAGTGATTGTGTATGATTCCTTGGCACAGATTTGCTTCAGCCAGCTTTCAATTTTGCCTCCAAAAGGACCTCAGAACAGGCCTGATATAGTCTTGGCTAAGGAATAACAATAGAACTTGCCTTAGGTATCCTCTGATCTGCCCCTAAAATCTGTGACTTAATTGTTGAAATAAGTAACTAGGTTCCGTCTGTATAAATAAGAAATGTACTCTTGATTCTTGTATATTGTAAAAGAAAGGAAAATTATTATTGTTATTTTTATAGCATGGGTTTCATTCTCAAGGTCATTTTATTTATAGGGCAAGCACCCATTGAGTGCTTCTAGGGTTTGTTATAGAGCCAATAAGTCAATTGAGTCATTGTCATATGAAGAAGACCACATTGGGCATCTTGTAACATGTCAAAAGAATTATTTTTGTGTCTAAAGCATTGTTGATAATATCGGCGATATTCGAAAATATCGCGATATTTTCGGCAAAACGATACATCGCCGAGAAAATATCGGCAAAATATTGCGATATTTTCAAAATATCGCGATATTTTGAAAATATCGGCAAAATATCGGCTATGTTTAAAAATTTGAAAAAATTATATTTTATGCTTGCCGATATTTTCGATGATATTTCTGAGAAGATGTTTTCTAGACCCTCGCCGATATTTTGTCGATACCGATATTTTTAACACTGGTTTGAAGTGTCAGAATACCCCTCGAAGACCAAGTCGGCCTTGCAATTAAGAATTTGGCCTCGTTAGGGCATGCCATCCTCCTTGGAAGCCTATATACAGGAGAGAATTTGACTTCCTATGGGCATTCATTCATTCTCTTATCATCCAAGCGAAGAAGAAGAAGAAGAAGAAGAAGAAGAAGAAGAAGAAAGGCTAGCGAAGGAGAAAAGAAGGAAGAAGATGAAGTTTTGTGTTGATTCTCCTTCTCTCTCTCACACGTGCGAAGATAAGGCTAGGGTTTTATAGCTACAAGCAAAGTTTTCAAGTTGCAGAAAGATGGTCAAAATTGATGCAAGAAAGGACTATTAGGTCACCTACTAGCCCTAGAAGAAGAAGCAACCCAAGCGAAGGAGCAACGAAACCTTGGAAGCCCTAATTTCCCTCACGTGTGGAAGTAACAACTGTTTGCTGGGGCCAAAAGTTTCAAACTTGCAATGGAGACCAAAATTCTATAGTTGGGGGTCGAAGTTGTGCAACGAGAAGAAATTTGATTGGGTTTGACTTGGATAGAAGAAGCACATTATCAAGAAGGTCTGGCTTGGTCTTGGAAGAGTCTTGGTCTTGGTTTAGAGGTCTTGAAAAATTTCCTTCGTCTGAGTGGTACTTCCTTTTACTTCTCTGGCTCACCACTTTTCTCCCTTTCCCGTCTCTGTGCCCCTCCTTGTTACATGGAACTTTGCATGCTATAGATTTGATTTTTGTTTCAGCCTTTATATAATTTTGATTGAGTTGGCTCATTCTTTTTGAGGATAGACTATATATGTTGTATTTGATTAGTTTATTTAATATTAATTTTATTCAAATATTTAATTAATTAATTTAATTTATAATTTTAATTAAATTGTTTTATTATTTTATTTATCTAAACAATTATAGTTTGTAACATAATTAATATTTTCTTTTGATTAAGGATTTATCATTTGTATATGTAAGGGTGGTATACATATTAAGTACCCAACTTAATATATACATTATATTTTGATAAGTTAGAAATTTACTTCGATGATTGATTTATTAACTTAAGTTTAGATATTCTTCCATATTACTCGGTATGTATACTATTGCAATACATGCGGGTCATGCATATGTAGCTATCATATGGATTTCCACGCATGCTAATATTCACATTCTATTTGTAATTATAGGTACGTCATTACACGATGCGTCCATTGGTAGTGCTATGGTCCCTATCCACTTTTCCCAACTCATTGGCCAGATGAGAGATAGTTCCCATGTGTCTCGGACTACATGGGTAGGATGATGCAAGAACATCAACTGGGAAAGAATATATCACGATTCACATCTTGCTCACAACCATTCGTAGGGAAAGGAGAAGCCACATCTTACAAACACATGTCACAACCACACGTAGGGAAGGGGGAAACCACATCGTACAAACACATGACACAACTACATGTAGGGAAAGGATAAACCACATCCTACATGCATGCAAACCACCAAGAGTAGGGAAAGGATGAACCACGTCCTATATGCATGCTAACCATTAATCAGAGGAAAGATTCTACATGTGGGAAAAGGATGAACCACATCCTACCGACATGTCAACCATCAGTCGTAAGGAATGAGCATCCTACATGTGGGGAAATGATGAACTGCGTCCCACCGACATGTCCACATGTGACAATCAACAAATGCCTATATGCATCCCTCACTGGGTATCCGCAGGAGAAGGTGAACCACTCATCCTATGCATATCTTATCAATCATAGGGGAAGGTGCACCACTCACCCTACACACGTGTCATCAACTGTGGGAGCAGGTGAACCACTCACCCTACACACATGTCAACCATCATGGGGTATCACAAGGGAAGGTGAACCATTCACCCTGTACACCACACACCTATAGGGGAAGGTGAACCACTCACCCTATGGTCGCTCATAGCTCAAGAAGTACCCCAAGGCCCCATGAGCTCCCAGAGTTCAATGTTCAATCTTAACCAAAGATCCCTTCTTATAGGGAACAATGCCAGCCTGCAAGACTATATCTTGGTGATGGTATTGGATCGTCAATGGGAGCCTCATAACATATAGATGTATACACAACAAACATATTGATTTACAACAGAGATCTACTTAGCAATCCTCTGCTTCTTGCATATCTTGATGAAGAAAATATTTAACTGATCTTACTCGCTCTTACTCAAGGAGACCGCAATGTTGATTTCTGGTAGCATCGGATGTGCTCTAAGCCTCAAAATTTGCAGGGAGGCTTTGACACATGTATTCCACAATACCCAAAAATCGTTTTGGGAAATTCCCACCGGAATAAGTTTTATTAAACTAATTAATTATTTTTAATGGGTGCCTAAGTCTAAACTTAGGAAATTAAAATAATTAAAGGGTATTAATCTAATTGTGAGTGAAACTTCTAGAAGAAGATGAGGATCAAGCCAAAATGATATGAGCCATTGATTAGGATCTAATTTGGGTTGTTGATTCTCAACTATAGGATTATAAGAGGAGGCTTGAGGGGCATTTGGAAGAGACATTGAGTAGAGTTCAAAAGATCGAATATCTGAAGCAAAGCAGCCGCTGATGAGAAATTCGAAGTGAGCTTTTGCAGTAAGGGGCAGGGATAGTTCCGGTTGGAGGTTTCTCCCGATCCGGGAATACTCAGCAGAGGAGGTAGAGAGAGATCTAGGAGAGGCAACGCTGAGCTAGAAGAGGATGCAGGGCCACGCAGAGGCAGTTTAAAGCCTTGGGGAGGTCCCAAAATTTGATGGAGGAATCGATTTCTGAGGCCAGAAGCCAGGGTGTGAGACTGGGAGGTGAAAATCGAAGTCCATGGGCAACAAATCGATCAGTAGAAGGGGTGACGCAGTCCCTAGAGGATGTGACGCTAGGCTGATGCAGTGACTGCATAGAGGCAGCCTAGAGGTAGCCAGGGGCTGTTCATTCAGTGGCTAGATCAGCCAGATCTCCAGTGATAGTGTGAGGTAATCTTAGTTATCTCTCTATCAATGATATTCTTTGTACTAGATAGCTAGGATGGCATCCAGAGATTGTATTCAGAAATTACTACTGCATAATAATAAAACCGTCAGTTGCTGCACCGATTTCCCACATTGGGTTTTTCCCGAGACATTTGTCGAAAAATAATTCTGTAGATGTGTTGTGTATTTCTTTCTTGTTCAATTTCTTGTTTTCGCATTTTATTTAATTGGTAAAGGCTGCAATATATTAGTTTCGGTGTTTATTGTAGGAAACAGTAAATAATTTTGTTAAGTAATTAACAAATAGAAGAAACATAATCAGTTGTTGCAGTAGAAATTTGGGCGTCAATTTTTTTTATGTGATATCAGAGAATAGATCGTGAGCAGAAGAGCTCAAAAGTGAAAAGGAAGAGGAGTTTGAATTCACTACAAAGGAAGTAATTTGAAATCGTAGAGGCATCACAGTTCAAAGGCCTGAAGGGTGAAGTTTTGAGGAGAAATCGATTTCTTTGAGTGAGTTGACAGAGAAATTCGATTTCTAGATTGAAGCTTTCTAGTGGCAAAAGGGAGTAGCATATTTTTCCTTGTAGAACAGATCTTTTGCTGGGGCGCAGATATTTTGCAGCAGTTGCTGTCAAAATAGCGTCAGTGGGAGAGAGAGAGACACTTGAGGGAATTTTTTCCTTGGAAAATTCCTAGCCAGGGAATTCGAATTCTCATTTGCTGAGAAACAACAAGGGGCAACAGATCTACTGACTCCAACAGGGAGTGCGTAAGCTAGCCCAACAGTGGCGCAAAGGAGAGAGGAGGTCATTCGACTTTTTCGATTGGTAGAGATGGTAGCTAGTGGATTGCGAGGTCAAGATCGGTTGGGTGGTGCATCCAACTATGTGATCTGGAAGGCGAGGATGTCGTGCCTTTTGGATGAACATTTTCTCAATATTTATGTCGGCATTGTGGTAGCTGAGCTCGTGGATCCAGATTCGCTCAAATGTTACGAAGGAGAGATGGCGAAGGCCAAGCGGATGATCCTCGATGGAGTAAAGGATCATGTAGTATGTCACATCTCAGGCAAAGGGACTACCAAGGAGATGTGGGATGCCTTGTCCATGACTCCACGCTATATCATGGATCTTCCGAGCAACAAAAGATGTACATGGAGCAGAAGATGAGATCCCTACAGATGCAGAGGGGGGAACTCATTGATCCGTTCCTTGCAAAGCTTTAGGAGACCCATGATGAGTTAGCAATTGTTGGGTCAACACCTCAGCCTACCGAGATGGTGAGGCTAGCCCTAAACTCAGTTTTAGAAGAGTGGCAAGTGTTTGTCCAGAGCATCTTGGGCAAGGAAAAATTGCTAGACTTGGAAGGAATGTTGTTAAATTGGCAGCTAGGGCAAAACTCCATGTGGGTCAGCTTATTTATGGCAGCTGATATTTTTATTGGATCCCTCTCGTCGAGAGGTGTAGGATTGATCCAAAGATCATCCAATTCCGATAAGTATTTATGGAGCTATGAATTTATTTTGTTTATGTAATTATTATCAAGCCGTCCAGCTCTTATGTAGGCTCTAGAAGCCCAGCCGACGTGTCTATTCAACTTCTACGTTTTTAGTATAAATAGAAGAGAACTTGAAGACATTTGACACACATCACTTGTGATCTCTCTCCACGTGTTTGGGTTTTGTGGACAGAGAAATCTAGAGGAGAATACGTTGTTCTAAAGGCTGATCTAGCCTTACCCTAGCTGCAGTCAAACAAGGCATAACCGCAGTCTGATTAGAGCTCAAGTGCCCTAGCCGCAGGTCAATCAGCAGTCCTAATCTACGCAGTCTAGGAGGCTTCCATAATGCAGTAAAGGGAGGCTTGAACGCTGTGAAAGGAAACCCTAAACGAGATCTAGCTGCAGTCATAAAGGTTATCTAAGCCACAGTTGGAAAGGCCTGAACCAGCCGTATGTGAAGGCCTAAATCCGCAGTTCTAAAGAGCCCTTATACGCTGTCCAAAGAGGCCCTTACACGCTAAACAGAGGTGCCCTAAATCTGCAGTCTATTGGGCCCTAAATCTCTGTTTTATTGGGCACAGGTAAGGGCATTTCCAGTGAAGGAAGAAGGGACGTTTTAGGTCACTCCTATGACTGTTTTGGAGTGAAAATTAACCAGCAGAAAGGCCACAATAAAGGAGACAGAATTCTGGGCTGTTTTGAATATTATGTATGGGTTGGAAACTCTGTTTCAGCAGGCCGTGGGTACAGGAAGCCATCTGTGGTAGGCAACAGGCCCTAAGCCCACTGAAAAGGCATTGCATGGGACTGTTTGGTGGCTAGATTGAGCCCTAATCAACAACGTGGAGGCAGAGGACTTATACAAGGGTAGGACACTGTTTTTGAAGGTTGTTTGGTGACTTGGTTAAGGGCTGTTGGAGCATATGGATGCCCTAACTAGTCACAGTTAGGAACAACAGTGAAAACATATTGGAACATCAATTTGTGCCTTGTGTTGGATCAAGGAAGTTGGCTAGTTTTGGATCAGATTGTTGGACAGCCTGTGGGAGCAAATTTGAAGGCTTGATTGGGTGATCGTAAGCCTTCATCAGTGCAGATCTGACAGTGTTGTAGCATGATGATGCAAGGGCAGCATGATGATGCATGAGCAGCATGAAGTATGAAGTCATGGACAACTTGATGTATGGGCAGCACAGTGATCATGAGCAGCATGAAGATGCATGATGCAGCATGATGGTGTTACACGGTAAGGTGCAGCAGATGAACGAAATGGATAGGTGAAGTTTTCACCTTGGAGATTCAGTTGAAACAGAATGTCTTCAACTGATCTCATCATTATAAGAAATGATCTATGCTCAGATCCAGATAAGTCAAAGTGTTGACTTCTGTTGTAAATGTATTATCTCTCTCTCTCTCTTTCTCTGCTGAACTTTGAAGATAAAAGAAGATTTGATCAAAGGGTTTCCCCACACATTGTGGGGTTTGTCCCTGGCTCGCGCCATATCTTGTGTCCTCTTGTCTTGGCTTGTCTTCTGCATATTATATTTATGTTCTATCTGCAGTTTATCGTAATGCTGATGTGATTGCTAACTGTGAAAATTTAAATAAATTGCTCTAGCATAGAACATACCTAATCTTAACATGGTATCGGAGTTGAGGTGAAGACAATGCCCAAGCAAGAGTGAAAGAGCAATCACCAAAGATAGTTGGGACAAGACAAAAGGATCAATGGGTTCTTTACACTTCACTTAGGGTGAAGTTGAAGCAGAGCATATTATTAGAATGGCGTAACAGAACTTCTGATGGTATACCTAAAGATCACTTCATTGGGAAGTTCGGATATAAGGGTGGATGGAAAGGTAGATGTCTTGGTTATGAGTTCTGCCCTTATGCGAAGGAGTGTTCGAATGACAGAGATGCAGGTCATCAAAGACACATCCAACTCTTCAAGGAAGCAATGAACCCTGGTAAGAAGAACCAAATGTTGTTTCTGATAAAGGAGTGTTATCTTGTATTGGCCCTCTCCTTTAGATTCTTTGGGAATCTGGCATATTGGTTGTAGTACTTCAAGGCACTTCATCAGATAGAAGGGTGCACTCTCTAATTTGACAGAGATGGAAACAATCGTGGGATTACACTTGGAGCCGACGCCAACTATCCTGAAAAAGGGAATGGAAGTCAAAGGTTTTATGGTGGCATTCGTCAATGGAAAGGTCCACAGGCTTGGAACAACCCGAGGAATTTGAGACTCATGTATACAGATGGAAGAAATCCCTCTATGGCTTGAAGAAAATCACCTCGGGCGTAGTATGAGAGGATTGATAGCTGTCTAATGCAGCTGAGGAGTGAAACCGATCCAAACCATTACTCGAAGGTTGTGGATGATAAACCTCTCGTACCGACACCTATGTCTAACAGGTGCAGACCCTCTCATTTGTAGAAGATAGAGGGAGTTGGATTCTGAATGTGAGAAGATAAGCTGCAAGCTTGTGACTGCCTCGAGGATCTTAACTTTCAGAAGTTATATGGTAATGATGTCGGACCAGATTTGGGAAATGCCTCTGAGTTTCATAAACTCATTCGTGTTGATGTTCTTGGAGAACCTCTGTCCGAACATCTGTGTTGCAGTTAGCATGGTGAGCTCATATTTGGTTGAGCCTCACTAGATTGGTGCCAAGAGATATCTTCAGGGCACAATCTCTCATGAATTGAGATACACTGCCGGAAATATGAAACCACATGATTATTCGAATGATGAGTGGGCAGGAAGTATGGAGGATCACTAGAGCACTTCTCAGTGCTGTTCGGAATCTGCCTTGATATCCTGGATGAGCAGGAAGCATAAGTCGGTGACTCTGAGCATCACCAAGGCAGAATACATTGCTGATGGTATGGCCTTCTGTGAGGCAGTCTGGTTGCTGAAGCTCTTCAGTGAGCTGTTTGTACACATGATGAATACCATTGTGAATCTCTGTGACAACCAGAGATGGGATTCGATTATTGAGGAATCCCGTATTTGACAATTGCTCCAGCAGATAGACATCAAATACTGCCTTATCTGGGATATGGAAAGTCGATGAGCAAGGAGGCTCCATCGCACTGAGATGATATACAGGTCGCTAAAGCCCCGAGGGAAAGATCAAATTTGTGATTTTCTCGAATGACTTGGAGTCATCAAGAGACCTTTGTAAAAGGGTCCTGCATGTTGCATACATTGAGCTTTGGGAGCTCTGGGGGCTTGCAGTTCCACTGGAGCAACATACGACCACAGGGTGACTGACCCTCCCCTGGTGGTGCGCACTGAAACAAGATGATTCGCTCTCTTGTGGGACAAGATGATTCGCTCTCTTGTGTAGCAGGATGTTTAGTTCTCCTGTGAGGCCTGGATTGATGTGTTCTCCATGGCAGCCTGGATTGATGTGTTCTCCATGGCGATTGTAGCAGGATTGATGTGTTCTCCTGTGAGGACAGGATTGATTAAGTTCTCCTGTCGAGGCTTCCTACTTCCCTGGGACTCATGGGAAGTACCTCTCATCTGATCAATGAGCAGGGAAATGAAGTTAGGGACCATAGTAATACCGATGGACGCATCGTTGTATCTACCGTACTCCCTACGCTAGGATGTCCTCCATTGATCTGGGATCAATGATACTGGTCTGGGACCAGTGGTAGGAGTTGTACATGCTATGACGCTGACTTCGGGTCGGTTGAGACTGGTCTGGGACCAGTGGTACATACTCCGAGACTGACTTCGTGTCAGTGCAGTACTGGTCTGGGACCAGTGAGAGTGGTACATACTATGACCCTGACTTCGGGTCGGTTGAGACTGGTCTGGGACCAGTGGTACACTCTCTGAGACTGCGATACTGGTCTGGGACCAGTGGTAGGAGTGGTACTTACTATGAAGCTGACTTCGGGTCAGTTGAGACTGGTCTGGGACTAGTGGTATGCACTCTGAGACTGACTTCAGGTCAGTGGAGAATGATATGACTCATTCTCGATCAATTCTTCTTCTTCATAGTTCAGCGGAGATGAGCAGAGCAGAGCTAGCAGAGCTGAGCAGAACAGAGGTAGCAGAGTCAACAGAGCTGAGCAGAGCAAAGCTAGCAGAGCCAGCAAAGCTGAGCAGAGCTAAGCAAAGCTGAGTAGAGTAGAGCAGAGCCAGCAGAGCTGAGCAAAGATGGGCAGAGCAGTGCAGGGCACTGATGGCAGAGATAGTACAGTCGGACATATGGATCAACAGATGGAGTTCCCCCTAGTTGAGAGGGAGTGTTAAATTGGCAACTAGGTCAAAACTCCATGTGGGTCAGCTTATTTATGGCAGCTGATATTTTTATTGGATCCCTCTCGTCGAGAGGTGTAGGATTGATCCAAAGATCATCCAATTCCGATAAGTATTTATGGAGATATGAATTTATTTTGTTTATGTAATTATTATCAAGCCGACCAGCTCTTATGTAGGCTCTAGAAGCCCAGCCGACGTGTCTATTCAACTTCTACGTTTTTAGTATAAATAGAAGAGAACTTGAAGACATTTTACACACATCACTTGTGATCTCTCTCCACGTGTTTGGGTTTTGTGGACAGAGAAATCTAGAGGAGAATACGTTGTTCTAAAGGCTGATCTAGCCTTACCCTAGCTGCAGTCAAACAAGGCATAACCGCAGTCTGATTAGAGCTCAAGTGCCCTAGCCGCAGGTCAATCAGCAGCCCTAATCTACGCAGTCTAGGAGGCTTCCATAACGCAGTAAAGGGAGGCTTGAACGCTGTGAAAGGAAACCCTAAACGAGATCTAGCTACAGTCATAAAGGTTATCTAAGCCACAGTTGGAAAGGTCTGAACCAGCCGTATGTGAAGGCCTAAATCCACAGTTCCAAAGAGCCCTTATACGCTGTCCAAAGAGGCCCTTACACGCTAAACAGAGGTGCCCTAAATCTGCAGTCTATTGGGCCCTAAATCTCTGTTTTATTGGGCACAGGTAAGGGCATTTCCAGTGAAGGAAGAAGGGACGTTTTAGGTCACTCCTATGACTGTTTTGGAGTGAAAATTAACCAGCAGAAAGGCCACAATAAAGGAGACAGAATTCTGGGCTGTTTTGAATATTATGTATGGGCTGGAAACTCTGTTTCAGCAGGCCGTGGGTACAGGAAGCCATCTGTGGTAGGCCGCAGGCCCTAAGCCCACTGAAAAGGCATTGCATGGGACTGTTTGGTGGCTAGATTGAGCCCTAATCAACAACGTGGAGGCAGAGGACTTATACAAGGGTAGGACACTGTTTTTGAAGGTTGTTTGGTGACTTGGTTAAGGGCTGTTGCAGCATATGGATGCCCTAACTAGTCACAGTTAGGAACAACAGTGAAAACAGATTGGAACATCAATTTGTGCCTTGTGTTGGATCAAGGAAGTTGACTAGTTTTGGATCAGATTGTTGGACAGCTTGTGGGAGCAAATTTGAAGGCTTGATTGGGTGATCGTAAGCCTTCATCAGTGCAGATCTGACAGTGTTGTAGCATGATGATGCAAGGGCAGCATGATGATGCATGAGCAACATGAAGTATGAAGTCATGGACAACTTGATGTATGGGCAGCACAGTGATCATGAGCAGCATGAAGATGCATGATGCAGCATGATGGTGTTACACGGTAAGGTGCAGCAGATGAACGAAATGGATAGGTGAAGTTTTCACCTTGGAGATTCAGTTGAAACCAGTGTTGCACACATCGCGATCGGGATTTAATCGGCGCCGGGAAAAAAGCGGAAAAAATCGTTAAAATCGGGAAAAAATCGGAAAAAAGCGGGAAAAAATCGTTTGGCACAAAAATATTCATTTTTTTTCAATTTTTTTAATATCTAAACCATCTACAACATAAAATAAATACATTGACACATAAATATGATAAAAAAACTAATATATAAGATGTTTAATATCATTTCTAGCGCTAAAATCACACATAACATTGAATCATGTCCTGAATAGTAAGTCCTGAGTCCCAAGTCCAACTCAGCCTCAAAATATCAACAAAAAATATGATAATGTATCTCATCATGTCATAATGTCATATACAATAAAATGAAAGTCTAATCCTATTGATTTCCTCTGCCCCTCTTGCGAGAAAATGGCACAACTTTCTCTTTCCCTCTAGATGTAGAAGCTGGTGCCTGTGGTGGTGGAAATGGCAGTGGAGTCTGACGTGCTCTAGAAGCTGAAGAACTAGTAGTAGCAGCTACAGGAGGCTGAGGTGGACGGAGACCACGTCCTCTACTGGTGGTAGTGGTAGCCCGGGTAGGCGGTGTCACCTCCTCCTCCTGCTCCTCCAACTCCTCCTCCTCCTGCTCCTGCTCCTGCTCCTGCTCCTGCTCCTCCTCCCCCTCCTCCTCCCCCTCATCCTGCACTAACCAATCCTCAGTGGGATCCATGAGAGGCCTCTCGGTCTCAACCCTCCATTCAGCAGTGGTGTCAATCCCATCCAATGAGATGGCTTCCGTATCAGGTGTCTTCTCTAGTTGTTTCACCCACAATCGAAGATTGTAGTAGACATAGACCATGTCATTAAGTCTATGGGACTCCAACCTGTACAAAGTTCATGAAATAATAAATTAATAATTAATATTATAAAAAAAATATTGTTTAAAACTTTAATGAATTCAAAAATTTATTTGGAAATTTGCAATATTTTAAATGTTTAAGTGTTAACCTATTGCGCTTCTTGTTGTGTATTTTTTCAAATACACTCCAATTGCGCTCACATCCCGAGGAGCTGCATGTTTGGCTGAGGATCCGCACGGCAAGATTTTGCAAAAGGGGTACTCTGCCACCATACATCTTCCACCATGCGTCTACAACAAAATTACAAAGAAAATTTTAAATAAACATAAGAAAAAAATGGAATTTGAAGAAACAATGAAATTTGAAACAAAGTTACAAAGTACATACTACAAACTAAAAAATACCTGGCATTTTAACCGTCCTATCAATGACAGCCATCTCAAAGCCAAATGTGCCAGCTGACAACTTATATTGCTCAATTTGTCTAGAGACCTCC
This sequence comes from Pinus tabuliformis, assembly GCA_031772625.1. Lineage (NCBI taxonomy): Eukaryota > Viridiplantae > Streptophyta > Pinopsida > Pinales > Pinaceae > Pinus > Pinus tabuliformis. The sequence goes on along the minus strand of CM062814.1, from coordinate 690,966,780 downwards.
ATACGTTCTTCTGAAGTTCTCACCATCTTCTGGACACAGGTTAATAATCCTTCCACGACCTCAACATCAAAATTAAACCCACATGCATAAGAAAATGCAGGGTTCAGGAAAAGGCCAGCAGCATGAATGGGACGATGGAGTGTGTTGTTCCATCGCTCATCAATGACGTTCCATAGAAGGAGTTGTCTCTGGAACCCATCATCTCCCTTGTCATCATAGTAGGACCGAATGGCTTCTTTGGCCCTATCCATGGCTTCATACAAATAGCCCATTGCGGGCTTCTCACCATCAACCAACCGAAGAACCTTTACCAAAGGTTCTGTAACAGCGCACACCTCCTGCACTCCCGCCCAGAAGTCCTCCTGGTATGAAACTAGTCTGCAGACGGCCTCTCCTTTTGGTTTGCGGCTCATTGACGAAGCACGCCACTCCTCTGAAAGAAACATTCTCTTCAAATCCCACATAGAATTCAAGAGGGATTGAAGAGATATGAAACTCGTCGCAAACCGTGTAATGGCGGGGCGCACCAACTCTTTGTTGTTGGTGCATTTTCTCATCAAGCTAAGCACAGATGTGTGATTGTAAATAAATTTTGTGATGCTTTTTGATGAGTCAACAACCTCTTTGACAAAGGGAATTTTCCCAATGTCCTCTAACATCAAATCAATACAATGGGCAGCACAAGGTGTCCAAAATAAAGTAGGATGCCTGTCCATAAGCATTCTACCAGCAGCAACATAATTTGCAGCATTGTCCGTTATGACTTGGACAACATTTTCTGCACCCACCTCCAAAATAAACACATCCAGCAAATCACATAAAGTTTTTGCATCTTTGATTTGATGAGTTGCATCAACAGATTTGATAAACATAGTCCCCAAGGGACAACTAACCAAGAAGTTTATAAGGGTTCTCCCCTTTTGGTCAGTCCAACCATCTGACATAACAGTGCATCCTGTTTGTGCCCATGATGCCCTAAAATCCTCCAATCTTTGGGTGCAGTCACGCTTTTCATCTTGAAGAAGCCGGCCTCTGAAATCATGAAGAGAAGGGAGTTTGTACCCCGGGCCAACACTGGCAATAGCATCAACAGTAGGTTGGAAAAATGGATTATTCCTTATAATGCTGAAAGGAATATCACTCCAGAGGAGAAATTTTGTCATCAACTTGTCAGCTTTTTCTTTTTCAGTTCTTTTTAGCATTGAACCAATAGTTGGTTGTGAACCAGGTGTGGTTCGAGGAACAAAATATGATGATGCAGCTACCGGATTGACTGACGCTGCAGTAGAACCTGTGCCACTTGGCCCACTTTCTTCAACTGACCTTTTTAGTTGCCTTTTGAGTTCTTCTTTGGCGTCTCTAGTGTGCTCTAATTCTCCCAATGCTCTCATGGCTTTTTGGATAATTTCAGCATTTGTCTTTAGACAGGGCCCCACATCACGTCCAGGGATTTGTGCAAGGTGGAACTTCAACCTGTACACCCCCCGAATATTTCCTTTCCACACAACTTGCAATACAAGTTTTGTCTATCATTCGGAGTTTTAGGGTCACCATATTCCCAGAAAGGATCCAATTTCCTTGGCATGTTTGTTTTTGAATTTTGAATTTGCAAACCTATGGAAAAATAAGGATTAGGAAATAGGAATTTAGGATTACATAAATGATAATAGTAAATACAAATTACAATTTAGCATTTGCAAAATTACAAGCTAATTATTTCCAAAATCCCAATTTCTAAACCCAAGTTACCCAACCAAATGCCAAAAAACAATGAAAAATAAAAAAAAATAAACAATGTTTAAAGAAAATGAGAAAATAAAAATAAAAAATTGGTTCTCATAGTCATAACAAATAACCCATCCCAAATCAATGAAAAATTTCCAAAAATTCTTTAAAAACAATGAAAAACAAAGTTTTTATAGAACCAAAACAAAAAAAAAATTAATCTACATACCTGGTTTATGGACAAATTGGCGATCTTGGCTTGGATTCCTCCTAAAATCGCTTCGATTCGCTCCCACAACCGACGGCAACCCTCTCCCTCACTTCTTCTCCTTCTCCTCCGCGGCGGACTGCTGAATGAATTAAAAAAAAATCGTTTTTCCCATATAAAACCCCGCTGCCGCGCGCCCTCACGATTTTAAGTGAAAAAATCGCGATTTTATCGAAAAAATCGCGATTTTTTCGATAAAAATCGCTATAAAAAAAAGGGGCGATTTTTTCGATAAAAATCGCGCTTTGAATCGGCGAAATTAAAAAATCGCGCTTTTACGATAAAATCGCGATTTTAACAACACTGGTTGAAACAGAATGTCTTCAACTGATCTCATCATTATAAGAAATGATCTATGCTCAGATCCAGATAAGTCAAAGTGTTGACTTCTGTTGTAAATGTATTATCTCTCTCTCTCTCTCTTTCTCTGCTGAACTTTGAAGATAAAAGAAAATTTGATCAAAGGGTTTCCCCACACATTGTGGGGTTTGTCCCTGGCTCGCGCCATATCTTGTGTCCTCTTGTCTTGGCTTGTCTTCTGCATATTATATTTATGTTCTATCTGCAGTTTATCATAATGCTGATGTGATTGCTAACTGTGAAAATTTAAATAAATTGCTCTAGCATAGAACATACCTAATCTTAACAAATGTGGGCCGCTCTTCAGCAAGAAGAGATGAGGAGAGACTTGGTCAAGTGTAAACTTGATGGTAGCAACAACAGTGGGTCGAAGCCCAAGGAGGAGGATGAGAATGCAGCCCTCGCATCTAAGGGTCAGAAGGAGCAACGAAAGAAGAAGAAAGATATTTCGAAGATCAAGTGTTTCTTGTGTGGCGAACTTGGTCACTACGCTACACAGTGTCCTCTCAAGAAGAAGGAGAAGGACGAGAAGCATGATCCAAAGGCTACGTCTGCATAGATCGAGGAGGAGTTTGCCATGATCACCCAGAGGTGGGGTGATATAGAACTGTAATTCGAAAGAATTGCAGGTGGGCAGGATCCTTGAGGAGTCCACCTCTTGGATCAATACCTTGCTATAGGAGCCCAGATCAGTAGTAGCAGGATGGACCAGGGCAGTTGGTGTAGAGGAGTGGGATAGTTGCAGTGGCTAAGAGCACCAGAGACTGAGCAACATAGAGCAGAATTGGCAGCAGTGCAGTTGGGACAACGCAAAGTTAGCAACAGTGCAGAGGCTTCAGAGGGTCAGTGCAGAGAATCGAGATTAGCAACCGTCAAAACTCCAACGACAGATGCAACATTCTGAACACCTTTTCAGTAATTTTGGATGCTTTTTCGTTGCTGATGTAGTAGCAACAACATTTGGAGAAGGGTTGCAATACAGACACAGTGTTGATAGTGGCAAGGTCAACAGCAGTACGAATGCAGTTTTTGCGCAGTAGTTGGTGGGCAGTGATGTCAAACATCAGTGACAGAGGGAGGTGTTACAAAGAAGGGTGATGCTTCAGCAGGTTGTATTACTAGAGCACATTCCTCGCTAAGAGGGAGTGTTGGTTTCTGGTACCATCGGATGTGCTCTAAGCCTCAAAATTTGCAGGGAGGCTTGGACACATGTATTTGACAATACCCATAAATTGTTTTGGGAAATTCCACTCGGAATTAGTTTTATTAAAATAATTAATTATTTTTAATGGGTGCCTAAGTCTAAACTAGGAAATTAAAATAATTAAAGGGTATCAATCTAACTCCTGGTGAAACTTCTAGAAGAAGATGAGGATCAAAGAAAAACAATCTAAGCCATTGAGTAGGATCTAATATGGGTCATTGATTCTCAACTGGAGGATTATAAAAAGAGGCTTGAGGGGGCATTTGGAAGAGACATTGAGTAGAGTTCAGAAGATTGAATTTTTGAAGCAGAGCAACTGCCGGTGAGAAATTCGAAATGAGATTTTGCAGTAAGGGGTAGGGATAGTTTTGGTTGGAGATTTCTCCCAATCCGGGAATACTCAGCAGAGGAGGCAAAGAGAGATTCGGGAGAGGCAATGTAGAGCCAGAAGAGGCTGACGTCGGGCCACGCAGAGGCAGCGTAGGTTGATGCAGAGCCTTGAGGAGGTCCTAAAATTTGCTAGAGGAATCAATTTTAGAGGCTAAAAGCCGGGGTGTGAGACTGGGAGGTGAAAGTCGAAGTTCCTGGGCAGAAAATCGATCAACAGAAGGGGCGACGCAGTCCCTAGAGGCTGTGACGCTGGGCTGACGCAGTGACTGCGCAGAGGCAGCACAGAGGCAGCCAGGTGCTGTTCATTCAGTGGCTGGATCAGTCAGATCTCTAGTGATAGTGTGAGGTAATCTCACTTATCTCTCTGTCGTGATATTCTTTGTACTAGATAGCTAGGAGGGCATCTAGAGATTGTATTCAGAAATTACTGCTGCATAATAATAAAACCCTCAGCTGCTGCACCGGTTTTCCCACACAAGGTTTTTCTGGGGACATTTGTCCAAAAATAACTGTGTAGATGTGTTGTGTATTTCTTTCTTGTTCAGTTTCTTGTTTACGCATTTTATTTAAATGGTGAGGGCTGAAGTGTATTAGTTTCGGTGTTTACTATAGGAAACAATAAATAATTTTGTTCAGTAATTAACAAATAGAAGAAACATAATCAGTTGCTGCAGTAGAAATTTGGGCATCCAATTTTTCACACACAAGCCTAAGCTTGTCTTTCCAGAGTGCAAAGTGTCCATCAGGCAACCCGCTCATCATGAGATTTATCCACTCAAACGTGCCATAAAACAGGAATGTCCTTTGCTGTAACCATATAAAATGGTATTTGGTGTCAACAGGTGAAACACTGGATTCTCTGAATCCTATTCTGCAATATACAACAATATGTGCATAAACAACTACTGAAGAGTTTCCTTAAATTTATACATTTGGCTTCAATACTGCTTTAGAGTAACAGACTTCAGACTTTGATTTATTCACAGTGGATTCCATGAGTTATAGCACTTGGATGTGCACTTTCCATTTATCATATTGTCAGACCAGCAAGTTTGGGCAATGTACTTCAGACCTTACAGAAATATCTCAATAAGCAGCTATCTTTTAAGGGGCTTATCCATGGATCCACTCAGAGTCTTTATAGCGAGGCATATGATGGGTGTTTATCAAGAACACCAGGGATCCTATATATCAGCAGCTTCTCCATCTCATCAGATTATAAGCTGAAGAAGAAATCAACTCCTTCTTACATTGATAAGAGAGAGGATCATCATCTGCAGAAAATCATCATTAATAACTGAATCATAGATCCCTCTGAATATCGGGAAAGAAACCTTGCCCATCGAGTTATCTGTAGCCTGCTATTAATCCTTTGGTCCAAGAGCCAAAGTCATCCAATCCTTGTCATGTGGCTTTTCAGATATCAAAGAAGTATCATATCATTATTAGAGTCATTATATCATAATCAACTGTCTTGACTTATCTAATGATCTTGGATATGGACATCCTTTTTGTAATAATCATTGGGCAAAAGGAGATATGAAGCCAATTGATCATTTCTGCTTGAAGAGGAGCTGACAAACTTCAACTCCCTTTAAATTTCCTGGAGGAGATTTCGATGATTTGGTTGATTAGGCCGGAGGAAGTATGTTGTCAACTTACGGAAACGACAGGAGCACTGCAATCATCTCCTAAGCCTATCTATTGTCATGGAGATCAAGATAATGGTGATAGCTCAGACAGTAATGGTGATAGCCACATTGTCATCAGAGACTCGGATAGATGGTAAGGTTCCTCCTTGCTATCATCAGTGATGAAAATGCATATCCCCATCTGTGTCGAGAAATCTTCACATCTGCCTCTGTACTGATCAAAGACCTGCAATAGGGTGTCAAGATCTCATATGTGTTCTTTTAGAGTGGAGATTTCTAACTTCACCCCTTATCCATGATGCCAAAGACAAAGGTGCTGTAATAAACAAGAACTCTGTATACAGGTGCACACATACTGTCTATTATCCTTTATTCAATTCTTACAGCCAACAGAGATGCAGGGTATATGATAGAACCCATTGTATCATGAAAGTTGATGCACCTGTTGTTACTTTGAGAATTCTTGACAATGATACTGAGGAGTCAAGCTAATTCACTTCCAATCAGGCCTTTTGGGTCATGGATACTATTGTTGTCTGGAGATGCCTTGCATTTTACGACAATGATTCTGTCCTGAACAACTCATAGTGACAAACTAGAGATTCCCTTCAGAATTTGAAATATCTTCAACTGTCGTGACAACTGGGTATACCAACAAACCTTCTACAAGATGATAGATAGGGCAACGATACAGTTTTGTCTTTTCAGGCATTAATCCATGAGCTCACACATCTCTGATTAACAAATACTATAGTAGTACAACATGAATGCCAAGACTATAATTTAAAATATGCTTTCCACTGTCCATCATTTCACCATGGTTGTCAATATACTCAAGGTCATTTGATCAATAATATAAATTTGTCCTCTCTGTACTCATGAACAATAAATGAAGGGCTGCATATTAATTACTGATAGGCTGCTACAGTGACCACCATTAGGCGATACTAACAATGCTGCAGGAGAGATATACAGAATTACCTTTGAATCAAACTAAACTTTCAGTCTCTATGTGAAACTCGTAATCTGATTCGAATTACAGCTTGAATTTGTAATATAATCAGTTCAAGGAAGGATGCAGGCTTCTTGATGACAGAGACAGTCTTCCATTCTTAAGACATGACGGAGGTTTATGACTGCTGGAGGTTGGCTTTCTTAGAGGGTAGGGACAGATTATGGCCCTTCAGTCATATGGATAAATTTACAACTATAAGGAGACTCGGCTCCATCTCAACTTATTTGGTTCCAACAGAACTCGAGATTTTGGGCAGAGCTGTACCCAACTGATTCTGAATGAATGTATATGATTCAAAAATTCTCAAGACATACATTGCCATAATGCTTCTGCTCCTTGCTATGCGATGAAATCATGTCAGTACATGGCTATAGAAACTGATACATGATGCCACAGATCCTGAGATGACAATCAGTACAATCATAACTATGAGCAATCATGCTATATTGCTGTTGTAATAATGCCGAGATATACATGGCATGTTGATGTGATCAAAATAAAAGAGCTGAATGTCAATGCTAAACCAAGGTCCTGTATTTGTGCAAGTGCGAGACAGTCATAAGGATACTAGTACAAGTCATAGTCCTGTAGAGTGTGTGAGGTCCTGAGGTAAATGAGTCCATTAGTAAACTTCTTATATCAGAATTGCTTCCTTTGATAAGATATACAAACTTGCATGGCAATTTGGCTACCTTTTTGAACACAGGGATCATGGGAACTTGGCCTGTAATTTTAGTCACTGATAAGGGCTTCCAAAGAGGGTTCTCTCTCTGCTTCTATTCTTTATATTTTGAATATTTTGAGACCGTTTCAACTTTTTACAGACTTATTTTCAGACGGCAGAGGGAGGAGACTTATCAATAAACTCCTCCTAGTGATTTCTTTCTCTTTTACTCTTTCTTGGGCTTGTCCTCTCTAGAGCTCTGATACCATGTTAAATTTTGATTAACATGTTCTTTGCTTAGTACAATTACTTCAATATTCCATATGAGCCCATTTATCAATCCACATTATTTCCATTAACCATCACATAAGATATTATCATATTGACACTGGACAGTAACTGAAGAAAGAACATGAACGATAAACGCTAAAGACAAGCCAAGACAAAAGAACACAAGAATATGGCTCAAGCCAGGGACAAACCCTTGATCAATTCTTCTTATTATTATAATCAAATGTTCAGCAGCGAGAGAGAGAGAGAGTGCAATAATACAATGTCAAGATTGACATGCCAGATTGAAGATCTGGAATCACAATCCTTAGATAAATAAATGTCTACTCACTGTTGTAATTCTGAAGCAAACATATTTTTCCTTCAAGAGCTGGTGACATACTGCTGAAGAAGTTTAGGCTGGATAGGGCAACATGCAGTTCATCAAGTAGTTTCTATAAGCTGTCCAATCTGAACAATCGTCCACCTAGGTGCTGGAGATTAAGACTGCTGCTTGCTGCTCCTGGTTAGGATATGAGGCATATTGCTACAGACCTTATCCAAAACAACCTTCTACTGCTACGGCCTACCTCCAAGGCAATCTGTCCTCCCTCTGTTATATTTCTGAACTTAATTCAGCCCTCCACGTCAACTAGCCTTCACCAAATTAGGGCTGAGCCCCACCTGGGTATAATTGCCCTCTTGGCCCAATATCTAGCAAGATAAGGCCTGCGGCCTGCTTGAAGAAGGGTCCTGAAGGTACGGACTACCTGGGAGAGGGATTTCTCACCATAAAAACACACCCACACTCTTCAGTTCTTCCTGATGCCCGCAGCCAACCTCAGAGAAAACTCAGACATGCAATAGAAGATGACTAAGCCCAAAAAAAGTCCACAAATAAGCCCAGATTTGTCCCTAAGAAGCTCGGCCTTCTGCCTAAGGGACCCAGCCCATTGAACAGCCCTGTCATGACATTGCCCTAGCCCTTCTTCCTTCACTGGAAACACATTCCTTCTGCAGCTATTTCAGAGAGAAAGGATGTGTGTGTGTGATGATCAAATGATGATGGAGGGCACTCCCTTTTATAGGAAATGGAGAGGGGTTTCACTTGTAAAATTAACCCCAAGCCAACCTTGATAAATTATACATGAGATGGCTTAATTCAAAAATATATTTTTTCTTTATCCAAATATAGTGATCTTTAGGTCGATTTTTGTCCTTTCAAAAAGAGGAATTCAATGCCACAATTATCTTCTTCAAAAGAGTTGTCCAAAGTGGAATTTGGCCCTAGTTGCCAATTTTTGCAGTACCCAACATATTTAGAGACAAATTTTGTTGGCTGAAGCAAATTTGCAATGTCTTTTATAACCCAAGTTTGATAGTCGTTCCGTGATTTCTAGTTTTGATCTTATTTAATCTAGCTTTGTTTGCTTCCCACCATCTTGGTCTCTGATCAATTTTCTCCTTAAATTTTGTTGTTAATTGGTCTAATCAACAATCCAATTTTCAACATTTGAGCTTGGTTTTGACATAGGACTGTTGAGTCTAAGTTTGATTGAATGAAATTTGGTGATTGAAAAGAAGATCGATTTTGGTGCTATTTAATCTGTTGAATGTGTAAGTGTGATTGCAGATGTGAATGTGATCACCAGGAAGAGGTATAGTAGTTGAACAGAAGATGTGGGGGTGGCTAGATGTAGTGAATGATGATGTTGGATATGCTTCCCAATCATGTGGCTTATGAGACTAGTGGATTGGCAATTGATTGTGATGATGGAATAGGTAGGCATAAGAATGATGTTGGCTTGAATATTACAACGGTTGATGGTAACTGGTGCCAAGGATGAGTCTTTGTGTTGTATGGTGTTGATTTTCTAGCAGCAGACAAGACTAGAACAATTTTATTCCGGATAACTACTTACAATATTATAGTATTATAATTCATCTAAATTGTACATCAGAATATCCCAATCAAAGGTCAACCATTGACCACATTAAATGCCAAATCAAACTGAGTAAAAAAGAAAGAGAATCAACGATCTACTCACAAGTTTGTGTCTGGTCAAAGGGGCAAATTTCGGCCTGCTGTCAACTGTCAAAGTGTTGAAATTTGGCCTGCAACTCCACAGTCAAACTTTAGTCAAGCTTGCATCTTTTACCTCAGTCCAGAGTTCAATCAATGCCCATAACAAATTCATAAATTTGGTCAACAGATGGTCAATAATTCTAGAATAGTTCGGCCTCCAACCTTGGTCAAGAGTTCAGTCAAACAGCAGTGGAAATATCAACTCAACTTTTGTCAACATAGAGAACAGAGAAGTCAACTCTCTGGTCAAACAAATCTTCTTATTCTTCGCATGAGTGAGCAGATTCTCCTTCTGGAATAGGGTGAATGATGTGATGATGATGATGATCAAATGAGGTCAAACAAATGTCAATATATAAGAGTCACAACAGGCTTCAAATGGTGGGGCCGACCTATCAAGTTGAGGCCAACTTGGATGGCTAGAAAACAATATATTTTTCCTTTGACTTTGACAATGAAAATACCAACCGTAGCTACAATTTTCAACACTCCCTCTTAGCCAGGGAGGTACTTTTCATTCTCTCTCTCAACAGATGTATAAATTTCATCATAAGGAAAGGTACATAGCATCAAGGTCATCCCACAAGCCAAAACCAATGCATCAAGGTTAGAACCCAATAGACCATGGGATCAATCAATGTTGTTCATGAGGCCAAACTTTCCAACCATATGAAATGGTTTCTTAGTCAAGCACAATGACCCAAGAGAGTGCTCAAAAACAAAATTCCCAACCAAGTCCACTTGGTCTCTCAGTCAAACACAATGACTCAAGGAAGTAATAAGATCAAACTCTCTAACCACACTAATGGTCTCCTGGTCAAAACCAATGGCCTAAGGGAGGAATCCCTATCTCAATATCAAACTCCCCAACTGTGTAGTCAAACACAATGGCTCAAGGAAGTAATAAGATCAAACTCTCTAACCACACCAATGGTCTCCTGGTCAAAACCAATGGCCTAAGGGAGGAATCCCTATCTCAATATCAAACTCCCCAACTGTGTAGTCCCTTAGTCCATAACGCAAGGGGGGAACCTTGTAGTGTTGCAAACATTTGGATAACATCCCGATTTTATCTTGAAATCATGACTTTTTTGGCCTAGCCGATGTTTGTTGATTTTTACAGATATTTTGATGGTATCTTGATTTTGCTAATGTTTGCCGATTTTTATCGATATTTTCTTGATTTTCCCGATTTTTTGGTTTTTCAGACCCTTGCCAATTTTATCTTGATGTCGATGTTCGCAGCATTGGAATCTTGATCTCGATGTCAAAAGAGCCAATCTCCGTGACCAAATGGTCTCTCAGTCAAATACAATGACCTAAGGGAGAGTACTGAAAATCAATGTCCCTGACCAAACCAGCTGGTCTCTCGGTCAAACATAATGAACTAAGGGATCACTCCAAGCCTCAAAACCAACTTCCCGAACCATAATGGTTTCTTAGTCAAACTCAGTGACCCAAGGGAGTAACCAGAACCATCTTCTCAACCAAGCCCATGGAAGATTCATGATGCTCTACAATCAATGCTCTCTTTCTCTAAGAGGAATTCTTAGCAAGTCCAAGATTCTCCCGGAAGCAAGAAAACTTCATTTGGGATAGTGGCTTTGTCAAAACATCAACAACCTGCACATTGATACGCATGCATTTGAGCCTCACAACTCTTCTTTGGACAACATCCTCGATATAGTGACATGTGATCTCAATGTGCTTCAACCTGTCCTAAAAAAGCGGATTCTCGAAAGCTTCACATGACTTTGATTGTCACAATACATCACAGTCGATTTCAACACTTGATCAAACAAACCAACAAACAACTTTTGAAGCCAAATTGCTTCACAACAGGCTTGAATCTAGCTTAATCGGTATCTGCAAAACCATACAGTTGCAATTATTCATTAAAAACATATCTCAAACCATAATCAATGGTGCCACGTAGATATCTCGTTATATGTTTGACTGCAACCCAATGCACATGTAGGGCCTCAACTAAGAATCGCCTCAACGTGTTCACAACATAGCAAATATCAAGTTTGTTGTTAACCAGATAGTTCAATGAGCCATACATAGTAGGATCAACCAAGTCAGAGTTTGAGTCTTACAACTACAATTTTCTCGCCATGTGAGTGTCCAAGGACTTGTAGTCCATCATGTCAAAGTTTTCTGAAGGATCTTGCAAAGATTTCATCAAACTTCTCATAATGCATTAGACCCAAATCCTTCATCTCAAATTCACAAAATTCAGCTCCCCCTTATGCTAGACAAAGAGATCCTCAACCTTAGTCAGAAATCAAAATCACGGGCTCATTTTCAACAACGGATCAGCATCACTCATTGTAGAATCGAATAGCCATCAATTCGAGAGTACCATGCACAAGGTGTCTGACTTCATAGTCTTCTCCCTCTTACTGAGGTAATTCTTTGCTTTGTACTTCTAGCAATCTTCATCTTGTAAGTCACAACTGACATAGATTTAAACAAGCTTCAATCTCGCTAATCTTTCTTCTCCCTTCGAGTCTAGAGCTCATCCAATTCGATATCTCTCAACATAGTTTTCTTGTCATAAGATTTACTTTTTCCTTCCAATCTTTATCGACTGCCATAGTCTTGACAATGTTCATTATGTACTTCCAATCCTTACTAGGAAGCCATGGAAGAACAAATACAACCAAGCAAGATATGCAAAGACAAGAGACTAATAGTAAAAATAACAATAATAGTAATAATCAAGAAAGAGAGTTATAAAATACTTATCTTTTGAGAACATGTTGGCTCCCTCTTGATCATAGCCTTCTTACATCCAACTTGCCAATCAACCTCGTCCACATCATCACCATCATCATGTCATTCCTTCCTTGCAGGTGTTGATTTGGGGTGGCATCGGATGTGCTCTAGCCTTGAAAATTGGTGGAGAGGCTAAAGCACGTGAGATCTCCAAGACCCAGAAATGGTTTGGGCAGAATCTAACCAGTTTGGGAGATATTAAAATAATTAATATTTTTAATGGAGTTCCTAAGTCTAAACTTAGAAAAATAAAATATTAATGTGAATTAAGATAAAACTAGGTTAGAATGTTCCAAAAGTTATGGATCAAGCCAAATCTAATCTTAGCCATTGATTAGAGATTTACTTTTGGCCGTTGATGGACCAACGAGAAAAGTATAAGAGGAGGCTTGAAGGTCAGTTGGAGAACACACCGAGAGAGATCAAGAACTTGATTTTCTAGGGCAGGTTTGCTGAGGAAATTGAATGAAGTGATCTGAGTTGCAGCGGAGGGGTAGTGAATACATAGCAGAGAGGCAGGGTTAGTACTGGGAGGATCAATGCAGAAGCTGGGAGAGGTCCACGCAGAGGCAGCTAGAGGCCATGCAGAGGCAGCCAAAGGCCACGCAGAGGCAGCGAGGAGCTGCGCAGAGCCAAAGAGGGCCAACGTGTGAGACGCAGAGGCTCCAGAGGCTGACATAGAGCCCTGGAGGTGGATGCTGGGCTAGATAGGCTGACGTTGGGCCAGAGAGGCTGACACAGGCCCTAGAGGCAGCGCTGGGATATTTTCTTGGGACAGATTGGGGCTGGAGAGCTGGATAGGGTGACGTAGTCCCTATCAGAGTGACGCAGAGCAGCGGAAGCTGCATTGTTGCTGTGGGATCGTTCATCCGGTGATTTAGCCAGAATATCTGTCTCTGATTGAGAGGTACTACTTTCGAGGGCATTCTCTGTTGGGTGAGCCAGTATTATGAAAACTGCATAATAATAAAACCCTCTGAACAGCTGCACTGGTTTTCCGCATTGGGTTTTTTCGGGGACATTAGTCCAAAAACAACAATGTCACGTGTGGTTGTTTCTTTTAGTTGATGATTTGTATGTGTTGATATTGTACTTGTATTTATTTTCAGTATTTACATGGTAAATAGCTTGTTAAGTAACTGAACAAGTAAGAAGAAATAAATCAGATAGTACAGGAAGAATTTCTAATGAATAGACTTAGAAATTCCAACATGGTATCAGAGTGAGGTTGCAGATCATAGGATAACTGAAGGCATCAACCGAGCAAAGCAGCAACAGCAGAAACAACTGTGCTGAGTGATAGAAGTTGTTCCTAGCAGAAAGCAGCAAGGAAGGCGTGACGTAGAGAGCCTACATCATCAGTTCGAGCCAGGAGGAGGATCAACGCTGAGGCAGAGAGGAGCAGACATGACCTACGCAGTGCCGGTCAGCTTCCTCAGTCAGGAAGGGTCGACGTTGTTGCCAGGAGATGCAGACTGTGTCGGTGCCGAGATTGCACAGAGCCTAGAGGCTCTAACCTTCAGATTGCTGGGGCATAGGAGGTTATGGGTAAGTTACGGAGCAAAGCTAGTGGGGTACTTTGGTCAGAACAATACCTAATGGGGCAAGACCAAGGAGGAGGGAGTTGCTGCTGAGGATTTCTAGCCAAGAAATCTGGATTAGTGGTGCACTTGCACAAACGATCAGAGTGGGGCATCTCGACATTGGCTGAGGGGTTTCCAGGAGGGAACTAGAGGCTCAGAGGGAATCAAACTGAGAACTTCCAGACGGGAAGTTAAGATATTCAAAAGAGTCGAAAGAGGAGCAACGAAATGGCGGTGAATGGGCTAAGAGATCAGGGTAGATTGGATAGAGCTTCGAACTTTGTAGTCTAGAAGGCCAGGATCTTGTCCATTCTAGACAGGTATCGCATCAAACACTTCGTCTTGAAAATGATAGCGATCCCAGTTGACTCGGCTGAAAATGAGAAGTACGAGGAGGTAATGGCTAGGGCTAAGTGCATCATTCTTGACGAGGTCAAGGATCATGTGGTACCACATATTGCCGAGAAGGGCACAACAAATGAGATGTGGGATTCCCTGAAGAAGTTGTATCAGCATACTTCCGTGCAGAGGAAGATGCTTCTAGAAAATCAGCTGCGTCATACCAGATGCAGAGGGGAGAGAAGATAGATATGTTCCTCGAGCGATTGATAGAGATCTGGGACCAACTAACTTCCATAGGGGCCACGACAGATGAGGAGATGTTGGTGAGGACCGCATTAAACGCAGTCTCAGAGGATTGGGAGGTACTTGTCTAGAGCTTACTGGGCAGGTCGAGCCTTTCGGATTGGGAGGAACTATGGGCGACTCTTCATCAAGAAGAGATCAGATGGCTAACCAAGGCGGGAAGCAACGACAAGGGGGTTAGAATCAAGGAGGAGGAAGAGGAGGATGCTGCCCTAGCATCTGTGGGAGAGCAGGAGAAACAGAAAAAGGACCTCTCTAAGGTCAAATGCTTCCACTATGGGGAATTGGGTCACTACGCGAACCAATGTCCGAGGAAGAAGAGCAAGGGAGAGGCTTTTGAGACCAAGGCAGCGCCAGTGAGGGCGGAGAAAGAAGTGGAGATAGATGATGATTGTGCCATGAGTGCTCATGCGCCACTTGAGAGGAAGTGGGGAGACATCGAGCTGTAGTCAGACGGACTATAGGCGATGAGGGGCGGGATCCTCGAGGTACACAACCTCTTGGATTATACCTTGCTATGGGAGCCCCGAAGAGGAGTAGTAGGACTGGCAGATGTTGGTAGAGATGGATGTAGATGGAGTGATAGAGGGTGCTTTAGTGTAGGAGTCCCGGGGCAACGTGAGGTAGCAGTGCGAGATGCATGGAGTTGTTGCAGCAACGCAGACATCAGTAGAGGGAGCACTTGTCAGCGACAGAGGGAGCTTTAGCATCGGGAGTGTTTCTAGCCTAACAGAGATGTAAGAATTGGGAGGATTAGTTACTTACTTCTCAGTAACTGAGTTGCAGTGCAGCAGTTAGCAGTGGCAGTGCTATGGGCAGCACGATGCAACATGATGAGAGGGGATGTAGTGCAGATGTAGCAGTGGCAATGGCAGGGCCATGGGCAACAACACGAATGCAGAGGGAGCTGCCGTATGGATGCAGCAGTGGCAGTGGCAGTGGCAGGGCCATGGGTAGCAGTACATGATGTGGCAGTGCAAAGGACGTTAGGCAGGGAAGCCTAGCATCAGCATAGGGACCGATGCTGGATGATCAGGGTGATACTCAATGAGGAGTATTACTAGAGCACAATGCTCGCTAAGAGGGAGTGTTGATTTGGGGTAGCATTGGATGTGCTCTAGCCTTGAAAATTGGTGGAGAGGCTAAAGCACATGAGATCTCCAAGACCCAAAAATGGTTTGGGAAGAATCTAACCAGTTTGGGAAATATTCAAATAATTAATATTTTTAATGGAGTTCCTAAGTCTAAACTTAGGAAAAATAAAATATTAATGTGAATTAATATAAAACTGGGTTAGAATGGTCCAAAAGTCATGGATCAAGCCAAATCTAATCTTAGTCATTGATTAGAGATTTAATCTCGACCGTTAATGGACCAACGAGAAAAGTATAAGAGGAGGCTTGAGGGTTAGTTGGAGAACACACCGAGAGAAATCAAGAACTTGATTTTATGGGGCAGGGTTTGTTGAGGAAATTGAGTGAAGTGATCTAAGTTGCAGCTGAGGGGCAGTGAATACATAGCAGAGAGGCATAATTAGTACCGAAGGATCAACGCAGAAGCGGGGAGAGGTTGACGCAGAGCCAGCTAGAGGTCACGTAGACGCAGCCAGAGGCCACACAGAGGCAGCCAGGAGTTGCGCAGAGCCAGAGGGTCAGCACATGAGACGCAGAGGCTCCAGAGGCTGATGCTGGGCCAGATAGGCTGATGCAGGCCCTAGAGGCAACGCTGGGAGATTTTCGTGGGACAGATAAGAGCTGGAGAGCTAGATAGGGTGATTCAGCCCCTATCAGAGTGACGCAGAGTAGCGGAAGCTGCATTGTTGCTGTGGGATCGTTCATCCGGTGATTTAGCCGGAATATCTGTCTCTGACTGAGAGGTACTATTGTCGAGGGAATTCTCTGTTGGGTGAGCCATTTATGGCACCCAGGTTGTATTATGAAAACTGCATAATAATAAAACCCTCTGAATAGTTGCACTGGATTTCCTGCATTGGGTTTTTCCGGGGACATTAGTCCAAAAACAACAGTGTCACTTGTGTGCTTGTTTCTTTTAGTTGATGATCTATATGTGTTGATACTGTACTTGTATTTATTTTCAGTATTTACATGGTAAATAACTTGTTAAGTAACTGGACAAGTAGGAAGAAATAAATCAGGTAGTATAGGAAGAATTTCTAATGGATAGACTTAGAAATTCCAGCAGCAGGAGCTAGGGTTTCTTCTTTGAGCGGAAGCAATCACTCCTAGGGTTTTGTCCATAAACCATATTGTTTTACTTATCCTAGCCTTGTTGCTTACACAAGGGTCTTCAAATTTTTTATTTTCAATTTCATATTCAAATGTCAAAACCCTAGATTTGTCGTGTACTTTACACTAGTCATGGAACTCATCACCAATTCATCAACTGATTGTCCTTGGTCCAGGTAATTCTTGCTTTCTCATTGTAGAACCAAAAATTAGGTCTTCATTTCAGTTTGCAAGGAATAAATTCAAGTACCCTTACCATCAGTGAATGCAAGGTCTTCCACACCAGCACATATGTCATCAAATCTTTAAAAACTAAGAATCTTTGGCAACAACAAGTCCATCCAATACCCTGGTCTGTTATGATGGGACAATGCCAGATCTGTACGTGACGTTGATCTTGAAAAGGGAATCGGCCTCATTGTAATCAAGATTCCGTCATCAAATTGTGTTATGATAGTGATTTCCTTCTTTCAAGACTGATCATCCAACAATCATAATATAGACATCATTTTCTGAATATCCTTTCTTACAGCTCGAATTGTAATGATGTTATTTCCTCTTGTTATACAACTTTCGTATCACAACATTTCCTTGAAGACTATTCATGAAGAGACTTCTTCATACCTGCCCCCTTTAAAGGTTTCTACAAGAATACCTTATGGTCTCATTTCAATTTTCAAGATATACTGTACTCATAGATTTTACAGACCTCAACTTTGGTCTTCACGAACAGAGTTCCTTAACAAAGGAATATTGAGATCCAGGAATCTTTCAAATAAAGATCATAGATCAATGTTGCACGAAGCGGGAGCGAAGCGGAAGCGCGGAGCGCGGAAGCGTCATTTTCCAAAAATCTAGGAAGCGAAGCGTCCGCGGAAGCGTCTGCTATATATATATATTTTTTTATATTTTTTTGCATTTATACTCAAAACAAACATCCCAAATACCAAATTAATTGTAGAAGACATGAAAACATGCATATTTTTGCATAAATCAAGATAGATATGGCATCCATGATTCCATTGTAGTTACTAGTATGTACAACAATCATCTATATTCTAGCTATTACAAACATACATCAAATTTTTAAGCATTACATGAATTTAGCAATTCAATTGTAAAATTAAATGGGAAAATTTTGATTTAAGCATTACATAATATCATCGAAACTCTGAAGTGCCTTGATCGAATTTCTATGTATGTGATGCAAAGTCCTTATCCTTGTAATATCATTGTTATGCGTCAAGATTTTGACAGTGAAACCTTCTCACCGAACCCTTATCATTGAGACTGTGTTAGGTACAAAGATCTTCTTATTGTGATGAAAACTTTCTCACTGTTGTGATACCAAATTTGTATCACTGTAGTTATACCAAAATCTATTGATGACTGTTCTTACTGTTGAGGCACCAAGACTGTGGTAGCACAAAACCTTTAATCTGCATTACCTTACTGTGGTACCCAAATTTTATTTCAGAGATAATTCGAGTTTCTGTGACTGCATCACTGCACTGAAGTGTGATCACTGTAATATCACCGAAGTGTGATCACTGTAATAGCATCGAAATCAAGGTAGCATCGAAACTGTGATAGGAATAACATTGAGTCACTGTAATACATAACAGAACTGTCTCCATTGCAATCCGCATTCATTGTGATACATAACAAAATTGAACCCAATCTTCAACGCAATCTTCTATGAGATCCGAGATAGTAATCTCAGTCATATCACCAAAACTGCTCTCTAAAATCCTTACCCGAATCCCAGGAAGCGCATTAAAATTTTGGAATCGCGCTTCGGAAAAAATGGAATCGCGCTTCCTAGGGCGCTTCCGGAACGCTTCCGTACGGGACGCGATTCCGGCCTAGGATCCGGGGGGGGGGGGGGGGGGGGGGGGGCGCTTCCTGCAACACTGTCATAGATAGTACATACCTCTTAAGCATTGGCTTCACTGGTTTTCTTGTAGGTCTATATTCCCATGACTGATTCATCACTGTAAATCACTTTAATTGTGGCATCAGTTCTTCAGTTTCAGTAGCCATAAGAGAAAATCTCTTCCAATCCAAAAACATTCTTTCCTTTGATGTGCAACAGAGTTTGTGGCAACAAATGTCGATGCTGCTTAACCTTTGTAACCTTAACATCCAGACTTTGCATTTTTCATATCATATCAGTCATGAATAGATGCATACATGACTGTCTTATATAATGCATCTCACATTCCAGAGGTTCTAGGAGACATTAACCTTCATACTTAATCTTTCGAACTAGAAACCTCTTTAGTTCCTTTACCAAAGTGAAAACAAACGTCAGAAAACTTTAATACATTTCGGATGACTCCTTCTCTGACCTGTACTTTTAACCTTGAAGAGGGACTCGGCCTCTCTTCACTTGAATGGACTTCTGTGACAGTGATCCCTTTTACTTTGTTTTCAAAAAAGAACTGAGCATCTCTTACTCAACATGTCATAATACAACATCATCATATTTTAATATCATTGCCATATCAAATCATCGAAGTATGGATGTCTGTTCTCGAGGGTTTCTTACTGATCTAGTGAGTTCCTTCAATCTTCACGAGATAGGAATCTTGTACAGATCATGTCAAGACAGAGCTAAAAAAAATATCACTGAGACTTCAGAATTTATGACAATACATACCTCACATGTCAGACTTCAGATCTTATTGCAACTTGGATCTCGTTAGTACAAAGGTCTCTTTAAATTTCTTCGAGCTGCCTTCTTGAAAGGAACCTTAGTTTGGCTCCTTGTCTAGGTTTCATAACCTTTCATTATGTATAGAACAAGG
Source organism: Pinus tabuliformis (assembly GCA_031772625.1). Lineage (NCBI taxonomy): Eukaryota > Viridiplantae > Streptophyta > Pinopsida > Pinales > Pinaceae > Pinus > Pinus tabuliformis. Next base: position 690,947,081 of record CM062814.1, on the reverse strand, counting down.
ATCTTTTAAGCTAACATCATATTTACTTCTGAATCAATTTGAGAATTCGGCTTCTACAAAAAAATGAGATTAAGACTTTAAGCTTCATGGAGATTGGTAATTCGTGCTCCTCTGAAATTACACAGCCTCTATCCTTGTAGTTTTATGAGATGACTTTAGACTTTCGCTCTGGTTCAATATTTCAGACTTTTATCACTTGTGACAATAAGAGACTTGTGACCTATTGATGGTCTTCAAGGTCCTTTTTATAGATTCTGGCTCTGCTGGATTTCTTGCTTATATGGAGACTTTGTCCCAACCATAGTCCTGAGACTACTTGGCCCATAAGCTCTGAGATTTTTGGTGCCGCTAGAACAGAGGTAATTTCGGCCTCTTCAAATCTCAAATGATGTTCAACAAGAATTTCGGCCTTACTGAGACCTGGTCTGAGGAATCATAAGACTTTAGTCTCCATGTAATTTTCTCAGATTTTCAGACTATCTGAGGCTATTTTGAACATTTTCCTGAGGCTTTTGGTCAGATAGCTCAACCTTAAGGACAGAGCTCAATTTTGAAATGTATTAGGGCTTCTGGGGCAAACAGAAATGACTCTATCTTCAGGGCCGCCTCATGTGTAGATGATCAATCTTTTTCAAATGTAGGGTAGGTTTTCTTCAAGAGTGATCTCATGCTCTTTTCTTTACCATAGGCTCTGATACCATGTTCATTTTCTAGTAGCAGACAAGACGAGAACAATTTTTTTCCAGATTCTACTTCCAATGATACAATTTTGACTTCTTTAGAGCATTCCAATCATTAAGCAGTTACACTTTGAAAATTTCAACCATTAACTTCTGTAGAGCAATAGAGATCACAGTAAAAACAATAAAACAAAAGACACTAAAATTTCTTGGGACAAATCCCAAGGGGGAAACCCGGTAATCTTTCCTTATGAGAGAGAGAGCAATTCATCCAAATTATACATCAGAATATTCCAGTCAAAGGTCAACCATTCACCACATTAAATGCGAAGTCAAACTGAGTCAAAAAGCGAGAGAGAATCAATGATCTGCTCACAAGTCTGTATCTGGTCAAAGGGCCAAATTTTGGCCTGCAGTCAGCTGGTCAAAAGGCCGAAATTTGGTCTGCAACTCCACAGTTAAACTTCGGTCAGACCTCCATCTTTTACCTCAGTCAAGAGTTTGGTCAATGCCCAGAACAACTACTTAAATTCTGTCAACAGATTGTCAATAATTCCAGAATAGTTTGGCCTCCAACCTCAGTCAAGAGTTCAGTCAAACAGCAGCAGAAATAACAAGTCAACTTTGGTCAACACAGAGAACAGAGAAGTCAACTTGCTGGTCAAACAGATCTTCTTCGTACGTGTGAGCAGATTCTCCTTGTGGAACAGGTCGAATGATGTGATGATGATGATGATCAAATGGGGTCCAACGAATGTCAATATATAGGAGTCACAACAAGTGGGTTTTGACCTTGGGTGAAACCCCTTCAAATGGTGTGGCCAACCTGTCAAGTTGAGGTTGACTTGGAAGGCTAGAAAACAATATATTTTTCCTTTGAATTTGACAATGAAAATACTGATCGCAGCTACAATTTTCAGCACAGGGGACAGCAGATAGCAAGAGACGATGATTGGGTATAGCTACAGGGTGGAGGGTAGGATAAATTGTGGATAGAATGAAAGATTGATGGCTAGGAAATGACGGTGGGGTGGCAGTTGGGTAAATGGTAGTAACAACAGTTGCCTAGGAAGCAACAGGGGCACTGAAGATAGACAACACAGTGGCTGTTGCCGAGTCCAACTTGATGAATGGTGGCTTGTCTAAAGAATAGCCATTCGATAATGTGTATGGAGGATTTCCCACTTATATGGTAGATGGAACTGCCACAAATCGGCCTAATAAGAGACATGATACACTGTAAGAACCACAATTGTTGCTTTTACGAATAAGTGATAATTTAGCATCTTGTTCCTTTGTGGGATTTCAGCAAGTACATATTGCTCATTTGAGGTCTTTTCTTCGGTACACTTGAATATTCTGTTTTACTTGAGATCACTAGAGATGTCTCCCTGAGTCTAGTAAGCACTAGCTTGAAGTGAAAGGGACTGTACAAGGTGATATTGGCACTTTCCCTATATGTTTCATTCGACTCCTTCCAGTTTCAAGTGATTGGTCTTAAGTTGCATTTTGGGTCTTTTATGTCCTCGAGGCTATTGGAGGCTCCTCGACAGCCCACATTTTTGGTAAAGAAATATTAATACTAAAGGAATCAATTGCTTGAAAAGGTTGAAAAAAGAGGTATCTTTACTTCATTGTGGTTGCAGGATAAAATGTGCAACCATGCTGTCAGTATACATTTGCAACATCATGAGCTGCATAGTTATCCAGATCTGTCAATGACTGCATCTGCTGCATTGACTATGCTAGCTTTTGTGCAACGGTAGAAGATGCCTATCCTTTTAAAACGAACTATTTTTTTTCCTCACAAAATGATACTTTTTATGGTCAACGTGAGACATGCATGTGCTACTAATAAGTTGGCCATGAATATATCATGTAGATGTGTGCTTTCTGGAGTGTAAGCCCTCCTGTATTTGCTAGTCGTTTTTCTTCTGTTTTGTTCATCTCCGCTTAGTTTAGCTTTCAGGCCAAAAGGTGGAAAAGGTATCGAGTTCATTCCCCATTGTAGTTGATGCCCTGTTTTTCTTTTGCTTCTGCTCTTATGAAACTAAATTTTATTGATCCTTAACTTCATCTAAGTTATTTTATTTGATTCCCTTTCTGCTGAATTAAGGATGGTATCAAGTGGAATTCTTTCAGTAATTTCTTATTGTATCTGCTATTTTGTATGTTACTTTGATGCAGCTACCTTATCGAGAAGGGGCATCTCTTGCAGACATATTTGGTCATTTGGAAATGAACAGGTTTGCTTCAAAAACTCAAATAAAATGTGGTTATTTATTCTAATTTCTAGGTAGTAAACTTTTTATAGTTTCCTTATTTTAATTGACTTCACAATAATTGGCTTCAGAGAAATAGCTGGTATTGCTGAATATAGCATTGGTCAGTCGACGTTGGAGACAATTTTCAATCATTTTGCCGCAAACCAGTAAGGAAGCTTAAGTTTCAACTTAGGCTTTTAATGTTGTAGTACAAAACGTTAGTTATATCTTATGTGTCGTCTAGCTGCAAACATTTTCAGGATGAATATAGAATATGTGATTTTGTAAAAAGTAGAGGTTAATTTGATTTTTGACAACTAAACAGGATAATGTGAGATATATGTAATATAGTGGCCCCTCAAATGCTTATGGATAGTGAAGACCTGCATTAGACATAATCTGTACCTTTTATGCTTCTATTGCATTACCAGATTTGCAGCTCATATCTTGGCATTTGGCAGTGAAAAGCTTTTTGACAATAAAAATTTTGTAGCTTCTGGAATTTCTGTTAACCCGGATTCTATACCTGCACTTCTTGTATTACTACTCAAATTAGAGATCTTCAGGTAATGAAAAGGAAATCAGATCAGGAACACAGCAATTGGTCTTTCAATTTGTACACAATTAAGATGTACATAAATTCTACATTTACGTGAGGAGCTCCTGTACTCTATATATGTATTTGAAGTATAATCTAGTCACCCACACATGCTATCTACAAGAATACAAAGGATAACCACTTGCATTGCCTTGTTAGCTACGGTGCAGTCTACTCAATTGTAGTCTTTTGTCATCGAGAAATTAGAAACGAGAAATTCTCTATGGAAGATTTTGTAAGTGAACTTATTTGTAGTTTTCAATGAAATAAAAAAGGGCCATATTTATTAATTTTTGAATAATTGTCTTATATGTACATAAAATTAATAAGTTAAGGGATCCGGCCTTCTGGGGTACAGGATCTACGGATCCGATCTGCCTAAAGACATCCAAGAACCGGCACGTGGCGTATTTATGTTTGCTAGAAACGGATGTTGAAATCTGGAAACGGATCCCGCGTCACTTTTCCGGATTTTTAAGTTTTTTGCCATGCGGTTTTTACTTTGTTTTCGTGGTGTCTGTGGGAATCACATTTGGGTCTCATGTAGACGTAGAGTACATAGTTCTGCAGAGTTTTTTATTTTCTTTCTTGACACTGGAACGACAGCAGACAAAAAAAGCAAGTGATTCATTGAAAGAGTAACCTTTGTGATTCATAGATAGAGTAACCTCTGGGGCAGCAGAAGACTTTATATTCTCCCTAATATTGGCATTTTTGTGCTCTTATTTTTAATTTAGTTAGTTTTGACTTATAAATTGGAATTTTAACATATATATATTTTTTCCTTCTGATTTTTATTAATTAATTTAAAATTTAAAATGATATATAAAATTTATGCAAATTTCAAATATATATATATAGATAGATATATATAAAATTTTAAATTTAGTTTGTCTTAATAATCTTAAAATATAGGTGTGTGGGTGTAAACTAATGATGGTGTTTTATGAATGCAAACTTAAAAAACAACAATTTGTTAATTTGAAGAGATAATTAAAGATGAACTTGAATATATGGTAAAAGCACAAAATGTATGAAAATGATTTAGCTTTAATATATAAAAAAATATATCAATATATAATTTATTTACAAAGTTTGAGTGTAACAATGAGAAATTTATTTGTTTTTTCATGCAAATATAATGCATATATATTATATTCCCATCGATGCTAACTTTGAGTAGGTAAGCAAAGGAATTCTGCTACAAAACTTATTTGTTTTTTCATGCAAATATAATGCATATATAGTATATTCCCATCGATGCTAACTTTGAGTAGGTAAGCAAAGGAATTCTGCTACAAAACTTTTAAAATTGTAGAGAATACATTATCACATTTTTCAAATTTATAATTTCAACTTTATATATTTTATAAAATTATGATAGCCATTATATCTTTGAAATTGCTTGGACTTCTATTAGTAAAAGGTTTTTAAAGTTATCAAACAATTTGTAGGTCTTACTCTATGCTAGTGCATAATATAATTTTTTTTAATGATTAAGACCAAAAAAAGGTTATAGAGAAGTAATTGAGGTATGCATTTTAACATTTTGATATGTCAAGTCAAAAATATGTTAAGAAGTATGTATTTTGTGTCTATTATTAATATTATTGTATTTTTTGTACTTGACGTATCATTGCCGTATCTGGATCCTGGATTTTAAAAAAACTAGCGAATCTGGATCCGTATCCGTATCTTGATGACTTAGAAAATTATTTACAAAACAGAGGATCAAAGGGTGAAACTGTATATACAATGAAATTCATAACTTCTTCCATAGAGTCACTAAAATTGAAATAATGTTTGCATATGTTAAGGAATCTAGTGTCTGTTCATCTTTGATTAACAAAGCACCCTTAGCAAAATGTTGATGGCATACCTCATCATGCCACATGAATCAAATGCAGACAGAGAACTACACATGCTTTAAAATACGCTTAAACCTGACCTTCGAGAGGACGAGTAAGGCCAATAATTGCAAGCATTGCCAGATCCCAAAGGAGTGAACCAAAGTGCTGCAATCCCCAAACAAAGGAGCACACAAAGAATCCTGCCCTGAAGGAGAAATAAATAGTGGTCTTGAACGTACTTCCATGAAATCTTAGCAAATTGGCACTCTCGTAATTATGCTTCACCATCTTTGGTGGAAAGTAGGCAAACACCATGGGAGAGCCCACTGTTGGCCAACCTGGCCTTGGAGGGGATAATGAGGTAGTGAAAAACTCACATTTATAAGAAAGTTGAATAAACTAGACACTCTGAAGTCTGCACACCCACCTATCTTCCAGAACAACTAACACCCATCTCACGTTAGGTACCAGAGCTACAATGGATGCAATGGCTAGGAATCATACTACTGCAAGGGCCTACAAAATTTCCACCCCCAAACCCTTCAAAATGGCATTGGCATCCCAATGTTCATTTTGAACATGCCCCTTTGGGAAATGAGCCATATCAACTCCATAATCAATGGATGATCAGAGGCAACCAATCAAAACCCCTGAGCTAGAGAACATGAATCCTTCCATGAATGTGTTGATATGTCCCACATATCTTCCTAAAAGAAGATGCCCTTCCTACTCAACTTGCAAGCTTGAAAGTGACAGATCTATTGGAGGCTGTCATTGATGGGACTCATTTGGACACTTTCTGCTCTACTTTGGGTGCTGTGGTTAAGAAGCCCATAATTATTTACCCAGAGAATGTTTAACTTCATAATTTTGCAGAACCATTTCATTGGCTAAGCAGTGTAATAATGGTTGAATTTGTATTTAATCGTTAAAATTTGACTAAAATCTACTCTTACTAGCATAAAATTGTAAGATACTCAATTTAGGAAATTTAATGGAATTGCTACTCAGAGAAACCCTATATTTTTAACAGAATTTAACAAAATTTGTTATTCAGATTAAATAGAGAATTTGAAATCTAATTATTCATTTGATAGTACTTACTTGGAATTCTGTCTGATGGTGTTTCTGACAATTGCTCTGGTGTTCTATGGCTGAAAATTTGCTCTGTTGCAACCCTTGCTCCCGCTAAGTTACCAAAACGACCAAAACCACCCTGCCAAACTGGACACACCTTTAGTATCTAGCTCCAAAGTACTTCGAATTCAAGTACCTTGGTCCCCCGTGCCCAAAATTTCAAGAACAACTGAGCTCAAACTTTTTCTTATCAGTGGCATGGAATTTCCTCTGTAATTTTCTTCCTCTGTCCAAATTTTTTCCCCTTTCTATTATTTTGTGCATGGATAAATACTTGTCTTCAGGCGGTCGCCACCTTATTCCATCAACCTTGTCCAATTTGATTCATTCGTCATCATGTTTTTTTTTCCGGGGAAAAAATCACAACTTTTTATTAAGAGCGATAAAAAGTTTTACAAGCTATTGAAACATATGCCACCACATCTGGCTCATAAGTCTGCTGTTCTGCTCAACAATTAAGGAGCTGTTCTGCTGTTCTGTAGGACCCAAAACCTTTACAGTCAACCTCCCAAAGGAGGTGCAATAACAACCATGTATCAAAAATGTGAAACAAAAACTGGGATCTCCTTCAACAGAAGGAAAACAACCCCAATAAACAAAAATATAGATGTCTCAAGGCCCGTGAGCAGTTTCAAAACGGAAGCAAGTATAAAAGTCTGTTTGCTGTGAATTTTAAAAGCTGCTACTGAAATCAAGATCTAAAGAAAAATAGAGCTGGAAAATACAAGAATATACATATAATATATAATGCCGCTGCAAAACTGCTGTCAAAAAGAAACTGGACGACAAAATTCAAAGAGACTGTGCATAAGGAGGCATATTTGATCTGACTGAATGCCCCTGTCTAATCTCTTCTATGACCCAGTTGCCCAAATCCTGTTGTACACCAGCTTTAGATAGCTGGTCTGCTTCTTCATTCTTGTCCCTGTAAATGTGGCAGATAGAAAAAATATTAAAAGATGCCTTTAATAAGAAAATTTCTTCCACAAGAGTTCTCAATATCTGATTATGACAAGATGCTTTTCCATTGACCCAATTAATGACATTAAGGGAGTCCCCAAAAATCTGTATCATGTTTATGTTTCTGTGAATAAGCCAGCATAAAAGGTAACGAAGAGCTGATAATTCCGCATAGTTATTAGTGCCATAACCCAGCCCAACAGAAGCTTTTAATGAATGATCAGGATCGATATGAATGCACAGGCCAGCTCCTGCCCTGTTATTTTGAGAAGCCCCATCAAAAAAACCCCAAGGAATGCCTTCTTGTATGTTGATTTGTTTTTGCTTTTGCTTAGGTTCTTTTTGCTCAGGAGGCGGTAATGCAGAGTAAATGGCCGCAATGTTAGTGGCTGTGACGAAGGAGGGAATGTCCTTGTCTTGAAAAGTGCTTTTATTCCTGGCAAGCCATATTCCCCAGCAGTATATGAGAGGCAAGTTTCTCAGGTTTCCATCAGGGAAGTCTTGCCACCATTTTCTCCAAGCTGACTCCAAAGAATCGAGGCCCCACCTAGCATTTATCTTGAGCAGCGCAGAAACCTCCTCCCAGACCTGTCTAGAGAAAGCACAAGATATGAAAAGGTGGTTTATGGATTCATCATCCGACTTGTACAACGGGCATCTTCCAGGCCCAACTAAGAATCTAGCCTGTAGAATTTCCCAAGTTGGGATCTTCCTTTTTAAGATACACCATAGAAACAGTCTGGCCTTTGCTGGGCTTTTGAGTTTCCACAATTTTTTGGCCCACCAATCCGGAATGCCCCAACCTTTCTTTCCCATCAAGAAAAGGTATCCATCTTTGGGCGAGTAATCCCCTGTTTTACTCTGGGCCCAAAGCAGGCAGTCAGGTTCATCTTTTATCCTGACATTTGAACGTTGAAGTTCTTTTATGAAGACCTCCCACTCAGCCTTCCACCTGACATTGATTCCCAACTCGACATCATCCTTCCAGGCCTGTCCCCAGATAGTAGACTGTCCCACCTTCTCCACTTGATTTAGTGATGTAATACCTTTGCTGTCCAGATGTCTGAGAAGTCCAGGCGACAGAGCATAATCTTCATTGCATCCTACCCAAGGGTCTCTGCCAATCTTGATTAGACTACCATCACCAACTTTCCAAGCTAAGCCTTGTTCGATCACGGAGAAAGCTTCCACCGTGGCCTTCCATATGGCAGAAGTATTTTTTATCTTCTTGTTTTGACTTCGGATCCAGTCTTCCAGGGGGATGGGGTCAATGTATTTCCTTTTTACCACTCTTGTCCATAAGTTTTCCATAGTTATTAGCCTCCATCCGGATTTTGCAGCTAAAGAGAGACTGAATTCTGGGAGTCTTTTAATGCCCCATCCACCCCATTCTTTTGGTCTGGCCACTTTGTCCCAAGCCACCCAAGGCAGAACTGAGGATTCCTTAGTGCCGGCCCAAAGAAATCTACTACATATTTTCCTGATTTTCTCCATCACTCCTTTGGGGATCCAAGTCAGGGCAGCCCAGTATACCGGAATAGCTAGGAGAACAGATTTAATAAGAGTCAGCCTCCCAGCTCTGGAAAGCCACCTGAAGCTCCAGTGTGATATTCTAGCTTCAATTTTGGCTATGAGCCAGTTCCAATCCTCTTTTCTGTAGCCTACAGGCTTTAGCCAAAAACCCAAATATTTGAAAGGAGTATCCAGAGGCTGAATAGGGAAAGGAAATAAATTAGCCAGACTGTTCCTTTCCCTTCTTTCAAAATCTGCCACACAAGCTTGGGACTTTCCAGAATTAATCTGCATTCCAGTGGCTTTAAGGAAGAGATCAAAAATACATTTTAATTCCTTTAGTTCATCAGAGGAGCCATTAGTGAAAATCAAAATATCATCAACAAAAAGGAGGTGAGTGATGAAGAGATTGATTGCTACCTCTATACCCTTTACCTTTCCCGTCCTTCTGGCTTTATGGATTAGTCTACTTAGTCCTTCTGCCACAAGAAGGAACAGAAGGGGAGATAAAGGGCACCCTTGCCTTAATCCCCTCTGACTGTTGAAAAATGAGGAGGCCGCACCGTTAACCAAAACTGCAAAACTGACATTTGTGATGCACCCCATGACCCAGCTAACAAAAGAATAGTTGAAACCGAGATGTGTAAGCAACATTCGCAAATAGAGCCAACTGATCCGGTCATATGCTTTGGATAAATCAATTTTGAGCACAGCACCCTTCTTATTCTTCATCCGGATACTATGAATAACCTCCTGGGCAACCCCGATGGCTTCATGAATTTGTCTTCCATCCAGAAATCCAAATTGTTCCATCGATATGTTTTGTGATAGGATTGGTGCTAATCTGAGAGCAATAACCTTTGCAATAATCTTGTAGATGCAGTTACACAAGGATATTGGTCTGAAGTCTTCGAAACTATCCGGATCATCCTTCTTCGGAATAAGAGCTATGAAAGTTGAGTTGAAGGGTCTATAGATTTCTCCTTTCTGTCTTGACTCTTCAACTACTTCAGTTATTTCTGTTCCCAATTGATCAAAAAAATGGAGGAACAGCTCTATTGTCCAGCCATCAGGGCCTGGGCTCTTGTCTTTGCCCATGAGCTTCATAGCTGCTTCAACCTCCTCCTTTGAGACCGGGGAGGACAGATCTTCTTATTCATCTTCCTCAATGAACCTAGGAAAGCTTTGTGCCGTTTGGAGGACTTCTGCAATCGTAGCCTCCCCAGAATCTGAGAAAATGTTCTGAAAGTGTCTTTTCCCAAGCCCAGAGAGCTCTGAGAAAGAATTGACCATCCTCCCTTCTTCGTTTTTAAGGCGCCAAATAGTATTTGCAGCTTTCCTACCTTTAGCAAAGTTATGAAAAAACTTAGTATTCTCATCCCCCGATTTTATCCAGACTGCCCTACTTTTTATCCTCCATTCTTCTTCCTTATCCAGTAGGATTTTATTTTGTTGTTTCTCCAAATGGAGGATTCTGTCTTTGGATGACTGAGATGAGTAACCATCAACCTCCATACTTTCCAGCTGCTTCAGTTCCTCCCTAATATTTCCCAACTCCTCATTTTGCTTCAGCTTTCTTTCCTTTGCCCAGGAGATTGTGGCTTTCTTCAAATTTTTAAGGTTCTCCATGAACAAAAAACTCCTATCCTCATCAGAGTTTGGAACAGGGTGGCTCCATGTATTATTGAACAGATTGCAGAAAGAGGGATCTTGGAGCCAAGCAGGATTGAACTTGAAAGGGGCTGGGGGCTTGGGGGGAGGGAGGAAAAGGTCAAGAAAAACAGGGAAGTGGTCCGAGTTTCCTCTTTCCTCAACCCACTGTTTGATCAAGGGAATTTTTGTTAACAGGGACTCAGCTATCAGAAAACGGTCAAGTCTTTTGGCAATTCGATCCTCACCCATTCTTCGATTTCTCCAAGTAGGCTTTAATTTGATCGGAGAAGGATCAGTCAAATTGTTATCCGATATGAGGTTAAGGAAGAATTCAGAAAGAGGGTCTTCTCTGGCAGATGGCCCCCAAGCTTCAGCTCTGCCAATGGAGAAATTTAAATCACCACCCAGAAGCAAGTAAGGAGTCTGCATCACCGATTTCATCATCAGATTATCCCAAAAGGATTCCCTGCCCTGACAGGGCCCATACACATTTACCAAGGTAATAGGGAAAGAGAAATCTGGGGAGAGAACCTCCATTCCCAAAACAGAATTCATAGCCCATTGGTTTATAATTTTAATCCGTCCTTCTTTAATTCCAATGGAAATGCCCCCCGAATGACCAGAAGAGTCAACAGCAGTAAAAAACCAACCTGGTAAAATATTTATTAGCAAAGCCTCAACCTCTACGGCCTTACCCAAAGTTTCTTGCAGAAAGATTACATCCAGATTAGAATTGTTTATCCACTCTTTTAATGCCAGTTTTTTAGGTTTGCTGGCCAAACCTCTACAATTCCATGATGTCAAAATCATTTAATAACATTCTCAGGGGGATGGGCTGCTCTAAGAACCCCCGGTATAGAATATTGTTTGCCGTCTGCAACGTCAAGCTTAGCTTTAATCTTAGCTTTGGACATATCTGACTTCCTACCTCGCTTATTTTTGAGGCAGCTATGTTCAGAGGTTTGTCCCAATCCACCTACAGTCCCAGGATCACTAAGTTTCCCTCCCAAAGATCTCAGGTTATATGGACAGGGAGATCTGGCAACCGAAAGAGAGAGGGGTGGCCATTGGTCTTCACGATTAATATCCAGAGCTGGTAAAGCATCAGCAATAAGGTCTATGGAAGGGGATATAGTATTATTTTCCACAGGTTTATCAGCTTTATTTTCATGAACATTTCCGGATTGAAGCATAATGGAATTATGTTCCATGGATTCATAAGTATTATATTCATGTTCATTACAGGATTGAGAAATAACATGCGGGGGAACAGGAACATGCTCAGACAAAAGATGTGTAGAAGTAAAGGTTCTTGACATACCCTTTTCTTCGTCTTCGCAATGAGCTTGTATAGCCGGGACAGTCTTGACATGCTCCTCCGCGGTCACCGAATCTTTGACAGGTTCCACCTCATGCACTGTTGAAAAGTTTGCAGTTCCCTGATTTCCTTCTTGGTGCGGGGCATTTTCATCCACTGGGACTTTATCCGTTTCCTCTGCCTCCATATCCTCTCCATCCACTGGGACTTTATCAGTTTCCTCTGCCTCCATATCCTCTCCTCCGAGCGTCTCCGGGATTTCGTACTCCGTGGATAGCTGATCATGGTCTTGGACATTTCCTCTATTCGCTGAGGCCCGCCGAAAGTGTCGCCTCCTTCGCATCAATGGGCATTCTTTAGCCAGATGCCCATACTCATGACAGAGATGGCATCGGAACGGGAGATATTCATAATCTAACATCTGCTCGAAGACGTAATCCTTATACTGGAGATTAATTGTTTTTGCTAAGCCTCTGCTCGGATTAAGGGTGGCCAGTATACGCGCCATCGATCGATCCTTTGTGTGCAAAAAGGTCATATCTGCCTCCAGATATTTCCCCAACCGGTTACCAATGGATTTAAACACTTCTTCAGTCCACAGGAAGGAGGGCAAACCCGGGACCCGAATCCACACAGGAAACTCATCGGCTCTCTCCTTGTAAGCATCAAACATGGGTGTCCATTTCTTTAGTAGAATGGGAATGTTCCCAATATGCCAGTTGCGTTGGAAAACCCATTCTGCCGAAGCTTTATCTACAAAAACGAGCTTAAACCAGCCCTTCCCTAGGACTTGAGCTTCAAACTGAAGTGGTCTGTCTGAAACAAAACAGGATTCTCCCCACACTTGCAGAAATTCTGAGGAGTATTTCTTACCTCGAACTCTTCCTACCAGCGTGCTTTCTGCAACAGCTAGGGTTTCTTCAATAGTTACCTCCATTCCAAGGACCAGGTTGCCCTCTATCGCCTGAGATCCAATGGGTCTTTGAGACTTCCTCTTCGCCCCTTTGAATCCTAAATCTTCCACCTGGGTATCATAACCCTTACGGCTGACGTTCCTATCTGCGATTGTCTGCGGATAGCCCCCACTGGATGTTATCTCCGGCTGAGGCGGATTTTGGTTCGCCAAAACTGCTTCCCCGTTCCCAGAAGATGACAGTCCCTTAGCCGGTCCATCAGAAACTGCCCGCGCCTCACCAGGTAGCTCTCCGGGACCCTGAGCAAACGGCCCTTCAAGGGTATGGGATACCCTTGGCAGCGAAACCCTAGTAATCGGGGGAAGCCCCTCAGAGGCCCTTGGAGGGCTGTTACTTGCAGCGAGCCCTAAAATGGGAAAATCTTCAAAACCCTTAGTCAACCGAAAACGCGAAGGGTCTTTTTTACCTTTTGGGTCCAAGGGTAAACCTTCTTCAGCTGCTCCTCTGGGAGTCGAAACGCCGTCGCTCTGCTTGTAACCGTCTGCTATGCTTGAATGAAGTTCCGCGTTTTCCGCCGCCTTGTCCACTAGAGGAAACAGAGGAGTATCATTCGGGTTTATTTCTCCAAGCCTCGACAGGTCGAAAGCTCCAAAATAGTGCTCCACAGCCTGAGCATTTGTGTCTTTCCCCCACATGGACAAAATGTCTTCTAATGCTGGGTCCAAATCGACAAAATCTGCGGGGTTAACCATGGTTATCTAGGAGCAGTTGCTGGTCAATGGCGGAAACCTCACGGTTCTTGTTGGGAGAAACGAAATAAGGGCGGTTGTTCAAACTGTAATAAAAACAAAGTGAAAAGGTTCTCGTGGATATGTTTATCAGGCCTATACCGTCGCAGTGATTAACCTCCAGCTGCCAGTCAAACGAGAAACCGCGCCGGCATCTGTTCTGCACCCCTTTGACCTTGCAGGCTAGCCGTGGCCCTTACGGGTTTCCAAGCAGCTTCCAGGTTTCGGAACCCTAGTCGCCTCCATGATCGCCTCCTCCGCTTCCTTTCTCCTTCTGCTGCCTTTTATCTATTCGTCATCATGTTACGTGTTGCTTCAAGGCATTATACGCTAATATAAAGTGGAGGATGAATTTTAAGTTTTAATTTATTTTATTGGAATTATAACATTTAACAAATGTCTTAATACATAGCCTTAATTTTTATTTTTTAGAATAAATGAATAGTTGTCAATTGTTATATATATATATATATATCTATATATATATATATATATATATATATATATATATATATATATATTGACTTGGGCTCTGCTAATCTAGCCCTCGGCTCTGCTATCCCCTGAGATCCGCTCCTCGCGCGTCCTGTAGACAGCGCACGTGCCTGCACTCCATCGCCCAGCTCACTGCGGGCGTGTCCGCGCGGAGCTCCTCTCCACCCTGCGGTCGGCCTGATCCATGGAGATTTGAGCTGCTCCCTGATTGCTTTTGGCAGGCTCCCCTTAGGGCTTGCGTCCATGGAGGTGTTGGGCACTCCCCAGGCGCCTATTTCCCCTCCCCCTCCGCCGATCTCATCAGCTGAGGCTTTTAACCGGCTCTTGGAAGGACTCCCAAAGAAGAAGAATGTTGAAGCTGCGAAATTTGTCAAGAAACTGGATGATATTCCAGAGATCTCTCTTCCTCCAGAAACCCCGATTCAGGTTGCATTGTCTTTGTCCGAGCGAGCTCTCATCAGCCAGTTCACTGGACTATGGCCATCCCCCAAAACCACTAAGAGCTGGGTCAACAGAAACTGGGCGTCGTTGATCAAAGAAAGTGTGACCTCTTACTTTCTGGGGCGAGGATTCTTCCTCTTCGAATTCACTTCAAAGGATGATAAAGATCTGATCTTTCGAAATGGCTCCTACTTCATGGGCCCTCAAGGTCTGTACCTGAATAAATGGACTCCAAACTTCGATCCAGTGGTAGATGTACCCAAAGCTGTCCCGGTCTGGGTTAGGCTTCCAAATCTCCCAGTGCATTGCTGGAATTGGGACTCTTTGATGCACATTGGAAATGCCCTAGGGAAATTCATAGATCGAGCGAACAACAAGGATCAATATGATTGTGCCAGGATCTGCATAGAGGTAGATCTGGAGGTGGGACTTCCAGAGGCCATCAAAATCAAGGTAGGAAGTTGGACGCACATGCAGAAACTAGACTATGAACAGTGGCCCTTCAAATGCCGGAAATGCCATGTTTATGGCCATTTAGCCAGAAGCTGCCCATCCCATAGTGAAGCTATGCAAGGGAAGGAGGATGGTTGGAACCAAGTCAAACGATTTAAAACTTCTCTCAAGACACAGAAGGCGGGAGGCACCAATGGCAAAGGTCCTCATCAAGCCCCTGCTCAGCAGATCCCGCCTAAGACTGCCCCAGAAAACAGGTTCGATCCTCTTAGCTCACAGCCAGAGGACACCCATGAAGTCGTGGTCCAAAAAACAGTGACTCTAGAAAAAGGTAATCTGCCCAACCTTTCCAAGGATACAAGCGTTGCAGAAAGCTCCAAAGGAACCCCCGTCGAAGTTGAGGAAGAGGATCAAGAATCGGAAGACTCGGAGGAGGAAGGAGAAATAGGCGATTCCCAAGCCTCTGTAAGGAGATCTACAAGAGGGCGCAAGACAGATCGGGAGAAAAGAGAGTACGAAACGTACAAGGACAAGTTGTAGGGCAGTCAACCAACTCTGGAGAGGTTGTTAGCAAAAAAGCCGAAGATGGCAAGAAACCAGCATCAAGGCTCCAAGGGAGCCCAGCAAAGCAAAGGTAAATAATGAAAATAATCTCCTGGAACTGTAGGGGTATGGGGAGCAAAACCAAAGAAGAGGCTATAAGAAATTTAATAAGAATAGAAGCCCCAGACATACTCCTTCTCCAAGAGACTAAGATGGAGGATTCAGACTTCATTCAAGTAAAAAACTCTGGAATAAGAGCAAAGCAATAGCTGCCTCAGCCCGAGGAGCCTCTGGAGGGTTGGGTACTCTTTGGAATGATCGCAGGTTCTCGCTAGTATCTGCGATTTCAAATACTCACTGGTTGATGCTAAAGATGTAACATCTAGTTACTAAAGAAACTTTTTGCCTCTTCAATGTTTATGTGTCGATTAATGCTGGAGAAAAAAAGACCTGCTGGGATACAATAAGAAACCAAGCAAATCTGGGCAATCTAGAAAACGTCATCATTGCAGGAGACCTAAATCTCACGCTGCATTCCTCAGAAAAGCTAGGAGGCTGCATTGTGCGAGATCCGACAAGGGAATGGGCAGAGGATCTCCTTCAAGATTGGGTTCTGTTAGATATCAAGCTTGTTTTTGGTAAGTACACGTGGTCAAATAAAAGAATAGGCCCTGGACACATTGCAGCAAGGCTGGATAGATTCTTTGTTCAAAGTTCCTTCCTTTCGCTTAGTTTAGACGCTAGTATGCATATCCTTCCATGTAGCACCTCTGACCACAATCCTATTAAGCTTGATCTCCGGGCTCACTCTGATCTTGGCCCCATCCCCTTCAAGTTCAACCCTCTTTGGATCAAGGAACCCAACTTTATGCAGATAGTCAAGGAAATTTGGTCCCAGCCAGTCAACGGATCTCCATTCTACATATGGGAAGAAAAACTCAGAAGAGTGAAATCTGCCCTAAAGTGCTGGGCCAAAACTCTTCCTAACCCAGCAGCTGAAAGGAAAAAGCTCCAAAGTCAGCTAGAAGCCCATCATCTGCTCTCGGAAGAGGTATACGTGTCTAAAGAAATTCTTGACAAAGAGGTCCAACTCCAACAACAATATCATAAAGCCTGCCTGGACGAAGAGGAAACATGGAGGATTAAATCTTGCTGCCTTTGGCTCAAAGCAGGAGACAGAAACTCTTCATATTTCCACAAGCAAACTCAAGCCAGGAAAAGTTTCAACTTCATAGCTGAAATTAAAGAAGAGTCTATCATTCACAAAGACTTTACAAGCATCAAACAAGCAGCCTTTCTCCACTTCAAAAATCTGTACAGCGAAGAGGTGAATGTGACTCAGAACTCTTGTCTTCTGGACGGGGTTCCCCCTTCAATCTCAGCTGAGATAAATCACCATCTAGAAGCCAAAGTCACCATGGAGGAGGTCAAAAGCGCTCTCTTTGCCATGGACCCAGATAAAGCCCCAGGTCCTGATGGTTTCTCCGCCAGATTTCTCCATACCTGCTGGCACATTGTGGGAAAAGATCTTTATAAAATGGTCCAAAAATCGCAAGCCTGCCAGAAAATTGGAGGAAGCACAAATTCCTCGTTCCTTGCACTCATCCCCAAGGAGAAGGGCGCCAACTCCTTCAATAGATTTCGTCCCATATCTCTCTGCAATACTGGCTATAAACTGATCACCAAAATAATTGCTAACAGGCTGAAGCATATTCTCCCTAAAATCATTCCAGAGAATCAAGGGGGCTTCATCCATGGAAGACAGCTGGTGGACAACTTCATTTTAGTTCAAGAGGCAATCCTTTCAAGCCAGCAGCGCAAGGAAAAAGGTATGGCTATCAAAATGGATTTAGCAAATGCTTTTGATCGTGTTAGACATAGCTTTCTCTTGAATGTTTTGCAAAAATTTGGATTTGGGGAGAGCTTTATAAACTGGATCCGGGCTTGCATCTTGGAGCCATGGATTTCTCCTCTAGTTAAAGACAGAGTTGCAGGTTTCTTTAAAGCTTCAAGAGGACTAAGGCAGGGCTGCCCCCTGTCCCCTCTCCTGTTTGTTATTCAAGCCTCCGCTCTCAGTTTCCACTTAAATAAAAAAATGCAAGAGCAGGAGATTTCAAGGATTTGTATTGCGAGGGGAGTCCAAAACATCAACCATGCCCTGTTTGTAGACGATACCCTGCTCCTTGGGGCTGCTTCGATCCACTCTACCATCAGATTCAAAGAGGCTCTTGATGAGTTTTGCATGGCGTCCGAAAGTAGTCTCAACAAGGGAAAGTGCCACATCTACTGCTGGAATACCATGCCCTCTTTGCTTAGTTCCATTTCCAGATGCTTAGGATTTGCTGCCTCCTCAGTATGGACCTCATTTAAGTATCTTGGGCTCCCTATCTTTCTCAAATGTGCCTATAGCAGGGATTGGCTGCCTCAAATAGAAAAATTCAAGATCAAACTCCAGGCATGGGGATTTAACTGGCTAAACATTGCAGGCAAGTCTGTTCTTATCAAATCCGTTCTCAGAAGTCTCCCCTTATTTCAGTTCTCAGTGCTCCTAGCTCCAGTCGGCATTCTTCAGAAAATGGTCCAGCACATTCGAAACTTCTTTTGGAAGGGAGGCAAACAAAATGAGAGGAAAACCCCTCTTATTAATTGGGAGACTGTCCTCAAGCCTCAGATGGAGGGAGGTCTAAACTTCAAGAAACTACCCCTGCAGAACATTGCCATGGGAGCCAAGCTCCTCTGGAAAATTATCGCGCCCAAGCCTGGCTGGGCCCAGCTAGCGCTTTGGAGGAAATACTTCAAAGGCGAGAGGATAAGATGTCTGGATGGGCCTCTCCCCCAAGGCACCTCTCCATTTGCTAGACTCTGCTCCAAAGCTGCCCCGTTAATCCGCTCCAAGGCTTACTGGATCCCTGGAAATGGGAAAAAAATTAATATTTGGACCGATCGCATCATGGATCGCGATCCGATTGGTGACTGCCCCTCCGTGAAGGCGCTGAGAGATTGGCTGACTGCTTCAGGAAAATCCACGCTGTGGGATATTTCCACGTGGGAAGGGACGCGCTGGGCTGGCTGGAGCTTGTTCGACTTACCTTCGGATCTCCTTCAGGACTCCATCTGCCTCCGCGCTATGCTGAATGGAGTTGCCCCCTCGCACATCCGCAGAAAAGACAGGCGTGGCTGGGGGACTTCAACTGCAGGTTTCACTGTTGCTCAAGGCTATGCGAATCTCGCCTCAATTCCAAACGTCCCTCCTGATCCGGCTCCGTGGAAGGCAGTTTGGGGCATCCCCTCGCTGCCCAAAATCGACATGTTCTGTTGGCTCCTATGCCACAGAAAAATACTCACTGAAGACAATCTGCAGAGGCATGGATTCTATGGCCCGTCCAGGTGCTCCCTGTGCAGAGAGAAGGCGGAATGTGCCATGCACCTCGTTTTAAAATGCAACTTCGCTGTGCAGGTCTGGAGAGAGTTGATGGACCATTGGAACCCCAATTTCGATCTTCCGGCCTCCATAACTGATCTTTTCGCTAATTGGCAGAACAGCTATCCCGGTCCCCCCCCAAAAACAAAGTGATTAAAGTGGCTTGGTCTTCTCTCCTCAAAATTTGTTGCTGGCAGATCTGGCTAGAGCGAAACAACAAAATTTTCAGAAGCATCCAGCACGATGTCAAGGTGGTAGTGGCTAGGATAAAGTTACAGTTAAAAGAATGCCTGGGAGATCAAAAAGACGACTCGAACCTCAATCAGCTAGATACTGTTTGGGGGACCTCCTTAAATCTGCAATTTCGCCAAGCCGACAAAAACATTTTCTCTCCCGAGGAATGGCAAATAAGGGGAAAAAATAAGGAAGAATTTCAAGATTGGATCTCCAACCAAAAGGTGCACTCTCTCTTCTTTGATGGGGCAGCAAAAGGAAATCCTGGCAAGGCTGGGGCAGGAGGAACTGTTAAAAACAATGAAGGCATATCGATCCACAGTTTTGCTTGGGGTCTGGGGATCAACTCCAGCATTCAAGCTGAAGCATTGGCCCTCTACCAAGGTCTAAAGCTGCTCTTGAAATTGGAAATTAAGGAGGCAAACATTCTTGGGGACTCCCAAGTGATTATAAAACTCATGGTGACCAATACTACCCCCCGGATTTAAGATTAGCAAGGCTGGTACATAGAATCAAAGGCTTGGGGAAGCTGTTTCAAAACCTGAAATACTTTCATGTTCTGAGAGACAACAACAAAGGAGCAGATCTTGAAGGTAATAAAGCTGCTCTTCTCTCTACCAGGGCAATGGTAAGAGATGGGGATGAAACATGGGATCCAATTCCGTAATCATTTCAACTGATATGTTTTATTGTTTGATACTAAATCAGTTTGTTTATATATTCAAGCTTGGGCAAATCAGAGAAATCAACTCCATTGTTGAACCCAAAAAGAGCTGGAAGCGGAATACAAGCCCCACAGTACTACAGGAGGTCGATTCTATTTGGATCTGGCTCACTCCCATTGTAATCAGAAGTCTGGCATTTAGGCCAATCAATTAATACAATCCATAACCGTTCCTGTGAAAAAAAAATTGTTAGATATATATATAAAATCTATATTTAAAAATAAATATTTGTACATATTTACATTAAGGGGATTAAAAGTGTTAATTTTACTTAGTAACTTTATAATCATGAAATATTTGATGTATCTTTTGGAGGTGTTGAATTTTTAGGCTTCCCTAAAATAATTTAGTTATTTTGAATAATTGTTCAGTAAGTATACTAGTGCAAGATATGTGATGTATGCATATGTAGCTATCATATGCCTACATCATATACACGCTAATACCCTTTTGCTTAAGAACCGAAATGGGTCATTACAAAAATACACTCTTAGCAGCATGTCTCTTATAGTTACTTTTTCTTTTTTCTTTATATCAATCACAAATTATCAGCTACAAGTGGCAAGATTAGATGTAAGTCAAACCAACAAGGGGATGAAAATGCACTTTGTCGTTGTGTGCATCTAATAGTCACAATAACTAATCGATAGGCTTTGGGTAGGTCAATTAAATCTTTTTATCAGCATGGATTGTTGCCATGTTGATTTGGTTGGTGTGTGATTTTTTTTGAAATGCAACAACTGGAATTTATTCTTTTAACTGACTTTTTTGAAATGCTACAGTTTATTTTGTTACAACAAAATAATAAATGAATGACACTGCAATTTCTTCACAATAAAAAACACTATGGAAATAAAACTGGTACTGAGAAAATAGAGTGAACACATTAAAATTGACACCATTATTTTGGACAAATATCCCTGGAAAAACCCAATGTAGGAAAACGAGTGCAACAAATGAGGGTTTTACTATTATTCTTCAGCAGAAAAATCTGAGTACAAACATATGGATGTTAAACTAACAATCATCTCCTAAGAAATTACTGGAAAAATTATTGAGGGAATTTTTGTCTTCTCCACAAGCAATCCTGCAATACACTGGCCACAAGAACTGGCTTCTTGAATACCCCTGCGTAGTCCCTCACATGCGCTCCCCCAATCTTCCTTTGAATCAAACGTCCTACTTCTTGTTGCCTCTTGTAGTGATTATTTGGCCCTCTGGAAAATTATCCCAGACCCCGACACTTGAATCGACCTTCTCTTCAACTGAATCGAACTGCCTCCTTGAGTCTCTGCGCAAGCCCTTGTTCAACCTCCTATGGAATAACTTAACCTCTCTCACTGACTCGTTCCAACACTGGAAAACTTCACTGGATCACCCTGTTGCTACTCAATCTCTACTATTGACCTCTGGCTTGAATTCTCTTCCCGGTTGAATCTCGACTCTCTGGGAAATTCTATCTGCCTAGCTCACCCACTCACTTGATGTGTCTTGTCCATCCCCATCGTCCTGCTCTTATAATTTCTCGTTGGTGAACCAAAAACCATGATTAGACCCCCATCAATGGCTAAGATCATCTCAAACTCAATATGTGATTTTTTAGAGCATTCACACTTTTCTCAATTAATTCCCTTTAATTAATCGATTTCCCTAAATTAGACTTAGGCATTTTCTAATTATTGATCAATTAATTTAATTGAGTTGTCTCTAGGTGTTTTTTCCCTAAACTTTTTTTGGGTTTCAGAGATCTTGTGTTTTTTGGCTTCTCTGACCAAAGTCAAGACTAGAACACCTGTCTGATGTGACAAAAACTAACATGGTGCAACCTCAACAAACTGGTCTATGGAGGAGCTTCAAGCTTATTTTTATTTCATTTTGTCCAAATGTTAGTTTTTGAAAGTCATCCTTGCTTTTGACCTTACTCTAATTCAAATGGGACTATATTGTATTGGTAGAATTAATTCACGTTTCTATGTAAAGATCAAGTGTACAATTCTTAGTTTGCATTGTCAATATCAAGTTAAAGGCTTTGCGTTACATGGGTTGTTGCTAAGAAATTTATATTAAGAGTACATTATAGTATCTTCTAATCTACATTGAGCTCTGCTATTTAGAAAAAGAAAAATCATGTTTTTTTTTGGTGACAAAGGCATTTTAAGGTGTTGTTTATGGTAGAAAAACTTCTTTCAAATTACAAGTATAATAAATATTGAAGTGGTGACAACTTTTTTGAGGTCTCTTTTTCAAACAAAACGTCCTTTGGTTGTGGCTGGTTTTGCATCCCATGGTTAAAATTGCTTGGTTTTTGGCCTCATGACTATAGAAATGAGGTGTTGAGACTATTTTGGTTATTTTCGATCCCAACACAATGAATCAAATCCTTTCACTGTGCATACCCTTAATTGGAAGATAAGTTGACTAAGACAACTTGATATTACTCACAAAGATAATATAGTCACAATCGAAACATAACTCATCACAACCATTGTCATGGAGGTAATTATCATCACCATCAAAGTAAATGCCAAGAGCTCAATGCCATTATAGACCAAGGAAGCATAGCATGTATCACTTATATAAATTTGACTACTCAGGAAAAAACATTTATCTTCAAGTGCATCATCATTGAGCATTAGGATATATGGTTTCCATAATTCAAGCATCTTTATTATTGTTGTTTAATTCAGAGTTTCACTCCAGATTAGTGATAAGAATAAACAACAAATACTTTCATCAGCCCATGTCAAGATCACTCACTCAAAATAGATTTTAGGTTCTAAGTAACAATGAATTCTCTCATGCATCCACAATATTCAGATGAGAGTTAAGATGTATGTGTTGAATTTTCTACAAGATACAGAGTAGAAACCAAATTCGCTGATATGATAATTACTATCTAATGATCTTTAACAATTTATCTTTATGCCATTGATATCATTGAGCAATTATACACATAAAATCTCAACAGTAATGCAACAAAACAATAAGATAAAAAGGAGACAACCATGCATAATAGAGACAACAAATTTTTCCTGGGAAACTCATACTTGGGAGAAAACCTAGCAATTCTTCTTCTATGAGAAATTGTTTGTTAGCAAGGTTTATAATAAATTGTCTAGAAATCTATGACAAAATCCATCCAAACGTCAGTCACTTGATCATTTTTTTGCTCCCACATGTGGCTAATATGCTTACATATATAATGGAAATAAACTAGCTCCGGCGATGGTAGCTTATCTTTGAGAAATGATGTGGTGGCTACATGCCTCTGAATTATGTTACAATGAAACTTGAAGGCCTATTTATTATTGAGAAACAATGGAAAACTCTAAACATCCAAAAACCTAACCCTAGCAGATGAACCTAACCCTAGCAGATGAAATGCCAAACTATGGGCCCCGTTGGGGTAAGTTGGTACATCAACTTCTTAGGGTCGTAACTTTTGCATACAATCTTCATTTGATGCACACGATACCTCGTTAGAAAGATCTATCTGAGGACTACAATTGCTAACAACGAATATTGAGTTGAAAATCCATATTCTCCACCTGTGGTTTTCCCAAAAAATGTCATTTAGGGCCTCAAAACAGCGTCAGAAGTCCAGGACCCGAAAAACTGCCAAAAATAGTAAACTGTGCTACAATTAAGGAAACTAAAAAACTTAAATAAACAATGGTGGGGGTCCAAGTGGAATAGGTGGGTGGCCACCAATATCCACCTAGATCATTCCTCCTCCCTTAGGAAGCAATGGTCCCCATTGCATTAAGTTCCTCTATGAGATGAGGAAACCTCTGCTGAACTTGGTCCCTAATAAGCCACTTACCCTGGTGAAGGAGTTGGCTTGCTTTGACAACTCAATATAGTTGGATGCTTTACTGTCGGGTGTTTTTGATCTGTGTGTCCATGATCCAATCAGTTGTGGCTTGTTCCATGCAGTCTGGGTTTAACTTTGTTTGTGTGAGTTGTTTTGCAATGTCGAATGTGTCCAACAATGGTGGAAAGTAGGGCCGAAGGCAGTCCACATTGAACACTGGGTGCAAACCAAGAAATGGGGGAATATTGAGCTCGAAGGCATTGTCCCCTACTGCCTTGGTGATAGTGTATGATCCATATCGAAGTGGTCGAAGCTTGCGGTGGGGCCCACCAAGGCGCTCCTTTTGCAAATGTAGCCAAACTTTGTCGTCCACTTGGAACTTGTGTGGCACTCGATGTTGATCATGGCACTGGTTGTACTTAGCATTGTCTTTGTCCAATATGTCATGGACATGTTGGTGGATGTGCTCAATGTTCTCAATGAAGCTATTTGGCTTGTCGACTTCGGACTGGACATGAGCCGAATCAACCTGAGTAGCTGTAAAGGGTATGGCCACATCAATGAGACATAGTTGCTGGAATCCAAAGCCCACCTGAAAAGGGTTGTGGCCAATTGAGCTGTGGAGAGCCTAGTTATAGCTGTGATGGACATAGGGAGGCTCTCATCCCATGTGCGTGGATGCTTTGAGTTGTACATGTGCAGAATGTGTACGCTCATCCTGTTGACGACCTCTGTTTGGCCATCAGTTTGGGGATGGAAAGCTGTGGACTTGTGATCTTGGTGTCCAACATCGACCAGAGACTGGACCAAAATGTATTGAGGAACCTATTGTCCTGATTTGAGATGATACACTGTGGGATCCCAAAGTGTATCCACACTCGTTCAAAGAAGAGTTTAACAATGGCTTTTGTTGTGATATTCTTCTTGCAAGCCACCATAATGGCCATCTTCGAGAATCTGTTGACGACCACAAAAACATAGTCATTGCCATGCTTAGTAGAAGGAAGGTCTGACATGTAATCCATGGAGATGGATACCTAAGGTCGAGTAGGGGTAGGCAGTGGAGTATATAGGCCTTGCTTCTTGATGGTCAGTTTGGAAATGACGTAGGCAGTGTAGGATCATATGTACTTCCCTAACTCCTGTCGAAGATTCGCCAATAGAAATCCTTTTGCATTATTGCCACTGTTTTCTCGACTTTGAAATGCCCAACGACTCGACTGCAGTGCGCTTTCCAAATCATCTTGGCACGCTCGCTTGAAAGAACACAAGGGTGTCCCAAGTGGCATAAGTTAGAAAGATCTATTCGAGGACTACAACTATTGACAACGAATACCGAGTTGAAAACTCATATTTTCCGCTTATGGTTTTCCCAAAAAACGTCGTTTAGGGCCTCAAAATGGATTCAGATGTTTAGGACCCGAAAAATTGCCAAAAATAGTAAACTATGCTACAATTAAGGAAACTGAAAAATTGAAATAAACAATGGTGGGGGTCCAAGTGGAATAGGTGGGTGGCCACCAATATCCACCTGGATCATTCCTCCCCCCTAGGAAGCAATGGTCTCCATTGCATTGAGTTCCTCCATGAGATGAGGAAACTTCTGTTGAACTTGGTCCTTGGTGAACCACTTGCCTTGGTCAAGGAATTGGCTTGCTTTGACGACTCGATATAGTTGGATGCTCTGCTGTCAGGTGTTCTTGATCCGTGTGTCCATGATCTGATCAGTTGTGGCTTGTTCCATGCAATCTGGGTTTAACTTTGTTGGTGTGAGTTGTTCTGCAATGTCAGATGTGTTCAACAATGGTGGAAAGTAGGGCCAAAGGCGGTCCACATTGAACACTGGGTGCAAACCAAGGAATGGCAGAATACTTAGCTCGAAGGCATTGTCCCCTACTGCCTTGGTGATGATGTATGACCCATATTGAAGCAAGTGAAGCTTGCGGAGTTGCCACGCGAGGCGTTCCTACAAATGTAGCCAAACTTTGTCGTCCACCTGGAACTTGCGTGGCACTCGATGTTGATCATGCCGCTGCTTGTACTTAGCATTGGATTTTTCCAATATGTCATGGACCTGTTGGTGAATGTGCTCAATGACGTTGTTTGCCTTGTCGGCTTCAGACTAGGCATGAGCTGAATCTGCCTAAGTAGCTGTAAATGGTATGGCCACATCAATGAGACATAGTGGCTGGAATCCCAAGCCCACCTGAAAAGTGTTATGGCCAGTTGACTTGTGGAGAGCCCGATTATAGTTGTGCTACACATAGGGAAGGCTCTCATCCCATGTGCATGGATGCTTTGAGTTGTACATGTGCAGAATGTGTACGCTCATCCTATTGACGACCTCTGTCTGGCCATCGGTTTGGGGATGGAAAGTTGTGGACTTAGTGAACTTGGTGTCCAACACCGACCAAAGACTAGACCAAAATGTACTGAGGAACCTATTGTCCTGATCAGAGATAATAGACTATGGGATCCCAAAGTGTACCCACATTCGTTCAAAGAAGAGTTTAGCAGTGGCTTCTGCTGTGATATTCTTCTTGCTGGCTGTGATAATGGCCATCTTCGAGAATTTGTCGACGACCACAAAAACATAGTCATTTCCATGCTTAGTAGAATGAAGACCCGACATGTAATCCATGTAGATAGATTCCCAAGGTCGACTAGGGGTAGGCAACGAAGTATAGAGGCCTTGCTTTTTGATGGTCAGTTTGGAAATGACGTAGACAGTGCAAAATCAAATGTACTTCTCGACATCCTGTTGAAGATTCGGCCAATAAAAATACTTCTGCAGTACTGCCATTATTTTCTCAACCTTGAAATGCCCAACAACCCGACTATAGTGCGCTTCCCAAATCATATTGGCACGCTCGCTTCAAGGAATACAAAGGTGTCCCAGGTGGCATAACAGTGCATCCTGGAGGTGAAAATCTAGAACTTGATGACCCTCCAAGAGCGTCTAGTATGTGTGGCCGAATTCTAGGTCGCTTTTGTAGAGAAGTGGCCAATCAGAGGTCTCGTGCCCACATGAGGTGAGCATGGTGGTTAACGCTGTGATCGAGGGTTGACTGAGGCAGTCTGTAACATTATTGGTGTTGCCCTTCTTGTATTTGATATTCAAATGGAATTGTTGCAAGTATGTGGACCACTTCTAATGGTGATCATTCAGCAACTTCCCTTGCGTCTGTATGAACTACAGGGGTCAGTGGTCTGTGTGGATGCTTGTTTCCTTCCCCAAAATGTAATGCTTCCATTATCGACAAACCTTCACAATGGAATACATCTCTTTGTCATAAGTGGAATACTTCTGGACTGTGTTTGAAAATGTCTCACTGTGATATGCCACTGGATGCCCCTATTGAGTAAGGACTGCCCTAATAGCATAGTCAGAGGCATCTGTCTCGATCTCAAATGGTTGTTGCATGTTTGGTAATGTGAGCACTGCTGCAGAGCAGAGGCGATGTTTCAACTTTGCGAATGCCTTCTGTTGAGATTCAGATCAAAATAATTTTTCTTTCGCTCCTCCATTGGTGAATTTATTCAAGCTCCAAGTGATATGAGAGAGCCCCAACACAAACCCACAATAGAAATTGGCAATACCTAGAAAGTTGCAGAGCTCTGTCAGAGTGGTTGGGGTTGGCCAATCCCGAATGACTTGGATCTTGGATGGATCTACATGCCCCCCCGTTCATCAATAATGTATCCCAAATACTAAACCCAGATCATGCCAAAAGTGCATTTCTCCAAACTAGCACACAACTTGTGTTGCTGCAGTGTTTGGAGAACCTGTCGGATGTTGTGGAGGTGCTCTTCCCAGCTCTGGTTGAAGATCAGGATGTTATCTAAGTATACCACTACAAATGAGTTGGTGAATGGCCTCAAGATGTCATCCATCAGCGTCATGAAGGTTGTAGGAGAATTCATCAACCTGAAAGGCATAACCAACCATTCGAAAAGGCCTTCCTTGTCTTTGAAGGTAGTCTTCAACACATCAGAGGGTTTGATTAGTACCTGGTGATATCCAGACTTCAAGTCGATCTTGCTGAAATATTTTTCCCCTTTAAATTGGTTAAGAAGGTCATCAATCCGTGGGATTTGGTACCTATTCCGAACAATGATCTTGTTCAGTGCCCGATAGTCAATACAAAGTCCCCAAGTCCCATCATTCTTTTGTACCAACACGATTGGGCTCCCACAGGGTAATGAACTCGGTCGGATGTGACCTTTCTACAACAACTCCTGAATCTTCCTCTTGATTTCGTCGTTCTCCAGAACAGAGTGCTGATAGATTGGGCCATTGGGCAACGATGCACCTGGGGTCAGATCGATGGAGTGCTTGACCTGACATTGTAGAGGCACCCCTGCGGGGGAGGTGAAGATGTCCTTGTACTCCTCCGCGACCTTGTCCATCTGTTGTTGTCGTGCGAAGGGGCCCTATCTGGAGGTTGTGGCCACCCTCTTCTTCTTTTCCTGAGGGCGTATCATCACGAAAACAAATTTCTCGGTTTTGGAAATGATCTTACTGCATTGTTTTGCAGTTACCAAAGAAATGGCGGTAGGCGATGCTACCTCCGATATCATGTACAACTTATTTCTCAAGGTAACAATAACAGCGTGAGGCCTTGACTCATACACAACATGTCACTTCCACAAGTATGGTTGGCCTAATAATACATCACAAACATCAAGAGGAGCAATGTCACATAATATCTCATCTGTGAAGGGCTTGATGCTATATGGAAGGCGACATTGCTGGCTGACGCGAAGATCCCATCTTTGGTGAAGCCACCCGATGGTGTACGGTTGTGGGTGTGCTGTGGTCAGTAAGCCCATTCGCTTCATGACCTCTGCTGAAATGAGGTTCTTTTGGCTCCCGCTTTCGACAATGCGCTGTAGCAGGGAACCCTTTACCCACATCTGGGAGTGGAAGAGGTGCTCCTCCTCCTTTGGATCTTCGGGTTAATCTTTCTGGGTCTTTGTGGTGACAAAGGTGGCATTGGGCTCCCCATCGATAATATGCTTCCCTTTGTCATTCGCCTTATCGGGTTTTGACTCAATGTCAGAACATGCATCTGATTTAGAAGCCTTCAGCTCGACCACTAGTGACTGTTTGGCCTGACACTCACTTGTGTTGTGAGTGGAGATCTTATGGAACTCACACCACTTTCCTTTGTCCTTCTTCGTCTTCGCGTTGTTTTTCTTTACTTACAGCTTTGGCGGGTTGTCTTGGGTCGCCCCACCTTATCTTTGTCCTTTGTTTTGCGGTTTGGGAGCACCTTTCCCTTGCTTCGGATTCACAGATCCAAAGTTTTGCTTTTTCTGTTTAAGCTTATTCTTGATCTTGACAACATATTGGTATGCCATGCCGAGCAAAGAGATGTTTAGGAACTCCATCTCATCCTGGATGTACCTGTTTAGGCAGCCGTGGTACTTGAGTACCAAATGCTTCTCAGAATCTTTGATACCCAACTTCGTGCGAAGGGTATGAAAATCATTGGTAAACTCTGGCACGTCTTGGTCCTTTCCCTGCCGCAGTGTGGTCCACTTTATGTATTTATCCTCATAGCTCCCGACAGGGTAGTACTTCTCCTTGATGGCATCCCTGAACGAATTCCAAGTGGGTGTGGCTAAAAAAAATGAGGGTGTACTTTCATCCTTCTGCTCACAGCAGGTTTCCCACTAGTCCTTGATCTGGGGGCGACTTTGAGAAGAGAAAAAGTAATCTTCTCTTGGATGGAAAATTCGTGAACAAAAAAATATCCTTCTAGCATATTTAACCATTTATCTACGACGTCTGCATCTATTTGGCCCTCAAATATGGGAATGTCAAAGTTTACTTGTACCTTAAAAGGAGTGGTGCCTCCAGAGTGGCTGCTGGATGTGGATGTGCTGTCGATGGGCAACTGTTGAAGGATCTAAGAAAAGTTATCCATCATCGCATTCCTTTGTTTTTTGAGGGCCTCCTCGAGCAATATTTTGATAGGATCTCCTGCTCTCTCATCTTTCTTTTCTTCCCCCATGGGCGACCGTTAGGGTTTGCGAGGTTGATCTTGCAAAGGTTCAACCAGATCGAGCCTTAACTCCTTATACCCCGACCTCGTTGGGGACATGCAAAGAAGGATCGAGAAAGAGTAGACCGCTCTGATACCACTGATCCGAATTTAAACATGAACGCAACAAATTACAGATATAACCATACACACAGAGATGCAGCGGAAATAAAACTTTATTTCATTAATATCAAAGAATTGAAATATGCTTACATACAGAATGGAAATAAACATGCTCGGGTGATGGTAGCTTATCTTTGAGAAGAGATGTGGCGGCTACATGCCTCTAAACTGTGTTACAATGAAGCTTGAAGGCCGATTTATTATTGAGAAACAATGGGAAACTCTAAACATCCAAAAACCTAACCCTAGGAGATGAAACACCAAACTATGGTCCCTGTTGAGGTAAGTTGGTACATCAATTTCCCGAGGTTGTAACTTTGGCATACGATCTTCGTTTGACGCACACGATACCTCGTTAGAAAGATCTATCCGAGGACTACAACTGTTGATAGAGAATACCGAGTTAAAAATGTGTATTTGTTTCCTGTGGATTTCCTAGTGGTTTTCCCAAAAACTGTCGTTTAAGGCCTCAAAACGGCTCAAGAAGTTCAGAACCCGAAAAACTGCCAAAAATAGTAAACTGTGCTACAATTAAGGAAACTGAACAACTAAAAGAAATAATGGTGGGGGTCCAAGTGGAATAGGTGGGTGGCCACCAATATCCACCTAGATCATATGACAAAGAGTAAGTGATCAAATCTTTGAAAAAAAATGAGTGAGTGATCAAATGAAGTGTCACATCATCAAATGGGTGCATTTACCCTAAAGGACACACTCTTTCATTGTGGAATCGACTTGTCCCTTTCGAGCCTACATGAAACCCGAAATAAAATTTATTTTATTTTAATTTCCATAGTTTTTCTAGGCCGACTTAGGAGGCCTCTTAGTATGCAATTATACCTCCCAATGCTACACAAAAATCAATAATCCCTCTTAGCGAGGGATGTATTCTCCCTGGTGACAACTGATTTTTTTTTAGTTGAAATTTCTCCTTTAAGAAAAGTTTATGAGCTTGTCATGTTGATGCACGTCTATAGATAACTCCATCCTGAAGTGGGCAATGTAACTCATATGCACATGAGTATCTAGGGGTTTTGGCCAAAGTCCTTTATGGATCCTTAGGAAAATGTATCAATCTCCTTTGGTCAAAGTCCTTTATGACCCAGCCAAGTCCTTCTGGCTTCACAGAAGATAATTTTCCTTTGGACCATTCACCTTTTTGGTCAAAGTACTTTATGACTTAGCTAGGTCCTTCTAGCATCAAAGGTGAATTACATCTATCTCCTTTGGTTGACCTAGCTAAGTTGTTCTAGCAGCCAAGTCCTTCTCGCTTCTCAAGAAAAGACATGTCCAATCCTATAATCTCCCTAGGTCATTCACCTCTAGTCAAAGTCTTTTATGACCTAACCAAGTACTTCTAGCTTCTCAAGTGACTGTATCTTATAATTTCCCTTGTAATTTCCTTTATTCACCTTTTTGGTCAAAATCCTTTATGATCTAGCCAATTCCTTCTGGCTTCAAAGGTGAATGTATCCATCTCCCTTGGTCAGTCTTTAAGACCCAACCTAAGTCCTTTATGGATTTAGGAGATGGTTTGCTCTACCTTGCAAAGATTTCATCATTCCCTTCAATGAGGGAGACATTCAACATCATATTAAGTTCGTCTTTGAAGTATGTCCACAATATGCTCATCTTTGAATATTTACTAGAGCTATATTGGTCCTCTCTGCACCATATCTGAGATGAAGTGACTTGGCCATGTCCTTTTGGTTGCTTCCTATTTTATATACACAATTTATTCTGCTATTACTGCTCAGTTTCTCACGTAAGCAAGTCCTTCTTCTATTTTTGCTTCCTCTATCACGTAATCAATTCCTTCTACTATTATTTCTCACTTTGCCACATAAGCAAGTCCTTCCAGTGTTACTGTGCCAGCTCAAACATTAATGACTTCTTTCTTAGTCTATGATCAAGCCCAAGAATTTGATCGCCGATGATAGGAGTAAAAAAAGCTTCTCGTAAGCCATTCCCTCTTTCTGAGAGAACCCTCTTGTCACAAACTTCTTGACGCCACCACTTGATGCATGAATCATTGTATAGGTAGTTACCATAATGTACCCATTCTTTCCCTCCATTCAGGAGGTCATGGAAGAAAAACCATAACCAAGAAAAAAATACGAATACAAGTGGCTCACCAAGGAATAAAATAATAATAATCAAGGGAGAAAAATATGAAATACTTATCTCTTGATTAAGAGGGAAATTGCTGAGTGTTGTAAGGAATTCTCCAAGTTCCTCTTGATCCTTTCCTCCTTCATCAAGCTTATATTTCTTTGTTTCTTCATTTCGTGGATTAGGCTTAGCGAACCATTCATCAAGCTATCTAGCCACACCAAAGGCTTAACAAAAGTTAACATCAACACAAAGTCATTCCACATGCTATCAAGGAGATAAACCAAGTATGAATCACACCAACTCTACTTGCATTCATCACTCCAAGGCTTTCTCTAGGGTTTACAAACCTTGTCTTCCAACTCTTGTACTAGGGTGTCCTTTGCCTCCAATGCTCACACAAAGATCATCTCCTTTTGATCGCTACCAACTTGTTGTTCACATGTAGGCTTCTCCTTTAGTCACCTGTACTATATCAATCATTGTTCAGCTTGCTTGTAAGAACAACAACTTGCCCATTTCCAACATTGATCACCTTGCCATCCACCCATGCCAACTCATTGTCCTCAACCCATACTTTCATCACTTTCCTCAACCCATATTTTCATCCTAGAAATTTGATGGGCTAGGAACTGAACCTAGGAGTTGCCCCCTGGCCAGTGAGCTGCTATACCACTGAGCAATGTGTGCTTCACAATGGGCACCATTACTAGTTTCATATCAAGCCATGAATGGCTATCTTCAATGTTAATCTATCTCTCCATCATATTTAAGCCACCTGACTCATTATATTTACATACTATGTGGTTGCTCTCAATCACAATCTTTTACAAAAATGCACAATAATAAGATAGTAGACACAAACTTTTAGCTGGAAATTCATCTAGGACAAAAACCACTGAATGCTTCTTAATATTTGTCTTTTAAAGATCTACATCACGTTTTGAGCTCCAACTAAAGGAGGCTCCAACCCCCACATTTATAAGCTCCAAACTATAGGAGGTTTCCAACGCCCTGTTTGCCAAATACAACTGGGAGGACACTCCAACTCCTTGGTTTATAGGCTCCAACCTGAAGGATGCTCCAACACCCTATTTACCAGTTGCAAACGGACATGCGTTCCAATTCCATGTGTAGGTTCCAACCTGCACTAGCACCACCTTGCCACCTTGAAGTGTTCTCAGGCTCCAACTTGAAGGAGACTCCACTCTCCTAACTCATACCACCCTACCACCCTAATCAACCGACATACCACGTTTCACAATTTTCAGATTGGATCCCCCTGCACTCAATAATTGATACAAAAAGAACTGTAATTACAAACTCTGATAATCAAATCTTCCTCTACTCAGTTTGTGCATCAAACCCTAGCTGCATCAACAGATACTTCTCTGCATATCTTCAGATCAATTTCCTCTCTGACATTCAAGGCACAAATCAATATTGTCAAAACACTTGATCCACATGTTTCCCTGCTCAACAATAATATTTCCAAAATACCTCTGCTTGTGAAGATAGCATTAGCACATCAGTTGCCAAAACCCTAGAAACTGTGAAACATTTAGGAATAGACATAATATGAAACCCTAGCTCATCAAACATGTAGCATTATATAATACTGTTAAAAACTTCTCCTCATAATATTATTATGCCTCAGTCCAAGCCCTAACTAATCATCTCAATTTGCTGAACAAAACCTGCTCAAACCTTACTACTACCAAATAAACTTACTATAACTAGATTTGTCTCAGAGTTCTGATCCCAATGCTTCTTTCAGTTATCAATTTGGAACAATATTGGCTTCAAAAACTTTAACGTAACCATATTGAACCAAATTATTAAATTCTCTACAAAAGATCACTTTCTGACTGTTCTAACATATTTTGGTGCCAATGACCATTAAATGCTAACCATGCGACAAAATAGTCTTAATGAATCAAAAAGCTCAACTTACCCTTTGAACTTGCACCCAAATATAAATGTCGAACTTGCACCCAAATAAAACTTCGGTATTAGTTGTCATATACTATTTTGAGGAACAAACGTGTTGCTAGCTTAATGACACCTATTTCAATGAGAGAACACATTGAAAGATTAGTGACACATCAAGAGCTTGTCACTCCTTTACTTGTTGTACTGTCGTTATTTATTTTCAAGCACAATTTTGTTCCCTTCGTGCATTTTCTGAGCAACTGTGGTATTATGATTTCATGGGAAGCTTCCAAGCATTTGCAGGCCATCCCTCCAATTGTACTCAAGGTCATGCTAATTGAATATCACACCAAAATGCTTCCTAAGTGTATTTTCAATTATATCCCCTTTTCAAGCCAACCATTGACAATATGATATAGATTCTTGTCTGCTCCACAGTGAATCGACTGCCAACAAATTTGGTCATTGAAGGACAATGTATAGGTTGTTTAACATGATTATATTATTGCTCCATGTAAACGGATTGTGCCACCATTATAGATCTTCTAGTGATCCAAGTGAGTATCATCAAAGGGACTTCCAATCATCATTGAAGTTTTTACAACCTTACCCTTTCACTATTCATTCAAATACCAGTTGACAAGATCTTATACAAGCCCGGATATGATGCGTTAGGTTCACAAGTATACTGGAATCAAGAAGTATGCCACAAAGTCACCAAACGGAGTGCAGAGGTAATATTCAATGTCTACAAACATTTCCGCAAGGATGGATACCTTGCAACCTCAGAATAGGTTGCAAGAAGACCTTAAACTTGATGATCAATCTAGAGCTCAGATTCCTCATGTCATGCACAAAAATATGATGAGAAAATTGCGACCTTCATGTTGCTTTAGAACTATAATCATGGCTAGTATTTGAAACCTGATTCATTTGTGATTCAAGGTCACATAGCTTAGAAATATAGACAAAGATACCACATGTTTTGTTTATCGGGGTTTAGTCCTTTGACAATAATGCCCAACCAAACTGTATGTCCTAGGCCTTTTGATAGATAATTATGTATCATACGAAAACAATAGCGCTCTCTCCTTCGCTAGTCTTAGAGGAATTGATGTAGAGTTGGATTCCCTAATAAGGGTCGAGCCATACAACAGATGTTCAAGATGACTCCTTCATTGATCCCGCAAATAACTAAAAACCCTTATCCAAGAACCGTGACCAAAAATTGTTCTCCACTTCTACCTCTTGTCTCATTTTCAACGTCTCCACTGGACCAAGAAGATTATACCTCAATCACAAAGAATGTTTTTGAAATTTTCATATAATTGGAGGTGAAATATAGCTCCTTTTTATAGATTTTGGAGGGGCTTCATAGAAGGCAGTGAGTTCCTATTTAGAGGGAGATTGGCTTTTGAAATTTAAATGCATTGGAGGGAAAACCCATTTCTTAAATTTTGAATTTTAATGTCTTTTAAAACAAAACCCTCACATGCCCTTGATTAAAAGAATAAATATTCACAATTAAGCCTTTTGCCACAAGATATCTTATTTTAGTTTTTGATGAGGAGCCTTATGATATGAGTGTTGTATTAGCCAAGGGGAAGTTGCCTCATCATCACCCTTTGGCATTTTTTCCCACAAGTTGGGTCATTCATCTTTAAATGAGCATGACTCACAAACCGTGAAGGCTCTCGTGGCGTGCCATATACCACTGGAATCAGATCGATGAGGGGAATCCAAAAAAGATGATATTGATATCAAATTCTCTGAGCTTCATATGCGAAAACCTCAACAAATGGAGGGTTACTAGGGTTTCCAACCATATTTTCATTTGGAGCTTCCCACTGATGCAATCCAGACAAATATTAAGATTGTGGATTATCAAACGTTGGCATCAATGACAACACCATTCAACAAACTCCCCCTTTATCATCGATGGCAACACATACTCTCCTTGCGATTTTTGCTCCCCTTGACTCCATGCCTATGATCCTTTTGCCTTGTTTTCTCTCCCCCTTTGACATGAATGGCAAAGGGTGAATCTCTTGACAAATTTCTTGCTTCTATGGACCTGTAACCTGCATGTGCTCCCCTTGATGAAATGCTTTCCTCTGTCTTTTGAAAATATTTCTGTCTACTTTGAAATGCCTTCCTCAATACTAGCTACAACAATCTGCCTCCCCTTGTCATGCCTCACCCTATCATGCCTCACCCTGTCATGCTATGCTTCATATGGATTGCCACAACTAATTCTACTTGTCAATATAAATCCACGACATTGGACCTTTTATGATTTTGTGCTGCCAAAACTGCTACTCCATTGAAGCTACCCATAGTGTTGAATGAATACTTCTTCATCTTTGTCAAAAAGATAGATCTTCAAAAGCACAACTACTGGTACATAAACTCCCCCTTCTCAACGTTCACAGAACAAGGAGTTAACAAGCCAAATCTTCAAAATAATTTGTGAACCATCTCTTCAACCGTATCATTTTGAACTTCAACCTCTTCCATTAGAGATTCGTCATGACCTTTTGCTTTTACAAAA
Organism: Pinus tabuliformis; assembly: GCA_031772625.1. Classification (NCBI taxonomy): domain Eukaryota; kingdom Viridiplantae; phylum Streptophyta; class Pinopsida; order Pinales; family Pinaceae; genus Pinus; species Pinus tabuliformis. The sequence continues at coordinate 690,910,513 of CM062814.1, read as the reverse complement.
TCTACTTAGACATTTTCATTTTCTTGGTCTTCTTGCATTTGTTTCTTCTCTAGACCCATCTATACATGATGTTATAGTTATATTTTATGGAAGTTTCTGATCTAAATGGAAATTGGCATTCACCCATGGTATTTATCTACTCATGGAATATACCCATGGTATTGTAAGTGACATCCACCCAAGGTATTTATCCACCCATGGAATTTATCTATGGTATTGTTAGTGGCATCCACCCATGGTATTGTAAGTGAGATCCAGCCATGGTATTCAATCACCCATGGTATCTACCCACCCATGGAATTTACCTGTGGTATTATAACTAAAAAAAGATTATAAGTAACAAGTCACATTTTGTAAAAAGACATATTTTCTACCACAATGCAATTTTTACAATTATTCTCTATTTTAATAACGAGTTTCTTGGTGGTTTTCTTTAATGTGTGTTTTCCTATTTTCTTCTAGCATTTCAATTTTTCAGATCTTGGGGGCATCCCCCCCAAGACCCATTTCAATTTTTTAGATCTTGGGGGCCTCCCCCTAAGATCTGGATCAATGGTATCAAATTTAGGTTACAACTCCATGGGAATGAGGTTTTGACGCATATCTCAATTTTAAAATTTTTAAACAATCTTCAACAAACTTCATGCACATGCTATGACCTCCACAAAGAACTTTCTTGCGCAAAGAAGGAAGTTAGTTTTTTTTTTTTTTTTTGAGGGCGGTGAGTTTGCAGATCATATATGAAAATTTTGGTGCAAAATTTACAAAAACAAATAACATATCTAGATTCCTTGTGAAAAAATACCCAAATTCAAAAAAACAATAAGCCAAATCAGAGTCTGGATCAGGGATATATCGTTGATTTAAAATCAGCTATGTTGTAGAATTTTTTTTGACGACAATATATGGACGACGACTTTCCTATAATTTTTTGCAGTTTTTGTGCAGAATTTCAGGAAAAATAAATAAATAAATAAATAAATAAAAATAAATAAATAAAATAATAAAAAAATAATAATAATAATAATAATAAATAAATAAATAAAAAGAAATAAATAAATAAATAAATAATAATAATAATAAATAAATAAAATAAAAATAAAAAATTGTAGATATGGGTTCCTCTTTAAAAATCATCCAATTTGAAAAAAATGGTCGAATTGGAGTTCAGATGAGGGAGATATCGCTGATTTAAAATCAACTATTTTTTTCAGAACATTTTTTTATGACGAGACAGTTAAAGTGCGGATATGAGTTCCAAAGTGTCCAGATAGGGATTTCAATCATATGGGAAGATGTATAATGATCATTCTATTTTGAAAAACACGTTATAATAAATATTATGATTTATATTGACAGAGTTATGCCCATTTTAAATTAGTTTTTATATCTAGAGTAGCATTCGGAGCGGGTTCCCTTTGGAGACGTGCGCCCCCTCCCCACCCTGCTCTAGTAGGCACTTACTTCATATTCATCAGTTTCAGCATAGTAGCCTCCCGCTTGGGTTATTTGGAGACGTGCCATCCTATCTCAGGCTATGTAGGCACTTGCGACTTCATAAAAAATGAGCATCAAGGTTATGAGTCAACTGCACAAAATCCTTGTCATCCAAGTCCATTTGCTAAACTACACATTGCTAGTATTGTTACCCACCATTTTGTAGGTGATATCCTTAGAATATTTTTTTTCTCCATGATGGTCCTCAGTCGGCTGCCAACAACACCTTGCAACCCCAACTAGCTCGTTGTGCCATTTATCCACCACCTGAGCCAACCATGTGGTCCATCACCCATTTGTCATGATTATATGTTTGAAGGTGGGCCTCCCAAACCTAAAGGTATGTCTTGTCATTTGGTAATTGAGTACTTTAGTTTGCTTATTATGGAAATTATTGAGCATGAATTAATGGGGGAATTTGGCGGAAAGAGTGGACTAGGTTTGTGCCCTTGTCCCCTAGATCTCTTTTGGGGTGTTAACCTTGAACCCTAGTCCCATGGGATCTCTTTTACTGACCTTTGGGATTTTGGGATGGTATTTCATGGGAAACCTTGATTTTAGATGTGTGGTCTTGCTCCCTGATTCATGCATGTCATCCCTCTTGTGCTCATTATACTCCCTTTCATCACTTATCCCACCGAGGTCCAAATTCCTCCACTGGGTCCACATAAGGTTAGCCACCTCCTCCCCTTGCCCCGCATCTTGGGTCAGGCTTGGAATGATTCCTCCAAGGTTGATGTAGCTAAAAAGAAAAGAGAAAACATAATTGACCACATTCAACAAGAAATTATACCATAAAATGCAAAAGATGGTTGAGACAAACACATTTAGCACGTGGGAAAAAGTCATTGCATGAGCTCTTCCCCTTTCATGGTCATCACCTTGGTTCCTAAAGGCCCTTGATGAGACTCCTTTAACATTCAAGAACTCATGATTGTCCCAACCCCCAGTGGGTGATGAATCAACCCACCTCAAAAGAGGGTATCCACTGCTATACTTTGCACATCATGGTCTCATCTCTTTGAGCCTCAAGCAATTAACCAAATAAAATCGCAAAAGGAAAATGCCATTTGAAGAAGGGTGGAAAAATCTAGGTCAGGGTAACTCATGTAACACGATTGCTCTCTCTACATTATTTACCTAAGTGTGGGCTTCCCTTTTATTACCTACCCTTGTGCCATGGGATGTGACCCATGTTTTGGCCCTTTGTCCCCTACTCCACTTCATCATTATATCACATGCCACCACCATTTGATGGATGTACCATGAACATATCACCCCCTTTAGAAGTAGAAACCACCTAATAGGATGATTGGTTAACCACTTTTGGAGCTTGGAAACATTGACACATGCCAAAGCCCACTATGGAAGGGCATGCTATTATGAAGTCACTGCTTATTGTCTATGATTTGTAAATTATTTTACTTCATTACTTTAATGATTTGATATGTTGGAAGGTGCAGGGACACATTGGATCTTATGCAAGATTACAGATGCTCTCCATTTTGGGTTTGGTCTCCCTATACGGGGTCTGAACCCTCTAAAGGGCTACATTGACACATGTAGGGTGTGTGTAGAGACCCATGGTCCTCCACAACAATAGAGGACACTCCGTGGATCCCCGAAGATGTTTAGAAATTGCTCGAGATTCACCTATTAGACGAGGAAGATGCACCTGGTTCATTATGTCGCGCTGATCCCACAGTTGTACCATGCACTTGGAAGATGACCTAGGACTTGTGTACTAATGTGGCATCACCTACACCATCATCTGAGCCCTTTCATATGGTCTACATGCATCTTTGATTTATTTGGAGACCTGTGACGTTACTGTTGAGAGATTAAATTGGTGAATTAATCTCCTAATATTTATATGTCAATCCAGGCTCGTAAGCACGAGCTGTCTTGTGCTTCCTTCATTCAGTTCTAGGTCAAAGTTTTAACGTTTCTTTTGTAATGATCAACTGGGTAATAGACACACCAGTGCTTGCAAACTCAAAAGAAATCAAACATCTAGCTAGCACAAGCAGAATCAATAATCAAATTTAATTTAAAGACTTCCAAAATCTCTATGAACTTAACCTATTTGGAACTAGAATTGAAATTTGGACTTATAGGTGACTTGACTCTTTATCACAGATTCTAGGTGATGAGAATGAATACCTAGTCGAACAGGCTGCATATAAAACTTAATCAATCGAAACACTCAAGTTATAATTCTTACAATCCACACTCGAAGGAATTGAAGATTCACTACTTGTAATGATAATCCAATTCTAGCTAAACAATCAAACTGTACTCAATGACTCATTAACCCTGCTAGCTGGTCAACAAACCAAGGATCTTGGTGTTAAGCACTAATCTAAATACTTTGTTTTACTATCAACCACGCTACATACAAGTTCCTAATTGATCATGACCGCAAGCACAAAGTCAAGCACTAACTCTATTCAAACATGGCAATCAAATGAAACAACTATGAGAAACTGTACTCAAAGCTACCCTACAGTCGCATCAATCTCCAAAATGTAAACAACCCTATTTGAAACCTTAACAAACCAATACTCTGCTTTTGAAATCCAATTAGGCATCTAAGCTATGGAAATATAACCAAGCATTCAAACGAAACAGGGGAATGAAGCAGTCCAAATGAACCGAAGGAAATTGCTTTGAAAACTAACACTAGATCACTCTTTTGCACTCTGAAATCAATCCACGCAGTTTACTTAACAACTGAGAATCCACTTGAAAAATGAAGCTAACTGAAGCTATAATAAACCATTCAAATTAATTACTCTGAAAGCAATGCTTCTTTTGTATACACATTCATGCAAATAACCTAAGATAAAACCAGTTGACTTAAACTAAATCAAGCTCATGCCAATCGAATTATTCCAAATAATCAAACCTGAAACAAATACTTTCTATGGCACACACATCTGCAGAAAAAATTCAGAAGAGATTCAATCAATTCAATTACTAGAAGAAGCAAGAGAAGCGATTTTGAAATCGACTAATCACAATCCAAATTAAACTCAGATTCTATTCAACTTTGATTTCTAAAAACGTTATCCAATTTAGACATTTGAAATTAGCTTCTGCGTTGTCAATCAATAAACTAGCTCATCATAAGCATTAGATGACAATGTAATTCAACGAACTTCATATGCATCTATGACAATCACAGTCCAATACAATGTGCAGTGTCCATGAATAGAGAAGGTATTTGCCTTGAAAGCAAGAGCGATGGTCACACAAGATATTTATATTTGGATTGCGGAAGAAAATGGGCCTAAAAGCATCATATCATCAGCGTAATACAATCATTCAAAACTAAGGAAAATCTCCACACATAAGGTAAACTAGTAATGAATCAAAGATAAATGAAGAGTGATTATATCTCTCACACAGGTATACTCCTAGGCAATAGTACAGAGCTGAACCTAGATGGATGGGCCCAACCACACCTGGGTTGCTGATTAACTTACAAAAAATGAGAGACTTCGATCACAATTAGTTCATCACCCACATTGAACCATTGAACAATTTAACTTGAACTTAATGCACAACCATTGTAAACATATTTGCTTAAAAATAATAAGTCTGAAGGATACACAGTGATAATTTTAACTTATGTTAGTTAGCTTCTAAGTATTACAGAGCATCCTTTTATAGGCATTAACTAAGTTGAAACAAACTGAACCATGGATAGTAAATCCTAACAGCTTAGCTAATTCATTCTTTCAGATCGGGTGGCTCGAACAACTTGTCTGATTTATCCTAACAACCCTCAACCAATCCCAATCTTGGTGTCTGCTCAATGTTGGAAATAATACTGAGAGGGGGGGGGGGAGTGAATCAGTATTATCAGATCAGATAAAACTTTTCAATTTCATACTCAGATTCATACACGCAACTTCAGTTAAGGATATCGGCGTATATACGCTACTTCGTTAAGGGAAACTAGCGTACATGCAGTAATCTTATGATTCAGTTAGCTTATCTTCAGTAAATGCATCAGAACATTATTAACCATATTAACAGTAAACAGGTGCAGTATAACAGAACAGATCATCACACAAAAGCCACACACATGAACACCATGATATAAGGTGGAAACCCAATGTGGGTGAAAACCACCTGCTGCAATTCGTCTCTTTCTTCTTTAATAAGAAACTTCTTTTACAATGTACTGGTGCAGTCATTTACCAGCACGCAGGCTACAACCTGCAGAGGGCTACAACCCTCATAGCTCTTGTACTAGCCGATCCATTTACTAATACGTAGGTGCCAACCCTACAGAAGGCTACAACCTTCACTCGTTTTCCAGCTGCTCCTGGAAGGGAGCTACAACCCCCTGGCTCTTGTACTGGCTGATATGTTTACCAGTACGTAGGTGCCGGCCTACGATCTTCCCGGGACCACGTTTCATACATTTTCATACTGGATCCATAAGACAATCACCATTGTAGTACAACCTGCATCATAAATCACTGAAACACCCAATACTGAATCACTGAAACCTTGTCAACATCATAACAACAACCAGATCCAACTCCATCTTCAAATATCATACTTCACATTGTATACGCTACTTGGATGAACCCAACTTGCGTGTATACGCTCTTTTACCAAAACCAACCTGCGTACAGATCTGCAAATTCAAGCTTAAAACTTCGCAGCTATATCAGACATCAAAACATACCCAGATCATAATAATAATAAACATGCGTCAGTAGATCTAGTCTATCCACAGTCAAACCATATGAAGATAATTATTCCAAGCCTTGAGATCTCGTTCCATCATCCTCCACATGAGTGAAACCTTGGTTCAGATCGCCAACCCATAACCAGCATTTGGATCTCACACTTCCTCAGATCTTCATTACTCACACACTCACACTTTGGCCTAATGATCTTTCTCCTTATATAGCTTTAGGCCCTTCACAATACCACAGTCCAAAACCATAGTAACCCAATACCATCAACTCAATACTAGGGATCAACACGTCTGTCGAGACTCCATGGTCCAAAACCATAGGCACAAATTCCAAGGACTAACTACCACAGATCAAAAGTAAGCTTTCCGACATGTACGCTCTTTTCCGTTCATGAAACTGCGTGTATACCCTACTTGGTATATAGTGAACCTGCGTACACGCAACTTGGTATATAGTGAACCAACGTGTATACGCGACTTGGGCTTAAGGAACCTGCGTGTATGAACCTTCTTGACCTGCTGTACTAAGATCTGTACCTGCCTCTGAGTGAGTTGCCATCAAGGACAACACTTGAATCATAATGCCAACAATCTCCCCCTTTGGACTTGATGGCAACCACCACACCAAGTCACTCTCCCCCTTTGACATCAAGGGCAAAGGGCGGACCAAGATATTCTCTTCTTTGGTATACCTTTTGCTGTCCATACTCCCCCTGAGTACCTGCTGAAATCTCCAAATGTGTTCCCCTTTTGTATATGCCAAAGTGTACCAATCTATCCATGCTCCCCCTGAGTACATGCCAAGTTGTATCAATCCATCCATGCTCCCCCTGAGCAGATGCAAGTTCTAAGACCAGCCATTCATTCAAGACCATGACTATCATTCATCATATATGATCTGTACCATAAGCAACAGCCTGCAATACCATTCCTTTGATCAAACAGCAAGATGTATCATTTAGCTTCATAGACTTTATCAACAACTTCTAACCATAATGCCAACAATGCATTATTTGAAGTATATGCTCCCCCTGAGCCTGTGCCATCTGTAGTTAGATCTGATCATGCATACATCAGTAATAAGCATCAAGATCTCATCATCATCAAGTTAGGATTAAACACTTCTAACATCTTACAAGTATCAAAACATTTCCAAACATCCTCAGCAGACTGTAAACGTTAACCAAGAGAGCAGATATTGGACTGAATCATATCAGACCCCTTTTCTGAGCCTATCCCCACTGCATTTCTTCAGACTGACATATACGCGATTTTGCAGTGTGAAACTCGTGTATATACGCGACTTCCCTTCATTAAACTTGCGTATGAGAATTAGAACACTGAAGTTCTATACCTTCAGCTCCCCCTGAGTCTGTTATGTCTGTGCTGTGCTGAGTACCCTGTGTTGTGCCACATCTTTCTGACTGAACTTCCTTCTTCTTCCATATCTTCAGGCATGTTGATGATTTCTTCTTATCATGAGCTTTGTTCCTGCAATCCTTTGCTTTATGTCCAAACTTGTTACATGCATAACATCTTACATGTTTCATATTCCTCTTATAGCAATCAGCAGCTTTGTGGCCAAACATATTGCAAGAAAAGCAATATCCATTAAAGTACCTTGAATGTGATGATCTTTCTGCATGATGGTCTTGAAACCTTCTTCTTCTACATATGGCTGCAACATGTCCAAGATTATGACATACATGGCATTCAACATTATTCATGGGAGGAGTAAAAGATTTTCTTTGAGGAGTCTCTTTCCTTGGTTGTTGATGGGGTTGTCCTTTCATCTCCTTGTAGAGCCTTTCAGATTTTGCGTTAGAGTTTCTTGTCTTACTTTGTGAACCAGATTCACCTTCAATAGACTCATGAAAACCAAGACCAGTTTTGATAGCAGGGGACCTTTGACTACTAAGAATATCATCCAAGATCTTAGTACTATCTTGAAATCGTAATAGTTTATCTTTTTCTTCTAATTTACTTTTCAAGATTTTTACCTCAACTTGATGTTGTTCTTCTTTTTCCAGACATTGCTTCTTCAAGGTCTCTTCAGCTTTCCTTCCTTCATCCAGCTGATGCCTTAGTTTGAGGATCTCGTTTTCTTGCTCTTTATTCAGCGCTAGCAGCATTTGTCGAATTCTGGAGGCACATTCCAACTGATCTTCTAATCTAATGATTTCTTCTTTGAGGGCATTCTCCTTTTTGCTAGGTAGATCTTGCTGATCTATGATTTGATCTGATGCTTCATTTGCTTGTCCATCTTCAATCTGAGGTGATTCAGGATCTGAATTCTTGCTTCCACTCAACGGCAGGTTGTCATTGTTCCTTTGAGCTGTTTTCTTCTTCTGATGCGCTTTCTTCCCCATTGTTCTACGAATCTCCTTCAAGCGATCAAGCTTCTCTGAAGGACCTGCTCTGATACCAATTGTTGGAAATAATACTGAGAGGGGGGGTGAATCAGTATTATCAGATCAGATAAAACTTTTCAATTTCATATTCATATTCATACACGCAGCTTCAGTTAAGGATATCGGCGTATATACGCTACTTCGTTAAGGGCAACTAGCGTACATGCAGTAATCTTATGATTCAGTTAGCTTATCTTCAGTAAATGCATCAGAACATTACTAACCATATTAACAGTAAACAGGTGCAGTATAAAAGAACAGATCATCACACAAAAGCCACACACATGAACACCATGATATAAGGTGGAAACCTAATGTGGGTGAAAACCACCTGCTGCAATTCGTCTCTTTCTTCTTTAATAAGAAAATTCTTTTACAATGTACTGGTGCAGTCATTTACCAGCACGCAGGCTACAACCTGCAGAGGGCTACAACCCTCATAGCTCTTGTACTAGCCGATCCATTAACTAGTACGTAGGTGCCAACCCTACAGAAGGCTACAACCTTCACTCGTTTTCCAGCTGCTCCTGGAAGGGAGCTACAACCCCCTGGCTCTTGTACTGGCTAATATGTTTACCAGTACGTAGGTGCCGGCCTACGATCTTCCCGGGACCACGTTTCATACATTTTCATACTGGATCCATAAGACAATCACCATTGTAGTACAACCTGCATCATCAATCACTGAAACACCCAATACTGAATCACTGAAACCTTGTCAACATCATAACAACAGCCAGATACAACTCCATCTTCAAATATCATACTTCACATTGTATACGCTACTTGGATGAACCCAACCTGCGTGTATACGCTCTTTTACCAAAACCATCCTGCGTACAGATCTGCAAATTCAAGCTTAAAACTCCGCAGCTATATCAGACATCAAAACATACCCAGATCATAATAATAATAATAAACATGCGTCAGTAGATCTAGTCTGTCCACAGTCAAACCATATGAAGATAATTATTCCAAGCCTTGAGATCTCGTTCCATCATCCTCCACATGAGTGAAACCTTGGTTCAGATCACCAACCCATAACCAGCATTTGGATCTCACACTTCCTCAGATCTTCATCACTCACACACTCACACTTTGGCCTAATGATCTTTCTCCTTATATAGCTTTAGGCCCTTCACAATACCACGGTCCAAAACCATAGTAACCCAATACCATCAACTCAATACTAGGGATCAACACGTCTGTCGAGACTCCATGGTCCAAAACCATAGGCACAAATTCCAAGGACTAACTACCACAGATCAAAAGTAAGCTTTCTGACGTGTACGCTCTTTTCCGTTCATGAAACTGCGTGTATACCCTACTTGGTATATAGCGAACCTGCGTACACGCGACTTGGTATATAGTGAACCAGCGTGTATACGCGACTTGGGCTTAATGAACCTGCGTGTATGAACCTTCTTGACCTGCTGTACTAAGATCTGTCCTCTGATTAAGTTGCCATCACCTGTACCTGCCTCTGAGTGAGTTGCCATCAAGGACAACACTTGAATCATAATGCCAACACTCAATTTAGAGAGGATAATGAGGATCTTTGTCGTGACTAGAGTCAAACACATTCAAACATGGCTGGAGGTAGCTCGCCCATATAGAAGTATACAACCTCTTATAGGTATGAACCCAAAATGGCTATTGAGTACGAAAGTGGAGGAACTATGGTTCACTGCCTGCATTCCCCTATTGTCACCTTGTTCATCTGCTATAATGTCTACACTTCGACCATAGTGATTAGTTAGTTCATGGATAGCTACTCATATTCACTTAAATTCACTAATAAACAACAAAATGCTACCATGAAAGACTTTAGCTCATAGTAAGATTATGACAGTGTTTAGGGCAATAAGAATGGCAGGGGATTAGGTTTAGGAGTGCTAAAAGGTCAAAATAGAGATGGAAAACAGTAGTGGTGGGAACAAAACGGGGGATCAACATCCTCCCACGCTGATTATGATGCATGTCCTCATGCATCCGCCAAAAATAAAACTATGTTTAACCAAAAAGAGACCGTGGTCAAAGACCAACAGTCTTGATCAATACCTCGATCCCCTGTTTGATTGGTGGTGAACATTTTTGAAATTGAAGAGCTAACCCTTTTGCATTCAATCTTTTAACAGGCTTGTTCCTTGCCGCTTTCCAACATAGTAGTTGCTTGTTTTTTCTGGTCAAGGCATTGTTATGAGCATATAACTTCATGTTGGAGTCCCGCACTTGCTGGTTCACATCCTTGACGAAATGGAATAAAACTTTATATTTGTTGGCCTGTTCTCTGAGCTTGGTGATCATTTTCCGTAACTTGACAAGTCAGATCTTTAAGTTTTCTTCAACATCATATGTAGGAGCTTTGGTTGGTGTCATTGACTATTGTGAGGTACTACCTTCGGGCGACTTTCCTTTGCATTCTCTTGGGGAAGAATGATGCAGACTAGCCTTTGTGATGCTCCTTCTTGCTGAAGGTTGGGCAGGAGACAAGGTCTCCATATCTCATGCAATATCCGCAAGGATATTCACCTTGGCCGTGGAAATGGGCTCTCTTTCAAGGGATATTTCAAATTGCTAGACATCAATATCATGGGAGGATGAGATATGGATACGTTCTGAGCTGGTGCCTTCAGCGTTGGACTGCAGGGCCTAAGCCATGCTTCGAGTCCGATGGCGGCCTTGAGCATAGGTCTCGGCTAGAGATGCCAAGGGAGTGTTGAAGGGAAACAAGGGTCACCGACATTTGGACTTTAGTGTGGCGCTTTCGGGATTTAGGGAAGGCTCTACCAGGGATTTGAATGTGTCGCTTTTTGTAATGGGGCTCAACTCAGGTTGGTTTGGCTTGGCCTGATCTCGTTTTCTTTTCCTTTGTGAGCCCACTGGGGCTTCCACATGAACTGCTTTTTCACCATCCTTCACACTATCATCGACTGTTTGGGGGAGTTTAGAAACAGGAGTGGGAGAGTGGGTAGGTGTAGATTCAGATTTGGATGGGGGTGTGGCATCATCTAATTTTAGGGAGCGGCCTACTGCTCGTTGCCGACCCTTGTTCTAGGTTTCCTGCCCAGGAAACTCCTCAATTAGGAAATCTTCCCATGACCATTTCCTCTTCTTGAGCTCAGCGACCAAGAGGATTTTGATTAAGCTATGGTGGTATAATGTGGTCTCGGGTTTCCTGCCCTGCGATTGCATGCCTCTAGCCATCTTGTGCAAACTTAATTTCAGAAAGTGAGGAATGTTCAACTGTCTGTCCTCAGTAAAATGGATCATTAGCCGGATATGGTAAAGGAATACAACAACATACCTCCCCTCGCAGGTCACAAAGCGTTGCAACATCGTAAGTAATGGGTGCCATCGTTCCTCGATGCAGTTGTGTAGCACTCCTTTTGCCCAACTGATCAACTTGTAGGCAGGCTTTAAAAACAGGGTACAATTTGGAATTTCCAGCTGCCCACCTTTGAAGAATTGTTCACCCACGGTCGGTAGCCCAATGGCCCTGCTCACAGATTCTTTTGTGACTCTGAAATTTAAGTTGCCTACTTGGGCGTGCTCTCCATCAAAACTCCGCGCAAATGCCATAGCAACTTGGTCATTGTAACCTTGAAACCTTTGCAGAAAGGTCATCCAACCCTTTTCCTCCAAAATACCACTGCATTGTTGATACTCTGTGTTGTGCGCGAACTGGCCGAAGGTAGGTTCATGTCGATCAACCCCCATGGTGCCTGCGTTCAGTTGCAATTATTTTTCTCCCAATTCTTTTCTACACCTTTGGTCTCTCACTGATTCTATAACCACAGTCGCAGACACCCCTTGTATTAATTTTGGATGAATGATCACCATTATGATGGATTGGAAATGTGAGATCGATTACCATTATGATGATCGTCCCATCCACAACTGGTTCAGAGTGCGAACGTTTGATTGCAGTGTGCAAGCATCTAAGGGAGTGTGTGAGTATCACAGCCGAGAGGCGGTGCATCCTCCTCATGATTATTGAGAGGCGCCATGAAACAATGGCCAAGCGCGGGCAAGGCAGACATCATCACACAACAAGTATGAATCATGAGTGGGTGGCGGCTGTGGTTCATGTCTCATTAAATGTGCTGGAGGGTAATTGTTGTGGAATAGACAGGTGAGGAAGCATGGTATATGATTATGGGCGAACTTTAGGAGAGGTTCAGAGGCACACAATATACATTTTAACCACTTACTAGTCAAATTCAAGCAAAATACGAGCGCGTACCTGAACCACTTTAGTGATTTTGTGTCGATTGTTTGATTTGATGCAGCTTACCGGAACTTGAATATAAGTAATGCTAGCTGCAATTGTGTGCTGTGATCCAAATTTTGAAAATGGAACTCAATTGACATGTTTGTGACCTCGACAAGTTGAGTATTGATCCTATGGATCTGTACTTACACAGATTGATTTGCTAACCACAATCATCCTTGATTGCTGGTGAAGACAAGTACTGACTCAGGAAACATGTTGACATATATATAAAAATAATCTCTTCATGATCCAGAAGGGCTTCTTCACACACACTGTGATAGAAAATGTGTAATTATAAGACACAGATTTGGACATAATTTCAGGACCCTCATATGTAATAACAAGTTGTATTTTAGACAGAGTATAGAGCATAGGCTGTTTGAACATAATTTCAGGATCCTCATATGTAATAACAAATTGAATTTAGATAGAGTATAGGGCATAGCTTGTTTGAACATAATTTTAGGATCCTCATATGTAATAACAAATTGAATTTAGACAAAGTATAGGGCATAGCCTGTTTGAATATAATTTCAGGACCCTTAGACTTGATGCCATATATCATGCTGCTCATTGTCTTCAGAAAAAGAAATTGCTTATCAATCCATGGATTTTAACCAGGCCTGGAATGATGACTACCTGGGGCATTTCTTCTTTAGGGAGCTGGAAATGTCCAAAAAGAGAGCTCCAAGGGGGCTTCTTTTCCGTAATTATTCCTTTGGGCTCGGAAAAGAATAATTCAATGCCCAAAGGATCCCTAAACTACCATTACTTTATTGTTTTAATGAGCCTAAAGTAGTTGGTGCTCGAGGCATTCATGTTTAGAGAGTCTGAATTGCCCATAGTAGACTCTAGGGGGTTTCCTTTCCGTAAACATTTCCTTGAGCTCGGAAAAGAACAATTCTATACTCAAGGAATCCCTAGACTAATACTGGTCCATATTATTTGTGAGCCTGGATCAGTCAATGCTCGAGAGCTTCATGTTTAGAGAGTCTGAAATCTTTCAAAGAAGACTCCACAAGTTCCTTTTCCATAAGTAATCCACCAGACCTAGATAAAGGAATCAACTTGCTCCTAGTGAATTCCTCCTTTATTCTACATGGGCTGTGGGGAGGACCACTTGCAAATATGAAAAGTGATATCCCACTGGTTTATATATATATAAATTAATCAGCTGAACTAGTAGGGGCTGGTCATTCGCATGAATCGGCTCCAAACCTGGACCCCTTCGAACTTCCTGCAAAAACAGATCACATGAAAGTGGTTTATGATAAACTTTAAGCCGATGACCATTTACTACAAAATAAGTCTTATCATCATCGATAGTAAAAATATGAACTGAACTATTATAAAAAACTTCAGTTACTAGGTACTCGACCATAAGGGAGAGGAGAGGGCCGCCATCGAGAGGACCCTCACCATATGAATAGTGAGTGACTCCGTCCCTCTCCTTGACAGTCGAGTGTGCTAACGCACCCTTTAGGGGGCTCGACTGATAAGGACCTTTAGGTACTCGACCCCAAGGACCTTTAGGTACTCGACTGATAGGGCCGCCATGAATTTACCTTTGAAATGCTTAAACTTACTATCATGTAACAAGGCCCAATCACCTGGATGGAAGACTTTCTTCTTAATAAATTTGTCGTGCCATTGGGCTCTTTGGTTTTGTACTAATGCATTTCTGTGGTAGTCATCTTGTCAGATCTCGTCAAGTTCATTCAATTGCATCAATCTCTGCTCTTGAGCCTCATTTAGATTTATGCCCAACTAAGTGGCAGTTCTGAATGTTTTTACATGGAACTTGATGGGCAAGAGCACGTATTTACCATAGACTAACTCGTAAGGTGTGTGTCCGGTCACATTTCTCCAAGTGATCCGGTAAGCCCATAGTGCTTCTAGTAACTTATTTGCCCAGTCCTTGTGATGCAGTGGAATTGTTTTTGTAAGGATGGATTCGAAAACTTTGTTCATGGACTCCACTTGCCCATTAACCTGGGGATGGTAAGGAGTTGATTTGTGATGCTTAACTTGATACTGCTCCATGAGTGCCTTAACCAACTTCGATGTAAATGGTGTACCCTGGTCTGTGACGATTTCATGAGGCACACCGAATCTCGTAAAGATTTCCTCGAACAAAAATTCTACTACTGCCTTTTTAGTGGTTGCATACAAGGCTTTAGCCTCCACCCACTTGGTGATGTAATCAGTGCACACCAAAATATATTTCTTCTTGTTTAACATTGGGGAGATGGGCCCTACGAAGTCCAATGCCCACTTCTCAAAGGGTTAAATGGCAATTTGTGGTTGAGGAGGCATTTCATCGGAGGCAACTGGTCTCCCCATTCGTTGGCAAGTATCACAACTCAAAACAAACTTCTTGGCGTATTTAAAGAGTGTAGGCCAATAGTATCCAGTATGGAACTTTATATACTATCATTTTATCGGTGAAATGGCCACCACAAGGCTCGTTGTGATTGGCACTTATCATGCATTTCATATTCCCGCACACATCACCTCATAACCAAGTCTGGCTCGATATAAAATAGATCTCCTTCGATCCAAGAGAAACTAGCACTGCGCTGCACTATATTATGCTTCTCTTGGGCCGACATGTTTTGAGGTAGTTTTCCTGATACCAGATAATTGGCGACATCAGCGAACCAAGGAGTAATAGTGGAAATGGAAAATAATGCTTCATCTGGAAATTCATCAGGCACTGGCATTGGCATGTTTTCCTGCATAAGATTCAAATGAGATAAGAAATCAACTACCAAGTTATCTCTTCCAGGCCTATCAATTATAGTTATATTGAATTCTTGTAGAAGCAACAATCATCTAGTTATCCTACCATTAGTAATAGGTTTATTCATTAAAACTCTAACAACATAATGATTTGTATAGACAAATGTCTCATAAACGGTAATATAATGTCTAAACTTTCCTATAGCATGCACAACTAATTACAGCTCTTTTTCAATAAGCGTATAATTTAATTCACCATGAGAGAGATTTTTGCTGACAAAATAAATGGCATAGGGAAAGTTGTCCTCCCTTTGTCCCAAAACCGCTCCTAATGCAGTATCTGAAGCATTTGTACAAATATGAAATGGTAAGGACCAATTTGGTCCTCTTAGCACCAGGGTTGTTGACAAATTTTCCTTCAGTACCTGAAAAGCCTGTTGACAGTCAACATTCCATACAAAGTACTGCAATTCTAGTGAACTTCTCAATAAATCGTCGATAATATCCTGCGGGCCCTAAGAAACTTCTTACCTATTTTTGCGAGCTCGGAATAGGGATAAGTGAGATTACCTTGATTTTTGCTGGGTCAACTTGAATCCCTTCAAATGACACATATTGGCCTAGAACAAGTCCCTTAGTTTTCATCATCCTACATTTATTGCTACTAAGGGTTAGATCAACTTCTTAACAACGAATCAATACCTTCTCTAGATTTTCCAAAGCTCACGGAAAGTCATCTCCATAGACTGTGAAGTCATCCATATAGACTTCCACATAGTCATGGATCATATCAGAGAAAAATGGCAAGTATAGCTCTCTTAAAAGTGGCAGGGGCATTACAAAGACCAAAGGGGAGGATTCTATATGCATAAGTACCCCAAGGGCATGTAAAGGTAGCCTTGTCCTGGTCTTCTTCACCTATTTGTATTTGATTGTACCCATTGTACCCATCTAGAAAAGAAAAATATTTCTTACCTTAAAGCGTGTCAAGGACTTGATTAATGAAGGGCAATGGAAAATAGTTGCGCAATGTGGCCTTGTTTAGTTCTTTGTAGTCAACGCAGATCCACCACTTGTCATTCTTCTTTGGAACCACTACCAGAGGCGACACCCACTTACTGTCAGAAATGGGGTAGATGAAATTTGCGCCAAAAGTTTATGAAGCTCATCTTTGACAATGTCTTTTAATGTTGGGTTCATACACCTTTGTGGTTGCCGAACATGTCTCATTTCTTAATTCGCATAGATATGGTGGATGAAAGTGTCTGTATGTATACCCCTCGTATCCAAGAAATCCCATGTGAATGCTCTAGTTTGTTCATGAATCATACTCATCAACTGCTGCCTTTGGTCTGCAGCCAATCCTGTACCGATATGTAAGATTTTTCCTTCAAAGATTTCCACAGGTTCTGTGGTGAGCTCATGGCTTTCCCCCATTGCTGTAAAAGAGGCGAAGACAACTGGGTGTCAGGTTTCCTGAAACTCATCACTAAACACATGATGATAACCATTAAAAGAAATGTGATAATCAATACAAGAGTTATCATCTAAAAACTGTTGCAAAACATGTTCATCAGAATGTTCCTAGAGACCTCTAGACTGATTTAATGTTAACAAGGGAAACATACAGTCTTCGTCTCCATATGGGTTTTCGAGCCATAATGGTACTTTGGCAGTTGTTTGAGCAGGTGGAAAAATAGACAATGTTTGATTGTGAGGACCATTAGAAATAATCATTTCTCCATTTCTGCATCCAATGACGGCATCAATAGTTTCCAGCCATGGCTGTCCTAGGACCACAGGGTGTCCGGGCCTAGAGGTTTTTGGAGAAATGACTATGAAATCTATGGGATATTTCCAAGAGGCAATAGTGACTACTATGTCCTCTAGGGATCCTATTGGTTTGACGACAGATTTATCTGCCATTTCTAAAAGGATAGGGGTGGTTTTAAGTCCAGGTAGTTGTAATGATGTCATTGTTTCATAGGTCATTGCATTTATTGTTGCCCCTAGATCCACGAGAGTGTTTGGCAGAAGTACTCCATTTATCTCAATGGTGACAATGGGGTTCCCGGGTCATTGTATTTGGAAGGAATATCAGAAATCATAGTGGACATTTGGCTCATGATTTTGACATTCTAGTTTTTATGCCCCTTCCTCCACGGTTTCTTAATGCAAATATCCTTAACAATTTTGGTATATATGGGAATGTCTCTAATTGCTTGTAAGAGCGGAATTTTAATGCAGACATTCCTAAGTTCGTTTTCCAAATCATATTCAAGCAGGATCTCCTCTTTCTTTACAATTAGTATTTCTGGGTACGGTGGTTCAGGTGATTCTTCTTTCTGTGATTGTTGTTGTTTTTTTTTGTGAATGATTTTTGGATGATGTGGAGGGTACCTCTTCTTGGATAATAACAACTCATTTTCCTTTGTTGACTACCTTTACTTATCGCAATTGGATTTAATTCATAGGAATGGCAGTGATCATGTATGTAGGAAAAGGTTGAATATCAATGTTTTGCATTGGTTGAGGTAACCTATTATGGCTTGGGTTAGGTATGGGTTGCGCAAGCAACAATGTAGGTCGGGGTGGGTTTATGGTAGCAGGTTCTTGCGAAGATGATGGGTTAGTAGGTGATCCAGGTGGATGTTGGTGGCCACCCACCTATCCCATTTGGACCCCCACAAACTGTCTCTTTCAGTGTTTTCAGTTTCCTAAATTGCAGCACAGTTTACTATTTTTAGCAGTTTTTCGGGTCCTGAACTTCCAGAGCCGTTTTGAGGCCCTAAACGACGTTTTTTTGGGAATCTGGGGCAACATGGTTCCATGTTGTCTCCCAAAGTGGTAGTACTCGGAAAGATCTTTCTAACGAGCTATCGTACGCATCAAACGGAGATCGTATGCCAAAGTTACGACCCTAGGAAATTGATGTACCAATTTACCCAAACGGGGCCCACAATTTGGCGTTTAATCTTCTAGGGTTAGATTTCGGAATGTTAAGGGTTTTCCATTGTTTATCAACAATAAATAGGCCTTCGAGCCTCATTGTAACACAGTTCAGAACAGTTCGGAGGCATGTAGCCGCACATCTCTTCTCAGAGATAAGCTACCATCGCCCTAGCTGGTTTATTTCCATTTCTGGTTGTAAGCATAGTTCAGTATTTTCCATTAATGAAATGAAGCATTATTTCCGCTGCATCTCTGTGTTTATGGTTATTGCATCTCTGTATTTATGGTTATCTCTGTAATTTGTTGCGTTCTTGTTTAAATCCGGATCAGTGGTATCAGAGCGGTCTGCTTTTTCTCTGTTTTTCTTTGGATGTCCTCAACGAGGTTGGGATATAAGGAGTTAGGGCTTGAACTGGTCGAACCTTTGCAAGACCAGCCTTGCAAATCCCGACGGCCTCCCATGGCGGATGAGAAGAAAGACGAGGGAGCAGGAGATCCTATCAAAATCTTGCTCGAAGAAGCCCTCGAGCGACAACGGAACGCGATGATGGACAGCTTTGCCCAGATCCTTCAGCGGCTACCCAAAAGTGACGCATCGGCTTCCAGCAGCTACTCTGGAAATGCCATGCCCTTTAAGGTACAAGTTAATTTTGAAATCCCCATATTCGAGGGTCAGATAGACGCAGATGCCGTAGATAAATGGTTAAATCTGCTAGAGGGTTATTTTTCTGTTCATGAATTTTCAAATCGGGAAAAGATTGTTTTCGCTCTTCTCAAATCAGCCCCCCACGTCAAAGACTGGTGGGAAACCTACTGCGAGCAAAAGGATGAAAGTACATGCTCACTATTTTCAGCCGCACCCACTTGGAATGACTTTCGAGATGCCATCAAGGAGCAGTACTACCTCGTCAGAAGCTATGAGGACAAATACATCAAATGGACCACACTACGGCAGGGACGAGACCAAGATGTGCCGGAGTTCAGAAACATTTTTCATACCCTTCGCACACAGTTGGGTATCAAAGATTCTGAGCTGCATCTAGTACTCAGATACCGCGGCTGCCTACACAAATACATCTAGGAAGAGATGGGGTTTTTGAACATCCCCTCACTCGGCACAGCATACCGATACGCTGTCAAAATCGAGCAAAAGTTCAAACAGAAGAAGCGAGACTTTGGATCTGCAAATCCGAAGCCCAAAGGACAAAGCCAAGGTGGGGTGACCCAAGACAACCCATCGAAGCCGCAAGAAAAGAACAACACCATGAAGCAGAAGAAGGACACAGGGAAGTGGTGTGAGTTCCACAAGAGTCCCACTCATAACACAAGTGAGTGCCGGACCAAGCAGTCACTGGTGGTTGAGTTGAAGGCTTCCGAATCAGATGCATGTTCCGACCTTGAGCCAGAACCCGACAGGGGGAATGGCAAAGGGAAGCAGATCATTGATGCGGATCCCAGCGCCACTGTTGCCACCGCAAAGATCCAGAAAGATGAGCCCGAAAATCTAGAGGAAGGGGAGCGTCTTTTCCACTCACAGATGTGGGTGAAGGGTTCGCCACTACAATTCATTGTCGACATTGGCAGCCAAAAGAACCTTATTTCAGCAGAGGTCGTGAAGCGGTTGGGCCTACCGACTACATCGCACCCGCAGCCGTACAGTATCGGGTGGCTTCACGAAGGACGAGATCTGAAAGTTCGCCAGCAGTGCCACCTTCCCTACAGCATCAAACCCTTCACAGATGAGGTATTGTGTGATGTTACACCTCTGGATGTTTGTGATGTACTATTAGGCCAGCCATACTTGTGGAGGTGACATGCTGTGTATGAGTCGGCCTCATGCTGTCATTATTTCTTTAAATAATTCATTATACAGGATACCAGAGGTAGCCCCACCTACCGCCACATCTTTGATCACTACCAAAAAAGGCAGCAAGCTCATATCACAAACCAGGAAATTCATCTGTCTGGTTCACTCCCAAAATAAGGGGAAGATCGTTGCTACATCCATGACCCCTGCAAAGGGTTCCTCCATGCAGCAGCAGCAGCAAAGGGATACGGTCATGACAAAACACAGGAACAACATCTCCTCACCCACATGGGTACCACACAAGTTTCAGGTGGGCAACAAAGTCTGGTTGCATCGACAGAAAGAACGCCTTACCAGAACCCATCAGAAGCTCAGATCACTCCAACATGGTCCTTACAGCAGTACCAAGGCTATGGGGAACAATGCTTTGGAGCACATCATTCCTCCATTCCTTCGCTTGCACCAAGTGATCAATGTGGACCGTCGTCGACCATGCTTCCCACCATTTCTGAACACATCAAAGATTGCAGAACAGCTCACCAGGGACCAAGTTCAGCAGATGGAGGAACTCAACGCAATGGGGACCATTGCTTCCTAAGGGGGGAGGAATGATCCATGTGGATGTTGGTGGCCACCCACCTATCCCATTTGGACCCCCACAAACTGTCTCTTTCAGTATTTTCAGTTTCCTAAATTGCAGCACAATTTACTATTTTTAGCAATTTTTCAGGTCGTGAACTTTCGGAGCCGTTTTGAGGCCCTAAACGACGTTTTTTTGGGAATCTGGGGCAAGATGGGTCCGTGGACCCATGTTGCCTCCCAAAGTGGTAGTACTCGGATAGATCTTTCTAACGAGCTATCGTACGCGTCAAACGGAGATCGTATGCCAAAGTTACGACCCCAGGAAATTGATGTACCAATTTACCCAAACGGGGCCCACAATTTGGCGTTTCATCTTCTAGGGTTAGATTTCGGAATGTTAAGGGTTTTCCATTGTTTATCAACAGTAAATAGGCCTTCGAGCCTCATTGTAACACAGTTCGGAGGCATGTAGCCGCACATCTCTTCTCAGAGATAAGCTACCATTGCCCTAGCTGGTTTATTTCCATTTCTGGTTGTAAGCATAGTTCAGTATTTTCCATTAATGAAATGAAGCATTATTTCTGCTGCATCTTTGTGTTTATGGTTATTGCATCTCTGTATTTATGGTTATCTCTGTAATTTGTTGCGTTCCTGTTTAAATCTGGATCAGTAGGTGCATGTAATAATTGATGCAAAGGAGGTGGTGGCGGCGTAGGTTGTTGATACATGTTGGGGTTATACGCTTGCTGATAGATTTTCATGGTCAGATTATACGAAGTACTTGGCATATTTGGATAAGGCGCATAGAATTGGGGCTGGGGTTGATAACTGTTGGCATAGGGGTTTTTCCTCCAATTTTAGCTCCAGGTAGTATTTTGTGGTTGCTGAGTAGCCTAAGGAGGGTAGGATGCAGGAAAGGTCCAAGGCTGAGTCTGGCTATAACCTTGAGAATTTGGATCTAGAAACATATTTTGACTCTGGCCTCTCTAGGTGGGTCTTTTGGTCGCTTGAGATTGGTCAATGGTTTCAGCATTCCCCTTGTAGATGGCCTATAAGCTGAGAAGTGATGGGAACTTCTCGGTTGGGTGTTCTAGAGTACAGATTCCACAGACCTCAATGGTGTTTAAAGGACATTCCCTCTCTGCATGTTTACGCCTACACTTGGAACAAAAGACTGCCATGGCTGCTTTCTCGGCTTCTTGTTTTTGTTTGATTTTCATGGTGTCTAGCTGGTCATTGATTGTGTTCAGGATATCAGTTTTAAAATTTTCTAATAGGTTTCCCAGCTCAACTCTTGTAACAGCATTAGCCGCAGTTTTCTTTTGCACATAGTCTCTAGAATTGTCTCTAAGTTCCCAAAGCTTTTTTCCTACTTTAGCTTGGCTCCTAGAATAGGTGCAACAAAGCTCAATTACTTCAGCAAATGGCTTCTTATAAGTGTCTCCACCACTAAGTAGGTTTAATGTTGTTGGGTCCCTATAATACTAGTGATTACCCCATCACTATTGTAGTTGTACCCCTTATTAATATTTTTGTGCCCCTATTGCCCCCATATTGTTATTATTGTGCCCTATAGAATCCCTCTATTGTTATTTTTGTGGCTTTATATTATTATTGTTAGGTCGGCTGGGTTATATTGTGACTCCTTAGACTCCTATATATAGAAAGGAGGTTTTGTCATTTGAATCATCCAAGAATTGTTCATTTATGTAATGTAAAGGAGGTTGCCCCCTCGAAGAGGCTAAATTCTAAGGCGTTGATCTATCTTTTCTATCTTTTCTTGAGCTGGTTTCATAACATTTGGTATTAGAGCTTTGGATTCTAGGGTTTCGCTGCTCCAAACAGGTCATCGTGGCATTTTCGCTATAACTTTTTTTCTGCGACGTTTCAGAAGTTGCAAAAAAACCCCATTTTATAAGAAATCACGCCGAACCTTGGGTCCGAATTTCAAAGCTTTTCGCGCTATATTTGCGGAGATATGATCTGAGGAAGTTGGTCTTTTTACAGACTCTTGAATTACATTCCAAACAGGTGACCCGAGGAAAATCGTCATAACTTTCTCTCTAGGGATTAGATTGCAATTTCGTAAGAAGGTACCGAAAGAGGATGGACTGTAGTTTCTTGTATGCATTTTTCAGATCCAGAGGTCGAAACAGTGACTCGTGGCACGTCGTACAAGTTCGCTCTACTGAACTAGTCTATAATCAAGTCATTGTGGGAGATTTCGCATAACTCTTCCTTTGAGAATCCAATTTGGGTCAGACTTGTGGCATTGGAAAGAGGATACAAAGGGCTACTGCAGGTCATAAATTCAGAACTAGATGATTGGAAAGTACAAAGATACATCAGAGGCAATATCGAGCTCCTACAAAGTGAAAAAAGGTGTGTAGATTTTCTTAAATTTTTGCTTAAGCTTGGTTTGAAAATTTATTTTGAAGGAATTCAAAGGGCATAGTAGAGCATTATTATCAGTAACTGATGCCCCGAGAAAAGAAAATGCAAACACCTAGTAAGAAACCTGAAATCTCTAGCATGACTCATGAAAAAGAGGAAGAAATGCTATATGATATATCAAAATTACAAGAACAAGTGCAACAAGTGTCACTTGCACAAAAAACAACAGAACCTAAGATGGATGGTTTAAGGAAATATGTAGAAGCTAAGATGGATGGTTTAAAGAAAGGTGTAGAAGCTAAGATGGATTGTTTAAAGAAAGGCCTAGAAGCTAATACAGATGGCATGGAAGCTAAGATGAATGACATGGACGCTAAAATTGATGGCATGGATGATAAGATGGAAGAATTGAAGATAAATATGAATAAGTTGCTACAAGAAATGGTCACTAATGGTGAAAGGGTACTAAAGGAAACTCATGATGAGAACAAAAGAAATGTTAATCATGATTCCATAGACTCTAATGTTGGATCGAAGACCCACCATATTCCAAAAATCGATATGAGGAAGTTTGATGGCAAGGATCCCGCAACATGGATATTACAGATGGAGCAATTTTTCGATCTCAATAATGTGAAAAACACACAAAAGGTACATATGGAAACTTTATATTTGGAACCAAATCAGTTTGTATGGTATCAATGGCTTTGCTCTCGTAAACAATTTATCCCTTGGGAAATTTTTACGGAAGAATTGATAGCACATTATGAGGATACAAAAAGCAACACTTTTTTTAGCCAATTGATAAGTCTCAAACAAAACGGTTTAATAATGGAGCACATTGAGGAGTTCCTAAAATTGAACATAAGGGTAAAAGATATTCCAGAGGAGCATAGGATTGATGTGTTCATAGGGTCTTTAAAGGATAATATCCAACATATTGTTCCCCTTTGGGAACCTGATTCATTAGAGAAGGCATTCAGGTTAGCAAGAAAAATGGAAAGCAAAATTATGGCAACCAAAAAGCATACCACTCACAACTATAAAGACGGAAGTGTTGTTGCCCCTAGTCTTCCACAACCTATAAGGTTGACACCACAACAATTGGAAGAAAAAAGAGCAAAAGGGCTTTGTTACAGTTGTGATAGCAAATACACTAAAGGTCATAAGTGTGCTGAGAAGAAATTATTCTACATGGATTGTGAAGAGGAAGAAGAAAAGGAGCAAGAAAGGTCAAAAGAAGAGGATATACCCCAGGAAAAAAGCCTAGATGAAGAACAAATGAATCCGACCATATCTTGTAATGCATTGGTGGGAATTACCACTCCTCAAACCATCAAGATAGAAGGACAAATCAAGAAGAAAAATGTAATAGTGTTGATTGATTCAGGAAGCACCCACAATTTTATTCATTGTAAGGTAGCAAAAGAATTGAATTGCTTCCTATATCCAGCACCAGAGTGTCAAGTGATGATTGCAAATGGAGGAACAATAAATTGCTCTGGAAAGTGCCATAATATCAAGCTATCCATGGGAGAATATGTATTGACTAGCCCATTGCTTTCCATTCCAATGGGAGGTGCTGATGTTGTACTAGGAATCCAATGGCTACAATCCTTGGGTACAATAGTTTTTAATTTTTGAGAACTTTTCATCAAATTTTCTACGGAAGGAAAGGAAGTTGAATTAAGGGGTATTGCAGGGAAACTAGGAAAGATAATCAGCTCTAATGGTATGAAAAAGCTTCTAAAAAAGGAACAAAGAGGTGTAATTGCACAATTATGTTCGCTAGATGTTTCCACATCGGAACCATCTATTTCTCCAGATCTCCAAAAAGTCCTGGACAATCATTCCAAGGTATTTGAGACTCCCAAAGGTCTCCCACCTATGCGTGATCATGATCATGCTATTCATCTGATTCCAGGAAGTGTTCCTCCAAACATCAGGCCGTACAGATATCCCTATGTCCAAAAGAGTGAAATTGAACGTATGGTTGCAGAAATGCTAGAGGCTAGTATAATTCAACCGAGTCAAAGTTCTTTCTCTGCTCCAGTAGTATTGGTGCACAAGAAGGATGTATCATGGCGCATGTGTCCGGATTATAGGGAGCTCAACAAGCTCACTATTAAAGATAAGTTTCCCATTCCTGTCATTGATGAATTATTGGATGAATTGCATGGATCAATTTACTTCACCAAGTTGGATCTTCATTCAGGATATCATCAAATCAGAATGAAGACTGAAGACATTCCGAAAACAACATTTAGAGCTCATGAGGGTCATTATGAATTTTTGGTCATGCCTTTTGGCCTTACCAATGCACCTTCAACATTTCAAGGTTTGATGAACTCAATTTTCAAACCATTCCTTAGAAAATTTGTGTTAGTATTTTTTGATGATATACTAATCTACAGCAAGTCTTGGAAGGATCATGTTGAACATGTTGACAGGGTGTTACAACTATTGGAGGAGAAACAATTATATGCAAAAAGATCCAAATGTTTCTTTGGAGTCCAGGAGGTGGAATATCTGGGTCATATTGTATCTCATGAAGGAGTTAAGGTAGACCCTAGCAAAATTAAAGCCATTAAGGAATGGAAAATCCCCACATCCATAAAGCATCTGCGAGGATTTCTCGGGTTGACAGGGTATTATCGCAAGTTTGTCAAGAATTATGGGAATAGAAGCACCTCTAACAACATTATTGAAAAAAAATGCATTTTCATGGACTCCGGAAGCAACAAAGGCCTTTGAACATCTTAAAGAGGAAATGTGCCAAGCACCGGTCTTAGCTACACCGGACTTCACAAAAACCTTTATTGTGGAATGTGATGCTTCAGAAAATGGAATTGGTGCTGTTCTAATGCAAGATGAAAGACCCATTGCTTTTGAAAGTTGTCCAATCAAGGGAAAGTTTTTGCACAAAGCTATTTATGAGAAGGAAATGTTGGCAATACTCCATGCACTTAAGAAATGGCGACCCTACCTAATGGGAAGACACTTCAAGGTAAAAACGGATCATGATAGCCTTAAATACTTTTTAGAACAAAGATTATCCTTTGAAGAGCAACAAAAGTGGGTCACAAAGATGTTGGGTTATGACTTTGAAATCATCTACAAAAAAGGGAAGAAAAATGTGGTAGCAGATGCACTCTCAAGAAAGGATGAGGATGTGGAAGCATTGTTGTGTGCCATTTCTATTATCCAACCAGATTGGATAAATGAAGCAAGGGAGGAATGGAAGAATGACGAAGAAGTGTGGGAACTTATTCAAAAGTTACAACAAGATTCTAGTACATTTGATACATTTAGCTGGCAAAATGATTCATTATGGTACAAAGATCGCTTATACCTCTGTAAGAATTCCTAGCTAAAACAAAAGATTCTTATGGAATTGCACACTTCTTCCTTAGGAGGGCACTCAGGATTTTTAAAAACTTACCACAGGGTTAAGAAGGAATTTTTTTGGGATGGCCTTAAATCAGATATTCAAAAGTTTGTAGCAGAATGTTTGGTTTTCCAACAAAATAAAGTTGAAACAATTAAGACACCGGGTCTATTACAACCTTTATCCATTCCAAGCCAACATTGGGAGGAAGTTTCAATGGATTTTATCACAGGTTTACCCAAGTCTGAGGGAAAGAGTGTCATCATGGTGGTAGTTGACAGACTTACCAAGTATGCACACTTTTTTGCATTATCACATCCATTTAAAGCTAGTACAGTTTCTACTGCATTTATGGAAACAATTCAAAAGCTACATGGAAACCCAAAGATTATTGTAAGTGACAGAGATCCCATTTTCACTGGAAATTTTTGGACAGAATTATTTTCTTGTCTTGGTACTCAGTTAGCTCCTAGGTCATCTTATCATCCTCAATCTGATGGCCAAACTGAGATAGTAAACAAATGTTTGGAAGGATATCTTCGTTGCTTTGTATATGATAAACAGACACAATGGGTCAAATGGTTGTTTCTGGCTGAATGGTGGTATAACACTTCCTTCCATATAGCAACAAAAATGACCCCATTTATGGCACTTTATGGGTATCAACCACCATCCATCACATCATATTTAAGAGAAAATTCTAAGGTTCAGGTAGTGGAACATCACATCGAACATCAACAACAAGTCCTCCAACTCTTAAAGGATAACCTTGTGTTG
Source organism: Pinus tabuliformis (assembly GCA_031772625.1). Lineage (NCBI taxonomy): Eukaryota > Viridiplantae > Streptophyta > Pinopsida > Pinales > Pinaceae > Pinus > Pinus tabuliformis. Next base: position 690,882,967 of record CM062814.1, on the reverse strand, counting down.
GCACAGAATAGAATGAAACAACAGGCATATCAACATCGCAGCAAAAGAAGTTTTGATGTAGGTGATTGGGTATTCCTACAGCTACAACCATATAAGAAAATGTCCCTCAAGCAAGCTAAGAAGGATAATAAATTATCACCAAAGTATTATGGTCCATACAAGGTGTTGCAAAAGATTGGTACTATGGCATACAAATTGGAGCTTCCTGCAGCTTCTCAATTGCACCCAGTTTTCCATGTTTCATGTTTAAAGAAGGTTATAGGCGACAAGCTCCCAGTTCAAACAATATTGCCAGAACTTGACGAGGAAGGAAAAATTATATTGGAACCAGAAGCAGCCATAGAAACAAGATTCGACAGCGACGAAATCGATCAATTTTGGAGTATCTTATCAAGTGGAAGAACTTATCCGCTGAGGATTCCACATGGGAGGATGAGAATTTTATACGAGAGTATCCAGAACTACTCAAGCGTTGAGGACAACACTTTTTTGAAGGAGAGGGGCATGTTGGGTCCCTATAATACTAGTGATTACCCCATTACTATTGTAGTTGTACCCCTTATTAATATTTTTGTGCCCCTATTGCCCCCATATTGTTATTACTGTGCCCCATAGAATCCCTCTATTGTTATTTTTGTGGCTTTATATTATTATTATTAGGTCGGCTGGGTTATATTGTGACTCCTTAGACTCCTATATATAGAAAGGAGGTTTTTTCATTTGAATCATCCAAGAATTGTTCATTTATGTAATGTAAAGGAGGTTGCCCCCTCAAAGAGGCTGAATTCTAAGGCATTGATCTATCTTTTCTATCTTTTCTTGCGCTGGTTTCATAACAAATGTTTTGATGCAATCATCTCTCAACCCTTTTAGGAACATACTTCTAATAATATTTTCATTTAGGCTGGACCCACAAGATTTGTGAAAATTGTATAGGAATCGTTCAAGATACTCCTTTAGGTTTTCATCTTCAGTTTGCTAGATCCTAAGGATATCATTGATGTCCATAATTTCACAAAAATCTTGATACGTTTTACGGAAATTTGATCTCATGTCATCCCATGTGTATATAGTGTGTTGCCCTAGACTCATGAACCACCTAAGGGCTGCATCTTTTAATGTGGCAGGAAACAATTTAAGTTTATCTGCATCGTCATAGTAATTATAACTGCAACATAAAATATTGAATTCAAAAGGAAAGACATCAGGATGTTCAAATGATTTACTATAGAATAATGGGAGAGATGTCATCAAAATGCTTTTCATGGTGATATCACAAATCACATCTAGGATAGGGAACTCGAAGGTAACCTCCTCTTCGTCTTCCTGGTTGCCCCCTCCAAAGAGGTTCCCATTGTGTTAAGGACCTTCTCCCTCTTCTTGGCATTCTTCGTTGTGTCTGTCCTCCCTATATTGGTGATCCATTTATGCAACCGGCACCCGTTGGGGTTTGCTGATTATGGTGTGAACATGGGGTATTGAGAGACGGTTGATGTTGGTTGATTTCTCGTTCAACTTGTCTTGTTGTTCAACTGGTTCTCCTACAGGGTTGTCAAAGACAACCTGCTGAATGATCCTTTCCCCTCGATCTAAGAATTTCTGATCCAAAACCACGTTGGCATCAACACTTCCTCCTTCTTGTCTCAGGCCTACATATCAATTAGTAGCGGTAAGAATGGGTATATTAACTGATCCAAAAGTTGTAGGAAATTTATAACTGAAAATAAATCTACCCTTGCTATCCTCGGTCTACCTAAACTCCTACGCATAAAGATAAAGGAAATAGAAACTCAAGAACAAGCAGTGATTGGTCAGACTTTGGAGCAACCCCACAAAAGTGGATGTGTGACTCTTCACTCATGTCTTACCATACACTCTCCATGTTGGAAATACTGAGAGGGGGCTGAATCAATATTTCTTTTTTTAATTGTTCTTTTTATCACCAAAACATTTATATATGGAACACAAAAATAAATAGTTGGAATAAATGCTTTTATTAACAAAAATAGTGCAATGAAATATATACAATATATAAATGGTTGCAATCAGTTACCAAGCACCAACTTGGACTTTTGTGAGGCTCCAACCTATAGAGCACCAACTCTGTTTTTCCAAGGTAGTAGTTCTTCACTTAGGAGCACCAACTCCAAGGATTCCAATCCTTTCAGTTCTAAGGCTCCAACCTGGTGGGCTCCAACCCTAAACTGGTATAAATTGTTTTCATGTAGTTCTCTGCTTCCAAACCTGCTGAGCTTCTACTTTACTCTTGTTCTCCTGCTTCTCCTGCCTCTCCTGCCTCTTCCTGAACTTCGGCTTCCTCTCGCTCTGATTATCCACGCACCTTTCCTTGTTTTTTCCTGTTTTATGTATTCTTGATGCCTCTGACTGTTCGTTTTCTCTTTCCACTAGCTCTTCAACTTCTTCAACGCTTGCTTCAACTTCCTCTGCACTGGCTTTTCCTTTGGCTTCCCTCTTCTTCATTGCTTTGGCTTTTCGGTTTCCTTTGCGCTGGCTTACCCTTCGGCTTTCTGGATTTTCGGTCGTTGTAGCTTCCTCTGTCTCTTCATGCTCACCAACACTCCTAGGACACGTTGATTCAATGATGAGGACCAAATACATAGAGAAAAATTTCTGCATGTTAAAACTGTAACAGAGCCCCTTTTTTTCAATGATAATAAGCATACACAAGACTTTATTGTTTAACGGAGAGACTGTACCAATCAGGACGGACCCACATGCCACATCCCAATCGCAATCGTAATCAGCTTTCGTTCAGGCCTCTTGAACTATTGGGAGCGTTTCTTGTGCATTTTGGCCTTCAAACCATGCGCAATACAAATATTCAAATACACAGGAATATATGAAAAACAACCAACCAAAACGTTAAAGGGTGGACTTCAAATTTATTACACCCGCATCTATACCTGCATCAGGTCCGCAATGTAATTGCAGTCGGCAGTCGCAACTTATCGCGCCATCCCTTTATAACTTGCAATGGATCACTTCCGACATGGTGGATGCGATATAGCATTAAGTCAATTGTAATGTTGCATCGGGTCTGCAACATATATCACAATCGGCACTTTCAAGGCGGCAAGGCCTTAAACACTTGCGATATGTCGGATGTGACATAACAATAGACCAAACTGCAATGTTGCATCGGCTCTCATCGTAATCGGTGCTTGCAAGAGTGACAATCCTTTGTGCATTGTGATATGCGAGTACCGATAGGTTGGATGCGATATAACATTAAGTCATATTGTAGAGTCTCAGCGGGTCTGCATGCTTTATTGCAATTATATAATATATATGTATATATGTTGCAAATTCACAAGTTTTAATGCGCCAAGGCTTAGAGCCCGAAAATATGAAATACACTAAAAAGCATGCTTCGGAACACTTTTGGTGGACTTCACCTGTTTATACACCTGAACACATATGTTTCGTCGATCTATACATATTTCTCCACTCCGATAGTGTATTCCTCTATATGTACATGTTTTTGCCTCAGATAGTGTATATAGCAATATATATGTGTGTGTGTGTGTGTGTGTGTGTGCGTGTTTGCCTCCTATAGTGTATATAGCCTATAGACATGATTTCCACCTCTTTTAACTCTTCCGCCTCCTATAATGCATTTGCATGCATATAACTCTTTTGTGGCATATATTGCCCTCGATATTGCATTCTTTGACATACTCTGCTCTGATAGCTCCCGATAGTGTATTATTTGGCATCCATTGCTTCGATAGCTCCCGATAGTGTATTCTTTGGCATCCAGTGCTCCAATGGCTCTGTTTGCTTCCTCTGATGGATCTGTTTTGCTCCCCCGATGGCTCTGTTTTCTTCCTCTAGATCCTCAAATATTTCCATATTGACATCAATGACAATCTATGTCAATAATCTGCCCTCTGACAGTCCTGCAAGATCCTGAAACTCAAATGATAATGGTTACCTGAATAAGAAATGACAACTTCCCCGGCAACAGTGCCAAAATGTTGAGAGATTAAATTGGTGAATTAATTTCCTAATATTTATATGTCAATCTGGGCTTGTAAGCACGAGCTATCTTGCGCTTCCTTCATTCAATTCTAGGTCAGAGTTTTAACGTTTCCTTTATAATGATCAGCTAGGTAATAGACACACCAGTGCTTGCAAACTCAAAAGAAATCAAACATCTAGCTAGCACAGGCAGAATCAATAATCAAATTTAATTTAAAGACTTCCAAAATCTCTATGAACTTAACCTATTTGAAACTAGAATTGAAATCTGGACTTACAGGTGACTTGACTCTTTACCACAGATTCCAGGTGATGAGAATGAATACCTAGTTGAACAGGCTGCATATAAAACTTAATCGATCGAAGCACTCAAGTTATAATTCTTACAATCAACACTCGAAGGAATTGAAGATTCACTACTTGTAATGATAACCCAATTCTAGTTAAACAATCAAACTGTACTCAATGACTCATTAACGCTATTAGCTGGTCAACAAACCAAGGATCTTGGTGTTAAACACTAATCTAGATACTTTGTTTTACTCTCAACCAAGCTGCATACAAGTTCCTAATTGATCATGACCGCAAGCACAAATTCAAGCACTAACTCTATTCAAACATGGAAATCAAATGAAACAACTATGAGAAACTGTACTCAAAGCTACCCCATAGTCGCATCGATCTACAAAATGTAAACAACCCTATTTGAAACCTTAACAAACCAATACTCTGCTTTTGAAATCCAATTAGGCATCTAAGCTATGGAAATATAACCAAGCATTCAAACGAAACAGGGGAATCAAGCAGTCCAAACGAACCAAAGGAAATTGCTTTGAAAACTAACACTAGATCACTCTTTTGCACTCTGAAATCAATCCACGCAATCTACTTAACAACTGAGAATCCATTTGACAAATGAAACTAACTGAAGCTATAATAAACCATTCAAATCAATTACTCTGAAAGAAATGCTTCTGTTGTATACACATTCATGCAAATAACCTAACATAAAACCAGTCAACTTAAACTAAATCAAGCTCATGCCAATCACATTATTCCAAATAATCAACCTGAAACAAATACTTCCTATGGCGCACACATCTGCGAAAACAATTTAGAAGAGAGTCAATCAATTCAATTACTAGAAGAAACAAGAGAAGTGATTTTGAAATTGACTGATCACAATCCAAATTAAACTCAGATTCTATTCAACTTTGATTTCTAAATACATTATCCAATTTAGGCATTTGAAAGTAGCTTCTGCATTGTCAATGGATAAACTAGCTCATCATAAGCATTAGATGACAATGTAATTCAACAAACTTCATATGCATCTATGACAATCACAGTCCAATACAATTTGCAGTGTCCATGAACAAAGTAGGTCTTTGCCTTGAAAGCAAGAGTGATGGTCACACAAGAGATTTATATTTGGATTGTTGAAGCAAAGGGGTCTAAAAGCATCATATCATCAGCATAATACAATCATTCAAAACTAAGGAAAATCTCCACACAGAAGGTAAACTAGTAATGAATCAAAGATAAATGAAGAGTGATTATATCTATCACACAGGTATACTCCTACGCAATAGTACAGAGCTAAACCAAGATGGGTGGGCCCGTCCACACCTGGGGAGTTGATTAACTTACAGAAAGCGAGAGACTTCGATCACAATTAGTTCATCATACACATTGAACCATTGAGCAATTTAACTTGAACTGAATGCACAACCATTGTAAATGTCTTTGCTTAAAAATAATGAGTCTGAAGGATACACAGTGATAATTTTAACTTATGTTCGCTAGCTTCTAAGTATTACATAGCATCCTTTTATTGGCGTTAACTAAGTTGAAACAAATTGAACCATGGATAATAAATCCTAACAACCTAGCTGATTCATTCTTTCAGATCGGGTGGCTTGAATGACTTGTCCGATTCAGCCTAACAACCCTCAACCAATCCAAATCTTGGTGTTTGCTCCATTTAGAGAGGATAACAAGGATCTTTGTCGTGACTAGAGTCGAACACATTCAAACATGGCTGGAGGTAGCTTGCCCATCTAGAAATATATGACCTCTTATCCCTTGCGTTGTTAGGTACCGAACCCAGAATGGCTATTGAGTACGAAAGTGGAGGAACCATGGGTCATTGCCTGCATTCTCCTATTGTCATCTTGCTCATCTGCTGCAATGTCTACACTTCGACCATAGTGATTAGTTAGTTCATGGATAGCTACTCATATTCACTTAAATTCACTAATAAACAACAAAATGTTACCATGAAATACTTTACCTCATAGTAAGATTAGGACAGTGTTTAGGGCAATAAGAATGGCATGTGAGTAGGTTTAGGAGCGCCAAAAGGTCAAAATAGAGATGGAAAATAGTAGTAGTGGGAACAAAACGGGGGACCAACAATTACTTGTGTGCTCCCACACCCATTAGGAGCACCACCAGTCTATTATTTGGAGAACAAGGGGCAATCCCCTTGTCCACTACTTTTGGGAGTCCTATTCATCATTGTGGCACATATGAACTTCATAATGCTTCTTAAAAGGCCCAAATACATTTATTATTAATCATTTGACCTCTTAAGAGGCTTATTATGTTTTTTATGAGCTAGTTTGGTGGGCTTGTCACCAAAAGTTAGTTATTTTTGCACATTATTTTATTCTAGGGGCTAATGCCGACCTAATTAGATAAATCAAACTCCTTCGAAGTGTATAAATACATGTGATGAGAATTCATTTGGAGATCATCACTTGGATTGGATCATATCTTCTTGTAAGATTTTCGCTATCTTTTGAGGATGAGACCTTTTGGATGAATTTCGATGTTTGGTTATTCTTCTTTGTCTTGGAGCTTCTATGATTGGAATATCTTGGTGATTGGATATATTCTTCGGACATGTAAGTTCCATTTTAATGCTATTTTGATTCTTTATGTTGTTGCATTCATGATATTGAGATTTTCCTTATTCTAGGGTTAATTTGTTGCTTTTGGAACACAATTGTGGAAATTGAATCTCTAATAGTGTTGTATTATGATTGACCCATGTTTGAATGAATGAATGTTCCTAGAGACATCATTGTCTTGATAAGTCACCAAATATTGTTGAACAAAGTATAAATGACCTTGAAGCTACTTCCATTAAGCCCTAGTGCGTAACTAAGTTGTCTTTTAGACCTCCTTGACAAGTGGAAATTAATCCAAACTCTAAATCTTCCATGAATACATCTATGCCAAAGGACAAAGCATTGGTCCTCTTTTAGTGATCACTTTAAAGATAATTTATTTCACCTTCCCCTCTTTTCTAGGCCTAATCTACATAGGTCACCTATGGAATCAATTATCTCACAATCTAGCCATCCAAATACTTCTATTTTTGGTCCACAACTACATTGGTGAGTCCTCAAGAAGCCCTCCAAATTTCATGAGATTCCGATGGTGGGATCTTCAGATAACACAAGACCTAGCTCGAAGACCAATTCTTGCATTTAGTTTCCCTTAGGCTAGTAGCCTCATTGGGATCCTTGCATTTCCTTTCATTCAAAATTCATTCTTTGATCCCTTTCTCCTCCCTAATTAGGTTAAGCATATCATTGGTTTCCAAATCCTATCTCCTTGACCTAACCTTGGGTCCACATGGTCCTTTGTGGTCCCATACATTATCAAGGTTAATTCTCCAAAGATCGCTTGGAACCCAAGTTTCGACAATAATTTGAGGGCGTATGGATCTCCTTATCAAAGAAACATACAAAACCTATCCCTTCAAATTCTCCTTATGGCCTTCCTTTAGAGCCTTTCGTCTTGCCTTCCAAGGCAAGAAAGCCACCATCTTGAGCCTCTCTTATGAATAAGCTTTTAGGATAACCCCTCATCCTATCTTTGATCTATTCTTCTTCGTGATCCTTATCATATCAGGTCTCCTCCCATCAATGAAAGTCTATAAAGAGTAGGGAGCTTTAGCTGAGGTGACAGTGGGTTATTGCTCCATTGTTGCCCTTGACCTAGAAATTGTCCCTCTAGGATCTCCCTTTAGGATCCCTGCTAGTTTGAGTGGTAACATTTTGGTGTCGTTGTCGGGGACATGAGATGTATGTTTTGTTCCCTGTACGACATATTGACATATCATTATGGTGACTCCATTGGAAGAATGAAGCCCTAGTTCTTCATTGAACTTTAAGGTCGATGCTTGTAGGATGAAGCAAGCATTTTTCTAGGCATTTTTAAATCACCCTGGCGACTCCTACGAAATTTACATGTATACCCTAAGTAGGGTGTCTTTCTTTGATGATTGTTCCACTTTGAACATCACTAGCATCCCTGGGCACCCCAATCACGTTATAGGATGGATGGTACGTGGGGTACCCGTGTTTGATGGTGACCGAAGCTCCGCAATTGACCATGTGGAAATATTTAATGCACATACTTCAAAGGAGAAAGTGGTCCACCAGGATGTCCTTATGTTGTTATTCTTTAGTTCCCTCTATGTTCATAACTCATGGTTGCATAATCAAAAACCTAGGAGCATCTCATCTATGTAGGAGTTCATTAATGGATTTCTTAGACATTTTCAAGTATGCCCCGCATTAAGCATTCAATAGGAGGCCTTCATCGAGCTTCATCAAGACCCTAAGAATCTAAGTGATGAATGGGAAGTTGAGTCCTTCTTGGTTCCAAAAGATGAAAAGGATGATTTTGAGAACACATATGTTGGGAAGGATGAATCCATGAAAAGTGAAGTTGACACTAACCTTACCGTTTTCAAGGATATTACTCTTGATGAATCTCCTTTTGAGAACCTTAAGGAAGGTGATCCCATTAGCCCCTTAGAAGATGACATTGAAGATTACTTCCACATTGAAAAAGGGAAATGGGAAATTGTTTGTCCTCAATTTGATTGTGCTACCATTTATGACACTGACAAGGAAGATGTGGTTGAGATTGGTCTCCTCTTTCTCTCAGGCATTAGTTATGATGACATATCCATCAATACCCCTAAGAAAAAGGATCATAATTTTCCCTTACATGAAAAGGATGATTTTGAGGAGGAAAAGCTCATTGAATGTAATACTTCACCTCCCCTTTTCCTTATCCTCTTGTTCATCACTTCAAGTCTTCCACAAGTGATTCCCTCGCCCCTTTTCAAATGATCCTAAGTGACCATGAGCGCTTTCCGCGTTCTGCGTATGGTGTCAAGGAAGAACCCCTCATTGAATATAATTTATCTCCTTTGACGTACCCTCAGGATTATGATCACCCCACAACCTCCCCTCTCCAATGTGACCATCACCGTGAGAAACCTATTTGTTGCACTCCTTCCTTCCCTCACCCTTTGTTCCCCTCTCATCATGACCTTGTGGCATCTACAAAGCATAAGATTGTAAGAAATGATTGTGATAAGATGTTCTTGAGAGTGATCTTTTATTTCGCCATTATGTACTTAGAGGGAAAGCCCCACACTTCTAGATTGACCTTTTCTCCTTCTCCTAGGGCTTCCTTTTACCTCGAATGGAGATCATGTTTCCCAACTCCCACCCACTTCATCCTGCATCTGTTTATGTCCACATTCTCTTTGGGATTTGTCTTATGAGTAATCTTTCAGGCAACCATATGTATAGCGATATGATGATATGTTGGTTGCACTGGCTTTATGATTACACTTAATATTAGCCTTAATATATGTGTGTTAGAGTAGGATGCATTGCATGTTGATTTTGGCATAAGAACTAAAATCATATGATATTTCTCATGGCAGATTAGATGCATTTAGATTAACATTTGCATAATTTAATTTTCTAGTTGATTTTACGACCTAACGCTAAGCATGGGTGATCATAGGACACCTAGAAACATGTTGCCTTGTGGGTTTAGCCTTTGATATGTGCAGGTAACAGGTCTGCAGTGACCAAGAGTTTTTTGGTGTTCTCATGAGATCTTGTTCGAGCAACTTGCCCACTATTCGAGAGATCATATCCCAGTTAGAGCCAGATGTTACACACCATTTTGTGGGTTATATCACTAGGATATTATTTTTCCTACATGATGGTCCTCAACCGGCAGCCAATAGCCCCTTGCAGCCCGTAATAGCTCGTTGTGTCATTTCTCCGCCACCTGAGCCATCTATGTGGTCCCTCACCCGTATGTCATGATTGTATGTTTGAAGGTGGGTCTCCCAAACCTAAAGGTATGTCTTGTAATTTGGTAATTGAGTACTTTAGTTTTCTTATTATGGAAATTATTGGGCATGAATTGATGGGTGTTGGTCACTTTTATTGTTTATTAATAAAATAGTGGAGTGCCACATAAATTATCAATCCGGGAAAGTTTGATTATTCTAAAGGTGACTACGTACTGTATGTACTCAATATTAATAGTATTAAAAGTTGTAGTATAAACAGTTCACTCTCTATTAAACCCCTACTCTGTATTACAACAGTTATAGCGTGTTGCAGGAATGGAATAAGAACAGATAATTAATTAAAGAAAACAAATATGCAAAAGGGAGTGATGGTTGTCCTGTAACAAAGGATCGGGACCCTATCCTTAGAGTAAGGACTTTCAGCACCTGCCTCCGTTATCCAGTTCACCAATACACTCTGTGAATCCTAGTCACCGGTGAGGCACTCATATACAACATCAATCAGTTAAAAGGAAAACAAAGTCTCAACAAAAATAAAATATCATTAGAAGCAGTACTCGTAAATAAGGTGTAAACAGAAATCACACACACAACACACAACAGAAAGGAGATGGGTGAATCTTGTGATGAAGGTGGGCCCTGTCCTTCTCACAAGATTCCCCAGGACATAGAAACTAAGATGAAATACTCAGAACAGAACTTTATTCATCTGTCAATATACCATATTACAAGAAAGATTTAGTCTCATCCCTTCACTACAATTTCTGTGTTACAGCTTATTCATCCTCTCTCTATACGTCTATCTCCCCTCTCTGATGTAGATGTCTTCACTTTATAGAGGAGACATCTATTACAAAATATTTTCATTATACATTCTGGTTCAACCCTTTGTACCAAAAATAGGGAAATCATTTCTCGTTAATAGAATGCTGTTACAGTCATGTGGATCATGATCATTACGACCAATATAGTAATCGGTCGGACTCCTTTGCTGTTGCAGATTTGTTACACAAATCTTAACTGTCTCCTCGAAGTTCGCATGATGTTCTTACTGTTTCAGCTTCGCGGTTTGCGTTGTTTCCGTTGTTTCAGCAACTGCAAAATGTGGTCCTGCTAGTTAGGCAGTTTCAACAATTGTTCAGCAACTTAATCAACTTTAAGGATCAATTATAAAGATATCATGATTACGTGTTGAATAATTAAACATATAGAAATGAGGAGAGTTACTATATACCTTTTGGAATGATTAAGTCAAAACACTAGCAAAGGCTTTCAACTAAGGGTTGAAGAGGGTAATATAATGACAAAATATAAGGTCAAAAATAGACAATATGGGATCCTAACATCCCCCCAATTGAAAATGTTGCATGTCCGCATGCAACGTCTACTCTGAATCCGAGTCGGAATACTGGGATGAACAGTGTAAATTGCTTGTGCAGTAACTGTAGAAGGTGTTGTCAACCATGTCTCTAAACCCGTGGACACTCTGAAGTTTCTTCCATGCTGCCAACTCTTCCTTTTTAGTCAATTTAAATTGAGCCTTATATTGTTCTCCAGGAAGCCATAAGAGAGGGAAATGAAAGTGGTAACCAATCCATCGTTCAACACACTGTCTAATGCATTTAACATAATCAGGTATGCGTGAGATCGCCGCCTGAAGATTGAGGGGATTGTAGGGATGATATTCCCGTCTTTCTTTAGGACAGTGTTCCCAGAATAGGTTATTTGCTTTTATAGCCAGAGCTCCTTTAGTTTTCACATAATGTTGGCAATCTTCGAAGACTACTGCTTGCAGATTCGTAATATGATCGGTCATCCCTGGTTCTCGTATAATTCGTTGATGTTCTACAATGAAGATGGCTGCATTCTACGGTTCCGAACGAATCTAGAGAAGACAGTTCTCCTCATTGTGTGCTGCAGACATAAAAGCATTCTGCCAAGTAAGCTGATTGGCCAAGAAGGAAATAAAGGTTCTTATTTGGATATCGCCACAAAGAGGAAGTAAACTAATCTTTCTATCTTCACGCATAGCCTCATTGTGAAGATAGAGTTCACACAGCAAGTTCTGGTCACTGTTTGGTGCTTCTGCAAAAGTCTCAATAAATTGTTGTGGTGTAGAGACCTGGTGGGGTCTTCTATCCTTGATTGCTTTCAATTGGAGGAACGCTAAACGTTCTCTCAAAAATACAGAATAGTTAAAAGAAGGCTTCCTTGTAGCAAGTAACCGCTGGACCAAATCAAAGATGAGGGACAGTCTGGCTTTTAATTACTTACTCTCCTTATGTTGTTCACGAGACTGTTCAAGTACTTCCCAATTTCTGTATGCATAGTTGAGCCATAATGACTTCTGTTACTGAAATGCCTTTCCTTGGGAGAGCTCATATTCTGTCTTCCATGTGTTACTTAGTTCTTGAAAACTGGAAGTCTGTGCGTGAGCATTGCTGACACAGGGAGGTTCAGTTTGTGTATGCACAGTTGTAAAAGACTTTGGTTTTGATTTCTGTTCATCAACAACTTGGGTAGGCCAGGGTGGTTCTGTTTCTTCCTCTAAAATTCTTGAAGACCCTGCTGGTTCTTGTGTAACAGCAGGGTGTTCCTTTTTTATTATAACAGGACTGGCTCCAGTCAATGGAACTGCAATTATCTTGTATCCTGCTCGAGTATAGATATCCCCACATTCACTGCACATGTATTCACTGTATTGATCCTTCTCTGCACTCTTTTAAGCTTAAGATGCTACTTGAGCTAACATGTACAAATTGAGTTCATTTTTATAGGTTTCCCTAGCCATTGTTAACTCTTGCTGATAAGCCTTAATTTCTGATTTTAAAAACTCATTTTCTTCCTGCAGGGAGGCTAAATTAACCGGGGCTTCTGTAGTTGCAGGCTCAAATGGAGAAGAGAATCGTTGTTCAGCATTAACTTCATCATTTGCATCCACAACAGGTGGTTCTTGTGTATCACCTGTTGGGTCAATGGCTGGTTCTTGTGTATCAGCCACGTCTAGGGCATCTTCTTTTTGTTCCCCAACAGGTGGTTCTTGTGTGGCACCTGTTCGGTCAGTGGCTGGTTCTTGTGTATCAGCCACATCTAGGTCATCTTCTTTTTGTTCGCCAACCAGTGGTTCTTGTGTGGCACCTGTTGGGTCAGTGGCTGGTTCTTGTGTAACAGCCACATGCCCTATATCGTCTTGGGTGTCTACTTTAGATGTATCAGCAGTTGGTTCTTGTGGAGTAGCTGCCTCTGTTGAGAAAAATGATGTCACAAAATCGTGAACGCTCTGTATTTCGGCACCTGAGGGTAAAGAAGGTGAAGGTTCAGGGCTATGCAGGATACAGGGATTTAGAATGATAGGAGGGACGTTTGGGATAATGGCCTCAGTTGCTGTAGACAACCTTGTTCGTTGCCGTGGTAGGGAATCAGGAGAGACAGTAGTTTTTCTCTTGCGAGCACTTTTCCTCAGGGTAGGGGAATTATCAGAAATAGTGGCTTCCTTAACTGAGGCCCTGGTTCTTATTTTTAGTGGGGTTTCAGCTTTCTGTTGCTTTTTCCTCTTAAGGAAAGTGATGAGGGTATCATCATCCAAATCATCGGTAGGGATATGGACTATGGGGGTGGATGGTTCAACTTTATCAGGGAGTGAGGTCTGCTGCAGATTTTCAGTGCTCAATTGGGGTGTTTCTGCTGCTGGTTGCTGAGTTTCAGCAGCTTGCTGGGAGTTTTCCTCGGATTGCTGGGAATTTTCTTCATTTTGCTGAGGATTTTCCTCAGCTTGCTGAGGAGGGTTATTGAGGGGAGGTGGATTGTGCAGGGCGAAGCCTCTATTTATTAGGAGTTGGACCAAACGATGGTGCATGAGGCAGAGGAGTTGGTGCCTTGCGTTCACGGTATAGTGTGCCATATTTTTTAGACAGCCAAGCAAATAATAGGGCATATTTATTAGACAACCATGCCGCAAATGATTTAATAAAACAAATTCGTGTCGGTAGACTACCTGATAACGGCCCTCGCAGGTGAAATAATGCTTAACAAATTCTGCAACCTTTGGCCATGGAGGTGGTAGTGATTGAAGTGCAACACCCCTGCCTTTGGTTTCAACCTGCTCCCCTGGTAACAGGAAATCTTGCTATGCATTGAGAATGAGGTGTTTCCTGCTGAACCAGCAAATACCATTGGTTGGAAGCCCCGAAACTTGTGCTATGTCTTCTTCTGTTGCTGGAATTCACACCCCTCGGACAGTGGAGTACCCTTCCCTCAAATTGCATGCAAATTCCAGAACCTACTGTGAATCAAAATCCGGAAGTCTTCTGAAGTAATCCACCCATCCTGCTTGTAGAAAGATTTGGTATGCCTCCTGGTAGAGTTCCAGTAATGCCGTCGAGCCAGGTTCATGTCTAATAGCATCTCCTCCCATAGTTACTGGTTTAGGCAAAATACAAAGTGCAGAGCCGAGTTGCCGAGGTCGAAACAGAGCAGAACGTTACAAATGAAATTATGACGTGATAAGGTATAGACGAGGTGGATTAGATACTACCACGAGGAATAGAGATGGCGGTGATCGGCGTGTGATATAATGATTACGATATTTCGGTAATCCCCCCCAACTGCGGCTGAATGATATGGTTGGTGGTACGACGCTTTCGGCAGTCGTGTCAATTATCTCCTCATTAACTACAATTTAATATTCACACTTAAACACGCATACCTTTACATTTACCTTTGGTTGTTGCGCCGAAAAGTGTTATCTCATCCTTAATAGGTCGATGATCATTATAGAAAGGGTCTGTAAGGTATGAGGGTTTTTATACACAAGGTTTTTATTATTCACAAGAGGTAGTAGTGAAGGGACATTATTAACAGGATAAATGGCTGATTCCTTTGAATAAAGAATGATATGTTTCTATCGAAGTAATAATTCATTCTCGGGAGCAAAAATGGGGACATTGGTGCTTTTTAGAAAAAATGGAAAAGATTGGTGTTTAAGCAGTGGGATTTGGTGTTTCAGCAACGGGAAATGGTGTTTCAGCAACGGGAAATGTAAGAGGGAATGAATTATGATCTGAAATGACATGGCAATGCTTTCCAATCTGCAAATTAGTTCTTCCTATATTGGAATTTTTCTTTTTAGCCACCCTCCAAAGCTAAGATCTGCAAAATAATTAATTGTAACATGGCAACCCTTGACAGGGATTATTAGTTAAGAAATCTATTCTAAAAATAAATTCATAAACAGAAAATTAAGTGCATTGAGGGATAGCCGGTTCCCCCAAAAAGGCATATGTATGTTTGTCATGCAAGTAGCTTTGAAAATCCTCTTTACAAATAGGCTGTTGATACAAACGAAGTCGATACCCATTCACTAATAATGGTGTTCTAGAATCATCAATCGTTAGGAGTCTGACTGTTCCATTTGGAAAAACAGTATCTACTTCATAAGGTTCAAGCAACCTTGTTCTTAATTTACCTTGAAAATTTTCAAAACGGGAGTCATACAGTAGAGCCCATTTACCTTTTTGGAACTGCTTGTGCTTAATGGTTTTGTCATGCCACCTGGTTCTTTGTTGTTGTATCATGGTTGTTTGATGGATGGCATCCAACCTCTTTTCATTCAGTTCCTGAAGCTGCTGCAACCTAGCTGTCTATGCATCAGTCAAGTCAAGGTTAACAGCTAAAGCAGTCCTCAAGGTTTTGATTTCAAATTCCACAGGAAAAACTGTTGAAAAGTGTGCAACAAGAAATGCTTGTTGAGAATACAACAAGATGATGGAGCTTAGTGAAAAGAGTCGCCTTCACTAAGTGGGCCCGCAGGCTATTTTTGGCGCAAGTCTAGTTTTAGACTATGTCTATTTTTAGACATATGGATCATGTCTATGGATTGCAGGTTGCTGTTTATGGATGATTGGTCAAGTTGGGAAAAATAGATGGACTTCTATTTTTTATCAAAATGTGAATGATCACAGTGTGAGTGATCAAAGTCTATTTTTAGACTGGCTGTCAAAAATAGAAAAGTCAAATATTATTGTCTCATAATAATATTTGGACTATAAACTTGATCTTATTCTCTTGGAGCACTTCAGAATGAGCTACAGATGTGGTACATGCAGATCCCACAAGGAAATACGTGGTTACCTATGGGATGACTAATATTTGCATGCAGGACTTCAGTTAGAACTCAAGTGAGTTGAGTTTAGTGGACTGGAGGTGCAGTTGATGGAGTTGTGTTCAGTTTAGCTTTGTTAAACTGGTTGTATTTAGTCTAACTGATCAATAGACTAGAGATGAGTTGGGTGAATTAGTTATTAATTAATTCACAAGTTATTAACTCATAATACAACTAAAGAATACATCAGTTAACTCAGTTGCATGTCAGTGCATGTTCAGTTCAACAGGGACAAGTGGTAGAGAATCAGATTGCTATCAGTTGTGACTATAGTTGTGCATCAGATCTTGCACAATCAAGGGATTGAGTATGCCAATGAGTTTGCTCATGTATTTGGCCCACATTTTAGCCTTTGCTCACGTCCACAAAGAGTGTGTGACTATTTTGCAGGTGAAAAACGAGTTTGGGAAGCTATTCTCATCAGTTCTTGAGCAGGTATTGAGCAGTGGAGGCAGGCAAGCAGTGGAATAGATTTGGAGATCAGATCTGAGCTGTATTGTGTGTAACAGGTGGAGACACTTGTGAGAAGTATTATGCTATGTATTGTTACATGATTCAATCAATATAATATACAGATAGTTGGGGTTTTTAGCGAGATGCTTTCCCCGGGAAAATACTGTGTTGACATGTTTGATTGATGCTTCTATGTGTGCCTGTGAATGTTTCTGCTTCTGTAAATTGATGATCAACGTAGAGGAGATTATGTATTATACATGTTCCACTTATAATTGTATGATCAAGATAATATCTGTGAATATGTGTTAAATTATTCAAAATTTCTACAAAAACAACACTTTTACCATAAACTAATTCGTAAGGTGAAAAACCCGTAGTGTTCCTCCAAGTAGTTCTGTAAGCCCATAATGCCTCAGGAAACCTTTGAAACTAGTCCCTTCTATTCTCCTTGACTGTTTTTGTTAAAATGGCTTCTATGACTTTATTCGTACTTTCCACCTGCCCATTTGCCTGGGGGTGATAAGGTGTAGTCATTTTATGCTTAATGTGATATTTCTGGAGTGTATCTTTGAAGCCATGAGAATTAAAACGGGGTCCTCCATCTGTCTAGCTCTCTAGGCAAACCAAACCTAACAAAGATTTCTTCAAATAAAAAGGTTAACACTGATTCTTCATTAGCTTTGATGAGTGCCTTAGCTTCTACCCACTTAGTCATATAATCTGTGCAAACCAGTATATAAACTCTTTGATTGGATGGAGGATTGATGGGACCTATAAAATATAGTGCCCATCTTTCAAAAGGTTCAAGTATTACCTGGGGGTTGAGTGGCATTTCATCCCTGTGATTAGGCTGGCCCATTCTGTGACAGCTATTGCAGGCCCTAACATACTTCTTTGCGTCTTTGAAAAGTGAGGGCCAATAGTAACCCATTCTAAGAACTTTGTGTGTTGTTCTTTTGTCTGCAAAATGCCCTCCACAAGGGCCATCATGACAAGCCTTCAATATATCATAAACTTCATTTTCTCTATTGCATCTCCAAATTTCCTGATCAAGTCCTGTGTGAAAAAGACACCCACTTATCCAGCTGTACCTAGCACTTTGCTGAACAATCTTTCTTTTCTCTCTGTGCGATAGGTGTGATGGTAGTTTCCCTGCAACTAAGTAATTGGCAATGTCTGCATACCAAGGTGAGTGAGCAGATACTGCAAATAAATATTCGTCAGGAAAGGAATCATCTACTAGAATATTTTCATCAGTTTTTAACCGAGAAAGGAAATCAGCAACTACATTTTCTTTACCTGGTCGATCTACAATTGTGATATCAAATTCTTGTAATAATAGTAACCATCTGGTAACTCGAGCATTTGTAACTGATTTGTTCATTAAATATTTAATGGCTGAGTGATCAGTATGCACAAAAGTAGTATAACCGGTAATATAATGTCAAAACATATTAATAGCATAAATGACTGCTAAAAGTTCTGTCTTGGTGACTATATAATTGAGTTCAGCAGGGGTCATATTTTTACTAATAAAATAGATAGCATAGGGAAGATTGTTTTCTTCTTGACCCAAGACAGCTCCTATTTCAGTATCTAAAGCATCAGAGGATATATGAAAGGGGAGTGCCCAGTCAAGTCCTCTTAAAATGGGAGCTGTAGACAGTTGATGTTTAAGCTCATTAAATGCTTTTTGACAACCATTAGTCCACTTAAATTCAACATTTTTCATAAGTAACACAAACAAAGGAGAAGCTATTTTAGAAAAATCCTTGATAAATATTCTATAATATCCAGCATGTCCTAAAAAACTTCTTACATCAGTTTGTGTTTTAGGGATAGGAAGAGTCTGAATTACTTGTACTTTAGCTGGATCAACTTGAATTCCTAGGAATGAGATGAAGTGTCCCAATACAATACCTTGATTCATCATCATATGGCATTTTTCAGTACTTAAGGCAATATGTGCTTCTATACATCGTTTAAGTACTTTTTCGAGGTTCTGTAATGCATCTTTAAAAGTCACACCATAAGGAGTAAAGTCATCCATAAATATTTCTAAGGAATCATTAAGCATATCAGAAAAAATTCCTATCACTACTCTTTGAAATGTTGCTGGGGCATTACATAGTCCAAATGGAAGAACTCTATAGGCAAAAGTCCCCCATGGACTAGTAAAAGTGGTCTTGTCCTGATCTTGGGGTGCAATCTTGATCTGATTATATCCACTAAATCCATCCAAAAAGGAAAAGAATCTCTTACCTGCCAAATTGTCTAGTACCTGATCAATAAATGGTAAGGGAAAATGATCTTTCTAAATGGCATTATTTAGAGCTCTGTAATCTACAAACACTCTCCATTTCCCATTTTTCTTAGGTACTATTATTAATGGCGAAACCCATTCACTATCAGATATAGGATATATAAATCATGCTTTCAACAATTTTTGAAGTTCTTCCTTCACAATTTCCTTTAAATTGGGATTCATTCGTCGTTGGGCTTGACAGATTGGGTGAGATCCTTCTTTAATATAAATACGATGAGTACATAATTCTGAAGAGATTCCCTCCATATCTGTGTAATCCCATGCGAATGCTTCTTTATTCTCATGGAGTAGATTCATTAACTATTGTGTTTCAGCATCTGTTAGGTTAGGGTTTATATTTAATGTTTTGTCAGGCTCGATTTCGACTGTTATACTTTTGGAGGTGTCAGTTGATGTCTGAGATAAATCTTCAGTTCTAAGGTTTTGTTGGGATTCAGATTCCAAGATTGTAGTCAAGTGATCATGTATTTCAGAGTTAACCGAAGAAGGTTCAGAAATAAAGTTGCTAATTAATTCATTTTCGGTTGAATCTTTAAAAGTTAGAGCTTGTCCGACAGTCAAGATGGGTTGGGTCTCATCGTCCTCATAATCTAACCACACAGAGTTATCATTATTAATCATAGGTGTAGCATGAGGGTAAAGAGTAAGCTGTTTGGTTTCACATCCATTAGAAATTGTCATTAAACCTGACCTACCGCTGATGAAGGCATCTGTTGTAGCCAGCCAAGGTCTTCCTAAAATTAATGGATGACCCCCCAACTTTATTTTGGTCTGTAATACAACAAAATCAGCTGGGTAGTTCCAAGATTCGACTAAAATTATTAGGTCTTCAATGACTCCTTCAGGTTTGATTGTGGAGTGGTCAGCTAGCTCTAGAATGGTTGGGGTTTCTCTAATTACATTCTTTAACTGTAATAACTGTGCAGTTTTAAGTGTCATGATGTTTATTGCAGCACCCAGATCTATTAGAAATCTAGGAACAAAAGTTTTTCCAACCTGTACTGTGACTGTAGGATGACCAGGGTCACCATATTTCACAGGACGGTTTTTTTCTAACATTAGAGCAGCTAGATCACCCATCACATGAACTGTGAGGGGATCCTTAGCTTTTCTTCCAGGTTTCTTAATACAAATATCTCTAACAGTTCTAGCATAAATTGGTACATCTCTCAGTGCTTGTAAGAGTGGAATTTTAACATATAAATTCTGCAGTTCTCCTAACAGATTAAAAGAAGGTGGCTCAAGTGTTTTGGTAAGAGTTAAACGTTCAGGGAATGGTGGCTTTGCTGCTTCAGCAGTCTTATTAAAATATGTTTCAACTGTTTCAACATTGTTATTAGAGGATGATTCAACTGTTTCAGCATCGTTATTAGATGACTTTTCTTTTCCGGTTTCTTCTTTATCAGAATCGGAAGAAGTAATTTCATCAATAATGGGTTCAACTATTCTCCCAGAGCGTAAATGAATATCATTACTATTGTGGAGGTAAATCCTTTCTGCGGACAGAGACGATCCCTACTAGCCCAGACCGGGTCTAGCAACAATCAAACAATGCTACCACGCAAGTTCCTAATTGCAAATAAAAGGTGGATGATGAGAACCTACCTGGATTCCAACGCTAATATTCGTAGAAGAGACGTCGCCCTCGTTCCTTTGCCTCGGCCAGTCACGATCCCCACGATCTCCGTGATTGGACACCTGCACATGCAAAGAACAACACAAATACAAGCATAAAATCCAATAGATGCAACTATATATCAGTAAGAAAAGATATAACTCAACATCGATCATAAGACAAATGAGAGTGGAACCATAATGATAGTCATCTATTATTGATAAACAACAAAGAAGAATGCAACCATAGTTCTGACGTCAAATCCTCCTTTGGCTGGGTGATCAGCTACACAAGTCTTGCAAAGCTTGTTGGGATGAGGAACATGCCTCTCTCTATTTGGGTGACAAGAATCTCCTTACTTAGATTTGGCCTTATGGATGCAAAGAAGGCTCTTGCAACTTCAATCTCTTGAACTCCTGGAATTCTCACTATCACTAGCACTATAACTGGAACTACTGTAACTAGCTTGCTTAAGGCATAGAGAAAAGCTTTTATAGATAGAGAGGAAAGAGATAGGATCAACCACATTATTCATGGGATTGGCTTCATCACTTGGAAACTTCCATGAAAGGTGGCAAACCACTTTCCCTTCTATGGAGATTCGAAGCAAAACCATCCTACCTCAACATAGATTCAGTTGATTAATGGGTTAGGGAGAACCTTCGAAAGTTTGTTCGTTAAAAACTTTACCCAACTGGGTTGGCGCGAGTGCGATTCTGAGACAGAGCGCCAATAGCGCGCCCTTTTTAGAGGATTTCCCTCATTGGCGCGGGCAGTGAACTGTGGACCCGCGCTAATGCAAAAAGAGCTGTTTTCATGGGTATTTTGCAAGACATGTCTTCAGGGCAAATGAAGCTCATACTTAGAGGAATATGATGCAAGTGGTTTCAGGTCATGTCACTTCTCACAGGTCTCAGAATGAGTCCTCCAGCGTGTGGGAGAGGGGTAACAGGGACGGTGACAAATTACTATGTAACAGATGCCCCCTAAAGCATGAGGCCCGAGAGAGAGAGGGGTGAAATGCTTTACAAGAACATGTGTAACTGAAAACACCACCGCTGGAGAACCTGCGTAAGAAGTACAACTAATATCTCGAGTACATGATATATGTGGTATGGGCGCAACCATCCATAATAGAGTACATAATAATCTAGATCCAAGGCATGGACGCAGCCATCCAGAGAGGATCGATAAATAGACTCAGGCATGGTCGCAGCCATCCAGTGAATGAGTCATGTAATGATCATAATAATCCACAAATCGCAGCCTGGATTCCAACAGACAAAATCCAGGGTCTTGCGCTCCATCTCGACCCGAACAGAGTACAAGTCCAAGCATGTGAATACATGGGTTGAAGTCGAACATGCATGAACATCGTCTGATTACCAACCAATAGTGAAAACTATTAACAGACGCGAGAGGTACCACCAATAATGACAATGGTCCTCAAGGTACTATAGGTACTGTTAGCGCTTGAAATTTCACCTTAGGCTGAGAAAGGTAAACCTCAAGGCAACATCAAACCACTTAGCCTCGTAGCTAGCCCTACGGGGCAGGAGGGGGCTCTCTCCGGTCTATCTCGATAAAGATCTTCAATGGGCGAGATAACCAATAGGGTAACACTGATTTTAGGCTAGTAAACTGATCAAAAGGGTTGATTTTGGATTTTTAGGGTTTTTGGTGGAAAATTGGGGAAATGGCAATTTTAGGTGCGGGGATTGGACACAGTTTTCGCAGGGGGTTCTTTGGGGCGAGGTAGGAAACAATATTGATTCCTTTAATAGAGATGGATGGATGAGAATGACCGGTGAGGAGTTAAAGAGAGCAAGCAATAACCTTGAATTCCCTTTAAACATTCGAAAACATTGATATTAAGCAAACTTAAAAGCAGAGCATGACAATCATGAGTTCTACTTTAACACTTCATTTGCCTAATGTGCAGAAGGAAAAGTAAGGAAATTATTCACATAACACACTTATAAGTACAAAGAGAAACACACCATCAATACATGTGACCACAAGAATCCCAAAAAGGACTGCAAAACCCTGGTCTTCCTTTGCCAAAAATTGCAGAGATACAGTGAGTAATACAATAAGAGCTTCTCCCTCAAGAGTCCAACCATGAAAATGAGCAAGAGAGTACATAATATATATCATCTAACATCTTTCCCTGCCTCTATGGGTCGATCTCACTATCCTAGGAGCTGTTTCAACCAATTCTAAACTAAGCACTGAAAACTAGGCAGTCAAAACAACTTGCCTCTATAAACTAGGAAACCAATTCATTCATTTAATTTTCACCTATCTCATGAATGAATCTTCCAGAAGAGATACATAAGTGTAAAAGTGTCAGAAATTTACATCATTTACAATAAGAAGGATAAAAATCAACTCCAAAAAGTCAAACACAGTCAAAATTGCGTTTTGCTGAACTGTAGGCTGAAATCCTGAGCAATTTGCCTGACGGGTCGCGCGCCAAATCCTGACGGGTCGCGTGCATTTGAGAGCACTTTTGGGGCACTTTCAGGTGTCCAAATGAGGCAAGAGTAGGATTGTTGGAAAGGTCTGTGAGTCTACTTTCCAACCCAACTGGAATTTCTGAATTTGGTTTTCATTTGCCCCTCCAAAATTGCAATCTCCCAAGACTGCTTTCTGTGTGTCAAAAATGTGGCAGAAAATCATTTTTTGCTTGTTTTTTGACTTTCAGGAGGCCCAAAACTTCATAAAATCTCTTGGCAATGGGTGAGCATGTGTAACTTTTCATGCCAAATCCAGAAATGCTGAGTTTTTTAAAATAGAGTTGCCAAGTGAAAGGGTCGGGCGGGGGGTTGAGACCCGTCAAGCGGAAAAACCTGTTTTTTGCCTTAAAAACCAAAAATCACCCAAAATGCTCAAAATTTCTTGGAATTTGTGCTGGGGCTGAGCTATTTAGTGCCATGCTCCTTCAAGGAAGCCTCGACCAAGATGTGGAGGGGATCGGGCCTTTTTCTCTGTTTTTGTGCTTTGACCAACCGCCTTTGGAGCACCTTCATCTTTGCCTTGCACACGTGCATCTGTGCCCAATAATGATTCTTCATGTTTCTCAGCAATTTCTTATCTTGGTTGGCCTTATCCAACAGCCTCTCTAAATGAGCATTGAGCCGGATAAGCATATCCTCTCGCTCAACTGGCACTAAATCACCGGGTCTTCTTCGATTCAAGTTGCGGTCACTACGAATCCTCCACAACTCATCAAGAGTTTTCTCATCCTCCAACTGCTTGTTGCGCTGTTCTAGATATGAGATTGTCCATTGTGCCCCTTCTAATCTCTTCTGCAATGCATCATTTTCAGCTCTAAGGTGCTGAATGATCTCCTTTGACTCTAGGCTAGGAGAACTGACATCAAGATCAACAAGCTCTATATCTGGAACACCTGATGGCCCCTCATCAATCCTGGGTTGTTTGCCCCTCTCTGATACCTGTGCTACTGTCGGAGACGAGGCCCCTTCCACCTGGTGTGGAGATAACACTCGTGGTGCTGATGAAGAAGGCGAGACCCCTTCCACCTGGTGTGGAGAAAATACTCGCCTAGCTGCTGCAAATAAGGCCCTGTGGCCTCTCTGATAAGTGACCAATGGAGAAGAGCTGACATGGCTAGTCCCGGGGATATCATGCTGCTGTGATGGTCCTCCCTCCTCATGAACAATCTCCAGATGTGGTGGTGGTGCTGTAAAGAACTCACGAGAGATGAACTCCTCCCATGTGATGCCCTGCTAAGCCAACTGATGTCTGACCACAAGCTGAATCAAACCGTAATGATAGAGGCTCCTATACTGCTGTGCTGGGCTCTTCCTCTGCATCAAGGGCACCATTCTCTCAATGTTCTAGCACATGAAAACAGGGATGTTCATCATCCGTACCCGTGTGAAATGCATCATCAGGCGAATATGGTACGAATATATCTGTGAAAATCTGCCCTCACAGGTGAAAAAGAGCATGATAAGCCTCATCATGGGAGCATACTCACTCCTCAAAAATCTGAAGGGAAATACACCCGTCAAATGTCTCATGAATGCAGGTCTAATGAAAGGCTCAAACTGAACACTGTCCAACATCCTGCGCTTGTTCCACACCTCTCCGACATTCGGTATCCCTGTGGCTTGAGCAATCATCTCGGGTGTCAATGTAAAATCCACCCCAGCAAGGTTCACATGTCCATCATGCAAATGCAAAACAAATAAGCGAGTCAACTCCCTGTGATGCTGAATCCGAGAGATCCTCTCGCAAAACTCATAACAAGACATATAATGGGAACATGATACTGCCATTGGACAAGCCTGCAAATCGATCAAAGAGGTGGGCTCCTCTCTCCTATGATGACCGCCCTTTCCACCCTTGTGAGCCCTCCTCTGTTCCTCAAACTCTGAAGCTGATGCATGGTCATCACTTTGCTCATAATTGGTTTTGGTTTCTGACATTGTTTTAGGAGCAAAGTGGCTGAAATGTACTGCTGTTTCTGCTTTGCAAACTGCTGATTAAAATGTTGTTTCAAGGGGACAAGGAGCACAAGGGAAATGTTAGGGAAGGGATATTTTAAAGGGAAACTGGGAATAATAATGAAACAGGGAGTTTAGGGAAAGGATTATTGCATATACATTATTTTCCAAATTTATTTACAATAATGATATGGGAGGAAGGGCTAGGGTTTAATTTTTCTTTTGATTTCTTGGGAAGAAGGGTAGGGTTTAGGGCTATTTAACAAATTTGGAAGGGAAATTTACATAAAATGATAAGGAAAATGTAATGGGAGGTGGAAAAAATGAGAACAATGGGATACCTCAAAACAACATAATAAACCCTAGCAATTTTTACAACTTCAAGCCAAAGCATAATAGAGACTTCTACTTGCAAATGGAGACCTTTACAAATATAATCATGACCTTCTTGAACTGTAACAAGCAATAATTTTTTATGATGGAGGGCCTACCTTGCACAATTTAGCAATTTGTGGCTCCTTGGCAAATTTGCTGGCAGTTTTGCAGAGAGAGCGCTGATGGGTCGCGCGCCTCACCCAACAGGACGCGCGCCTCTGACGGGTCGCGCGCGTTGTAAATTAACACTGGCGGAGGGTGCCTGACGGGTCGCGCGCCTGGTTCGACGTGTCGCACGCCTTCCCAACTCACAAACTTCACTCAAACTCTCTTGCAATCAGTTGCTCTATCACTTGGATGCATAATGAGGCTTGATAGAGGGAGATTAGGGCTTTTATAGCCTTGTTTGAATTAATTTCATATCATAACCCACTTTATAATGTTTTTTCCATGACACTTTATAAACTTGACTTTTTGGTTTCCTTTTGTCCTGAAACTGATTGATTTGATGCTTTTCTTTGATAAATTTTTGCAGGGATAGGCTCTGAGGGATCTTGGCAAGGGAGCCAGGGTTATATGCTGTCCTTTGAATCATTTTGAATTTTTTACAATTTTCACAAAATTTTTGAGAAATGACTTTGGCTTTAAAAACAGGGTTTTTAAATCCAAGGTGAAAATTAACTGTACAAGATAGAATCTTTTGAAAAAACACTTTAAAAATCATCCCTCTGGCTTGCTGGGTACTTATTGACCTTCGGAGACATGAGCTTGAAGACAAACTTGGCCAAAAACCCTAGACCTAAAAATTTGATCTCAAGACAATAGACAAGTAACCTTGACAAAGTTTAATGACTGAAACAAGCTGATCCAGCAGTGCCCAGAGGGGGACAAAGACACCAGCTCCTCCATCAGGGTTATGGCATGCCTAATGGAATGCAAAGAATGACACTGATGAGACACCTACCTATGCAAATGCAAAGAGCTTTGATCGCTGATGGAGGGCTACTAGACTAACTCTAACATTGGCTCCAATGGGGATGGTAGCTCCTTGGAGGTACCAAGAACCTTAGACCTCTGGGAGAGCAGACCAGTGCTTTATCATCATTGGGCAATGGAGTCAATATTTACACATGTGACCCAAATTTGGACAACTTTATTGACTTTGACAATTGACTGAAATTTGAACTAACTTTGACACAAACCGACTCACTTTATGAAGAAAAAAGACTGACTAAAACAACCTGAAAAACTCACACCAACTAATCACCATCTTCAGAAATATAGCCTTCACCGCAGGCCCCAGACTAAAGATGGAAGATCAGTTCACAATTGCTGCAGAATGAAAGTAAAATGGTAATTACAATGAGAGTGATTAGAGCAGAAAATGCTCAAGCATGATACCTTTTGAGCAGCCGGCCATTCACCGACCCACCGAGACAATCATCACCGTTCATTTCTTTGAGAAGAAAGGCATTTGGACCATGGTATGCTGCAATTTTGTAGGGACCTTTCCACAAGTTGTCAAATTTTCCATGTTTCCCTTTGTCTTCATTTCGGGCATCCCATCTCAAAACAACATCATCTATCTGAAAATCATCTGGTTTGGCTTTTTTGTCATAGATTTTCTTTATGCGCTCCTGCAACTTAAGGGAATTTTGAAGAACCTCCTCTCGTGTCTGTTGTAAATGAATCATTTGACTAATCCGCCGTTGCATAGGATCCTCCTCGCCACCAGCTTCTTGAAGCAACTTTGCTACCGGAATACTAAGAGAAGTAGGAAACACTGCATCTGTCCCGTAAACCAGTTCAAAGGGTGACATACCAATTGACTTCTTTTGACTTACCCGATCAGCCCATAATGCATTTACTAACTTTTTGTGCCAGCTCTTCTTATTGATTTCCAACAATTTCTTTATGATGTTCACTAGAGATTTGTTCGAAGATTCGGCCAGCCCATTTCCTTGCGGATGGTAGGCGGTCGAATGCCCCAAGCTGATGTTATATTTGTAGCAAAAATCAACCATTTTCTTCGATTTAAAGGCTGCTGCATTATCTGTAATCAACTTATGTGGACAGCCGAAACGTGACAATATGTTATTCTCAAGAAAAGAAATAATTACCGAGTCCGTGGCCTGCCGGGTGGGAATGGCTTCAATCCACTTCGTGAAGTAATCTGTGGCGGTCAAGATCCATCGATGCTGCCCGAAAGATGCTGGGTGGATTTCGCCAATAAAATCCAAGCCCCATTGCTGAAATGGTGCGCTGATTTCAATGGGCTTGAGAGGTAACGACTGTAATTTATGCTTTCCTTGAAAAATTTGACATTCATGACAACTCTTAACTGCTTTATATACATCAGAAAATAAAGAAGGCCAATAGAAACCAGCTCTTAAGATCTTATTGGCCGTGGTATTCCAAAACAAGTGACCCCCACAGTCACCTTTATGAAAATCCTCTACTGCTGTCTTAGCTTCTTCTTCGACTAAACAATTCAGCAATATGCCACCGGGGTCTTTCCAATAAAGTGCAGATTTGATGATACAAAATTTGGCAGCCTTTAACTTCAATGTTCTAGCTTTGTTTCTAGGCATCCCAGGGGGTGAAGACAAATTTTGAAGCACATATACAATATCAGCATACCAAGGAGAGGAAACAAAGATATCTGATACCTGTAGAGCTGAATTCTCTTCGTCTTCATCGGATAAGGCAGCAATCAAATTGATGTCTAAGACATGAAGATTTGTTTCAGCCATCAACTTAGCAAGACCTTGACCCTTGATCAACTTGGTAGGCTTAATTTCCACATCATACTCTAATAGTGCAGCGATCCACTTACCCCTTCTTCCTTCCGGTTCCGCTTGTACCAAAACATCCTTAACAACTGCGTTGGGAACATATGCCAAAATATGAGAATTCAGTATGTATACCCGGAAATCTTTCAAAGCTTTTACTAGCGCCAATGCTTGCTTTTCGATGATATTATAATTCAGCGCTCCGTCCCTTATGATGCGGCTGAAAAAAGCTATGGGCTTCTCAACTCCATCTCTCTTTTGCATCAACACGGCTGCCAACGTATGCTCAGAAGCAAATGAAAATAAAATAAAATCTTGTGTATAATCCGGGCTGATCAAAGTTGGGGCTAAAGATAAAATTAACTTTACCAAGTTGAAAGACTTTACCGCCTCTTCGGTCCATTTGATCTCGCTGTCCTTTTTGAGCATGTTGGTTATTTCTCTAAGATGTTTGGCAAGATTGGGAATAAAGCGACGCAGAAAATTCAATTTGCCATTGAAGGACTGAATCTCCTTCTTGCTTCGGGGCTGCTCTAATTGCTGAATTGCTTCCACCCGTGTAGGATCTATACGAATGCCATCTTTAGAAATAATATGACCCAGCAGCTTGCCTTCGCTCATAGCGAAAAGGCTCTTCTTCGGATTCAACGAGATACCATACTTTCTGCACTTTTGGAACACCTTAGTCAAATGAAACAAATGCTCTTCATCAGATTTAGAAAACACAGTCAAATCATCAAGATAAACGACCAAAAAGACATCTTTCTCATTAGCAAAGGCCATGTCCATTGCCCGCTGAAATGTGGCGCCTGCGTTCTTCAATCCAAACGGCATCTTGGCATAATGAAATGTCCCCCACAGAGTAGTGAATGTTGTCTTGTCTCGGTCATCTTCATGTACCAAAATCTGATTATACCCGGAATAACCATCAAGCAATGACATCCTTGATGCCCCAACTACCCGCTGCAATATATGATCCATTTTGGGCAGCGGATAATTGTCCTTTAGTGACACCTTATTCAGATTTCTGAAGTCTATACACAAGCGAATCTCGCCGGTCTTCTTTCTCACGGGCACCAAGTTGGAAATCCAATCAGAAAATCGGATTGGCACTATGATTCTAGACTTATATAACCTGTTGACTTCCTTCTCGATCAATGGCAGCAACTTAGGATTAATTCTTCTCAACTTTTGTCGAAAAGGCTTTTGATTTGGCTTTATGGGAATGGTACGCTGAATGATACTTGTGTCATAAGTTTTCAAATCTGAATAGTCCCATACAAAAACATTAGAAAATGAAGACAACAATCTGATATATTCTTTCTTTACCTTGGGCGACAATGCTTTCGAGAGCTTCACCATCTTTGGATTTTCGGCTGTCCCGAGATTCACATCTTCGACACCTTCTTCCGTTGGCCTCAAAGTTGGTTTGCAGGCCACATCATCTTGATCGAACAATTCTTTCAAAGGAATTAATCCTTTAGGAATGTAATTGTCCTTGAGCTGCAACACATCCATCTGATTTACTCCTTCAGCTTCCGTGTCTATGGAGATGTCTTTGAAATTACCCTCAATTTGCAGAAAATCTTTGATCTCTTCGTCATCTTGGAAAACTTGCCAACACCTTTGATTATCTGGAACTGTAGGACGATGCTTCACATATATCTCAAACTTATTGCTAGAATTCATGGGTATTTTCAGATTACTTGCTGCCTTAGCCAATGCATCCGCAACACCATTTTGAATCCGGGGCACACATGTCAAAGTATGTTCTGAAAACAGTTTTAAGATATCTAGGACAACATTCTGATATGCTTGCATACGAGGATGTTTAGCCTGAAATTCACCTTTCACTTGCTTTATAACCAACTCGGAGTCGCCATATACCGCTATCTTCTTTGCCTTCAACTTCCGAAGGATTTTCAGACCAACAATAAGAGCCTCGTATTCCGCCTCATTATTTGAACAATCAAATGCCAATTTATATGAACATACCCGTACCTTGCTAGGGACTTGGTTTTGGACTGAAAATGGGCTTCGAATCCACACACCTATACCAGCACCATCGTTGCCCACCGCACCATCAAAATCCATGGTCCAAAGACCATCCTCATCGTCTTCTAAGTGCTGAAAATGTGATGTCGATG
This sequence comes from Pinus tabuliformis, assembly GCA_031772625.1. Lineage (NCBI taxonomy): Eukaryota > Viridiplantae > Streptophyta > Pinopsida > Pinales > Pinaceae > Pinus > Pinus tabuliformis. The sequence goes on along the minus strand of CM062814.1, from coordinate 690,852,474 downwards.
CATTCTCTGTTTGCTGCCCATTTATTTCAGCTGTTGGCTTTATGACAGCAGACCTTTCTTCACTTTCCTTTCTCAAAACTTCTCTAAAATTCTCTGTAATATCTGGTATATCTTCTGCTTGAACTAACTGACTATCTATCTCATTGAAATTATCCGCAAACAAAACAAAAGATTCTAAATCTGTTTGTACATAATTTACAGGATGATTGACGGGCTTTTCCTTACTAGTGATCATGTATTTCATCTTTTGTTCCCGATACAACTTCCTCATCTGACCAAAAACGAGAATTGTAGCATAGGAAAAATCGAGCTGAAGTGTACCTTTGAGCTTGGCTCCCCATGACCTCGAAAGCAACATGCCAAATCGCGGAGGAATGTCCGCCACTACCACGTCCATCAAAACATTCTTTGCTGGGATTTGATCTAGACTCACCACCAAGTCCTTGATCAAACCAATACATTTCACCCGGCTGGAATCAAACGAATACAAATCATGATATTTCCTTGTGATGTCAAGTCCCAGCTTCTCCATAATCGCTTTGGGCATCAAATTATGTGAAGCTCCCGAATCAAACATGGCATTGTGTAGCACATACTCATGTAATCGCAAACTGATGTAAAACGGAGGGACATCACTCTCGGGAGACTCACCATCTAAAGCGGGCCCAAAAATCAGCTCAGGCTGATCATCTTCTACATTCACTGTGTCTAGCATTGGATCAAAATTCAGCATCTTGGAGATTTGGCCTCGGTAAGTGCTGTTCTTCATGATTTCCGTCAAGGGAATAGACACCTTCAACTTTGCAATCTCATTCTCCAAACTGAAAGCTGAAATCTTCTCACCTTCTTTAGCCGAATTGTCTCTTTTTTCACCTCTATCTCTTGGTGCGTTTGATGGCTGGTCTATTTTGCTTGCTGATAATGATTGGCCTGCTGGAGGATCGCTTATTTCTTTCCCTTTTTTCTGCGGGACAGCAGAACCATTCTTTGTCGAAGCCTCTGTTCTCTTTTGGATGGGATTTATGGGAACAACTCGGTTTCTCAATTGCCTTTGCTGACCTTGCTGAGCTGATAAAGCATGCAAATACCCTCTTTGATACTCTTCGGATTCTTCTTGAAGTGCTGCATCGTTTGACAAAATATAATGCTCATCTTGGGGAATGATGGAATTACTCACCAACTCTTCCTCTTCTGTAATATAAGTGGGCAGATCATCAGGAGTGAAGAAGTGATTTTCTTCTCCAACATTATCACCTTCATCCTCTGATTCTTGGCTAACAAAATTCTGCTGAAAAGGAGGTTTCATTTGCTGCTGAACTGCTGCCTCTTGTGCCTTTGTTTCACGCTGTTTGATTCTATATTGTTGTTGCTGTGCACCTCGGAAATTAGGATTACGGATCTGCGGTTCCGGCTTTTCAAGACGAACATTTTCAAGTGCCCTCTTTATCTGTTCAACATCACGAAGAAGTTGATTTGAGGTGGATGCTTCCTCTTTGATTGTGACTCGCTTTTCAGCCTTCATTCTTGCCCTTTTATCATTTAAGTTTGCCTCAACACTGACAGCAATTTTCTGCATATCCTCTAAGGTAGGAGGATCTCTGTCTCTCAATGAGTAGGCCATCTCCGGATCAAAGCCATCCGGGAACTTAAGAAGTGTTGATTTTCTAGATGGCCTCAAATCATCTGGAATAGCATTGTAAACTGCATTAAATCTGATAATATAATCTTGGACCGACTCACCATGATTACGCTTGAGGTTGTTGTATTCAACATTAATCTGAAGCGGATCCTTTCTGATTTCCCATCGATCTAAAAACTGGTTCTGAAGTGCTTCCAAGGTGGGAATGCTTCTAGCTGTCAACCCTTTGAACCACTTTCTAACTTCTCCTCCAAATGTTTGCACAAACAATCGTATGGTAACATCTTCTTCATCTATCTCATATAGATCAAAGAAAGTGGTCATTTTGTCAATATGTTGCTGAGCAGAAATACTTTGTGGAGTGCCATCAAACATAGGGATTTTACTTTGATAATCTGTTGGCATATCATGAAGATTTTGGGGAAGAGCAAGTGGGGCAAACCTGGCAGCCATTGCTTTAGGAGGGGAGTAGGATGAGTATGAGGAGGAGGAGCTGTGATAGCAGCGATTGTAATAAGAGTAGCTGAAGTTTGTGGAGTTGGGGAGTTGGAGGGGTAGGAGGAGTAGGAGGGGTATGGGATGTAGAAGGAGAACCGACTGTGGATTCGGGATAGGTGATTATAGGTGAAACTGAAACAAAAGGAGGATAAGATTCTTCGTGAGCCGTGATAGTGGATCCAATATGATCAGAGATAGTCTCAACAAAATCAGCAAGGGTAGTAGCTTGAATATGTGTCTGGAGATGTCTCAAAATGAAATTTTCGACCAACTTGTTGTGTCTCTCAAATTCAATGACAGCTGCAAAATCAGGGTCAAGGACTAGAGAATCGAGCGCACTCTCGGACTTGGCTTTAAACAGGGACAACTCAAAGCTTTCGTCAAAGTCTAGATCTTCGAAATACTTGATAATAGCTGGAGATGAATGGGATTTGAAAATGGGTCTAGGATCTGTAGCCAGCTTGTTTTTCTCAAAAAGACTAGGAAAGAAAAACCATTCAGCCTGTGAAAACTCTCAACCTATCATCAACGGCTCAGAGTTAACAATTATATTGGGATAAAGTGCCAATGAAGCGCTACGTTCACAAGCTCACGGAGATCGACTGAAGCAGTGTTTATCTATTAACGCTGATGTAAAACAAGAGTGTTTTCGAAGGCTACCTGGCGTATCTTCAGACTCCGTCTAAGACTTATGAAAATAACACGTCAATGAGCAAACGATTAGTTTGTTCTCCCCAGTATGGTCGCCAGTATGTTAGCGCTTGAAATTTCACCTCAGGCTGAGAAAGGTAAACCTCAAGGCAACATCAAACCACTTAGCCTTGTAGCTAGCCCTAAGGGGCAGGAGGGGGCTCTCTCCGGTCTATCTCGATAAAGATCTTCAATGGGCGAGATAACCAATAGGGTAACACTGATTTTAGGCTAGTAAACTGATCAAAAGGGTTGATTTGGGATTTTTAGGGTTTTTGGTGGAAAATTGGGGAAATGGCAATTTTAGGTGCGGGGATTGGACACAGTTTTCGCAGGGGGTTCTTTGGGGCGAGGTAGGAAACAGTATTGATGCTTTTAATAGAGATGGATGGATGAGAATGACCGGTGAGGAGTTAAAGAGAGCAAGCAATAACCTTGAATTCCCTTTAAACAGTCGAAAACATTGATATTAAGCAAACTTAAAAGCAGAGCATGACAGTCATGAGTTCTACTTTAACACTTCATTTGCCTAATGTGCAGAAGGAAAAGTAAGGAAATGATTCACATAACGCACTTACAAGTACAAAGAGAAACACACCATCAATACATGTGACCACATGAATCCCAAAAAGGACTGCAAAACCCTGGTCTTCCTTTGCCAAAAATTGCAGAGATACAGTGAGTAATACAATAAGAGCTTCTCCCTCAAGAGTCCAACCATGAAAATGAGCAAGAGAGTACATAATATAGATCATCTAACATCTTTCCCTGCCTCTAGGGGTCGAGCTCACTATCCTAGCAGCTGTTTCAACCAATTCTAAACTAAGCACTGAAAACTAGGCAGTCAAAACAACTTGCCTCTATAAACTAGGAAACCAATTCATTCATTTAATTTTCACCTATCTCATGAATGAATCTTCCAGAAGAGATACATAAGTGTAAAAGTGTCATAAATTTACATCATTTACAACAAGAAGGATAAAAATCAACTCCGAAAAGTCAAACACAGTCAAAACTGCGTTTTGCTGAGCTGTAGGTTGAAATCTTGAGCAATTTGCCTGATGGGTCGCGCGCCAAATCCTGACGGGTAGCGCGCCTTTGAGAGCACTTTTGGGGCACTTTCAGGTGTCCAAATGAGGCAAGAGTAGGCTTGTTGGAAAGGTCTGTGACTCTACTTTCCAACCCAACTGGAATTTCTGAATTTGGTTGTCATTTGCCCCTCCAAAATTGCAATCTTCCAAGACTGCTTTCTGTGTGTCAAAAATGTGGCAGAAAGTCATTTTTTGCTTGTTTTTTGACTTTCAGGAGGCCCAAAACTTCATAAAATCTCTTGGCAATGGGTGAGCATGTGTAACTGTTCATGCCAAATCCAGAAATGCTGAGTTTTTTGAAAATAGAGTTGCCAAGTGAAAGGGTCGCGCGGGGGGTGAGACCCGTCAAGCGGAAAAACCTGTTTTTTGCCTTAAAAACCAAAAATCACCCAAAATGCTCAAAATTTCTTGGAATTTGTGCTGGGGCTGAGCTATTTAGTGCCATGCTCCTTCAAGGAAGCCTTGACCAAGATGTGGAGGGGATCGGGCCTTTTTCTCCGTTTTTGTGCTTTGACCAACCGCCTTTGGAGCACCTTCATCTTTGCCTTGCACACGTGCATCTGTGCCCAATAATGATTCTTCATGTTTCTCAGCAATTTCTTATCTTGGTTAGCCTTAGCCAACAGCCTCTCTAAATGAGCATTGAGCCAGATAAGCATAGCCTCTCGCTCAACTGGCACTAAATCACCGGGTCTTCTTCGATTCAAGTTGCGGTCACTACGAATCCTCCACAACTCATCAAGAGTTTGCTCATCCTCCAACTACTTGTTGCGCTGTTCTAGATATGAGATTGTCCATTGTGCCCCTTCTAATCTCTTCTGCAATGCATCATTTTCAGCTCTAAGGTGCTGAATGATCTCCTTTGACTCTAGGCTAGGAGAACTGACATCAAGATCAACAAGCTCTATATCTGGAACACCTGATGGCCCCTCATCAATCCTGGGCTGTTTTCCCCTCTCTGATACCTGTGCTGCTGTCGGAGATGAGGCCCCTTCCACCTGGTGTGGAGATAACACTCGTGGTGCTGATGAAGAAGGTGAGACCCCTTCCACCTGGTGTGGATAAAATACTCGCCTAGCTGCTGCAAATAAGGCCCTGTGGCCTCTCTGATAAGTGACCAATGGAGAAGAGCTGACATGGCTAGTCCCGGGGATATCATGCTGCTGTGATGGTCCTCCCTCCTCATGAACAATCTCCAGATGTGGTGGTGGTGCTGTAAAGAACTCACGAGAGATGAACTCCTCCCATGTGATGCCCTGCAGCCAACTGATGTCTGACCACAAGCTGAATCAAACCGTAATGATAGAGGCTCCTATACTGCTGTGCTGGGTTCTTCCTCTGCATCAAGGGCACCATCCTCTCAAAGTTCTGGCACATGAAAACAGGGATGTTCATCATCCGTACCCGTGTGAAATGCATCATTAGGCGAATATGGTACGAATATATCTGTGAAAATCTACCCTCACAGGTGAAAAAGAGCATGATAAGCCTCATCATGGGAGCATACTCACTCCTCAAAAATCTGAAGGGAAATACACCCGTCAAATGTCTCATGAATGCAGGTCTAATGAAAGGCTCAAACTGAACACTGTCCAACATCCTGCGCTTGTTCCACACCTCTCCGACATTCGGTATCCCTGTGGCTTGAGAAATCATCTCGGGTGTCAATGTAAAATCCACCCCAGCAAGGTTCACATGTCCATCATGCAAATGCAAAACAAATAAGCGAGACAACTCCCTATGATGCTGAATCTGAGAGATCCTCTCGCAAAACTCATAACAAGACATATAACGGAAACATGATACTGCCATTGGACAAGCCTGCAAATCGATCAAAGAGGTGGGCTCCTCTCTCCTATGATGACCGCCCTTTCCACCCTTGTGAGGCCTCCTCTGTTCCTCAAACTCTGAAGCTGATGCATGGTCATCACTTTGCTCATAATTGGTTTCGGTTTCTGACATTGTTTTAGGAGCAAAGTGGCTGAAATATACTGCTGTTTCTGCTTTGCAAACTGCTGATTAAAATGTTGTTTCAAGGGGACAAGGAGCACAAGGGAAATGTTAGGGAAGGGATATTTTAAAGGGAAACTGGGAATAATAATGAAACAGGGAGTTTAGGGAAAGGATTATTGCATATACATTATTTTCCAAATTTATTTACAATAATGATATGGGAGGAAGGGCTAGGGTTTAATTTTTCTTTTGATTTCTTGGGAAGAAGGGTAGGGTTTAGGGCTCTTTAACAAATTTGGAAGGGAAATTTACATAAAATGATAAGGAAAATGTAATGGGAGGTGGAAAAAATGAGAACAATGGGATACCTCAAAACAGCATAATAAACCCTAGCAATTTTTACAACTTCAAGCCAAAGCATAATAGAGACTTCTACTTGCAAATGGAGACCTTTACAAATATAATCATGACCTTCTTGAACTGTAACAAGCAATAATTTTTTATGATGGAGGGCCTACCTTGCACAATTTAGCAATTTGTGGCTCCTTGGCAAATTTGCTGGCGGTTTTGCAGAGAGAGCGCTGATGGGTCGCGCGCCTCACCCAACAGGTCGCGCGCCTCTGACGGGTCGCGCGCGTTGTAAATTAACACTGGCGGAGGGTGCCTGACGGGTCGCGTGCCTGGTTCGACGGGTCACGCGCCTTCCCAACTCACAAACTTCACTCAAACTCTCTTGCAATCAGTTGCTCTATCACTTGGATGCATAATGAGGCTTGATAGAGGGAGATTAGGGCTTTTATAGCCTTGTTTGAATTAATTTCATATCATAACTCACTTTATAATGTTTTTTCCATGACACTTTATAAACTTGACTTTTTGGTTTCCTTTTGTCCTGAAACTGATTGATTTGATGCTTTTCTTTGATAATTTTTTGCAGGGATAGGTTCTGAGGGATCTTGGCAAGGGAGCCAGGGTTATATGCTGTCCATTGAATCATTTTGAATTTTTTACAATTTTCACAAAATTTTTGAGAAATGACTTTGGCTTTAAAAACAGGGTTTTTAAATCCAAGGTGAAAATTAACTGTACAAGATAGAATCTTTTGAAAAAACACTTTAAAAATCATCCCTCTGGCTTGCTGGGTACTTATTGACCTTCGGAGACATGAGCTTGAAGACAAACTTGGCCAAAAACCCTAGACCTAAAAATTTGATCTCAAGACAATAGACAAGTAACCTTGACAAAGTTTAATGATTGAAACAAGTTGATCCAGCAGTGCCCAGAGGGGGACAAAGACACCAGCTCCTCCATCAGGGTTATGGCATGCCTAACGGAATGCAAAGAATGACACCGATGAGACACCTACCTATGCAAATGCAAAGAGCTTTGATCGCTGATGGAGGGCTACTAGACCGACTCTAACAGGTACAATCTACGATGTACGAATGAGTGAGCTGGCGTCGAACACCCGTAGAATCATTCGATCGGAGGCCAATGATGAAAACCTCTCGTCGAACACGAAGAACCTGCCATTGAGGCATGCAGGCTCCAAGGCACCGGAAGGGAGTCTCTAGATCAGCTTCCTGGATAATGAGCTGAAGTCGACAGGAAGCAACCTTGATCAAAGGTGGGCCATAATGTTTCCCACATCAGTGACACGAGACAGAGGAAGAATGTTGTGGTGAATCAGAATTATGTGAGGTATCAGAGGGAGGTTGTAATTCTGCAGAGGTCAACTTCTCTTGAACATATCGGCGACACGACAGTGGACTTGGCAGTATTTGACATCAACGGATCAAAGTTCATGGTGACAAGGCAATGAGCAGATGAGAGGTCAAATAGGATAACCCAAACCCACGGAGGCAAGTGTAAAACAAGATGAGATGTCCCCACCCAGACACGAATGTAGATTAGTGCCATGTTCAAGAGCGACATACTGCCAACACGACAATAATTATGGGTCCATTTTCCCCACCATTTCTAGCGAGTACCCCAGTTATTTTTAACAAGCTTGACGGGGATAGCATATGCTTGTGGGGCGTCATTACGACAGAATCCGATCTCATTAAGTTTTAATGAGTCTGAAAAAGGAAGGACTCGACGTCTTTTCCTGTTTAGAGAGTCTGAAAAGACGATAGAAAAGAAAACTCCAGGGGGGTCCTTTTTCGTAAAGTTGTGTCTCTCGAGCCCGAAAAAGTATAAAACAATGCCCGAAAGAACCGCCCGACCATTACGATCGAGGAGTAATTTTCATTTATAGTGACATCGATCTGAAAAAGTAAAAAAGCGATCAATATCATGTCGTTTCGTAACCATTAACGAACCTGAAACGACAAGGGTCCGACGATCTTTTCGTTTTTACACGGTCGGAAAAGGGTTTAAAGACGACCGCCTCTTATTTATGTTTAACGAGTCAAGAGGGATAACTCGGCGATCTTTTCATCTTTAAACGGTCGGAAAAGAGCTGAAAGTAGACCTCCATTTTTTATTCTCTTTAACGAGTCAAAAAGGGAAAAATACTCGGCAAGCTTTTCATATTTTACGAGTCAGAAAAGAGCTTAAAGGTGACTCGTCCTGGAGGAACGAGTGGTATAAAGGGCAGCAACTGGTTCCGGCAATGGTGGAACTGCTCAAAACATGTAATGGTCAAGAGGCTGGCTAATAAAACCACTCAGTGCTGTGGTTCCTCAGGGAAGGAAAAACAACCAAGTGAGAGCATATGATCGGCCAAAGAGATGGTGGTGATGGAATAAAACAACCAAGGCTCATCTGACAGAATTTAGCGGATAACAACGGCAATCATGAGATGTAAATTGGGTATGGGTTCATTTTTACACAAGCTTGAACCATAGAGAACTTTGCTTGGATTCGGTTTCATGTTTACACAAGCTTGAAATGAAAAACTATGTTTGTTATAAGTTCGCATGCCCCTAGCATAATGACGCAAAATCGAGGTACATGCCCCCCAAGCTTCATTGCATTCAACAAAGTGGATGGAATGAAGGTTCACTCTCGAGATCTATGAAAGACTCGACATGTATTTTACAAGATCTTAATCAAAAGACTCGATTTGGAAAGGGAGTTGTTTCATTTTTTAATGAGGTTGACATAGTAAAAGAACTATCCTCATAACCCTTGTTTCATTTTTTAACGAGCTTGACACAAGATCAGGAACTATGCTCGAACACCTTGTTTCATTTTTTAACGAGGTCGTCACAAGATCAAAACTATCCTCGGCCAGATCCAGTTTCATTTTTTAAGGAGCTTGACACAGGAAAGGAACTATGCTCTGACCAGACCCAATTTCATTTTTTAAGGAGCTTGACATAGGAAAGCAAACTATGCTCCGACCGGACCCAGTTTCATTTTTTAAGGAGCTTGACATAGGAAAGTGAACTATGCTCCACCCGAACATCATCATAATGAATAGAAAGTCGATGCTTCCAAGATTTCCACTCCTGGTGGAAGGGAAACATCTTGGAAGTCAAGGCCCAATGCCCCCAGGACACTATGCACGATGGCGGCATCACTGGATTCAGGCATGGGATAGGTGGCCATGTAGTTGATCTGTGGTGGGGTAGATGCAATTGGTGGATGAAAACTAGGAGGGGATAACAAAGGCGCAGGAGGCATCAGGGGACTAACGAATGACACTTGATCAATAGTCACAATTCTTCCATCGTGCAGAAAGCAAACCACATAGAAAAGCGAAGAAATGAGGGCCCCCATGGCGTAAACATAGTCGCGACCAAGGAGAAGACTAAAGTCTAAAACACCTTGGGTAACCAAGACATCTATATAGATGGTTTTGCCTCCCAAGGTAATAGGGAACTTCGGGAGAACTTCTAGAGATGGACAGGCTCCTCCGTCGAAGGCCAACAGATTCTAAGTGACTGGCCCAAGCTGCGGGGAACCTAAAGCTTGCTAAGTAGTGTACGACATAAGACTGACAGACTCCCCTTCATCCAAAACAGTTCCAGGTACTGCCTTAGCACAGGCATGTACTGTGATTTGGAAAGGCATATGGGATGGAAGGCGACCAGCGATCAGGCGATTCCAATCAAAGGAAGCGACCAGAATACTTGGTGGGTGAATCGTATGATTGCCCCCATGTGCTAAAGGAACTGAAACAGGACTCTCAGGAGTAGCTGGGATAGGAGAGTCATTTCCAGACTCAGGAGAATGTGAGGAGACAATAAGAACATGGGAGTGATGCTCTTCCGAAACAGAGTGATTGACGGGTGGTGAACTCGAGTCGACACTCTTTCCGACCAATGGTTGGTCTGGAATAGGCTGGGCACAGCCAGGTTCGGGAAGAGGAGGCTAGACAAGAGAAGAATATGAATCAATCTCTTTGTCAGCAGGGGAACGATCTGCGGCTACAGAGAGACGTTGATAACCAACGGGAGGTTGGGGTGAAGGAGTTGTAAGACTTTCCAAGACAACGAAGGCTTTATCCATGAGTGGACAAAGGTGAAGGGGATGATTGCCTTCACAAAGTGTACAGGGGATTCGAATCTTCCCTTTTCCCTTACCATTCCCGACTGATAAGGTAGCATCGCCGTGAGCTTCAGAGGACGATGAGGAGCGGGCCGGATCGTGAGACCATACTTCTAGTACCCTGGGAATGTCAGGACAATCACGAAGAAGATGGTCCTCCTTGCATAATTGACAAGGAAACTTGACCTTGGGCCCGGCTTCAGGTGTACTCGAGGGGGTAGCTGCACTTGTAACCTCTCCCTTAGGAGCCTTCTTCTTCTTCGTCTTCTTCTTCTTATTCTTAGCCACCTGGTTACTCGAATCTAGACTTTCACCAGGTGAAGTAGAAGATGAGGACGTAGAAGTGGGCATAGAAGGGGAGAGATCCACCTTAGAATCAACATGATGTTGTTCAGGTGGAGGGACGGATTGACTAGACGGTGAGACAGCAGGGACCAAAGAGGTTGAGAACAACCAAACCGGCAACCCAACAATTAACCCTGGGAGGGACAATGTTGCCATATAAGGAGCACCAACATTTCCAAAAGGAGCGAAATGACCAGGGTTCCCGTCAGAGGAGATCCATGGGTTGGTGAACCCCGGAAAAGTTGCCATGTGAACGAAAAGAAGCCTACTCAAGCTAACGCAAACAAGATCTAACCGAGTAAATGGGAACGCGGCCGAATAAATTTTAAGACAAAGGAACTAAACTTGACCTTTTCATGTTTTAAGAGTCAAGAAAAGGACAAAAAGGTGACTCTAGTCGCCTTCGAATGTTTTGTGAGCCCGAAGTGACAAGTGCTCAAGTGAGCCTTTTCTTTTAAGGAGTCCGAAAAGGATCAAAAGTGACTACTCTGGAGAAACTAGGCAAAGGGTTTACCAGACAACCCGTAAAACTGCATATACACCTTGGCAATCATATGAAAACCAAGGACTTTCCGTACGGCAGTCAATCTTCCCGAATGCTGTGTTCGGTGCGTTACGGCTTGTAAGGCGGCAGACACGGCTTCCTGTGGATCAAGGATGATAACCTAGTGGGGTCTCCCCATATACTCGACGGTACATGGGAGCTCAAGTCCGTGCTAGACCACTTGTTGCATCACGGAAGGAGGAATCACCCAACCTTAAGTGAAACAAAAGTGACTAGGTTTAACGACGCCGGAGCACGTCTCTAACCTAGACCTCTAAACAATGAGCGTTATGTTCCAATGCGTTTTTAAGTTCATTCAGTTCATTTTACGGTTGATCTTTGATTAGGTTTCTATTTCCAGGTCCTACCGTATGTAATCTCTCACAATTTCCTAAATGCAAACTATATGCCAAAATATATCATTTCGTTCGATGAATGCTAACTACGAGAGGGTTGAGAGCTTTCACACAAATAAAATGACCATAAACAATAAAAAACCACTCTAATGCAGCTAATGGAAATAAACGAAACTTTTCTTTAAAGTCACTAATCAATGAAAATCTCTAATTTCCATTAACTAATTCAACGCAAAAGAGATTGTTCATTTTCTTGTCAATGGCAAAGTGCACTAAACAAATTTTGAGAGATAATAACACCGAGTAAAAGAAACAAACTTCACTCAATGAGAACACAATCAAGTCCCCGAAATACTAAGGTAGTCCTTCAAACCAAAAAAAGATCTCAAAGACCTCAATGGGCCATGTAATCTAAGCCCAAAACGAAGCCAAGCGAAATCCAAGCGAAAAGAAGAGAATCACTCGAATAACGCAATAAAAAGTTTAACAATCACTGAACAAGTGAAAGAGAGTAACCAAAAAGTTGACTGGACCAACAGAAGACCATAACTCCTAAGGAAGGCTTGATGCACAAAGCCACTAGATGCCCTAAGGCTAAAATGTGAAATCGGTAGAAAATGGCAAACACCCAAAGTATGCAAATGTAATCTATGCACACTTCTCATTCATATCCTGAAAATGAGAATTCTAATTATGCAAGTGTGATCTATGCAAGAGAATTCTCAAACACACGACGATTCTAATGTAATCTAAGAACCAATCAAGTGCAAATCAAGAAAAACGGTCGTGAGTTCCAAAGATCATAAACTAAAAACACTCAAAGGCGATTAACACTCATACACAATTTAGCCCCCCCCCCCGGTGAATGAGGGAGAAATTTTTTTGCAAAAACAAAAGCAAAAAGATGCAAAATTGTGAAAAGACTGAGACAAACCTCCAAGTAATGATCAAAGGAAATCAAATTAAGAATTTGCCAAAAAAAATTCAAAACCAGTCAAACAAGACTCTGACACACTCAAGTGATTGAAAAAGGTGTAGCTAGACACAAAACCCAAGCTTGGAAGGCTGCAAACAAGCAAACTGGAACAGTTCACAGGCCTGGCGCGACTGCCAGGCGGAAAATTAGCGCCAATTGAGGATTGGCGCGGGCTATACACTGGCAAGTGGCGCCAATTGGCGCGACTGTCATGCAAAAAAGAGCGCCAATCAAGTTTGCTAGCTTAAAAATAAAAACAAGCAGTCCAAGGCTTGGTCGACAGTATCCAGACAAACCAGGCAGCAAGAGACAACAGAGCATCCAACCCAGAAAGCTATCTAAGCAATCAAAACAAGAGAAACCAAAGAGACAAGACAAACTCCAAGTTGTTTAGTCCGTAAACCAAACCGGAGATTAACTGAAGTGGCGTTGATCTACTTCGCTAATGCAAAGCAATAGCGTTTCGAAGGCTATCTGGTCGTACTTCAGGCTCCGTCTAAAGTTTACAAATCGAACAACAAGCTAAATCCCCAGCGGAGTCGCCAAATTTTTGTGGAGGTAAATCCTCTTTGCGGACAGAGACGATCCCTACTAGCCCAGACCGGGTCTAGCAACAATCAAACAATGCTACCACGCAAGTTCCTAATTGCAAATAAAAGGTGGATGATGAGAACCTACTTGGATTCCAACGCTAATATTCATATAAGAGATGTCTCCCTCGTTCCTTTGCCTCGGCCGGTCACGATCTTCGTGATTGGACACCTGCACATGCAAAGAACAACACAAATACAAGCATAAAATCCAATAGATGCAACTATATATCAGTCAGAAAAGATATAACTCAACATCGATCATAAGACAAATGAGAGTGGAACCATAATGATAGTCATCTATTATTGATAAACAACAAAGAAGAATGCAACCATAGTTCTGACGTCAAATCCTCCTTTGGCTGGGTGATCAGCTACACAAGTCTTGCAAAGCTTGTTGGGATGAGGAACAAGCCTCTCTCTCTTTGGGTGACAAGAATCTCCTTACTTAGATTTGGCCTTATCGATGCAAAGAAGGCTCTTGCAACTTCAATCTCTTGAACTCCTAGAATTCTCACTATCACTAGCACTATAACTGGAACTACTGTAACTAGCTTGCTCAAGGCATAGAGAAAAGCTTTTATAGATAGAGAGGAAAGAGATAGGATTAACCACATTATTCATGGGATTGGCTTCATCACTTGGAAACTTCCACGAAAGGTGGCAAACCACTTTCCCTTCTATGGAGATTCGAAGCAAAACCATCCTACCTCAACATAGATTCAGTTGATGAATGGGTTAGGGAGAACCTTCGAAAGTTTGTTCGTTAAAAACTTTACCCAACTGGGTTGGCGCGAGTGCGACTCTGAGACAGAGCGCCAATAGCGCACCCTTTTTAGAGGATTTTCCTCATTGGCGCGGGCAGTGAACTGTGGACCCGCGCTAATGCAAAAAGAGATGTTTTCATGGGTATTTTGCAGGAGATGTCTTCAGGGAAAATGAAGCTCATACTTAGAGGAATATGATGCAAGTGGTTTCAGGTCATGTCACTTCTCACAGGTCCCGGAATGAGTCCTCCAGCATGTGGGAGAGGGGTAACAGGGACGGTGACAAACGGTGAAAAATTACTGTGTAACAATTACATTGCATAGGGGAAACAAGTTGGTTTTGAATATCAATTACCTACAGAGCTTTATTGTTATTTGGATTGGGGTTAGGTTGTACAGGCAGTTGGGGTCTCATTGTCTGATTATTTGGTGGAGCATTTGATGGTAAGGAGAGAGATTGATGATACTGAGGTAGTTGGTTTGGAAATGGGATCTGTGGGGCTGTACAATTTGGGTTCCATTGATTAAAATAGGATTGCTATAAAGCCCAGGGATTCCATATTGTAGGATCAACAAAAGGAGGATTCGGTTGCTGCATGGGTGGGAAATTCATTTGATTAAAGGGTGGGTACTGCATTTGATTGAAGGGTGGGTAATTTTCTTGAAAGAGAGGATGATTATTCCAACGATTAAATGACATGTTAGAATTCGTACCTTGTCCTCGTGGTTGCCATTGCCTCCTTTGTGTGAGCAGGTACACTGCTTCAGCTTCCTCTTCAGTTGGCTACAGTGCTGCTTTTATTCCTGGAAAAGAAGGGCATTGTTTAGTCTCATGGTCTTTTTCACAGATAGTGCAAATTGGTACCTTTTCCAAGGGGCATTCCCTTAGTGGGTGTTTTTCTCTACATTTGGAGCAGAAAATAGCCAGAGCAGCTTCTGCTTCTGCCTGCTTCTTTTTAACCTGCAAGGTATCAATTTGTGAAGCAAAAGAGCTTAACATTTCAGTTTTAAATTCTTCAAGTAAGTTACCTATTTCGGCCCGTGTTTCTCCTCCACTTGTTGATTTATGAACTCTTGAGTATGCACTATTTTTGCTTTTTGGTCTGCTTGCTGCTCCTCTTGAACATCTTTTACAGAGATTGATAATCTCATCATATGATTCCTTAGATATGTCTCCTTTTCCAAGCATATTCAACATATCTAAACAATCATCTAGTACCCCTTTTAGCAATATTGGCTTAAGAATATCCTTACTCATATCAGGATGATCAGATCGCTGTAAGTTATACTGTAGCCTTTCCACGAAGTCCTCCAGATTTTCGTCCTTCTTCTGAGTCATCTTGAATAATTCCTCCTTCCTTTCTCTTGTTCCACAATAATCTTGGTATTTGGCCAGAAATTTCTCCTTCATCTGGTCCCATGTCGTAATCACATGAGCTCCCAAGCTCATGAACCATCTCAATGCGTTCCCCTTTAATGTAGCTGGAAACAACTTCAATTTCTAAGCAACGTTAACATAGTCATAACTTCTACACAATATCAAATTCAAAAAGAAATTCATCAGGATCTTCTGAGGATAAACCATGGAAATTGGGTAATGCTGAAAGTGGGATATTCTTCATAGGGGTTGCTCCTCTGGGGAGATCCCCAATAGGAAATTCCAGGGTGGAGAGAGAATTCTCTCCCCTTCCTTTTACCCTGCGACCTCCTCCGAAAAGACCTTCATTATTATCCTCCATTTGTTGTTTTCCTGATGCGCTTGCTCGGTCTTCGGAGTTTTCTGTTGGAATTTCAATGTCTTGCACTGGTTCCTCCACTTTAATCTTTCCTATTGGTTCCTCTACTGTTCGTTCGTCTTCTTCCACGGGTTCCTCAGTATATTCTGATGGTTCTATAATCCTTTCTGGTCCCACTACTTCCTTTGTCTGATAATCTGTCTGGGAGGAGTGTTGGGTCTGTGGCCTTTGAGAGCTCAACTTCTCGGATGTCTCAGCTTTGGAAATAATATCATCAATAAAAGTTTTTCTTCCTTCTCCTTTGCCCTTGCCTCCTGTAAGATTAGCCTTCCTGTGTCCTCTCATGCATCCTGCATCTCTAAAAGAAAATCGTTAATACTTTTAAAATCTTCAGTCGCCTTCCCTGGAAACGGCGCCAAAATGTTGGTCACTTTAATTGTTTATTAATAAAACAGTCGAGTGCCACATAAATTATCAACCTGGGAAAGTCTGATTATTCCAAAGGTGACTACGTACTGCATGTACTCAATCTTAATAGTATTAAAAGTTGTAGTGTAAACAGTTCACTCTTTATTAAACCCCTACTCTGTGTCACAACAGTTACAGCCTGTTGCAGGAATGGAATAAGAACAGATAATTAATTAAAGAAAAAAAATCTGCAAAAGGGAGTGATGGCTGTCCTGTAACAAAGGATCAGGACCCTATCCTCAGAGTAAGGACTTTCAGCACCTGCCTCTGTTATCCAGTTCACCAATACACTCTGTGAATCCTAGTCACCGGTGAGGCACTCATATACAACATCAATCAGTTAAAAGGAAAACAGAGTCTCAGCAAAAATAAAATATCATTAGAAGCAGTACTCGTAAATAAGGTGTAAACAGAAATCACACACACAACACACAACAGAAAGGAGATGGGTGAATCTTGTGATGAAGGTGGGCCCTGTCCTTCTCACAAGATTCCCCAGGACACAGAAACTAAGATGAAATACTCAGAACAGAACTTTATTCATCTGTCAATATACCATATTACAAGAAAGATTCAGTCTCATCCCTTCACTACAATTTCTGTGTTACAGCTTATTCATCCTCTCTCTATACGTCTATCTCCCCTCTCTAATGTAGATGTCTCCTCTTTATAGAGGAGACATCTATTACAAAAGATTTTCATTATACATTCTGGTTCAACCCTTTGTACCAAAAATAGGGAAATCAGTTCTCGTTAACAGAATGTTGTTACAGTCATGTGGATCATGATCATTACGACCAATATAGTAATCGATTGGACTCCTTTGCTGTTGCAGATTTTTTACGCAAATCTCAACTGTCTCCTCAAAGTTCGCATGCTGTTCTTGTTGTTTCAGCTTCGCGATTTGCGCTGTTTCCGCTGTTTCAGCAACTGCAAAATGTGGTCCTGCCAGTTAGGCAGTTTCAACAATTGTTCAGCAACTTAATCAACTTCAAGGATCAATTATACATAATATAGGCAATACATAATATAGGCAAGCTAACACCTTTCCTTGCCTCTAGGGGTCGAGCTCATCATCCTAGGAGCTGTTTCAACCAATTCTAAACTGAGCACTACAATCTAGGCAGTGAAAACAACTTGCCTCTATAAGCTAGGAAACCAATTCATTCATTAAATGTTTGCCTATTTCATGAATGAATCTTCTAGAAGAGATAAATAAGTGTCAAAGTATCATAAAATTACATCATTTACATCAAGGAGGATCAAAATCCACTCCAAAAAGTCAAACCTAGTCAAAACTGCGTTTTGCTAAGCTGTAGGTACATTTCTGTGAAAATAGCCTGATGCGTAGCGCCCTGAATCTCAACGCATAGCGCGCCTTTGGGCCTGCTTTTGAGGCACTTCCCTGAGTCCAAATTAGGCCAACGTGGGCTTGTTGGAAAAGTTTGGATGTCTGCTTTCCAACCCAAGTGGAATTTCTGAATTTGGTGACCATTTGCCCCTCCAAAATTGCAATCTCCCAAGACTGCTTCCTGTGTGTCAAAAAGGTGGCAGAAAGTCATTTTTTGCTTGTTTTTTGACCTTCTGGAAGCTCAAAACTTGATGGAATCTCTTGGCAATTGCTGAGCAAGTGTATTTTTGCATGACAAATCCAAAAATGCTGAGTTTTCATGAAATGGAGTTGCCCATCTTCAGGGTAGCGCGCGGCGCGCTACGCGTTGGGGAAGAAAACCTGTTTTTTGCCCAAGAAATTCACAAATGACCAAAAATGCTCAAATTTTTTTGAAATTTGTGCAGAAGGTAAGTCATTTAGCACCATGCTCCTTCAAGGAAGCCTTAGCCAAGATGTGGAGGGGATCGGGCCTTTTTCTTCGTTTTAGTGCCTTGGCCAACCGTCCTTTGAGCACCTTCATTTTTGCTTTACATACGTGCATCCGAGCCCAATAATGATTCTTCATGTTCCGGAGCATGTCCTTATCTTTGTTAGCCTTGGCCAACAACCTCTCCAAATGAGCATTGACCCGGAGAAGCATAGCCTCTCGCTCAATGGGTACCAAATCACCGAGTCTCTTGCGAGCCAAGTTGCGGTCTTCATGGATCCTCCGCCACTCATCGAGAGTGTGCTCATCCTCTAATTGCTTGTTGCGCTACTCGAAATATGTGATTGTCCAATTTTCCATCTCCAATTTTTCTTGCAACAAGCGATTTTCAGCCTCCCGTTGCTGAATGATCTCCTTAAGCTCCGAGCTAGGAGAACGGGTGTCAAGATCAATGATGTCAATATCTGGATCACCTGACAATCCCTCCTCAATCATGGGCTGCTTTCCCCTCTCTGATACCTGTGCTTCTGTCGGAAACGAGGCCCCTTCCACCTGGTGTGGAGATAACACTCGCGGTGCTGATGAAGAAGGCGAGACCCCTTCCACCTGATGTGGAGATAATACTCGTCGAGCTGATGCAAATAAGGCCCTGTGGCCTCTATGATATGTGACCAATGGAGGGGAGTTGGCATGTCTGGGCTTAGGGATGTCATACTGCTGTGAAGGTCCTCCCTCCTCATGAACAACCTCAGGGGGTGGTGGCGCTGTGAAGAAATCTCGAGAGAAGAAATCCTCCCATGGAATACCCTGCTGGGCCAACTGATGCATGACCACAATCTTGATCAAAGCATAATGGTAGATGCTCCTGTGTTGCTGTGCTGGGCTCTTTCTCTGCACCAAGGGCACCATCCTCTCAATATTCCGACACATGAAGAAAGGAATGTTCATCATCCGTACCCGTGTGAAATGCATCAACAAGCGGATATGATACGAATACAAATGTGAAAATCTGCCCTCACAGGTGAAATAGTGAATGATGAGCCTCATCAAGGGCGCATACTCATCCCTCAAGAATCTGAAAGGAAACACACCAGTTAGGTGCCTCATATATACAGGTTTAATGTAGGGCTCATACTGGAATCTGTCCAACAGCTGGCGCTTGTTCCACTCTTCTCCAACATTGGGTATCCCTGTTGCTTGAGCAACAACCTCAGGTGACAATGTAAAATCCACCCCTGCAAGATTCACATGCCCGTTGTGCAAATGCAAAACAAACAAGCGGACCAATTCCCTATGGTGTTGAATTTGGGAAATTCTCTCGCAATATCCATAACATGATTGATGACGGAAACATGTGACTGCAAGTGGACAAGCTTGCAAATAGGCCAAAGAGGTGGGCTCCTCTCTCACATGCTGACCACCCTTACCACCCCTGTGAGGCCTCCTTGGCACCTCAACCTCCGGTGTTGACTCACGGTCATCACTTTGCTCATAATCTGTTTTGGTTTCTGGCATGGTTTCAAGAGCAAAATGGCTGAAATGTACTGCTGCTTCTGCACAAATGACCTGTTGTTTTGACTGTTTGAATGCTGCTCCAAGGGGACAAAAAACACAAGGGAGATGTTAGGGAGGGGGACTTTTGAGGGGATTTAGGGAAAATATATAAAAAAGGGAATTTAGGGAAGGAATTATGACACATACATCATCACATAATCATAATTTGTAGGGGTTTGATAGGAGGTAGGATTTAGGGAGATTTTATTGAATTTTAGGGATAGGGGTAGGGTTTTAGGGCTTTTGATATTTTTGTTAGGGAAATTGTGTGAAAGTGACAAGGGAAGTGATAATGGGAATGTGGGGAAATGAGGGAGTGAAAAAGATGACCTTGGGAAGCGAACTCAAAACCCTAGCTTCACTTGCAATTTGAAATTTTTAAACATAATATATATGAATTTCATGCTTCACACTTGATGGCATTTGACAAATTTTCCATGCTCATTTTTCTTTAGCAAGCAAAAAACATTGATGATTTGAGGCCTACCTGTAAAACTTAAGAGATTTGAGGTCGTTTTGAAGCTTGTTGGCAATTTGTTGTAGGTGAAACCCAACGCGTAGCGCGCGGGCCCTGACGCGTAGCGCGCGCCCAACGCGTAGCACTCGACTAATTCTTCCACTGCAGAGTGTGCCCTGGCGCGTTGCGCGCGGGCTCTGATGCGTAGCGCGCAGGCTCTGTTTCTCAATTCGCCCAGTTTCACACTAAATCGCCTTTCACACTTGCTCTTGGAGTCTTGGAGGCAAATGAATGACAAAATGAAGAGAGAGGGGCTTTTATAAGCTTGATTTAAATTTATTTCCCCTCAAACTCACTTTATAATGTTTATAAAATGACACTTTTTGAAACTAATTGCTGTTGACTTGTGGTTTCCTTTTTGACATGAAATTGGTTGAAATGATGCTTTTTCTTGCAAATTTTTGCAGGGATAGCTTCTGAAGAGTCTTGGCAAAGGAGACCAAGGCTGCATGCCAACTTCTGGAGAGTTTGAATTTTTTACACATTTTTACAAAAAATGAGAAAATGACCTTGCCTTCAAAAACAGGGTTTTTGAACTCAAGGTAAAAATTAGCTGTACAATATGAAATCATTTGAAGTGATGCTTTGCTGGACATACCTCTGGCCTGCTGTGCATTTATTGACCTCAAAAGACATGATCTCAAAAGACAAAATTGGACTAAACCCTAGACCTAGGACCTTGATTTCAAGACAAGACCAATGACCCTGTAAGGAATTTATTGACTGAAACAAACTTGATCCAGCAATGCCAAGAGGGGAATAAATGACACAAGCTCCTCCATCAGGGTTATGGCATGCCTAATGGAATGCAATAAGATGATACTGATGAGACACCTACTTATGCAAATGCAAAGAGCTTTGATCGCTGATGGAGGGCTACTAGACCGACTCTAACATTGACTCCAATGGGGATGGTAGCTCCTTGGAGGTGCCAAGAACTGCAGATCTCTATAAGAGCTAGACAATGCCTTCATCCATTGGGCGATGGAGTCATTATTTCCACCTTTGACACATTTATTGAATGAAAACTTGACTGAAAACTGACTGAAACTTGACTCAAACCGACTCGATGGCAAACTGAAATAACTTGAAAAAACTCACTCAACAGACCAAACACAAATGACTCATGACTGACTTAAAACAAGACTTTACAAAGCTTATTGAAGGGCAGCAGTCCATCAAGATTTGAAATCATGATGACAACCACCTGTGTTTCTTACAAGACAATATACCATCAAACTATATCAAAATGCCAATGCAACCAATCAAGCAGATGCCTTCTTGATTGATTCTCCTGATTAGATCTTTTGGTCAACAGTACAAACCTATCACTGGGCATCCAAAAACATAGCTGACCATGATCTCCTTCATCACTGAACACAACAATAATCACTTTCACTGTTGACTGTAACAAATCTGCCATTGGATCCTGAAAAACATGAAGATTTGCCATTGCCACCTCCTGCTGAAAAAACAAGGTGTCTTTTGCTTCAAATTCTGATCTGCCTTCATCATGTGCTTCAGTAAAAGTATGCTCATAAGCTTCAAAAAACTCTGAACAAATGGATGAGCAGATCTCTTCTTGGAAAAACATTTCAGCACATGAAACATATGAAGAATCTGAAAGGTAATCCTGTATGCTCTAATCTTCTGTAGTTTGACAATATGGTAGGTCATCTTCAAATGATATGACAGCCGGATTATCATCTTTGTGAAGGAAAACATTATCTATTTGTTGATCTACAAGATAGTCATCTTTTTCAACAGAAGAAGAAGTTTTCCCAACACTTTCCTGACTATGTGTGCACTGCAAATCTGCTGTAGCTTGGGCTGTAACAAGACCTTTCAAGAGTTGATCTATCTCCTCTTCAGACAAAGGAGACAATGCCTTTTGTTTTCTTCTGCTTAAATAGTAATTATCTCCATATGACAGGGCACTCAGACTATCATTTATTACTGAGTTATTGAAAGGGGATTCATCACTTACTTGCACAAAGATCTCACCTTGCTGTACATGAATTGACTGGATTGCTTCTTCATGAAGGCCGTGTTCTAATGATGGACTAACAATATGAATTACTGTGTCTTCTGCATTCCAAATGATTTCAACAGAACCTGGAGTAGCTGACTGGACATTATCAAAATCTACAATCAGCACTGGACTTACTTGCATGCTGCTGTCTTCTCTGGGCAGATCTGAAATGTCATTCTCCCTTTCATCATTTTCAACCATATTATCTTCAACCTGCTGATCTTGATTCTGCTGCAAAATGTCCTAATCATCTTGATGGGAATTCTCTAAGTTTTCTTTATGTTGCTGAAATGGATTCTCATACAGAGCCTCCATGATCTCACCATCCATAAAATTATCATCTTCATAATATTTCTCAAGGCTTTCAATAAAACTATAACCATGCTTGCAACAGTCTTGAACTAAATTTAATGATGGATAAGAGTCCATATATCTTTCAATGAACATAGCATGAAAATCCTTTAAACAGTAAATACAAGCAAGCGGCAAACTTTCATACCAAGATTTGGCTTCACCTTCCAGAGTGGCCAGGAATATCTTCATCAAGCAATCTTCAGGAAAATCCACCTTCAACTTGCGAATATGCATATGAAATCTAACTGGATGTAAAGCAGCATCCTTCTTACCATCATCATTAAATGTAGGCAAATTCCTTGACCAATCTACCTTCGGAATTTTATTTGGAAAACCAGGGATGTGATCTCGGCTCAGGGGAGTGTATCTTCTTGCAATCCGATCCATCTTGAAAAGCTCAAAGCAACTAATCTTCCTGCAGTGAAGTCACCATGAAGCATTGATCTCTGGAGTTTTCAGTGAAGGAGTCGCTAGTGAATGATTTCAGCCTTGTCAGTGTCTGATCGTTGTCCACCATCAACAATCAGATTTGAACTTGATACATGTACTGGGGTAAAATGCAAATGAAGTGTTGTATTCACAAGCTCGCAGAGATGGACTGAAGCAACGTTTATCTACTTCCGCTTATGCAAAGCAAAAGCGTTCCGAAGGCTACCTGGCATAACTTCAGGCTCCGTCTAAGACTTATGAAACAAACACATCAATCCACAGACAAGTTTGTTCTCCCCAGTATGGTCGCTAGTATGTTAGCGCTTGAAATTTCACCTCAGGCTAAGAAAGGCAAACTCCAAGGCAACATCAAACCACTTAGCCTCGTAGCTAGCCCTACGGGGCAGGAGAGGGCTATCTCTGGTATATCTCGGAAAAGATCTTCAAAGGGCGGAGATAACCAATAAAGAACACCGATTTTAGGCTAGTAAACTGATAAAAGGTTTGATTTGAGATTTTTAGGATTTTGGTGGAAAATCGGGGAAAGACAATTTTGGGTGCGGGGATTGGACACAGTTTTCGCAGGGGGCTCTTTGGGGCAAGATAGGAGACTGTATTGATGCCTTTGAAAGAGTTGTATGGATGAGAATGACTGGTGAGGAGCTAAGGAGATCAAGCAATCACCTTGAATTCCCCTTAAACAGATGAAAACATTGATATTAAGCAAACTTAAAAGCAGAGCATGGCAATCATGAATTCTACTTTAACACTTCATTTGCCTAATTTGCAGAAGGAAAAGTAAGAAGATGATTCACATGAAAAACTTACAAGTACAAAGAGAAACACACCATCAATACATGTAACCACAGGAATCCCAAAAAGGACTGCAAAACCCTGGTCTTTCTTCCTTTGCCAAAATTGCAGAGATACAATGAGTAATACAATAGAAGCTTTCTCCCTCAAGAGTCCAACCATGAAAATGATTAAGAAAATACATAATATAGGCAAGCTAACACCTTTCCTTGCCTCTAGGGGTCGAGCTCATCATCCTAGGAGTTGTTTCAACCAATTCTAAACTGAGCACTACAATCTAGGCAGTGAAAACAACTTGCCTCTATAAGCTAGGAAACCAATTCATTCATTAAATGTTTGCCTATTTCATGAATGAATCTTCTAGAAGAGATAAATAAGTGTCAAAGTATCATAAAATTACATCATTTACATCAAGGAGGATCAAAATCCACTCCAAAAAGTCAAACCTAGTCAAAACTGTGTTTTGCTGAGCTGTAGGTGCATTTCTGTGAAAATAGCCTGATGCGTAGCGCCCTGAATCTCAACGTGTAGCGCGCCTTTGGGCCTGCTTTTGAGGCACTTCCCGGCGTCCAAATGAGGCAAAAGTTGGCTTGTTGGAAAGGTCTGGATGTCTACTTTCCAACCCAAGTGGAATTTCTGAATTTGGTGACCATTTGTCCCTCCACAATTGCAATCTCCCAAGACTGCTTCCTGTGTGTCAAAAAGGTGGCAGAAAGTCATTTCTTTCTTGTTTTTTGACCTTCTGGAAGCTCAAAACTTGACGGAATCTCTTGGCAATTGCTGAGAAAGTGTATTTTTGCATGAAAAATCCAAAAATGCTGAGTTTTCATGAAATGGAGTTGCAAATATTCAGGGTAGCGCGCAGCGCGCTACGTGTTGGGGATGAAAACCTGTTTTTTGCCCAAGAAATTCACAAATGACCAAAAATGCTCAATTTCTTTTGAAATTTGTGCAGAAGGTAAGTCATTTAGCACCATGCTCCTTCAAGGAAGCCTCAGCCAAGATGTGGAGGGGATCGGGCCTTTTTCTTCGTTTTAGTGCCTTGGCCAACCGTCCTTTGAGCACCTTCATTTTTGCTTTACATACGTGCATCTGAGCCCAATAATGATTCTTCATGTTCTGGAGCATGTCCTTATCTTTGTTAGCCTTGGCCAACAACCTCTCCAAATGAGCATTGACCCGGAGAAGCATAGCCTCTCGCTCAATGGGTACCAAATCACCGGGTCTCTTGCGAGCCAAGTTGCGGTCTTCATGGATCCTCTGCAACTCATCGAGAGTGTGCTCATCCTCTAATTTCTTGTTGCGCTGCTCTAAATATGTGATTGTCCAATTTTCCATCTCCAATTTTTCTTGCAACAAGCGATTTTCAGCCTCCCGTTGCTGAATGATCTCCTTAAGCTCCGAGCTAGGAGAACGGGTGTCAAGATCAATGATGTCAATATCTGGATCACCTGACAATCCCTCCTCAATCATGGGCTGCTTGCCCCTCTCTGATACCTGTGTTGCTGTCAGAAACGAGGCCCTTTCCACCTGGTGTGGAGATAACACTCACGGTGCTGATGAAGAAGGCGAGACCCCTTCCACCTGATGTGGAGATAATACTCGCCGAGCTGATGCAAATAAGGCTCTGTGGCCTCTCTGATATGTGACCAATGGAGGGGAGCTGACATGTCTGGGCTCAGGGATGTCATACTGTTGTGAAGGTCCTCCCTCCTCATGAACAACCTCAGGGGGTGGTGGTGCTGTGAAGAAATCTCGAGAGATGAAATCCTCCCATGGAATACCCTGCTGGGCCGACTGATGCATGACCACAATCTTGATCAAAGCATAATGGTAGATGCTCCTGTGTTGCTGTGTTGGGCTCTTTCTTTGCACCAAGGGCACCATCCTCTCAATATTCCGGCACATGAAGAAAGGAATGTTCATCATCCGTACCCGTGTGAAATGCATCAACAAGCGGATATGATACGAATACAAACGTGAAAATATGCCCTCACAGGTGAAATAGCGAATGATGAGCCTCATCAAGGGCACATACTCATCCCTCAAGAATCTGAAAGGAAACACACCAGTTAGGTGCCTCATATATACAGGTTTAATGTAGGGCTCATACTGGAATCTGTCCAACAGCTGGCGCTTGTTCCACTCTTCTCCAACATTGGGTATCCCTGTTGCTTGAGCAACAACCTCAGGTGACAATGTAAAATCCACCCCTGCAAGATTCACATGCCCGTTGTGCAAATGCAAAACAAACAAGCGGACCAATTCCCTGTGGTGTTGAATTTGGGAAATTCTCTCGCAATATCCATAGCATGATTGATGACGGAAACATGTGACTGCAAGTGGACAAGCTTGCAAATAGGCCAAAGAGGTGGGCTCCTCTCTCACATGCTGACCACCCTTACCACCCCTGTGAGGCCTCCTTGGCACCTCAACCTCCGGTGTTGACTCACGGTCATCACTTTGCTCATAATCTGTTTCGGTTTCTGACATGGTTTCAAGAGCAAAATGGCTGAAATGTATTGCTGCTTCTGCACAAATGACCTGTTGTTTTGACTGTTTGAATGCTGCTCCAAGGGGACAAAAAACACAAGGGAGATGTTAGGGAGGGGGACTTTTGAGGGGATTTAGGGAAAATATATAAAAAAGGGAATTTAGGGAAGGAATTACGACACATACATCATCACATAATCATAATTTGTAGGGGTTTGATAGGAGGTAGGATTTAGGGAGATTTTATTGAATTTTAGGGATAGGGGTAGGGTTTTAGGGCTTTTGATATTTTTGTTAGGGAAATTGTGTGAAATTGACAAGGGAAGTGATAATGGGAATGTGGGGAAATGAGGGAGTGAAAAAGATGACCTTGGGCAGCGAACTCAAAACCCTAGCTTCACTTGCAATTTGAAATTTTTAAACATAATATATATGAATTTCATGCTTCACACTTGATGGAATTTGACACATTTTCCATGCTCATTTTTCTTTAGCAAGCAAAAAACGTTGATGATTTGAGGCCTACCTGTAAAACTTAAGAGATTTGAGGTCTTTTTGAAGCTTGTTGGCAATTTGTTGTAGGTGAAACCCAACGCGTAGCGCGCGGGCCCTGACGCGTAGCGCGCGCCCAACGCGTAGCGCCTGACCAATTCTTCCACTGCAGAGTGTGCCCTGACGCGTAGCGCGCGCCCAACGCGTAGCGCGCGGGCTCTGATGCGTAGCGCGCAGGCTCTGTTTCTCAATTCGCCCAGTTTCACACTAAATCGCCTTTCACACTTGCTCTTGGAGTCTTGGAGGCAAATGAATGACACAATTAAGAGAGAGGGGCTTTTATAAGCTTGATTTAAATTTATTTCCCCTCAAACTCACTTTATAATGTTTATAAAATGACACTTTTTGAAACTAATTGCTGCTGACTTGTGGTTTCCTTTTTGACATGAAATTGGTTGAAATGATGCTTTTTCTTGCAAATTTTTGCAGGGATAGCTTCTGAAGAGTCTTGGCAAAGGAGACCAAGGCTGCATGCCAACTTCCGGAGAGTTTGAATTTTTTACACATTTTTACAAAAAATGAGAAAATGACCTTGCCTTAAAAAACAAGGTTTTTGAACTCAAGGTAAAAATTAGTTGTACAATATGAAATCATTTGAAGTGATGCTTTGCTGGACATCCCTCTGGCCTGCTGGGCATTTATTGACCTCAAAAGACATGACCTCAAAAGACAAAATTGGACTAAACCCTAGACCTAGGACCTTGATTTCAAGACAAGACCAATGACCCTGTAAGGAATTTATTGACTGAAACAAACTTGATCCAGCAATGCCAAGAGGGGAATAAATGACACAAGCTCCTCCATTAGGGTTATGGCATGCCTAATGGAATGCAATAAGATGATACTGATGAGACACCTACTTATGCAAATGCAAAGAGCTTTGATCGCTGATGGAGGGCTACTAGACCGACTCTAACAGGGTCCACATAAGGTCAACCACCCCCTCCCCTTGCCCCACATCTTGGTTCGAGCTTGGAATGATGCCCCAGAGGTTGATGCAGCTAAAAAGAAAAGGAAAAGCATAATTGGCCACATTCAATAGAAAATTATACCACAAAATGAAAAAGGTAGTCGGGACAAACACATTTAGCACGTGGGAAGTAACCATTGCATGAGCTCTTCCCCTTTCATGGCCATCACCTCGATTCCTAGAAGCCCTTGATGAGTCTCCTTTATCACTCAAGAACCCATGATTGTCCCAACACCTGGTGGGGAATGAATTTCCCCACCTCAAAATGGGGTATGCACTGCTATACTTTGGACATCATGGTCTCATCCCTTTGATCCCCAAGCAATTAACCAAAGAAAATCACAAAAGGAAAAATCCATTTGAAGAAGGGTGGAAAAATAAAGGCCGAGGTAACTCATGTACCGATATTGCACCCTCCTCTACATTATTTACCCAAGTGTGGGATTCCCTTTTATTAGCTACCCTTGTGCCATGGGATGTGACCCATGTTGTTCCCCTTTGTCCCCTACTCCACTTCATCATTATATAACATGCCACCACCATTTGATGGATGCACCATGAACATATCACCCCCTTTAGAAGTAAAAGCCACCTAATAAGATGATTGGTTAACCCATTTTGGAGCTTGGAGACATTAACACATGCCCAATCTCACTATGGAAGGGCATCCTATTATGAAGTGCCCACTTATTTTCCATTATTTGTAAACACTTTTACATGTTTAATTTAATGACTTGAGATGTTGGAAGGTGCGGGGATGCATTGGATCTTATGAAAGGTTGCGGATGGTCTCCATTTTGAGTTTGGTCTCCCTATATTGGGTCCTAACTCTCTAGAGGGCTACATTGGAACATGTAGGGTGTGTGTAGAGATCCACGAGCCTCCAAAAGAGTAGACAACACTCCATCGATCCCCAGAGATGTTCAGAAATTGCTCGAGATTAACCTATTGGGTGAGGTTTCATTATGCCTAGTCGGCCCCACAGTTGTACCATGCACTTGGCAGATGATCCAGGACTTGTGTACTGATGTGGCATCACCTAAACCATCATATGAGCCCTTACATATGGTTTATAGGCATCTTCGATTTATTTGGTGACCCGTGAGGTTACTTGTGTGCCCCCCACCCATTGGGAGCACCACAAGTCTATTATTTGGAGAAAAAGGGGCCAACCCCTTGTCCACTACTTTTGGGAGTCTTATTCATCATTGTGGCACTTATGGACTTCATCAGGCTTCTTATAAGTCCCTACGCCATTTAATATTAATCATTTGACCTCTTAAGAGGTTTATTATTTTGTGTATGAACTTCTTTAGTGTGCTTGTCACCAAAAGTTAGTTATTTTGCACATTATTTTATTCTAGGGGCTAATGTAAGTCTACTTAGATAAATCAAACTCCTTATAAGTGTATAAATACATGTGATAAGAGTTCATTTGGAGATCACCACTTGGATTGGATCATATCTTCTTGTAAGATTTTCACTATCTTTTGAGGATGAGACCTTTTGGATGAATTTCGATGTTTGGTTATTCTTCTTTGTCTTGGAGCTTCTATGATTGGAATATCTTGGTGATTGTATATATTCTTCTTACATGTAAGCACCATTTTAATACTATTTTGATTCTTTATGTTGTTGCATTCATGATATTGGGATTTTCACTATTCTAGGGTTAATTTGTTGTTTTTCTTGGAACAAAATGGTGGAAATTAAATCTCTAATAGTGTTGTATCATGATTGAGCCATGTTTGAATGAATGAGCATTCCTAGAGACATCCTTGTTTTGATAAGTCACCAAATATTTTTGAACGATGTATAAATGACCTTGAAGCTA
This sequence comes from Pinus tabuliformis, assembly GCA_031772625.1. Lineage (NCBI taxonomy): Eukaryota > Viridiplantae > Streptophyta > Pinopsida > Pinales > Pinaceae > Pinus > Pinus tabuliformis. Next base: position 690,822,953 of record CM062814.1, on the reverse strand, counting down.
CTTCCATTAAGCCCTAATGTCCAACGAAGTTGTCTTTTAAGCCTCCTTGACAAGTGGAAATCAATCCAAACTCTAAATATTCCATGACTCCACATTAGGGGAGTTTTGAGGTCTAAAATGGGCCTCCTAAGGAAATTATAAAATAATAGTGGAAATAATAAAATAAGATTAGATTACATAATCAAACTTTAGAGGGAAAAAAGAAAAAAAACATTTTTTCAACTCGTATTTTCAACTTATCTCCCTATGGGTTTACTCAAATTTCAAACGACAACACTCGTTGGATGTAACATTTTATTATTCATCCAAGGAGTACCCATGTTGCATGCTTTCTATGGACCCTGCTACACAAACATTAAGAAATACATGAAAAATGTGATTGTAATAACGTTTTTTCATGTATTTCTCATTTTTCGTGTAGTAGGGTCCATCAAAAGCATGCAACATGGGTACTCCTAGGATGGGAATTAAATTTTGCATCCAACGAGTACTCCTGCTCAAACTTTGGGTAAAAATTTAGGGATATAAATTGAAAATACGAGTTGAAAAGTAGTTTTTATCATTTTATTATTTTTTAATCTTTTTACTTTTTTACTCCAAAAATGGTGAATCATTCCCCATGGTTGACATCATCATTTTAAATCCTATTGGTTCTTATAAAGTTTATTTTGATTGTAAATTTCTCTTAGGAGGTCCATTTTAGACCTCAAAACTCCCCTAATGTCTCTCCCAAAGGACAAAGCATTGGTCCTCCTTTGGTGATCACTTTAAAGCTAATTTATTTCACCTTCCCCTCTTTTCTAGGCGTAGTCTACGTAGGTCATCTATGGAATCAATTATCTCACAATATAATAATCCAAATACTTTGATTTTTGGTCCAAAACTACATTGATGTGTCCTCAAGAATCCTTCCAAAATATATGAGATTTCGATGGTGGGATCTTGATATATCGCAAGCCCTAACTCGAAGACCAATTCTTTCCCTTGGTTTCCCTTAGGCTAGTAGCCTCATTGGGATCCTTGCATGGTCTTTCATTTAAAATTCATTCTTTGATCCCTTTCTCCTCCCTAATTAGGTCAAGCATATCATTGGTTGCTAAATTCTATCCCCTTGACCTAACCTCGGGTCCACTTGGTCCACTATGGTCCCATACATTATCAAGGTTAATTTGTCAAAGATCGCTTGGAACATAAGTTTCCACAAGAATTTTAGGGCCTAGGGATCTCCTTATTAAAGAAACATACTCAAAACCTATCCCTTGAAATTATCCTTAATCCCTTCCTTGAGAGCCTTCCATCTTGCCTTCTAAGGCAAGCAAGCCACCATCTTGAGCCTCTCTTTTGAATAGGCTTCTAGGATCACCCTTCATCTTACCTTTGATCAATTCCTCTTCGTGATATTTATCATACCAAGTCTCCTCCCATCGGTGAAAGTTAGTAAAAAGTAGGGAGCTTTAACTGAGGTGACAATGGACTATTGCTCCATTGTTTCCCTTGACTTAGAAATTGTCTCTCCATGATACCCCTTTAGGACCCCTGCTAGTTTGAGTGGTAACATTTTGGCATCGTTGCCGGGGACACGAGATGTATGTTTTGTTCTCTATATGTCATATTGACATATCATTATTGGCGACTCCATTGGAAGAATGAAGCCCTAATTCTTCATTAAACTTTAAGGTCGATGCTTGTAGGGTTAAGCAAGCATTTTTCTAGGCATCTTTAAGTCACCCTAGTGACTCCTACAAAATTTACATCTATACCTGAAGTAGGGTGTCTTTCTTTGATGATTTTCTCACTTTGGAAATCAGTAGCATCCATGGGCACCCCAATCATGTCACAGGAAGGATGGTACATGGGGTACCCGTGTTTGATGGTGACCCAAGCTCTGCAATTGACCATGTGGAAGGATTTAATGCATATACTTCAAAGGAGAAAGTGGTCCACCAAGATGTATTTATGTTGTTATTCTTTAGTTCCCTCTATGCTCATAACTCATGGTTGCAAAATCACGAACCTAAGATCATCTCATCTATTGAGAAGTTCGTTGATGGGTTTCTTAGACATTTTCAAGTATACCCTGCATTGAGAATTCAAGAGGAGGCCTTCATCGAGCATCATCAATACCCTAAGAATCTAAGTGATGAATACAAATATGAGTCCTCCTTGTGTCCACAGGATGAAAAGGATGATTTTGAGAACACATATGTTGGGAAGGATGAATCCATGGGAAGTGAAGTTGAGACTAACCTTACCTTTCTCAAGGAGATTACTCTTGATGAATCTCCTTTTGAGAACCTTAAGGAAGGTGATCCCATTAGCCCCTTGGAAGATGTCATTGAAGATTACTTCCACATTGAAAAAGGGAAATGGGAAATTGTCGGTCCTCAATTTGATTGTGCTCCCATTTATGACACCGAAAAGGAAGATGAGGTTGAGAGTGCTATTCCCTTTCTCTCAAGCCTTATTTATGATGACATGTCCATCAGTACCCTTGAGAAGAAGGATCATTATTTTCCCTTTCATGAAAAGGATGATTTTGAGGAGGAAAATCTGGTTGAATGTAATACTTCACCCTCCCCTTTTCCTTATCCTCTTGTACATCACTTCAAGTCTTCCATAAGTGATTCCCTCGTCCCTTTTCAAAGGATCCCAAGTGACCGAGAGCACTTTCCCCCTTTTGAGTATGGTGTCAAGGAAGAACCCCTCATTGAATATACCTTATTTCCTTTGACACACCCTCAGGATTAAGATTGCCCCACAACCTCCCCTCTCCAATGTGACCATCACCGTGAGAAACCTATTTGTTGCACTCCTTCCTTCCTTCACACTTTGTTCCCCTCTCATCATGACCTTGTGGCATCTACGAAGCATAAGATTGTAAGCAATGATTGTGATAAGGAGTTCTTGAGACTGATATTTTATTCCACCATTGTGTACTTAGAGGGAAAACCCTGCACTTCTAGATTTACCATTTCTCCTTCTCCTAAGGATTCCTTTTACCTCTAATGGAGATCATGTTTTCCCGCCTCCTACTCACTTCACCCTCCATCTGATTATGCATGCGTTCACTTTACGTTTTGTTTCATGAGTAATCATACTGGCAAGCATATGTATAGTGATACGATGATATGTTGGTTGCATCGGATTTATGATTAAACTTACTATTAGCCTTACTATATGCATGTTAGAATAGGATGCATTGCATGTTGATTTCTGCATTAGAACTAAAATCATATGATATTTCTCATGGTAGATTAGCTGTATTTAGATTAAAATTTGCATATTTTATTTTTCTATTGATTTTACGGCCTAACACTAAGCATGGGTGATCATAAGACACCATAGAAACATGTTTCCCCATGGGTTTAGTCTTTGATATGTGTAGGTAACATGTCTACGATGACCAAGAGATTGTTGGTGTTCTCATGAGCTCCCGTTCGAGCAGTTTCGCCCTCTCTTTGAGAGATCATGTCCCAGTTAGAGCTAGATGTTACCCACCATTTTATAAATCATAAAGTAAATAGGACATTCCCAAGAACATAAGGATACAAATACATATTCTAACACACCATCAGGTTTGATAATAGATCTATCTACCAATTGCAATAATGTAGGTGTATATTGAAGATTAGGAAGTTTCAATTGATTCATAGTTTGTTTACTCATGATGTTGATAGCTGCTCCTAAATCAATCAATGTGTTTGGAATCTCAACACCATTGATGTGTGTTTTCACAATGGGACTTCTTGGATCTAGATATTTTTGAACTGTTGTCTTTCCCATCATGATATCTACAATTTTTCCAACTAACTGAATTCTTTTAACTTCTTTCCTTTTTCTTCCTGGTTTTTTAATACTTAACTCCCTGATTGTATTTGAAAATATTGGTATTTCTTTGATAGCTTGTAACAAAGGAATTTCTATACAAATATTTTTTAGTTCATCTATCATATCATAATCATGCAACACAATCTATTTTTTTATCCCTTTTTCAAATTTCAGTCTTTCAAGAAAATGTGGATTTTGAATAGAGAGTTAAGGTTGTTCTATAATGGGAGTTGAGTTTATTGGAATATCATTAGAATGTACAGGGATGGTTTGTTTTTTGGAATTTTCCTCTTGATGAAAATATGTTTCTTTCTCAAAGAGTTCAACTTTTTCAGGTTCCTGGATAACAACATATGGTGACTTATTTTCTAATACTCCACCAGATCTAAGTTGGACAATGTTTAGATCTAATGGATTTATCATGTAAGTGTGGAAATTTTGTCCTTCCATGTTGTAAACAGGATGTGAATTTTCATTAATTGAATATGGAAGTGATTGATAAGGTAGTTGATTTGGCTTTTATGGAAATGGTAGTGGAAGTTGTGGGTTTGGATTTTGAGGTTGAGGGGGTTGAACAGGCTAAGAAAAATATTGTGGTCGAAAAACAGGGTAAGGTTGTTGAAATTGAGGGTACTTTCCATAAGGATTTTTCCATCCTTGTGCCCAATGTTGAAGCCAAGGTTGCCAAGGCATGGGTGTAATCTAGTTACTTTGTGATGGTTGTGCATATGTTTGAGTGTTTAAACCTTGGGTCACATTCGATTGTGGATGTTGCCATGGTCTCTTAGAAATAAAACAAAGGGGTTCTACTTTATTTTTCATTACTTTCTCTTGATAAATAGATTTAAGACCTAATATTGAAGGGAATTCCTTTGCATCATGATTTTCTGCACATATAACACATGTTTTCATACTTTTTAAGTCAAGAGGGCATTCTCTTTCTCAAGGCATAATTCTTTATACAATTTGGACAAAAGATAGATAATGCAACATTTTCAGCCTTTTGTTTGTTTTGTACTTTAAGGGAATCTATTTGTTTCGTAAGACTCCCCAAAATATTAGTTTTAAAGTTGTCAAGCAAATTGTGTATTTCAACCCTACTTACTGTCCCAGCTGCAGATTTATTAATTCTAGACATAACAAGATCTCTTCGATTTTTCTCAGTCCTTGCCTTTCCTCTTGAAATGTGTATGCATAACTCACAAATATCTCCAAATGATAACTGAGAAATATCTCCTTTATTAGGGGAATTTTGAGGTCTAAAATGGGCCTCCTAAGAAAAATGTACAACCAAAATAAACTTTATAAGAACCAATAAGATTCAATATGATTATGTCAACCATGGGTGATGATTCATCATTTTTGAAGTAAAAAGATTAAAAAATAATAAAATAATAAAACTACTTTTTCAACTCGTATTTTTAACTTATCTCCCTAGGGTTTTACTGAAATTTCGAGCGGGAGTACTTGTTGGATACAAAATTTAAATTCTCATCCAAGGAGTACCCATGTTCCATACTTTTGATAGAATGCATGAGTTGCAGACACAACTCTTTGTTGCCAAAGAAGCCTTAGTCAAGTATCAGCTTGAAGAAGAGGTAAACAATTCCTGTTTATCTCCAAATTCTTCTAAGAATTCTTTTGTTGGTTCTTTTGAAAAACATACTAGAGGCATAGGTTCCAAGTTAATGTCCAAGATGGGCTATGAAGGAAAAGGCTTGGGAAAACATGCACAAGTTATTGTTGAGCCAATAATGGTTGATGAGAGGCCTAAGTATTTGGGTCTTGGATATGGACAAGCTTATGGAGAAAGTTCCAAAGCTGCCATGAAGACCATTAAAACAACTCCAAGAAGGAGTTTCATGTTAGGTCTTCTATGTCAAGAGTGTAAAGGTTGTATTCTTGGGGAATGCAATAGTGTGAAGCATACTTTGTAGAAAGAAGGTGTATATCAGCATACACTTGAACCAGAGAGTTGTGGAAACTTTGAAACCATTGAAGAGGTTGATGGTGTTCCAAAGGGAGCTACTCCTTCATTCAATTCACCTCCTCATGAAGGCAATAAAGGTGAAAGAGAAAGGTATAAATCTGGTTCTAACCATATTCCTTTTGATTATGTTCAGCATGGAAAATTTCCAAATAAGCATGGGAAAAGAATTCAATGTTCCTTTTGTGGTTTGGATAACCATAATGTTTCTAGATGTTGGAAGAGAATGGGCACATATAGGAAACTTTTGAAGGAAAGGAAGCAAGAAGCCAAAGGTCCATTGGACAAGGTAAATCATGTTGTCAAGAAGATGCACATGTGTTGCACTTATTGCCATAAGCAAGGACATATTGCTGAAAAGTGTTGGACTCTGAATCCAACAATGCTTCCACGAAACTTTAAGAAGGTGGAAAGAGAGAATGGTAGGAATAGAAAGGAAGATTCCATGAATGATGTGTTTCAATATGATTCACATGTTGATGCTGATGTGCAGACAAAGGAAGGACCTTTGAAATGGATGGTAAGAAATGGTTAGAATTCTTATCCAATTAAGATTGCATGTCTATTGATACAATGCATCTATTTTCATTTCTTTGTTAATGAAATGCAAGTTGCAGGATTCTACCAAGAAGGCGAATGGAAAAGTTGGGTAGGAGACTCACTTTATTGCTACAATATTATGTTCATTTCAGCTTTGAAAGTACAGTGTACTTAAGCGAGAGTTGAAAGATGAAATGCATGCATAAGCTTGATGTGCATGAACACAAGGATGTTGATGATTCTCAAATCAATCTTCGAGAACACTGTTGCTTCCTTCAACTGATTGAAAAAATCATCAATCCTTGGCAATAGATACCTATTCTTAATAGTTACTTTGTTCAACTTCCTGTAATCAATGCACAACCTCAGAGTACCATCCTTGTTCTTCACAAACAATACCGATGCATCCCATGGTGACACACTTGGCCTAATGTATCCCTTATCAAGAATTTTTTTAACTACAACCTCAGCTTTACAAACTCCAGTGTGCTTTGTATTAAAGTCCATATAGTTACCCAATGATGAGGCTTATCAATTGGGAAGAAGATTGTTAGGTAGGAAGAGGAGTATGGAAGATATACTTTTTGGGATTCAACTGCGTTAAGTAAGTCATTCACGTATGACCATTTCCATGAGAGGTAGTCGTAACTGACTAATTTCTCATGATTTTTGAATAGTTCACTTAGCACTCATTGTATATCCCAAACCATAAGATATGTTAAAAATTGAGAGAGATTTTTTTTAATGATGATGTTGGAAGAAAAAACCACTTTCCGTTTTTTAAAATTCATTTCCACCTGCTCAGAAACTGCATTTGGAAACACTGGCTAAAAACAGGAAAATCCAAGAAAATATGCTTGCAAAGATTCATCCGAATTTCCAAAACTGTACCATATTTTAGAAACATGAGAGAGGTTTTGGTAAACGAGGATCTTATCATAAGAAACCTCTTTTAATTTTTTAAAATTCATTCTCAGCGGTTTCTAAACCATGTTTCAAATTATTCTGCTTCATAGGAGAAAACATAATTTAACTGACCATGAAACAAACATGTGACATGGAGGTGGGGGATGATGTGGAGGCACATGGTTGGTGGAGATGAACTGGAGTCCACAAGGGTGATGTTGAGAATTGACGTGGAGGTGAGTGGGGAAAATAGTCCAACTGGCAGGCAGTGAGTGGTGCGAGAGTGACAGCGAGGTTAAATGTTTGTGGGAGGTGATATGCAGAATGGATACATGGCGGAAAGGGAATGGAGATTTAGTGGAAGTGGTGGGTGACATTAGCGGGAAGGCGGGTTACGGCAGGAACGGTGGAAACCGCTTTTGGAGGGGCGTCGAAGCTATTTGTGGTATTAAACGGGGGGTCCGAAATCATGAGGGGAAGACACGTAGTGGCGGGAAAACTAGTTTTCGTACCCCCCCCCCCCCCCCCCACACTGTTAAAGAGAATCATAACAGGAGGAGGGGTCTGAAAATACGATGGATCCATCTGATGAAAAAGGTGATGTGATTGGAAGCTAGGAATATGTGAGTTATTTAACCACATACAGCAAATCTCCATTTGTCGTTTTCAACTCTACACTAAAACAAATGCTATAGTACTAATGCCTTATTAAAATTTATTTAATCACATTTAAATGATGTGATTAATTTAATCTAATCATGCTTAATTATGCTCTAATGATGCATTTTGACTTGCAAGCATATTTCTTTATTTTTCTTAAGGTTTTGACATTTTTTTGGAAATAATTTACAACATGGAATATTATTTACAACATTTCAAACATAATATTGATCAGCTATAATCAAATGATCCTATAAAAATTATAGGACCCTAACAAGACATCACCAAGAAAAACCATCATCAGATTGGTCTCCATCCAAGCCTTCCAGGGCTTCGAGAGCATTTGTCCAACCAAGTCTTCCAAAACTAGTAACTCAACCCACAACTTATACAGGGCTTCCAAAGTGTTTGTCCAACCAAGAATTCTAGGACTAGTAACTCAAGCCACCAAGGGCTTCCACAGCATTTTTCCAACCAGGGCCTCTAGGACTAGTAACTCAACCGAAGCTGTTACAGGGCTTCCACATCGTTTGTTCAACCAAGGCTTATAGGACTAATAACTCAACCCAAGCCAAGGAAACATGAGAACCAAAAGAATCAAAACAACGAAAGTATATCGACAATCACCATCCAGAAAATTGCAAGGCTAGGCAATCCACTTTCGATCCAGGAAATCCTCCATGCCAGTCACAGATCACAATCAAGAAACCACATGCATAAGCCATGCATGCCCAAAACTAGTGAAGAAATCATACATGAAACTTGGTACGTCCAAGAAAATCTGATGTCGATGCCTTATTGCACTTTCCCACTCTTCCTTTTCCTTCTTGCTCCAAGAATCCAAGTACGCCACACCCTCCAAGAGTGCTCCAAGAAAACTCTAAGTTTCCAAGAGTATGAGATAGATCCAAAACTGCCAAAGCAATCTAACCAGCAGACACACTAAGGATAGCCTAAACAGATGGTTCTGGTCGGGCACTGAATTGAAAGGGTTGGTTGTCTCTCTCGTCCACCGTTCCCAGGAGAAGAGGGGGTGTTTTTGACATGTTCTCCGTGACCGAATGCTAGTCAGCATCTTTGGTGCCTTACCTTTAGCTACTTTTTTTGGGACATACATCCTGATTAGTTAGCTTGGCGATACTTTCTAACTGATCCTTAGAAGCCTTTTTATGTATGAGGCCTCTATTTTCTTCATTTTCCATTATTTTCGTTCATTTTCCTCCTCTCATGCAACCTGTGACCTTTCATCTCATTTTTCTCCTAATTTCCATTATTTTCCTTCATTTTCCTCCTCACATGCAACCTGTGACCTTTCAGCTACTTTTTCTCCTATTTTCCATTATTTTCCTCCTCACATGCAACGTGTGACCTTTCACCTCCTTTGTCTCCTAATTTCCATTATTTTCCTTCATTTTCCTCCTCACATACAACTTGTGACCTTTCACCTCCTTTTTCTCCTAATTTCCATTAGTTTCATAAATAAATGCGCCAAAATACTTTTTTTCCTCTTTAATATATTTTTACAACTTAGAATGCATGTCCCATCACCTGTGATATTTATATATTTTTACATGGAATTTTCACCAGGGTTGTTACATATTTCCTTGAAAACAAACCGTATAGTTTCTTTTTTAATGAAAGTAAATGGTTTTGTATATTACACACCTAACCTATATGTCGTTAAAGGTCATGGCCTGAGTGCACCATTCCATAAGAAACTGTCAAGCCTACATCATTTATAACTTCCCTGGTATTTTGTACTTGTATCTTCTATTATATAATTTCAGGAAAACAACAATTTTTCAATGTTGAGATTTAATTCAGTTTATCAAGCCCCTGGAGTGGCTGATTAGAATTTCTTACTTTTGTTATTATCATGAAACATTACCTTATATACAAGAAAGAGAACATTTTGTCAATATGAAAGGTATCTTGAAACCCTGTAATGGTAAATAGGGGTAATGTTTTTTTTTTCAAATTTAGGTGGTTCCCAATATTTGGCTATAACTCATCTAAGAGTCTTACAATATTCTACTTTGTTTATTGTTTCACAGATGTATATATTAATATTTATTTACAACATTCAATTATTTCTAGGTATATTTATATATATGTGCCTTTTTTTCCTTATATTATTTATTCATATATTTTTTTCACATCACTTTGCACATTTTCTTAAAAAAAAAAGGCCCTGTATTTACAATTAAGCACTTAGGAATGGGTACATACACTTTCTTCTCAGGGAGATTTAGAGAAAAAAATCATTCCAACATATTTACTTATGTAGTTTATGAAACTAAGTCTATCACGAAGCACACGATGGAGATAAGATGCTCAAAACCAGCAAGAATTAATTTTCCCACTAAGCGAATCTCCCCTCTAGCCATTCTCACATCCCACACAACTACCACGACAATGACAATGACCACACACACAATGGAGATAATATGCTCATAACGAACAACAATTAATTCTTCTACTCACCAAATCTCTCCTCTAGCCAATTTCAAATCCCACACAACTACCATGACAATGAGAACGCACACAATGGAGATAAGATGCTCATAACCAGCAAGAATTAATTTTTCCACTAACCAAATCTCCCCTCTAGCCGACTTCACATCCCACACAACTACCGTGACAATGACCACACTTGGTCCAATGCTTATAGATCATAATGATATCAACATTGTGGTTTAGCACAATTATATATATATATATATAACTTTGTATCACATGCACAAAGGTAAACTAAAATGCCTACATATGAGTGGAGTGGAATGCTACCTAGGGAGAGTCATTGCACACTTTCTAAGAAAAAAAGGAATCATTGTCTTAAAAATATAGGATTATAGAAAGTTCACTTAATTGTAGAAAGATACAATTTAATTTTAGTCATACATAATTTAGTTCTAGTGATAATATCCATTTAACTAAGAACATAATAGGAGAAATAAAAAAGAAAAAAATGCACAATTCTTTGTGTCTATCTAATTTTTAGTAAAGAAAAAATTAACATAAATTACCACACAATTTTACCGTGACTATCAAACAACAACAAGGAACATTTCATTTAATAAGGTTCTTCATTTTTCTATCTAAAGTTATGGTCATAACCCTTGAGATGCATATTTCCTTTCATTGCAGGTTTTCATGCGGGGGTGTAACTAAACATGGCTACAATTGGGATGTGATTGGAAGAATGATTAACGAACGAAGTGCACGGTCCTTCACCTCCTCCTCATCAATAATCTCTAGTAAATACACTGCCTTCAACAGGTCTTCTATGGGAACATTACATCAGGGATAGGAAAGATAAGTGTTTTCTTAAGGTATTGAATGAGGAAACTAATCCAAAATTTCCTCAGGTAAGGGATTCTCTCAAGTTATGGGAGTTCAATTTTTTAAAGCGTAATTGATTGGGGATAAAATATCAAAAAATAATGTTATTATAAAATAATTGTAATGATTTAGATGTTTAAGTTGTTTTTTATTAAATTCATTATAAAATAATTTTAACGATTTAGATGTTTATAAGTTGTTTCTTATTAAATTAGAACTTAATTCAGTTAATCCAACTACTTACAAACACATTAAGAAATAATTTTTTAATATGATCTAAAATCAAATTAATCTTTGTTAAGTTTTAAACATGGTTAAAAAAGAAAAAATTGAAATCATATTAATATAAACAAAAAAGGATACAATCACGAAATAAATGATTCTAATAACTTAAATCGAGGAGGGAAAGGGAAGCCTCTCAAAACCACTGAGGAGTGCTAATATAGCTACTTACCAACAACACAACAAAGAAATTCCTAAGGTGATTTGAAGCAATGTTTCAGTGTTTTCATTTAAAATTTAGGAGCAATGTTTTAGTGTTTTCATTTAAAATTTAGGAGCATGTTGCTTTTATGAGTTAGGAGTACGAAGGGGAAAAATAAATTAGGAATTATATAGGATTATGAATAGAAAAATATTATAAAAATAAAGTTATACAATTGATTTGCTTTTTTATTATTCAAATATTCCAAAATTTGAGATTATCAAAATTATTTCAAAATTTGAAACTATATTATGAGAGATAAGGGGATAAGTTGTTTTACAAATTCTTTCCATTGTCAATTCACAAGAAGACAAACTAGACAAAGACAAGTGCATTTAGTCCGAGCTTTAGCATTTCTCACCTATCTATAGATTTAGGGCTTTCATTTTTTTTTACTTTTATTTTAGCAAAAATACCATTTTATACTGTAAAGTTCTCATACTCTACACAATGATTTTAGATGATTATATTTTATAAGACACCAGGCATAAGAGTGCATCATAATATTGTGCTCTTTATGTTAATGAAAATCGATGAATAAATTTCTAGCTTTAAACATTTTATTGAACCATTAACATATATTTCTTTGAAGGCATTGTCTATACTCCAGAGATAGAGGTGTTGGGTTTATAGGTCAGGGGATTTGAAATTGGTACTTGAATAAAGATGAGAGGATGATAAGGTAAACAAAAAAACAAAAAAATCATTTTTTTATAAAATTGAGTTATTCTCATACATTTTCAACTATATAATTTAAACTTATTTATATGGTTAATAAAATATAGACTTTTTTTTAAGATTTAATTAATTATAATTTAAAAACATGAAAACAATTATATAGTTTAAACTTATTTATATTGTTAATAAAATAAATACACTTTTATTTTTCTTGAAGTTTCATTAATTGTAATTCAAAAAACATGAAAATGATTGAAATGATAAAAGAAAAAAAAATACTAAAATAGATCCAAATCAGCTTATTTTTTTAAAATTGCAATTATCAAAACTATTGAAAAAATTAATATATATAGAATATATTTTTCAGTGAATCATAATGTTAGGATAACATGTTTACAATAATCAAATTTCTAAATCAAAGAGAATAATCACACTGTGAGAATAACATGATTTTAAATAATCACATCAATTAAAAATCAAAATTAATCGATGATTGATTCTATCTCATCTCAGCGATTTAAAAACAGAAATTACTCCACAATTTTACAGCCACTAAGAACCAATAGCTAGGAACATTTCGCTTCCTCAGTTTTCTATTGGTATCGGTGGCTTTGGCCATAACTCTTCAGTTGCATATTTCCTTATGCTGCTGGTTTCGACGAGATGTGCTCCCCGATGTGGTTTCAGGTTGAGATTTGCTCCTTGATGATATGCTCTCTGATGAAGATTGATGATGATATTCCAGGTAGAAGCCTGCTGACAGATATTCTAGGTAGCAGCTTGATAGATAAAAGGTGGTAGCTTAAGCTCCCCTCCTGTAACAAATTCTTCTTCTTCTAGTTTCGAGAATGTTTAGCATACGAGCATGAACAATCAAGAGATAAGCAAGAATAAGAAAAGGATATATTGAGATGTACAATGATGATTTGTGATGATGATATACTTAAGGTGTTCATGGCATGATTACTACATGATATAGATTATCCATGGTGATACGTGATGACACTTGAATATTCCAGAATGTCATATTGATTGATGGACATATATGGCAGGTGGAATTCTCCCTAGTTGAGAGTGAGTGTTAATTTTTTCAATTGTGGTCAAATTCCACCTTGGAAAACTCAAATGAATGAGATGATTATTTCATTAGATTCCTCTTTTCGAGGGGACCAAAATCGACCTAAATATCACCCAATTTGGTCAAGCGAAAGTTGAGTTTTGAATTATTTTATTCATACATGTATTATGGAATGGGTTAGCCCTAACCACATGTGTAACTACTTAGTGGACCCTCATGAAATCCTATAAATAGAAGAGCCCTCAATCTCATTTGGACACACTGAACAATCCATATTCTCTTCTCTTATTGTCTTGGTTCGCAGAGGTTTATCCGAGGAAAGTTCGCACAAGGGTCTGAAATCTCAAGGTCAAAACTCGCACTGATCTAGGGTTTTCTAGATCTCGGACGTTGGCATAGAACTAGACATTTTAGTCACTGGACATTGGCACAATGTGTTATGGAAGTATCCAGGGAACCTTGGACATTGATACAGTGGGTTATGGGAGCATCTAGGGCTTTAGAGATAGATGAGGTTTTGTTAGTCCCCGAACGCCCACAAAGAGTGGTCCTGAGAGCGTCCAGACTGCCATAGAAACTCAAACAATAGCCTTATGAGAGCATCCAAGGCTTGAAGTAGATATGGGTATGTTTGACCTCAAACGCCCTCATCTAGTTCACCTGGGAGTGTCCAGATCTATTCAAGATGTAGTCATCCAGTTATGCAGAGAGCGTCCAGATCAGCTATAGACACTCGCACAACTCCTCCTCCCTATGTATGGGACTCATAAAAGAGATTTTAGTATTCTTAAGATTTCGCTCAGTGAAAACAATGTTCATTAGTGTTCATATTTGTGGTAATAGTATACAACAATTAACTTTAGTTTGTGACAGCACATTACAACCATTAGAATGAGGACTTTGATTATAAGCATGATTAGATCTATTTCATCATTAGGGGAATTTTGAGGTCTAAAATGGGCCTCCTAAGAAAAATGTACAACCAAAATAAACTTTATAAGAACCAATAGGATTCAGGATGATGATGTCAACCATGGGGATGATTCACCATTTTTGGAGTAAAAAAAGTAAAAACACTAAAAAATAATAAAACTAGTTTTTCAACTCGTATTTTAAACTTATCTCCCTAAGGTTTTACTCAAATTTCGAGTGGGAGTACTTGTTGGATGAAAAATATAATTCCTCATCCAAGGAATACCCATGTTGCATACTTTTGATGGACCCTGCTACACGAAAAATGAGAAATACATGAAAAATTGTGACTACAATCACATTTTCCATATATTTCTCATTTTTCATGTAGCAGGATCCATCGAAAATATGCAACATGGGTACTCCTTATATGAGGAATCAAATTGTGCGCCCAACGAGTGTTGTCGCTCGAAATTTGAGCAAACTCATAAGGAGATAAGTTGAAAAAACTAGCTGAAAAAATAGTTTTTCCTTTTTTTCCCTCTAAAATTTGATGATGTAATCTAATATTATTTTATTATTTCCACTATATTTTATCTTTTCCTTAATTGGCCCATTTTAGACCTCAAAATTCCCCTAATGTGGATATCATAGTTATTTTGTTGCATAGATAAAGTTATGGATCATTGTACTATCTTTTGATGAATCATTTGATGATGATCTAAGAAGAATAAGATTTGCAAGGGTTTTCCCCATCGTGGGTTTTTCCCTGGTCTCAGATCAATCCTCGTGTCTCTATGTGTGTGCATGCTTTTCTTTTATTATTCCTTTATATTTCGTTGCATTGATGATGATGATAATGTTGTTCTTTCTATATAATTGCATATGTTGATGAATAATGGTGTAGATTTGAATAATGTTATGACAATATGGGTTGAACTTAATGTAGCAATGAAGAAAGTTAATTATTAAATAAAAGAACAATGTAGCACTATGAAAAATTAATAGTTATAACCCTATTTGCCACTCCATTATAGTGAGAGAAACCCAATGTCAACTTACCTTAGTTATTTGGCTAAAATGCATCCCTTTTCACCTTTTATTTTACTTATGTGAGATTTATCCCATGTTAAAAGGGTGAAATTACATGAGTGACTTATTTCTCATAATTAATTTGCCAAAATATTATAATTATGAGATAATAATTATTTCATAATTGAGATAATTGAGAAAAATATCATAATTGGGAAAAACGTTTCTAGATTTTTCCATTCCCAAGGAGATCAAATTGACCCACTTGTGTATGAGTTGGCTAAGGGTCCATTATTATACAATTTTCCTAACTTCTCAAGCCCCTAGGTGTCTATATACATTCTCCCAAAGTATGGAATGAGCCTATATAATCTCACCAAGAGGAAAGGGGGTAAGATATAGTATCTAAACTATAGTGCAAGAGATCTGTTGTATTGGGAGAGGAGACCATACTACAAGCTTGAGGAGAGTATCTCCTTTGCTGGAAGTTATATATTTTTTGTACTTTCATTTTTTGATTAATAGAAATCTACGATCCTTCCCTATATTTACATGTTTGCAATAGTTACATATATTGATTCTATGATGTTTTGAGATGAAGATATTCTGAGGAAGATCACTTGTCATCCTTGAGTGTTGGTGTTTGTGTGCAGGTGATGAAATCAAGTGTAGATGAAGAAGATAGTTTGAGTGGAGCGTTGGGATTCTGAAATGAACTCAAAACCCTTCACCTACCCGCTGAGGAGGCTAAGTGCACACTCTTTTCTTTATAACATATAGAACTGCTTGTATGTTTCATGTGTGAGCATTGGGTTTTGGATTAATCTATCTATCTATTAGCCTAGATACTATAGTGATATATTGTGACAACAAGAGTGGGGCCCGTCAAGCATAAAATCTTGTATTTCATGAAAATTCCAAGAACATAGAGATATGACATCACTTCATTCAAGAAATGGTGTAGAGAGGAGCTGTTAGACTCCATCACATATTCACAAATGAGAAGATTGTATATATTCTCAAATTGGCTTTACCAAAAGGGAAGTTCTTGGTCTTCAGAGAACAACTTAGACTGATGGATGTGACCCCTCCTAATAAGGGGCAGTGTTGATTGAGGACATTCAACCATCTCTTCCCCCATGTTTAGCTCCCAGTGTGAGGAATTGAGATAAAGGGCTCTTGGGGTTGAGGGATCTCTAGACAATAGAGTATTACCCCTATCTATTACTGTTGGGCGTGGGATCCCCCAAGGGCAGTTTTGGGGCTAAAAGCCCATATTTGGTTCAATTTTGTAATCCAAATGTAAAGACTCCGCATTTTGTGGTCGCGGAGCGTGTAGGTGTTAAAGAGTCATAGGGTTGTCCGCCCTTATTTTGGAAATGTAATGTCAGCTGTAAAAGATCTACCCATGGTCCGCAGACCATGGGATTGTATAAATAGAGCTAAGATCTAAATAGTTAGAGGCAATGAAGAAAGCATCGACATGTATAAGAGATAGCTCTGAAGTAGAATTCTATGTTTGGGTTGTAGAGTAGTTAGAGGCTCGACAGCTAAGTGCGCGGAGGCCTAGAAGTCCACAGCTGAGTGCACGGACCCTTGCAGCTGAGTGCGCAAGGCGGGTTGAGTTTTTAATTGTATGTAATTATCAATAAAGATAAAGATTCTATAATTTCTGCATCTTTATTTCCTGTTTATGCATATGTTATATTGGGCATGAATTTCACTGTAAATGTGTTGGTTAAGAAAACGCAAATAAGACATCTGTTTACGTGAAGCTAACTAAGATTGAATAATAAGATAAGTAAGACACTTAGCCTAGTTCAGGAGATATCGCAGTTCACTACCCTAGGAGCATGAAAGTATATCAGCCCCAGGTTAGGACTGTGCGAAAGCCGATTGTATCCTTTCGTGAAGGTACTGAAGGATGGAACAGAGGTCTAAGCAACCTACGTGTAGGAAAGTATAGCTGGGATAACCCGATGTCACAACCATCTCAAGGGTGTGGAAACTTGGTTCTAGCATCCCCCCATACTGCTTCCGGTGAGACTTCAATCTGCACTCCGCGGGCTGATGCCGAAAGGGCTAGTAGTGTAGGGATTTGTTTGGCTAGCTAATGCTGAACCTGGGTCAGGCCCCTCAATCCAACAAATGGTTCCATTTTCGGGACCGGAATCTACATAAGAGATGTGTGATGTTGTATCATTGGAATCCAACTAAGAAAGAAATCGAAGCCTGGTTGGACAGAAGGATTCACGAGTTCGTGACACAAGAAAACAGAAACCTGTGACTGTCAAAAAAACAGTGGTTGGACCAATACCTGTATATGGAGAACCACAAAATCTTTTTCACCTCCTTTCCTATTAAGCTATACGAGTGGATCGTGAAGCTAGCAGATAGCCAAGGCAGGTGGAAACTTGATGATCCTATTGTGTGGACCCTAGAGCTAGTGCGAAGGTTGGAAGCATCAGGGGACAAGATCGCCTGCGTTGTCAATCATTGGCTCGATCGCATCATAATAGGATTTGTGACTAAATTCACGGTCGACACCTTAGTCAGCTATAATGAGGCAGAGTGACACTTTTTTAAAGGACCATGAGGTAAGTACGTAAAATCTTTGAATACTTGGATTAAAATGCTGTTGTGCAAAAAATGGGTTATGCAACTACCTTGATGTTCAGGACTACACGAAGCGGAATATTTTACAGAAACAAAGGAAATAAGGGTCCAGAGCATAGCCCCTTGATTTCACCTCCGCGAGGGGATGAAGAAGGGATCACGAAGGTCTCTCCATGAAGTGCTATTCAGTTGATAAAACAAGGATTCCCACGAATACCACCTCCACCCACACCACCATCAGCTTCATTGCCATCACCTCCAACTTCACCCATACCACCTCCACCTCCACTGCGATTCAGTATGGCAAACACAGTGAAGTTGCCTTTATTCAAAGGCTTGGGAAATGAGGACCCGGACCAATTTTGGTTCGTTGTGAGGGTTGTATGGGAAGCTCAAGGTGTTACAAATGACCATATAAAGAAAGCGACACTGGTTAGCGCTCTACAGGATCGCGCGCTGACCTGGTATATTAAGTACTCCAACGATAACCCGAATGCTAGAGTAGCGGACATACAAGCAGCACTAAATAGGGAATTTAGTAGGCCTAAATTTGAAGTGTAGTCGATTGTGGGATTCAAATAGATTTCAATGCAACTAGGCAAGATCCCTGGGAGCTGGATCAGAGGCTGAAATGTACAATTCGTGAAGCCAACATGAATTTGATAGATCGACAACATCGAGAGTGGTTTGTGGCTTCGCTACTACCACACTTAAGGAGTGCGCTATTGTAGCAGAATATAACCACTCAGGCAAAGGCCTTAGAGAGTGCCATGAGATTACATGAAACTCCGATGCAGGATCCTAATCTAGGAGTCCAACAGATCCATGCACAACTGAAAAATCTATGCCTTGAGATGCAAAGTCTGAAGCAGGATAGGATGGTTCGACCAGAGGTACGTGAAGAGGTATGGTGTTTGAAATTCAAGAGTCAGGGTCATGACAAAGACCACTGCCAGGTCTTTACAAATTACCTTGCAGGAGGAGGACTGGTGCTTTTAAAGTTGGAAGCTGAAGCAGGACCTAGTGCGGCACCTGCTTTATGGTGTGCTATCTATCAGGTAGCCGGAAAACATGCCACTTATAACTGTCACTTGCTACAGAAGTATGTGCAAGCATCGCAATAGTTGTTCAACAACTTTTGTAGGTCGGTAGGACATGATGAGCATACTTGTAGGAGCTATGAATTGATGATGGACAAAACTCCTGCCTACAGGGTTCAGGCCCAAACGTGGCCCCTTGACCAAAATGCGGGGATGGTGTGCACAGGATTTCAGGGGCGCAGACGAGGCCGAGGTGGAGGAGGACCTGATAGAGGTCGAGGATAGTTGATTTTCTACAATTGCGAAGGACCAGGACACTATTCCTGCAACTGCACTAATCCAATGTGTCCTTCATGCAAGTATTGCACATGATTTGATCACAAACAGAAGATTACCCACGTTGATAGCTAGGATACGTGACAAAGGGGCGCTACTACCCCCCCCAGTTCAAAACCAACAGATGATGAGGTTTGAGCCACGCGAGGAAGATCCGAACATAAATATAGTGCTCCGGAGTGGAATCATGACGAGAGATGACAAGGGGAAACAACCAAAAGACAGTACATGGGTTCGTAAGGCCTCGGTGAAAGATGCTAAGTTTGATTTGGAGCGCGCTCGGGAAGCCTTCATGGAAGATAAGAAGAGCTTTGTTGAGGCCTCCACTTTAGGAAGCAAAGATAAGCCTCAGCCGGAAATGGACCCCTCTATGCTCACAACTTTCTTGGAAACCTATATGAAGTTACTGTGCGACAGTAAGGCTATAAAAGGGCTACAAAAACTCATCAATAGATGTTCTGGAACCACACCAGGTGAACCGAGAATAGTGTGAGAGATTGGCAAGCATAAGACAAGGACGGGACGAGAGATGAGACTGACTGCGCAAATAGGAGAGTATGAAATGGATTAGGTCATTTTGGACCTAGGGTCAGATGCGAATGTCCTACTGAAGCATACTTGGGAGGGAATGGGGTGAATTGCACTGCAATGGTCTCCGATTCAGCGAAGGATGACGAATCAACGAAAAATCATACCCATGGGATGGCTGCAGGGAGTGACCGTGGATATTGAGGGAGTGAGTGCACTGGAAAATTTTGAAGTAATAGAGATTGTGGATGACAACATTCCCTACCCTGCGCTCCTGGGAATTGACTAGGCTACTAATATAAACGAGGTAATCAATCTGAAGAAGCGAAAGATGATCTTTGAGAAGAAATCACAACAAGTAATAATACCCCTAGATCATGCTAAAGGATCGTGCTATATACAACCAGTTCGCGACTATGAGAGTGATGATGACCTGGACTGCATCTATAAGATAACAACGTGAGACCAAGACTAGGTGAATCCCACCGCGGATGGATGGATTACATGGGATCGCGAGAGTTCCTACACTTCGGATTCCGATGAAGAAATAGAACACTGGCAGAATCGATTACATGAAGTAACTATGCTGAATTGCAATATGATGACCCGGTTGCTGCGTTGTGTGTCATCTGAGGTAAGAAACCTGCCTACTTATGATGGTCTAACTAAGGTAGATACCTTTTTGGATGCATTTTAAAGGGAGGTACTAGAAAAGCAACGTTTCCAGGCCTTGGACTAAGTACTGCGCGCTACGCCCGTAAGATGGTGGGGTATGCACAAGGGAAGCTTTGATGATTGGTGCAAATATAGGAGGATGATGAAAGCACAGTTTTGGAAGCCTAATATGCGACTGACAGACAAGTACGATGGGCAGAATGATCCGCGTGCGCATCTGGCCAAATGGACACAGGCTTATGGAGAAAAGCCTCAACCTGAGTGGTTGCACCTGTTCTGTCATACCCTGGATGTTATCCCAATGAATTGGAATATAGAAATAGAGCTCTACCATGGGATAGGTGAATGGGATATCCTACACGAAGAATTCATGATGACATTTATTTTTGAGGGTGGATTTGACAGTATTGATGAAGCACTACAAGAGGTGAAATCAACCATCTTTAGGATACCACAGGATCCTTTAGACCTTATTCAGCCTAAATGGGCTGTTCAGCTGAGTCGCGCACTGGAATGTTATAATGTGACTGCTGAAGAGGAGGACAAAGACTTGCGGGTTAACATTCTAGAAATAGAAGGCCACCATGAGGTTCAAGGGCCACAGATTGAGAACCCTGATATAACCGCACCGGTGAAAACCAAACAGGTGAACATTTGTATGGAGGTAGAAAGAAAATTTGCAAAGATTGGAGACTGTTGGGACGACGCGATAGTGGATAAGGTCCCTGAATTACTCCGCGAATATTAGGACTTATTCCCAACCAAGTTTATGGATTTGAAAGGAATAATCGGAGATATAGGAGTGATGAAGATCACATTAAATCCCAATGCGAAGCCAATTAAGTAGAGGCCTTACCGCCTAAAACCAAAAATATAAAGAGAAGGTCTGCTTAGAGCTAGACAAAATGCTAGCAGCAGGCATCATTGAGCCTGTGGAGGAATCCAATTGGGTAAGCCCAATGGTGGTGCAAGAGAAGAAGCAGAAGGATGAGATAAGGATATGCATGGATCTCAGAAAACTGAATGATGCTTGTGTGCATGATCCTTTCCCAACTCCGTTCACGGATGAAGTGTTGGACAATGTAGGTGGTCAAGAAGCATATTCTTTCACTGATGGGTTCTTTGGGTACCACCAAATTAAAATCGTGCCGTAGGATAGGAGCAAGACAACCTTTGCGACTAAGTGGGGTTGCTTTCAATATACCATAATGTCATTTGGATTGAAGAATGCACCTGCTATCTTTTTGCACGTGGTTGTTGCGGCATTCAAGGAATTTATTCATAAGTTCCCGGAGGTCTATTTTGATGACTGGAATGTATTTGGGTTGGTTAAGCGCCATGTAGCGAGCTTGCACTTGATGCTGGATACCTGTCGAAGATACCAGATCGCACTCAACCTTAAGAAATGTTCATTTTGCATTCATTTGGGGAACCTATTGGGGCATGTGGTTTGTAGACAAGGGCTGATGGTAGACCCCGTGAAGATCATGGTGATTCTGAACTTGGAAGCGTCGAGGAGTGTGAAACAACTGCACACTACTCTAGGACACACAAGATATTACAGAAGGTTTATCGAGGGCTATGCCCAGATCACCACGCCAATGGAAAAATTGTTGAAGAAAGTTGTCATGTTCTGCTGGAACGATGACTAAAAGAAAAGCTTGGATATATTGAAAGAAAAGATGGTTACCGTGCCGATTCTAGTCTTCCCAAACTAGAAGAAAGAGTTTCATGTAGTTTTCGACGCATCGTGTATAGCGTTGGGGGAAGTACTAACACAGGATGATGGAAAAGGCTTGGACCACCCTATCGCATTCGCAAGCCACAGATTATCCAAAGCAGAGAAGAACTATTCTACCACTTAATGCGAGGGGCTAGCTATGGTGTACGTGCTCCAGGAGTACCGACACTACTTGATAGGAGGCCACTTTAAGATGTATACGGACCACTCCACACTGAAGTACCTGGTCAATAAACCTGTGTTGGGGGGGCGAATTTGTAGATGGCTCTTATTGTTCCAAGAGTTCAATTTTGAGGTTGTTATGAAGCCTGGACAATTGAACGTGGAACCAGACCATCTGTTGCACATCGAAACAGGGGAGGAACCTACTAATTTGGAGGAAGGATTACTTGATGCATGGCTCTTTGCCACGCACATCGCGGATGGACATTTCGAGGATATAATACACTTTCTAACAACTGGAACTGCGCCGGAAGGATACTTTGTCCAACAAAAGAAGGAATTAGTGGTGCGCACAGAGGACTTCTCTGTCATTGCTGGTCATCTATATTACAATATGGGGAATGATGAAATACTGTGAAGGTATGTACCTAAGTTTGAACAAATCAACATCCTCGCGGATGCTCGTGGAGGCGCCCTGGGAGGACATTATGCAGGGAGAGCAACCGCGCAGAAGATTCTACGTGTAGGGTTGTGGTGGCCAACCCTTCATTAGGATTCAAAAGCATATTGCAAGGCATGTGATGTATGTCAAAGAACAGACAGGCCATCGTGAAGGGATGAAATGCCTTTGAATCCACAAATGACGTTGCAACCTTTTGAAAAGTTGGAAATAGATTTTGTAGGACCCATTCAGCCTCAAGGGAAGACATGCCTGAGGTGCATTATCAATGTGATGGAGTATATGACTCATTGGGTAGAAGTGCAACCGGTGAAGGATTGCATGGGCGCGACTACCGCGAAGTGCCTATTTGAGCACATACTGACATGATTTGGATGTCCAAAGATCTTGATGAGTGATTGTGGTACACACTTCCTGAATGAGATGATCAACACGCTAACGAAGGAATTTCAGGTGTATCACCAAGAGCACACCTTATCACCCACAGGCTAATGAGACAATGGAGGTGTTCAACAAAGTGCTTGAAAATGTGCTGACCAAGGTTTGCAATGCTCAACGAAGTGATTGGGACCTACGCATACCTACAGTGTTATGGGCTTATCAAACGACATGCAAAAAGTTGACGGGACAGACACCCTTTAGGCTGGTATACGGGGTTGAAGTGGTGATGCCTATGGAATACATCGTGCCTAGTCTGTGCATAGCAGTGCTCACAAGTATGACAGATCACGGAGCCCTGGAAGAGAGGCTCGCGCAGTTGGACAAACTCAAAGAAGAGAGATTTTTGGCTGGATTTCACCAACAGGTCCAAAAGTAGCGTGAAAAAGTGTGGCATGACCGACATATTAAGCTACGCACCTTCAAGGTAAATGATTTGGTTTTGTTGTATGATAATAAGTTTGATAAATTCCCTGGAAAATTCAGGATGCACTGGTTAGGACCATATGTTATTAAGGAGATTACCGACGGAGGCGCAGTACAGTTGGTCAAGTTAAATGGAGAACCCTTCCCAGGAAAGGTGAATGGAATTCGCTTGAAGCCATACACCGGCAATTTGGTCATGTGACTATATGAAAGTTGCATAGTCTTAGTGCTCTAGGCAGCTGAAAGGAGGCGTGGGAATATAAGATACACTACTCGGGTTGGGGAGTTGCACGATGTTAGGACTACTCGAAGCAACGAAGTGTCACAGGGTCTGCGACAATGCGAAGACAGTTGCGCTAGCGCATAGGTCCGCTAGAAAGTGACCGTTAAAGTCACTATTCATGATTTGATGGTCGGTTTGAGGCCAAATGGAGTGGGCGGTAGGCATTTAAGGTGAAATTTATGGGTTAGATTCTTGAAAATCTACCACCAATCTAGCATTAAT
Source organism: Pinus tabuliformis (assembly GCA_031772625.1). Taxonomy (NCBI): domain Eukaryota; kingdom Viridiplantae; phylum Streptophyta; class Pinopsida; order Pinales; family Pinaceae; genus Pinus; species Pinus tabuliformis. Next base: position 690,798,579 of record CM062814.1, on the reverse strand, counting down.
GGGCTAAATGTGGGGGGAACGGTCGGATTTGAATTCAAAAAGCCCTATAAATTACAAGTGGTTGTCCAGCGAAAAACACTTGGCATTTTAAAAATTCAGTTGTTGCGCTATCAACTGTGTATGGACCTTTCGAATTTTGAGGCTTTGAGAGCAAGTTCAGTGTTTGAGAGATTGCCGAAGGAGATGCAGGACCTCCTGACCAAAATGATGTCGACACTCGAGGAAGCCGCGCAGGAAATTGCGGTAGTAGAAGCCCCAAAGAGTGTCGGAGTGATAGTTGAGGTCCCTAAATCACCTAGAACACCGAGACCTAAGAAGGATAAGTAGGCTATGATCCTGGTGCACGTCTCACTAAGAAACCCATAGAGGACCAAACTCACCTTGCAGGAAAAGGGGAAGGCTATTAATCTGGAGGCCAACGAGGAAGAATCTAAAGAAATCCTGGTGGATGAGGAGGACATGGAAATGGAAGTTGAAACCTAGGGTATGGACCCTATTACTAGGTTACCTAAATATGTTCCTGCACACAAGGGAAAAGCCAAGGTACCGAAGGACATAGATGAGAGCAAGAGCTCCCTGCAAACTCCGCTGCTCCCAGATGACATTGTTTTTGAGGGGTCGCACTTAGGGCAAGTTCCTGTACTGAAATTCGAAGATTGGGACCTTGCAGATCATGATAAATTCCTGTATCTATCGACTGAGCAGCCAATGCGTCAATAGATTGATGCGACTGCTGGAACAATTGAATTGGAGCTACGGACCTGGCTCAAGGGTGTAGAGAAAGCGAGTTTCTTAACCTGATTTGGGTTTCGCATTACCACTGTGCCCCAGTGACCATCTTCATCATTAGGCAGCTGCTCTGCTTGGTGCATGATGGGTGTTTGTGGCTGGAGGAGCCCATTCCCATCATAGACCATTTGATCCATCGGATTACACGGCTGCCTTACTCAGGGGAGGATCCAACCAATATTTCAGAAGGAAAAGGTGGCGAGTTGGCCCTCGCAGAAACTATGAAGAATAAATTCAAGTTGGAGAAGAAGAAGCGAGGATATGCCATCTCTACTATTAACAACCCTGCAGTCAAGGTAGCGACACAACTACTAGCAGGGAAGGTGATGCATAAGTGCTGCGCAAATGAGGTTCCTGTGCCTGTGCTTGCACTAATGGCCCAATGCGTTGAAGGAGTCCAGTTAAATTGGGTGAATTATCTTTGCAGTGAGGTCCTTGCGAACTGTCACGAGGCACAAGAGTAGGGAAAAACATCTCACTACGCATGGCTCCTACTGTTGATCGTACTGGTGGAATGGGAGCTGCCAGAAGACAGCCAATTCCCTTCGGTTGCGTCAGACCTTCCAGAGGCAGTGAAGAATGCTTCATTGTGGGCAACCAAGGACGTGCATCACATAAAAGAAAGCAAGATCTTTTGGGTCTTAATGGAGATGATTACCGGATGTGGATAAATTGCAAGTCGCAGTTGTTGCCTACAGTATATGCCAGTTTGCAGAGCTTTGCAGAGTTCAAAGTGGATTTCCACCATCTTTTTATCAGGGCATGGAAGGACCCCATGAAGACATGGCATAACTTACCATATTTGGCGACTGATGATGTGATATTTGTAGTCCTCGAGTCTTGGCCATCGGAGTGGTGCGCTCTAACAGGCTCCGCAGTGGAAACAGACAAGTCTATTGCGCAACATAAGAAGGAGGAAACAAAGCTCTGAATGGCGCAGTTGGCTAAGAAGCGTAGAAAGGAGGAAGTAGAGGCTAAGGCCCAGGCAACATGCAATGTTGCGAAAGTGACATAACAATAGAAGATAGGAGAAGAAGTGCATGAAGGATAGAATCCACCTTCACCTGGGGCCGAGGCAGAAACAGAGGAGCCGAAAGAACAAGGTGGCACAGACCCATAGACGATGTCCACCCAACTCAAGCATCTGCGCCCGCAAGAGACAACAGCATCGTGGAAGAAAACCAAGGCTTCAAAGACATCCTTGGACCCAATCACCCTCACAGAGGGGGATTTGCATGATATTGGAGAAACGGTGAGGGATGTCACCGTGGAGGCCCTCCAATAGTTCGAAGAACAACAACAGTTGGTATTGGGGGCTCTCTGAACAGAACTATAGGAGTTGCAGGTTTGCACTCCATAGGCTAGCACAATGTCCACCAACCTTGCGATTAGCACTTCAGTTGCCAAGGAGATGTTGCGCACAAGGGTGACCAACATGATAGTGCTACCAGATAGGGAACTTACTACAGAGAATGAGGCCGATAGGCCCACGGTCAGTAGTCTAAAAGGGGTAGGATTGAATATGTCCGCGCTCCCTCGACAGATGCTCTACCTCTTACAGGATGGAGTCACCGCGGAATTTCGAGCCTGGGAGAGTTATGCTCTACTGGTGATGAGCAAGCAGCGCATCAACATTGAGCAGTTGGGCCTACAACGCAACGAGGCAGTGGAGGAAGACTACCGAATGGTCCTGGAGTTGGACATTCAGGCAGAAGAATCGGTAGAAGTGCGCGTCCGCAGTTAGCCACAGGGGTGCATGACGCTCGAGCAAATATGGCCAAGGTTCAGCTGGAGCTGAACCTACAGATCATAGAATTGCAGCTGAGGGCTTAGCCTTCAACTCCGCCAGAAGTCAGGGAACAATGTACCATCGCTGTTACAACAGCAATAGTGGCGTTCAACAGTGCAGTAGTAGACTGCATGCAGCTTTTTGAATAGTCATTCGAGGTCCTTACCACCCTGCAGGAGGACCCGAATGTAGAGCGCCTAGAGACAGAGGCGCCTGAGCTACAACAAATGTATGATGAGGTCGAAGGGACTGCACAGACAGTCACCCTCACACAAAGGCTCGCACGAATATAGGAGGAAAATGTGCTCAAGGAACAAGTGGATACTGCTCGGCACAAAGAAGCGGTCTTAAAAGCATGCCTACAACCATGGATAAACGAGGCTTATACGATCATAGCCTCCATTGAAGGAAAGCTCGCACAACTGCAAGCAACTCAGCAGAAAATTTAGGGCAGTAGTTCAGCGATAGTCACCGAATAGCGAGTGGAAGAAGTCTAGCAGACGGTCACTCAGTGTGTTGCCGAAGTTGCGGTGATCCAAACAGAGCTGGGAGGTCTTCGCGCTAAGATCTCCGCACCTAAAGAGTGACTTGAGGGTGAGTCACGATGTTTGTGTTGGGGGCCTGTTGGGCATGGGATCCCCTAAGGGAAGTTTTGGGGCTAAAAGGCCATATTTTGGTCCAATTTTGTAATCCAAATGTAAATACTCCACATTTTGTGGTCGTGGAGCACGTAGGTGTTAAAAAGTCATAGGGTTGTCCGCCCTTATTTTGGAAATTTAATGTCGGCTGTAAAAGATCTACCCATGGTTCGTGGACCATGGGATTGTATAAATAGAGCTAAGCTCTAAGTAGTTAGAGGCAATGAAGAAAGCATCGACATGTATGAGAGATAGCTCTGAAGTAGAAGTCTAAGTTTGGGTTGTAGCATAGGTAGAGGCTTTGCAGTTGAGTGCACAGAGGCCTAGAAGTCTGCAGCTGAGTGCGCGGACCCCTGCAGCTAAGTGCGAAGGGCGGGTCGAGTCTGTAATAGTCTGAAATTATCAATAAAGAGAAGAATTCTATAATTTCTGCATCTGTTATAATGGGTATGAATTTCACTTATAAGGATTATATGATGCGCAAATGTATGTAAATGTGTTGGTTAAGAAAACGAAAGTAAGAAATCTATTTACGTGAAGTTATAATATTGGTTAATAAGATAAGTAAGACACTTAGCCTAGTTCAGGAGATATCGCAGTTCGCTGCCCTAGCAGCACGAAAGTATATCAGCCCTAGGTTAGGGCTGCGTGAAATCCGATTGTATCCTTTCGTGAAGGTACTGAAGGGTGGAACAGAGGGCTAAGCAACCTACGCATAGGCAGGTATAGCCAGGATAACCTAACATCACAACCATCTCAAGGGTGTGGAAGCTTGGTTCCAGCATCCCCCCATACTGCTTCGAGTGAGACTTCAATCTGCACTCCGCGGGTTGATGCCGAAAGGGCCAGTAGTGTAGAGATTTGTTTGGCTAACTAACACTGAACCTGGGTCAGGCCCCCTCAAGACAACAATTACCCATAATGTTGGAGATTCTACTACCCTATCTATGCATATGGTTGGAGATGATGCTCCCCTTTTTGCTCTATCAAGAGTATACCCCAGTTGGCATAATACCCATAAGCCAAGCTTGTTGGGAACACTTCTCCCTGTTTGGCCAATGGGTTGATAGTGTACTTGGGGTGTAAAACCCAATTGGATTATGACACGAGTGTTCTACCTCATGACTCTTGAGGGTCATTAATGGGAAAATCAGCAAGAAATAGGATTAGTTTGAGATTTTCTCCCTTTTGTGGTTCTGGGTTGAGAATGATCTCCCTGATGTGATTCCAGGGTTGAGATGTGCTCCCCTATGTGTTTGGATATCCTATTGCTCGATATGGGGTTGAGATACGTGACTTCTTCATGAGATATTGGGTGGAATCTAATGCTCCCTAGTTCTTCTTCTTTTAGATTCGAGAATGTTTCATCAGATGGAGTTGAGAAGAGATGGATATGGCGTGACACTATGATATTGGTAGGTGGAATTCTTCCTAGTTGAGAGGGAGTGTTAATTTATGCAACTAGGGTCAAATTCCACATTGGACAACTCATATGATAGAGATGATGATTGCATTGGATTCATCTTTTCGAGAGGACCAAAATTGATCTAAATATAACCTCATTTGTACAAGCAAAAGTTGGTTTTTTAATTTATGAAGCCTCACATGTACATTGGGTCAAGTTGGCATCACACATATGTAAATTTGGACATGTCGGCTTCAACATCAAGTGGACCCTCATGGAAGCCTATAAATAAATACAAGAGACCTCAATCTCATTTGTACATCATGCTCAAGCATTCTCTTCTCTTCTTCTATTTGTTTGGTTCGCACAGGTATGACGAAGGAAGTTCGCGCAAAGTTCTGAAATCACAGGTTTGAGGCTCGCATGTGTCTAGGGTTTCTATTTTATGGTCCCACACATGTCACATGATAGATTTGACTGTAGCCTCATGCTCGCAGTGCTTCAACGAGCAATTGGGAAGTCGTAGTCACTTGCATAATAGCCTAAAGGAAGCGATTGAGGCTCAGAGATAATTCTAGGAGGATCATACCCCAATCACTCGCTTTCCACAATTCAGGGAGTGACTAGGCAGTCATAACCATTCGCATATAGTTCCTCAAGGAGAGACTGGGTTCTGAGCTAGGGTTTGACAGCCGAGGTGCCATAGTCGCTCGCTTATAATGTCTCAGGGAGCGACCGGGAAGACACAACTGCTCACAGAATATCTTGATGAGTGCGAATATCGTTTTTAGCTGGGGTTTGATAGTTGACTGTAGTTGACTACAGTTGTCTGTAGATGTCTGAAGGTTGGAAGGTTTCTCTCTGTTGTACAGTAATTCTGGAAGTCTGCCTCTGACTTTTATTGGGTAAATCTTTGTTGCATGATTATGTATTGGGATCATTATACTCTTTGCTAATTTTTTTTATAACAATCTAATAAGAAGAATATTTGAAAGGGTTTTCCCCCATAGTGGGGTTTTTCCCTGGTCTTTGACCAATCTAGTGTCTCTTTTGGTTGTGTTATTGTCTCTTTTATCATTTCATATTGTTTGGTCAATTTAGTGTTGTCTAAATTGCTACTTTTAATTGTCAACCCGGGGCTCGTAAGCTGATGAAGTGAGGTGTACTATATGTACTTAGATAACCTTTTCTAAGTCTTTTGTCATTTTTATCTTTTTAGTTTGTTTTTTATTGTATTTTTCCTAATGTAATGTGATGGAGATGTAATGAAGTGAGTGAATGTGTGTGATTGTGATGATTTCTAAGTAATTTCTTGAAACTTAAAGAGTATTCTAAAAGAAAGCTTGAACAATAACTGAAATAAAATCAAAGCTCAAAATCAATTAAAGGACTAATGGCATCGGCCCAGTATCTCTGTTGTTGATGAAAATGAAAATGAAGTCTATATTAACTCAATTAAAACAAGAACAACTACTTTACACTACTTTACAAAATCTAATCAATGTGAAATCTAAGTGAGACAAATCACACTATTTAACCTCTTCTTAATGATGTGAGAATAGTTATGAACAGGTCAGCAATGTGAGTCTAAAAGCAAAATAAATCAAGCTGCACTAAATGATATTTTGGCTCCAATAGAGTTAGTTGATTATAGAAAAAGAACCATCAATGGATGAACAACTTGATAACTACTGAGCAGAAAGTAAAGTGCAAGTTAAAGAAATAAAACTAATGAGAATCAAACTGCAGAAAAGTAAAGATCAGCAGCCTAGACAAGATGATCACACATGCCACTAGTTGTAAAAAGAAAAGCAAGAAAACTATCCCGGGCTCGCCTAAGAAACCTGCATAACACACTGATCAGTCATGGACAAAAGTGCAGAAATGTAAATCAGCAGAATTCAAAGTTTATGTACAGCTATTATACATGTTTGAAAAGAAATAACATTGCAGCAAATGAAAAGACATATATACAGCTATTATACATGAAATCAGAAAACGAAATGCAAGGAATTAAACTACTGTACAGTGGCTGTAGTAAACAGGGGCCCTCTGCCCACTTCAGCCAATCCAAAGAGCAGTTACACGCTTAGAAACAGAACAGTCTTCTCATGTATTAATTTGCAAGTTTGAAAATACAGTGGGGAGCTCAAAACGAGTACAAAACAACTAACTATCCAGCGTTCAAAGACGCTTTATTTATACAGAGGAAATCAAACTACTTTAACGAAACTTCAGCTATTCAAGCAGCTGTGTCAAAACACGTAATCTGGCTGCGTCCTCGGATTTAGGCAACGGTCGTTGTGGGCATTCAATCCGCTGTTGGATTCATGTCTCCCACTGTCTTCGTGGCTGAGGAAGGTGCCACCTGTTCTTCACGTGCTCCAAAACAGAACACGCAGAGCCGTGCCACCGCCAATGACCTCTGGTTGACCGGATTTGCCTCTGCGTTGACTACGGGTTTTTATGACCAGTTTGGGTGAGCTGGAGGGACACACACCATGTCCTTGGTTCCACGAACTTGCCCATGTGGCTCTTCTTCCTGGAGGACACCTGGAACATACCGTTTAAGAAAACAGCTGCGGAATCCGGGGTTGGCTGCGGAAACCCTGTGTGAGCTGCGGAAACGCAGCTCTTTGAACCAAAATTCTAAACCAACAACAAGTCATTAGCATAATTAGCAAACCATGTAAAAAGTCCTAAAATACAATGATTTGAGCAATTTGATGGAGGGAATGAGTGACAAAAGAAGGAAATGAATAGGAAAAGGAGGCTGAGAGGATGTGTAAAGAAGTGCAGGTCTGAGGCTCAACACATATATTGTTATATCCCCAATTATTGTTTATGATTGGAAACATTGCTAATAATTGGATGCATTACTAAATGAAGAATTGATTTGGGCTGAAGTAATTGGAACAACATAGAGAAATTTGAAAAATTAACAAGATCTATGTTAGTTTGAATGCTGTTATGTGAGGCCAAGTGAGCTTGTTCTACAGGGAAAGGATGAGAGTTCATAAGAAGAATAAAGATACTCCGTGAGAGGATGTCTTGTTGTATGAGAAGATGTCGAAGGTGCTTGTGTAGAGGAAGAAGGTTGAGTGAGCCTGTGTTGTGTGAGGCCGAGAGAGACTATGGATAGAAGGGGTCAATTGTTTAAGGCATGTTGTTGAGAGGAGAAAGACGAAGAATAGTTTATGTTGTAGTGTGGAAAGTGGGTTGTGAGGAGTTATTGTTGTTGAGCATAAAAGTAGGCTGCAACAGAGGATAGAGAACAAAGTTGATATCATGCAATATTGCTGCCAATTACAGTGAACATTAGTTCCTATTTGAGTGTGGGTTGGAGCATGCATATTGGAAGTTGGTGCTTCCATCTATAGTGGGTGCTTGAGAAGGCTTGGGGTTTGGTTCCTCCTGCAAGTTGGTGCTTGAAACAAATCTGTGAAGTTGGTGTTTCTGGTAAGTTGGAGAGGTGTCTACAAAAGGAGGGAGTTGGTGCTTCCTGCTAGTGGGTGCTAGCAAATAATCAAAGGGATTTGGTGCTTCATGTGAGTGGTGGCTCACAAATAGATTGATGTGATAGAGTAGGTGCTCTTTTTTTACATCAATAACAACAACAAGCTTTGGTGGTTTTTTCCTGAAAGGGTGTCCACGTAAAACCTTTGTGTCATATCTATGCTACTCATGATGTGTATGCTTGTGGTCATTCATATGGCTATTTTTATGGTTTGTTAATGGTTTCTCTCATTTAGTGGATGCCAAGTGAATAAGTGAAAAATAAATCGGCATAAAAAATTAAAATTAGCCTTAATACTAATTTATCCCCCTCTCAGTATTAACATTGTTCCCAACCATTAGTATCAGAGTCTAGTTCCTTCAGGAATAGCTTAATCGCTAGAAGGTATATCAAAGGGAAATAATGGCTAATCAAACTTTGCTTACATCAGAAGGAGTTCCATTCTTAAATAAGTATGTACTATGGAAGGTTATAATGGAAACCTATTTAATGGATTTAGATGTTGAAGTATGGTGCTTCGTATTGAATGGGGACAAGAGTGAGCAAAATGAAGAAGCCCAAAAGATTATCATGAAGGGTGATCTAAGCCAAATGTTGATAAAGTGAGGAGTGGTGAGTCAACAAAGGAAGTGATGGACATATTGCAATGTCTATATGGAGGAGAAAGGTACATAGCTCAAGAGGAGGTCGAAGAACCTTGCTGCTCAAGCAGTGAACCTGAATCTGTGAAGGTTGCTAATGATATGAAGAAGAGAAAGAAGAAGTCGAAGAAAGAATCCCATAAAAGAGATGTTGATAATATTGAAGATGTTCCTCTTAATGCTCATGTTTCTTCTCATCACTCTCGAGATGATGATGAAAAATCAGAAGAGAGGTCAGGTTTCTCCGAAGGTAAGCTATTGCTTTGTGATGAATGTAAATAAATAGGCCATTCATTATCTATATGTTCATGTGAATCACTTGAAGATAGAGATAACCATGCATCTAGTAGTAGTAATGAAGATAGACCCACTTTAGTAGAAATAGAAAATGAGGGATCCTTTGAAGAAGAAGAGAGTATATCCCATGAAGAGAATAGGGGTATCACTGGAAGTGATGAAGATGGAATACCCCTTAGACCTGTGGAAGATTCCATGGATAGAGAGATGGTTTCAGATCTCTTTGGTGACTCATATAGAAGGAGGTCTCAACAGGAAATGGATTTGAAAATAAATCATCATTGTTTGATATATTTTTTGGATTTATTCTTGATTTTGGTGCCCTAGTCCTGTACAAAACTCAACCCAAATTTAATTGTTGAAGAAAAGACCTTGGATATTGGAATAGACCACATATTTGAGTCAAACCTCGAGTCAAACTTATTTTAAATCTTATATTTGGCACAGAACTCTAGTTAAGTGGTGGATAGACCTTTAAAACAAGCCCAAATGTGGATCATATAACTCAGACCAGGAATAGGAGTCAAAAACAAGGTTCATACCAGACATAGGAGTAGAAAATAGAGCTCAGACTTGGCTCAAAACTAGAAATTGGACCTCGACTTTGAATAGAGCTCAGATTTGTAGACTCAGATTAGGTGAAGTCTTATCTCAGACCCATGGAGCTAATTTATGGATTAAACTAGGGATTCTTTGTGAAAACCGAAATTTCCAAAATTCGCCCTCAAGGCCTCAGTTTGGACTTGTGGACTTTACTACATTGTTTCATATTAGGTTTGAGATTAATAAGGGCTTAATTGGAGCAAGCTTAAAGTAGTTTTTTAGAATTTAGTATAGACCTAAATTGGACAGTCATTTGAAGAACTTGAAGACTTGTTTGGAGCAAATTTTATTGAGCAATCAATTGGATATCCTAAAGAAAAACCCTTGAAGACTTATTGACTTGTGAAGACTTGAACACTTGTTGACTTGTGAATATTTGAACACTTGTTGACTTGTGAAGACTTGAAAATTCTTAGAGATAATTTTGAATATTATATTTGGGGCATACTTTGAGGAGTGTTGATTGAACCCTCTTGGAGAAACTTATTGAAGACATCTTGAAGACTTGTAATGAGTTGATCTTTTATTCATTCTTGGAGATCTTGATGAATGATTGAAGCCCTCATGGAGTAACCTTGAGAAATTTGTTTCAGTATCATGAATAATATTGGAGACTCCTACTATGGTTACAAAAGGGTTCATTAACAAACTAAGCGTTTTGGAGATTATTTCAGGGAATTGTTGAAGGTGATATTGGAGATATTTTTAGGGCTTGTTACAAAAGACATTAGAAGCCTTGAAGAACTATTGATCCTATCTTGAAGAAAATAAGCATAGGCTTGGTTCCCTAGAGGATTGGAGTCCTCAAGAAGATTGGCTTGAATCCTAAACCAATTGAGAAGCTTGTAGCTCTAGAGAATTGGATTCCTCAAGAAGACCAAGTTGGTGCTTGGTGAAGTACAAGTCGGAGCTTGGCGGAATTGAAGATTGGAGTCTTCATCTAGGGTTGGTGCCCAGAAGGAATCATAGGTATGATTGTACAAATCGGAAATTGAATTTTTGTAATAGAGGATTGGAATCCTCACCCCTTGTTATTCATTAAAAAAATTATTTCATTATTGTTCATTTTGTGTTTTATCTAAGTGATATTAATTGGTAAAATAACAATTTTAAAAGGAATTATTGATTCACTCTCCCACCCTCTCAGTATTTCCAATAATTGGTATCAGATCCAGTGCCTTCGGTCTCATCCTAATAGCTATAAGGTAGATCCTTAGAACACAAATGTAAAAATCAATGAAGAAGACCTACAAACCATCTAAATATGTCTCATCCTCAGTCAATAAATTAAAAGAAATTCAGACGTGCAAAGCCCCCATATTCAATGGAACAAACTTTGAAATATGGAAGGTGAGAATGAATAATTTTTTAATGGCTCAAGGTTTTTAAGTCCGGGAATCAATGGTTACCAAAATCACAATGGAAGAAGAAGAGTCCAAGGAACATAATGCAATAGCAATAAAGGAAATCTTGAGTGGCCTACCAAATCCTATAAGGGGGAAAATGGATAAATGTTTATCATCAAAGGAGCTTTGGGAAAATCTTCAAGATCTTCACTCAAAAGGATTATTAGTCATGATCTCATATCGAGAGGATGATGGCAAAGAGCATAAAGTTAATCTAGAACTAGAAAGGATAGTTGAAAACAAAATTGAAGACACCAAGAATAAGAAAGACTTAGAAGATGAGAAAAATGAAGAATACCTCAAAGAAGATCTCAAGGAAAAACTTGTAGTTACTCTAAAAAAGATTATCATATTGAATAAGGAAAGTGAGAAACTCAAGAAGCAGGTACAAAATGTTGATCATGACCTTGACAAGACAAAGAATGAAGTTTTCATTTTCAAGCTTCAAGTACAAAAAAGAGATGAGGAACTCAACAAGCTTAAGGAAGAATTGCATCAAATTGAGAAAACGAATAATGAATAAGTAATCTCCATGACAACTCAATTAGAAGCAAAGAAAAAGGAAGACATTTTGACAAGTCATCTCGATCAAAGATATGAGGACTTGAGAAAATTTAAAGTAGAAATTGGTAAATGTAAGAAGTCTCCTTCCTCAAAGCTCAACTAGAAGAAGCAAAGAAACAAATTCAAGAAGTTGAAGACAATAATTTGAAGGAAAAAATGGTCCTCCTCAAAGGAAAAGTTGATTAAGAAGAGAAGGAAAAAAGACCATGTCATGCCAACTAAAGGAAAAGGATGAAGAGATATTCAAATTGAAATCAAATGCCATATCTCTTAAGGTCCAAACATGTGAAGTGTTATTGTTAATTTTTACAACTTCGGTCAAATTCCACCTTGGATAGCTCAAATGGACAAGATGATGATTGCATTAGATTCCTCTTTTCGATAGGACTAAAATCAACCTAAAGATGACCCAATTTGGTCAAGAGAAATTTGAGTTTTGAATTATTTTATCCATACATGTATTATGGAATGGGTTGGTCCTAACCACATGTTTAACAACTTAGGTCAGCATCAACCCCAAGTGGACCCTCATGAAAGACTATAAATAGAAGAGACCTCAAGCTCATTTGATCACATTGAACAAGGAACCTTCTCTTCTCTTATTGTCTTGGGTCACATAGGTCTGTTGAAGGAAAGTTCACATAAGGGTCTGAAATCTCAAGGTCGAAGCTCGCACTGATCTAGGGTTCTCTAGATCTCGAACGTTGGCACAGAACTAGACATTTTAGTCCCTGGACACTAACACAATGTGTTATGGGAGTGTATAGGGAGCCTTGGACATTGGCACAGTGGGTTATGGGAGCGTCCAAGGCTTCAGAGATAGAACGGGTTGTGTTAGTCCTCAGACGCTTGCACAGAGTGGTCTTGAGAGCATCTGGGTTGTCATAGACGCTCGCATAGTAGCCTTATGAGAGCGTCCTGGGCTTGAAGTAGATTTGGGTATGTTTGACCCCAGATGCCCTCATCTAGTTCACCTTGGAGTGTCCAAAACTATTATGAATGCAATCAATCAGTTATGTAGAGAGCATACAAATCTTCTATAGACGCTCGCACAACTCCTCCTCCCTATGTCTCTAACTCATAGAAGATATTTCAGTGTTCCGAAGATTCTTCTTAGTGACAAGCATGTTCAGCAATGTTCAGATTAATGACAATAATATACAACAATTAACTTTAGTTTGTGACAGCACATTACAACCATCAGAATAAGGATTTTGATTATAAGCATGATTAGATTTGTTTCATGGATATCATAGTTGTTTTTTTGCATAGATAAATTTATGGATCATTGTACTATATTTTACTTAATCATTTGATGACGATCTAAGAAGAAGAATATTTGCAAGGGTTTTCCCCATAGTGGGTTTTGCCCTGGTCTCAGAATAATCCTGGTGCCCCTATGTGTATGCATGATTTTCTTTTGTTGTTCCTTTATATTCCATTTCATTGATGATGATGATGATGATGATTTTATTTCTATATAATTTCATATGATGATGAATAATGGTGTAGTTATGAATAATGATATGATGATATGGGGTGAAATTAATGTATTAATGAATAAATGCAATTATCAAAGAAAATAACAATGTAGCCTTATGAAAAATTAACATGGTATCGAAGGTGGGATGAAGAAAATTCATGGAGATCACCCTGATGATGACACCTTTGATGGAAGAAAGAAGAGGATGGTGGAGACCTAAAAGAATTCTAGGGTTTGATGGACTCTATGAGGTTAGGGTTGAAGAGAAAACCCTGGTTTATGGAAACGATATGAAATATGAAACCTAGTATGGTCAAGATACTCAAGCACTTGTGGGAGATTTGATGAAGCCCTAGATGGGATAATCCCTAATAGACTTGGTTGGAAAACTGAAGGCAACATTGGTATATGGACCATGGAAATTTATGGCTCTTGAATATTGGTTTGAGGGAGAGGATCACCTCTCATTAAAGATAAGTATTTATTAACTTATGATGCCTCTTACTTGTGTCTAGATTTATAGATCTGATGATTATTTTTATTGATTATACTTCTTTCATATGTATTTGAGCATATGGATGTTTCTCACCTCCTTGATGAGATGTGATAACTGGATCCCTCTTGAGGATCGTTTGAGATGTAAGAAGGATGGCTAGATCTGGAAAGAGGAAAATAGGTACTTGATGAAAATGTGACAAGAACTACCAACTGCCTATGAAAAGGTGTGCTGGTATTTGAATACCACAAGGTATGCATGGTATGTTGTATTTTAGCTGTATCATTGGATGGCTCAGTAATCCCTAAGGTATTATTATAATGTCTCTTTCTTTTATGGCTCATGCATGCATATGAAAGTGACTTGGATATATGTTACCTATGATGAAATGATGCACCTAGTGTTGAAATTTTGATCTTCTTGAATTATATGAGGCTATCTAATGTTGATTCATTGATACACACTATGTTTGGCTAACATCCATCCATTGGACATATTATAAAGAAGTATATCCCCTTGAATCTAGTAAATGATACTCTTGATACTTGTCATGATGGATTTCATATAGAAGGATAACTAATTGACTCCTATACATGAGTATGCTGATAATGTTTGTGATAAGCATGATAAAAGAATATGGAAAGAGAGATTGTCACTCTCATTGTTTTGATAAAGTTTTATAGAATGACCTTACTTGATCTTATTGATTATGATAAGCATGACAACCTTGATGTTAGAGGTATAAATATGAGATTGATATTCTAGATCTCTTACTACCCATGGTCTTGTCTTGATGGCATATTGTTAAACTGGATGCCCTAAATTGATGAAGTGACTTCACTAAAAGTGTTATTGTGTTCATAATATATGAGATATGATGTTGCATCTGTCTGCGTCTTTGAGTCTAATCTTTGATGAAAAACTGATGTCATTATGCTAATAGCCATGATAGATATATGTTTATGATCTAACAGATCTATTGTTACATGTCTCTATTAGAGACAAGTTGATGACATGAATGAAGATGAATGAAGTAGATCCCCAGTCAAAGGGAGAATCTCTTTTCAATTCTCATACTCATATTACTATTTGCATTCTTTGTTACTGTAGTATGACTTATGTTCATATGACATTATTGAACTACAACAGGTCTCAGATATGAAGCCCATACAGAAATTAGGGTTTTTGCTTCAGACGTAGTCACATAACTGGGAAATCTTGTCCTTCGACTCATGCATGCTAAGGCCCAGAGAGGGTCTAGGCAGCTAAAGACGCTCCCATGTTAACCTGAAGGGAGCTTTGAGGTGTATGACTATAGTTGACCACCATCTGAAGATTTATGAAGATGTATGAACTCTGAATCAAGGTGTCTCTGATAGATTCTGCCATTGAAATCTGATTTATGAAATTATTGGGTTAAATTGTTGATAAATGTGCATGAAATCAGATTTTCACCTGGGAGATGCCAGTCCTACAGATGTGTGGTAGATAACAACAATACCTGAAAGTATGAAAAGGTTGAATGTTTTCCATAATATGAACATGCAAATTGAACTTGTGTTTATAGGTGACTAGGACACACATATAGATATGTCACTATGTTTGTGCTACAAGAAGTTGGCATGATTTGGCTTACTGATATATATGACCATTTTTTTGTCATGATGCTTGACAATAATTTTGAATTGATGATTGATAGATGCTTTGAATATAGATCTCTCTATGAAAGTGAAAATTTGGACTTGACCTAATGACTAATGATCTAATTTGACGATTGTTGATTTTCCCTGATGTCTATGTTATGTGGGTATTTGGAAAAATGATTTTGTATTGGCCTCCTCATTCCTAGCACAATGGTTGAAGTATATAGTTGTGATTCAACATGAACATGGAACCTGCATGTCTCATCCTTGGTGTATGCATCTGCTCCTAGTAACAAAAATGACTTATGTTATGATTATGACCTGATGAAGTTTGGATTGATATTGCATGACTGATCACAACTTGTTGGCATGATGAAGTCATGATTTGATATGTGATCCACCTATCTCCTGGCTGAAAGTATTGATACTATAATAATAATGACTTTGATAATAGTCATGATCTAACTTATAAGATTTGATAAATTGACTTTGCTAATGTAATGGTACAACATTGATTTATGTAAGGTTGATTATGATGGCTTAGCAAGACATTATGCCTAGAGCAATGAAGCAATCTCCCTGATCATAATATGTCTATATTTGGAAGTTATCTGATGAAGTCAGAATGATGAGTTCCAAGGTATGGCTTTGATTTTGATTATGGTTTTGGTTTTATATCATGATGATCTACTCTTGACAGGTGATGAGCCTATGATTATTTAAATTATAGGAAGATAGCTTCTCAAGCTCGAAATGATATATCATGGCATGATGAATCGATTTATGGAACTTGGGAAAGAATTTCCACACTGCAAATCTATTGGAATTTTTTTTTGAATAATGAAAATGCAAATCCTTAGATACTCTAATTTGAAGTTCAAGATGTTGTTGAAATTGACATGGCATCCGACTGTTGTTTGAAGCAATGATGTACCATTTTTAACATCCATATGTATATGTATGATGTGCATAGAACCTAAATAAATTCATGATTGAGCTGCTTCATTCACATGGAGTTTCGACCAAACATGCTTTGAAATATCTACACGAGGTGTTGTATTTTTTAGGAAGAGATATTTCTCCTATGATATGTGATTACATGGATGTATTGCTGATATTTGAGATTATTGTTGTTAAGAACATTGGATGTTTCTTTGGTATGAGATATGCCACTATATATTGGATAAGAAGTCCATAGCATAATTGAGGTTGAACATGATGTTTCTAGCATGGCTAGCCGTGAGGCGGGACGAAGAAGATCCTTAGAGAGCTATCTGAGCATGATCTAGATATGACATGGACACATTGTGATGACATAGAGTGAGATCTGATTGGCAGAAAATCCCATACTTATAGTTGGGACCGATATACTCTCATATATTGAGACAATGAAATTGTTTGAAACAAGCTCAAGCTTATGGTTGGTACCTCCTTGAGAGAGAGGATGATCATGGTATCCTTTTGTGATTTATATGATTATTTATGTTCTGACATGATATTTGATTTGATGTCATGTATGAACAGGAAAAATCTGGTATTGAGACAAAATTATACCATATTTGAATATGATGAGAGAAGTGCTGATCAAGGACACTGAGCCAAATCTTCCTCCCTGTCTGAGCTCCCATGGTGAGGAATTTAGATGGAGGGCTCCTAGGGTTGAGGGAACTGTGGTTACCCATAGGGTTGGATAATGTTGCTCCCCTATCTTCATAGGTCCGTAGAATGTTTCTACATTACTTGGTCTTTACAGAGTATACCCCATTAGCATCATACCCACAAGTAGGTCGGCTTTTCAGTAACACTACTCCTCGTTTGGCCAATGAGTTGAGAGTGTACTTGGGGTGTACAACCCAAGTTAATTATGATGCAAGTGTCCTAGCACATGACTATTCAGGGTCATCAATGGGAAGATCAATGGGAAATAGAATGGGTTGAGATAACCCTATGTGATTCCAAGTTGAGATTGAGCTCCCTGATGAGATCCCAAGATCGAGATGTGCTCCCCTGTGTGTTTGGATATCCTATTGCTCAATATGGTGTTGAAGATGTATAGCTCCCCCATGAGATTCTGGGTCGAGATGTGCTCCCTGATGTGGTTCCAGGTTGAGATTTGCTCCTTGATGATATTCTCTCTGATGACGATTGATGATGATATTCCAGGTAGAAGCCCATTGGAAAATATTCTAGGTAGTAGCTTGATGGATAGAGGGTGGTAGCTTAAGCTTCCCTCTGGTAACAAATTCTTCTTCTAGTTCCGAGAATGTTCAGGATACAAGCATGAACAATCAAGAGATAAGCAGGAATAAGAAAATGATATATTGAGATGTACAATGATGATTTTTTATAATGAGATACTTAAGGTGTTCATGGCATGATTACTACATGATATAGATGATCCATGGTGATACGTGATGACACTTGAATATTCCAGAATGGCATATTGATCGATGGATAGATATTGGTAGGTGGAATTCTCCCTAGTTGAGAGGGAGTGTTAATTTTTTCAACTGCAGTCAAATTCCACATTGGAAAACTCAAATGAATGAGATGATTATTTCATTAGATTCCTCTTTTTGAGGGGACCAAAATTTACCTAAAGATAACCCAATTTGGTTAAGCGAAAGTTGAGTTTTGAATTATTTTATTCATACATGTATTATGGTATGGGTAAGCCCTAACCACATGTGTAACTGCTTAGGTTGGCCTTAGTCCCAAGTGCACTCTCGTGAAAGCCTATAAATAGAATAGCCCTCTATCTCATTTGGACACATTGAAAAATCCATCTTCTCTTCTCTTATTGTCTTGGTTCACAGAGGTTTTCCAGAGGAAAGTTTGCACAAGGGTCTAAAATCTTAGGGTCGAAACTCGCACTGATCTAGGGTTTTCTAGATTTTGGACGTTGGCATAGAACTGGACATTTTAGTCCCTATAATTTGGTACAGTATGTTATGGAAGCATCCAGGTAGCCTTGGACGTTGGCACAGTGGGTTATGGGAGCATCTAGGGCTTTAGAGATAGATCAGGTTTTGTTAGTCCCCGAATGCTCACATAGAGTGGTCCTGAGAGCGTCTAGGCTGCCATAGAAAATCACACAACAACCTTATGAGAGCATTCAGGGCTTGAAGTAGATATGGGTATGTTTGAACCCAGATGCCCTCATCTAGTTCACCTGGGAGTGTCCAGATTTGTTCCAGACGTAGTCATCCAGTTATGCAGAGAAACTTTAGTTTGTGACAACACATTACAACCATCAGAATGAGGCTTTTGATTATAAGCATGATTAGATCTATTTCATCATTAGGGGAATTTTGAGGTTTAAAATGGGCCTCCTAAGAAAAATTTACAACCAAAATAAAATTTATAAGAACCAATAGGATTCAAGATGACGATGTCAACGATGGGGGATGATTCACCATTTTTGGAGTAAAAAATTAAAAACACTAAAAAATAATAAAACTAGTTTTTCAACTCGTATTTTAAACTTATCTCCCTAATTTTTTACTCAAATTTCGAGTGGGAGTACTCATTGGATGCAAAATATAATTCCTCATCCAAGGAGTACCCATGTTGCATACTTTTGATGGACCCTGCTACACGAAAAATGAGAAATACATGAAAAACTGCGATTGCAATCACATTTTCTATGTATTTATCATTTTTCATGTAGCAGGGTCCATTGAAAGTATGCAACATGGGTACTCCTAAGATGAGGAATCAAATTGTGTGGCCAACGAGTGTTGTCGCTCGAAATTTGAGCAAACCCATAAGGAGATAAGTTGAAAATACGAGTTGAAAAAATAGTTTTTCCTTTTTTCCCTCTAAAATTTGATGATGTAATCTAATATTATTTTATTATTTCCACTATATTTTATAATTTCCTTAAAAGGCCCATTTAGACTTCAAAATTCCCCTAATGTGGATATCATAGTTATTTTGTTGCATAGATAAAGTTATGGATCATTGTACTATCTTTTGCTGAATCATTTGATGACGATCTAAGAAGAATAAGATTTGCAAGGGTTTTCCTCATAGTGGGTTTTTCCCTGGTCTTGGACCAATCCTGGTGTCTCTATGTGTGTGCATGCTTTTCTTCTATTATTCCTTTATATTTCATTGCATTGATGATGATGATAATGTTGTTCTTTCTATATAATTGCATATGTTGATGAATAATGGTGTAGATCTGAATAATGTTATGATGATATGGGTTGAACTTAATGTAGTAATGAAGAAATTTAATTATCAAATAAAATAACAATGTAGCCCTATGAAAAAATAAAAGTTATAACCCTATTTGCCACTCCATTATAGTGAGAGAAACCCAATGTCAACTTACCTTAGTTATTTGGCTAAAATGCATCCCTTTTCACCTTTTATTTTACTTATGTGAGATTTATCCCATGTTAAAAGGGTGAAATTACATGATTGAGTTATTTCTCATAATTAATTAGCCAAAATACTATAATTATGAGATAATAATTATTTCACAATTGAGATAATTGAGAAAAATCTCATAATTGGGAAACAAGTTTCTAGAGGGGTTACTCAGATCAGCTGCTGTATACCGCCCAGTCTGCATCCCGTTCTATCATTTTACTCTCCGCCCTCAGCTTATACTTGTTGCGGTCGCTACACCGGAGGCACCTGTACTGTGCGGGATTCACGAAGTTTATTCTTTCTGTTCCTCAACCGTTCCTTTCGCGGCGTGCTTGCAGTTACTGTTTTGACTAGTTTGAGGGTGCCTGCATTCCATTTACCAGCAGTCTCGAGGAGTTTTTCTCCGTTCCAAGGTGCAGATGTCATCATGGAGGACTTGGATGCCGTCAATTACTCCGAAGACCCGTTGGAAGGGGTTTCCATCTGGCACACCCCTTTTTCCACGTCGACCAGCTTATTCAGCTCCGGATTCTCCCTGGCTGAACCCTCCCGGCCTCCTGTGGTCCTGCCGGACGATCACCCCACTTGGCCTGTGCTTTCCACCCCTTTGGCATCTCCGTCTACACTTGGTTTTGTCTCCGCTTGTCTAAAACCTAACCCTGGTTTAGACCCCCCTTACCCGGGCTCTAACCCTAGCATACTTCCACTGGTGATCGGGTATCCTCCTGTTTCATACAACCTCACATCCCTGGCTCCCCCTTCCGGCAGTTTTCCGTTGTCCCGCCGCTCACCGGATCCCTCGTTTCTGCTGATAATCTTCCCCCCTCCTTGTACAGCCATTGCCCCTCCCATAATTCATCGGATTCGTCTCATAACAGGGCATCGCATCCCCATCCCCCTCTGGGTACTAAGAAGAAGCACAAGTGTTTTAAATCTAAAGTGGACGACATTTTTCTGAGACTTGAAGAGGACATTCAGTGGGGAGAAGCCATGGACTTCGCGGACAGAGTCCTCGTCGGTCGCATCAGGGGAAGAAATTACTCGGTCGCGCGACTGAAGGCCTGGGCAACCGAAGTATGGGGTCACCATCTGGTCGACATCCCATTCGTGCAGACGTTTGTGAGAGGATGGTTCGCTCTGAGATTCGCTCGTGCCGACCACACAAATTGGGTCCTATCCTCCTACTGGCATTTCGAGCACGCCCCGGTACTGCTGAAACGTTGGACACCCCTCTTTGATCCCGAGACTGAACAGATTGGTATAAGACCTGTATGGATTTGACTGTCGGGCCTCCCATTATAATACTGGTCCGAGGAAATCTTCAAATGGATCGGTAACGTGATTGGCACTTATATGGAGTACAAAAAATCATACCTACATACGGGTATGATGGCCTATGCTCGAATCCTTATTAATCTTGACACCAAAGGAGGTCTATTGGAATACATCACCATCCAATGGAGGGACACATCTCGTAAGCAGATTATAGATTATGAAGGTATTCCGTACCGCTGTTGCAGATGCCATAAGGTTGGGCACCTATACAGGGATTTCCCTCTCCTCCACAAAAAGAGGGGCCCTGAGCAGAATCGTGAACTTGAACCGATGGAGGGTGATCCCTTACAGCCCCAGGAGATGGAAGTAGGGCTCACACAGCAACCGGTGGACAATGCATCCGAAGAATCGAGAGATATGCAGGGTACTACCATCACTGAGGCATCAGATAAGCGTCCAGCGAACTCCATTCCTTCCTCGCCTCCTCCGCCTATCAGCTCGGGCACTACAAGAGATATCGCCTCGACTGTGGGTATGTTTCTCCTTATCTCTTCCTATGTATATGGAATATCACATATTTTTGCATCGCTCTCATGCATGGGTATCTCCTCACCCCTCATCCCTTCTGGTTCCCTTCTGATACCCCCTTCCCCTCTGTCCCCCCGCCCTGATATCCTCCCCCTCCCTTTCCATTCCCCCCCCCTGCCCACCATACCCCCCCTCTCCCTCCTCCATCCCCCCCCCTTCCCCTCGGTACCCTCTACGGTCTAGAACAAAGGGAAAGGGTGCCGACGTGATTGGTATTGAACCTATATGCCCCCCGTCCTCCCTTAAATCGGCTAGAGGCCGCCCCTCCCGGCTCTCTAAGGCCAGACACACTGTGGGGGAAGAAGTTGCCCTTGGGCGACAACAAACGATTGACAGGGCCCTTAGAGCAAGGGATGGCCCTCTACCTATCCCTCCATGAAATTTTTATCCTTCAACTTCCGAGGGGTTGCTAGCCCCCAAAAAAAACTAGCCCTGAGAATACTGCTCACCTCGATTGACTTGGAAGTGATTTTTCTACAAGAAACTCTCTGCTCGGCTACCACCCTCATTCCTATTCTCCACTCTTGGCTTCCGAACTGGAAATTCCATGCTATGGATGCATCAGGGAGATCGGGGGGTATTGTTATCGGATTCT
The DNA here is from genome assembly GCA_031772625.1 of Pinus tabuliformis. Classification (NCBI taxonomy): domain Eukaryota; kingdom Viridiplantae; phylum Streptophyta; class Pinopsida; order Pinales; family Pinaceae; genus Pinus; species Pinus tabuliformis. The sequence goes on along the minus strand of CM062814.1, from coordinate 690,776,470 downwards.
GTAACAAATCCTTGATACTTCGGAACACCTGGGGAGGCAGAGGTTTGATCGGTATGGACTTATTGTCCCACTCTCTTGATGCTGAGATTCGTATCATCAATGTATATGGACCTTGTGTGGACAGGGAACCATTTTGGAGAACCCTGTTTGCATCTGAACTTTTCCGGGTGGAAAACATCATCATGGGAGGGGATTTGAACTTCTCCTTGGGGCACTGTGAATCCTGGGGACACTCGGCCCAAGTGGATAACCTTTCTGACTCAATCTCCACCTTACTCGAAGCACATCAATGGGTAGACATCCCTCCTGTCAGGCTTCATTATACCTGGACCAATAATAGAAGTGGTGACCATAGTCTAGCAAGAAGACTCGACAGATTCCTCATCAAAGAGGCTTTCCTCACTCTCCACCCTCGTATTAGGCAGTGGGTTGGCTCTGGAGGTTTATCTGATCACAGGCCTATTTTCCTGGAACTCTCAGATGATACCCCGAAGATCAAAAGCCCTTTTAAATTCAATGCTTCTTGGCTCAAGGACCCCAGCTATCATCAGCTTGTATCGGAGTATTGGAGATCCAATCCTATCATGGACGAGGAGGAACATACTACTGGTTTTATAAGGAAATTATCTGAACTCAAGAGGCTCTCCAGAAATTGGGCACACTTGAAGCGGATTAATGATGATAAGATACTGAAGGAGGCAGAACGAGCCATTACCACATTTGAGGATTCGTCAGATGGCACCTTTACAGCACCGGACAACAAAGACCTATACACTACTCTTATTTCTAAGCGCACACAAATTCTAAAGGAAAGAGAGGAGAGCTGGCGCCTTAGAAGTAGAGCCATATGGTTGGCTGAAGGGGACAATAACACTAAGTTCTACCATAAATTTGCAAATGGCAGGAAAGCCATTAACACCATCTGGGAGCTTCAAAATGCTCAGGGACAGATGATCACTGAACAACAGGGTCTGGCCAGACTTGCTAATGAACACTTCAAATCCATCTACAAGGCACCCCGTGAGGCTAACATTCTAGAGATAATGCGGGTCGCTGAATACTTCCCCAGATTTGTAGAACAGGAGGATTCAGAGAATCTGATGATGGTTGTATCGAAGGAGGAACTCGAGGCCACCATTAAATGGTTTAAAAAAGACAAGAGCCCTGGTCCGAATGGGTGGACCATCGAATTCTTTATTGCTTTTTTTGACATCTTGGGGGATGATCTTCTCAGAATCGTGGAGGACAATAGGAGGAATGGTAGCATTCATGCAACCATCAAATCCACCTTTATTGCACTAATTCCAAAATCCGATTCTCCTACCTCCTTCAATGACTTTAGACCCATCTCTCTCTGTAATGTTCTGTACAAGATTATTGTCAAAATCATTGCAAATCGCCTGAAGCCTATACTGTCTAGTCATATATACCCCGAACAATTTGCCTTTCTCCAGCATCGACAGATACATGAAGCGATTGCCACTGCACAGGAACTTCTCCATACTCTGAAGACAAAGAAACAGAAGGGCATGATTCTCAAGGTGGACCTTTCTAAGGCATTTGACAGAGCAAATTGGCTCTATATTAGGTTAATCCTTACTCACCATGGCTTCCCTTTTGCTTACATCAAATGGATTATGAGTTGTATTAAGGATGTATCCTATAGTGTCCTCCTTAACAGTGAAGCTACCCATTTCTTCCTATCAGAAAGGGGGCTCAGACAGGGTTGCCCCCTCTCCCCACTACTCTTCCTTCTTATTATGGAAGGTCTGAGCAGATCCATCACTGCTGCTCGGGACAGATATCAGCTGTTTGGCATCAAGATTTCGGAGAATTTCTTTTTGACACACCTACTGTTCGTTGATGATGTTCTGATATTCTTAAATGGAAGCATCGGAGATTCTTCAATAATGCATAATATTTTCAAGCTCTTTCAACAGGATACGGGGATGATGATTAACGAAGGAAAATCCACCATCACCATTATCGGTTGTTCTCAGCATGAGTCTATATATACTACCCAACAGTTTCCTTTCTCTGTACTCAATTTGGATGACGGGCTTAAATATCTGGGCTTCCGATTAAAGCCTCTCGGGTACAGGATCATAGACTGGACGTGGCTTATCGCAAAAGTGGAGAAACGATTACAGATCTGGTACCACAAATATCTTTCCAGGGCTGGCAGATTAACCCTCATCAAGGCAGTTATTGAGGCCACCCCAGTATTCTGGATGACACTCGTTTGGATACCAAAAGGCATACTAAACAAACTTCAAAATATTTACTGTAGATTCTTATGGAAGGGAAATCAACCTGGGAAAACTTTTGCTTGGGTCAAATGGGACCGCATCGCCATACCAAAACGATGGGGAGGATGGGGCATAAAAAGACTTGAGCTATTCTCGAAAGCCTTGGCTGCTAAGCTGGGCTGGCAGCTCATCAGCTCAAACAGTCTCTGGACCCAGGTAGCTCAAGCAAAATACATATGGCCTTCAAATTTGATGGATTGGTTCAGACAGTCTCGGCCCCCGTCTAGCAATATCTCCAACATATGGAAGGCAATGATGAATGTGCTTCCCCTGTTGCGACTAGGAATTACCTGGAGAATAAAGGAAGGCAACGCTGTTCGCATTGGAACGGACCCACGGGTGGGATGCGGCAACGCTCACAGATTACCAGCCAACTTAATTAGTTTCCTAAATGACAGAGGCATCATCTACATCAAGCATATTGGCAACCACATCAACTCCACAGTCCTTCAACAGGCTTGGAAATCCGCTTATGATTTAGACATACCTGATCATTGGAGACAGGACTGGCAGCTATATACAGAAGCCCTCACATAGGCCCATATCCGTTTAACAGAGGAACCCGATGAAATAATTTGGGCCCTTGCCAAGAATGGTCATTTTTCCCCAAAAGAGGGATACATCAGCCTCATGGATCCCCATAAACCTCAATCTATAGACCTGAATTGGAAATCTTTCTGGAAACTCAAGGCCGCCCCTCGCACCTGCCTGTTAATGTGGAACATACTCTTTGACAAGATCCCTACTGGCGCCAATTTGATGAAGAGATCCTTTCATGGCCCCTTCCGTTGCCATCTTTGTCGTATGGATGAAGAGAACACTGAACATCTCTTCCTGAACTGCACTTCATCTAAAGAGTTATGGAATGGTATTACTACCCACTACCCTTCCCTACACCCCTGGCATGGCAACAATATCCAAGAAGCTTGGAATTCATGGTGCCTTGCCCACAAAGGCAAAGCCAGGAACATGCCTCTCCTTGTCAGCTGGGCCATTTGGATAGCCAGAAATCAGTCCATTTTCAATCTCAAAGAACCTCACTGGCCTTCTATTGCTCATCACATAATCTCTGATTATGATCACCTACCAGAAGATGACATCGTAGCCCCTCAGCGCATCATCACCCCTGAAATCATTGATAAATCTAAACCTTGGGCATATTTTGATGGTTCTACTCAGGAAGCAGGCTGTGGAGGGGGAGCCATTCTATACCTGAATGAAAACCACTGGTACAAAATTCAAATAAACTTGGGGATGGGCACAAACAATTTTGTCGAACTCTGCTCTGCAAAACATCTCATATATTTTGCATTAACTCATCATTGCACACATCTTCAGTTATTTGGTGATTCTAAAATCGTATGTAATTGGCTCAACAATGCATCTCATTGAAATGCATATACTCTTAGGCATATCCTAGGGGAAGCTCACAAAATGATAGACATATTTGACTCTTTTGTCTGTCGACATATCTACAGGGAACAAAACTCGGAGGCTGATCAACTTTCAAAAGAGGCAACGCATCTACAGGACAATGTCTGGTTGATACAGGAGGAGATTGATGGTACTCACCATCAATATTACCACAGACCGTTTATAGAACAAGGACAAATTGGGCTTTAAGCCCATGATTTTGTAGAGCTCATTGTAAAAACATGTTTTATTTTCTCATATCTATCAGTCGGCTGTAGAAACAGTTTTTGCATAGACATATATAATACTCTCTCTGTGTAGAGAAGATATATATATTTTGCATCTTTTTCCCTCTCTCTGTTGAGGGTAGTTTTGATACAACTTTGATTTCAGACTCCCTGCGTGGAGGTTCAGCACTCAGCAGTTTAAGTATTTGTAAAAGACTTGTATGTATCTTGATATGGCAAGTAATGCCTCTATATGCATATGCCTCGGCATCTACAAAATGTAATTTCTTAATATTAATAGAAATTACGACTTTTTCCATGGGAAAAAAAGTTTCTAGAGTTTTCCATTCCTAAGGAGATCAACTTGACCCACTTGTGTATGAGTTGGCTAAGGGTCCATTATTGTAGAATTTTCCTAACTTCTCAAGCCCCTAGGTGTCTATATACATTCTCCCAAAGGATGGAATGAGCCTATATAATCTCACCAAGAGGAAAGGGGGTAAGATCTAGGATCCAAACTATAGTGCAAGTGATATATGGTATTGGGAGAGGATACCATACTACAAGCTTGAGGAGAGGATCTCCTTTGCTAGAAGTTATATATTTTTTGTACTTTCATTTTTTAATTAATATAAATCTATGATCCTTCCTTATATTTTCATGTTTGCAATAGTTACATATATTGATTCTGTGATGTTTTGAGATGAATATCTTTCGAGGAAGATCACTTGTCATCCTTGAGTGTTGGTGTTTCTGTGCAGGTGATGAAATCAAGTGTAGATGAAGCAGATAGTTTGGGTGGAGCGCTGAGATTCTAAAATGAACTCAAAACCCTTCACCTACCTGCTGATGAGGCCAGGTGCATGCTCTTTTCTTTATAACATATAGAACTGCTTGTATGTTTCATGTGTGAGCATTGGGTTTTGGATTAATCTATCTATCTATTAGCCATTTTTCTCTTATTATCTGGTGATCTTATTCGAACATAGGATCATGGAGCAACAGCTCCTTGCATGTAAATTTCATTGCAACATGGAGTAACAAGGATGAAGGAAGAAATGGAGAACCAACTAGTAATGCAAGATGAAGATTATGAAAAGATGAAAGGAGAAATTATTCTTCTAAATAAAGAAGTTGATCAACTAAACAAGAACTTGAAGAGTTCTCAAGCCTTGGATGACATCCTCAGTCATCAAATATCCCCTCTTGACAAATCTAGTCTTGGATATGCAAGTAAGTCTTTTAGCAAAAGTGATGCAAACCCTAATGCATCAAAAGACAAGAACATGAAGAAGCTTAAGAGTTGTTCTAATCCCCTCATCTCCAATAGAAGCAAGTAAAGGAGTCAACATAACATTGGAAGATGCTTTTCTCTAAGAATAAATGTTGATGTTGTAGGTAGCAATAAATATCATAATAAAAACCTCAAGGCAGAACAATTTCAAAGATGCACAAAGGAAATCCTCATATCAAACTATATTTTTGGCTATTGTTACTCTTGTTCAAATTTTGGGCGTATGGCAAGGGATTACATGGCATATATCAAGTAGGACTCCAATTAGTTCCCTAGAAGTGAATTTGCAAGGAGATACTCCATTGTGCACACCAACAAAAATTATGCTCCGTCATTTGTGTACAAAACTTAATGCTTCAAATGCCATAATGTTGGACTATAACTTGAGATTACAAATTGAAGTGGGTACCTAAACAATCTGAACTGTCAACCAAGCAAGGAAAAAGAGTCACAAAGGTTTAGAGAAGGAAACATGTTGCACCAAAAAAAGATCATATTGAATATGCCTTGAATTCTCAAGGCATCAATCCTTGTTTTTTTATCAATTTAAGGGCATCATAAAAAGATCGTGCATACTTTTAGGGGGAGAACAAGTCAAATAATATGACATCGGAAGAAGATCTATGACATGAATACCAACGTGATGACATGGGGAGTATCATACTTATCATGGAAAATTATCCTTGATGAAGAAAGGGAGAGAATATGATGAAGCAACATGATGACATGGAAAAGGAGAAGCATGATAGGGGGGCACTTGATGAGAAAACATTGTTATAAGAACACCCCGTTTTCCATACATGTCAAAGGGGGAGATAATATTGAAAGGGGGAGAATATTTCCATCAATGAAAAAGGGGGCGATTGTTGATAAATTTGTCATTGATGTCAATATATTGACAAACCCTAGGTACATTATTAAAGAATCCCTCGAGAAAAACCTAACCCTAGTTCTTGAAGGAGTCTTGTAACCATAATCCTAAGTGAACCCTAGTTTTTTAAGGGGTCTTGTAACCCTAACCCTAAGTGAAAACCCTAGATGCAAAAAAGCCCTAACAAATATGAAGCCTTGTTAACATTGTTGAATCTAATCCTATGTGTCATTGAAATTTGCAAGCCCTAGACCTAGCCCGTGTTGAGTTCAAGTAAGCCCTAATGTGTTAATGAATGAGTTAGGAAAACCCTTGAATTTTACCTAATAAATGTATGCATGAAGCCCTTAATGAAGTCCTTAATGAATGAGGTTCTAAGTATTGATGATGCCTAGTTCTATTAAATGAAGAATCCCTAATCTAGAAACCCTAGCATGGCTTCACTATGCCCTTGCAACGCAATGTCATAAAACATATATAAGAAACTCTAACATTGTCCAAGGTATGTCTATATGATGAAGAAGCCCTAAGTAACTTGATTCCCCTAACTCCATAAAATAGATCCTTAATTAAGGGTTGTTATGAAAAATATGTATATAATAAAAATAAATTTAAAATTGACATTATTAGAGGTCATATCTTGAAGAGAAGATTACACCATATTGTAGGGGAAGTTAAGATCTTTCTATTGAGTATTCATATGTCGTATAGTTATTTTCCATTGAAGATAAATCAAGTTTTGAAGTTTAAAATATGTCAATAATTACAATTTTGGCAAGACTACTTGAAGCCTACACAAGTCAGCTTACCTGAACCCCAAAAGATGTGTCTCTTTATAATCCAAGCAAATGAGTATATATAAGAAATGAGCATTTCAGTTAGGTATCAACCTAGTTTGAGATAAAAACATAAAGTACAAAAGGATGAATATAGAAGGAGGTCTCAACATGAATTGAATTTGAATATAAGTCATCATTGTTTAATATATTTTTTGGGTTTATTCTTGATTTTGGTGCCCTAGTCCTATACAGAACTCAACCTAAATTTAATTGTTAAAGAAAATACCTCAGATATTGGAACAAACCACAGATTTGGGTTAGACCTCGAGGCTAGGTTAGATTACATCTTAGATTTGGCACAAAATGCAGGTTAAATGGTGAACAAACCTTTAAAACAAGCCCAAATGTGGATCATATAACTTAGACTAGGCATAGGAGTGAAGAAGAAGGCTCAGACTAGGCATAGGAGTCGAAAACCGAGGCTCGCACTTGGCTCAAAACTAGAAATTAAACCTTGGATTTGAGCTCAGATTTGTAGACTCAGATTTATGAAGTCTTATCTCAAAGCTGTGGAACTGATTTATGGCTTAAACTAGGGCATCTTTGTGAAAACTCAGATCCATGAAATTCGACCTAAATGTCTCAGTTTGGACCTGTGGACTTTATCACATTATTGTAGATCATGTTTTAGATTGATAAGGGCTTAATTTAAGTAGGCTTAAAGTAGTTTTTGAGGACTTAATATAGACCTAAATTGGATAGTCATTTGAAGAACTTGAAGACTTGCTTAGAGAAAACTTTGTTGAGAAACCAATTGGAGATCCTAAATAAGAACCCTTGGAGACTTGTTGACTAATGAAGACTTGAACACTTTTTGACTTGTGAAGACTTGAAGACTTTTTGACTTGTGAATACTTGTAAAGATTTAGAGACCATTTTGAGGATAAGAATTGGAGCATACTTTAAGGAGTATTGATTGGACCCTCTTGGAGAAACTTGTTGAAGACATCTTGAAGATCTCTTGAAGACTTGTAAGAAGCCAATCTTAGAGTCATTCTTGGAGATCTTGATGCATGATTGAATCCCTCATGGAGTAACCTTGAATAAATTTGTTTGGGTATCATGATGAGTCTTGAAGACACCTATTATGGTTACTAAAGTTGTCATTGATGAACTAAGTGTTTTCGAGATTATTTGAGGGAATTGTTGAAGGTGATATTGGAGATATTGTGAGGGCTTGTTACAAAAGACATTGAAATCCTTGAAGAACTATTCATCCTATCTTGAAGAATAGAAGCATAGGTTTGATTCTCGAGAGGATTGGAGTCCTAAAGAAGACTGGGTTGGATCTTGAACCAGTTGAGAGGGTTGAAGCCTTATAGGATTGGAGTCCTCAAGAAGACCAAGTTGGTGTTTGGTGAAGTACAGGTTGGAGTGATCCAGATCTTGGGGGTAGGCGCCCAAGATCTAAAAGATTGAAATGGATTTTGGGGGAGAGGCCCCCAAGATCTGAAAAATTGAAATGCTAGAAGAAAAATAGGAGAATGCCCAATAAACAAAACCACAAAGAATTTTTTATTAAAATAGATAATAACTGTAAGGACTACATTGTGGTGGACAATTCGTCATTTTACAAAATGTAACTTGTTACTTATAGTATTTTTTAGTTACAATACCACGGGCCAATTCCATGGGTGAATGAATACCATGGGTGGATGTCACAATACCATGGGTGGATGTCACTTACAATACCATGGGTGGATAAATACCATGGTGGATGCCACTTAGAATACCATGGGTAAATTCCATGGGTGGATGCATAACATGGGTGGATGAATACCATGGGTTGATGCCATTTTCTATTCGGATCATTCCTCCCTCATTAAGAAGCAATGGTCCCAATTGTGTGAAGTTCCCTCCTATGAAAACTTTGTTGAATATGAAGAGCTACTGAAGAGAAGGGTTTTATGTGGTTAACCCATAACCATGGTGAACAGAGATCTGAGGATAGAGATACCTTGTAATGCTTGCGACCAACTGTGATATTGACAGTGTGCAGCATAGCAAATGGACTTCGATGAACTGTGGGTTTGTGGATGACCCATAACCATGATGAACGAAGATCCGAGGATAGAGGTACCCCGTAATGCTTATGACCAATTGTGATACTGACAGTGTGCGGCCTAGCAAATGGAATTCGATGAAGTGTGGGTTTGTGGATGACCCATAACCATGAAAAATGAAGATCCGAGGATAGAGATACCCTGTAATGCTTGTGACCAACTATGATACTAATAGTGTGCGGCCTAACAAATGGACTTCGATGACAAGGATTTTGTGTGGTTGACCCATAACCGTGATGTTGGTTGTTGATGAAGTAGCAGGTGCCTACATAGACTCAGGTGGGAGGGCATGTTTGAAAAGAACCCAAGTCGAATGCTGCTATGCTGAAACTGATGAATGTGAAGCAGGTGCCTACTAAAGCGAGGTGGGAGGGCACATCTCCAAAGGGAACCTGCTCTGAATGCTGCTCCAGAATTAAAATGGACATAACTCGGTCAATATAACTCAGAATGTTTATTATAACCTATTTTTGGAAACAGAAGGACCATTTTGCATCTTCCCACGTGTTGAAAATCCTTATCTGGACACTCTAGAATCTCAGATTCGCACTGCAACATTTCCGCCATCACAAAAGTTATGAAAAAATAACTAATTTTAAATCAGTGATATCTCCCACATCCAAACTCTGATTTGACCCATTTTTTTTTGAAATTGAGTGATTTTTCAAGAGGAGCTCAGATCTACAATCACTTTTCTAAAATTATTTGCCAAAATTGCAAAATAAGGTAGGAGATTCGCCGTCCACGAATTGTCGTGAGAAACATTTCTGCAACATAGTTGATTTTAAATCAGCGATATCTCCCTCATCCGGACTCCGATTCGGTCGATTTGTTTTTTGAATTTGGGTATTTTTTTGCAAGGAATCTAGATTTGCTATTTTTTTTGTAAAATTTTCCCCAAAAATTTCAGATCTGATCTGCAAACTCCTGCCCAAAAACATTTCTGCAAAAAAATGAAAAAAATAAAAATTCTTCCTGCTTGGCCCAAGAAAATGCTCTGTGGAGGACGTATCACATGCCTGAAGTTTGTTGAATATTGCTGCAAAATTTAAAACTGAAATATGCATCAAACCCTCATTCCCTTGGAATCATAACCTTCTCTGATACCACTAATCCGAGTTTAAACCGGAACGTAAAAAATTACAGATGTAACCATAAATACAAAGATGTAGTAGAAATAACACTTCATTTCATTAATATCAAATACTGAAATATGCTTACAAACAGAATGGAAATAAGACTAGCTCGGACAATGGTAGCTTATCTCTGAGAAGAGATGTGGCGGCTACATGCCTCTACACTGTGTTACAATGAGGCTCCAAGACCTATTTATTATTGAGAAACAATGGAAAACCCTAAACATCTAAAAACCTAACCCTAAGAGATGAAGTGCCAAACTATGGGCCCCGTTTGGGTAAATTGGTACATCAACTTCTCGGGGTCATAACTTTGGCATACGATCTCTGTTTGACGCGCACAATACCTCGTTAGAAAGATCTATCTGAGGACTACAACTTTTGAGTGAGAAACATTAAAATATGGCCCATGTTGCTCCCAGTTTTCCCAAAAAACATCGCTTAGGGCCTCAAAACGACTCCGAAAGTTCAGGACCCGAAAAACTACCAAAAATAGTAAATTTTGCTACAAATAAGGAAACTAAAAAACTAAAAGAAACAATGGTGGGGTCCAAGTGGAATAGGTGGGTCGCCACCAATATCCACTTGGATCATGGAGCCAGGTGGAATTGAAATTTGGAGTCTTCATCTAGGGTTGGAGCCTTGAAAGAATCATAGGTTTGATTGTACAAATTGGAAATTTTATTGTTGTAATAGAGGATTGGAGTCATCACCCTTTGTTATTAATACAATTATTTATTTCATTATTATTCATTTTTTGTTTTGTCTAAGTGATCTTAACTGGTAAAATAACAGTTGTAAAAGGAAATATTTATTCAACCCCCCTCTCATTATTTCCAACAAGTACAACACTTATTTTAAAGGAGAGGGCATATTAGGACCCTATAATACTAGTGTAGCCCCTATATTGTTATTGTGTGCCCTGTAGAAGCTCATTATTGTTATTGGTGTGCCCTTACATTATTATTTTTATGTAAGCCCTAATTATATTTTGACCCTTTAGACTCCTATATATACCAAGGAGGTTTTGTCATTTGAATCATCCAAGAATTTTTCATTGATGTGATGTAAAGGGAGGTTTCCCCCTCGAAGTGGCATATCATTTATTCGTTAATTTATCTTTTCTTATGTTTCTATGCTATTTTGATCTGAATACATAATAGTCAGAGGGAGTAATTGTGGTAAAAATAATTGGGGCCTACATAACAATAATAATGTAAGGGCACAACAATAACAATAATGGGTCTCTATGGGGCACACAATAACAATATAGGGGCTACACTAGTATTATCGGGACCTAACAGGTATTTTATTGGTTGGATTGGAAAGATATAACTAGGAGAAACATTATTTTAAGGAATGATGAAGCCCCTAATAATAAATATTTTTGAAGCTAAATTTCATAAAGAAAAAATGAACAAGCTTGGACTAGTAGATACTAACTATTAGAGCTCAAATAATCACGGTTGGAATTATGGGGCATTGTTCTTAACATACAAGTGAGGTGAAATGTGTAAGAAGATAATTCCTAAACCTTCCATCAAAACAAAGCTAAATAGAAAATGTGATCTCAAGGATGATTACTATAAATGGGTTAACATGAAATTATTGGAGATTCACATATTTCCTTCAAACTAGCATCTAGATTAATATTAACCTTAGAGTTGTTAAACATCAATATATTTAAATATTTGAGTGTGAAATACTTCAATTTTGTACCTTAGGGGATCTGATCACTCTATATGCTTGACCATAGTATATGTCTATATTCTAAATATAGGCACATTCAACCATGTAAAAGTTTAAATTGTTAATACATGTTCCATTTCTCATAGTAATGCAATTTTGAGATGCCCTATTTCTTCTCTCTCTCCACAATTTATTCACATTTGATTTTTGTATTTATATTTGTATTTTACTTCTTGTATTTTTGTACATTCTATTCACATTCTATTTATATGGTTTTATTGTGGGTTATCTTTCTCACTATATTGATGTATGTATTGTAATTTACCTTTTCATGTTGCATTTACTTTTTGTATTTGTATGCATTCCATTCATAATTTCTATTTTTCTACATTGTATTCCATGCTATCTTTTCTCATTGTATTGATGTATGTAACATAATTTTCCTACACCTTTTGCCTATATGTTCTTGCACATGTTCTTAACCTTTTCCTTGAATGGGAATAGAAATAACTTATAGGAAATTCTCTTCCTTCACTTCATCAGAAAGAGGAACCCAATATATCTACGAAAATATATTATTGTGGATTATTTTTATTAATATAATAACAGACTAAAGGAATCTTAGGCATATAGTTGAAATGAGGTTGAAAACAATGCACAGTGATCCTAGAAGAATTGCATATGCATGTGAATGTTCTTAATACAACGTGTTGGAGACCACTCTTAGCATATGGGTCCATAGAAATGAATCCAAATATGTTTAATAGTGTGAGAATTTAAAAAACTTGGTGACTAATCTCCTTATGATCTCACTCAAACAAATAGATTATATAATATCATTATTGTTGAAATTAAATTCCACACCATAGCAGTAATCACACAATAGCTAGAAATTAAGTAGTGGAAGTATAAAAAATAAGTTTTCACATGCACAGGTAGTTACTCCTTAAAATAATTTTTTCATTCATTTGAAAAAATTATAAGGAAACCTCCACATTCTTCCTAAAAAACAACATTGCATTGTTTCTAAATCACCCTTAATTTAAGATTCTACAATTTTTTTGAGAGATACAACTACTAGAAAAACAATAACAACAAGAATTATTGTTTTCCTAGATTTTCCCTCTATTGCTATAGAATATTTCCCATAGATCTACTCATTGATATGTAACAGATAGTAGCTCACCCACTTACTTACCCCTAATGACCCAAACACATGCACTTTTAAAATGGAAAGAGATGATATTAGGGGCACACCATATCACTGAAGGTTTCCCATGTTTGACTTGACTAATGTTGTTCTCCAAGAGTCCTATTGTTAGCTCCCAGTACCTTAGCCACATCAACACTCATTGTTTGAATTGTAGGATCATTTACCACTTTTCATGAGTCCACTAGAAGCATTGTAATGTCATTTTCTAGTGTCCTATGAGTGTTCGAGAGATGATATAAGTTTCTCTTTAGGGTTTTTCATGAGGCAGATATAGCATCTTAGGCTTAATTTACAATTCCTCTTCAATGGTCTCAAGGGAGATTATGGGTTCAATCCCTAATGCAGTCACCAATTTTGTTTTTTTGGATCATCTCTCTATTTCCATAGATTCTTTACCATATATCATCCCACTAATATGTGACAAACAATAGCTTATCCACTTACTTACCTCTAATGACCTAGACACATGCACTTGCAAGATGGAAAGAAATGAGAGTAGGAAAACACATTATCACTAAAGGTTAGTCTTAGCTTATATTGGCTTATGTTTTTCCCAAGATTCATATCCTTAGCTTCCAACACCTGTTACCTACAAACATAGACCATAAAGTATCTAAACTCTACCTTTCTCATACAAGTGTTAGTATTATAAGCCAAAACATCTTTATTGATAGACAAAGTTGCATTCATTTGCATGCAATATGACAAAATTGGGTGAAAGCATTGAAATTTCGTTATACTATGTACATATAGTATATGTAATACTTCCAGGCTATTTGATTAGAGGATCCTCTTCTCACCTATACTTAAATCAAGCTCACTATAGGTAGGCTTATCTCAAGCTATATTATTCTTGTCACTTTGGTAGCATTACTTTCACTTTTCCTTTATTTATTTTTGCTTCATGGTGGATGTTTACTTTATAGTGATTTTATAGTTGACATGGAGAGGTGGAGGGGATGAATGTATAAATATTTGACTTTATTTTACATAGTTTTTCCATCCTTAATCTCATTTTAATCATTATTTTAACCCTTTAAAACCTCATCCTCTCGCTCCACAAAGCCTAACTACATCAACATTCTTTGTCTGAAGGGTAGGAGCATTCAACACCTCTTATCAAGCTACTGGAAGTGTCACCACGTCGTATGTATGTGTCCTAGGAGTGTTGGAGGGTTGATTTAAGTTGTCATCTAGGGTTTTCATGAGGTGGATGTAGCATCTCATACTTAGTTTAAAATGCTTCTCCAATGGTCTGAAGGTAGTGTCAAATTGAGATACAAAAATGATCTGTTGTATAACAATGTTGTATGGGTTTTATGGCTATTGTATAGATTATGTATGACTATATAGATCTATATGGTACTTTACATATGTCCATATGGCCATATAATACTAGTGTATGATATTGTCCACTATTGGAAACAACTTTTTCCTCACTATCAATTGTCTCTCCATATCTATCACTCAATTTTATTAACTACTCAAATTTGTTGTTAAAAGTATCTACCTTTCCCTATGTTTTCACTTTAGTAAACAATATATTTTTAATATTTTCTTAATATAAGTCATGCATAAGGTACAATTTTAGAATCAACTACTAAATATAATACTTTCACACTTTTTTTACTAAAGTGAATTACAAAATAGAATTACTTTTCAAAAATATCCCAAAATGCTTCTCACATGTTCACATTGAACAAGTGCAGAAGTTCTTGTCTAACATATAATTCTCAACGTTCCCTCTAATTTACAAACAAATTTTTCACCAATCTAAATTTATCTTTAATGCCTCAAATTTATCTTTTTCCAAGGGCTTGGTTAAAATATCAACTACATGTTGAGTAGTGGGTATATGTTGGAGCTTCACTTCTCCCTTCATAACCCTATATTATATGGAGCGATATATGATCTATATATGCTTGGACTTGTCATGAAACAATATATTCTCAAGAGAGATTGATATGGCTCTATATTCATAGTAAATGATTGTAGTCTCCAAATATTGATAAAAAAATCCTATAAGTAACTTACAAAAATAAATGAGCTCACAAATGGTAGCATTAAATTCCATGTACTCTACCTCTGCTAAAATATATTCCGTGGATTTTTTCTTCCTATTGTAATAGAATACCAAGACAATTAATTTCCCTACGGTTTTATTTTATAATGCATTTTCATCCTAATATGAGTCTAAATATCCCTACAATTTCACTTCACTATCTCTCAAATATCTCAAACCATACTCCATTATGCCCCTGAAATACTCAAGAATATGTTTTAATACTACCCAATGCTCATATCTTGGCTCCACCATGAGTGGAATCAAGGTGCTCACTGCAAAACATAGATCAGGCCTTAAGGAAGCTATCAAGTACTTGTACATCGAGGGATCCACCAAATCTGAATCTAAAATTGTCACCTTCTTCATATTAGTAATCATGGGTGTTTCCATTGGCTTACAATCATCCATCGAAAACTTATTTAGGATTTGAACTATATACTTACCTTGCCCATGGAAAATCTCCCTTGGTCTTGCCAAACCTCCAACCATAATAAGTAATGCACCAATCGAATTTCCTTCATCTTGAAATTAGTTTTAATTTCTACTTTGTACCCTACAATGAGATTCTTGTAGGTTTTAACCCTATACAGAAATTATCTGCAAACGAATTTTTAAAAACAAAAAATATACAATCGAAAAAAACACAAAATAAATACACAGATATTTTCCCCTAGATCCCAAAACCAGGACTACTAGATTAATTTTTCATTATATTCCTTTCAATGTTACAATACATATATATACATGTCGAAGCATTCATAAACCCCAATCCATTAACCCTAGATTAGAACATAATCATAGTTCCCTTGACCGGATCTACAAAATACCATGGGAGGAAAACCATCATGCCCAAAATCATGTGTAAAACCCATGCACAGAACCATAGGTAGGTTCGCCCACCTAATATGGGGTCCAAAAGAATATATATATATATATATATATATATATATATATATATATATATATATATTGTTGTGGGGGAAAGTATCCAACTCGGAATGACCCTAACCCACTCTAAGGGTGACAGTTCCTTAGCAACAGCTGAAAGCAAAGCTATCTAAAGTTTCTTCTTTATGACATGCAAGAGATAGAAGGAAGAGATCCACTTACCGATGTCTTGCGCAAATGGTCGATCCAATCTCCTTTGTTTGCCACTTGCTCCCAGATCCAAGTCTTTTCACGGGCCCAGCTACACGAGATCTTGCAAATAAGACAAGAAAAGGAAACTACAAGAGGCATGCATTCATAATCGATTCAAGGATTAGCATAAATCAAAGACGCAAGTAAGACAATACACCATTGAAACACATGCGAATAGAAGAACCTCAAATGCTTTATTAATATATGGAAGTAAGGTTCAGGCGGTGATACAACCATGAGAGGTCCAATCCAACATCACCTTCCCGACGGAGAGAAATATCTTCTTCACCTCCCTCAAGCAATCACCCAATGCTCACAACTGTAAACCAACAACAATTCTTTGCTCTGAATTCCCCCCTCCAGATCCCATGGGATGAGATCCTTATATAGAGTTTTGGAGTGAAGATAAGTCAGCTTGATGTGTGACTTGTTGTCCTCTTCAACTCCAGTTGTTCTTCAGCTCTTCACTCGGAGTTTCTACCTTCCACTTGGAGTTTTAGAAGCTCTTAACTCATCATTAGGAGAATCTTTTGATCAAGTGTCTTTTTGGAAGCTTCCTGGGCACTGGCACATTGAGAAAAAGATTCCTCCACATGTCAAAGTACGCCCAGCGCAGGTAGCCTTTGTTGCACTTGCTATGCAGCGCAGGTACACCATAGAGCTTTTGACATTCAGCGCAGATTCTTAGTGGAGCAGCTGCTTTGATCCAAAACTGACCTGTTTTTGAGTGTTTTTCAGTGGAGAACTGATTTGCAGTGCTGTGGTTTGCTGACCTTGTTCCTCTAAGGGTAATAACAACATGTTTAGGGACTTTGGATCCCTTAGATTATTGACATTTCATGCTCTATGCTGTAAGGCACAAAAATGTCTATAACAGTTGCCCCCTAAAGTATGAGGTCGTTTATCGGGTGAAATGCTTTATTAGGAGGATCTGAAGTTCATTCAATCGTCGGGAGGTGACCTGTAACAAAATACAATACAATACATTATCTTTTCATACTTTCTTTTCATGATCTAGCTGATGCGGGCATTTCCCATGCTCAGCTTTATAAATACATTTGTTGTACATAAACAGACGATCGTCTGACAATAGACTGATAATTCTCTGCTTTTAATTATCATCCTTTTAGTAGGATGATCATCTGCTGCACATGCCTATGTTTTTATCTCCTGAATATATATCGCAGCCCGGATGGATGAAACTAGATCCGGGTCTTCAAACTTGTCCAATCTTCACTCTAGTACAAGTCGATCCATGTGAGAATTTCTTGAAGTCGAACACGGAAAGACATCGCTTGATTACCAGTCAATAATGTAAACTGTTAACAAGCGCGAGAGGAATCACCAATAATGTTGATGACCCTCAAGGTACTGCAACACAATTCACGTGGTGTGAATATAGGATCTGACGTCGAACACCACGCAAAGTCTCCTGGTCGAAGGTCATTAATGTATACCTATCGCCGGGAGTGAGAAACTTGCCATTGAGGCATGCAAGCTTCAAAGTACTGAGGGGGTGTTCCTAGATCAACTTCTTGGATAATGAGCTGATGTCGACAAGAAGTGATCCGTCAAAGGAGGGCCTTAATGAATCCCACATCAGTGACACGGAACGGAGCTAGTGATGATGGTGAAAACGATCTGTGAAATATGATTCAGGGTGGCGGTCATGGAAGGATGAAAGATGATGTACGGTAGTGGATGGGACCCGGTTGACACTTTCTGAATGACATCTCTTGAACATATAACGACACTGATGTGATGGATAGGTAGCATTACCCCATGTATGGATGGTATGGCGAGACCATGGTGAAGGGACCGGTGAATGATAATAACCCAACCCGATATTTACGGAGGCAAAAGTGTTATGTTCAAGAGCAACTTGCTACCATTAAGCTTTGAGGTTCTTCCCAATTTTTCCCCAGTCATTTCTGACCAGTACCTCTTTATTTTTGTCAAGCTTGAGGAGGATAACATATGCTTGTTCTATAACCTGCCCTTCGGGCAAGCCCATCGCTATGTTTTAACGAGCCTAGCGATAGGGAAACTCGTTCTCGTCTAAAGACAAGTTTGTCGCTATCTAATATTTTTAACGAGCCCAGCGACAAAGACAACTCGGTCCTTTTCATTTTTAGGGAGTTTGAAAAGGGTACATAAAGTGGACTCCAGGGGTCCTTTTTCATCATTTAATCCCTTAAGTCCGAAAAAGTATAAAACAATACAGAAGGGATGAATGTTCGATATCTTTATCGAGCCGAACTAGACAAGCGCTCGATCTTTTTGTGCAATAATCCCTCAGGTCCAAAAAGATTAAAATCTAGAGGAGGGATAGCTCTTCCGGTCCTTTTAACGAGCTGGAAGGCCAAAACTCGGCAAACTTTTCATATTTTACGAGTCAGTGAAAAGAGCTCAAAGAAGACTCGTCTTTTGAGGAACGAGTGATAAACAAGGATAGCAGCAGATTCCAGGTACAGGTTGGAATTTTCCAATTACGGCAGTATTACAAGGATGGCTAGGTGAGATCACTCTTCGCAGTTGTTCCTCAAAATAGGTAAACAATCAAGTGGATGTGAATGATCGGCCAAATGAAAAGTGGAGGTGACGGTGCACAAACACGACCAAGGCTTTTATGGCTGATGAATTTACGGTCTCAAATGGTCATTTACCGGTTCATTTTTTCTGGATGAGCTTGAACTCTGGGGAAAGTCTGCTCACAAGCTTATGTTTATTTTTTAACAAGCATGAATTTCCGCATTTAAACTGCTCGGATCTTGCGTTTATTTTTTAACAAGCATGAACTTTGCCAAAACTGCTCATTTTTACCAGTCATAAAGTAGGAAGGTCTCATGGGAGATCGCTATTTTTTAAAGAGCTTCATCTCCCTACGTATTGCTCTATATCCTCTCTTTGTGCAAGCCGGGTATCGGCTTATCTACGGGTTAGCGGGGTTAGTCCTACCTAAAACTAAAAAGCCGCTCGAGCTTGCATTCCAAGAGGTTTGCATGCCCCCAGGTGTAAGTCTAATTTCAAGGTTGCCCCTACTTTTCCGTTAAAAACCTTTGTTTTCAACAGGTGAGGCTTACCTCTTTCAGGTTACCCAAAGATCGTTCTGCTAATCCTTTCAAACAGAAACTTTCTTCGGCGATGTCTATCATTAGGTTACACAAAGATGGTTACAATTTGTTGCAGTAATTGAATCCCTTTCTTTGGAGGCTGCCCCTACTTATCCTCTAAAACATTTGTTTTAATGGGTGAGGCTTGCCTCTTATCCAAAGATGGTTACTACTTGCTGCCGCAAACGGATCCCCTCCTTTGGCAGAGCCCACTTTTCTAGACAAAGGTGAATGACGATGCTCCGCCACACACTTAACTTTAACAAAAGAATCTTTTTCCAGAACAACCCCATTCCTAACTGCCCCTTCTTCCGCATGAGAGCTCTTGCCGGCTCTTCTGTTTTACGAAGAAGAAGGAGGGGACGGGGTACGGACTAGTCATATTCTCCCGCGGAAATTCTACTTTACACCCAAGGTTTTTTCTGCCTCCAGAGCAGACCAGGATGCATGCCCCCTGGGTTCCGGCCTTCCTCTCCCGAATTACTCGCACTCATCAGGAAGAAGAACCGGAGGTAGAGACCTTTCTTGATCAAATAGACCATTGAGGATAGGTATGTGACTACTTGCGATGCGTGATCCCGGAAGTGAAAGTTGGTCTACGAGCTTGACCATTCTTCCTTCGTATGGAAAACACATTATTCGAAAGAGTGAGGAGACTATTGCTTCCATGCAATATATGTAGTCTCGTCCAAGGAGTAGGTTATAATCCAAGGGTCCTTGGACGACCATCAAGTTCATCTTGACGGCCTTCTCTTTCAAGGTAATAGGCACATTAGGTAGAATCCCTAATGGTCGACTGGTTCCTTTGTCAAAACCCGAGAGATTTCTTGTCTCAGGCAAAAGCGTCGGGCAACCCAGTGCTTTCCAAGCAATAGAGGACAGGATACTCACAGATGCCCCTTCATCAATGATAGTTCCAGCCATCACCATTTTGTATATTTGGACTATAATTCTAAATGGTATACTGGCTGGTAACCGGGGTCTGCCTAGTTGGTTCCAATCAAAGGACACAACTAGGTTGCTTGGTGGTGGGACCGAATATACGGCTGGATATGACCCTGACGATGCTCCTTCCTGCAATAAAGGAGTGGGCACATTGCCCTGATGTTCATCAGAATCGGTGTTGATGAAGAGAATCTGGACGGTGTCATCCTTACTCTCTTCAGTGAGGGTGTCAACTGAAGATGAATCCTCAGTGACTATGGTATTTGAAGATGAAACTTCTGAAGGGAGAACCGGGTCAACTGCCGTTTCGACCTTTGGACTTTCGTCCGGTCCGGATTCAGTAGGTTCACTTTCAGCGACTGACACTTCAGCTGGCCCTGTGAGCGGGGCAACTGTATTTTCGACCAACGAAGGACTTGGCGCGAGTTTTTGGTATCCAGGAGGAAGTAGCAATGGTGCAATCGGTTGATCTTCCAAAACTCTCTTTGCTTCGTCTAAAAAGGGACAACGGCGAAGAGTGTGATTGCCTTCACACAGTTCGCAGGGGAATCTCTTTCCCCTTCGTCGTCTAGAACCTTCACTTTCGCTGGTCGACGGTAAGCATTCAACCTGGTTGTCAGAGGTTGACGCTTCTGAACTGTGCAAATGAGGGGACCAGTCCCTTAGTATCCGGGGAATACTGGGACAATCACGGTGAAGGTGGTCTCCTCTACATATGACACATGGCGATTTGGGCCCGGTCCGTGCTGTGTGTGGATTTTCGTTAGATACCTTTTGCTTGCCCCCAGGCGCCTTTGGCTCCTTCTGCTTCTTTTCTTTCTTCTTCTTTTCCTTCTTCTTTTCCATGGGAGCTCCGCTTTCGGCGGCTTGACCTTTCGAAGAAGAAGGATCGGAGGAAGGTTTATAAGAAGTGGAAGGCTGGAGGGTAGCTCTTGACTGGTCTAACTGCTGACTCGACTGTTCAGGAACCGTGGTGGTCTGAACTACAACGGTTGAGAATAGCCAAACTGGCAGGCCAATTGTCAGTCCTGGAAGCGACAATGTGGCCATGTGGGGCGCACCAACTTCTCCCCAAGAGGAGAAAGGGCTAGGGGTCCCATCATGTGGAATCCCTTGGTTGGTGCGTTCCATGTTCTCAACCTAAAGATCAACGTAGGAATAAGGGGTGATTATGTTCCGCGTAGAATGAATTTTATATGACGACGCTTTTAGACACAACTTGCTTTTTCACTTTTTAAGAGTCAAGAAAAAGCTAAAGATGACTCTAGTCTCCTTCGATGTATTAACGAGCCCGAAGTGACAAATGCTCGGATGGAATTTTTCAGTTATAGAGTTTGAAAAAGGCCAAAAGAAACTACTCTGGAGTTCTAGGCAGAGGGTGTGCCAAACCTTTCGCGAAACCACATAATACGTTTTACGGTACGAGTGGTCGATCTTCGTGAATGTTGTGTTCACTGCATCGCGATCATTAGGGCGGTCGACATGGATTCCTATGGGTAAAGGCTTTGTTCCTATAGGGGTCCCCCAATA